>JAOTQM010000309.1:12669166-14105833 GCA_026939265.1 Oreonectes daqikongensis | reverse complement strand
TCACCTCAAATTGCCAATTAACTGCCACCATGATAGAGGGAGCAAAACAGCCTTCACGGCTGACTGACCACTCTCTGGGCATTCTCAACCTGACACACACACATACATGCAACACACTGGACCGGATCTCAGGTTGTTGGCCCTTGCTGAAGCATTTATTTCCTCTAGATCAGCGCTTAGACCGGCAGGGTTCTCTATCCCTCCTTACACACTTCATTTTCCCAACACAGTTGAATGTTTGCTAAACTCTGTGCAGTCGACCGTCCAAATCAATTTGTTGAGCCATTGAGCTGTGTAGATGGGAAGATACTCTGTCATAATTTCCTGTGTAAAAGCAATCTTGAAGAATAACTTCAAGCAGAGGGTACAAAAGACAGCATCACACAGGAACGCTAAGCATTTCTGTTAAAACTAAAAACAGGGAAAACCATCCAAAGTACCAGAGAGACACTAAATAAGACTACTGTAAAAGACCGAATCATCCATCAAGCCACAATAAAGCCAAGAGTGCTCGAAGAGCTTTCATCAAAATGGTCTTTTCCACCTCATAAAAACTCACAGACCCCACATTGTTTTCTCCGAAAATCCGATTGCAGTGTGTCAAACTTCCTTCCTCTTTCTGTATACTTTAGCTCCTCAGTGGGTCTCTGTTTACCAGGAGCTGGCTCCACATTTAATTACCTCCCTTGCCGCTTTACACCTTCAGCCTCTGTGCTCAAACACAGTTTTGCTCTTGTTACCTTCCAGCCAAACCCAGCAGCAGACAAACCCCTCACCAAAGAGCATCACAAACCTTGATGCCCAGTGGAAAAACAGCAGCAGTGCTTATTATCGACCGGCACAGTCCACTGGGCCACTCTCAGCTCAGATATAATCTTTCAAATGCTGTGGAATGACTGTCCTTGCGGCGGGCTCATGAGAGAAAATGACAGCGAAAATGGAAAAAAGCTTGTTAGAGAGAGAATGGTCAATTTGTGCCTGGATGGAGAATAAGAAAATGAGCGGATTGGGTTTGGGGGACTCGGCGTAATGCCGCCAGGTTTATCGATCGAGCATCTGTTTGTTATGGGTTTTCACAGAGCTGTATTTGTCATGTGTGTTTTGTGTTGTTGTCTTATCAATCATATAAAAGTGTTCATATGTTGTGGAAGCAGGAGCAGAAGACAGTCAACAGAATAGGATACATTCTCTCTGCAACATTCACATACATTTTTTAACGCTTTTTTAAGCCCTTGTCTCTAATGAATATAACCAGATGAATAGACTCTAGTATATAAATGTGAAAGTACTAATAAAACCAGCAAATATCATCTAATAAATAAACTTGACTCTTGTCTATTCTCGTATAATCAATCAAATTTCTTTTGCTTTTTCTGGGTGAAACTACAGAAAAAGAGGACTGAGAAACGTTTTGGATGTTTAGTGTATCATTAAAAATACCTGTGATCTATACTGTCAAAATACCAATGCCAGACATTCAAAAGGAAAGATAAGTATAGTAATGCACGTCGTTGCTACTGACACATTGACACATGTGGTACCATAAATCATGATGTCTTTCAAATTGTGTTAAGTACTTGTTTTCTTTACCATCTGTTGATCAGTAAGGTCACTTTAATGTGACAGATTTAGAAAGAGAAGCCAGGTCATTCCATCTTTGCTCAACATAATTCGTCACAAAAAGGCATCATTAGGAGGAGTATGGATGACCTGTGGGCTCCATGTTGCTATGGTAACAAGACCCCATCATGCGGATGGAACTGCATATGTACTATGATAACTTAACTGTCATGTTATATGTTTTCGTGATTATAAAAGGAACACAAGCAGCGTACCCTCAGCCACTGCTTCTCAGTTAGCGCGTCACTGTAGTCGACATCCCTGCGGTGGCGGGATCCCCGGCCGAAGATCTTCTCCTCCTCTTCCTCGCAGGTGAGGCGCTCCACCTCCGCATCATCTTTCAAGATCCAAGATGGCAGCTCATCCTCTTCCATTAGCCGTGGTTTTCGCTTTGGGTTGCGTGCATCCTCTCGACGGCGGTCTAAATCCATGCGCTTAAAGTGGCGTTAATGAATAATGTTAGTTTCAGATCAAATGGTACGTTTCCTGCTCATAAATGGCTTTGAATTACACAGATTCTTAAAAGTGAGAACTCAAAATGTGGGTTACTTTTGAAAAAGACTACAATTATTCGGAATGACCATGCAAGAATCTATCTGCGCAAGTAAATTTTTTGTGTAATTTCAGCCTTACCATGAAGAGCTCAAATTCTTCCTCATTACGGGCAATCATTTGATTGAGAGTTTCATCATCTGGAACTTCATCCTCCTCCTGATGTTATACGCACACACACACACACACACACACACACACACACACACACACACACACACACACACACACACACACAGACACACACACACACACATTAAGAAACACAACCTGCTGAAAGACAATTACTTCTCAATATTAACTAATGAAAGTGGCTAACATTTGTCATATTTGTAATGTAAACTGGGATTTTAATATCTCATTGGCCGTTCAAATGAACAGTCCCACCCTGAACAAATGCCATCGGCTGCTTTTTTTGGGCTGGTCTGAATGCTCAAACAACCTGAATGTTTTGATATCGCCACATGATCTACACGTCTTAGAAAACCTAAGAATGTTTAATTTCTCTGCATATTAAGTTAAATATAAAAAAAATAATAACACACCCTGGCCTGTAACACATCTTTTATCACAAAAAAAATGTACATGCAATCTCAGACAACTGAAAAATGCTCCTTTTGGAGTTTTAAGTATTTCAGCATAACTTAACTTTGCATTTTTCTCTACCAAAATTGCTTGCCATTTCTTTACCCTTTGTCAGGCTGAAAATCAATCGAAAAACAGACCTTGGTCTCAAGTGAATTGCGTTCACTTATGGGTGAAGGCATAATAATTTATGTCAGTGATAAACTATAATTTGTCGAACAATTTGCGGTGTCATTATAATGAGACTGGCAATGAACTGAGTTGGGGAAGAAAAGAAAATCAATGTATCTACAAATCACCATTTTAGTTTTTCACAATTGTGTACCAATTCTGTACCAATTCTTAACGCCTCAGTAAAACATTGTTCAGGGAGAAACATTCACATGCTGCTTCAAAAGTAAATCGTGAGTTTTGTGGTTAGATTTTTTTGTAGTAACTAGGTTATGTGCCACTGTGTGGGCTGCTCAGCTGTAAGAAACCAATTAAACCCTCAATTATTCAGCCATTTCTTCAAAGTTTTCTGTAAAACTTTTTGAAGCTAAATAAAGAACAACGTACAATGTACACTACCAGTCGAAAGTTTACGGTCACTTAACTGAAGTGATCTTAAAACCTTTTCATCGTCAGAGCCGAAAGCCTGAAAGTGGGCAAGTGCTTTGACATGTGGTGCGGTTGCGCTTCGGGCGACCCCGGTTCGATTCCCATCTCGTTGTCCTTTCCCAATCCCACCCCCTTCTCTCTCCCACTTTGCCTTCTGTCACTTAATCTCACTGTCCTATACAAATCAAATCTAAAAATACTAATGTATACATATATACACACACCCATATATACATATATATACTGTATATAGAAATATCTTCCAAAATGTGCTGTTTTTTGTCTACAGATAGCCAGACGTGATAAAGAATCTGCTGTAATCTAGGTAAATTTTAGTAAATATAAACTGGGGGAATCTGCAAAATAATGTTTACATTCCTCACAGCAAACAATCTGAAGTTTGACAGTGGTCATCTATATTCACTGCTTAATGCGGTGATATAATAAATGAGATGAAGTAATAAACAAAACTTTTGTTTAAAAAAGGTTTTACTGTGTTGACTGTGAGTATAATAACCCAGAGCAGCTTTCAAGTAATTATCAGCCAAAAAAATGCTTAGGAGATGAAATGAGAGGGATTGAGAGGGATTTTTCTGCCAAAAACGAAAATTCTGTCATCATTTACTTATCATTTAAAATCTCTCTGACTTTCTTGTTAAACTGGCATAACTGGCACCCATTCACTTGCATTGGTTTTGTGTCCATACAATACAAGTGAATGGGTGCAGCCGCTGTTCGGTTACCAACTTTCTTCAAAATATCTTCTTTTGTGTTTTGTGGAGGAAAGTCATACAGGTTTGAAATGACAAGAGAGTGTCTAAATGATGACAAATCATGATTTTCATTTTTGGGTGAACTATCACTTTAAGAGTAAAAAGATGTCAAATAATGTATATTGTACAGGTAAAATAGTCTGGATTTGGGTTCAATTTTAATGAAAACTATTTGAGTTCATATTGAAATCTATAATACAGACTTTATATTGCAGACCTGGCGATTCTGAGTTCAGTTTGTGACATTGTTGTGAACTCATCTGACACTCTAATGGAGACATTTGTTTGGTGTCTTTTAATCAAAAGAAATACCTGAGAAGCAGGAGACTAAAAGTTTCCAAAGCACACAATACAAAAGCCCACTTGAAGAAGCTGCCTTTCTCAATTATTCAAGAAATGCATCTCTGTTTAAAAGCACCACTACAATTATTTTCAATTCACTAGTCGATCTTACTAATGACACTAGACTGTGGCACATCCATACTGTCATTATTTTTTTTAAATACATTAATAAAAAATTCTGCATTCATACAGGCAAACAAGTGAAATAGTTTGTGCTCTTTGTTGTCGGCCGAGCTCGCCCTGTACAGTTCAGCATACACCAATGACATTCATCCAGTGCATTACTTGCCATAATTAGTTTGTCGATCGATAATTGCACGCAACTGCAATGGGAGGGAATCTTTACTGCCATCTGTGCCTGTTCAAATGACTCACCGCGTTCTGTTCTTCATGCTCCAGAATAGCTTGCAGGAATGCTCTGCGCTCGTGGCTAGAAGACTTCTGATCAAACATGCCAGCCTGAATGACCTTCTGATCTACATTCAGTTTATACTTGGCCGCTGCTAGAATCTTCTCCTCCACGCTGTTCACGGTGCACAAGCGCAGCACTCGTACTTCGTTCTGCTGGCCGATACGGTGGGCTCGGTCCTGGGCCTGCAAGTCCTGATGATAGACATCACAGTTGTGTCAACAAACTTGTTAATAGCAAATGTAACTAATTAGTTCTTAAGAGTCGTGCAACTTTATCTGATATGTTTAGAAAAGAAATAGATAAAAATGTTTTAGCTGTGTGTGGAGGTGGAAGAAGGTTTTAATTTTTTAATTTTAGCATCTTTTCAAAATACTAAAATGTATTATGCTGCATAAAATAACACAATAATAAGTAATAACATATAATAATAATAATACATTTTACACAATAATTAGACACATGGCGTTTTATGACCTTACATGCCTAAGATATAGATTATTACATTAATTCTGAAATATTTAAATAAATAACTGAAAGCAAAAAGGTTATTCAAAAATAGTAATAACCACAAAATAAATATTTGTACAAATGTAAAAACTGTATGCTATCAAAGAATCTATGGAAATGGTATGTGTCAACAACCCATATATCTCATGCTTGCTTGAACATAATATACTGCAAGAGATTGGCAAGTCTAAGCTCCAAATGACACATCAGTGTGGAGCTGTAAACCCCTGAGCAGACTCGATTTTCTCTTTAATCACAGCAGCAGTCAAACAGACCTGGTGGGGGTTCCAGTCACTGTCATAGATCACAACGGTGTCTGCGGCCTGCAAGTTAAGACCCAGACCTCCAGCCCTGGTGCTCAGCAGGAAGATGAAATACTGCGAACCTTCATCGTTGAACTTCTTTAAAAGTGAACCTCGGTCCTCTGCCTTCGTGGCTCCTGGAAGAACCAAACGGGTTATAATGAAGGAGAAAGGGCAGCCTATTTGTGCGATCACACTCATTAAAACAGCGTTCAACTACCATATAGAAATGCCCCAAAAATGTGCCTTTAAAGTACAGCAGTTAGGCCAAAAAAGAAATGCATTGACTAATGACTAGGTCCCTTTAAGCTACTGTATTCAGCCATGTTTGCAATGCCTCTGTCATACAAGACTAGTCTAGTTTCATTGCAGTAAATTGGATATCTCTAATAATGGTTGCAAAGATCACAATAAAAGAACATATTTACAACCAATCATTAAATGTAACCAAAATGTGCACTCCCCTAGAAATAAAAAAATAAAGATGATTGGCTCTTTTTATTGGAAGGCGGGATCTCCCTGTATTTTTCCCTCTTCACAGTAACACAGCTGTCTTGTTAATATCTATCGCTACTGACCATCCAGACGCAGGTAAAGGAAGTTGCGGTAGACAAAGTAATCCTCCATGATGGTCATGAGGGTGGTCATCTGACAGAAGAGAAGCACTCTGTGATTGGTGGCCTTTAGCTTTGGCAGGATCCGATCCAGTAACTCGAACTTGCCAGAGGCACGGTACAGGTCAAGGCTAGGTAGACAGGAGAAACCTCTTTTATTGATGTTAACCTCTACAGTCTGGGTCACATAGCGATAAGTTTAGTGATCCATGAAATAACATGAGTTATAACATAAATGCACAGAATTCATGGTAACTGTTAAGGTTAAGTAACGCTCAATTTGATTCCTGCTCACCCATTTATAACGCCATTCGGATAGCCTAAGTGCTCAGCAAAGGATTCCTAAATAAAATAGACAGTTTCAGTACTGCAGCTGAGTGAATTCAAGTATCAAATAACAAGATTCAATAAAGACAATTTGTTATTTTCTGACATTTATGATGAATATCATATTTACCAATCAAAGTATTGTAAAAATGAACTCTTACGTAAAAAGTGGCTAAATCGTGTAAACTACAGTGTTCTGATATACATAGTGATACCTCAATGTGCTGGAACATGTAGGGATGGTTACAGATCTTCTTCAGCTGCATTATGGTGTTCATTAAAGTCTTGGCTCCTCCTTTACCCTGTGGCAAGAACGGAGTCCAAAATGTTTTGTGATCCGATCACTCAAACCATATCTAAAATTTTGAGGCATTCCAATGCATTTGTAATGTAATCTCTAAAGTGTCCAAAACAAAAAAGAGTATCGCCTACTCTTTTCATTTGCTGAATCAAAAAAATACACTTTAAACTTTGCCAACTTTGGTGCAGTCTTAAAAAAATGACTATTTGGTTTAAATACTTGGAAGAGCTTCATAAATATATATAGTATATGCTTAAGGGCCAGATTTACTAAGCAGGGCAAAATTGCGCGAGCACGCAAATAAAAAAAAGCGATGATGGGAGTGGAAATTTCGGATTTACTAACAAGGAGCACGTTAAAAAACACAGGCACAATATCTCATTCCCATAATAACCAACGCAATTTACTTATAAGCAGCACAAATTAGCGCAGGGCTCTAAAGAGCATGTTTTGTAAATGTTATCTCTTATGGCAAAAAAAAACATGTATACAAAACCACGTGTGTGCTAAGATCATCCAGACAGAATTTCTCAGGCGAAAAGCAAGAAGTGCAAAAATGTGGTGCTCCAGGTCAAACCAGAAGGCTGCGTCCTCCGGAGGTCACATTTCAAAGGCACATACATCATCAAGACATGCAATGACAAAGATCATGTAAAAACTCTGTACAATTAACCATATCTAACTAAAATAATGAGCATTTCACTGATAACATCACATCCTTGGTGTGATTAAAATGGTTCTTAGATCCTATAGTGTGCAATAATTGAAGCGAAAAAATAAAAACTGAAATAATAATTGAAAAACTGATGCATGTAATCAAAAAGCTGATATTCTGCCCTAGGAATCAGAACACAAGTGGTCACATGGGACTAATTGAGATCTATGTTAATATCAGCTGCCAACAGAGCTGAAAATTGATTTTAATGCCAGGTATAAACAGTCTGCTTTACCTTCTTGTCTTTCTCTGAGCCATCAGTAAGCAGGATGCCTTTGCCCTGCATGTGCCGGTAAAGAACCTTCTGGATTGCCGACATGTCACATTTGACAACATACTCCACCTGTAACAAACGTTGAATGCTCAATGCACAATGGGGTATATGCACACGGAACGATAACGTATTTCCGCAAAAATCTCAGCCAGCTCCATTACTTCTGGCGCACGCAGCGTCCATAGAAAACAATGGCATTTTTTATTCAACCGCTTCAGGATGCATGTGGGATTACGGTCAACAACGTGAATCAAATTATTCAAACACTAAGTCATACATCAACAACCAAATAGGAGAAGTGCTTCAGGTTACCCGTTTCAAGCTACATCCACAAATATAAATGAAAGCTAAGTAAAATTTTGCACTTACTCGAGGAATGATCACAGAGGCACATAGCAATGCTCAGCTGTGGTGCTGTTGCTTTGCTGAAATTCCATCGTTTTCTTACTAAACACATCGTCATAACTTCGTGAAAAATTACCTCAGCTCTATGAGAGCGGACGTGGCTTAGCTGGCTGAGATTTTAGCGGAAGTTCGTCATCGCCCTGTGTGCATATACCCCATTGATATAGTTGCTTGAGTTTCAATTGACTTTTTTTTTACAGTTCATCTAAGACAGAACTGTTTTGAAACTAATCAACCACACCGGAAGCACTTGAAGTATAGACTCAAACTTTGTTTTTTAAACCCTTTCAGCCTTAGGTGTGAAATCTATTTTGTTTTTGTTTTTTTGCAGATGTCCTACTTTTTAAGCTTTAACTTGTCTTATTTGCCCAGATGTCGCTGTAATATGTGCATACTGAACTGCATTTGGTCTACTATGGTAAATATATCTGCATACACTAACATTTATAGCTGCCGGTACACTGCACAGTCACTATCTGCAGATTCTTCAGTCCAGTCAACTGAACACAAAATGCAAGCTGAGTGTCATTGAAATGGCACATTACAATAACACTGAACCAAAGCCTAAAATCCCTTAAAATTTCTCAAAATATCGTCTTTTGAGTTCCACGAAAGACAGAATCATATACATACTTTAAAAGACATGAGGGTGATGACAGAATTTTTATTTCTGGGTAAACTATCCCTTTAAAAACGTGCAGACCGGGTGTGCATGTACCTTCTCAGGTAACTGAGACTCCACCTCTTTCTTCAGTCGGCGCAACAGGAACGGACGCAGCACCTTATGCAAGCGTCGAATGATAAGGATGGTCTCCTCTTCGTTCAGATCCACCTAACAAACGGCAATGCAATACCCAACAAAGGGCAGCCTTAGGCTACTTTCTTTGTAAAACAACAAAGAAAAATGTACAGGAATAAAATATAAAACACTACCCTCTCTCCTGTCATGGCAAAGGGAGCATTGAACCACTGCTCAAAGGTGCTGCAGCTTTTGAAGATGGTGGGCAACAGGAAGTTGAGCAGAGCCCAAAGCTCAGGTAGCTTGTTCTGCAGAGGTGTCCCTGTGAGCAACAGCCTCCTGGGAGCCACATAGTGTGTGTTTAACACCTGTGTGAGCTTGCAGTGATGGTTCTTCATGCGGTGACCTTCATCTACAATCATATACTTCCAGCGAATCTAAGGGTCGAGGAGGATATTAAGCACATAAAGGCACTGATTTCTCTATAATCATGTGCTTTGTGTTGAGTGGCCTTTACCTTTGCTAGAATGTGCTTGTCTTTAATGATGTACTCATAGGTGGTAAGAAGAACATTGAACTTCCCACTGCGGAGCTGTGGCACAAAAGACCTCCGCATGGATGGAGTTCCCTTTTACAAATCGCAACACGACAGTTACTGCATTTGATTTCATTACCTTTATACCATATTATGTTCAATCATTAAATGTTACTTTCCAACATAAACTACGCTCATTACTTTGTAGGCAATTTTCACAATACTTGGTGCCCATTTGTCCAGTTCATAAATCCAGTTGGACAAAGTCCTGTAAAAAAAAGACAAAAATCAATAGTTTTTATTTTTTTACAAAAAAGCACTGATATTAAATAAATGCTATTCCTCTAATGAATCCATATATCTTAAAAAAAAATGTGATGGTGTGATCATGGATGTATGTGAGGTGAGCCAGTTTGAAGGCATTTCTGTCCTATCAAAATCAATCACAATAACATTATCTAAACGTGGCAATCGTATACTGAGGATCATTCCGCAAAACATTTCGAGAAAGTCTATGAGACATCAGAGAGGAGACGCACGGTCTGGACAGAATAATAGCACCGTGTACCAAAGAAGGCAATGACAAGCTTATTTAGCAACAAGAACTGAAAGCCAAAGTGCTACGTGATGTAACAAAATCATAACCAATCAAGTTTTTCCTTGTCCACGTTTCGTGTTTAATAAGCAGCCGCGAAAAAATAAAGAGACCATTTTAAAATTATTTTTATTTTTTCTGAATTTACTATTTTTAGGTACGTGTTAAGGTATCATGATCATCATTGTTTCATTCTGTGAACTACTAACAATATTTCTCCCAAATTTCTAATAAAAATACTGTTTCTATTTGCATTCATTTGCAGAAAATGAAATCTGGAGAAAAGACGCTCTGTATTTAGGAAAAGTTACAAAATTATTTTCTATTTGGTAATCTCAGTTCTCATGTGTCTTGTTATGCTGTCAGTCCTTCACATTGCTGTTGGATGACTTTATGCAACTCCTAGGATTTGATTTTGTTGAAATTCAACACACACTGGAATGGAATGGCCACAGCACATCTAGAAATGGTGATGAAATGAAAAATAGGAATGTTCTCTTATTTCTCATTTCAAACAATCTACTCACAAAACGTAATGTTACTTGCTTATTGTAAAAAAACTCTGCCTGTCATTTATCGTACCCAATCTGGTTATGATGACACAGTTGGCTACAGCTGTTTAAATGAATGCTAATTCGCTTGAGAAATAAGATGTCACTCTCAAGTAATAATTTTTTCATGATGTTCTACCATCGATTTCATTTAATCTCCAACCAACGAACCATGGGTGAACGATACAACGACTGTTCGGTGACCCGAAGCGCTGCCATATGTCGCCTTCTAAACCTAATATTATGAATGGCTATCACGAGAGGTGTCAGTCATTAGTGCGTAACAGCGTTTAGTCACTTAATGAAGCCATTAAGCTGCAAATCCTCTTAGCTCACCTCATTACACCTCCCATTCCCTTATCAACAGTTTGTTTGTTGGACTTACGAGAGTGGTACAATGATGAGGTACGGCCCATTGAGCCTCTTGATCTCCATCAGATAAGTGATGAGGGCAATAGTTTGAATGGTCTTTCCCAGACCCATCTCATCAGCCAGAATACCATTCAGGTTGTTGTTGTACAAAGACACCATCCATTCCAGACCCTGGATCTGAACCAAAACACTAATGTCATTATGTGGGAATATGTTAAAAGCATCATAAACAGATTGAATTGTCCACTGAACAATGTGGGATATTACAGCAATCTGTGTTTTACAGCTGTTGGCTTGAATCAAAGCATGATTTATGAGTAAACGCTGGCTCAGTTCTGTCAAAGGCTTAAACAGTGTCCCTGAAGTTTTCTTTAAAACACCCCGTCAATCAGGTGGGAAAGAAAATAAAATTGGAAGATAAAAGAGCTCTTTTGTTCTTTTGAGAAGCCACAGCTAAATCCATTATCGCCTCAAAAGGGATAACAGATTCAATCCTAGCCACTCAATTTTTTTATATTTTCTCCTTGTGTGATTTCCTCCCTGCATTCTCGTCCAATTCTAGAAAAACATCTCTCTAAATAGTGCTTAAATCTACGTACTTATCTGCAAAACCAAAAGTTTGTACACATAATTTACGTCTGGAGGGTTCTACTGTTTATTTAGAGCTTTACCTGGTATTGTTTGAGAGTTCCATTGACCAGAAGAGACGACTGATTCTCCACTCTCTCTATGACCGCGTGAGCGACTCCATAATAAGACTGAGAGCTGGTCTGTCCTGCCTGAACACTGTACTCATCATCCACATCCTGTTTAGCAGACCTGCACAAAAGAACATGATTATGTGTAACGTCAGTGATCAACTGAGTGTATTCAATGAAGCTATTCAATATAACAGGTTTCACGCTTAGTATCAGGGTTGCCAAGTCCACGGTTTTCCCGCAGAACTGCTACTTTTATAGTTTTGCAGCAAGTTTTTTTATTCAACAGGTAAAGGTGGAAAGATTTTATTCATCATTAGTCATTTGTAGTTATTTATGAAAGCGATTTTCAAGAAGAAACTATGAATAATGCCTAAAAGTGACTGTAAATTATGTATTTTAGGTCTAGGAAAGGCATATTTTGATATTTGGTCTGAAATCATTGGGCTAGTTTTGATTGGCCATTGGGCTTTTTTCTTACGAAAATCTGGCAACCCTGACTAGTATACAAATTATTAGTCAAAACACACCAAGTCTGCCAAAGTTCACATAACTTTTCATTGTTACAGTTCATTGTTACAAACCAAACTGCAATTCAGATAAATGTTTAGTGCTGCTTCATTTATTTGACTTAATCTTACAAGAACTTCGCAACTTAAATTTTGATTGAGTTAACTCATCTATAAGATCAAAGTTCGTCCGTCACTTTTGCCTTTTTATCGTCATCTCTGTTAGAAACATAATATTGCATGGTCCTTTCTGTACTCATCTTTATGTGGTTTGAAATGAAATGTCAGACTGACATTTCCAGCAAAATCGTACATGACAGCTTAAATTAGCATTGTTATATAAGCTTACATTGGGAATCAGAGTATGAGGAGATAGTTTTGAACAGAAAGGTGGTGAAGAGGTAAGAATCAATAGTCTCAAGGAGACCTGCATTCAAAGCCTGAATGACTGCATTTAAATTTCCAATAACTCAACACGTTTGGTTGCATTTACTGGGATTTTATACCCTTGATTAACTTGACCTGTACTTTGTTATTAAAATGATGCTAAACTTTTCATTCGCATTTAACATTTTGTCAAACAGTTGTTTACACATCAAAATGCAGTAGAAACCACCCTATTTCAACCAACAAGCATTCCACAGTTATTTAACTCACAATTCTTTACTTTCTTTCTAATGTTCAAACATCTCAACCGCTTCAGCATGCTTTAAGCATCGAGTTGCTGCCACCTGGTTTATATGTTTGGATTAACAAACAAGTATAAGTGTACACTTAAAAGTGGCCACTAAGTGGCAAATTTCAACTAACTGAATTTAGCAAATAATTGTGCAAACAACATAAAAAATACAACATTATTTGTTCTTTTAATTTAATGGTCTACAAGCAGCCCTTATATTTACAGTAAGTGTATGATATGTATTTTTGTAATGTAGTATTGTGTTGGTCTTGCTTTTGCAGCCCCATATGCAACAAACTGTGATGCACTGTGTATTCTGACACCTTTTTACCAGAACCACCATTAACTTCTTCAGCACTTTGAGCTACAGTAGCTCATCTGTTGGATCTGTTGAATCTAATCTAATCTAATCTAATTGGACCACACAGGTCAGCATTCGTTCCCCACATGCATCAATTAGCCTTGGCCGCCCATGACCCTGTTGCCGGTTCACCACTGTTCCTTCCTTGGACCACTTTTGATAGATACTGACCACTGCACACCGGGAACATCCACAAGAGCTGCAGTTTTGGAGGTGCTCTGACCCAGTCGTCTAGCCATTACAATTTGACCCTCGTCAAACTCGCTCTAATCCTTACGCTTACCAATTTTTCATGCTTCTAACACATCAACTCGAACAAAATGTTCACTTCCTGCCTAATATATCCCACCCACTAAAAAGTGCTGTGATGAAGAGAGAATCAGTGTTATTAACTTCACCTGTCAGTGGTCATAATGTTATGCCTGATCGGTGTATATAACACACTACCAGAACGTCATAGCTAAAATAAATTAAAAAAAACAGCAAAAACAAGTTGTAAGAAAAAGGAAAAGTCAGAGAGAGGCACACATAACGGCTATCAACACCCAAGTCCTGCAGCCCTACCTCTCTTGCACTCAAACTCAACAAGACATGTTTTGCTTTGAAGTGAGAACAGGTAACATACTCTATGATGTGCTTGGCTGCTTTCTCAGACACTTCATCACTGTTGGTATCGGTGACTTTCTTTTCCTCCGATTCGGCTCTGGAGACCACCTCTTCCTCATCCTAAAATGCAGTATTAGAGGATTATAACTTATTTAAAGCACCGTGATTGCTCAGACGACAGGAAAACATTCTGAAACGAACGTGCGTCTGGCCAATGCTGAAAAGACTTATGGGAGAAGCTTTGCGGACATGGGAAAAAGCATAATAAAGCATGCTGCTTAGTTTTATATGTACGTATGACTCACTCCCACTCCGAGGAGCTGTCAGTGCGTAATGAGCAAAAAGAAGAGGACACTCACCTCCTCGTCAAATTCTGAGCCACTCTCTTCACTGTCTGAGCGTGGAGCAACTTCATAGCTGTAAAACCAGTAAACACTAGAAAGTCTTAGAAAGATTTATTGACAACACAAACTTTTAAAAGTTATGGAATAAAAAAACCTTATCAAGAAGTGTTACCAGTTAACAGACACACAGAGGATGCAATGAGAGGACCTCTTACCCAGGGTTCATCTCGAGCCAGGCCTCCAACTGACTGGACTTGGGGGCGTCTGTCCCCTGTAGGACTTTCCCCGTCTCAGTCTGAATGACTTTGACTGGCAGCTCACTCATCTGGCTGCTCTCATCTATGGGCTACAGGCATAAATAAACACACAGCAGGTTTTCTGTGACGAACTGTGTTAAATTGTCTTTGACAGAGTGATTGTACCAGAGGGACATACGTCAGTTATGCTTTCATTTTCCTAGCGATTTACATACCTCTCCATCAGGCCCAATGGCCTCCATTCCTTCTGTGTCACCAGCTTCCTTCTGAAGGTTAAACATGACAGGAATTAATACTAACTGAATATTTGATCATAAGAATTGTATAAAGCGAAGAAAAGAACTTAAGTCATTCGGTGGACCAATGTTTTTCAAAGAGATAGTTCACCCAAAAATTTAAATTCTGTCATAATTTACCCACCCTTTGTTATTTCCAACCTGTATGACTTACTTCTTCTGCACAACACAAAAGAAGATATTTTAGAGATTGTTGGTAACTGAACAGTGGCGGTACCCATTGACTTGCATTGATTTTGTGTCCATACAATAGAAGTCAAAATTCAAATTGTCCCCCCCGACTCATGTGTGAAATAAGACTTGTGTATAGTGTCGACTTGTGTGTATAGAGTGACTAGTTCTCGCCATGAATATAGCCTTAGATGCTGGAATGGCGTTAAGAATGCAATAAATAAATAAATAAATAAATAATAGAAGTCAACGGGGACCACAGTTTTTGGTTACCAACATTGTTTAAAATGTCGAGAGGGTAAGTAAATAATGACCAAATTTTTGGTTTTGGGTGAACTACCCCTTCAACAGCCGTATTGCCTCTTACCTTCTTCTTCTTTCTCTTTCTTTTCTTCTCCTTGGCAGCCTGTGCAGCCTTGTGCTCATAGACAAGTTCAGTGAGGTTTGCCACATATTCATCTGTCTGTTGAAGGAGGTATGCCAGACGTTTGTCCTTCTTCTGATCAATCAGCTTCCTGTAACCCTCTTCATCCTCAGCCTACATTAGACAGCCAGAAAACAGACAGAGAGCCCCTGAGACCCTTTAAGAAACATCTTTTATTTAATATTTTAGATGCTCCAGAAAGCTGGTGCTGAAGTTCAACATATTCTACCATCAGTCTCCTCATTCTCTCCTTTTCAATTCGTTCTGTCTCTTTTTTCTGTTCTCTCTCTGTGTTGGTGTGCCAGGTAGCGATGGCCTTAGAGAGCTTCTGGATTTTTCCAGAGATGGATCTGTGATATTCTTTGAAGTCCTTTGCATGCTGCAGGATGCTGTTCAGATACTCCTATTAAGATAAATAGGATAATGCTTAAATCACAGAGTGGGGTCAGCAACTGTTTTTTCTTAATTCATAGCAATACAAACTCTTTAATACAGGGGTCATATCATTTAAGATCTTACTGTTTTAACCAGAGGTCAATACAGTTTTAATTTAGCTCATATTTCATGTTTAGTTCATCCACACCATTTTCCATGTGGCCATTTTTAAGGTCACAGTAATATGATCAGAGCCCTTATAACATTGGCAATATACTTTTAAAAAGTTTTTTGCTGTTATAGATTATTATTGTTTTGGCTTTCGGTCCAATAATTTTACTGCAAGACATGTTTGCAACTCGTCTGGCAAAAGGAGCAGTTCACCCAAGAATGAAAATTCTCTTATTGACATACCATCAATACATCCATCTTTAAAATAATCTTAATGACGTATTCAATGATGCATAAACAGAATGTTCATTTTGGGTGCTGTTCTTTAATTTAATAAATGTTTATTTTGAATTTACTGTGAAAATTGACAGTGTTTTTTCATATAATATTGTATTTGTTAGTCAATATGCCACCAGGATACCTGGGTACATGAGCATTGTACTGTGTAAGTTTGTCTGGCTTTTATGCACACGTTGGGATATTTTCGGTCCGTTAAATTGATTTAACTTGGTACACTGGTCATGCATCGATCACCTGGTGCTTCTGTCTGCGCTTTCTTTCCTGTTCAATCTTCTGTTGTTTCTCCAGTTTCTCTGTCATGCGAGCTTCTCTCAGTGTCTGTCTCTTGCTGCGCTTGTAAGCCTTGGAGTTTAGAGCGGTCTCCAGAGTCGTGTCCCTGCGCATACAGGCTACAACATCCAACCTCAGCTGAGACAGAAAAAAATCATCAGTCATCTGTGACTAAATGTATTACAGCTAATGAACTTCATCAAATGATAATCATATTCTGAAGCATTTCGAACATATTTAGTTGCTAATTACAGGGGAACCAGGCTCTGTCTTCTCAAATGCTGTATGCTGACAACAATGCAGCAATGGCTCCCTCTAATGGTGGATTTCATTACACTGTGTAATTTAAACATTCATAGCACAACTCAGAACACCATCAGCATCCACATAATGAAGAGTGAAGAGGACAAAGCTCAATGGAACACGCAAATCAAGAACGTGCATGAGCAATTTTCACTTGGCTTATTGTAAATGATCATGTTTAATTTACTAGTGTAATTTATTCCTGGAAATTAGCTGGTAAAAAGCTCATTACGAAAATGTGCCAGATCAATTACATATGTTGTAAATGTGAGAATGATCTGTGCGATCGCTGGGCAAGGGGCGCTTCTTTTACCTGCCGCTGGAAATTGAGCAGTCTTAGTGCCTTCAGCTCCACGGTAGCTTTAGTACGCAAATCAGGTGGCAATGAACCGGGAAGATTCTCCAGCTCCTGAATTCTGTGAGCAATCCTGGCCTGAAGTCTTTTGTCAGATGGTGGAGAAAGACAAGTCAATTAAATTCTATTATTACAATGCTGTTTTTTACCAGAACAATAGAGATATCGTGGGCAAAGAATGAAATCATCAAAGAATAAAACCAAAATCTGTCATTCATCCACACATCATTAGACTCATTGTTCTACAAAGAAGCTTCTGATGGTGGACTGACATGCTCTTTCCAGCCATTAATAATTTCTACTACCCCTAGCGCTCTCCATGAATCACCTGTGAGAGCTGAACCTTTCATATCTTAGATAAAACTCATACATCTGCACCAAACAATAAACACATTTCTGTTGCTGCGCGCAATGCTGCACTTCTGAAGACCTTCAGACAACTCAGAAACACAAAGGTTTCTTTCTCTCCTCCAATAATCATTACAGTTCACAAAAGCACATAAAGTCATTGACTGTTCTGATAACCTTTTACAGACACATGAGCAATAGAAAGAAAGTTGTTCAATGTCACTTTCAAACTTTCTATATTTGTGAACCCAAAATCTTCTCCACCTAGGACGACCACTTGTCCCGCTTTGCGTTGTACCACACAACATTTTCACCCCTTGCACGTTGCATATTGAGAAAATGTCCCGCATTTTCATCAGTCTGTTGGTTTTTACTCGTCATGCTAAGAAAACGCACATGAGATGCTTGTTTGCGCCTTTTGTTTATTTAACTATTGAACAGCGCTGTGCCAAAAGCAGCAACCCGGTGCACACAAGTGTCCAACGAGCTCATATAACCGCAACTATTTTTAAAGCCTGACTTTTATTATTATTAATGGATGAGAAGACAGCAGTGAATTCAGTCATCAATAGGCTGTGACAACTGTCAATCAAACTAGCGATCCCTCCCATGTAAACTAAAACATCATAAACATCAAAATTTAAAGAGACAGTTAACCTTAAATTGAAATAGCCATTAAAAATGTTTTGTTACATAACATTTTATCTAGTTGGAATGGACTAAAAGGTAAAAATTACAGTGTTTGGGAACCCCTTGCAGAATCTGTGAAAATGTTATATTAGCAAAATCTGTTGTCCTAAGTGTGAAAAGATGGATCTCAAAACCATACAGTCACCACTGGAAGAGTTTAAATATATAAAAGATGCTGGAAAACTGAAGATCATCCAGGTAACCACACACATTATTAGGAACCAAGGGTGCCCAAACTTTTGCACAGGGTTATTTTAATCATTTCAGCTATTTTTATGTTAACATTTTTTTATTTTAAATATCTTACTCGGGACAGTTCTAAATAAAAAAACATGCATTTTGTATGATTTCTCTTATTTTGTTAAAATACCTCAAATTTTCACAGATTCTGCAAGGGGTTCCCAAACTTTCGCATAACACTGTATATATACATGTTTTCATTCTGTTTTACGCTACCTTTCAGTGATGTCCCACACAAATGTATTACATGTCCCATATTTGGTTTGTGGGGTGGTGGTCACCCTTCCTCTACCCCCAACTGATCTGATATCAGAATATTCAATAGTGCTTTTGTCATCCACTTAATCACTGTTAAGTAACAATCAGCTTAAAATTGAAATGTAAAAATGGTCAGTTTTAGTTACAAAACTGTACTTTAGCAGCACAGACTGTTCATCACATACCGGTACTCCCTCTCCTGTAAGAGTTCCACGGGGTCCAGACCCTGAGGTTTCTGAATGGGGGTGATGCGATTTTGCTTCTGCTGGAGCTGAATGATGAGAGAGGGCTGGCCTGGTCCTGGCTGCAGCTGAGTTTGAGGTTGTGAAGTGAGAGAGGTGCTTGAGACAGGCTGGGCGGCAGTAGGGGCTAGTGGGGGGGCTGGAGAGGGTCTGCCACTGGGAGCTGGAACTGGGAGCTTCTGTGGGATGTTAGAGGTCTCTGCACCTTGACCTTTAGAAAAACAAGGCCCAATGCATCATTGTGAACCAGCATTAGTTGCTTCAATTTAAGCACCCTATAAAAAAGTTTGATAATATTTAATGTTTTCTTCAAAGCTCCTGCAGATAGTGTGTTAGGTTCTTCTAAGCACAGTGTGAACTGACAACCACAAAAAATTTTAAGATTGAAGATGATAAAGCTTCAGAATACATCTTTTAATACCCAAATTACACTGTTTTAGTTTAAAATAAAAAAATATTGTAACCTAAAAATCTAAAATGTTTTTCAAGTGTAATATTACTGTAAAAAGGCTAGGGACAGAAAAATTGACATTTCCTTAGAATGACCCAAAAATGTTCCTATAAATCATTTCCACTTAAAGAAAAGTTGTTTTTCAACCCTGACATTTCTCAAAATATCTTCTTTTGTGTTCCACAGAAGAAAGAATCATATACAGGTTTTGAACATCATACGGGTGAATAAATGAACTTGTTTTGAAAAGTTGAAATCTTTCTACAAGTTTTACCCATATAGAGCACTCTCACCACATTTACGTTCACGTTTATGTTGGGTAGTTTACCCAAAAATAAAAATTCTGTCATCATTTATTCACTCTGAAGTTCCAAAGCAATATAAAGGTCTTTGTTCTGTTAAACACCAAAAAAGATTTTTCAAAGAACGTGAGAAACCAATCAGTTCTGGGGCACCATTCCCTACCATAGTAGTTTTTCTTCCTACTATGGTAGTCAATAGTGCCCCAGAACTGTCTGGGTACAAACATTCTTCCAAATATATTTCTTTGTCTTCAGCACAACAAGAAAATGTATATAGGTTATTATATAGTATATGATGACAACTTTTATTTTTGGGTGAACTATTCCTTTAAAGCTTCATTCCGTAACTTTTCAGTTATTAATAATGCATAACAAACTGTCTCCGTACATTACCAGATTATCAAATTTAAGCTTAAAAATGTAACCTGTTGAACGACTACCGCCCTGTAGCACTCACACCCATTGTTATGAAGTGCTTTGAGCGGCTGGTCCTGGCACACCTAAAGGACTCCCTCCCGTCCACACACTGGACCCATACCAGTTTGCCTACCACAGCAATAGGAGCACAGAGGATGCAGTCTCCATGGCACTGCACTCTGTACTCACACACTTGGACAATAAGAACACTTATGCACGAATGTTGTTTGTTGACTTCAGCTCTGCATTCAATACTGTCATCGCTTTTAAGTTATCACCAGACTTGGAAACCTAGGCATTAACATCTCCATTTGCAACTGGATTATGGACTTTCTGACAAACAGACCTCAGGTTGTTAGGTCAGGCCACATCTGCTCCACCATCATCACACTTAACACTGGCGTACCACAGGGCTGTGTGCTGAGCCCATTTCTCTACTCCCTCTTCACACTCGACTGCAGGCCCGTGAATGTATCTAACACCATCATCAAGTTTGCAGACGATACTACAGTGATTGGTCTCATCAGCAACAACGAGACTGCCTACAGGGAGGAAGTTCCGCACCTGGCCACATGGTGCTCAGACAACAACCTGCTTCTTAACACCTCCAAGACAAAGGTGCTCATCGTGGACTTCAGGAAGGAGAGAGGAGGCACACATAAACCCATTCACATTAACGGGATGGCTGTTGAGCGTGTCTCCAGCTTCAAGTTTCTGGGGACCCATATTTCGGAGGACCTGTCCTGGACCACCAACACCTCCTGCCTGGTCAAAAACGCTCACCAGCGCCTCTTCTTCCTGAAGACACTGAAGAAGAACCAAGAAGAAGTCTTCAGCTATCCTGGTGAACTTCTACCGCTGCACAGTAGAGAGCATCCTAACCAACTGTCACAGTTTGGTATGGGAGCTGCTCTGTTGCAGAGCGCAAGGCACTGCAGCGGGTGGTAAAAAACTGCTCAGCGCATCACAAGGACTCCACTTTTAGCCATTGAGGACATCCAGAGGAAACGCTGTCTGCGTCGAGCTCGCAGCATTCTTAGGGACTCCTCTCACCCTGCCCACAGACTGTTTTCTCTCCTGCCCTCCGGTAGGCGCTTCAGGTGCCTCCGGACAAGGACCAGCAGACTGAAAAACAGCTTTTTTCCCAGAGCTGTCTGCCTATTAAACTCTACCACCCACTGATTCCACAACCCCCTCATATACCTATAACTTAATGCTGCTATATTGTTTTGTTTATTGCACTACAGATCTGTCAACTGCACGACTGGACTGTCTACACATGTACTACATGTTTATTTGCTCTACCGGACTATTTATACATATACTGCATCATTTTCACTCCAGTACTATGTACTAAATACTGCTGAATACTGCAATAACTCATCTACATCACTGTTAACTGTAATTGCTGTCCATAATTTATGCACACTTAATATTCATTTGCACTACTGTTCTGCTTAGTCTCATTTATTATTTGTACATATCCATCAGTAAATTTCTGTTTATAGTAAATAGCCATCTGTATATAATGTTCATAGTACATTTCCACTTGTATATTCATAATATTGCTCTAGCCTGTATTTATGCACAACTGTATATCCTGCACTTGCTTATTGCACTTCTGGTTAGACCTAAACTACATTTCGTTGCCTTGTACTGTGTACATGTGTAATGACAATAAAGTTGAATCTAATCTAAAAAACATATTTATAAATTGAGCTGTCAGGTACAGTTTCACAGGAAATGTCAGTTTGATCATCTGATGTCAACCCACGTAAGGAAAAGTATGTGAAGTAACCTCAAATTTTGTATCAAACAGAGATGATAGAGATGCCAAGCTCTAGATTGCAACTTAAAATATGTTTTTTACTAGAATTAAAACTTAATCCTACACTGAATTTTGTATGACAGGGCCCTCTAGTGGCTCAACCCACACTTACCTTCAGGCCATGGTTTTGGACCAGAACTCTGGCTATGGGGCTGCATTCCTAGAGTAGGACAAGGACCAGTGGCAGGCCCTCCATGAGGCATTGGCATACCTACAAACATGAGGTATACATGTTTTAACTAACATGATCAAAAATGTTGATAAAAAAGACAGTGCTTAACCTAATCTAAAGCTTTAAAACAACTCAAAACATAAAAAATTTACAGCACAAAACTGCAATGCATAAATGATCAACAACATGCTATATTGTGCATAGCTCAAAGCTCATTTGTTACATCTATGCATAAACCACTTTCCCTGTTTTCCTTCACAACTTCTCCCAGCACTCACCTGTAGTTCTGTTGTAGGGGCCACTGTTGACAGGCTGCTGCTGCATTGTGGGAAGGCTCCTCTTGCCCTGCACAGCTAACTGCAGATTCTCAGGCAGAGGCTGACCACGACCCAGGATCTTGTATGCCAGGATCTGAGCCCTGAGTTGCTGTAGCTGGGCTGGGCTGAAGGAAGACTGACCCCTGGCCTGCTGCCCCATTCCCTGTGGATCCATGGGCATCATGGGGCCCGACTGACCCTGAGGCATTTGTGGCGGGGTTGGCCCTCCCCCTGACATTGGGCTATGCACATGCTCAGACACCTGGCCCATTGGCGATGGATGAGGGGATATGTATCCTAAAAGAAAAAGGAACGAAACTTTTAAATAAAGTTTAATATTGTATTCACATTTTAAAACTGACATCCCTCAACAGTGTCTTTCATATACAAGACTTACTATAAACAGTTGAGTGAACTGTAATCTTTTCATGAACAACAAGTTACTGTTAATTGCAGGTAAATATGAATATTTATTTATTTTATAATGAAGATGTTTTAGGACAAATGTATCTGCTGCCGTTGTGTAAACACCAGAGAAAAGATGATAAAACATTTCAAAAGAAAAGTACAACAAGAACAAAGATCATAGGATATGACAATAATTAGTATTGCATAAAGACAGCCTTCAACAAAAGGCACAATAAATAAATAAATATATAAACACTGTCAGATAATTGCCTGTATTTACTTCTGAGGATAATCTATTGAACAAGTTTACCTCGCATCCCTCAAAGTGCAAAATAAAAGGATCCTTACATCCATAGTGTAGCACCTCTTGCAGTGAGCTGAACTATAATTACACTACTGTGTTTATTAGTTTGTTGCTTACAGTATGTGCAATTGTACCTTGACTGTGTTGATCCATAGGGCTTTGTGGAGGACCCATGCCGCTATGCAGGGATCTCATCCCCACCCCTTTCATCTGTCCATAATGCATATCTTCCCCCATCCCCTTCTCATGCATTGCATCCATGGGCTGAGACAAGAAAATGAGTCAATTGCGTTGCTAAAATACAGGGTTAAACTTTTTAATAGCTAACCTGCGACATGTGTTTTTACTACTTTTCGGGGGGGTTTTCGGGTAGAGCAATTATTTGATAACTACTGGTATAACCAATGACAAATACCCCGAAAGTACCTTAAGCATTGGGTGCATGCTGTCCTGAGAATAATCACTGCCTCCTTGTCCCTGCATAGCAAGGGGGACACTTGGCGGCCCTGGGCTGGGGCCCATCATGCTGTGTACAGAACCAGGAGAGGGGCCAGGTCCAGGGCTAGGCCCTAAGATGGGCCCTGGAGACAGGCCAGCACCTGGTGAGGGACCAGAATGTGACATTCCAACCGGTGACTCGTTGGGGGTGGACATCTATTAGAGAATCTGTGGGAAAGGGTGGACCAAAGATGGAGTTAAAGAATTTGTTCCAAATAACCCTAACACCAAACACTAAAATATTATAATAACAAAATAATACTAATGATTGGTATCCGATCGCTACATAATCATTCGCTAAATACGCTCAAAATATAAATAATTTTCTTAACGCATTTGGATAATACATTAATAATTTGGATACGTTGAATCATGAATATATGTACTATTTAGAGCTTTAACATGATGACCCCCATTTAAGAAGATAACATGACTGCATTCTATATCATTTTATTTGTTCGTGTTCTACTGAAGAAGAAAAGTCATGAATATTTGGGATGAAATGGTGGTTAGTAAATTATTCCTTTAATAACAAATTGGAAGGCATGAGGGTCAGTAAATGACCAAGTATTTATTTAATAAAATGTGTAACATTAAAAAGTTCAGGTGTAAATTTGCTCTCAGACCAGATTAAGCATCCAAATTCAACTGATTATTATTTTTAATGTAACTATTTATTAAACAATGGTCCTTTTAATCATAGTGAATTCGAGGTCAAAACACTTTAAATCTCGACTCCCATATCTATAGTAACTCTCCATGCCTAATCCACAGCCTATAGTGGCTTTATTACTGCTTTATTATTATCTATGAATACAAAACCAAAGGCTTTTATAAATCAAATCCTTTATTATGATAGATAATACTGGCAGAGTTTCGAAACAAATCATTAACCTTAGATCAATATAGTAAGTACTGTACTTTATATTAAAATCTTCTGCAATCAAAAACATTTTAAGTTACAATGTATATTGTTTTGAATAGCCTAGTGATTAACTGGCGATGTGTCCTTTTCGTGTTATTTAAATGAAAAAGGCAAGTAACATACAGAAGATAAGAAAATATATGAAAAGCATATATTCAATCAAAATAGACAGACGACATAGAGACTGAAAATAGTTCATAAAAGTTTACACAATAACTTCCAGGTTGCCTTGCATAATAATGCCTTGCAATGGCCCGACACGCCCCCTAGGACACGCTGTTGAAAATTAAACGGGATAAAAATGCACCGCGTAAAATAATAGCAAACTTTGTCGTCTACAGGCACATTACCGTTTAATTACACATGCCTGTTAAATTACAGTAATTAATCATGTACGGTCGATAAGTTTTGTCGCTCAAAATTGTCCAGAAGTGTGCTAAATAACTATAAATAAATGAGTTACAGCTCAACGCAAAAATGCCACAAAACGTAGGGCCTTGTTTACATTTTACATTTAGTCATTTAGCAAACGCTTCTATCCAAAAGCGACTTGCAGAGTTTCGGAAGCAATAAAGCGATAATGTTAAAGTCAAAACAGAATAAAATAACTTTTAAATAGCATCTATTTAAGTGAAAGCGGTCGACGACAACCTTCAGATTGTAAGTTTTAAAATAAACTATTGGGTGCAAAAAAGAAAAGAATGCATTTAATCAGCAAACACATGCGTTTATCGCGGGGTGATATTTAGAGAGTTGCGCTGATCGGATCATGGCTTCCTCGACCTGCTGTCACTACCATGTCTTGTCTTCCCCTCACGCCATTTCTTTAAATCTCAACAAACTTTCTGGGACCTTTCCCCAACAGCACACTGTCAACATACAATATACCTATTTTTCCATTGTCTGGCTTCAAGTAAAATATTTGCCATTTCTCAGAGAATCCGTTTACTATCATTTTTCGTGATTTGTTCAATTTTAAAGCAAGCAAACAGTTAAGCCCCCGTCTAATATAATCAAGCACCAGCTCGCGCTAACCATCTGTACAGTTATGTTAGCATGCTAGCCCGCTACATTTTAATCAGCAAAACAACCTAAAATGCTCCCCACTGACAGATATACATCAGTATAAATGTCAAAGCAAAGAGTATTTAAACTCAGTTACCTTCCGCGAGGTAAAACCCCCAATAAAAGATCTAGCACATTATTTCAGCTTCAAAATATGACTGCCATATGTTGATCCCCTCCCCCCACTGTTTGCTGACAAGTTGAAGTTCGTGCTTTTTTGGTGTTTTCAATTTTCTGATTTGTTGAGAGAGCAGGAAATACAGTCATCTCTGTTGTGTGATTGGTTGAGAATTACATCAATCACCTCGTGATCTATTTTAAGGCGGGGCTTTCACTTTCACTTCTCAGAGCAAAAGAACGTGCTGGAATTGTCGCGCGACTCCCCGGGCGTTTGAGGACAAAAAGTAAATAAATAAATAAATAAATAAGAAACATCACGATATCACACGAGGGAATGCCCTCTCTAGTTGAGTCCAGTTGAGTCCACGAGTGTCTGTGGAAACTGTAAGCATAAACTACATAATATTGAATAAGTTACGTTTTAAAGGATGCATACGTTAACAAGCATATCGTTCGTTATGCAATTGCCGTGCATCTCATGCATAAGTAGGTGTATGTCATTTCGTTGTGTTGTCCATATGTTGTGCACCTTTCTGCAAGAGATCTCAGTCAGCACACACAACTGTCGTTACTTTTACAACCTAACCACATGAGGGAGACAGTGTATTAGAATTGAATAGCGTTTAAGATTTGTAATAAATAGTTTACAGACACGGCGATGGAGTCCCCTGTCAGGTAACGCAAGGTAACAAGTGTAATTCATGTGTTTATTATAAACTAATTTGTTATTATGTATTTATCTTATTGTAACTGAATTGTGTATAAATAATAATTTATTATTGGAAATCCTTTGTACGAAAGCTTACAAGAATTTACATTTCAATTGAAATCTAAACTGAAACGCTGCTTTGATTCTATTTGGAAAATGTTTTCACTATTGTGAGACATGGGTAGGAAAATTATGTTGTGTTATGTATTATCACGTTTAATTCCTAAAGACAACTTAGGAACACTCAACTATTATGACTGTAGAAACAGCAACAACAAACGTAAACCAACAAAGAACAAAGCCTGTAATACAAAAATCTCCAAATGGTTCTCAATTATACCTGAGGGACTTATGCAAAACAGTTCTCATTCTGTTGTTCTGAATGGAAATGATTTCTGTCTTCAAAAGACCAATACTTTTTCATTTGCTACTTTGTGTACAATTTGGGCTGTGTATCTTCACTGTGTTTTTCATTGTAAAATGTACACAAATTTAGGAGGAATACATTTTTGCTAAGCTTAAAGCTCTGTTTAAACACCAGTAGAGTAAGATGTCTGGTCAACTGCTGTTCTTTTGTGAGCTGCTGGTCTCTTGTTTTCAGGGTTAGCAGATAAAAGTAGATATATCATTTATGTACTTGCCGTTATGTTTGATTTATAATATGAAAGGTAGGCCTACCGTGAAAAGAGTTTGCAGAGGAGCATTTCTAACAGATGACATCAACATTTCTAACCAAGAAAGTCAAATTTAAAGCAGTGTTTTAAAAACGTTGTGACAGTAAATACTCAAAATGGGGTTGAATCCAACAATAGTGTCATTTAAAATGTACCTACAAACTTATAAATGTAGGCTACTAAAATAATAGAGTAGGTTTTGTTTGGATTATAGGCATGTATTTACAAATTGTAACACCATGCCTGACAAAACGTAATTTGGGTTGCAGTGTAACCTTATCGCCCATCAGCTTTCTCTGACACCTGGCTGATGCTATCAGGTGAGATAGGGATGTTGTTGATTGTGACCTCAGTGTTGGAATGACAGATTGTATTCTAAGTGTTTTTTTTTTCTTATCAAGTGAGATCTGACCACACGGCTAAATAAATGCTTTTGTGTTCGAACAGGTGAACTCCAATGTTCTATGTCCATTACAGAAGTATATCATTGTCAATATAATGCTAATTTAAATGTAATGTATATACTTAGCCTATACATATAATTTATATACTTATATTCTAATAATAACATTTTTAGTTTTTCAGCATTTATTAATCCTTGTTAATGTTAGTTAATGTCAACACAGTTATTCATGTTAGTTCATGGTGCATTAACTAATGTTAACAGACATAACGTTTAATTTTAAGAATGTATTAGTAAATGCTGAAATTAACATGAACTAAAATGAATAAATGCTGTAGAAGTATTGTTCATTGTTAGTTCATGTTATACTGATTATAAAAAGTTTTGACTTCTATTATTACCATTACTATAAAATGCTAAATTACTAACCATTACTGTAGTTGATCAACATGTTTTCTAATAGCGCGAATAAGTCAAATGAATCAAATCGTGTCGGGCTATACAGCGCAAGCTAAAGGTTGTATTTGAATAGCCTTTGGACAGGTAAACAAAGTATATGGTTTTTGGTTCTGTCTCTGCTTCCTTTTCTAAGTAATCCTTTATTTTCTTGCCATTTTCAGAAAGGATGTGTGCAAGGTTCCTGAATGTAAATTCATCCAAATAAAGCCCTCAAATAACCTGAATGGTTAGCGCCTCCACTTCAGATTCAATGGTCAGGAAAGGCCTGACCAGTGTTCATTTGAAATGGAAAATGACAGTGGACAGTGGTTTCATATTCAATTTGCCTTAAAACCATTACCTCCTCAGGCTCCCCACCATGAAATTTGCTCACCGTCCTAATTAGGGCTGTACCCTGTACCCATCCTATTGTGTCAAGCTTTTTGACTCTATACATATTTGAATTAGTCAAATAGGCTAAATAACACTTGGCAACTAAATGGCAGCATCTCTTCAGACAATTAAATCTCAAACGTACATTCAGGCTACCAGCAGAAATACAGTGAGACGTAATTTCAGTTTGTTTTGTTGTAAACTAAATCTCGAAGCGAAGGGTTTCAGCATTACAAATGAACAGCTTATAATAACAATCCAATGTACGTAACAATAGGCCTGTGTGTTTTGACTGATGTAATGAATATACAAAAAGACATTTTTAGCTTTTGTGGGCATGGTATAAACACATTGGTTATTACAGTCACTGTGCCAGTATTGGCATTCACCACGCTTTGTGTTTGCACAGTGGCCACAACTATATATATATATATATATATATGTGTGTATATATATATATACGGCATGGATTGGAGCAGCTTTCAAAGGCTACTTTGGCTAATTGCCTGTGTTTTCCAGGTGTGACCCAACCAAAGGCACGTTATATTTAGTTTTACATGTGACATCTGCTGCAGGGGATTGTTTGTTTTGTAAGTGGTGCTGTTGGTGTTCTGCACGTCCCAGGTGGATAACTTTCCTTATTAAGCCCTTTCGTATTTAAATGCCATGCAGCATGGGTGACAGGCTTTGTCACGAACCATTACACTTTTGAATCTTATGTTATTGACACCCAATATGCCTAAAACAAATATCAGTTGTGGAGGAAACTTAAAAGTTTGAATATAGTCGTGTCACGTTTCAATTAACGACACTCCACGGCTCTGGAGGATTTCGTTTTCCGGGGCCGAGTCGAGTCCTAATGAACCGGAGTTATTTTTATCATCCTACAGGCACGTAGGATGTAATATGTCTGTTCCTGTGAAAATAAAAAAACTGAAGATACAGATTAATCTGTCAACTACTGACTTCTTTATTTTAAATAGTGTTTATGATGCCCTTCTCGTTGCAATAAACCATTTCTAAAAGATCCCTCTTGGCCAATTGGCTACATTCTCCTTTTAACTTGCAAACTCTGGCCAGTGTTTATCTGCTCTTCTGTCATCCACTTGAATGGCGGCCAGATTTACCTGCAGGTGCCGGACACCTTCCATCGCTTGACTCTTTAATTTTGCCGCGCCGCACTCGATTTGCAAACCCGGGGTTTTTAAAAGGCTCCTGGGACCAGCGTCTGATAAAGAGCAGCACTGGAAATCTTTTTCCAAGATGGTGCAGGATTCCATTGAGGTCAAGATGGAGGCTGGGGGGAGGAAGCGCGCTGTCAGTGAAACCTCTTTGTAGTTGTCTTTGTTGCAGGTGTTCTGCCACTCACTGTTAGCCTCTGCAGCCTGTGTGCATGACATCTGCAACAAAGACTAAGACAGGCAACTAAGACCGTCAGGATAGAGACTTTTGTCTTCTAAATACAGAGAATTGATTTAATCAGGTTAAGCACAAAACATGTTTTTTAGTATATTTAATGTCTGAGAATGAGAGAAAATAAAATATATAGGAATATGCTGGAAAATAGAATGCAATATATTAAATAATACATTTACATATATTGGAACAAAGTGCTTCTAATTTTTTAGACTGTTTCATCGAGGACACACTTCGGGCCCAAAGTTAACTTCCGGTCTGTGTTTGTTGATCAGTCTGGCTAGTGGCTAATAATATAACAATTTATACCTTATTTAATTTATAATAATATTTTACTGTATAATAAGTGTATTAAATAAACAATTTGTTGAATTTTATTGTATATTCATTTTATTAATAATTCAATTAGTGTAACTTTGTCGCATTTAAGTTTAGCCAAGTAAAAAAAAAATTCTACCGGTCACCCAAAATACGACTGACTAAATACTTTTAACTTGCTAGTAATTTACTTGTTTTTTTCTTTTGCTTGTTGTGTTCCCTGGAAGTTAAGTTTGGGCCACAAAAGTGTGCATTTACAAATGTATATTAAATTATGTAATATATTGACAGTCAGTACATGTATATTATTTCATAGGGCTAATAAGTGATTTTCTGCTATACATACTACACAGTATTTTTACATGTTCATTATGTGGACTAATGACTAAGCCAAATAGCAAAACTTTTTTTTATTTTTATTGTATGATTAAAGCCTTGTGCACACCGGGAAACAATTGCATGTGCTTATCGCCAGCGTTTTTCGAGGCATTTCTCGATGTCAATATCCCAAGTGATTTTCACTGCCAATGAGCCGAGTGAATGTGCAAATTCACTTTCTGACATTAGATGGCGCTTAATAAAAACAAATACCCCAGTGCACAAGGTGGAGCTGCGCAACTTTATGCTTCTGACATTCATCAATGTGTGCGTTTTGTGTTTGAGCGCCACCAGGTTGTGTTTTACTGTACTTAAGCAGCTCCAGGCACATGAACAAAAGCGTAAATCTCGTTGGTCGGCCAGTTTTTAACGTGCCGCTTTAAACCCCCCAAAAAAATGTTATGACGTTTTTATGCCTGCCGTTTTGCACGTCGGTGTGCACACACTCACATTAGCACCCTTTGTTTAGTCACGATGCGTTAAATATCGGCGATAAACGTGCGCGATTATCGTCCCGTGTTTACAAGCCTTAATTCGAAAACTTGTGTTAGCTTCACTGTCCTGCCATAAAATAAGCCTGCCAATTTAAGCTCGAAATGTGTTTTTAACTTGTCACACTGAATACTTGCAACTCCACGGGGATGATGTCAGCAGAATACCTGACTACCACCAACGACCAGCTAGCATCTGGGAGCTGTTAAGAGCTACTTTATACTCTCACCGTCATTCTTCAACAGTGTGAAGTGTCTACAGATTTGGCTATACCTGTGAGGGCTACATTTCTGGAAGTGTGTGTGTGAGGGTTAGAAAATACAATTTGCCTTTCAATGGCAGCAATAAAAGACTATAAAAATATGCCAGACGAGATACAAAAACAAATCTTTGTGTGAGAAAGAGAGAATGTCAAATTAGACAGTGAGCGTCACACTCAGGGCACACATTACAAACATGAAAAATAAAAATAGCATACATTAAGGGAATATCTTAATAAACATATGCAGTATAGTCCGACCTTCACATGCAAACACGAAAAAATGAAATTCAACGACTCTCTGAGGACTTCACTGGATTAAAGTATTCATTTCGGAGTGTAAGATAGTACAGGACCGGTCAGTGTCTTTGACCACTCTTAACCATGTCATGTATATGGGCGGGACAGGAGGAGTTTCATGCATTAGCTAGTTATATCAGTAGGGATCTCAGGTTTTCAAAACACTTTAGGATGACACGAAGCTTGTGGTATGTGAGAAATTGTTTTGGCCTGACTCTGTCTCAATTTGTCAATATCATATTCTCAGGGGCCAAACACTGCAGCCATAAGGGGCCCTAATGGAGGAAAGTGAATAAATACAATGAATAAATGATTGTGTCCTGGTGACAAGTAGTGAAATAAACTAAAACCACTCTGAAAGGAGGATTATAGAGTACAGATCTGTCGTATCGCCGGCCTTTTGCATGCCACATACAGTAAACGTTGACCTTTTCCCCTTTTCATGCTATGCCTGAGCATACAAGCTCTACGCTCATCGGTATGCAACAGGCTTATCTGACAGGCGTGCTTTGTTAGACCCATGTGATTTGATACAATGTCCCTGGGCTTAGTTCGTTTTAGCGGTAATGACAGATTAGTCCTACGTAATTGCCTCTCAATTGACTGTAGACATAACAGCGCTTGTCTTTTTTCGACAGAAGCTCAGCTGCCATTCGAAAGGCACAATGAATAAGTTAAGTGTTTACTCCTCTAAACTCATGGTTCAGGTATTCCTCTTGGCTTTGTTAAGCTGCCACTGGCAAAATGACAGCTGCCCCATCTGTAATTTATTTCTGATTCCTATGTACATAGACACCATTGCGTTGCTCACTTTGGTATTCAGAAGGCAAATCTTTGTTTTCATTTTGCAGGACTGAAAACACAATGAGGGATTTTTTGTTTTGCAGTACGGGTGTGTATGTAACTTTTTCACCTTGTTTGATGCTCGTGATAACATGTTGCGGGAAGAGAAGTCATCAGCTGAATGGCATTTCGTATAAGGCCTTAGCAAATACTCACCTGCAACAACTAGCATATGACAAAGGCTCTATTTCATCACATCTCCATTCAGGATGAAGTTCAATATGGATTCACTGTGAAGTGGTGAAAGAGCGCACCTTTGAAATTGCTTCAGTTGCCAGTGTCTATTATATTTACAATTGCCCCTTTTTAAATTGAGTAGCCTATAAAAAAATTATGATTTTTTTGCGTGTTTCATTTATTTCCAAGTTATTTTCGATCACATCTTAAACTTTGAGCATTAGCATTCTGTGATAAAAATGACATTTTAAATATTTTGCAATAAAATGGCAGGCTTCTTGATCATGTTATGGCTCGCATTTTGTGCATAAATAAAGACTTTTAAACACTGACACTTTTGTCTCTTTGGTTCGCAGTAGAAATAAAACTATTTTAATTTGTGTAAAAATTAACACAATAATTACTGAACCAGTTTATTTCCAGCGGCATGTGAAAATTAAACCTTCAGCTTATTCAATTGGAACAGAAAAAAAGCAGCCTTTTTTGTAAATGGATTTCAATTTACAAAGATTTTCTCTAAAGTCATAAAAATAAAATACATCTGTTTTAAAAAAGGCAGCTCTCCTCTGACAAAGTTTGAGACACAAAGACAATGCCGACCGTGATGAATAAGAGGAGTAAACGTTAAGTTGTCAACATATTTAAAGCCACGGCTCAGCACGTTTTCAAGAGGGACTGGCCTAAGCATAATATCTTTATAAAAACCTGCACTGGATCGGTGAGTTGTTTCTATGCAGGCTATATATAGTGTTAAGTGCTGGTATTCAGTTCATTGTAAGTTCCTCTGTTTTTTTTAACAATAAAAATAAAGAGAATTATGTGCTAGCTAGTGGTAACCTGTCCACCCTTCAAAATAAAAGAGAGGAGTGTTTTTATACTGTTAAAACAACAACGCCCTTTTGAAACAAATTTGACACAACTGGAATATGACTGATATGAGAGATTTAAGTTTCTCAATGCAAGGTGTTGCAAAGTTTATACTTTCTCTTCCACGTTGATGAATGCTGATTGGCACACTTAAATAGAGTTCACATTAAGTGCTTTATTTGTTGACTTACATGCAAGCTATGGGCGCACCTGTGTAGTTTATTATGACTCATACATATAAAAATATAGGTGCTTCACGATGCCATAGAAGAACCTTTTTTGTCTAAATGGAAGAACCTTTAACATCCGAAGATTGTAAAAGGGTAAGAAAGAAATGGTTCTTTAAAGAACCTTTGACTGAATGATTCTTTGTGGAATCAAAAATGGTTCTTTGTGGAACCAAAAATGGTTCTTCTATGGCATCAATGTGATGAAACCACAAAATACATTAACAGGTTATCTTGAATACTTGGAGGTTTGAAATGCCTAGTTGATTTATATTCATGGCCCAAAACGTTATCGCTTTCATTGCAAATGGCTTTGGAGTTCTTGGTATCAGTATTATTTATTTTCATTATTTGGTATTTTAACCTAAATGGTCTGTTGTAAAATTCCAATTTGTGTTTAATGATGTCAACACCAACCTTTTATCAATGCATATTTGTATGTCATGTAAAAAAAACTAAGCTTAATATTCAAGGTTAAATCCACGAGGTCCTTAACTGGAAACAGTGCACCTCTATCCTGCTGAAGCTGATTTTCTCTTTCTCTGCTTTCACTAAGCAGTAACATCCCTTTAGAAGCAAGATATCATGTGTCCAAACTCCAAACACACTTCTTCAGAGCTTTTCTTTTGCCCTCCAATGGCTGTGATGCTCTACAAGTCTCAACTTCTCCAGGTAAGTGTGCACAAACACAGCGAGAAACTTCCCCCGATTGTCTGATAAGGACAGGTCCGCTCTAAGCAGATGTCTGATTCAGTACACAGAGAATTTACACTGTCAAGCGTTTGTCATTAATCATATCGCTCCTGTGACACGCATAAGTTTCATTTCCCATCCTATTCACAAGTTATTACAGGCTACAACTGCAGGGTTGCACTGACATGTTCTCCACCACTGATCCGAGTAACCTTTTTTTAAAGATACTTACCCATCCACCTGTCATGTATTTTTTTTTAAATACACTCTTGAACAAAATATGCTTGAAAGGTTCTTCACAGCGATGCCATAGAAAAACCATTTTTGGTTCCACTAAGAACCATTCAGTCAAAGTTGAACCATCTCTTTCTTACTTTTTTATAATCCAAAGAACCTTTTTTCACTGCAAAGAACCTTTTGTGAAACAAAAAAATTCTTTGGACGAAGGCAGCACCTTTATTTTTAAAAGTGTAACTAAGACATTATTCATGCTGAATGTCAAAATTGTGTTAAAATAGTTGTGTTTGACATTAATAGTCACTGTGTTTTGTAATATCTTGCTTCTGGGCCTTTTAAAGTGTACACATGCAGTACACCGGTAGACGGTTCAGAGTCTGAGTTCATTAACACTCACACAGTTCACAGAGAGTTCACCGTGCCCTGGAAGAACAGAAGAATTGTGGGTCACAGGAGTTTTCGGTTAAACCACAAAAGATGGGTTAACTAAATATTATGGTTAACATGTTTAGGACACAAGACTGTGTTCTTATGGAATGTACGTGTTTTCATGTCACCGTATTTAGAATTCAACTCTCTCAAGAGAGACCATAAATATAAGTATGGTGCTGAAAACGAATGATTAAATGAATGAGTAATATAGATTGCTCGGGGATCATATACAAGTCACTGCAGGTCCCTAAGAAATCCCAATCCACTCATTGAGACGAGGGAATCCAATCCAGGAGTGCTCAGACAGGCGCCATTTTTTCCCAAACAGCGATTAGAAGTTCTATCAAATATCAGCACTGATCTTAAGTGCTTTTCTGACGAAAGCTCTCTCATCTTTATTCTCCTCATACAAACCTGTGCAACTCGATCTTTCACGTGAAGAATTACTTCACCAAAATGAACGTAACAATTAAACTCTGGCAAGGTAACCATTAGACAATCCCAGAATACACTGAAACTCTTCACCTAGCGAAAATCGTCACTGAACCCTTTTTTGTTCGCCCCTCAGGCATCACTCATTAGGTTTCGCTGGCAGCTACAAAGGCTGGAATTTGTGGCTGTTGATCCAGTAGCAAAACACTCAATTTTTTTTTACAAAGCAATGTCTAAACAAACACTTTTAAATGTGGTTCGATAACCCAGGCAGGCCTCATTCCTAATGCAACAATTACTCCCCGTAGACTTTGCTAATCTTGAAATGTGGATCTGTGACTAATGTTGGAATTTAGCAAGAAATCAGCTCTAGTTTCACGAGGCTTTATTGGAATCAAGCATGATGCAGTTCCCCGGCCTGTGATGAATGGGTGCAGGCAGAGAGAGTTGGGCCGGGCTTATGTCTCCTTGTCTTTCACTATCAGTATAGAGCCGGTGCTGATTGGAAATGTCACAGAAGCATGTAACAAGCCTCTTCTGCTCATTGCCAAAGAGATAAGTTCACATGTCAACAGCAATTCTATACATCGATAATTCTGTACGTCTGAGCTATGTTGGATATAATTGCTTTTAAGAGAAGACATAAAGAGCTTTTCCTCTTTTTAGCATCATCAAACGTTAAAATGTTCTACTGAGATTCTGTTATTTGGGTTAGTGATATGCTGTCAAATAATGTTGGTATTAAAAAAGGAGAAAAGGAATTTTGTATTACTGTGGAATATAATGTGTTCATATGTTTCTATACTGTTATTGATTTACATAGTTGTTTTATAACGGATGCAGTATGACTAGTTTGTATTGGACATAACTATTGAAACTAAAACTTCTATGAAAACCAAATCCTTTGAAAAGGGAAAATGTGTAGGCAGACCAACAACAATATCACACCACATTTTTCGAAGAAAAACTGACACACGTGTATGTTTTGCTTGCTGTTTAGTACATATTTTTCATCTTTAAGTGACTTAATTGCAGGGGCGGTGTTGTAAAGTGAACTTTGCCTGAAGGGCATAAAGACGGCAGTTCCCAGATTACAATCTATATTAGCACCTCGAATGTTTAGAGCCATTAATAGTGGATAAACATCTTTTTTTGATCATTTTTGTATTACTTTATTGATCTCATGGGCATCTCATATTGCACTAGACTGAATTCAGAAGAAACCTTTTTATATATGAATGTTACACCTTTTATTGACAGTTACTTAATTGATAAATCTTCTAGCAATTACAGGAATGAGATGTCAAGGATAACATCTGCTAAAGCAGGTTGGTTTTGTGATAAATATTTACTGTATATTTTTTGTTTACTGCAACTACCAGCACAGCAGAAATAGAATTCTTGGAAAGGTATTAGACACCTTGACTCTGTATTTACACATCCATTTAAAAGCCCAATGGCTGAGGACTGAGCTGAACAGCTTAGCAGTGTTTGTTGTTAAATACTGATTTCTGATAAATAGAAAATGTACCTCTTAAAAAAGGTTTGTTACGTAAACAAGGGCTACCAGTATTTTTACAGACAAACTTTATAATCTTGTTTGAAAGATAAACTAACTGATGACAAAACAACACATAACAGGCAAGGTGGTGTTAGTGACACGCTGCTAACATTTGTGGGAGTTTTTCCATTGACTAGACTTCCACTGAATGTAATGTCAGATTTTTTTGAACAATATTTTATTTAGCAAACAGTGTGATACTGTATAACAGTTTACACAAATAGTACCTTCAAGAATGTATCCATATAATATATTCAATAAAGTTAAATGTGAAGTGTTATAAAATTAATGTTTTGAAAATAAAGTGCAGTTTTTTTATCTATGAAAGGTTTGTATTGTATGTTGTAGTATCATTTAAAAAGAAAAACTAGACATTTGAACTCTACCTGCATGCATGTCAGTATACTGAATTCGTATAATACATTCCAACCCATTGAATGCCACAAAATACACTTCAACACAGCTTGATATCATTTAGCCCTTTACAGACCATTTCAAGTCCAGATATGAACTCTAGAATGTCTTAATAATTCCCCCGAGGTTGCACTTGTATAGAGAAATGAGAGCATGCACGCTCTATCATTGAAAAGTACTTTAGCACATGTATCCCATTATGACTGATGTTCTGTATGTTTCATACCGCCAATCCAAGACCAGATTTTTACTTTTTGTTACTCAAACCATGCATTTAGTATTTCTTTTTCATTAATTATACTGAAAATACTTGCTGTATAGTATGGAACTCCGGTCTGGTCATATTGATCGCTATGTGAACATCAACATACAATAAAAATCTTAAAAATGAGCTTTGCAAAGCGTTTTTGCCGTTATTAAATTCCACCTGTATTTATCCCCACGTTGTGTTTTCTGCTTTGAGCCTGAATTACATTTTGCACCTGTACCAGAACATATATGAGGGCAAACACAACAGTAGACAAAATCACAGGAAATGAGGACAGATGAGACATCCACAAACAAAATTACATCATACCACCATATTGACCTACATCACTGACCCACTACAGACACTTCAAAGCTTGTCATATTTCATAAAGAATGGCAGATCATCTCAATACAAGCTCACACTCAAAGCAGGGGTTCGGAGGAGAGGTTCATGACTCGGCCATGGACCTGACAGATGGAGGTGGTCTTCATAAACATCTTTGTGTTTGATTGGTCATTTCTTTTTATGAACAAGTCCCCGTGTTCTTTCAATGGTGGTGTATCTATTACAGCAATGAGGCATAGCAAAATTCTTTTGGATGCAGGTGTTGTTTGCTGCTGTATTTTGGCAGATCTAAGAGGTTACCTGAGAAACTGTTGATCGAATGCAAGATTCTGACCATAAGGGAATTTTTTCGATGACAGTGATTACATTCACGCCTCTGTTAACAAGATGGTGGCATTTTGATCTTAAACGTTGCTTATACGAACATTTTTGCAGCGCGAGTGGAAACATAACTTTTGCATCTGAATTCCTGTCAACCATAATGAAGGTGGCCAGCTAACATTACATTATCTGTGTTCTGTATCTTTTCCCTTTTATACTATCAACTCTTATCTGCATATTTATACAATGTGGGTTTATGCCCGTATATTTTTCGGAGGTGCATTGGTCACTCATACTCACATCTGGGGAAATTTGGCGCAATCTCGCCTAACGATCTTGCAGTTTATAACATTCTGTAGTTCTGATGTGTTTCCAAAAGACTGACCCACTTCAGCTGATGTTATCTTAATACCACTGCTTTAAACACCACACCATCATCACAGAGAGTTAAAGTGTGAGATGTGTCACACACCCAGTGGTGTAAAGTATTGGAGTAAATGTAATTAGGTACTGTACTTAAGTATCTTTTTGGCTACTTTGTAGTTGTACTGAGTATCAAATATATTAGCAACTTTTACTCTCTACATTTTTGAATAAGTATATGTACTCCACTACATTTGTAATGACTAATGCAATTACACATTACATTTTGCATGGCACCAAACTTTCTTTTGCAGCAATTCTTTTCTGCTATACAGAAGAAGCAATATTGTAATTTACAGGGCATTGAAGGTACTATATCTTGTGCAATTTTCCCTTACTTACTGAAACTTGTCAACATGGCTTCTTGATGCAAATGCATTATCAGGTAGTTGTCAATCGCTGGAGGTTTATATGTGAGATCAGGACATGACTGCAGCGGCGATGAGGCTAAAATCTGCATGTCCAGTGCAAAAAGGCTTTGACTTAGTTTTCCTTTACATTATTGTATGTATCAATTATACTAAAAAGTTCTTTTTGAAGGATATTGGTTTACTTATGAGCGCTTGAGCTTAACTGAGACTTGAGTGTTTGTAATATGTGTTGGCTATGGTGTCGACCTTGATTTGTTGCAATTTTGAGGTGTTCAGGTTTTTTTTTATGATTTCTGAAAATAAATGCAATTGCTCTCCTCAAAAATCAAATGTCTCGTTGAGCCTATGAGTAAAATACTCAAGTACTGTTAAAATCAAATACTCTAAGACTTTTACTCAAGTTGTTTTGGAATTGGTGACTTGTAACTTGTAATGGAATCATTTTCACAGTAACGTAACTGTACTTTTACTCAAGTACGGTTTTCATGTAGGCCTACTCTTTACACCTCTGAACACACACCTGTAATATGACGGGACGCAAGCATATACACATTTACAGCTCAAACAAAGAGTTTATGTTAAACTGTTTCTCAGTCCTGATAAAAGAGAAACTGCTTTGCAAAAAAATAAAATGTACAGTCCAGGTAGATACAATAAATGCCGCAGTGGGCCTTTGAAATACTGCACTTGAGGTACGGTGTGGGTAAGATGTCACACATTTTGAGAACACATGTTCCGTATGGTTGTGTGATTTCCACATGAGTCTTGACTACCTGTGGTGTGACTGATAGGTTGGTATTTCTAGATGTGAAAGATCTGCATTTTATTGATGGGTCTTCTTCCCCCACCTCAGTACGGTGTCATAAGTATGCATACTTGCATCTTTGTTGTGAGGCCACCCATGCTGCCTAAGTCAGGATACGATTGCATGTCCTTGACAAGACACTACGCTAGTACGCAAGCTTGATTTTGTGCATTTCAAAATATATCAGATCACTATGTGTGATGCAACATAGGTGCAGTTTGAGCATTTTTATACTTTATTAACATAGACATATTACATTTAACTTTAGCATACATATTCTATTTGCACATTTATATTGTCATTTTAAGTTTTAAGTACTGACAATATGAGCCATGTATACTGATATTGTGTTAATACTTTGAACGTCATGTTATTGTAAATAACCCCGCATCAGTAACACTAATATTATTAACCATGGTGACTACTATTGCATTGATACTCTGAACATTATCATATTGTAAATAAATCAGTGTCAGCAATACTAATATTATTAACTGTAATGACTAATTTTGCATTGATACCCCATAATATTATATTGTAAATAACCAAGAAGCCTGTGATATGAACTGTGATTACATTTTGTAAATTAAACGCACATTATAATATTGTAAACAATACACTTCAGTTAAACAGTTTCTGATCCAATTGATTCAATCCAATAGCATTTAGGTACATAGCATGCATAGGTACATGTAATTTAGTGTTTTTTATTTATTAAACATTTTTCAATTATAATGTATGTAAAGCTGCTTTGCATCAATGAAAATTGAGAAAAGCACTATATGAATAAAATGGAATTTTATTGAATTTTGTATTCTCAACATAGTCAAAAGGAGAGCTTTAGTGTACATTCTTTTTTAACCATTTTATCTGCTATTATGCTAGAGCAGCACTTTGAAGTGAGTTTTTTGAGCAAGTCAACATGTTTATAGAAAGCATTCAATTGCCCCTATTGATTTATATAGATCTCTTCGGATGACGTAAACAACGCTGGTTCAGCGCTGGTCCAGAATAACTTCCTGTTTCAGGTCTTTAACACTACAGAAATATGACCAACAGAATATTTATAACCGATTTTAAATGTTAAACAAATATCTTTCATATTTAATTATATATGTAGGATTAAAAAACTGAAACTGGAAGTGCTTCTGGACCAGTGTTTTCATTTTGCAAAGTGGTCTACAATATCCCACAGAAAGAAGAGAGTGACCATGCATTGTATATTCATAAACAAAAATCCTTTGTGTCTGACCTGGCCGACCATTACGCAGAATAGAGAGCAGGTGCTCTGCAATTCCAGCTTTAATAAAAGAGTCTTATGTTACTGCAGAAATTAGGAAGACTTGCTGAAATAATAGCATTGACTTTTGGATTGCTTGTCACCTTTTTATGGAAAGGTGTACGGATCTTGTAATCTTTATGACTCTTTTGTGTCAAATCTTTGTAAAACTGAGAAGTAATAAAGGTCTTTGGAGGTATCCAGGCTGCTTGGTTTCATAGGTGTTAAGGGTTGCGGAAATGAGCATGCCGTCTCCAGCACATGAGAGATGATATCTTGATGGAGTTCAGGTTTGAGGTTGAAGGACCCAAGAGGTGAATGCAATCTACAGGTTGACTCTACCTAAAAAGAGTCAAGTACCCTGTGGCCACCATTCAACGGCCTTCTCAAGTTACATGGCCTGTGTACAGAATACAACAGCCCTGTTTCTCCATTAGCGACTTTTATTTAAAACAGTCATGTCTGAATTGAAACACAGACGCTTCATAGGGGTTTCCTGATTTTGCAAGAAGAGGTGTACTTGGACAACATTTCAATCAACCAATCAGAATTCAAGGAAAAGGTTTGCAGTTGATGTGAGATTAAGGCCGTTGGCTGAACGTCTGATGCATAAGGCGCACTTTTCTGGAAACACTTTAGCACGTTGAAGTCGACATCTGATTGGTTGAATTTTACAGGATTTACAGGAGAAGTGTGCATGTCGGGTTCTTTTTTTTTGTACAGCCCATCTGTTATAATTTGCACTGCTTGCCTGCACTACATACTGTCTACTTACTTTACAAGGTTTTGTCATACAGTTGTTTGTCTGTTCAACTGCATTATGCTTTGTATTGAGCATGCACCCAAGACTTTCACTCACCACTTGTGGTGATGTGACAATAAAGGTGATTTGATTTGATTTGATTTGATTTTAACGGTCCACCTGGAAACAAAGCCATCTGATGGAAGAAGTAAGCTGTCATGTTTACATCGGTTGCAATAAGAATTTATCACGCTCGACTAAATGCTAAATTCTTAAAAGTATGCGAAGATCACGGCATAAACTTATAATCATTGTTGTAGCTGTTAACTTTTGACACGTTCGTGATTGTACACCAGTCTGTCACTGTGAGGACATTTCCATACTTCTACACATGACGCGGACACAAAACAAAACGTGATTGGTTGCTTTACCTGTCAGTCATATGGACTCTTGGGCGGGCCAAAGAAAGCGGCCAAAGTTCCCAGACCTTCTACACCACTGTTATTCACCATTCATTTTGAGAGTAAGTCATTTGGGGAAGCAAAATCAGTTCAAGCCACTATATGTATATATTAAGATACAGTGAATACACACCCTTTCACAATATTTGTTTCTTGAAGCCATTCGACCCCATAGCCCCACTCTCAGCTTCAGGTTGTCACCTCAGAGAGGTTGAAAGAAGCGTTCAATGAATATAATCCAAATGACCAAGTCCATCTAATAACTTTGAAGAGATGAAGTGCGAGGCTAAGAGGTGCCAGCCGCCCATATGAGATTTTTAAGGGGGAGTGGACTGTAGATGGAGAGTATGTAGGCTATCATCCTCATGGGAGCAGTCTATCTTTGACTAGAGCTCTGTGAAGTTCTTTTCAGTATCAGGTGCATTGTCTTGGGAACCTTCACTGACATTCTGAAGTGGAATTAGTTAGAAAATTTCCCACATTAAAAGCAAAAGGACCAGGTGGCTTAGCTTTATATCATCACACTGTGTGCTAAATCAGTTTGCATGTCTATGAACTGGAATGGTTGTGACGATTTAAACGCAGGTATTTTTTTTACTTCAGACCTGTCAACAGATGCACGTTTTTGGCACATTTATCTGAAGTATCAGGCAAAAAGAATCCTTTTGTTTAACACTTGGCATATACACCAGGGTTTTTGAAAGACATCCTTTCAACATTTCTCTTTAAAACATGTTGCCACTGTCTGTAACGCTGTGTTGTAACATACTTAGTGTAAGAAATTGCAAGTAATTTTCCTTTTAACTACATTGCTTGCGTTGTTATAAATCGTTCAGCTTGCTGTTCCCCCTTGACCATCATAGTCTACATGTGTTTTTGCTTTCCAACTGATAATCTTCCAGCATGACAAACTTCATAGCTCTGCGATTGTCAGATCCAGAGTGCTCTCACCGGCCCATGTGTTCTTATTTGGTTACAGTAGATACTTATGTGGTATGTGATGGCTGCACTTGTTGAAAAGGCTTTCAGACGTTTATCGGAGTCAATTAGGTCTGCTGGAAAGAAGCTTTAATTGATGTTCTGGAAATAATGCACACAGCTTGCTCATGCTTTGCTTATGCATTAATTCTAAATTTCTTACTAAATAAATTATCAATTCTAAGGTCTTCGGCATGGGAGTGAAAGAATCTTTCGCATTCGTAAATAAACAAATCGGCAATACAAAGTCATCTTTGTTAGGTCTTAATCTAATGTGTTTAGGTAAATCCAATTCTATTGAAGAAACACACAGGCACATCTGGAGGATAATGTCCTTAGAGAATGTATTGGCTCTGCTCTCCCCGATCTCTTGTGTAGAGCTGACATCCATAACAAATCATGGCATTTCAAAAACCTGTAATTTATGAGCTATTACTAATGTTTTCTTTCTCTTTTCCTTTTCCCTTTTTGGGTGGTGGAATACTGTCAATGCCTTGACATTACAAGAAATTAGGGGACATGTCAGAATCGTCCATCTGGATACAGAACTATAATATGCAAAGGACCATATTGGGTTCTTTTACAATACCATAGAAGAAGCATTTTTGGTCCCCCCCAAAAAATATTTATTTCTTCCCTTTTTATACACTTTTTAAAAAATTCCGTAAAAAAACGGATAAAGTACTGGCAGAAAATTACCAGTACATTTTACGGACATTTCCGTTAATGCTAAAATGTAATTTAATGCAGAGCAAAATGTAAAATACAGGTAAAACAACTGTAAAAAATGAATACGGAAAATTCCTTCACATTAATACAGTATATTGTGCCCTATTTTTACGGGGGGTTTTTATAGTGTAGTCTAAAGAATGCTTTTCCATGATAAATAACCTTTTATGAAACAGAAAGGTTCTTTGAACATTAAAGGTTCTGGAACCATTTAGCTATAAATAGTTCTTCTATGGTATCAAGAAGTACTTTTATTTTTTAAAGTGTAGTTTAATTCACAACATGATTTATTGATATTTTGTGGCACCATTATAATCTGCATATATTGGATCTCGAGGTCCAGAGTTGAAGACCCCTGATATATAAGTTACCTTTCAAAGGTATAACTGCTCAATAACCTAGAGGTGTTAGTAAAGTACCAATTATATTAGATAACAGATGTGCCTAAAGTGTCTTCAAATGTTGATGTATCAATAATAACTATAGGTGGAAAGAAGCATCTCCATCCTCACACCAGATGTTTCAGAGTCATTAGGCTGAACGCAGGCCAAAACTGTCTATACTCTCCAGCGCTGCAGGGAAGGACCGTCCGAACCTGAGGGATGCAGCTGGCACATTATCAGACAGGTAGTTGGGAGGATTTAATGTGGAACAGTCTGCTTTCAATGGCAGCGGACCTGTTGCAAACAAAGAGCAGAAAGAGACGTAAGACGAATCCAGGCAGAGTGCAGTATGATCTGGGAAAGTCAGCCAAAACATGAGAGAATGGGTTTCACGGATGCTTTGGATTTGTCAGTGTGAACAATTGAAACAAAAGTACGACACGTTTTTGTAATTTTCAGATTTATTATCCAAATTCTGATGACAAAAGCAGCGCTGTAGCTGTCAATAAAAAATCCACCTTTCTAGAGTTGAGATTTATTTCAAAAAGGGAACGAATCGCTGTTGGCGACCTCGACGTCTAAGTCCAGCTTATTTCTTCCTTTTTGAAGAGAACGTGCATTTCACGCTTGTTAGGAGAAAGTAAAAGCCTGGTGTGAGATGGCATCCCTGGAAAAAAAGAAGGAAGAATGACAACAAAAACACTCCGGCAAAATGTGTGATAGCTCTCACCTCCGAACCCACCAGTTGCTCTGTGGTTTCAAATCACCCTAGCGACCACATAATGACCTCACTTGAGTCACCTGCTGCTGTGACCAGGCTTGACCTGGAATCTCCTCTGGAAAAAAATCTGTAGCCTTTTAGAAATGCCTTGAAGAAACTATGTTTTTCTTCCGTTTTTCTTCTTTAGACATTCGAAGGAATCTTGGCCTCGCAATTGCGTTATAGATAAGCGAAATAGTTTTAAGGTAAATTGATAAGGAATTTGAACATGCAACGGAGCACATTCGAGACCGGGAATGTTATGGAAAGGAAACTATCTTGCTGGATACATCCTGTCATGTGAACAAAGGATTTTGCCAGATGAGACCCTTGGGACCTTTGCACCACTCTTGTACAAAACATGTACGCTGCTTTAAATTTCCTTTTACATCTTTCCCCCTGATGTTTCAGCATAGAGATATTGTTTCCCTAAGCTGCAGGTCTTTATTTTAAATACGCTGAATCACATATGTGGCCTTTCCTGGTCAAAATGTTCGGGTTTTTTTCTTTATAAAAGCTTAACTATCCATATCCGAAAGATCAACACTATACTATTATTTCACATTTTTTAATGTGATTTTTAATTGTAGTTTCATGTATGTGTATACTGGCTCCAATATTTTGTGCAACACTAAACCTGCAAAACACACTTTTTAACCTCTTCGGTAAACATTCAGTGACCATTCGCCGCTAATGTCAGAATTAGGAAGCTTAGGCCGTTGTGCCAATTCCCATGAAATCTCTCGATATTTCTTTCAGTTGTTCTCCATTTGTAATTAGTCGTGGTCAGGCTGATCAAAGGACCCGGCCGGGCGCTTGCATGTGAACCGGCATCTCTTGTGATGACATCCGCAAACCAGAATGAAATATGAAATATCAAGTTTCCACGCATGCAAGAAAAAAAGCTTAAGAATCGAGGGATTTTCACACCGATAATGTGAAACATTTGGTGCAAGTTGTTGGCCTCTGAAGAGGAAAATATGGAGCCAAAATCGGCCTGGCAGTAAAACAGAAGCAAGTCAAAAGCTAAAACAACAGCAGTCAATGAGAAACACTGATTTAGATGTCATTACGGCTTCTTCCTACACTACATCGCTGGTCTCTTACGGTCCGCTAGAATGATTTGTGCTTTCGGGCACGAGGTGGCTTATCATGAATGAAATGAACAAAAAAAGATCTAACTTTCATTCCACAATAAGTACCAGAGAAAGAAAAAAAACAGCATTAATAAAAATTTCTGAAATGTCTGTCTGCATAGCTTGTTATGCATTGCAAGTTTAAAATGATGATAACTTTAGAACATTTATTTCATATTTTTAATAGATGAATGAGGAAAAAAATAAAGACAAATGCTTATTTTTAACTTCATAAAATTTGTTTTCACCCAAAATATAATACTGTCTAGTTGAACAATAAAGTCCAAAATGGTCAATAATTACATAAAATGACATCAAATAAAATTGTAATGTTTGTTTTATTTTTACGCAAATGTCACTCATTTCAGAAAAGTACATATGTAAAAAAAATTGGAAATGCAGGGTACAAAAGGGAAAATAAATTTAAATTGTAGGAAAAGCAGGTGCATCCAAGACTAGATCATTTAAATGTGTCCTGTAATGTATCTCCATGCTAATAAGATGCTAACATATATGTCATGAAAGAAATTTATATTTAAACAGAAAATAACCATCACTCAGATATAGTTGATCTGAACAGAGTCATGATCTCAGAATACATGCTACAAGCAGTACAAGTATTTTCTACCAACATTTTACTACTGGTCATCTCGCAGTAAAATACTGCGCTGCAAGACACATTTGAGACTGTACACAAGCATGGCAGAGGTTTGGAAATTTGTATATCTGAACCAAATGATTCACTTCATCCTGCTGCTTACATTGGAGGTAAATGCGGTTTAGAATTACCACATGGCTACTCACTCCATCTTTTGTACAAACAGACCGGTACAAGAGCTACAAAAGCTAAAGGACAGAAAGTCATTCCTCGTTTCAAGCTTCCCAACCCCAGCACCTCGGAATGAAGTAGCAGACTTTGTAACAAACAGTGTTGACCGGGACAGGTGCAGGTGGCAATCAAAGTCTTAACAACCAAACGTATGGCCTCCTACCAAGCTGTATAAGCAAATAAACAGAGGGTGGCTTCAAGTGGACGGATGTGTAACTTCTGCTTGATGGTGGGCAAAGTGTAACAGAAGCTCAATGACACTTTATCTGTTTAGCAGACGGGCCTATCTCGACGGTGTGGAAGCCGTTGAGGGATACAGTGTGTTTTTAATTGCCATGTATGCTTTCTCCATGTGTGGAGGCCAGATCTAATGCAAACAAGTGAGGGTGAGAGGATTTTGGGAGGCAGATTAAAGGTGTCTGTGGTCTGTGTTAAAACGTCTTAACTGTAGCTGTCCAGTCACAAGCTTATTTGAGTCAACGGTACAAAGAAAGACATAAATCTCAAAAAGGTTCTGTCAGTTTAACACCCAAATTAAGGCTGTACGGGAATGAAAAGGGGAATGTAGCATTATATTTCCATTCTGCTATTACACCAAATCAATTATTAGATCGGATATAAATAAATATTTCACAGATTTTCACTGGTCTCTGGGAGTAACACAGCAAAGAGGAAATAACAGATGTATGATTTCAATGTTTTATGGCTCTTCAGCTCTGTTGAAACACTGTATACCATTCTGTCGTAAAACATTTTTCCAATTGCCAAATGTCGACATTTTATTAGGCCTGTGCCATGATGTAATTTTGGAAGATGTGTCTTGATTTAGTAGTTGTTTCCGGTTGCTTTTATATCATTTACTTCCTTCATAAACATGGTTTTCGAGTTAGAAGAAGCTGGCACTAACACAGAGGCTCTAGCACCTTATAACACATAATCATAAGCACGTGACATGTTTTAGGCCAATTCCATTCTATTTATCAGTGTGGCTGATAAAATTTTAGGAAGAAGCATGTCAGGAGTCCACAAACAAGATTAGCAATCCCTAAAGTTGTCTCACATTAAAGAAACGCTGGAATTTTTTAAGTGCATGTGTGACATTGAATTAGCCGCTCCCTTAAACCAGAGGATAGTCAATAATGACAAATTATTTGACTTGACTTAACCCAGTGCATCCTTTCTGTGTCTGGTTTAGATCTTTTGTTTTATGGGGCGACTCATGGACCACCACCAAGGTCTAATTGCTTGAACATAACCTTTCACTCCCTTTGTCATGATTAGTTTTCCTACTACTCTATCATGTGGTTAACAAACAAGGGGGTCTGACGTATTTGTCACTGTACCGTTCATCTGTATTTGTGACATGATGGTTGCAGATTTACATGATATATTGAATATTCTCTGACTTTTTTACAAACCCACAATCTAAAAAATTTCAAATCATCTTTTTAAGTTTCTTTTTTGCATTGGATCGTTTGAGTTGTACTGACTGCCAAAAGTTGAGATAACTTACATAATTATGTCAAATCAACTAGATTGGACAAAACTATTGGATTAATTTGCTAAATTAAGTTTACAATAAAAATAAATGTACAGTTCAGACATAAAGCTTACAAATGAAATCTATCTAACAATTAAATGAGACAACATAATCTTAAATTACAAAAACTACTATTAATCTACAAAAATTCATTCAAAATACTGCTCCTCGAGTATTGACAGTATTGACATCACTCCAGTCATTACACTGGTTACCTGTTATTATCGTATTGAGATTTAAAAAATCTTATATTTGTTTAAAAGGGATTAGCTCCTGATTATTTCTGATGGGTTCTTATGAGTTTATTTGTAAAAGATCATATTTTTTTATTATGTTATCATGTTTGAATTGTGTTATTTAGCTGTATTTTTTATTAATATTACAAAACCAGAACAACCTTACTGCAGTTTAATTGATATTAATAAATAAAACAAATATTTTTGAAAAGTTTTTGCAAATGTACTCTCCGTTCCTTGCCTTTAGAATAACCTTCCAGGGAAAATAAGACATGCTGGAAATATTATCAAATACAAATTGAAAACATATTTATTCAGTCTGGCCTTTTAATAATTGTTGTATAAATACATTTATTTTATGTATATACCTTTTATTTCTTTTTATATTTGAATGGGTCTTTCTTCTCTGCTTGTAAACCACTTTGAAGTGCATTGATTTGTTTGTAAAGGTGCAATATAAATAAAATTTGCTTGCTTGCTTTAGAAAGTCACATCACTTGATTTAACACAAATGTGCCCCCACAAACCAACAGACCAGTTTTAACTATCTCTATGTTTTTAATAAAGATTACCAACAAAATCAAGTTAAACGCAGACATCTTTTTCTCTCTTTTGCCCTTTTTGCACCCCATTTGTGCCATGCAGTGTTGTTTTATGTCCACCTGCCAAGGATTATGTTATATGAGGACCGTCAGCATCTTGTTTATGCACCTATTGGATGGAGTGGAAGTCAACAACTGACTTCAACGTGTGTTTAATTAGATTGGTGAACTAGAGCTGCTTTTCAACTTTTAAACATAGATCTGCTTCTCTGTATTAAGTACTTTAACTGTAGAAGCAAAAAGTAAAGTATGGATACAAGTTGTCATTCGCAGTGTGAGCTATAGAAATTCTAGTTTACTCCCGACAAACATGTAGTTTAAATGTGGTTTAAGAGGTCGGAATAACCCAAATAACAGGCTATTTTTTGTATAACTTGTATTTTACTAAACAAATCATACTTAACTGACATAACTTGTCTTGTGCTGTGCTGTTATCTCACTAAGAGAGGAATGCATGAAGATAAATGCTCACTGCCCTAAGTGACACATAGCTATCTGTTTATATTATGGACAGGAGCATTAAAAAGGTCCAGAATATTTGATCTTATTGTTTTCTTCTTTGATTTGAGTTCTTTTCGCTTTTTCTCACTCTGACACAAGCCATTGTGCAACATTCTCTTACCTTATTCTTTAACATTCTCTTACCTTATTCTTTAACATTCTCTTACTTTGCAACTGGTCCAAAAGCACTTCCTGTTTCAGTTTTATTTATTTTATTATTTATTAATCATATACAGTATATATATAATTCAACTTAACGATATTCATTTATTATTTGAAGTAAGTTATAAATGTTCTGTTGGCTGTATTTGTTCAAATGTTTCAAACTGAAACAGGAAGTTCTTCTGGACCAGCGTTGTTTGCGTCTTACGAAGTGGTCTGTAAGGTCTTGTGTGTTTGTCAAGTGTCCCTTTCTTACTTTTCACTTACTAAAAATGCTTTGTAGAGAATTTGAGGCAATAAATTATTACAATCAATTATTTTATTTGAATTTTCACATTCTACAATGCACCACCATGTTTCTCCAAAATATTTAATTTCAATAATCTCTGTTTAATTAAATATTTTTTATTGCAAATGTGATAAATATTTGTGCAATCGCAGTCAGTGAAAATATCAGAAATTGTTTTTCTATAAGCCACACAAATTAAAACAAACTTTACTCAAGCTACCCGACATTGGCAGGCGTTGAAAGGTTACCTTTGAATTATGGGTACTTGTGAAAATGATAGTTTAATCCAATATATCATCTATTAAAAGCCCATCTGATGTGGCACTGTTTGATGCCTAAACACAGTTAACATTTTCCATCTCAAAAAGGCAGGCAATCCTTCCAGTGTAATAATAGGAATTTCCCATATGAACAACTTATTCTCTGTTAATACTGCCATACAGGTCATATCAGCTCTTAAACACTCTTTGTTTTCAGCAAACAAGACTCTGTTTCCTAAAACATTTTTGTACCCTTATGCCCTTTGCACTTAAAAACATATTAAAATGTTCTCTCAGGTGCAATGTGGACATGAAATAGCTATTCAGAGAAAGAGAGAGCTGCCAGTGTATCTCCATTCAACCAGACAAGGAGCTGGAACACTGACAGCAGCGTTCATAAGGTTTCAATCTAAAAGTTGCCCAAACCCCACCTCCACAACGTCATGTAATACAAAACTGTGGGAGACTATAAAAATATTAGCACATGAAACATTAAAGCTAATTCCCATTTTCCTGGTCACATTAACACACAACTGCAGGCTGCCTCTTCTTGACCTTCTGCTCTATTAGCAGATACAGTATAGCTACTTAACTTGTCCCCATGCATTTTGCATAAGATGAATTGGACAGACACATTATCTGAGGTGTGGTTAAGTGTAAGCCAAATCTGGCACAAGCACTAGACAGCATTTGAAAAACAAAGTTCTTCCTCTGTTTTTAAAATATTGTAAATTGATATTCATTAATCTTCTGCTGTAAATGCCCTATACATATTTTTTATGAATTAAGCAGTGCTGGCATATGAATGGTTAAATGTTAGCCTAGTTACTAACAACATATAGAAAATATTAATAGTATATTTTGTATGGCACTATATTGATGGTATTGATTTGTAATGTTACTGTTCAATCCAGTTTAGACAATTTAACAATTTTAGGTCACATTTTTGCAGACACACATGAAAGTGTTCCCATATGTTTTTAATGTCCTTACTGTTCATGTCCTCACCTGACTTGTAGTCACCAGGCAGCCAACTGTTCAGTTGGCTGAGGTTTCTTTCATTTGTGGATCATCAGTCAAAAACTCATTTATTCCATCAGCCAGCCATACAGAAGCAGACAGCATCAGGAACTCTGTGAAAGCATTGATTGGCCAAAGGGTGAGATGGAACATCCTCTCCACCTTGACTCCATATTCATTTCTCAGCTTGCAGAAGAGAAGCTCATTTATCTCCCGTGTCACTGTTTTCTTTTTTGCATTCTTTCGTTTTCTTTGGCTCTGTGCACACAGCCTGTGAGTCATCGAGAGTCTTCATTTATTCAAATGTCAAAAAAGGATGCTATTTTAGAAGATGTCATGGGTCATAAGTATTTCCTTGAAGGATTAAGAAGATAGGAAAAAAGAAAAAAGTTTGTGTTTGTACACTGTAAAAAATAATTTTTGGGTTAACTTAAAAAAAATAAGTGACCTGGCTGAATTTCATGAAAACTCGTTATGTTAACTAATATTTTTAAGTTGCATTAATTCAAAATTTTAAGGCAGCTATGCAGGTTACTTATTTTTTTAAACTGAACCAACATTTCTTTTTATTTTGTAACTCTATGGAGCCTGCTTGAGATTATGCATTTCTAGTTTCATATTTTTATAATATCAGACTAAGGATTTTACATATTTTTTGTATTTTATTTAATTATTTTTATCTGTTAGGGTACTTTTGCTACAGTAGCATCGCAATGCTGAAGCTTCAAAATACCTATGATGCTGCTTTATTTTTTAAGTGGTATAGATGGTTTCAAAGCAACAACATAAACAAAATGTTACTGCGCATGCACGCTTTTGTGGCCCAAGCCTAACTTCCAGTTCCCATCTGCAAAGAATAAAGTCTCTGCAGATTACTTCTGATAACAAGTAAATTACATTAGCTAGCAAGTTAAATGTATGTCTAGCTACACAACCCATTCAACAAATTGTTTATTTAATAAAATTAATATACAACAAAATTCAACAAATTGTTTATTTAATAGGCATACAGTAATTGTATGATAAAATATTATTATAAATTAATGTCTATATAAATTAAATATATATTTTTTTATATTATTTGCCACTAACCAGATCAGTCAACAAACACAGACCTGAAGTTAACTAGGTCAAGTGTGTGCGTATGCGTATTAACGTTCATTTGAACAATTCTGTGTTTCTCTCCTAAATGAATCAATGTTTTGAATGACTCGGGTGAGATAATGATTCAGTGAGTCATTCATCAAGACATCAGATGTTTTGAGCAAATTGGTTGAATGATTCACTGATTCAGTAAAAAATCGCAGCCACCTACTGGCTATTTTAGTTTCACATTTAAAAGCAACCCTATCAGTTCTCTTTTTTAAACATTGCTGTATAAAAATTAAATTTGTTGCACATTTGAAACATGGCATAGCATCGTTGTCATGAACATGCAGGAAGGAGGACTCAGATGCAGGCAGCCAGTGACGGGGGGTAACAAAGACTTTTAATATATATATATATATATATATATATATATATATATATATAAAATACAAAACAAAAACCCAGATGGGGAAAACAGAACTAAAGCACGAGAACTAAAAACACTTGACAAAACTAGAAAACAAAACTTCCCACAAGGAGGCAACAAGAACTCAGTAACTGAAACGTAAAGCAATTAGAAATAAAAACTAGACAAGACTAAATACAGACACTTGACTAACACGATGATCCTCTAGGACAGGAGACTAAATGACAGAGACAACAAACTTTATGGACGGCACAAAACGAACGAGCACAGGACTGAAGACACAAGGGTATTTCATAAGGATGCTAACAAGGGATAATAACAAGGGGACAGGTGTAATGCATGTTAACACTGATGGAAAGATAGACGGGGAACAAGGTAGGCGGGGCTAGAACACGCGACTCCGGAAACACACAACCAAGGCAATGAAAGCCCGAGCCGTGTATCTCCACACAGAACGTGAACACAAAGACATGTTATTGTCATGGCCCGGTCTAACAAGACAGACGGGACCATGACAATAACCGGCTGAGTGACAGAGACGCACAACCGGAGAGCGCGTGACGTAGGCGATCCCCACCCAGGCCATGCGCTTCCACAAAATACATAAGCACAAGGACCGGTACCGTCATGGCCCCGCCCACAAGGCTCAAGGAATTTACAAGCCAAAAGGGCGGAACCATGACAATCGTGATACTTCAGCTAGTATAGTATCATAGGATCTTTATTTTAAAGAGCTTTAAAAATCTAGTCTGTATTTTGCTGTAATGCCACCCCCTACCTCTATATTGTCACATGGTGATGTGTGACAATATTGGTAGAATTTTGGCACACCTGTTGGCCAGTGGAAATACCAAAATCTTCCATGCTTCTTTGATTGTTACATTTAAGATATCATGTGCGCTACCTGCAAAGCATTACACTCGGTAACTGATCTCTTGTTAAATGTGTTTGGAAATACTATAGACATGGAACGCATGAGCGTGAGGATTCCACACGGTTATCCTAGGAGATAATAAACAAAAGGATAAGGTGATATACTTTATGTGATATATTGAGCACATGTGGGATTGCACAAAAAGAAGGGGGGTGGGGGTGTTTGAAGCTTCACTTCTGATTTATTTGAATCCTTAAAGGTTAGTGTATCTAAGAACAAGATCAGTCCGGTAGATCACATCACCCCACATCCGTTACAGATTTTCTTCCCTCCCTAAACTTTTCACAAAAAGCTGAGGTGGAAAAAACAAGAGGTGGACAGATGAAGGACAAAATTGTCCAGCTTGGAAAGAGTCTTCCAGAAACAAAAGGAAACATCTATAGCAGAGATTAATGTTCTGTATATTCCAATCTAGATTCCAGATTCGATTTTTTTATGGCTTTCTAAACATTCCTTTGGTATTGTAAGCTCACGGAAATAGCTGCATCACACTGTTCAACAGGTCAGTAAAGTAACTGCAGGCAGTCTGTTTGAATCAAGCGAATCAGATGTGGTGTGGGGATTTTCACACAATCCTCAAGGCCTGTGGCTCTTCAAACCCTCAGTGTTAACTTTCATAGAAAGTGTTTATGTGGGGTCAGGAACACCACCTCACGCTTCTCTTTTTCCTTGGGCAGAGTTTTACAGTGAGGTTGAGTGTTTTGCATTCACAGAACATAAAGAGCAGAACATGTTTTACCTCCAGCTATATTGTCATTAGATTTGATCCTTTTTTTATCCAGCAATATCTGTGGTGAGGTAAAACCTGACTGACTCCTTCTGTAAAAAGGAGTCAACATTGCTACTCTAAAACAGCTGGTCAACATTATCATGAAAAAACCTATTACCATAAAAATAAACCTTAAAATAAGATTTTTACTATAATGACAGATGTCAATATTTAGTGGTTCAAATCCCCACACATTTTCCACAGAATATTTAAAAAAAACAGAATGTTACTATTTTGATTTTCAGATTTTTCATGTATTTCAGAATAATGATAAAAAAAACAGAAAAAGACCGCAAATTTACAAAACAAATTATTATATATCCTTATATCCTGTAATTTTACAGGAAAAAAATGTTGTACTCCAGCTGACAGAAAATGTTAGTTTTTTACAGAGCATGTAAGGTCTCTATTGAAGTTATTAAAGCATTATTTTTATATTTCGTGCATGATTTTCTATAGTCAGGTAAGTGCCATTTTCCTCATGGGAGCATGAAAGTAAAATAAATAACTATTTTATGTTCTATGAAGAGCCATTCCTTCTCCGTTTGTTGTGTATTATTTTAATTCACAGAAATCCTACGAAATATGTTGTCTCTTTATTTCCCTTTTAAAAAACTTGCGCATGGACATTTTTCTGATGTTTAGACTCTATCAACAAGGTTTAGTAAAATATAAACAGATGGTTCAGTACATTGGTAGTAAAAACATTCTCTGAGCGTTTATATGTCGCATGCATAATGCTGGAATTGGCCAGCAGCAGACAAGTCATCAGTTGAACATAGAGGAGTTTAGCCTCATGTGTACCCTCAAACCCCCAATATATCACATCTCCAGGTGAGCCATTGACAGCGTGAGGGGAAGTGGACATCTGCTATGTCCTGCTGAGGCCTCTGCAGTTAAACGACTGGCTTCCCACCAGGGTAAAGCACGCCAAAAGGACAAACAGACTTAGGCTACAAATGCACTTGACATCTCTAAAGAAAATGCCAGAATATGAAAGATAAACAGAGAATAATATTCAACAATAAACAAAATGTGTTTCCATTCACTTATCCAGGTGCCCAAGATAATCGATGAGAGTCAGTAACTGATCTCGTGATGGATGAGTCTTGCATGAAATCCCAGCTTCAAGTGTCCTACTTTCAGGAAAGTCTGGACGCTAAAGACAGAAAGATCATATTTGTTTTTCTTGATAGGGCGTCATTATGAAAAAGCGTTGTTTGGAGACATGTCAGAACATTTTCTTTGCATTCCATTTGAGAAATATTGAGAAATATCCCCTTAGTTACCCTGACCAGTAAGTCATCCGTATACATATGTGTTTGCATTGTATCATTACAGAGATATATTTATATTTATTTAGTTATTTACTTACCTTTGGGGATATTCATTTTAATGTATTTGTTTGCTTGTTTGTTTGTTTATTTGTTTGTTGTATACTCCTTGTATTGCTGATTTCCTATCCCGTCTTATGAAAGCCTTGTGAGTCTTCATGGCACTTTCAACAAACAACATAACCAACTCAAAACACAGAGCTGCAGCCACATGTCTACCTGCAAACAGACTCAAACATATTCTAACCCAGAACATAATTTTATGGCTCTTTTTAGGAATGCACAATGCTTTCTCTCACAAGAAGTGTCGTAATCTGGTGCTTTTGGCAGCGTGGCGTGGTTAACAAAAGGGTGTGAGATCTAAACTCCTCAAAGGGCAATAGTGCAGTCATGGGAAGCACAAGGGCACAGCCACAATGAGGCTGAGAATGTGAACTTGTGGGGACCTGTAAGACCTGTGTATGAAAAAAGGACCCATGTTTCGGGACCTCTCCTGCCAGTCTCCTGTGGATTATCTTCCAGGGCCTATACAGATTAAATGTTCTTAGGGAGTGGTAAGACTATCCAACAAAGTGTTTAGAAGGCTTTAGTATGTCAGACGTTGAGGGAACTGAGGTTTCAAGAGCCAAAGGATTTCCAGCGCCTGTTGGTTACATAAGGGATGGCTATACAAATATGATCTACCAAATGTTATCTCCAAGTCTTGTCTGTTTAAATGGCATGATACATAAATATGTACAAATAAAGACATCATTCCAAAATCATGTCATCCAGGAAGACAGAAAATAACAATGCAAAATCTAAATGAAAGCCCATACACTGATACACCACAATTTTGACTGTCAAGGCCCCAAAACCGAGACCTTTGGGTGTCATTGAAGGAGAATGGAGATGTCGCTATGATAAGGTTGAAGAGTAGTTTATTTCAGCCACCTCCCCACTGTCATACTGCTCAATTGCTTGTGTTAAAGGTCCAGCAGAAGAATGAGGAGCTTGCGCCAGGTCACTCGTAAATAACTCCTCTCCATTGAGGACCAGGAAGAGCATCCAGGTTTGATACTTATTACAGATGCAGAAAATGTCTTTTTGCTAAAGCAGAACTGGTTTTTAACAGCCCCTCTCTGGTCGCAGGGGAACAGGATCTTTGCGTTGTCCTCTCTGATGTATTTATTAGCCGTGTTTGTACACACCCAGGGTAATAGAGGGCTCAGTTCAGCCATCTGAACTGCAGGTCTCTTCTACATGAACAAATAACTCTTTCTGGTGTGTTACAAGAGGACCTCTGGATGAGATTTGTAACGGTCAAGCTGGAAAGGAAGGTTATAGCATGTTTGGTCCTCAGGGGTCGACAGGCTGTGGTTTCTCGCCGTGCTGTAACAGATGTGAGATCCACTGAAAACTGACAGAAAACCAGACGGTTGCAGCGATATTGCAATCCTTAAAGCTCGACTTTTATTGGCTGCTGGGTCATAAACACTCATCTGATTGGTTAGTATATTTGATACTGTAGTTAAGTTATAATAGAAGACATCATCAGGCTTTGATATGCATTCAGGTCTGACCAGTTTATTTCATATTTACATACAAATAATAACATCCTGAGATTATTTAAGCTGAAGTTGGAATAAAATACAGTTTGGAAAATTGGAAAATAAAAGTTTGAAATGGTAAATATGCCATCAGTCAAATTCATCTTTAAGTGAATTTGTTTTGTGTTTTGTCTGTTATCATAGTACAAGTGCATGGAGACATAGAGAGAGAATTTGTAGCCACTTAAACTCTTAAAGCAACATTTTGAATTAAATGGAATATTGCAACAATTATTACACAGCTCGTTGGAACGCTTGATTCTGATTGGCCAGCCGCGACAGTCGCAGATGGTTACCTGGATGCTGCAAATCATTTTGACAGGTACAGTTTAATATTACTAGGGCTGTCAAACGATTAATCGCGATTAGTCGCATTCAGAATAAAAGTTTGTGTTTACATAATATATGTCTGTGTACTGTGCATATTAATTTTGCATTTATAAACACAAACACATACATGTATTAGATGTATTTATTTATATTTACCAATAATTGAAATTATATTTAAATGTTTATTAATTTTAATATTTTATGTTTTTCATATATGTATGTGTATGTGTTTATAAACACAAAATTAATATGCACAGTACACAAATATATATTATGTAAGCACAAACTTTTATTCTGGATGCGATTAATCGTGATTAAACATTTGACAGCCCTAAATATTACACAAAAATAAATATGTCTTTTAATGACATATATGACATTATATTTACAAATGATTAAACCAAATTGCCTGTTTGTGATGTAGTTTTTTTTTAACCTTAAAACCAAACGTGTACGGCTTTTCCTCGCAGAAGGTCCGCATTTGGTAAAAATGAGCTAATAAAATATCTAAAATGTACATTTCATGTCCATTTTTTTTCATGTGGTAAGTAGCCATGTAATAAGCGGGATAACGCACTAGCAGCTGGTTGTTATCGCAAAATAAGCCCCTTCAGTCTAATACAAGAATACACAATATCGATAATCTTGTTTTTTATATCACAGTTATTGACAATATCAGTATATTCTGACACCCCTAATAGCAAAAAATGTCCCAATTGTGCTAGTTGTGATAAGCTTTCTTAAACTCTAAAAGCTGGAAAAAATAAAATAAAGAAAGATGTTTCCAAACTTCTGACTTTTAGTATAGTTTCAGCCACTAAGTGCTAAGATGATGTCATCAAAATGACCGACAACACTGATCTAATTGGTACTGCTATCCATCCAAAATGTTCACACCAACCTATAACCATGAAGTGAAGTCACTACAGCTCTTATAAGACTTCCTTACCGAAAAGGACATAAGTAAACCAATAGCTTTGGCAAGCATGTTGAATCCTGATAAAAGCAGGAAACTTTCAGACAAGCCATTGTGAACATGTCACTGTGTCTATTCTGCGTCCCCAATAGCTCATCAGGTTCAAGTTTGTTACAAGCCAGCTCAGTCGAGCGTGACACACCAGAACTGTATTCTTTTCCTCTTTTACAACATGCAGTGCCGTTCTGAAGTCATACAGGCTATTATATGCACTTTGCTTTTCCCATCAGTTCGTCAATTTAAAACCAAATCGATGTTTTGTCATCCCGTATGGTCTCATATATATTCTGAGTTTCCTCCAAAATAATAGCCCATATTTTCTGAAGAGAATAAAATTGGTTGAACTGGACTATTAAAATGTTAGCTAGGTCTGTAAGCGTTGCCATTGAAGGTATGTGCCTGGAAACAGATACTTAGCGGTAATTGTAAAAAAAAGCCAACCCTGAAAGGAACCTATCAGCGTGGCCCTACGATGAAAGGGTTAAACATTTTATTATTTCCTTTGAAAAATGGATTCCAATTTATAAAAGTGTTCATGCAAGGGTGTCACGTACAGTTCCCCTTCCTCTTGTCCCTCTAAATCTTTCACGCAGAAGCTTTTAAAACTTCAAATGCACCAATATCCTCTTACACGTGTTATGGTATAGCCCTATATAGAGCTTCCCTGGTCACTCAGTGCCCGAGACATCAACGCGTTGAGTGGAAATAAGGATTTTCCACTGGGGAAGAAAGGCAGACCTGTACACTGTAAAAGGCAGCACCAGTGGTCTGGGTTTTCCATCACCTCAGCATACGGTACCATCACTTCAAGAATGGCTGACAGGGTATCCGCTGCATGGAGGCCATCTCTTAAATGCAGCCAGCTTTGTTGTCTTCCATTACTCAGCCACAGCTGTTCCTCAGTTCTGCTGGAGCAGTGCCAAGCTATACTGCATTTAGTATAAAGATGGCAGAGTGTTGGGCTAGGTTCAAAATTAACTCGTGGTACTGATGCTGTGGATAACTTGAGATACTTTCAGAGCAAGAAGTTCTGTGGTTCTAGTTCTATATTAAGGACCAAAAATGTTTTAATCATAAACCAAACTCAGATAGCAGTGATGATTCATAGAAAGACTAATGCATCATTGCAGAAAAGGTTGATTCTTATGAAGCACTTCAAAAAGCAGACAAATGCGAACAGAAAATGCACGTGCAATAATGTACATTTTTACAAACAATGGGTCTTATGCATTAACCATGCTTACATTTAGTGTTTAGGCCATTTGAGGGATGTCAATGCCATATCAATTCAATAACATTTACATTTCTCACCTGATTTCATTGTGGAGTACAATAACATTTTTTCTCCAGTTACAGAATCTTAATAGTCAGACATGAAAAGTTATTCGTTGTTATAAAGGAATGTAAAAACACGCTTAATTATAGCTTTATTCACATCTATATAAGCTACAAAAGAAAGCAGCAACGCATATAGTGTACAGCCTTTAAAATGGGATTTCAATATTTTTCAAATGTAGTTTACAATGTGTTTTAGTAACCGTAATGACAGCTTTGCACCTGCACAGATGAAGTTGTGCACGCAGAAGCCTTTATATGCAAATGGTTTGGGTGTGTTTTATGCTGATTACTTATTGCAGGCAAGCAGTCCCTCATTTACAATAATCCAAATTCATTATAATTAGAATTAAAAATTATTTATGTATCCACTTGTCATCTGGCAGAAATTGTAACATTTTCTGTATTTTTGGTAAAACCCTTAAGCTAAACCATTGCAATCTTGAATGTTTTCATCAGATGAAGTAATTCATCCTATTCCACCTAGATCTGACAACACATGAAGTTGGGGTTTAGTTTGCTGGGACATTTTATTTTTAATAAGCAGGACTATACATGACAAAGTTTTGCACTGGCGTTGTCTAACAAAAGTTCATTTGAATCCAATTCGTTTTTGTAGATTTAGAGCTTGAACACACCCTTTATTTTCCTAATCACTGCCATGACTCAAGTGACTGCAAATTGCAAAAGAGCAAGAAGAAGAGATATGTATAATAGGATATTTGTTTTACACAAAAAGCTTAAAAATAATTCTAACATCAGCCATCTAAAATGTGTACTTTTTCAGCATAGGACTGTCTGGTGTGGGACTAATAATCATGCTTCTGAACGTTGCCTCATAAGGTCATATTAGGTACAGTGAATATAAATCTTTCATTCTGTTACTGTAATGTATGCAGTTCTCCTACAAAAGGAAGTCCTGCATTTGGCTGCTGCCAGCAGCTGAGCCGCACATGTTAGGCCCCCTGCCTTTCAAAGAGCCTTTTAATAGATTTCTGATTTAAAAAAAAAAATTTACAATATACTTAAATACACAAACGCGTATTTTGGTCTTTTTAGCTAAACACTCATTACAGGTACAAATTTGTACTCCTGTAAATCAATAATGATAATGTCTTAACATGTGTTCTTTCAGTAAGGGGCATAGTACAAAGTACACATTTTTACAAGAGTGATATATTACATACTGTATTACATAAGGGTTTTTCGTCATGCAGTCCCTTTGATCAAAATGATAGCCATGCTTCAAGAACTGTTTTGCAGGTGAGAGTATTTTAGGGCTCGTCAATTCTCTATAATGAGCTCCAAGACATAAATCACTCACTACCATACATTAAAACCAACCTTTAAGGGCCCAAGAAATGTAGACATCCCTCTGTGATTGATCATATTTTGTATCAGGCTCTGGTAACCCTTTCTTTTAGGGTCAAAATATTATTCGAAAATAGATGTAAGGAAAATGAGGTAATAAAGAGGTAAAAGAGAAAATATCCTCAATGTATTTTATAATATACCTATAATACCTAGCTGTATATTGAGCATATTCAATTTAGCATAAAAGGTTCACATTTTATATATCAAATGAAAAAGTTATGTAACTTATTAAAATATATATATATATATATATATATATATATATATACAGTATACAGACTATAAATAATATGTTATGATTGTTGTGTCATTGATCAGAACTGCAAAACATTTTTACCAAAACTATATATATCCGAGGTCGTAACACTTCCAAAGCAAAATTATGATGATGATTATTCCATTTCTACATATAAAAGTAGAAGTAAGCTGTCTTTTAGCAAACAGGTTTTAACAGAACTATCTGATGACTTTAAGGTCCAAACAAACATGAGGGACAACACATCTCATGAAATTTAAAGAGTCAAAAGCTTTTCGTTATAATTTGTCTTTAATTTTAATGTCTTTAAATTGTCTGTAATTTTAGCAATGATTTCAATAAAAAATGTATTACTATATCTATTTTGTCAATAAATGCTCCAATTATAAATAATAAGCACAGGCGGACAGATACTGCCACTGCCAGAGATGATGGGCGGGGGTGGGGTGAAGGGCAGATCATGGTGAAGGAAATGCCACCTGGATAGAGGGGGAAACCTGAGATCTTCACAGCTCCCTGCTCATTGTCAGATATGGTATGGATCAGTTTAGTAACAGGCTGCTCTGTATACTATTTTCTCTGTAGGGCAGATCTAAGTCTTAAATCTAAATCTGTGTATCTGTGATGTGACAAGTCGTCATCCCTTAGTTTTCTATCCTTGAGCGAGAGAATTAGACACGGCACACAAATCAGAATATTTACTGTCACTTTACTCACAAGCAGGAGTGCAGGTGGAACCCAAAGGAATTTGATGGCCAGGGTGTCTTATCTAAAAACAGTTTCTGTGACACAATAAGTAACTGGTATAGGTTTTCATTAAAAAAACATTATGAACCATTAGCCTTGTCCATTAAAACCATTACAAATGTCAAATGTGTAGTGTGGTTTGGGCATTATTCTAATAAAATTAATCTGCCAGATAACAGAATCCATCACTAGACACCAGAGTTTCCATCAGTGGCGTAACTTTGTTTTGAAAAGTGGTGGGGACATGCACGCATTTCAGTCTGGAGTCACGGCTCTCTGTCTTCCACAAATATAACTTACGAGTGCGAGCAAGGGGAGATTGTGAGATTTTCCATGAGTTTGGATGTTAATGGCCACTAAACAATACACATCTTCCGCAAGCATTTCTTAATTTCTTTCAAAAAGTGGTGGGGACATGTCACACCTATCCACCCGCAAATTACGCCTATGGTTTCCATTAACACCAATTAGAGCTGTCAAATGATTAATCGCGACTAATCGCATCCAGAATAAAAGTTTGTATTTACATTATATATGTTTGTGTACTGTGCATATACATTTTGTATTTATAAAAACATACACATACATGCATATATTTAAAAAAAATATATATAAAAATAAATAAACATTTATATATCATTTTAATTGTTGTTTATTATAAATAAATACATGTAAATATTTCCTAAATATGTATAGGCTACATGTATGTCTTTGTGTTTATAAATACAAAATTAATATGCACAGTACACAAACATATATTATGTAAACACAAACGTTTAGTCTGGATGCGATTAATCGCGATTCTATTAACGTTTTCTATTGTGTTTTAAACAGGGTTTTCTTTTTTAGCAATTTTGTACTCAATTTTAGCCATGATACCACTTTTGTTTTTTAAAGAGCTGCTTTTCATTTATCACTCACCACTGCTTAATGTAGTACAGTATCTGATAAACAACATACAGTCCTGTATAGTAATTTTTCCTCTCACAATCAAATTTCGTTTTATACTGAGATACCTTAGTAGATAGAAAGAATTGTTTAAACTACTTTAACCCTCTGCAACAGCATTCCCTGTTTCACTTTCATACATAAAAGGAACCCAGACCACATTAGTGATAATGAGTTATTCAAATCCATTCAAATCAGCGTTTTTAGTGGTCAGTCCATGCTGATTGTGGCAAAAAAAACTGAAAAAGTGGTGTAGTGGTCAGTCTGCGCCTGTTGTGTCTAATCAAATGTCCTGCAGATGTTTGGATCATCGCAAGATCCCCTGCAGGCCGGTATTTGGACATGGTGTCCCTATTTTGCATATAGTCAAGCGGATCAAAGATATAAACCAGTTTTCTTGCGCAACATTGTGCAGGAAACAATCTGTGTTTACATGGCAACACAGAGATTAGCACACATATTGTTGACTAAATACCGTCTAAGTGTCAGAGTAGCAACGACTCAGTCTTCACCCTTTAGCAAGGTTAAAATAGTTTGTGGCCTGCATCCAAACAGGTTTCTTTGTTGAGCTTTGAATGAGGGACCAACTTAATGACTTGTCAAAATTTGATTGTGTCTCTTTGAAAATGTTTAGCACTGTAAGCGCCATCACACAAAGGAAGTCATTCATTGACTTTCCCGTAAAAACGCTCTTCTGTCAGCGCTGCACTGGATGTCGTGCCACTATGGCAAGAGTCAGCTGCCATCTGGCCAGGTTAGCATGCTACCCACACTGACACTGCTGTGTAAATATGCTAGTAAGGCCAGAAAAGACTCAAGTTTAACAGGGAGTTACTGTATACTGTTTGAAGTAAAAGTGAGAGTGAAAATTCAAAACTGTATAGTGTGAGCAAAATGTGCAGAAAGGAGAATTATAAAACCTGCGTTTCTTAATCTTACAATCAAAAAGGCCAAAAATACAAACACACTGAAACTAACATGAGAACTACATTTCGTTGCCTTGTACTTGTACATGTGTAATGACAATAAAGTTGAATCTAATCTAATCTAATCTAAAATAAATGTATTTACAGTATCTGGGGAGTTTCATATGCCTGTTAAATGAAGAATATTCACAATTAAATACTATATTTACACATCATATTACTATATATACAGTTACAGCCGCAGAAATAATAAAGACACTGTTTCATTTCAGTTTTTCAGAATTTACTATATTTATAGGTCAAAATAATCATTCTTGTTTCATTCTTGGAACTATACTAACAATATTTTGACCAAATTTCAAATAAAAATATTATTTCTATTTGCATTTATTTGCAGAAACAGGTCAAAATAACATTTTAGATGTTGTGTATTTTTTCAGACCTCAAATACTGCTAATAAAACAAGTTCATATTCACTTTTGGGCAATACAACAGTAATATTTGTATGTATTTGTTATGTAATAACCTCGATTTTATCATAGTTTTCAGGTGTCTTGTCATTCTGTCTCACAACTTTATGTCACTGCTGAGGTTTGTTAAAATTCAACACACACTGGACTGGAATGGTCACAATACATCTGGAAATGCTGGTTTGAAATGAAAAGTTGGAGTGGATCATTTTAATCTTTAGGGGTGTCACTATGGATTTGTATTAATAGGTTTTTAATTCATTAATAATTCAACATTGTTTTCATGTTATATAATTAAATGAATAGTACGTGTCCATATTTGCCTTGTTTTATTTCTGTCTCATAGAACATAGAACCTTTTTTTGAACAGTTTGTCTAAAGTTTGTATCTGTCTCAGGTTTAAGGATGTCTTCTTACACACCACCTGCACTGTTATTTCATTTTTGGTCTATGTACACATACATCAGACAAACATCCTTGGCCATTGTTCCAGAATGCCGCACACAAGTTAAAAGTTCAAGTCTGAAGATCTCTGCACCCTGTGCAGTTGTTTCCGAACACAAAAACATGGAAATGTCTCCCGTTGTGCTATCAGTAGTGTGGTTTGGTAATGAACCTGGCCTGTTGAAAATGCTGCTGGACTGAATGCAGACTCATCGATTTTAATATATATGTGTTTTATATAATTGTACCAAATAAGCATTTCAAATGGACAGTCCTGATAACATCATATAAAAATTAGTTAGAAGTAGGGTTAAAGAGACTAATGAACATCGTCTCAACGTCTAAAACGGGGAAAAAAGAAGAAAACTATTTTTGTGACTCATTTTTGAGGAATTGTGAAAAGAGTGACCCTGTCAGTGAAAGTCTCATATAAACAAAGTTTGATTTCAAACTTTAAAGGGATAGTTAACCCAAAAATGGGTTACATCATCATTTACTCTTGTCATTTCAAACCTGTATGATTTTCTTCTTTCAGAACAAAAGAAAACAATTTCAAGCATTTTTGGAACCCAACATTGGTGGTACCCATTGACTTGCATTGATTTTGTGTCTAAACATTAGAAGTGAATGGGTACCACCGCAAGTCAATACAAGTCAATGTGTACTGCCATTGTTCGGTTATCAACATTCTTCAAAATATCTTCTTTTGTGTTCTGCAGAAGAAAGAAAGTCATACAGGTTTGAAATGACAAAAGGTTGAGTAAATGATAACAGAATTTTTATTTTTGGGTGAACTGTCCCTTTAATTCATTATGATTTCAATCTTTGACATGGTTTAAAAAATGTAATAAAAATAAAATAAAACTAATCTAGCTGGGTTAACTGATTCATTAAGATCCGTCTTGTTGCCTCGCTAACCATTTTCATGTTTCATCCCCCTGTTTCATTGCTCATTGCTTCTGAACAATAACCCCAGGGGCAAAAACCCCAAACACAATCCCCTGTGTACATTCCATCCCTCAGAGGCTCTTCACATACTAATCAGGGGCTTCCATGTTTACTCCTCACCCACTCTTAACCTGACATGTAATCTCTTCCCTTTCGCCTGATCTTTCAGCAAGACTTTGTTTGGCTTGCTTGCATGAGGGAAGCAGGACCTCTCTCCCAGCAGGCAGTACCCCAAGAATGCAGAGAGAAGAGGAATCAGAGAGCCACGGCCAGGGCAGATGTCAAGTAGCCTCAGGGGCCCGGTTCTTAACCCCAAGCTGAGGGTTTGTGGACACCGATGGGAAGCCAACAGCGTGTAATGGAGCGGCTCTCTGGGAAAACAGAGCCGTGTTTTGTCATTAGACTCCAATGAATGGGTGATAACTTCTTTAGAGAAGCTACCGAGTCCCCCATGAGAGCTGAGGCGCTTGTACTTAATAGCTTTTTAATGGGACTCTTAATGTGTCTTCATAGAATATATGATTCTGAGTTTGAGGAAGGGTCAAGAATAAAAAAAAAGATCAAATTATTTTATGTCGATTTACTTTAGATTCATGCTATGTACTGTATGTAAAATACTGTGTATTTGAGGTTTTCACATAATGTCACTTTTATATATGAAGCTGTTTTGCAATAATGCAAAATTGTAAAAGTGCTACAGAAATAAATTCGAGGGGTGATGTAGCTCAGTGGTTAGAGCATGGCGCTAGCAACGCCAAGGTCATGGGTTCGATCCCAGGATTGCACATACTCTGAAACAAATGTATCATGTGTAATGCAATGTAAGTTGCTTTGGATAACAGCGTCTGCCAAATGCATGAATGTAAATGTTGATGCCATGTTTAATTTTATGAGATTGTGAGCCTGTATAACCTGTTAAATGGGTTCATGTTGTTTATTTGGTGCAAATATTGCAAACATTAAAAACTAAATATTGAAAATACTTTAGAACTATTAAAAAGCTATAATATATAAATAAGAAGTGATCTAATGACAAACTATTAAATGAACAAAAAGCTATAAGCATGTCACTCACAAATTCAACTTAAAGAGATGAAAAATGAAAATTCTGTCATCATTTACTCAACCTTTTGTCATTTCAAACCTGCAGAACGCAAAAGAAAATATTTTGAAGAATGTTGGTAACCGAACGGCTCCATTCACTTCTGTCGTATGGATATAAAATATTTAGGTGAACTATCCTTTTAATTCAAGTTAAAACAATATGGCACCTTCCCTGACTAACGTTCCTTTTTATCTGTGAAAAAGTACAGAGCGGGATGTCGAATCAGGAAATATTGACCTAAAAAGTACATTATGAGATACAGAACAAAGACGTGTATTCCAGACTAATATTGTCGTTTTTCGTAAACATTGTGTGGCTCTTTTGCTAGTTCACTGTAAATGAGCCTAAGCAAAGATCTTCGAAAATGACTTTTGCAGTAAAATTTTATGTCTTTCTCCAAAGATTTCCATAAAATTTCCATGTTCCTTTCAGAATATCATGCATTGCTGGTCACAGAAGATAGTTTTCCGCTCTGGTACACGCACAACACTTCAAGTTAAATCACAAAATATGTCCCTCAACAATAACTGTCGAATAAGCGATACAAAAACATGCGCGCAAAAGCCAAAAGAGATAGATCAAGATGAAATGTTGTTATAGGCCGTGCTTTACAAACATTCCAATTTACACACATTTGCATTGAACTTGGGGCAATTTGCTTATCTACTTGAATGTCTTGGAAATGTTGCGAACGAAATGCAACGAAAATACGAGCTTAAATCCAGAAGCGCAGCGAGGAGCTCGGGATTGTGCTTTTGTTTTGCTACAATACCCCTGGATAAATAACCACAAGGGCACAATAGCTTGGCTTCGACATTAGCATCTGAAAATGATATTCATTTGTACTCCGGTTCATGTTTCAAGCACTCAGTTCAGACATCGCACACACACACACACACACACACACACACACACACACACACATGCACACGTAAACATGACTTGTCACTTGAGCAGATTACTTTATGAACCTGGCTGTCATGAAAAGGGGTGGTGACATTTTCAGCATTGTTTATTTAGGCAACACACTCTTGATATACTCAGCTGTTGTCTCCTTAGTAAAGAATACAGTGACTGTTGTAAAAGAAAGATTGTTTGAAAACCCTTCGCACATGGTGGAACACTGACAGTGAGGGTTAGTGAAAGGAAAAGAGAAAAAAAAACATCCCACAGGTGTTAATGATATAAACTTGCCTGACAAGGTCCACCATGAAAACACGGAGGATGATGGTACTGAATGTGTGTGAGCAGAGACACGTTCAACTGCCCGCATTGACTTCATCAGTTGTCATCTCAGCAAACATGGTAATTAAAAGCTGCAAATTTGACAAAACCGTCAGTGCTACACATTTCTTATTATATTACAAGTTGCCCTGCAGGAATTCACATCCCGGCCTCCCGACACAAAAGCTGCTGGTACTGAACGCCCAAACACGGTCGAGCACTGAGGGTAACAAATCTACCCCTTTGTTCATGCACTGGTGAATGCCAATGCAAAATCTACAGTGCACCATTTATTACACAAGTCAAAATAATCCTACTGCTAGTGTGCACTGCTGTGTGTTAAGGTTCACATGCTCTTCAGTTTAATAGGTGTTAAATGTGCAGCCTCGGCCGGCGTACTGCGTAAGCGAGGTGACAAAGTCAACAGATTGAAAGATGGGTTTCTTCTGCACCTGGGGAGGAACGAGTGGAACAGAAGGTGTGAGTTGGAACAATGAAGTGGCCTGATCAATCCGAGTTGTCACCAGCCGTTGTCCTCACTTACTCCGGCCGGACAAATGTTTTGGGTGTAAACTGTGCAGCAATGCAAACTAACAAAAGCACGTTGTTGTTTTTTCTTTTCTTTTCCGTGTTTCGATCTTTTCTTTGCCCTGGCTGATGTTTCTGTCGGTTATTGAAATCGGACTTTATTTATTTTATCTTCTAGCATCACAGAATTGTAATGATAACAACTGTTTAAACATCAGACTTCGGTTTTAAGGAAATGCAAAATAGTAACACACGATAAGGTTGTCATGATATTAAAGCATTATTTTAGTCGAATTACATGAATCATTTCTACAATCAGACAGTTTTTTACTTGACAGGTTAACTTGGACTGACATTAGAGTCTTAAAAGAAACCGGATAAACATGTTGACAGTGTTGACAGTACTGCTAATGTGCTAAATTTGACACTTTGGGAATAGGGCTCATCGGTTTTGACGCCATCAGCAGATTCAGGGTCCTAACACAGCGGCTGACTTCATGTACCTTCATAGTCATGAATGTATTGAAGTGTTTACAGTAAATAAGAGAAGAGATATATTTATACAGGTATAGAGAACACAGAACAACCTCCCAGGGAGTGTGATGTGATTGTTTCTTTAACCGTAAGGAATGGCCGTGCATGATGTTTTTTTAAGGTAGTAGATCTGCGTTCTGCCTAAGAAAGCAGCATTTGACTAACAGAACAGCTGTGGTGAATCTTTCATTTCATGCTAGCTTCTTACTCATTTGAACAGATATTGTGAGTTGTTTACTTGCTCCATTTGAAGGCAGAAATCACCTTAAGGTTTTTAGGTTCAAGTTGACATTTCAACTCACTATTCTAAACTTGTCTTTACATTACTTCAACTCATCAAAATAAGTTAATTGAAAATAAGAAATTTTAACTTATTTTTATAAGTAACATCAACTCAAAATAAAGAAACCCCAAAAAATGTTGAAATTACTATTTTTTTATCAAACTTAAAAATTGTTTTACAGTCGATGCTAATGTCTTACATTTATGGAAATCTGACTTTATTGTTCAGACTAAAATAAGGCTTTGTTTATTTACCATAGGAGAATGCAATCAAATGCATGCATTATTGGAGTAAAGTCGAATTTATTTCATTTGCTTTTTTATCTTAATTGTTCCTATTTTAATTCTCTGTTTAAAATTCTTCACTATCTGAATCTGTGATCTGGAAAACTAACATAGTAAATTATTTAATTTACATGCAGCCAAACCCCATGTCTGCTAAAGCTAAATGTAAAATATATTTTCAATTGTAAAACGTATACACAATTTATGGACTTCTCATGTTTCCATCAATAAAATCTGTGAGACATATAGTCACAGCTAATGTCTTGTGCAGATGTTTCATATTTGCACAAAGTAGAACGAATAAATAGAATACTTTGTCCCTTTAGATCAATGTACAGTTAGCCTGTAAACATAATGCTCAGTGTAAACTGCTAGTGGCACCTCTCTAACGCTCTTCTTGCCATGTATTGCTAAAATTACAATTTGAATTGAAATTACATTCATCTAGCTTCAGTTCAGTTACCGTACAAATGTTTTAAGGACTCCTCAGTTCAATAACAACAACGATAGTTTTCTAATGACAGTTGAATGCAAAGGCATCTTATAAAAAAGAAAAATAAAGTATTGACTATTCTCTGAAGTATTGATTAAAATTCTATATTTACCAACACAATTATTTTTTGTTTAAAAATTCATTTTATTGTCACCTTTAAAGTAGCAAAATTAACATTTACATTTAAATACTCTACACATTATGATGTATGATAATACACAACATGCATGTCTAAAATATGTACATTTTTAAATATACAGAAAGAAAAAAACAGCACATTTTGTTTTAAATGCCACTTAGATTCTCTTGCTTCCAAATTCTTGATCACTGTCTTTTATAAATTTCCATATATGTATGTAAATAAATATAAAATTAGTACCAGTTAGCATGTATATTTGAGATTTTTCTCATATAACAGGAAGTCTTACTGGGATGTCCGATTTAAAGAAAGCGAAGGTCTTTTTAATATGGCCTCCACTGAGAATGACAGAGACTCTCCTGTGGAAACTTTGGTGCTCCGTGGCTTTGCTACAAAGTCCCTTACTGCTTTTTCTGAGTTTTTGATTCCGACTGTGTTTTTGTCTTTTCCCTCTTTGAACTTTTTGGCTGCTTCCTCCAGCAGTTCCTTACAGTACGGCCCATTCACTTCTGGATTTTTTTCATTTAATTTCTGCTGTATGAGAGAATGAAATGAGTTGAGCTTCATGGACAGAGTGTGCTTGGCATTGTCTTTGCTCATGTTGTTGAGCACATGCTCATGGCTCCCTGGATGTAGAGGTACATTTGAAAAAGCTTGCCCGTATGCCCTCTTAGGAGGAGAAAAGGCTGAACGCGAACTTCTGTTGTGGCCAAGTCCTGTCTGTGCCTCCCCGGGCCCTGGCTGGTGGTCACACGACTCTGGAGCCACTCGAGATCCCTCAACTCTGGATGATGCACCTTCCTGCTCGGGCGGGTGGCTCTCAGTGGAGGTCATCATCTTTGGGTCCCAAACTGCTCCAGGTTTCATGTTCTGGACTGCAGTGGCGTTTAGGAGACACTGCTGGTATAACAGGGCATCGCTAATATTGCTGCTGCCCCGCGGCCACATCACGAAACGCGGTGAGAGCGGGTACTGGCGATAAGTGGTGGCTACGCTCACGTTAGAGGAGATGAGCTCCACGTTCGCTGTGGTCCCGCCTGATGCAGCATACTGCAGGGAGAGGTCCAGACAGCCGGGGAGGAAGCTGCAGAGATCTTTGGGATTGGGTTCGACAGCAGAAGGGGTAGAGGATGAGAAGGCTGTCTTGTAGGAATTATACTCAGCAGCATGGACCATGCTGCCCGGCAGGAAGAGAGGGGCGGAGGACGACTGGCTGGACTCGAGAAGCTCCCGTTCTTTATACTCTCGCTCCAGCATGATGGTCTCCAGCTCCTTGTCGGCAAAGGCTCTTCTTTTTCTCATACGGTCGCTCAGGGGAGGGGGCAGAGCGGGATTGGCACCCAGAAAAGGATCAGTCTGGACTGGACGATATCCTGCGTGGAAAGAAAGTATATGGTTGGATACAGTTGCAACAGTTACATCATACTGTAGCTTTTTCGAAACTCACTACACTTTATTAATAAAGAATGACATTTCTAAATCCAAAAAACAAGTGTGAATTCTACTGTGTGCAGTTATTTTGAGCATTAATGTCATGCACATTTGCATTTAACAAAATATTCTTTCTGAATAAAGGTACATATTATATCATTGCAAAACATGCTGTAATTGAGAGACGCTTACTCCATGAAAATATCCAGAGAAGAACCAAGAGAATACATTTGAAAAGAGAACAGTCCAAGAAAGGCTGAGAGAAGAGGAGAAAAGAGGTCAAATTAGTTTTTAAAAGAGAAAGGAAAAGGGGTGAAAATGGACAAACAGATCAAAGATATATCGACCCTCTATAAAGAAGAAGTTAGTAAGAAGTTTTCGTTTGTTTTTTACTCACCTTCTAAAATACTTTTAGCCAGCATGGTGGATGGACGGATGTGTCTTTGATAGATAGTTCGTCTTTCCACGGGTATTTGTTTTCCAGATATCCCCTTCTTGTCCTAAAATGTAATAATACGAAATTGTATGACATGTTTCGCCAAAGAGAGTTTATTTTGTGTTTCTGTTAAAGGATTTGCTTGACAGTTCATTTTTACCGAAGTGAATAAAGGCAATCTGGTTATTTGAAAGCTTTTGCCTTGCATTTTGTTTAATCGATTTAAAACTTTTTTGTTCTTTGTTTTTATTGTTCTTTTCAGTAGCTAACTGTCTCACCTCTGTCGCTTGCTGTCTTCGCAGTGCTACTTGTGCAGCCATGACCCGCTGTCTCTCCACCACGAGCAGGCAGTTTGCGCACTGACAGTCTCTCCATCGGCAGAATCTCTTGTGTCCCTTCAGACAGGACACCACGCCGTGGTTCCGACACCGGGCGCACTTCGGTGTGCGGCTGAGTTTGCGCTGGTCTCCAGAAGCGAGGTTTAGGCTGCTGGGTTTGTCTTCGTCTTTGCTCCCCGAGTCTTCTGTGGTTGTAAACACCGCTTGATCGTCGCTCTCTGTCTCCAGGCCCTCAACGTCGATTTCAAACTCCGTGCCGGAATGATCCGTCATGTTGAATACGCGTTTAAATAAATGCTGTCAAGAACAAAACATAGGCCTTATTAATGCTAAATACAGATTATGAATGAACTCTAATCACGTGCACGTCTGCGGTTATGCGCAGTGAAAAGTGCATGTTCAGACTTTGTAAAGATGCTTACCGCGTTAAAACACACCAATCCAACCTTCTCTTTAGGACTTGAACTTCTTCTCCTCTTCCAGAAAACTATGCTGAAGAGATTAGAAAGCACTGCTCCGGGGTGAAATGCGTCACTTTACTAAAAGCACGCCATGTACATCAGTGAAACACATACAGGCTGTCTCATCTGTCACACTACGATGTGATGAGCGCTTCTCTGCCTTTCAACCCTGGACACCTCCTGGAAGATCCGCGCAGCAAATCTGGCACAGCCAATGGGACAGCTATATTCTCAAAGAGCCAATCAGGACACAGTCTTTGACAGCACGTCCTGATAGGCTCGACGTGAACGGCGGAGATCCATTGGCTGGAAGAGAATCGCTCTCTAAACTCTTAATAAGTTCTTAATGGGGTGAAGTTACAAATAAAACATTTCTAGGAAGATATGAATGAATCCCTGAAAACGATGGGGTTCAGCTGTTTAATACGACCGGCCCTCATGTTTGTGTTTATACATGTGTTATTCATTGCTAATAATCGGATTGTATTCTTATTTGTTTCCTGAGGTGAAAATGGTTTAATATATTTTAGAAAAGGAAAAACTATGAACAGTTGACATGCGTAAAGAAAACAATGAACGGCCCCACATAGGCCTGTGTAGGCTACTCTCCGTATTGTTCTCCCTTCCCTTGCATTTAGTCAACAAAATGTTGTTTATTTTATTAAATGACCGTCTCCTATTTGCAAGTTACGTTGTAATTTTTCGTTAATGTGCTTGCAGTGGCTAAAGTAACCACTAATTGAAAATATTCAAATAAGAGTTGGTGAATGCAAAATTGGCGATGGATTTTCATTTTTATTCAAATGCGCCTAACAGCGTTGACTTACAGGTGTTTTTTGTTATTGTTTGTTTGGTTTAAGACACACCATAATTCATGTGTAAAATATGACTTCTTATATTGTTTATTGTGTACTTTGTAAATGACCATTACTGTAATGATAATAATGGTTTGGAATGGCAACGGGCCTATTAATATAACCTAAACCCACTAGTTCTCTTGTTACAACAATTCATTACATTTTCGTTGTCGTTGACAAATGCACAACCAATGGGTGATGCATTTACAGACTGTTTTCGGCTATATAGATTGAGCGTGATATGACAGTTGACACAACAAGCGATACTTAAAACATTGACTAAGCATGCGGGAAGGCTACACAAAACACAATTCTATTTGTCCCGATCGACCTACCATGTGTGGTGTTTCTCAAAACAAAGTAAAATCAACTGACACTAAAGAATGTCTACTGTTCATGATGGGTTTGCTCTACAGAGATAGCATTATATGCGGGACGTGGGAGAAAAAGCTTGTTTTAACAAACAGCAAAACTAAGTAGCCTAGCTTTCACAATATTGTGCTTTCTACCCACAGCGATATTTTGTACAGAGCAGATGTGTAATTCGTGTTGAAATGCTTAAAATTTACGTCATTTGTCTACGTTAATACCCGATCGATAATAATCTGCCCTTTTTCTTCTAAAAAAAAAACTATTTTATTGTAACTTGTAACAACAATAGTTTAATTTAGCAAAAATAATCCGAGTTAAATAACATGAAATAGAAAATGTATCATTTATATTTTTCTCAACTGATAGGCTATAATAGAAAATGAAAATAATGTATTTTAATATAATAGTGATGATTGAGAATGTTTTTATCTGAATAAACTAGAATATTTTCCATCGCAGCATAAACCTCATTCACCTCAAATAACCTGATAAGGTTTAGCAACACATTTTTTATTTCCGGATAAACGATAGTTGATTTTGGTCAACTGTCTGTCAGGCTTGTCCGTTTTCCTCTTTCACTCACATGTGGTGAAGATGTTTGCCGTGCAGGTGCAGCTTTGTCACTCGCCCTTCTTCCCTCTTTAATTTATTAGCAAGGTTACGGCCAGCAAACCCAACTGCTACCCAGGGTGCAATTTCCCCACGTGGAATGCTTTCATCTTCTCTTTTGCTTTTCTCTGAACACGTTACAGTGCCAAATGGAGAAAAAGATGAGTGTCTTCATTGTTTTGAGATGGGATCTTTATGCTCTGAGTGTTATTGTATCTTCAACACAAACGTAAAAGTGGAATTTAGTACAAAGAAGAACTCCTTGATCTGTTGTTACATATACATATATATATATAGGCTACAATTTCTTTAATTATAATGTTATTTAATTGGTTCGCGTCTGTTGTAGCCTATAAAAGAAAGTCATTCTTTGTATAGGTCTCTGACTGCATGTTCAATAGCATTCATATTGTAGTGAATGCTATAATATGAATGACCGGACAAAATGGGGATAGCCTATATTTACACCCGATGATCAGTGTCAGGCCAATCCCCCCGAATGTCTGGTTTGGTTCAGGGTGTGTTACCCTGTAACCTGATCGGAGTGTAGAGACGAGAGATTTGTGAGTTCACTGAATCCCTGTTATGTTAATTAGCATTTGAAGACGCTTGATGGATAGACAACACGTGCAACCTGCTGAATGCTTAACCAGTCATAATTTGTCTGTCCAGTTGATGTATACGGGAACGCTGGGCCTTGTTGACTTAGAGGCACAAATTCAAATGTCAGTTTTAAAAGCTGTCTCTCGGTTAAGTCAACACATGTATTAAATTAAACTGCAACACCTGCACACTCGTGTGACCGCTGGTTTAGCATCGAAGACCTTCTTTCAACATGAAACCTAAATAGGGTTCCCTAAACAAGCAACCAGTCACAACTAAAAGTGTTTGCAGCTTAAGTTCCTGAAATGTTTAGTGCATTAATATCCACATGGGTTTGAAAGAATTCATTCATATTATCTTATTATATTATACAAAAATCTGTAAGAATACTTTTTATTATTAGCTATTTTTTTGTATTTTTATCATCACCAGAATCTGCTTATTATGCCACACTAACAAGCATCGTCACATTCTGTTTTACACATTGCATATACACACATATATACACTCTAGAAAATTATAGATTATTTTACCCGTGTTTGGGTTAAATGTCCATCATTTCTCCAACAACCCAGCAATTTTAGACTGTGTAGCCAATTAGAAAATTCAATACAAATCATTCATAATAATATACAAATAATAGGCTAACATTAATAATAATAATAAAATAATAATAAAGTAGAAATACTGAGGCGCAATGACAGATATAGCCTACGCTCAAATAACCTTTTGTTCAATCCCAAGATGACAGTTTTGAGTCATTTTTAATATTTCTGCACATACCACTACTTTTACTCAACGCATCAGCATATTTTCTTGTCGTCATGTCCGTTTGTTTTTTATTCAGAAAGGTAAAAATATAGAAAACGTCATTTTTAACGAAGTTGTATTAAATAATTAACGGAGTTATTGTGTCAATTATTTAGGCTACTTAAATATTGAATTATTTAATCATATTAAACATAAAATTGTTAGCCTAATTTAAACATACTATAATTCACGTTATGAATGTTGGTTACTTTTTATTACTGACCAGCAAATATTTAAGACGCCTGACGTAAATCTGAGCGTCACATTGTCCTACAAAATTATTGTCCATTATCAAGAAGTTCCACTAGATGGCGGGGTTCGCTTATTTTTCCTGCTCAGTCATATTGGTTGGAAGCTCTAGCATTATTCCCACTAAAGATTACGATTTGCGTCATACAAATAATGAAATACTTATTTGAAACGCTTTCCTGTAGCTCGGTGGTTAGAGCATGGCGCTAGCAACGCCAATGTCATGGGTTCGATCCCAGGAATTGCGCATACTCAGAAACAAATATATAATGTATAATGCAATGTAAGTCGCTTTGGATAAAAGCGCTGCCAAAAGCATAAAAATGTAAAATGTTTTGTTTTTCATATAAAATTGTTCAGTAATATTTGTAAAAATATTATTATTCATATTACATTAAAAAATGTAGTTGCCTAATAAAAATATAGCCTAATGATAAACGGTGTACCTACTTGTGCTGTTTGGCATTAAAAATTAAGGAGGCAATTGACGATGAAGTATTATTTGTTTCTGTACATTTTATATATTATTTAACAAAGTCTAATAAATTACTTGAGAACAACCTGAAGTGAAGCCGCATGTATTATTCGTTGTGCATTAAAGAACTGATTCGTTTGCTGTATTGATATACTTGGCAGAGAGTTGAATGGTTACTCAAAAGATTATTTTTATTTATAAAATCTCGAAAGAAATGTAATAGTAAAACTGAAATACGAGTCAATTTTCTTTTAAATATTATTTGATGTGTGTGTGTGCGCGCGCGCGTGCGTGCGTACGTTTTCCATTTAAAGATAGACTACTGAATTCATGCTTGTGTTTCTCTTCTTTTTTTTCTTCATCATGCTTGTACCAGATGCATATTTATCCACACTAACAAAAACGGTTCATAGGTTTATTTGCCATACTTTTACATGCAGGACTGATGGATTAATTCTACATTAAATTGCAATTAACAGTACATTTCATGCAAAATGGAAACAGAGATCATTTTATCATTAACTATATATTAATGTATTCAGACATGTTGGTCAAATAATAGTACCTTAATGATTTTTTCCCCAAAACGAAGCTCTCTTATTCCACACATGAATAAGCTGGCACAACAACCTCAAATCTGGTAGAAATACCTCAAGTAATGTACTGTACATCTTTTCACTAAGCTCCTAGCATTACAATGTCACTTTTGCATCATCTCGAGAACCCAGTTCAGTGCTTTTTTCCAATCTCCTGATGAAACCTACTTGACTGGGCGGAAGTTAGGAGGAGGTATTCAAGATCCTGGAGTCTGAGGAGTCAGATCGTTCATCGTAGTCCTCATCTGCAGCGTACATGCTCTGTTTGGTAATGACAGGACAGCTCTCCTCCTGGACGCTAATACGATGTTCCTCTGCGGGCCTGCTGGTAAGAAGCGGCGAGCTGCGTATGACTCCGGCTGAAGGGCCAGAGAATGGGGGGACATACTGTGAGCGCAGCTGATACTGTTGCTGTAATGTCATGGTATTCCATAGAGTCACATCGTTGTGCATGAAGGGCCCGGCTTGGCCTCGGCTCAGCGAATTCCTCAGCATGAAGGGGTATCGCGGTGGCTGGGGGAAGCCATGCTGAAGTGGCATGCCAAGAGGGCCCGGTACTCCACCTGTGGACTCTGAGGAAAAGCGCAGGGAATCTGGAACACGGAAGGCCGAACCAACAGACCACTTCGAAGAGGAGACCGGATAGGAGCTTAAAGGGTGCTCGAAGAGGTGGCCGTTTGAAGGAAGAACAAGAGCATCAGCGTTCTCAGACAGGATCTTTTCCGGTTTCATTGTAGAACGGCTGGAGAGGAGGATCTCGATGGCTCCGACCAGGTCCCCACCGCAGCCCTTCAGGATCAGCTCCAGGATGGCAGGTTTGTGGGCAGGGAAAATCTTCTTCAGTACCTCTAGCGGCGGTCGATTGGCCCTGAGGCTGAAAGGAAGAGATACAGAGCCCGAGAGGCCTTCGATGAGGAGGCTGGGCTCGGTGGAGTATTTGGGGTTGTCAGCTTTAGACTCCGGGTCGGTGCAGGATTTAGATAGCCCAAAGCGAGACTCCTCAGGCTGGGGAGTTGGGTCTGATGTGTCAGGGGTGCAGCACAAGTTAGGTTTGGATTCTTCAGGGGAGCTGACTGGTTCTGGTTCTCTGTCACTGGTATTGCCACCGTTCTCTCCGCCTGACTGCTCACCAGACAAGTCATCGTTTAGTTCTGCAAGACATGAATGGATGACAGTATACCATGTTAATACCACGACTGTTCTGTTTTCATGGGTATTTCTTAATGCCTGCACTTTTAAGTTTAGTTTCTGATTCAACATACTTAAACATTGGCAGATGGGAAGCGCAACATCTTTATTGGCCTGTCAGCGCTCCTGTGATTTATAATGCTCGACTTCATTAGCTGTTAACTTCTAAACGCTGACTGTGTGGCACTGAAAAATCTCTTGTCGATTGTCCTTTACTACTGTTTTACAAACTGAATACCCTTAGCTTGGAAACATGTCACATTCAATTTAACCTCCCGACGACCCCCCATCTCCCACCTTGGTTGCCTACCTGCACTGCATTATTTACATTTACCTGTATGAACTGACAGACGCATTTATTCAAAGATAACCATCATCAAAAAATACAACAAAGTTCCTAAAAATTCATGGTCTGACTGAAAGGCGATGGAGGGACTACTGATGCAAATTTCGTTTTCGTTTTGATCTCTTTTTTATGACTGTAGAAGTTTGTTTGCTCTGGTTATATTTTATGTATAAACACCGACTTATTGACATGGTTGTTACTGTAACAACAAACCGAAAACAGTCTAAAAATGAAACGACAATAATTGTTATTATTTTTCCTGTGTTGTTATATTCCCTAAATGGTGGAGTGTATTTGCACACACACTGTTATCAGTTTTCACGTTTTTATAAACTAATGCAAAAAACACATTAGTAATTTAGTTATTTATGACTTTATTTAGCATCTTAGTAACGACATTTATCGTCATAATGTTATTTAAAATATTCACGTCAAAGAATTGATTTTGTGTTATTTCTAAAACCCCACAAAAAGTTAGCCTATTCTTTGTCATCTTAGACATTTACTTAAGGCCAAAGGGTTAATACCGACGGACATTTATTTTTCAAATAAAAGATTCATTGCAATTATTTCGTCAATATTGCTTGTCATTTTTCCCACAAAAAATATTTTGTAAGTAATGCAGCCTAAGAGATTACCTTGAGATGGTTTAGGAGTGACCGTATCTGCGCTCCAGCGCAGGTCTATCTCGCTCGGTCGTGGATTCGCGCTCTGCTCTCCGCTTCCCACCGTGATGCCCGGTAGCGCTCTCAAAGACTCCGGGATCAAACTCTCCAAACTCTCGTTCGCCTGCTGGCGTCTCAGTGCCACCTGAGCCGCCATGACCCGCTGTCGCTCGATGATAAGAATACATTTTTCACAAGTACAGTCCTTAAATCGACAGTAACGCTTGTGTCCTTTCAGCCAGGAGAGCACCCCGTGGTTTCTGCAGCGGGCGCACTTGGGCGTTCTCTGGAGGGGCGCTCTCGGCTGGGACACCGGGCCCCCCATGTAGAGGTAGGGTGCTCCGTAGCCATTCATTTCTCAAGTCGTTTACAGAGGTGGCAGAGGCGCAAGTGCATCAGATAAGGTGTAGAGGAAGAGTGCTGTCAAGTAGGCAAGAGATCAAGCCCCTCTGATTCTCGCTACACTCGTGATGAGAGGTGTTGACTCTTTAAAACGTGGATCCACCTTTCCCCCAGCAATAAAGAAGTGCATCAGTCCATCTGACACCTACTAATACAAACGGGTAACTATTTCTCACATCACTGGAGCCAGATGCAAAACGCCACCGACATCGAGAAGTTTAATAGAAAATATATTTAGATCATTTAACTCAATTCACGCCTTTAACGTAAAGGCGACACTTTGCAGGCCTACTTGTAACTTTGCGCAAAACTTTATTATAAGAGAATTATAACAAGACACCTCCCTTGTTGTATGACATCGGACCAATAGCATTTTTTCCAACACAGTATAAAAGGATTTTACGAGTGCAGCAATTTTAAGAATTAAGTTGGAATGTAGAAAAATAATTCGCATAACTGCTGTGAGCTTTTCATGAAACCACGTCACGCTGTGAATCGGAATTAAACACAGGCGACAATAATATGCTGGTTTGCATTTGAATAAGCTCTTAACTTATTCCCATGAAAAATGTTGAATAGTGTGACGTGCTGCAAGAGTTAATTGAGAAAATATGATTTGGACTCGCACCTAATGACATATAAAATGCATTCGATGATGAAAAAAATTAAGAATGGTGATTGTATAGCCATATTTCGGTTTGTGCGCACAATAACCATACATAACCTTTAAATGTATGGGATTTAAACTCGATTTGGCGCGCGATGTGGGGTGTATATTGCAGCACACCTTTCTTCAAACGATGCCCATCGCTTTTAAAGTCCAGTGAAACTCAACACCGGGCACCCTCGAGTCCCGTTTCTGTTCCTAAATGGGTTTATTCAAGCACGTAATGGGATCCCGGCAGCACAACTTTGAGAACTGGGGGCCACGGTAAACTTCACCACATGAACTCCGTTTCCAGGGCTATTAAGCTTTTAATTGGAAAATAGCAGATGAAATTTCAAGGTGACAATAATGCAGCATGCAGTCTGTGCATGGTGAGGGGAATTCGCAGCAAGGGGAACGGAAGGACAGCAGAAATGCTCATAAAATTATTTGCTTCTGACCAACACTGCAAAATATACATTAAATTATTATACAGCCTCAATAAAAAAGGTCAACAATCAACATGAAAAGCAAGCATTTTTTTAAACGGAGACAAATGATAAAAAAATTGGATCTCTTTTCACTTAAAAACAACATTAGTGCCACAGAATTGGTACAATATAAGGCAAAATAGGACAAATCTGTATAAGGGCTGTAAATATGGGGTTATATTTTGTGAGAGTGCCAAGACAAGTTTTCAGACATACATACAATAAAAAGTGGGAAAAAAACAATTCAAACACATTTTATCACATGCAATAAAACAATATAATTTGTTCTACATAAAGAGCTTAAAATGAGTATATGAAGCATTGCAATTAATTCAGTCATTTTAATACAGAATGTAATTAAATTATTCTTGTGCTGGTCAGTATTGATATCAAGCCTCAATAAATGAGCAAACAAAGCTTTTGTATCCGCAAAAAAAATCTTTTAACATTTCTTGTAATTCTCTGAGTGAAAAATTATTTTAAGATGTATAGTTAAGCATGAGAATATATTGGATTATTCAGCTCACTGCTGAAAAGAAAGGAGCAAGTCTTAACACAATGTACTTCAATACAATAGAAAATAATAATATAATGCATAGAAACAAATATATTTGGCATGAACATTCTTGCTGAGGTTCAATATCAATCATGTAGGCATATAGAAGTAAAATACTGCATTTAATCCTTGCTTTTCCTATTTGAAAATAAACATAACTGGTCATGTTTTGTCTCATTTCTAATTGAAAATGGTAAAGAGTGATGAGCATTTCTCCATGCACCCATGAAGTTGGCAGTTGTAGCAGCACTAAAGATGTTTTTGTAAAGCCCAAAGGCTGTTACTCTATGAAAAGCAGAAGTCCAGTAAATGTCCCAAGACACTACATTTATGCAGTCAATCACACAGAGGGGTATAATTTTAGTCCCAACATTAATATTAATCAATATGCCATATGGCTTCAATTTCACTGTGAATAAAAGAGGTACATAAAATAAACCAAGATCACAGAATTAATTTGTTGCACTGCAACATGAATAAATGATGCAAATACAGTTAAAAGATTGCTATTTGCAGCCCTTGTTTATTGCTGTTATCATTGTTGTAATCATTTGCCTGCCAATATAATTATACATTACAAAGTAATATTACTTTAATTATAGTTATTATGAGGTAACCTGCATCGTTTTGCCTTGATTGTTACATTATTTTTACAAGTGTCAAGGAATTAAGAATTAACAAAAAAAAAAAGAGATACTATATTCATATAGTTCATACACACAAACACATGTAAAATGTTACTTGTCAGCAGGTTGAAGGTTTCAGCTAGAGACTATTCATTGACTCATAGAGCAATGCTACTGTAGTACAGCTATTACACTTCTGAGTGAATGCTTATTGGCTAAAAAATCTGATTATAATCTGAATTGCACACATTACAAATAATTTTAAGGTTTTCTACTCTCAAACTGAAATGTAAAGTAAATTGTGAAAGAGAACAAAGAAAACAACATTCTGGTAGAATTTTTAATAGGTTTTTATTTTCACACTTCATTTGTTCACCAAAATGTAACAGAAAGGATAAATAATCCATTTTTATGTATCCCATTATTTATTTATGTAAAAGTAAACAAAGTCACCTTTTGTAATACTGATCAGTTTTATTCAGCTTCATATATAGTGACAATTGACTCAATGTTAAGTCTGTAAATTGAACTGCCCATCGAGACCCCAATAGTCTGCTCTTAAATTGTAGCCCACTGACAGGCAGCCAATAGTTTCAATGTTGTGAGTAATGATGGGACATCTGTCCAGTCAAATGTCTGGTTATTCCCTCTATATGGGCAGATTCTCCAAGGGCACTCAAATGATGGACACGGTGACAGGACTGGACCTCCCCGTCACACCCTCTCCATCTCAATGTGAACAAAGCCAGACTGTTCACTCTATAAACTACTCTGCTTGACTTCAACTTATTCAAATCACTTTAATTATTCAATTTTCAGCTAATGTGAAACCAATAATGAAGTTATTTTCATTGAAGTTTTATATCCATGGTTAATCATGTTAGCATAAAATGAGCAAATACCAAGTTTTTTAATGTTTCAATATCTACTTATTGTACATGTGTGTTTAATATCAGTGTTATAGAACTGGCAGTTTTTTTTTAGACATATCTTCACTATAAATGTAAAAATGTTAAACATATAGACTTAGAGAAAATATTTTTTGTCTTCATCCAAAAGAATAAGAGCAAAGAGTCAAAGAAGTCTTTCTGCCCAAAATCATTTCCATACAATTTAACTCATTAGATTTAAGAACTCAATATCATTTTTGTATACTCTAAAGAAAAAATATACATGTGTTTCTGTGTACGTGTGATGTTTAAGAAACCTGCCAACCCATGACATCACCATCAAGGTCGACACACGCGCACGCACAATATAACTTTTCTTATAGGGCTACCCATTTTTAATACCTAAAAGATTAACATCAGGAATAAAATCTAATAAAGAAACATACTTTTCCAGAACAGCCTTTACATGTTCCCCATAAATCTGAATGTCATGTTTTAATTAATCTTTATCATTTCTATTCAACTCTCACTGTCCAATATTATTTAATATCTACTCAGACTCACAAAATAAAATGCATTCAATTCAAATAAACGTATTATTACAGATTAAACCGGGCCTTGTTTCAGACCATACTGTCATCAAACACTTTTATGATGACCTCCTCTTCCTCTCTTAAATCGAAAACCCCTGACTTAAGAAAATGCAGTTCTAGCACCTGTCTCTCTCTCTCTCTCTCTCTCCCTCCCTCCCGGTATGAGTGGAGACTTTGGGACAGGAGCAGCTTTATCTTTCACGCAGCGCTCATGATTGATGGCACAATAGCAGCTCAAGGAAAACAAATCCACAGACACTTTTCAGCCTGTCGACGGGACACAAACCAAGAGCAGCTACAGAAGGACACGGAATCGCGGCGGAGCCCGGCAGCCGCTGACAGCCTATGATAAAGCGGCCTTCCTTAACTAAACTCGTAAAGCACGGGACAATAAAACTCAATCTTCTGTAAAATCCAATTAAGTCATTATCTGACTGATTGTATCTTTAATTGAAAACAGAAGTGACAGTAAATTTCTGTGATATATCAGGATCAATCGATACTGCTGTACAATCTGCTCTCCAGAAGTGATTTATAATGCCAAAGCCATATAGGTAACTCCACATTCTTCTCACTAAAACCACTGGGGGATGAAATTAAGAGTAAGTGCATTTAATAAAAAAACAAGATGGTCGGGTTATTGATTACAGCAGATGGGGCAGAATCGAATGAATGTTTTCAGGGTGCAGAGCAAAGAAAATACAAGTAATCTTCATATTGGGTTTAATATTGTGCTCCCCACAGTCGAGCCTTGTGAAAGTCAGTCATCAATAACCATTTTATTTTCACAGAACATAAGAGAATATAAACACACAGCAATTGCAAATGAGCTTTTGCATCGTTTTAGAATGCTAACTAACAATAATACAAATATTTGTAACATGATGGTGTTGGTGAACCCACCATAACACCACAAGGGTGAGGGTTAGGTTTACACAAAACCAGCGTCAGTTAGTCCAAAAAATTTATAAGAAAGCATTCATTAAATGCACATTTTTGTTATTTGTTTAAATCACAAAATCTAAAAAAAATGCACATGTCTTTTCAACCTCTTAATATTCAAACTAAAAAATTGCAACATGATGGTGTTGGTGAACCCACCATAACACCACAAGGGTGATGGTTAGGTTTACACAAAACCAGCATCAGAAACCTAAAAATGTATAAGAAAGCATACATTAAATGCACATTTTTGTTAGTTAAATCACAAAATTCAAAAAAGAAAAAATGTAATTATACAAAATCACATGTCTTTTCAACCTCTTAATATTCAGACTAAAAAATACAAAAACATTTCAAGAATATTAAAGATTCCAAAACACTTGGAAAATCAGATTTCGAAATATTCAAACTCATTTCTATCAGATCTAGAAAAAGGCATCATTAACAGTTAAATGTAGTGTCACAACAACCTTCTAACAAACAACAACCCAAACAGACAAACAAAGTTTTGTGTCCCCTTCTCCTTTACCATTTATTCATGACTATGGGACCCTAGCTGTGCAAACACTATTAAAATCAAGGGCACAGCTCGATATCATACAAAGAAAGCTCAGAAGAGCGCTTCATAAAGCTGGATCATGAGGAGGAACAGGGTGGATGCAAATCATCAAAAGTTAAATGATGTCCTTTAGTGATGGCCATAAATAAACAAGCTGTTCGCTGTGAGATTGAAGCATAATTTAATAGTATCTCTTCCCGTCTACCTGCACACTAACCCGACTCTCCTCTGCAACAGAAGACTGTGGAGATGCCAGAGAACTCTGATATAGTATTGCATCATGAAGGTCGTAGAAAGGAAGTTGTATTTTCTATTAGAGCAATGACAGCAACATTAAACTTGAAATTATATGGTTTGATCTGTCTTACAAAAACCCACTAAACTTAGTCAAACAGTATGAAACATAGTGACACTACATGGTAAAGTAACTATATACTACACATCTGATCATCACATTTTACAAGCTCATTTCTCTTGGAGAATAATAGACTAAAACACAACTAATGTCTATGATAAGTTTGAAGAAACAGTAAAAAAAAAAAAAACAATAACCAACTTGATCAGTACTATACTTACTAAATGGTTAACAGTGTAGTACTATTTTGTCACTAGAATCAATGCAGCACTGTATTGAAACCCTTCAATATGAGAATATAGAATTTAAGTTCGTTGAAAGCTTTTATTTGGTCGCCCCCTCTATGATGGAGTCCACGGAAAAGTTTCCAGACTCTGAGCTGCTCTCACACTCCAGCTTGTTCTCAGTGCTGGTCATTGAGCCGATGGTCATTGTGGTCAAACTGTGGTCAGCTTGTGTTCCATCAGAGAAAGCTGAAATCAGATGGGTTAGAACACTTTAACTAATAGTTGTTAAAAATGAAAGCAGAGTCCACGCATCACCGCACAATCTGGTTACAGCCGTTTCTGAATAACTACATCTGACACCTACATTACTCATGCTTGCTGGTTTAAATGGAAAGAGATCAAAATTTTAGGGTCACTCGATTCCTTTTGATCTGAAGGCATATGTCTGAAGTGTTTATGATAAAACCGGACTCTGTTTAAAAGAATCCCTGACCTGCATTCATGTCAACTGTTAGAGCTCTGCATTAGCAGCACATAGGTCAAGGGTTTAATTCCACGAGGACACACATGCTAATAAAATATATATTAAATGCACAGCAAGTCGCCTCAGATAAAAACATCTGCCTACACAAATGTCATCTCTTTTGGGTGACAACTTTGATAAGGCGAAAATATAACAGTATATATAATTTTCATAGTAACATTTGTGTTATTGCATTGCGTTTTGATGACGAATCTAAAATGTATGAAGAATGAACAAGTGACCTCAAAACTTTAAACAATTGTGTATATTGTGAAGACAAAATAATATATGTCCTATATAATGTGTCCTATGGTGCTTACCTTTTGTGGAAACTACTGTATTATTGCCTCCCATGACATATCGCTTTTCTGTTTCCTTATGTTTTTTTCCTAATCTTTGGATAAAAGCATCTGCACAATGCCTAAATGTAATGTAAATGTATTAACAATGAAGATAAATCTTTCTTATGCTATGTTATATTATAAATATAAATACTAATGATAAAAAATAACAGTTTTAAAAAATGTTTGCTGTGTCACACCACAGGATTTGTCAACGGTATTTGGAACACATCCATATGATAATCTACATCTGGATACTGAGACACTTGTAAAATAATGCATACACACATAAAAAAAATATTTTAAATATTTATATATTATATATTTATAAATACTTTAAGTGCGTTTAAATACTTTTGCTGGCCAGTGAACTGAATTAGCTACTTCCAAGATCAAGAGTTACAATTTGAAGTTTTATCCAAAAATTGTGAACAATCTAAATCTTGACAAGGACCAAAACAAAAGTGGAAATATTGCTGCTGAAAGCATTTCTTATCTTGTGATTATCAGCTTATCCAGTCAAACCACACAGCGTCAATTAACCGCAGGAACACTGCGGTCAGCTCTCGACATTACAACAAAGAAAACACAATGGACCCTTTTATGAATCTCACACTGCAGTAAGTTCTGGCTACTTTGGCAAACTCACTCAACCTGACGATACACGTATTGAGCGAGACAGACTGCTGACCAAGCAAAGGGCTATTGAGCAAACAGTACATGAAAACGTAATGTGTTTACTCGGCTGAGTTCTTGGAATAACGTACTTGCTAAAAGTCTATCACGAAAAAGTACATCAGCCTGAGACTTTGTCTGACGTCAAACCAAACGATAAATTGAATTACTAGCCACGTTAATGTAAAACTGAAACAGTAGCGACAAAAACCATTACAGTTCCCTATAAACACGGATCACGGTTTGCGCATCGAGCCAAGTCGCCACTCATCTCGATGTGCGGATGAAGCTAATGCATTACAGTCTCTACGCAGAGTCTATCAAAGTTACGAGCGCCGGGAGGGGCAAGTCACACAAATCCTGTTCAGCTGCTTTCCTGACCTTCATAACCCGAGAAAGGGAACATAAAGACTAGTACTGCGCCTCTCATCCCTTTTTCCCATCTAGCTCTCCTCTCCTCCTCTGCGCTGCGCTGCTCTGCCGTGGAGGTAATTAAGGGGCGCTGGCGAAAAGGAGTCATTTTTCTCCTCATTAACTTCCTGATTGGTTTCAGGCTACAAAACTTTGCGCTCCGCCCGCAGTTTGTCACCAATTCCAAACTGGCCGATTGTTAATACTAATGTTTGTGTAGCTAAACTGCACCGGTGCTCTTTGCGCAGCAGTAAAAGCCAGCGAGCGGCTGAGTGAGGAGGGGTTGGAATTAGTGGATGTTTTAATTTTCAAGGAGTTCATCAGGGGGAAATCTATGGTGTAATGAAAGGGAAGATCTTGCGGATGATCGAACAGGTCGTTCGCGGGACGGTAAATCACCTGTGGGGTTGTTCGGCGAGCTGACATGTTCTGCGTCGTAGCTTCGTTGCCTTTGATTATCTTTGTATTATCACTTAATATAGACTAATGTTAGATCGCCCATAAACGCTGTGTAATACAGACAATCAAACGTAGATGAGAATAAATACAAATTAAACGGGTAAATGACTTGCTTTAACTTTGAACACAAAGCATATCTGTAATATAGGATCACTGCTAGAAAGAAAGAAACCTTCCTGACGCCAATGTATTCATCAAAGTTGCCAAACAAGAAATTTCCTGTGTAAACTACACATTGGCACTGACACAAGAATTTACCAAAAATCACGCGTCTGTCAAGTGTAAAACAGTACTGAAACAAGAGAGGATTTACTTTTCTGTAAGAACTTATTCTCCCATCTGAACTTCTGACCTATTCACCCTTGTTCGGCTGACTATCTTAGATTTCCAAACTATTAAACCGTCTTTGTGTGGTTTAACAAAAGGAAGCTTTTTTTAAAAGAGCATGAAAAAGGGGAGGGGAAACAGTGAAAGAAGGCTCAATCATTTCTGGCAGTTTGGAAGAATTGAACAAAAGCCCAGATGTGAGAGAAGATGGTAATTCAGGGCTGATCTATTGTGGATAAGCTCTTTCCTTGCAACTCATATACTGCCAGCACTGGGCCATGAGGGTCCATAATGCATTCACTTAGATAAACACACGCAGTTGCGCAGAGATAACGCAAACTGGGCACACGCACACACAGGTAAACGTGCATGCTCGAACGTGTATACAAGTCTCTCTTGTACAGTCAGATGAAAATCTAAAAATCCAAAGCAGTTTTTACTGTATCAATCTAACACGGAGTGGTTAAAGGCTATAGAAAACAAGCGTTCTGTTGCTGGAATGTAAGAGACGTTGAAAACGCACATTTGTACGACAACGCTTGTGTGTGCCGGGAAGATGGAGTTCCCCCTGTAGAATGACATGCAGGTCTCAATCATTAGAGGTGTGGCGGGACTTAATGGCGCAGAAAACACAGGCCTACAGAAAGAAGGCAGAACCTTAAACAGATGCTGAGCTGACTCTTCAACCAGTGAACAGCCAGAAAGACGGATGCTGCTTTGAGACTGGAACTCTCGCTCATAATCATATTTGGATAATGTGCTTTTACTTAACAGAAAGTACATAAACATGTAACACGCTGATGTTAGGCTTAGGGAATATTTTTAGTAGGGCTGATGAATATAATCGTTTATACGACGCCTGCTTATTGACTGGTTTGGTGTATATATACACATAGCAACCATGTTTTGTCTGATTTATTACAATTTGTATTACCATAGCTTAACTACATCATGCTGCATTGTGGTTAAACTGTAGTTAATATAATCAAACTATGTTTAATTTGTGGTTCATGTGCTTTATCACAAGTTAACACATGCGCATTTCTGAAAATATGTGCACAGGAATTGATAAGAGGAATTGAAATTTTTATTCAAGTATCCGATACCTATTCCTTTCGATTCCGATTTCCAACTCTACGCGTCTCCCCATGTTAAGGTGATTGTGCGCGCATGAAGCTGTGTGTAAAGCACATTTTCATTTATTTCTGAACTTGGGCAGTTTTGAGAGTTGTTTAAAATGTAAACTGCTCAATGGACACGTAAATGACGCTACATTGCATCTCTAGGCAATCGATTTGCTTTATTTTAATGTGGGGCTTTTACAAGAAAACCGAGAGCGAGAGAGACGCAAAAGTAAAAGTGTTACTTGTGTAGTGATATTGAAAACTGAGGATGCAACGCATTGTGATATCGAACCAAATCAAAATGTAATCAAATTGAATCAGGAGACCATGACAATTTACACCCCTATTTTTATACTTTCAGATTACTTCAGATTTTTACTTAACTGCAATCAATCAATTTACTGAACAATTTAATATTACATCTTATATAACTAATGGCTGAAAACCGAAAGTAATTTGGGAAAAATCAGGTTTGCTTGTAACTAACAACTAGTTTTATTTACATTTTCTGCAGAAACTGCAGGTGGTGCTTACCTGTGCAACGCTTAGTGGCACAATGCTAGCTGTTCTAGATGGTTCCCAATGCGTTGATAAGTGATAGCTTATTGCCAGAAGTGAATAACCAAACTAGAAAGATATCTAAATATGGCATAAGTCCATCCTTCAATGCACTGTAAATCAGATTTATATTTACAGATTTTTTTCATTTTGTATCACCTGGTAAAAATGGTCTGGTAATGGAACCCCCAGCAATCTACATGAATTAAAGTATTTATGTCTGTGCAGAATCCCAATGCGTTGATAAGTGATAGCTTATTGCCAGAAGTGAATAACCAAACTAGAAAGATATCTAAATATGGCATAAGTCCATCCTTCAATGCACTGTAAGTCAGATTTATATTTACAGATTTTTTTCATTTTGTATCACCTGGTAAAAATGGTCTGGTAATGGAACCCCCATCAATCTACATGAATTAAAGTATTTATGTCTGTGCAGAATACAGGACGAACTTGTAACAAGTAAATAAAAAAAACAATAAAAAAAACAATAAAACAATAATATTTATCATAGAAATCCTAAATTCACACTGTAAAAAAATGAAATATTTTTTGGCAGAAAAAACCTTTAAAAGTTTTTCACCATTAAAACTACATGTTTCCCCTGTTGATTTTGTACATTTGTAGGTTTTGATGGTATTTTCAGAAATAAACTGTAAAAAAAAAATTCCGGCAGCTGGGGCACCAGAAATAAACCGTAAAATTTTCCCTGTAAAATACGTGTTTTTCTTGTAAATTTGATGCTTTTTTAGCTATTTAAAAAATTACAAAAAACCTTACAATTCAGTTAAATTAAGTTTTTTTTTTACAGTGCAGTATTTACTAAATGCTAAGATATATTGCAACATATTCTAATCTGCTCCCATTTAATTCAATTCATTCTCAAAATAAAAACAACTAGAAATGACGTACAATTTGGACATCACTTCGTTTTCAACCCGCCCAAGCTCATCAGCAGCCATTTCACCACCGAGTCACATCAGAGATCATCAGACACTTCAGTCTCTTAGAGATCTGCATGAGTGGCCTGTAACGTCTGACAGGAGACATGGTGTCAGGGTCAGAGGCTAATTAAACACATAAGCACCTCCAGACCTGTATTGTTTGCCAATCTGTCCCCAGTCTCAAAGTGTCTCAGAGAGAGCTGACAGGCCCTCCTCTCCGCTAAATCATTGGCACTTCTGACGCCGCCCCTGCAAATGACCCGTCCGTCTCCCTGCCCGCGCGCCCATCCGTCGAAACATTATGGATATACTATAATGACCTGAGACACGGGATCGATGATTTGAGGGATTTTGTGTCATTATCTTTAAAGGAGAGAAAATAATTGTGAGTTCAGAATAAGTGATGCAGACAATTGGTTAGCAAAGCGGAGAGTGTGTGTGAGTGAGTGTGTGTGTGTGTGTGTGTGCGTGTGTGTGTGTGTGTGTGGAGGGGAGACTACAGCCTTCCCTTGGTGAAATAAGCATCTCAATATATACAGCTAAATGATTTAATGGTAAGAAGTGTACATTAATTAAACATTTTGCTAAATGATAAATATAAACTTTTCACTGGTAATTGTGATTATTTAGAGCAAAGGTGTTTTGTTTGTTTATTTTCAGAACCAGAAAATAATTATCTCTAAAGCAAAGCATTGTTTCTTCACTCTATAAAATGCACCAAACCTGTACATGAAATAAGCTCTTTACAGTAGACATGAAAAAACGATTCCCTTAAGAGCTCATTAATAGTACTAAATGCTCTATATTCTGCACAACTATAAATTGAGATTTTCAGCTTTCTGTAAAACAGCAGGCCTCTTGAGGACTACAGTGTGCTAAGGAGAGCAGAACCCTTTGCTGCAGTCATTATCCATTTAATCTCCCCAGTGCCTCAGGCAAGTGTTAATGGAAATGTTGTACAACACATTACAACAGTGCTTGAGCCTGGAGCAGGCAATTACACTGGTATTTAACCGATCCATAGAGAGAAAAGACAGAGCATTTAGCATCAGCACTGGAGAAGGGAAGACAGCATGACATGGAGGAGTTACTGACTGTGGTGTTAAATAACACTCCACACAGATATTTTGCCTGCAGGCCACTGGTTCACTCTCTGATTTACTTGACTAAATGACAGGCTTCATCAATTCCTGGGAAACTCTTTGGATTGGAAGCCAAACAATTTTGCTCCTATTCATAACTAACCTGATAATTACTTTCCAATTTAATAGTAAAGTTTTTGAAGATCAACTGAAATCAAAATGAAAGTTCTTTCCTTTTAATAAAAATATGTTGGCCTTAAGGACTTAATAAACTGATATGCTCCTACACACTGACAAAATTCAGATTTAAAAGATAGCCTCTCGTCAAAATTCTTTTCTTAAAAAATGCGCTTTAGAATCCGACGAGTCCCGACCCCTTCACTGGAGCAGTGCATCATATCAGCCACTTGTTCGCACATTTATTATAACACATATTCACTAGATATGAATTAGGGTATGATTCAGACAGTGTAAACATGTTGTCCGTTGGGACGAATGAAGTCCAATTTCGCGTCAGGGTCACACGAGCGATTGCACGTGAGAGTGCTTTGGTTAAGAGACACAACAGCACATAGCGGATCATATGCACAGATCATACAGGCAAAACAAACGTATCTGACCCATTTCAAGTCTACACAGTATATTGTATGTTAAGCCTCTATGGAAGAGATCAGACATCGCATCCTTGATGAGTAAAGACAAACGCCAGTGTCGCGCACCAACGTAAATCACAAGCTTCAAATAACACATCACTGGTATCAATGATCTTCCTAATCTCTCCCATTAGACTTCTATACAACTGAGGCTATTACGCTGTTCAATGCAGCTTTGCCAGGCTGACTGTGCTATTGGATATTTTAAAAGGGGGCGGGGTCATTTGATATGTCAGAGTTCTCCTGCACAACAGTGCTTGCACAACTAGTTAATTAAAAGGAAATAAACCACAAAGGGGAACTTGGTAGATAATAATTGTAAGATTATCATAATATTCTAATAGCTAATTGCAGTTTTGTATTGAGGACTTGTCAGGTCGCCACCTCCCACTTTCAGCTCCATCCTCTGGTCTGGGTACGAACTGCATTCTACTCACTATGGTAGCCTCGGAACAGTGAGAATAGACAAACTTAGAGCAGAATACCATTCCACACCCTTGCAACAAGTACATTCCTGGTTCCGGTTGATCTAATTAATGCAGCCTAACAATCCCTTAGGGGATTTGTGCTAGATAAGAAAAGGATCTACCACCAGCACTTGATTTTGAAATTCTAGGTATTATCAGCTGGCCAGAGCCTTGAGAGCGTAGGTCCAAGGACTGTAATGGAATAGAAGCTCACTCAGGTACTGAGGAGTTAAACCATGTAGAGCCTTATAGGTAAGCAGTCAAATTTTAATGTTAACACGATGCTTAATGGGTAACCAGTGCAGTGCTGACAGAACCAGGCTTTCTTGTTCGTGTAAGAACACTAGCAGCTGCATTTTGGACTAGCTTAAGCTTTTGTAATAAGCCTACAGGGCAAGCACCTAATAGTGCATTAAACTTGAAGTCATGAATCCATTAATTAACTTTTCTGCATTTTTATTTTGACTACGCAATCCGTTATTCTGATGAACTGCTCGGTTTCGTGAGGCCTTGAAGAAATACAGAGTTGAGTATCATCAGCATAACAGTGAAAACTAACTCTGTGTCTCTTAATTAAAGCTCCCAGGGGTAACATGTATAGTGCAAAGAGCAGAGGCCCAAAAACTGAATCCTGTGGCACTCCGTACTGAACTTGTGATTTGCGTGACACTTCATTGTTTATTGCTACAAATTGAAGACAATCGGATAAGTATGATTTAAACCATTTTAATGTTATTCCACTAATGCCGACATCATTTTCAAGTCTATGTAAAAGTATGCTATGGTCAATGGTGTCGAATGCGGCACTAAGATCGAGCAGGTAAACTAGCAGGTATAGGATCTAGCATGCATGTTGTTGATTTAGATGATCTAATAACTTTAGACAATTCATCCTTCATCCTCATTATACCACGTTGTTGGACTGCTATCTTTAATCTTCTTTAGGCAGAGGAACAACTGTGTTTAGTGTTTCTGAGAAGACAGAGTTAATATTCTCGGTGAGGATATCAAGATCTTCTAAGTTATCAGATACAGTATGCTAGGGAATTGAGACAATTCATGCAGATTATCGAGAAACGAGACTTTGGTATTATTAGGTATTGTTCTACCATATTTGTAACATAGAGTTTGATTTGCAGCTATAGGCAGGTGAAGCATACACAATACAAGATAATGATCTGAGATGTCTACGCTCTGCTGAAGAATTATAACGTCATCCACATTTATAGCGTATGACAGTATTAAATCTAAAAGTATGATTACGAAGGTGTGTGGGTCCTTTCACGTGTTGTCTAATGCCTATAGAATTGAGAATGTTATTAAAAGCCAGTCCCAGAACATCTGTATCATTATCTACATGGATGTTAAAATCACAAACGACAAGGACTTTGTCTGCGGCCAGTACTAATTCTGATAAGAAGTCCCCAAATTCTTTGATAAAGTCTGTGTGGTGACCTGGAGGCCTATATACAGTAGCCAAAAGAAATTTCACAAATGTTTTATCATTAACCTTAGGTGATTTTATATAAAGTACCATCACTTCAAAAGAATTGAATTTAAAATGAGACTTGAGTAATGCTAGATTATTGTAAAGTGTAAAATATTAGCTTAACACATAAAATATTATTTTGGAAATTTCTCTAAATACATATACTGCCAAATGAATAAATGTAATACATGTAATGTAATACAAATATTGTTGAATTGCTTAAAAGTGAAAATGATCTTGTTTTCAATGCAGTATTCGAGGTCTGAAAAAATACAGAGCATATTTACTGTCATTTTCTCCAGTTTTCATTTTCGGAAAATGAATGCAAATAAAAACAATATTTTTATTTAAAATTTGTAAGAAGTATTTCACAGATTGAAATATTTGAAAATGGTCTTTGCAATGGTCTTGTTTTTTTCTGTGGCTGTATATAGTGCAGTGATGCTCCTGGACACTGAGTTCTGTCCCTTTTCCTGTCCCACAAACGTTTCCTGTCGACCTCTATTCTAAACTATTGTCAATTAAGTCATATAAAGGTCAAAAAATTGCTTAACTTCAGAAAAAACTGTAATAAGCTTAATTGTGGCAAATGTCATACACACTGAAATTAGACATGCATTTTACACAATAGCTATTTACTCAAGATTCCCTATAAACATTTGAAAAGAGATTACAATTATTATTTAGAAAAGTGAACAAGGTTATTGACTGAAGCCTATAATCTCTACATGGCTAAATATTGACCAGTTAATTGGTTGGGCTAAAATGAACTGCAAACAAAACTGAAATGCACACACAAAATCTCTGCATATGCCTTGACTATCTGACACACTTCACTGATTTGAATGTGATGTCACTTTGTCCTTGAGGTCAAACCCTGTATGCAGGAGCAGAAGTACATTTCCAAATACCGTTAAAAGGATTCAATTAACTCAGTTTATTCAATCCAAATTTCTCACAAACATACAATCAGGGTATGAAATGAACATCTGCCAATTGGTGAATAAAAACAGATTCGCCAGATGTCTGATAACGGCAACATAAAGCAAAGTACAATTATATAGTATAACTATAGACCACTTTGCAAGATGTAAACACTTACGGTTTTAGTTTTTATTTATTATTATATTTTTTATCTTACATTAAAATCTTAGAGACATTTGTTTAACATTTTGATTCAGTTATAAAGGTTCTGTTGCATATATTTATAGAAATGCAATTTAGAACTGTTTTAAAAAGCCCCTTGTCCTGTCCCAAAATGACGACTGTCATTGGTGTTTGGTGATGAGTTCTTTGCTCAAAGTTGGCATTTAAAATCAGCTGGGTTCAGGACTTGGCTTTTATGCAGACCAGTCAAGTTCTTCCACACTGACTGAATCAATAATTTCTTCCTGAACCTGATGGAATAGAAAAAGGCCCTTCCCAAATTGTTGCAATAAAATTAGAAGCACACAATTCTCTAGAATATCATTATATGCTGTAACATTAAGATTCATGCCCATGGAAATGACTAAAGTAGCAAAACCTGTTCATTACAAAAGGGGGTCCTAATACTTGGGCAATATAGTGTATATAAATATATATAATACATAGTATATAAAATATATTTATTTATATAAAAATGTATTACTTGCCAAAATAACCACAGTAAGTTGTATTGTTTGTTAAAAATAAACTCTTTTCTCAATTCACCTGCCACTTGCAAGTGTGTCAAAAATGTAACATTCCACTATCTTTCCTTTAAAAACAACACTAAAATATCTAAGTGAATTCCAAAAGCCTTGTGCATGTAGTGCATGTTATGAACTCTTGCCTTAAACAGTAACTCTAGCCAGGTTAGCAAAACTGTGTAACAAGCAAATAATGGGAGAAATGTAACAGCACTTAACCCCGAGGGCACAGGCTGTGCCTGAGTTCAGTACATGTTCCAAAAGGGATTAAAACAAACAGGACGGATTAAGTGTTAAAAAAAGCACTGTGGCCTCTCTGTTAGATGAGACGTTACACCTCTTCCTGCTAAATTTCTACCTCTCGATTGTGTTTGAAGCTTGGAGAGAGAAGCATTATTCTCCTTTGTTATTCTGCAGTGAAGAAGAATGAATGGGCTCTTTGACTGCTCCTATGAGATTTTGTGTTGTTCCTGAACTTTTCACGAGGCGTCCGCTACCTCTGAAAATATATCACCACATTCTGATCATCTGTGGTTTGTAAATGGCTTCAGACCGATCAATACATGTTAAAAATCACATCACATATGACATGCGCTTAAGTGTGGGTGTGACTGGCTGGTTAATAACCTGTTAAAGCTATAATAATTTATATAAAAGCCTTTCTGATAGACAGCAACTAAACTTCTAACAACTTCTAACAGCACCGTGGCAGTACGATGACATAAAGAATTATCTTTCTCTTGTGAATATGCTTGTGTAATACAGAAATCAGAACAATGTCTAGCATTTTTCTGAACCCCACAACATTTTCAATTTCCTTCCCTTTCAATCCCCTTCACGATGGAAAAACACCCTCTCTACTCCAGTAGTCAACCCAGTCCACGAGACAAAACTAACTATGAATACTCCAATAATAAACAACGACAAAAAGAAAAAACACAGCACGAGATAAAAAAGTAAAACCTATAGACTGTCTCGTATAACACTGAAATTCCAACATAACTCACAGTGGGCACATCATCTAACGGGTTGGCCGGCTGGTGCGGGTGGGGGGTGGGCGGATGCAGGCGGTGGTACGGCTGCCCTGGCGGGTGATGGAGTGCAGTGTCACCTCCGGCCCAGGCAATTTATGGCGGAGCGCTGCTGACGAGCTCCTAGCAGTAAAGAGCGCACAGGGGCGTATTTCACAGCGAGCTGAGTTTTATGAAGAACACTTCGACGCCCCGGCAGGCCGCCGCTCGTGACGGATGGAGAAAGACGCATGACAAGCTTCATCATTGTTTGTAAATCTTAACTTGTTCCCGCTCACTAACCCCAGAGGCAATTTTCCAGAGACAGCTGTGGGGGCCGCTCGGAAAGGACAGCGTCACACCGCTGAAGGTTATTTGGCCTCGTATTTGGCCAACTGATTACTCAGGCGCTAAAGAAAATAAACACACACAGTGCAAGCTACAGCGCAGACACAAAGTCATCTAAAAACGACGCTACGTTGTCACCTGTCTTATGGTGAAGTTACTTTAGAGAATATTTGAATGCTTGTTGTTTACAGTTTCCTCTGAAACAAAACGATCTCATAACAGTTGTTTAAGTAGTAATACTGATCTATCAAACCTAACAATGTCCTCTATGGTTACTAGAGCACAACAATGCTGGGAACAAGATCCAGAGTATGGCAGCTAACCAGGTCCAATTGAAACAATTGCGAATATGACACTACCGCAAAAAAACTGAACTGCTCAGATGTTTGATGGAAGATGAGTGCAAACCCTGTGTTAAAGATTTCCTGCCAACCTTACTTTGCTTGTCACTTGCTCTCTTACAAGTCTTAGGAATCCAATCACTTTAAATGGAACATAAACTTTTATTGCACTATATTATAATTCAGTTACTAAAAAGAATTGGTTAGAAGGTTTGGCAGTTGACAGTTTTTGGTTACTTAGCCAAAGTCAAAAATGTTGTCTTATATAAAATGTATACTATTTTGCACACCTCTTTTCAACAACTTGCACAATTTGGTGATTGAAAAATTGTCTGTAGCAGGATGAAGCAGAAGAAGCAGAATGAGCAAAAGTAATAGTGACGCTTGTCTAATCATTAGAAAGTCACAATGATGACAAACTATTCAGTATTTGGGTTTCATAAATAGTGAATACAAAGTGCACACAAACCCTTTATTGCTGGTCTGTGTGCATCTGTGTTTTGGAGATGGGACCACCCAGCTCGGAGTGTTTTGTGTTGTAATGGAACATAAAACCCCCTGCAATGACAGTGGGGGTGACAGGCACCCTCATGTTTGAACCACTGGAAATCAGCATTTAAAAATCATTTAGGTCCAGGGCAGGTGGCAGGGTTGTATAGGGGAATAGTGGATCACAGAAACGCAACAGCATACACAATGTGAGTGCAAAGACATCTTTCAATACTCAAAATGAATTATTCAGAATGGTACACTGCTTGTTTATACTGTATGAACGATCTTACACTGATAATATAATAACCAAAGGTCATGTATATGCTATACATGCCAGTGTTCTTTTATCATGTTAAATAGGAGAACAGTTTACTTTTGTAATGAAAACCAAACGAAAAGTCAAACTCAGTAAGTGTGATTTTCTTGCATTGTCAGGTTTTTGTATTGGACGTTTTTGTTTGCTACTGTTTTGTAATACAGGAAAAGAAATCAGAATTCAATAATTCTAAATCTAATACTTTTGGATCGTTCTATTTCAAGCACATTAAAAATGTTAACATCAAATTTATGATGTCTATGTTCTTAGATTTAGATTGCTGCGCTTAGCACACAGTCCTTGTCTTTTAAATCGGAAGTCACCAGAACAAATTACCCTCATAAAAGTTTTACCTTTGAATTTATTTATTTTTATAAATTTTACAGCGCCCTTGACTATGAACCTCCCTCAGATGTACTTGCTCACACTGTTGATAATTTCTGGATAAAAGTTTATGGGCCTAAGACAGTGTGTGTGTGTATGTATGTGTGTGTGGGACTGACCTGCTGCTTTGGGCTCAGGGCAGGTACTGGGTGGGACACAGGCAGCCTGACTCAGGTAAGATGAATAGTAGGAGTGTGTGCGGTACTGGGGAGACACGTTACGGCTAGACAGGCAGACGTCTCCAGTGGGCATCTGTTTAAGAGGGATGTGATGCAGGTGGAAAAAGAAAACATTAATTCAACACATAAGAGGTTTTATTACACTTGTTAACATTAATGATTAAAACAACAAAAAAATTAAAAAAATAAGACATTAGAAAACCTTGATTATTAGCGAAAAGCAATAAACAAACCCCACCCAAACCCCAAAACATCACTGGTGTGAAAGCAGATTGTACCAAACATAAGGAGATTCTTTGAAGTCATAGGAAAAAGCCGCCTTGTAAAATAGTTATGAATTGCTATAAGATTGTATACGTATATCGCTCCAATGTTTTCCTTGCGAAATGAAAAATAAAGATAGAACTTTATTCATAAATTCCATTTTATTTAATTGAATTTGTTTATTGATTATTCTACAAATGTTTTGACTTCTTTTTATAATACTGTGTCTGTGATAACCTATTGTATGTCTATGGACACCAGTTTATCAACAAATTATGTTCCTAAATGTGGCTTTGAGTTTGACTGCACAATCCATTTATAAAATACTTTTAGATAAACATTTAGTATGCTACATGTGACACTATGAACCCCCGCTCTGAGAGAGAGGATAAATGGTCAATATGGGTCATGGTTGACCCATTAGCATGAGGCACTAACACTGTTTTTTTAATAAACTGCAACAAACTGCCCTGGCAAGTTTTTTTCCTCTTAAGAGAACTTTAAAATAAGCCGTCTACTTGGCAGCACAGAGGCTTTAGGTTGTTTTCAATTTCTCTTTTATGGAATTTGATTTCTGTCAGCCAGTAATATGTCACCATTTACTGTCCAACCCATCAACTCCTGACAGTTTTATAAACTGTTATTTAAACAACGTCAGCCTCTTGTATTGCCTATGACAAATATAATAGAAATCGAACTGAGTGCCACACCAATACATACATGAAATTTAAAACAAAAACAAACAAACAGGCAAGAGACAAACACTGAATATCAGTTTGCAAAGCTACTGCACAATTCCATGCATTTCCATATACACTGGAACTCTACAGTAAGATTTTTTTGTCAATATAATAATAAAGTGCATCTGAAAGGCTTCTTTACCCAAAGCAACTTAAAGTGCTTTAAATTTCAACAGTATGTGAGGTTGCCTAAAAATCTAACTCATGGTCTTGCCGTTGCTAGTGCCATGCTGCAATGCCATGGGTTTTCTACACCCCTCTAAATGTTCCATAAACATAAATAAACAAAATAAGTGAAATGAGATTCATGCAACACTCAACGTCATTCTCTATGATTCCGATCTCTATCTCAGGTATGAACATTCCAGGCAAAAATTTTGGAAACGCTGTAGTGGCTGCGAAGTGCACCTGACATCTATCCTGAAATGCACTAGTTTGAGAATCCAATGGGAATCCAAATGAATGCAATAAACAAACAGTTCACAACTACTGTATGAACAATCTTGGTCTAATGCAAAGACATGTTAGCATTATGCCACCTCCGCATTGTTAGATGTGGAGCAGCCTTATTAATAAGGGCTGGCTGGGCTCCCTTACCTCCCTGAGTGAGCTGTTATCTGGCACCATCAGTTGTCTGGATCCTCTACGCCACCCTCATATTTTCATTCTCCACCTGCAGTGCAGCGAAGCTCCACTCGCTAGAGGTGGGAGAGGGCAGGAGATGGACACGCTGAGATAACGGAGCATCACCTCACCCTATTACTTCCTGATCAAACCAACCCTAATGAAAGCAGTGTTTGGTATCTCAAACTCTTTTCAAAATAACTTCTAAAAACCTTAGAATTTCTAGTGTGGGGGAGTAACTATTACAGTGTTCATAAAGCTCAGTTGGTATGAACATTACAACTGCAAAAGGCATGGGTTTGATACTCAAGAAACACACATGCTGACAAAATACTTAGCCTAAATGCAATCAACCGCTTTGTATAAAAATGTCTGCCAAATGCATGAATGTAATGGAAGGCCAGTCACTTTGAGTTGGATGGTTCTACACTATCACCTGACTCGATTTTAATGCACGACTAGCCGTGGATTTTCCCTTACATATGACATATTTACAAATGTTAACCGAATTGCCTGTTTGTGACATTTGAACAGCATTTCTTACCTTAAAACCGAACTGCTTTTCCTCGCAGAAGGTCTGCATTTGGTAAAAATGAGCTAACAAAGTGTGACAAGACTAGTTTTGTTATTTAATTTAAAAAGCTACTTGGTCAAACAAACGACAAAGACTACATTGCCATATTTTTCAACACATTTTATCACGCCTGCTGATTCTCTGTCCTCTGTATGTCCTACTGTATGTAGTGTCTATTTCATTTTAGTGAATAAAATAATTCACACACTGTGAGCTTTATTTGTAGCAAAATATTTAGTTTTTAAATGCTTCTATTCGTCATATGGCTTTAACTCAGTTATAAAGTATATTATACAGAACCTAGATTCCATTATATTGTATAAATAAAGTATTTTATTTTTTGGACTGCCATAATAGAGGACTGCCATAATTTAATTTTTAGGACTGCCACTGACATAATAGATAATAAATTGAAGTAAAATTTCTACTAAAAGTTACATAATCTTAAATTAAACAATGCTAAAAACTATGCAATAGCTAGTGATAACAAAAACAGTAGTTTATCTAAGTTTCTCAGACAGGAATTAGAAATTAAGTCAGGACGAGGCCTTAGTTGAATTAGAACATTTAAGTAGTTAATACCAACATGCCTTACAAAAAACATTATACTTGTGTGCATTTTGAGACAAAACAATGGCATTGATGGCACTGATGTTTAAAGTGTGTCAGTGCAAGCTGTTTGAGGTTTAGACAGCTCTAACATTTATTATAGGACTAGTCTTAAACCAGAGTTTCATTTTCTTTCTGTTTCAATTTGAGCAGAGCACAAATACACACACACAAAACATCTGAAAAAAAATTTAATAATAAAAATTAAAGCTCGCCCCCTTAACCGACCTGTGCTTAAACAGTAAAGCTGTATCTTGATATAAGCAATATCATTAACCTTTGCAATTCAAACCCCGGGACACAGTGAAGAGATGGAGGCAGTGACCCTGGTTGCCATCAGGGGCCCAAGTGCACAAATATCTTGAAATATGGTCCCATCAACGACTCATGTGTATATAACACTCATGAATGAGTCCCCGGAGAAATATAGATTTAATTTACTTCACACTTGAGTAGATCAGATTTGATACAACGGGGATACTTCACAATATAAATCAGTTTGCATATACACAGGCTGATCTCCATATTAAAGTCATATTAGGTCATGGTATGAAGACTCTGTCTTATGTCAGTGGGCTCGAGCTGATTAATAAGGGCTTGTAAAAGTGTTGCAATGCCAAGATAGTATATCAAAGTTGAACGGGCCATGACTTTGAGGATGCCCTCAATTTCATGCTGTCCAATTTGATATCTTCAAACAGAGATCTTCATATACTGTGTGTGCAGCATGGGCTGATTTAGACAGTGTCTAGTCTACAATGAAAAGCCACGATCAAGACAGACTGGGTTAACATAAGTAGCTGTTCTCAAAATTGCGTGATGTAATCCAGACTCAGGTAAAAGCTAATTTAGTATAATAAACTCTGATTGCAAATATATAACCATCAGTTAACTATACATTCTTTAACCATACAGTTGAAATATTCTGAAATTGTATTTAATGCATGAGCTCTAAACAAATCAATAGCATAATTTCTATAATTTCTTATCGTATTACATATATACATACAGTATGTAATGGACATAGTATCCAAAAGCTTGAATCCATATTGAACATCTGGAATTTTTAATTTACCATGCACTGTATATTCTAAATATAAACACAAATTTCTAGGATTATAAAACATTTGAAAAAAGCTATCAAATGAAAAACAAATACTTCTCCATTACCATATATTGATAAGCCATCTCCATTATCTATATAAAGTGGGTAAATAATAAAATATAAACAAATTTGTGACACGGACTATATTCTTTTCTTTGTGCAAGACCTTTTCTTGCTTTTAAAAAAATATCAAGATCCCCGGTCCATCATTCTCAGATCATTATGCATAAACATGGATCATCGGGTTTTATATCGGATTATGGGAGTTCATGCTTGAAGCATTGAAGCAAAAGGGGGATGTACCAAAAGTAGATTCACATACAACTTTTCAATAACTTTTTACTCTAATTGTTTTGCTGATTCTATCATTTTAAAGTGTACCACTTTAGAATTCATATATTGACATGCAATATATTTGCTTGACCTGAAATTAAATGTCTTTCTCAACCTTTACTTATTTTAGTGGTTCGGATAAATTTTGATTCTTTTTTAATATATACTTACTTACTGTCCAACTTAGCATTTTTTTTAGTTTAGGCAAAATAAAGTGTCAACTACAAAAAGAAATCAGTGTTTAATCGAACTTAATCGGTCTATATCTATGTTTTGTATTTGCTAAATCTCTCCTCTGAGAATCCTGGGATAGACGTACAGTGTGGATAAGGGTTAGAGAACCTCCAATGACAGAATTAGTTGCGGTTCCGGCTGGGGCGAGCAGGGAAATGTAAACAGCATGTAAGAGGTGTAGCATGGCATGAAAGCTCCACACCTTCCTGCTGTGTTCGGCCAGTGGCTTGGAACGATGGCACAGGTATTATCACTAAACACTGAACAGAAGCTCAACACGACCTGCCAACTTCAACAGACCAGCCGGGTGCAATGACAGCAGCCCCTATCAACACGGCAGCAACACACTTAATCACCTTATTACTGCGGCCTGAGCGGCAAGGGATGCAGAGTGGATGAGTGCCACATGCTGGCGTTCACACGGATGTTTGCTAGTGTGCTCGTGTGAGATACTGTAGGTTTAAAGGGGTGACCAGAGGAGGCTGAGTTTTGGGTCAATGGATTCACTTAAAATAAATGTTCTTTTGAGTCTTTGTTTCTGAATGGTGTCATTCACTGAGTTTTTACTCAACGTTATCAACAGCTCCTGTCATCTTGTTACAAACTTTACAAGTAGAAACATTGTACATCTTTTCTTCTCTTATTTATGGACACATACTGTTACGCAACTTTATGAGTAAAACGATTAGTGTAAAAAAGATGGAATTTTACAATAATACAATATTCTTCGCACTATTATATTCTTCTTGGTGGTTTAAATACCCATGTGAGGTCTCTCTTAAAGTTTTCAAAGCATTTTTTCTATTTTTTAGAGAATTTCCATAGTCCGGTAAGTGCCATTTTCAAGATTTTTCACATTCATAACGGTCCATAGTCTCTATTTTATGTTCTATGAAGAGGCATCCCTTCATCATTTTTGGGATATTATTGCTTCTGTTTTGTACATTTTAATTCACAGAAATCCTAAAAAGTAAAAGTCTTTCAAAAGCAGTGTATTTTTTGTCACATCCATAACGCACGTTTATTCCCTTTTTAAAATAGAAAAACGTGTGCATAGACTGATATTTTCCAGATGTTTAGGCTCCATCAACAAATTAGTAAATTCACCAAAATCTTAATAAACAAATCAAGTGGGGAATATGTAGAATTACATGAACATTTCAATTCTGCAGAATTTTGCTTTTGAGCTGCATCCAGCATAAACAGATTCTGTTGTCTGTTTATAATATATTAATTTCTAGTCTGAACAGCTCAGCTTTGTACATCTGACATGTAAAGGCACATTTACAGTACCTGGTATTGCTGGTAGTTGTACAGATTGCTGTAGTAGGAGGAGTAGCGCGTGGGCTGGTACAGGTTGTAATAGGATGCATCAACCATCAAGTCAGATGTGCCCTCAGTGTGCCCTCTGCTGGTCGCTGCAGGACTCAGAGACAGCATGGAACGGCTCCCTGAAACATTGAAACGATAAGTCCGCCTGGTCTGTTCTTTGAAAAAATCCATTCAGATTTCTTCTTGTGCTATTGACTGAAATACGTACAATGCTTAAATTAAATGTAAAACACAATGTAATATACAGCAATATGACAAAAGGGTGACTTCATCTTTAAACCATTTATACACATTTTCATATCTCATTTCAACAAAGCCAATGTTTGACAGGACAGGATGCGCATATTCACAAATAATCCAAAACACAGAACTCTGCTTACTGCGGTACCTACCAGTGACGTTTATACATTATTCAAACGTCCAGGTAATAGCACCGAGCCACAAAAATACCCCTGACTGTCAATGACGAGTTTTGCTATTTTCGTAGATGACTCAGGATGTGTTATACGCCATGAGCCCATTGTCACTTTATCTCTGATGAAAAATTCTGAGTACCAGTAACTCCTGCTTCATCTGTCAGCAGCCAAAGAGGCTACTGAGAACAGTCACAGACCATAGGCAGCCTTGACCTGTTTGGTATTCAACTCCTTGCATAGTCCCTATCGGATCCCAGGGAACAGGATGTCTCTCGCATTCATCGAACCCAGCAGCCCTGCACAAACAGGCATCAAAAGATGTCTTGATCTGGCAAGTCCCAATCGCCATCTACACCGATAGGCACAGTGTGCACGTTTTGTGCCTGACTGTATTGTGTTTTGAGGGGGCTGGCAAAATGGAAAATAATGGGATAGATACAAGATGTTTGTTCACAGAGACTGCCATGAATAGTTCAGGGGGTCAAGAACAAACATCACATTTTTTCCCAAGAATTGTTAAAAAAAATCAAATTTTTGAAACCCTCCCACAAATCAAATGCCAAATCATGCCTTATTTTAATTAAAGGTGTTAAATGATTGAATGGAAGATATTGATGGTTTGCGGATTAAACAAGAGCTAGTTTATTTCGCGGTACAAATGGTTGCCAAACAGCTATTTTCAAACTATTAATTATTATTAAACTTTTATTTATTTTTTAATTCTGTACTAAATTGCCTAATATTATCAATATTATAAGGCTTTCACAATTATAAAGTTCCTTAAAATTAAACTATTCATTGTAAAAAATATTGCTGTGGGCTAGTTATGCAGCAGTTTGCCAGTAACTTCCTGTAGATTTATATTTATCTATTTATTGTTAACAGTTTGTTCAAAAATAAATGAACATTAAACATTAATAAGTCTGTATCTTTACACAAAAGAAATTATAAAATAACAGCCTCCTGCAAAGCGTTCTGGGAACCATCTTTATCACCTTTTTCTGATTTTTGGTTCAAAGAAATGGTTGCATGAGGCTGTTATTTTTTTTTCTTTCTGTAAATATCAAGATTTGTTCATGCTTAATGTTCATTTATCTTTGAACAAACTGTTGCCAATAAATTTGATAAATATAAATCTACAGTATGTTACTGGTAAACTGCTGCCAGTAATACTGTAATTTCTACAGAATGTTTTAACAGTGTTTAATAAAGAAAATATATCCTTAAGAAATGTAAATATTCTAGTAGTCTTCCATTGTCTTGAGCACTCGAACTAAACCTGAGATATGATGATGGTGTCGTCTTGCTGTCTAGATGCAGCAAGTCTGGAATCACTTCAATAAAACTCAACACAAAAAATACAAAGCTGATCCAACTCAAATGATGGAGAAATGTCATTTAAATGTATCTGTGAGTGCAGATCAAGGATGGTGGATGACCTGCAGATCTCCCTTTTTGTGAAATAACTGTAATTATATGAAATAATTGCGATGAGATGATCATTTTAAAATTGTAACAGCTCTAATTATCATACGTATACAGTAGTATTAACAATATTAACACAATAGTATTAAGAGTATATAAGTTATCATGATTATTATCACAGTCATTGTCGAAACTTGATACCAATATACTGTGACACCTCGGATCAACATCTTACAATTACTGTAATGTAGCTATTGACTGTAAACTGTATATCTTACAACAGGTTTAGGAAAAGAAAAGATCAAGTACAACTGTATAAAATGTTATGCACAGACAAAAAGGCAAATTACTCTCATTCTAAATATACAATTTACTTTTCCATAAGGTAATGCTGTAAACCAAAGGTTCTTGACTCTCACCCTTGGGATCCACTTTCCTGCATTTTAGCTCCAATCCTGATCGAACGCAGCTCTGAAAACACTTGTTAGGGTCTTCAGAATTACAGGCAGATCAGAAGTTTGATCAGGAAGGTAAAGCTTAAAATAATAGTTCATATTTTTCCTCACCTGGGACAGTGGGGGAGGAGGGAGCACTGGTCGTGTTGGGTGATGGAGCTCTTGGGCCCACAGTAAATACGTAATCAACTACTGACTCGTTCTTCACCGCTGGGTCAGAAACGGACAAGTTAACAGGACTGCAGAAGCCCATCTCTTCCTCCTGGGCCTGCTGCCTGCGTAAAGCCACCTAACGCAACAAATACAGCGTGAACTCAAGGCCTGAAATCGCACTGCGTACGAACCAGCTTGGATTAGCACACTGAATTTCGTAAAAAAAAAAAACACTTTGGCTTTTTCTTCAACGTAAAAACTGAGACATGTACAACATATAATTCTAGAACAGAGCGTGAAAACAAAATTAAAGAAGTTGTCTGGTATGGTCCGTTTCATTTGTGAAAATCTTCGCGCCAAACTGCAGCTAAGTTAGCTGAAACTGTCGCAAATCCTGCACTGTTCTGTAACGTTAACTACCAAACGTATCTACTATAAACATTTTACTTCACCACAATTATAGTGTGCAGTTATAGCAAAACAATCCAATAATTTGTAAACTCCATAAAGGCAGAAAAACGTGGGTCGTGGCCGTCAGGGGAAGCACATGTCACGGAGCAAATTCAAGTTTATAAACAACAAATGACAACAACGACGACGACAAAAAGATACAATAAAATGGCTCGAAGAAATTTAACAAACAATTGAAACCTTAATCTGATCTCCACGTATAGACTTTCACGTGTTTACCGTGGAAAGTTACAGTAGTGGTGTACCTGGGCAGCCATGACCCGCTGTCTTTCAGCGATAAGTCTGCATTTCTGACATTGACAGTCCCTCCAGTTGCAGAAGCGCTTGTGTCCCTTCAGCGGCGACACAAAGCCGTGGTTCCTGCAGCGCGAGCACTTGGGCATGCGGGCCACTTTCCTGACTTGCATCGAGCCGTTGCTCTGCTCTTCCTCACTCATCCTGACAGATGATGATCTTCGTTGGACTGCGGGGAAGCTTCTGTTTGGAGCATGTCAGGCCAGCAGATTATAAACCGTGTATGATGCGAGGGAGAGGGTGTGAGGTTTGATACAAGGTTACTGTAGATACTTGGCAGGCACAGGTTTGGAGCGAGGGACATTCCGGCGCGCGTGGGAGCTCATGTTCAGTCTCCACAGACATTAACTTGCTCCCAATGTGTCTCATAATATCATGTACAAACATAACTTTGAAATTAACATGTGCGTTTCGAAGCATTTGATCTATGCGTTTTAGTAGTATGCGTGCTTCCTGCGATCGAACATGAGTGTACTGTAATGGGCGATTTATATGCATCAAAAACAACCCTAGGCCTACTAAAAAACAGAGAAACCATCATAGAAATGTTAATAGTTTCCATTAAAACCATAAACCATGAGATTTTTCAATTAAAACCACTTCAAAATTCCTTTTTGTCGTGTGTTTTGGGCATTCCAATAAGATTTAATATCCCACCAATTGAATCCAGCACATGCCAGTAGACACCATTATAGTTTCCATTAAAACCACAATTCCCATTATAACCACAGCAAATCCATTAAAATTCCTATTGTGTTTCAGCAGGGAATATAGAAACCATCACAGAAATTCTAATGATTTCCATTAAAATAACATTAGCTTTTTTTCATTAAAACCATTTAAGAAACGTTGTAGTGTGTTTTGTGCATTATTCCAATAGGATAACACCCAGAATCCATCACATACCAGTAGACACCAGTATAGTTTCCATTCAAACCAATACAATTTCCATTATATCCAGCAAATCCATTAACATTCCTATTGTGTTTTGAGCAGGAAATACCCCCCTGCTGAAAAAAATAATAGAATCCCAATAAAAACCATTACAGAAATTCTAAATGGAATTTTGTAATGGTTTTAATGGAACAAGCTAATGGTTCATAATGTTATTTTAATGGAAACCATTAAAATTTCTGTGATGGTTTATATTGGGTTTCTATGTTTTTTTTCAGCAGGGGGAAAGAAACATAGAAACCCAATAGAAACCATCACAGAAATTCTAATGGTTTCCATTACAATTCCATGATAAACCATTAGATTTTTCCATTAAAACCATTAAAGAATTCCATTTTGTAGTGTGTTTTGGGCATTATTCCAATAAGATTTAACATCCAACCAATAGAATCCATCACATACCAGTAGACACATTATAGTTCCCATTAAACCAATACAATTCCCTTTAAAACCATTAAGACCATTATAACTTCTTTAATGGTTTCTATTGATTTTTTCAGCAGGGTTATTACAACTGGTTTGAATGGTTTTAAAGGGAATTGTACTGGGTTCTACTGGTATGTGATGGATTCTATTGGTTGGATGTTAAATCCTATGTAATGGTTTTAATGGAAAACGCTAATGGTTCATAATGTTATTTTAAAGGAAACCATTACAATTTCTGTAATGGTTTATATTGGGGTTCTATGGGTCCATTAAAACCTATACAAATCCCTTTAAAACCAATACAACTTCTTCAATGATTTCTATTGTTTTTTCAGCAGGGTATAGAAACTATCACAGAAATTCTAAAGATTTCCATTAAAATAACATTATACACAATTAATTAGCTTTTTTTATTAAAATCATGTGTTCATGTGTTTTGTGCATTATTCCAATAGGATACCCCCCCATCCCCGCTGGAAAAAACCAAACTCAAGAGAAACCATCACAGAAATTCTAATAGTTTCTATACAATTCCCTTTAAATCCAAACTTCTTTAATGGTGTCTATTGTTTTTTTCAGCAGGGATAATGCACCAATTGAATCCATCACATACCAGTGGACACAGTATAGTTTCCATTAACCCCCATTATAGCCATTATATATTGTATTGTGTTTGGGCGGGGTTCTAATGCTTTTTCATGCTTTTTCAGTGCAACTGCTAGATGACAACAATTTGCATAATGCGGCAAGAAAACGTATGTTTCAAAGATTTTGCAATAAATAAAATAAAAAGTAAAATTAGATCAAATTTCCCTTTCCAATGTCCCCCAAGATATTAGCATTTATTAATATAAACTACATCTTTTAGAATAAAATATTTTGGAACATACTTTTTACTACATATCTGAACAGTGCCTTAAAACAATTAAGCAAGCAATGCAAAATAAATGATAAAGGTGAATGTTAACGTTATGTCCAATAGAGGGAGACATTGTACTTATGACTGAGTGATTTGACCACATGTATTTCATCAGAGAAACTGAAGAATTTGGCACAAGTGTCATTTAGTACTTTATTATAGCTATATATAAATGCAGTTCTCATGGGACTATAACTGCATAAGATACCACGTTAGATCTAAGACAGCTTATTACATAAGGGGCAAGTCAAACCAATTGCATTCTCATACATTATATACAAAAGTACAATTATTTGCGATAAAAACTTTTAATAGGTAAATATATAACTTCATGTTACAAATCAACTCTGAAATGTCCTAAATACTGTGATTTTTAAATAGATGGCAATTATAAAAGTAAGGACTGTATCCAAACTAGAAAACTGTATCTAACTTGTTGAAAGACAGTATTTCAACCTTTAATACGTAATGCACATCTGTGCTGGGATTTTGATAGTAGTGTAAAGAAATAAACTCCAAAGTCTGAAAATATCGGGCAGCATGTGCATGGTTAAAAAATAAAGCTCATTGTCAGGGAACATTGGCCACATCTTGGAATTACTGTATAAATTATTGATTCTTTTGAAAAGACAAAAAACTAAACAGAACTGTGATAAAGTTTAGACCTCTTAAAAAAGAAGAATACATAGATAAATTCATATATTATACATTTGAACATTTATACGAGAACAATAATCTGAAGTAAGGCAACTCTATAGCCATGTTCCAGTTGATGTCTATAGCTCTGACATTATGCTGTCAAATGCTGGTGATTTCAGGCAAACTGAATACTTCTGAATACATTCAGGGTGAGTACAGATTTGAGGTCTTGAAGGGACTCTTAGCTAGCCTAGCATGACCATTTGTATTATAATCTAAAAGCCAAGGAAAGAGAAATAACAAAGATACATTTGAAAAAGTGCTCAGTATAACTGCCTACTATCCATTCGCTGAGATTTCCAAAGTTCTTTAGCTATTGATTTGGTTTCTAGCTGATGAAAATGGTAGGCATGGTAGAACCTAAAAAGTAGCAGCTTAGACAGGTGGGGTAGAGGCTCTCTAATCAAACATTGCCCCTCCTTGTAGGACTGGGTGAAGTCTTCCTCCCAAGTCGAGGAGTACCCTGTGAACAGATAACAGACAATGATTTACAATATACAGGCCCAAGTCATTTAGTGAACTCTATTATACAATGTCTTTGTCTCTCAGGCCTTTACGCTGAATTACTTATTAGATCAAAAATGTGATTCTCCACTGAACCATTTCATGGAGGTAATACCTACAGAGCCTCTACATTACTTTAGATCTGTGCAAACGTATGGCATGACATTTTTAATTCACAAAATAAGTTTATCCATAATTAATAATGAAATGAAAATGAGGACACTCACTGGTGACTGAGCTTTGGAGAAGTTCATATGAGCATACAGCAACACTGCTATGTCCTTATGTCCAGCTTCCAGAGCAATAGACAAGGCATTGCTTTCATCCTACAGATATGAAAATATAGCATTAGTCTTAATTGTCTTTTCATATTGTAATATCTGAATTAATTGCTTTCGTACAAATATTAACCAAATGATTTAATATGTTGTCTTTATTTTATCACTCTTAGCCTACTATTTATCTAACATTGTTAAATGTATCAAAAAATATAAAGGTGAGTGTGAATTTTAAAAATGTATTTTTGAAAAGGTTCATCATGTTAAAGTTTGGTGCAGCGCATGCACATCGCATGCTCCTCTAGAGCTGTTGTGGCTCATAACCTTTTTGATGCTCCTTTAGTTTGTTAAGGCCCCCTAGTGGTACCTGGGCTCCTAGTTGAGCAACACTTCTCTAGAGTGTATTATAACTAATTTTGCAATACTTCAAACAAAACTGAGCACATGGAATTTACCAATTTCATCTATCAGAGGCCTTTAGATTGGATATAAGTACTAAATTGGAAACTTGTAATTTGTATTAAATAATTTAACAATATTAACATGAATTTTTCAAAAAAACGAACAGGTTAGCACTCCATGGTCCTCCGCACTTACATTATCACTAAGCGTGGCATCACAGCCTGGCTGAGCAAGCAGCAGTTTGACTATTTCGACGTGACCGTGTTCACTAGCGCACATGAGAGCAGTGGAGCCCTCGTCATCCTGGACGTTGACGTCTGCTCTGCAAGCAAGAAGAGCCTTTACCATGTCCATTCTGCCATGACTGACCGCCAGCATCAGACCCGTCTGACCAGCCTGAAATCACATGGTCAATGACATGAGTTTAGAAACTAACTGGGATGACGCTACAAAATATTTGGAAACACAATGATATAAGTATATTATAATACCTGCAAATTACCAAATGACTGTTTATTTATAATTCATATGTTTATTAAATATAATTCTAAACCACTTGTGTGAGCTTTTTATTGTTTATCAAAACACTATCCCCATGCTTTCATGTTTTTTGTCATTTTTGTATATGAACATAAAAAGAGATGTACATTATAACAATGTATATAGTTTTGGTCTGACTTCCTCTTTCAGTGTTTATTCCTAATGTCACCTGATCTGACCTGGCTGGCTTTTGCATTGACATCTCCTTTGCTGAATAGCTCTTCGACGACCCTCATGTCCTCCGGGGCCTCCACAGCTGCAAGTGCTGCCAACATGATGGGAGTATAGCCCGCCTTGTTCTGCTGATTGACATTGCAGACATCTGTAATGAAACGGAGACAACCGGAGAATCAAAGGTCCTGCTGAGCCCACCCTTATAGTAAACGTATTCAGAGAGAAGTCGTCTGATGTTTGAACTTTGAACTATTCAGCCTCCAAGTCAAAGGCTGAAAAAAAAGCGTAAAACCGTAGCAGTGCTTCAGTGACTGGCAGTAGGGCCAAGATGGCCAGAGGGACTGAGAATAGAAGCAGACAATGGAGACAATGGGGACCGCTCCAGGAATGTCATATAGCAGAGGAGCACAAAGGCGATGAAATAATGGGCTTTTATTTTCAGGAGTACAGACACCTCATCATACGTTATTCATTGAGGCCAATGGAGCTTTTCGGAGCAATGGTGTGCTTTTGTCATAGCTGGAGGATTAGCCATTAGCTTTTAAGGTATATTACTGAAATATTACATTTTTGTTATACAGTACTTGCTTAAAGTAATAGCATATTTCTTCAAAGATCACAGATGGAAAGAATTACATAACCAAGTTTAATAGGGAGGCTCAGAGATGACGCGTACGGATTCCCTCGATCGAAAGCCTATGCATTTTTCCCATAGACTTTTGGAAAATCGCAAAAAAAAAAGCTCTGTTTAACAAAGGGTTATGACACTTACACGTTTTGTCTATAAAGATAATCTTTACAACTTAACACAACATTTATACATTTTGAAGCCTAAATATAGTAGTCAGATATAAAAAGCTAACACAAGGCTATAAACAGACTACACTACGGTCGCTCGATATCAACGTGACCACCACCAAGCCTCCGACAACTTTCTCTAACTTTATTAAAAACGTGTTCCCTGGTAAGTAATTACTCTGTGAATGATCCCCATCAATGATTTTAGAGATTTGTGTCCATGTTGCATTATTTATTAGATGTATATGCGCGATGACGTCTAACGTCCCCGCCAAAGGAAGTAGTCGCTTTTAGCAACTTGTTAGCAACCGCCGTTTTAAAGACACAATAAAGGTTTAAAAAATCACAAGTGAATTATAACTGGTGTGTTCTATGTCATAGATTAAAACGTGAAAATATTTAAAGGTTTTGTTAGCCACAGACCTTATTTCAGGTGATTTAACAAAACCCCATTCAAAAAAAACCTAGACTTTGAGACGATGGAATGCCATAAAATGCTGACTCGCTTCCGGGTTTTGCCTACAAAAACGCATCATCTCTGAGGCTCCCTAGCCAATAACAAGTTCTGCAGACCTCTAACAGACTATACATACTTCAAATAAATCAGATAAGAATATGATTGATATCATTAGAGTGCTGTCAAGTATTTGAGAATACAGTCAGATTCCATCCAAATAACTCAATGGATTTAAATACTAACCAGCATCCAGCAGCTTCTTCACAATGTGGAAGTTGGAATGGGATACGCTGTAATGGAGGGCAGTGTTTCCATTGCCATCTGCCATGTTTACGACATGCTGCAGCAGGACAGGCGAGATGGATCTGAATGCGTTCAGGTAGTCCTCCACCATCTCTGACACTGCTGTCTTCTGACTGGACACACGAAACCACTCATGTTGCACAGTGTTTACATATGGCCTCTGGAAGGATTTCAAATGAAAGTATATTACATTGGGCTTCAGTATGCTTGGGAACAATATGTACAGTATTAGAGGACTAGACTACATAATTTGATAAACCAAAAAAATACAAAAAGATTTAAAACACAGATTATTTAGAACAATCTGCTTGTTTGGTAAGACCTAATATTAACTGTGCCAGTGCACAATTTGTTTAATATTTTTTAAAGTTTTTTTAAATGTTTAATATTCCCTTACCACATCTTTATTAGATAAAGCCTTGGGGTCATTGAGGTGGGATTTCAGCATGTTGCATGCAGAAAGCATCTTCTCATTCAATTCATATCTGGAAAACAAGAATAAAACACATCACTTAATTGACGACTATTCTGAACAATAATCAGTATTAGAAGAACTCTGCGTGTTTCATTTATTTATGTTGAACATTTCTAAGTACAGTATTTTAGGTCTACAGACTCCGGTACAGCATGCCAACAGTGACACACAAATAGGTCATAATTGGCACATGTGTGATAGGAGAGAGTGATTAATATTATATGTATTTATTCTAAATGTTTATTTCAGATATGCATTTCAAAAATTATTTAAGCTAAACAACCCCAGGTTTTTTTTGTGTTTAAATATCTGTATAAATAATACAGATGATCAGATGAGCAATGTCAATACAATAGTGATTTACCACATGCAAAACAAAATATGCTTTTTACACTGCCCTTAACCCTGGGTTATGTTCACTGTAAATCCTCTTATAATATATATTCCTCTTATAATACGCTTTGTATAGTAACAGAGACCCTGCATGTGTAAACAATTGCTTCAGTGTTTGAGGAACAAATAAGAAAAAAATCAAATGGTTACGGAAACATCTGTGAAGTTTTGGAGCAAATTACATCCCAGGAGGCTTAAAACATCCACAGAGGGGAACAACACTGGCCTCCACAGAAATGTTTTCTCACTGATGCAGAAGTGTAAGACAAGCAGTTATTTAAGCTAGTTGCACACTGTTTTTGTCAAGCATGATACTGCAAAAATTTGTGTTAACCCATAATGCACATAAACCGTCAGATGAATGCTCAGGATTAACTACCCAGGAAAAGTTGGGGTTTTGAATGACCCGGGATAACCATGTCAAGTGTGAAAATAATGAAGCTCAAAATTACAGCTATCAACAAATAACACATACAGTATTTCACAAACAGTGCAGGTAATGCAGTACACTGTAAAGACAGCAAACAATGAAGCTGTGATTTACAGAAATGAAAGAGCCAAAGAATAAAAAAAAGTTACTGGATCTACTTGCCTCTGCCGCATCTCTTTGCCTAAGTCCTCCTTGTCCCTGTCTTCATCCACTGCTTCTTTATTTCTGAATTCTTCTTTACTTCTCTCTCTCATGTCTCCCATCTTGTCTTTCTCCTCCCCTTCATCCTCTGACCCAGAGGAGCTGCTGTCTTCTGAGCTGGAGTCATCGCTTGATGTTGTCTCATACCTTCAGATGGACATGATACAGCAAAGCATCACTACATAGACATTACCTGATAAAATATTTTAAACACTTTCAAGAGAAAGATCTTATTATGTACATCGTAGCTTTTTATGAAAGAGAACCTACCCTCCATTCACACCAACAAACTGCAAGTTCTTTTTTGTTCCGTTAGGTCCCTGCTGGCCATCCTTCTTCATAATGGACTTCAGGGTGCTTTGACTTCCTGGTGGAAAAGAGAAATGGACACATTAACAATTAGTCTACACAAGAAGGGTTCAAGTCTGGGTCTATTTTTAAAAAGGTTCTGGTTTGCATTCTTAAAATTATTAACATGTTTTCCCTTTACAAACCGTAGAATGATTTAATATAGCCGGGAAAAAATGTGATATAATGCCTGGTATGTCTCCCTTTTATGGCTGCGTTCATTCCTTAAGTTTGTGCAAAACCTGGTGATTTTTGTTACCTCAGCATGATTTAAAAAACTAGTGTTCTTCAATTCAAGTTTGTCAAAATATTTCATACTAAACATATATACATGTTAATATGGGCAATGTCACAAATTAGATAGTTGAAAATAATAGATGAAAGTTATTTTATTATTCACTGCCCCTCATGTTATTCCAAACCATTATGACTTTCTTCTGCAAAAGAATGTTGGTGATTAAACATTACTGGCTCCCATTGACCTCCATTGTATGGACACAAAACCACTGAGACATTTCTCAAAATATCTTCTTTTGTTTTTCACAGAAGAAAAAGTCATGAACAGGTTTAATGACAGAGTTTTTAAACCCCAAACTGAAAGCAACAGAGAGCTGAAATCATGATTCATTATGAAATGGAGAGTTATTGCTGCTGTGGGAAATGATCAAGCTGCAACTACATAAGCCAGAAACAAATCAAGACCATAAGTGACAGCTGGCTTCAAGAATTCCAATCTGATAGACATGTCGAAAGTCTAATCACTGTTTTTGTTGTTTTAACAGTAGAATCGCTAGTTCTTAAAAGAATAAGTCTTTGAAAACTGTGTGAAGCAAAAAGAAACTCATCCCACAGCCTAAAGCTATGCCAAACATGTTAAGTATAGGCTTCGCTCTGCCAAATACCAAAGACGATCGACGCCCCTCTCCACAGAGACTGAAAAAGAACAGTTCTGAGAACTGCCAGCACATGCCCTTCAGATGGACACACTCTCTCTGACGCTCTGTCTCTCTAAAGGTATATTTGGTAAAAAGCAGTCATTATCCACGTTTTCCTTATTTTGACAGGTGAGAGCAGGAACTACGTGCCTTACAGCCAGTAATCTGTTACGTGTTCATCCGAGACAACCACACAAGGGCTGTTTCATGAAAAAATCTGTTAAAGGGAGCTTCTAATGTGACTGCTGAACAAAGTCTCACCTATAAAGTCAACTCAACAATAACATGTCACGCTTGAAAGTATCAGGTACACCTGAATTACTAGGAAGTTGACAGGAAATACTTGTGTAAAGTTTACAAAGCATGTTCTACAGTGTCATGATGTACTTTATAAAACTATTTCAAAGCGCACTTTTTTTAATAAATAAGATCAATGCATGCAGATAAGACTGAGCAGCCTGAGTGTCTATATCAAACATCTTTTTATAATATTGACGAAACTTCAGGGCCACCTTTTAGCAAACCTTTCATTAAAACACACTTTTTAGGTAAAACAAAAGGTGTGTTTAAAATATAACCTATAATTTTTTATATACAGCCACAGAAAAAAATGAGAGACCATTCTAAATTTCTAGATGTATTGTGGCCATTCCAGTCCAGTGTCTGGTGAATTTCTACCAAATCAAACCTCAGTCATCCAACAGCAATGTGAAATTTTCAGTTTTATTTTCTGCTAATAAACACAAATAGAAACAATATTTTTATTTGAAATATTGAATAGTAGTTCACAGAATGAAACAAAAACGATCATTTTGCCTAAACACATACCTATTAATAGTACATTTTAAATTCAGATTTATTTTTTTAAATGGTCTCTTTTTTTCCACAGCTGTATATAGTTGATAAAAGACACAGTTATAGATACACTCATTGAATTGGGCATACCATGCAATGCTGTTGACATCTGCTGGTCCATGCGGCTCTTCTGTGCAGCAGTACTCCGTGTATCTTCTGCGCACACACTTTGTATCCGTGTAACCTCCGTCTTTACACTACTCAAGCAGGAACTGACCTCACTAACATTCTGTGTTTCTGGGGGGTATGAGACAGAAACCGATCAACTTCCTGACATCAAAATAAATATTGTTATTTATTAAATAAAATTTTTAAATGTTTTTAATGACAAGACAAAAGGAATTGGATTTAAAAATCAAACGGATATGAACCCATGTTCATGTTTAAATTCTTCATATCAGATGGGCTTTACTTGGTAAAAAAAGACTTATACTGGAGCAGATTATTGTAGAGCCAAATCATTTTTCAGTAAATATAGAAACACTTCGCAGCAGATTTAAGTGACTAACTACCATAATCACCTCATGTGCGTGTATAAAGTCTCTAACATTTCTTCTACAGAGTATCAGCAAATGATACATTAAACTTCATAGCATTTTATGTTAAAGTAATAGTTCACTTTAGAATTCAAATCATATCATTTACTTACTCATCTGTATAAATTTCTTTGTTCTGATGAACACAGAGAAAGATATTTGAAGTGCTTGTAACCAAACAGTTTTTGGAGTCCATTGACTACCATAGTAGGAAAAATTACTTAATTTTTTTTGTTCCGTTGAACACAAAATTAGATAATTTGAAGAATGTAGCAAAGGAAAACACTCTGTAGAAGACGTTCTAGGGCACTTTTTACTAACACTGTTATTTTTCCTACTATGGTAGTCATTGGACTCCAAAAACTGTTTGGTTACAAGCATTCGTCCAAATATCTTTCTCTGTGTTCAACCGAACAAGGACATTTATACAGATTTGGAACAACTAAAAGGTGAGTAAATAATAATACAATTTTAATTCTAAAGTGAACTATTCCTTTAATTGATGGCATTTAAAAAAATAATACAACATAAAGAAATACGAAACTCAAAACTAGAATATTAAAAATGAACATGCCTTAATTTATCATAAATTAAACAACATTGAAATATGTTCCGAAATAAATACATTCCTACACTGGTTAATCCTTATAATCATTCTGAAAATATTAAAGGGAGGGTTAAATGGTGTTTCATGCATGCTGACTTCTTTACACTATTAAACTGTTGTCTTCTCATGCTTAACATGGTCAGCGTGTTAAAAAACAGAGTATTTCTGTGCTAGATATGCTCCCCCAGCACTACAACCTATTTCGGAAAGCTTTTTATAGGTCTGGACCTCTGTTTCGAAACAAGGAACCTATTAGTTTTATTGGACAATTCTCCCGGAAAAGCACGTGCAACTTTTTGTGCAGCATCTCCATCCATGCAACAGCCGGCGGACGCAAAGTTAAGCAAAGGCTGTGCGTAATCGTCTTTAGCTCCGCCCACAGCATGCCCCCGGGCAGTCGGCTTTTTGCGGAAAAAATCGTACAGCTGTATCTGTCTTCTGTAAATATGAGAAAACTAAAGACTTTTTGTAGATATGAAGAAAACAATACTACTTTACAGGTACTCAAGATTAACATAACATTGGCAGAAACTGCATAAAAAATGCCCCCTTTAACCAATTAAATATTCGCATATTTTATGTTACCGTGGATCAATTCCAGGAGGCTGATCTTATAACAAGTGTTTTCACAAAGCTTCCCTTCTGTCTATTACATAACACTGAAGACTTATGAATCAGCATCGGCAAAGACAACAGCTAGTCATTTAGCACAAGCTGCTGCCTTCCAAAAAAATGAGCTCATTGTTGGATTATATCCAAAGCCCCCATGCATTTTTTCAGGGTCAGAGAAAACGTTACCCTGTCAGATCGTGTCAGGCATTACTAAAGACACAAACACAATGTGTACTCTTGTCCTGTCCCTATTCTTTAACATATTCTGCATGAACAGACATCTTATGTGTAAATATAAAAATCAGTGGTCAACAGGTTTATATTAAACATTATTGATATTTTTCTGCCTATGTAACGTATGTTCTAAAAATTTAAGGTTTTAATAAGGGGGAAAAAGCAGCATTGCATGTTGGTTTTACAACACTAAAAAAAATTTGTGTATACAGTTGAATTTAGATCTGCTGTGATGAAGCTAGGATAGTTGACCCAAAAATGAAAATTCTTGCATCATTTGTTCACCCTCATGTCATTGCAAGTCTGTATGACTTTCTTTTTTCAGCAGAACACAAAAGAAGATATTTTGAAAAAGGCTGGTAAGCAAACAACATTGCCCCCCATTGACTTCCATTGTATGAACACAAACCCACTGAGAAATTTCTCAAAATATCTTCTTTCATGTTCCACAGGAGAAAGAGTAATACAAAAATTTCGAACAACATGAGAGTAAATAAATAAAGTCAGAATTTTTATTTTTGGTTGAAATATCCTTTTAATAAGGCTAGTTTAACATAAGTGACATTTGCTAAACCACAGCATCAGAACTTCTAAGATTACACAAAACACAACTAACCTTTCACGACACAGCCCGAGTCTCCCTGCGGCCTCAGAAGATCCATGCTGCAGAGATCTTCAACACTCCCATACTTCATAACAGAATTGATGGATGATAGTGTAGTAACTAGCTCACTGTTTATGGAGCTAAACTGGGATTGTTGAGGTGGGTCAAATGCATCTGCTAGCTCACTGTAGTTCTGGGCAAGCAACGTCTGCTGTTCCTGCAACAACTTTTGCACTCTCTCTATATAATGATCGAGTCCAACACCTGGCCCAGCTTGGGTCTGAATAGGCTCTGTTGATTCCACAGAAACTCTTTTAACTTGGGTCTGAGCAGGAGTCTGAGAGGGTCCACAGGCAATATTCCTTGTCTTCAGACCAACTAAGAAGTTCTCGTGTATGCTTGTGTTTCCAACCCCAGTCTCCTTGGATCTGCAAGATAACATCCTGTCAAGCACACCCTCTTCCGACACTGCGGTACCTACAGAAACAGAGCGCGTTTTTATTGTGGTCTGCACATCTTTTACGAGACCATCACCGACGGCAATTGTACGAGTCTCTACTGGTTCTGTGCTTATTTGTTTGTCTTTTGAATATGATTCTGTGGCCGTGCAGGAATCAGTCAGGACTATCATTTCTGTGTTGGTTAACTTGTGTATTTTCTCAATTTCTGTGTTTGTGTACTGAGATGCACACAAAGGTAAGACCATGACTCCAAAGTCAGATTTGTGAACTTCATCGGTTGCTGTACTCTGGGTTACCACCTCCATTATAGGCTTGACCATCACATCCACTGAACAATCTCCACATCCAATAGACCTGAACTCCTTGACCTGTTCAGCCTCTGCTTTGCAAAGTCCTAAACCTTCAGCAGTTAACTCAGTGTTGATTCCCACTTCACATACACTTAATTCCACTCCTATTCTCTGGTCGCACATCACAACCTGCCTGCCAACACATTGATCTTTCACCTCAGGACGCTCTTGTACAACCCACCGCTCCATCGGCAACTCTGGACCCACTGCAACATTCCTTGCATCTGGACTGCACGTAACACCCACTTCATTCATTTGTGGGAAGTGATTAGTACTTGCGTCGCTAAACTCGACATGGTTGCCTACACCTTGGCTCTGGGTAGACACTCTTGCTTCCACTGAAGTGCTGTACATTTCTGGCTTTGCCATCAAACCTTTATCAGCCTTTTTTCTTGACCCAGCCACTTGAAGCTGAAGCTTTAGTTTTCCCATCTCCATTTCATGGGTGGTCTCCTTAAGCTGAACTTCCAATCTGTAGATCTTTTCTTTAAGGGCTTCGATGGTCTGGTGCTGCATCTCAATCTCTGCTTCAACTTCACTGCTCATGCCCAGCATGGCTTCAGTCACCCCAACTCCTGCGCTCCTTACCTCCCACTCCGTCCCCACAGCTACATCTCTGCTTCGCTCAGGTGACCTACGATAAACGACTACATTGTTCATGTTTTCGTCGGCTCCAACGCCAATGGACTTGCTCTCACGATTCCACCGCTGCACATTTTGGTTTGTTTTTTTCTGTGTTTGGATTAAACTGTGTTCCTCACTATTATCCTGGATCTTCTTCTCTAAAGCCTCCACTTCAGCTGTCAGTTGTCTGAACTCTTGTAGCCTCTGCTCCGTGTTCTCAATCTCATCGATATGGAGCTCAGAGCCTGCCGGAAGTTGGTTCAGTGGTTCATACTGATCAGCACTGCCAACGCTGTAGGAGCGCTTCCTAAAACCTCCACCCAAACCCTGTCCGGCAAGCTTTGAGTTCTTCATTTGGGACACAAGTTGCCTCTTCTCTTCTTGCAAGACTGAGATCTTGACTTGAAGGATTGGGATGGTCTTTACTTGCTCCTCAAGTTCTTTAAGTCGCTTTAGAGCCACTACCATCTGTTCTCGAATGTGCTGGAGGTGCAGGGGACTAACATTGGTCACTGGTGTGGTCATGCCCGAGCTGAGGGGGCTATGACGGATTGAACTGCCTATAGAGGATGTTAAGTAGAGGTTGTACTCGCCATTGCCTAGATGTCCGTTATGTTGCAGAGAATGAGAGCTGGGTGAAAATTGGCTTGGCCCATATGAGCCACTGTATGAAGACAGGGAGCTGGAAGAGCCCATCCCTCCAAAGCTAGCCAGTCGCCTACGGGGCGGCTCGCTGACTGGTGGCTGCATCAGGAGGCGCTCCTGCTCCAGGCGTCTTCGAGTCTCCATTAGCGTTTTCTCCACCTGGGGGTTATGTCGAAGGAGGCAGGGAGACGGTGGTGGCAGTAGCTGCTTGGTCTCGGGGACGCTTACAAAGGCTTGCGGGGTTTCATGGACTTCCACAGTGTGGCCAGGGGGGGCTACCTGGGTCCGAGGTGTGAAGTAGATGGGTGACTGTTTGCTCTCATCGCTGTTGGAGGAGGACAGGGAGTCGGTCGAAGTCCATTCAGTCTGGCCACTGCAACTTCTCTGTGGTGGCGGAACAGACCGGACCACTTTTGGCTTCCTCTGAATGTTTAGTTTCTTGATGGTGTTGCCCCTCTCAATGTCTTCCACATACTTAAGAAAGTCCAAGTCTAGCTGATAACCATATGGTGTTTCCAGACAGTATGGGTCCTTCTCATCATCATCTTTTTCTGTTGAAAGCAAACAGAAGGTGGGGTTAGTTGTTAAATATGATGTGTTTTTTTTAACACATACTACACAGTTTCATGAAGCATAAAATATGCACAAATGCTTTTTTATTCATATACATCTACAGAAAATAAAGCGTGCACTAAAGTTTGGTCTTTAATCAGAATTTCTGCATGTGCCCAGTGTTGAATTTCAACAGAAACAAACCTCAGTAAGTGGCACAACAGCAATGTGAACGACTGAGAATGCAAAGATGCATAAAAGGCCTGAAATCTGGCATATTCCATCACACATTCATTTTTTGAAATGTCAAAACATTGGTCCCGTGTTGTTTAAACAGGAATATGAACTTGTTTTCTTTGCAGTACTCAAGATCTGCAAACGTTGTGCCTTTTTTGTTATTCTGACCAGTTTGTCCCATTTAAATGTTAATAAATGCAAATAAAATAGTGCTTTCATTTGGAATTTGAGAGAAATGTTATCCCCAGTTCAGAATGAAACACAAAAAAGTAAAGTGTATAAGACACAACATATGGCTAAGATTTTACAGTCAAGACATTAAAGGGACAGTTTTAGTTGTTCCAAATTTGTATGCATTTTATTGTTCCACTGAACACAAAAGAAGATATTTGGAAGAATGTTTGTAACCAAACAGTTTTGGGGCACCATTGACTACTATAGCATGGAATAAAACTACTATGGTAGTACCCCAGAACGGCTTGGTTTCCCACATTCTTTAAAATATCTTTTGCGTTTAACTAACATGACTTGAAACAGATTTGAAACAACTCGAGGGTTAGTAAATAAAGACAACATTTCTGGTGAACTATTACTTTAACTACCTACAGTTTAACTTTCATAAATCAATTTCTAACCCAAAACGCATTCTACGTAATATCATGGCAAAACAAACTCCATGTGTTTACTGAGTATTTGTAAGGGGAGGGTAGGTGAGGGTGGGGTTAAAGGAAAACATGGAGAACAAATATTTCCTTCCAACCAAAGATCTATGTGGCCTGATGCGATTGTAAACATTTCACTCCTTCTCTGCCTCGCAGACGCGAAATGCCTTGTCAGAGGTGCAAAATGCTGAAGGTTTCTTTTTCTAACTAGAAGCCAAGGAATATCCATCAACAGACCTTAAATCACAGTCCAAATTCCACACCAGAGAGAGAATTCCTGCCGTCAGTTAGACAGATTAACTCTCTGGACACTTTCAGATAATATAGAGAGCAGACACAGCACATTAAATAAACAGCAAACCATCTATTTTTAAAGAATGATGTAAAATATGCATTTAGGTTCATTAGACCATGTAATACTTTGTCTCCTGAAGCCTTTAGATAGAACTGTTACTGAACGATTTCACTTGAGCAACCTAATCACTCATTGTTCAAGCGTCACTTACCCCAAGTCAAACAGGAGTGTTCATGCAGCGCCGCATGTTCCTCACAGGCCGTAATAGAGTTTTATAAGTAGAACAAGCTGCAGGCAACCTCCGCTCGCTCACTGAGCACTTTCTCAATCTTCACTCCATAAGGGGAAAAAAATTCCACTATTGGTGTAAACTTAGCCCAGCCCGTGATAGGCTGGCTGCCTCGACCAACCACGCAGCACTTACACAGTCTTACTTCTTTCAAAGCCGTCTTTAAAACACTTTGTAACCCCTTCAAACAGTGGGCCTTTTTAAAATACACGTTCCCGGCATGTTTATGTTACATTAAAGAATCTAAACGAAACATGAGATAAGGTTCAATAAAGCTTGTGTGTTTGTGACTCTGTACTGTATATATCTAGTGCATCTATATCTAGACCTGCTGATAAAAATACCAGTACAGAAACAAAAATAGGGTCACATAAACATTTCTTAAATTCTTTTATCAGTTGCAATAAACAACATGACACACAGTTAGTTAACATAGTGTATGTGGTTGGATAATGTTTTTTTAAATACTCAAACCAAACTAAAGGGCTTTATTCTTCATTTAAATAAGCAACAATAATTCAAGAGCACTGACAAAACCTCTTTAACCGTATTTGCACGGCAACAATCACTAGCCTGTTAAGCATGCCAGCTTGCTGACCAAAGCAAGAACACAACAGCAAAGTCACAGAGAGCGAGACTGGCTTGACTGGTATGACGAATAGACATTCGGGCAGCTGAACGCTGACCTAACCATACGTGAACACGAGACGGGGGTTGTCGACCTGGACGAGTTAGAGGAGAGGAAAACAAAATGAAGTCAGTGTGAGAAAGAGCTCCAAGAATAATCCACCCACACTCTCGTTTAAGAGTCTAGAATTACACAGGACACCAGACACAAAAACACCCCGGAGGATGTTCAGATCAAAATAGTTTGTGCTATGGGCAATTGGATGAAGCAAACTTGCTCTCTATTCATCACTGTGTGTCTTACATCGGCTAGACTGAGAAATATAAATACTTAGATCAAGATTTATCTTTTTAATCTTTAATCTTGAACACAATGGCATATTGTATATACATATTTGTACAATTCACAATGTTGGTAAGACTCCCCTGTATCTATTATAGGCAAACGTTTCCTAACCTAGGTTGTCTTTTACTGCAGAAACTCCTGTAATGTAACATTTCCAGGAAAAGCGACATAAGGCTTTCTAAAATCTGACTAACTAAAACTAAAAGTAAGAGCGTGACCAATAACAAAGCAGAGAAAGAGGAGTCACTCCTGTTGGTAGCAGGTGGACTAACAAACATGACACATTTGGCATGTCTGTTGTCACCAAGATATTTGTGGACAGGAGGAGCTGAATGAGCCACATGTAATAGCGTGTGTTAAGGTGTGGAATAGTGGAATATTTACAGAAAGCTTTGCTGTTAAAACACAATGACAATGTAAAGAAAACAATATATAAACTACTTTCAGTCTACATGCAGGGTGGGAGGGTCATTGAATTCATCTGCCTTCAATCACTGTCCTAATAGATGAAAAACCCTCTATAATATTGAATGTATAAGAAGTACAAACTTTTATTGTTTTTACTTGCATTTGCCAACCAGCGGGATAGTGTGAGTTTTCGCATGCAGTAAAAATCTACGGTTGACCAAATGTAATGCATTAGCATCATGTAAACAGCTGAAAATAGATCTGCAGACAGCCCTTGTTTTGAGACATTCCACTCTTTTGCTTTTTCTGCTCTGCCTACACTGTGAGAGGTGGACAAAGAGGGATAAGAGTCACTGGATGTGTCCCAAGTGCTTACTTTTTATATTATTTATAATACAAAGTGTGAATAGTGTGTCCACAACCTTTAAGTTTAAGAGGTCACCGCTTATCTACAGTGTCTAACCAAATACTTTCTGATGGCATGTCAGCAAGAAGGTGCCAAATATCTGCATGCTCAGCATTAGAATAGTGCCGCTACACAAAATGCTCCGTTTAGTAAACCCAAATGACCTACCAAACAAAGTGCAACCACCAAGTATTAGATGACAGTTTAGTAAAAACCTTTTTTAAGCACTGCCTTTTCTGTGTCCCTGAGGACAATCTGTACATATAAAACTTTTAAATGGAGTAACTTTGAACAGAAGAATACATTTAATGTAAGTAAAGGAAATAAATGCTCACTTGAATGTTTGGCCTTGATGCTAAACTTGCTTGATGTTAAACGTCTTATATTAATATGAAAATCATTTGAATAAGTGGATTTTCAAACATGTTATAGTTGAAGCATGTGAACATCTTTTAAACATCTACTGGAACATGTGAATGTATTTCAGAAAGTATTAGGCAGTCGTGGCCCAGTGGTTAGAGAGTTGGACTTATGATCAGAAGGTTGCTGGTTCGATTCTCAGGTCTGGCGGGTATCGGCTGAGGTGCCCTTGAGCAAGACACCTAACCTCCACTTGCTTACTATACAAAATGTACAAATGTATAGTACAATGTAATGTAAGTCGCTTTGGATAAAAGCGTCTGCCAAATGCATAAATGTAAATGTAAATGTAAAATGTATTTCAGAAAGCCTTTCAGACTGTAAAATCTATAAATGGCCTCCAAATCTTCAAATAGTCCAAAATAACTAACCAAACGTCATAATAAAGCAAGTTACAACATTATGTATTAAGTTATTAAAAAGCACGCAGGGGGCGTACTGATGCCTGCACTAAATACCTGTTGGAAAAGCTCCTTAAATGAGAAAAATATCCATGACGTAAACTACCTATAGGACAGTAACGTAACCAAGTGTGCCACTGTCCAAAACATAAATGCAATTTCCTTTAACAAGCTTACAAATTGCCATCTTATTAAAATAACAGAACATTATTTTTCCTTGACATGAATATCAGTATTTCACTAAGTACAAAAGAGTGCTTTCAGTCAGAGCACCTCCTAATATTCAGTCACCCTGAAGAAATAAATATAATAGTGTTTTGTGACTTACTGGGACAGGAGTTGAACAAGCAGTACTGTAGCAGGCTAGCACTAGTGGCCAAAGCATATCAGAGTCTTCTCTCAAACACGCACATACATAGCGAAGAGAAAACAGAGGCCCTTTTTCTCACTCTGGCCTGGTATTTCCTGACCCGGCCCATGGAAACCACGTCAGCTTTCCAGTTTAATTATCCCAGAAATCCACGTCATCTCAAGACCAAACTAACAAACACACAGGCCCATTAAACAAGTGCAACAACAATGCTGGAACAGATACAGAAGTCTGTCTAAGAATAGTGCTGCTGTGAATGAACAGACCGAGAGCTAGTGAACAGATCCAGTATTATGCATTTGTGTTAACAAAACCAGAAGTATGTCCCAGAATAAGACTACCCCAGCCGAAATATGGAATGAATCTGTTAAATGTAAAATCATGTAATTCAACAAGGTCTAAATCATAGTCTGACATCTCACCTACTAATACATGGCATTAGTAAAGGATAATCCCATCAAGCTGTCTGTACATTATCCCGCTTATTACTACTACTCATGAGTAAATGATTTGAATGAAAAAACGAATGCAGACCTCAAATGCCAGAAACACACAATTTGGTTTAGTGATTTGTAAATATAACTTTAAATATGATTTATGTAAGGAATAATGTACAAACTATGATCAGGACTGAAGGTATGTATCACACTGTACTGGATGCCTGTACATTACACGGCTACTTGCCACATGAGAACAAAATGGACATGAAATGTGAATTTGAAATATTTTATTAGCTAATTTTTACCGAATGTAGACCTTACACAAGGAAAAGCTGTTTACTTTTGGTTTTAAGGTAAGAAACAACATTCAAATGTCACAAACAGGCAATTTGGTTTAATTATTTGTAAATATGTCATATATAAAAAGATTAACTTTTAAGATAAACTTTTGTGTAATATTAAACTGTAACTGTCAAAATGATTTGCAGCAACCGAGTTACCGGGTGTTATAGTTTTGAGTGGTTGTTGTTATCTGTGAATAACAAACCTGCAAATTTCACGACTGGCCAATCAGAATCAAGCATTCCAATAAGCCGTGTAATAAATAATACATAATTTGCAACATCCATGCGTTATTAGTTTTGAGCGGTTGTTATCTGATAATATTAAACCTTGAAATGCATTGATTGACCAATCAGAATCAAGTATTTCAGAGCACCGTGTAATCAATATTTATTAGATTTAACATTCATCTGATGCACAACAATAAGTTATAAAACCACCATACAGACCAGGCAAGCCAACAAACCATACTGTTTGCTATAGGAAAAAACAAGACAAAATGCTTCCCTATCGTGAAGTCTATATTAGTGGTCAAACGATACAGGTTTTTTATAACCAATACAGATATTAAAATGCACTGTGGCCAATAAGAGGCCAATATAAGAAATGCAATTACAGTAAATGAGACATTTGAGACATACAGAAAATTGGTAAAACTAAATTATTAATTATTTTGTATTACGTGGCTAGTTAATACTGTAGCATGTAGCTTAGCATTAAAACAAACCTGAAACCATGTAAAGATGCATACATGACATTACGGTAATCTCTGGCAGCTAAATATGAATAAAATATTTTGGAATTTACTTGTATTATAAGTAGGGGTGAGCGAAATGACCAAAAATCTATTTCATGGCATGAGTCATTTTATTTCACGGTAACAATCTCCTATTTTAATTATATATCTTACACCTCCTTTTTCTTTTGATTGATTTTATTTATTACAATTCATTCAAATGCTCACCATAGTTAAAATGTGGGCAAGTTATGAAAATGCACTAAAGGTAACAGATTAAGGTCTGATAATCAGATATTATTTATTTAGATATATCTTCTGGCTATATTATGTGTAGTATGAAAACAGACAATATGTATAACAATTAAGTATGAATATATGCACAAACAATGAGATGTATATGACCGATGTTATAAACTTGTGTTTATTGGGGTCTGTACTGTAGGTCTTCATCGTTCTTCAATAATGCGCACTTTAAGTGTGTTGCGACTCTTTGTATTTAGGTTTGTTTATTTGCGTGCTTGGCTTTGCACTGTGAGTCTCTGGTAACTCCACACGCGTCTACCAAAACTGCAGTTAGCGGCACCCCACATCAAACTGCACACACAACGCAAGTTTCACCTCCGCTCGACTAAACTTAAACTTTATTAAAACTATTAACAGCTTTATAAAGCGATCTGACTAAAATGACTCGAGAATGAGCTTTTTTATATGCACGCGCCAATCCCTAAACCCCCTGCACGAGCATTGCAGGTGAATGTTTTCTTTAACATAACGCCCAACTTGAGTTAACCGAGTTAACCACGCCTACTTATTTACATTCTGCGGAATAGAAAAATCTTGCGGTTGACATTTTATTCTGCGGTAACTGCTTATACCGTCATACCGCCAGCCCTAATTTTAAGTATTTATACAATATTTCTTTCTCATTTACCAATTTTACTGTCGTCATTTTACTATTTGTCAAAGGCTGGCTTTACATTCGAGTGGCCTTTTTAAGAATAAATTGCTAGCGTGTTATCATAAAATTCTAAATATCGACCAGAAATTGGCCACAGTGATCTATCACTAGTCTGTATATCCTAGAACAGGAAAGAAGCTTGGGTTTGCAGTGGGCAGACACGTAAAAGCAGCTACAAATGTTTAAAGGTTAATGAGCTAACAGGATGTTTGGATCGAGACATCCATTGTGGCTTAACAGTATAACTGAGCCATAATGCCTGTGTCCAAAACTTCAGCACGTCCATTAGCCCTGCAATCTTGACATGCTAATCAGCTAGAACTCTAGACTTCATAAAAGGCACAGCTTGGCAGTCTTGTTTCAACACCAAGCGCTTTGGCCTTAGCTCGCTGTAAAGTCGCCACATGGAAAGAGTCCAAGACAACACAAAATCTCCTTTAGACTGTTACTGACCTAAATTCAATTGTGTAAACATCAAAGGTTATGGGACAGACAGACAACAAAAATATCCAGATCAGATACAACATCTTAAAGAAAGGTGCTGCTATCTTTTGAAACAGAGTCAACAAAAACATGCTGCTTTGAGATAGTCTTTTGACCTAAGTTGGTTGCACAAACACCTTGGAATAAGACTAAATAAGCAGAAACCATTACTTCTACTGAAATTCCATTTATTTTCCACCGCATCAGATAATATAAAGTAAATTAAATATTATGCAAGACTTATTACTCATCTTGCTGCTCTTTCACTGTCAGGAAGAATGTGTAATGGAATGTGTTGAAGCTGTGGTTTTGTGCTCAGAGCCTCACAAGGCTGACAAGCAATATTTCACAGCATGCTGCAAAAATGTGCTCTTTTTCACCCAGTTCTGCAGAATGGTGCAGGACTCATGGGCTTATATTCTCAAACAATGCTCAACTAAAATGTATAGATATACTTTATAACCAACAAATGTAGGTGCTCTACCAGTTGATCTACAGGAACAACTTTCTATTATCAAATAAACCGTTTTATGCTTCAGCACAAGTGATTCATCAGTGAACTGAACATATAGTCATGTTAAAAGAGAGGGGTGTTACCTGAGGCGTTGCCGTTAATGTGCATGGTTTGGGCCATGACTGCAGCCGTTTGCTTGAAATCCCACAGACAGCCTGAATGCACTCATGCAAATGACATGCATCAAATCAGCTTGCCATGCAACCTGCAAACTGAACAACAAATAAACACATACATTAGATGTTAGACACTACACCACATGCACGATTCACAAACATTTTTACAGAGTAAAGCATCTACAATTTTCACTATAAAAAAAAACACTATGAAACAAAGATTATAAGGACAAGTGACAAACCATAGTGTTGCAATATCGTGCTTGCGTGCATGACCTTGTGGGGAGTTTCATTGAGGTTATTTAATATTTAACAACAAATAGAACTCTAACCTTGGTGGGCATATGTAAACAACCTTGTGAACAATCCAACAAGTGGTAACCCTTCAATTTAAGCTTAAAAGCAATGGGAACGGGCATGCAGCAAAAAGCCAAGTGAAAGCTAGACTTGCAGCTGAACATATTAGATCACCTCAACTTATACTGTAAGTGCTCTGGATCTAAATAAGCACAAAGACTGTAAAGAACTAAACATTCAAAAAATTATTTTTTTAAAGGAATATAGCCAAACATAGATCAGAAACAAGGGGCATCCAGGCTCCCATCTGTAAGCATCTATACTATATTTTGACTGACAGCAAAACAAGCAATGCATGATTTGTTTGGAAGGAAATTTCGTATTCAGTCACTCAACCTAAAACTTATTGCTGATGATGTAATAAGCAGTTCCAGCCATTTTGCAGACTTTTGCTGTTCCAAATAACTTTCAACTACACCCATGCCCCTAAACACAATGGCACGCATTACTTTCGCATTTATCAAGTGGAAAACACAAGCCACGCCCACTATTTTTCCTCATTCAATATTCAGTTTTACTTAGAAATACACCAGAACACAGAAGTAAAGATGATTGTGACTTTCAGCTCACAAAATGATAACCAGGAAAACTGTGTTTTGATTGACCATGCATAATTTCTGATAAAAACAAAAAGTACATTGGTGGTATACATTTTGTCACTACATGTGTTCACTGGCAACTGCACAGAGCCAATGTTTCATCACACCATCTCAGTGATGCCTTTCACGCATTACAGATAATTTGTTCCAAAGTTTTAAAAACGTTACATTTTGCAGGCTAAAAAGTACAGCAAATGGTGACCAGGCAACAGACATACATGTGTACAGCAGATACACTGGTGAGCCTCATAAATCCCTGATGGTGGAATAGCAGGAAGAAGAACCAGTGGGAGGTCTGTCATGTTCTCTAAAGAACACAGACTTGGGAAGCCAGTAAAAACAATGATTGGACTAGTCTTGAGTATTACGAAACACATCACGTGTTATGGTTTTTTCACAAAGACAAAACTTTATCACAAACACACAGATTTCAACAACAGCATTAGAGGTCGACCGATATGGGTTTTTCTCTGGCCGAAGCCGATGCCAATTTTTAGAAATCAGGGCAGCCGATGGCCGATATATAATGCAGATTTTTTTGTACTGATATTATTTTCTTTTTTTACCCTTTATCTCATAAAATCTAACAGTTACGTAATAAGAAGTGATACAGAAAATTGCTTAAATTAAACAACACAAGCCTCCAATCAGTGCACTTGTATAATTTAGATAAAAAACAATGTATCTTAAATATTAAATACACAAAAACAGGTAATCAAAACTTTTTGAAGAAAAAAATAAAGTTTTAGTGCACAAAAACGTACATATAAAATAATATAATAAATAAAATAAACAAAAGAAGAGTTACACACAGTAGCAAATGTTTATTGCAGAGTAAAAGCAATAAATAGTAATAGCAGTAGCCTAATTCCTAATAATACATTGCTCAAAACTTTTAAGCACCTTCTCAAACTGAAACATGCGTTTTGTTTAAATTTGTTGTTGACAGACATTGCTTTAAGTCAAATGGCCATAATCTAAGTAATAACAAGGATAAAAGAGTTCACTCATATCACACATCCTGCTGCTCATTACCAGTTAAATGGCCGATTAAACGGAATGCGTTTTTCCATTCCAATGTACATTGTTGTTTTTTTCTAACACATGCTAGACGGTAATGTATGATCGTTGCGCTCGCGTCTTTTGCCGCGTCTCATGCATGACAAGCGTTCTATAAGCAGCGCTCAAGTTAAAATCAGTTCAACACTCCCTGTGTCTCGTGTTTCTAACAGAAACGCATTCTGTGTGACTGTGAACGAGCCCAAGAGTGCAGTGGCCACAAGTGATGATTTCGTCACATACACATTTAAGTTAGCTAGAAGTTTCGTCTGAATTACACGCGTTTCTACTTTCACATCCAAATGACTTGTTGCACTTATAGCCAGGTCTGCATCAGTTTTAGTTACAATGTAATTTCGCGTTTGAAATCGTCAATTTTTTCCCTGTCATTGTTAGCTGAAGCTTTGTGAACACGGAACGGCTGCAGAGTGAGCTGCTCGGTCTCGCATGCAGTCTCAGACGGAGAGAAATTCTCCGGTAGAGAAACAGAATTGTTAACATCGGAGTTTATCTATATAACGCAGGCTACTATAATAATTTTGCTGCTTGGCTCGTTGCCAGGTTAGCATGCGGGCGATCATGCCGGTGGAATTGTATATTTTTTATCATGCCGGTGGAATGGCAAGCTGCTTGCTGCAAGAGGCAGCGTCACATGTTTCACAGCAACGCTTAGCTGCTCGCAAATGCGCCTGAATTTAAATCGGCCTAATTTGAAGCACAATCGTCAAAAATCGGCCAATCTATCGGCCAGACCGATCAATCGGTCGACCTCTAAACAGCATGCCTTACTTTTTGCAAACACATGCAACATAGTCAAAGTCCACAGTCAAAAAACATGAAACTACCTAAAAACGTTGTGCAACATCCTTTTAAAGGGCACTGCGTCGAAATACAGCTGTGAAATGTGTGTGTGTTTAAAAAGTATAAATAGGTTTTTTTAAAGAAGAGAACGAATTTCCAAGTTGATGTCTAGTCAGTGCCCACAAGAACATAAGAGCTCAGCAACAAATCACTTCAGATTAAAATACTATTCTAAGCTGTGTAGACATTTGTTTAGTTATAGAAAGATCTATCAATCACACCAAAGAAAAATAAACATCTGTGCAAAGTCAACTTAGAGGAACATTTCAAAGTGAAAAAACACTCTGATGCAAAACAACATATACATATCCCAAATGTGCATGTATGCAACCATAAACACTTAAACTACCTACCTTGCTCAGTCATTCTTAAACTTCTTCAACATGTAGTCATAGAGAACAGCGTGACTGGCCTTGCAGTCGCCTATAAACCAAAACGTCTATGCAGCGTGGAGTTTGTATTACAGCTAAGATTAGCTAACTTGCTCAGATGTCAGCTGAACAACTTGGGTCCTATAAGAGGAAAGGATGCATCCGTGTTCAACAGATCGGTGACCACCTCAAGAGTCGGTACCGTTATTCAAAGACCACCGGTGAAAAATAAGATCATGATGTTTAAGGAAACACTCATATCAAATAAAATCCTCTACTAGCACAACGGCATCGGCAAGGTTGCTTGTTAATAACAAACAGGGTCAGCCCAGTGCAGGTTGACATGTAACGGCAGGTAGATCATTCTTACTGATAGAACACAGATACTGACAGGTGTGTTTCTTAATTCAAGGTAACTCCCTGTTCTCAAGCCTTTGTTGGGAAAGTCAGTATTTAACCATCGACTAGAAATCTCCTGAAGAACAGATCACTGAGAAATCTGTTATTTAGGAGTTAAATAAAGACTTGCCAACTGGTTTTTTTTAGCCCAAATTACCTGTCCGCTTAGATTAAACCATCCAAGGTACATGGTAAAGATATTTATTAAACAAAATGATTTGGCAAAAAGGCAAACTACAGCATATCAGTATATATAGGCTATTATCTAATATACAAAGAAATGCATACAAAAGAAAAAGCTTACAGGAAATAAAGCATACATGATCTGTTATTAATATTTTGATGATCTTTGCATGTATTATGAGTAATTTTTTGCCAAGCCTCTTTAAATTATTCTAAACGCATCAATTTAATTTATAATTCCAAACAACAGTGCACGACACACATTGAAAATTTTGAATACATCTTCAGTTACATATTTGAATAAAGAGTCTGGAAAGTAGACTGGACCAAAATAAAAAAATGACATCTCATTTCCTCTCTTGAAAAAACATTTCATGCTAATGTATCTCCATGGTGGTAAAAGCAAAAAGCAGGAGGAGAAAGTCACCTGACTCAACACTATAGTCAGAAGCTTCTCATAACCATGCAGAGCAGGTCCATACAAAGCGCTGCGTTTAAAGACAAACATACAAAAGCTGAAGAGAAAGCTATGCAGCTGTAAAATGGGAGTGGTAAGGTGTGATGTGTTTGAAAAAAACACACCTAGTTTTACCATAAATTTTTTTTTTATTTAGCATAACGTTCTACCACACCTTCACAACATTATTTTAAAGGGTTAGTCCACACAAAAATAAAACTTGTGTCTTCAGTTAGGTCTGATAGCAGTGATGCTGAATGTTATTAATTCCTGTGTGCCACATTACCAACAGCAGCAACAGAAAGTTTGAATAATATTTTTAATAAAGTCATTTTGTAGTATCACATGGCCTCAGAAGACAAATGAAATACAGGACACACATCATAGACTACTTTTATAGTGTCTTTTTGGACTTTGATAGCCTGTGGTCAATGTTTGCAATATTCTTCAAAACAACATCATTTGTGTTCCAAAGACAAATAGTTAAGTGACAGAAATTTGGAACCCTAGAATATGTAAATAGAACATTTTTGGATTCATAAACTATTCTTTGAATGCTAATTCCACTAACCAAACTCTGATCTTAGACCACCTATAGTCTCATACTGTTTTTATAAAAATACAGATCAATGGTCAAAGTAACATGATCTTTGCATCCGGGAGGAGAGGGGACACCTGTTAGGCCACATTGCCATTTTGGTTATTGCTGTTGATGCTTGGGGTGGCTCTGCAGGTGTGCCCATTGACAACACTCAAGAAAGGGGATACCGGCATATAAAGCAACATGACCTGAAGCCCACAAATCGAGGTTTGGGAAGGGCGGACAGGACCACAAGCTCCAGGGAAATTATTTAAAGATGACCAAACCCCTCACAGCCCGCAAAAGACAAACCTGTTTTGCAGCTCTATAAGATCGTTAATGTATGTTAAATAACACAATGACGCTTGCTTCTGAAAAAATCAAATAAAATACTTGACCACATTGTTTGTAGTTGGATAAACTGCACTCATAAACACCTTTTTTAGTCCCCCATCATTATGAAGACAAGCATTAGGCAGAAAGGGGATTTGGCCCACGGCAACTTCACCATGAAAGCAGGCAGCTGAATTTCATTACAGAACTAAGCTTTGAATAAGCCAGAACTAAAGGACTTTGGTGAAGAGAAGGGGGGATGGTGAACACACCTGTGCGTTTACATTAGCTTCTGGCAGGGGAGTCAAAAGCTTGACCCGGGCTTGAATGCCCCTAACCATTCCTTACAACAAGCATGCCCATTCCCCCTTGTTCCAAATTCAGCTTCAGAGCTTATTATCATCTTGACAAGTACTGAGGAGCTACTGAAATTGCAGATAACTGCCTTTCTGTTTTCTAGCAACTAAATAAAATTCATCGTAATGCGCAAGTTAGAAATAACTAAACACTGCAAAATATTTGCAGTGATATCCCTGTTATTATTACCTGGTTCAACTGAAGCATCTAAACCAGGGGCATCCAAAAAACACGACATCAACTTGGTGTCAAAGGTCCTTCAAAGTGTCTGATGCTTACAAAGTGCTGTACTAAACTGAAGATCAGACCGAAGGTCCTAAACCCGTTCTGGGTCAGCTAAATATAAAGACTCATTTGAACCCTGAAGAGAAAGTGACTTAATAATAAGGACAGACACATTAACAGACGCATGGGCTGTTGAGCCTATTTTTATCATTATCACCCACTTGGCCCAGTCTGATAGCCTTAAACGGTTGCCTTTGATATAGCTTTAAATTTATTAGTAAGTGGAGGCAAAGTGCTTGCTTATCAGTAACAAGGGTATCACTCGTAGCTACTGCAATCTCTTCCTGTTTGCATACTCAATGAAAATATTTAACAGTATAATATACGAAAAAGGTGAAACATATAGCAGTTATGATTATGCAAAAGTATCACCTGAGTAGATAGAAATGCACACTTTCAGCCTGACTCCAGTGTAAAATCATATGAAAAACTGCACGTGCCTTTCCAAACTGCCTTATCTACTGTTGTCAAAGGTTAAGAGGTATTTGACTTCCATGTCACGCTGGCAGAGAAATAATGGCTCACCTCTGCGAAATGACTGAATAACAACAAAAAATATATACAGCCTGACCAATCCTGACTTCCTAACATGTGACTTTTAATGGTAATAAATATGAATATTACTTTATTGAAAATCACAGAGAATATTACATCACATTTGTTAATTTTTAACAAAACACATTTTAGAAGAAAAAGAGAAGAATAACTAAGATCTCAAAATCGATTGCCTTCATTTTGAATAAATTGGTCAAGTTAGAAAGTGCTGCATAAACAGACCTACAGCATGTGTGATATAACTGTGGTCTTTCAAGAGTAAAACAAAAACTTCAATGCTATATAAAACAATATTAATATGTTTATGCATGTTTACTAGTAGATGGAGAATTGACTATTCATGACATGAGCACAGTTTTGGGAGACATTTTTGGAATGCACCTCTGATTCCAGTTCTTCTCTATTTTTGGAATGCATTTCATCTGTTAAAGCCCATCTGTAACACCACACAGCCATATTTAAAAAGACGCACACACTCACCTCGTGTTTCCAAAGAAGTCTCCAAACATTCTTAGGTTGAAATCTTAAATCAACAAAATGTATATTATTTCCTGGGAGTACTCATGTGCTCCTATGACATTTTTATCTCAAGAATTAAAGGGTTAGGCTCAAGAGAAGACTTACAGTTTTATTGTCTTGGCTTTCTATTTTTCAGAAGAATTGAGTAATACACTGACTGACCAGTATAAAATGGCAATGAAACTGACCTTAAAACAGACAACTGGCATGCTATCTCAAACAAAAATGTTTGTATTTTAACTCCAATCACAAAAGTTTCAAAGATTGCTATTCTGTGACACTTCTTCAGTGTATATAGTGCACTGATAAGGCTCTTATTTATTTATGGATGCCATAAATAACCAACACATACTTGTATCCACTATTTTGGATTTGCAGTGAGCCAGACAACCCCAAAGGCCTTGTTTGTTGACAACACTGCCATCTTGAGGTCAGTATTCCTTAAACCTCTCCTGCAAGAATACATGAGTACATTTTCAACATGCACATCTTGGAATACAAACATAAAACCAATTCAATTGAAACAATAAATTACAGCATTTTGATGCTGCAATATAATTTAATATGCACAAAACTATGAAACAAGCTCTCACTTATTTACCTCCAACTCATGTAGATATAACTGACATTATGGAAAGAAAAAGATACATATCAAAACACATCAGTCCTTTTGTCTCACAGCTTTCCACAAAAAATGTTAAGCTCGTGGCAACAGGAATTAGAAGGCTCTCTGACAGACCTGTACAGTGTCATTCTGTCACTGTTTCTAACAAACTGCAACACTTGAGTTTTTTGGTTTCCCTTCCTCGTTCCCATCCTATCTTCTCTCCTCTGTCCAGTCATACACTTGACTTGACCAAGGACAGGCTGGAGCCGGTTATTTGTTTAGCTCTCCAGTGGAGCCAGGCAGAGTTCTTCTCTTGATAAAGAACCTTGAGAGGGCTGAAAGCCACAGGAGCCTCCCGAAGTCACAGCCGTGGAATGCTGCATTAGCACACTTCACTTTATTCATCAAAATATATAGCACATTATAGTGCAAAGTTAGGCAAACTGTGCCTTTTTTTCTACATTGCCACCACATTATGATAAGCCGGAAAGTAAATAAGCAGTTGGAAATGCTTTGGAAAATGCTAGGGTGCACTCCGTTATGTATTAGTGTGGACAAGGTCTCAGCCGAAGAGTTTTCAAATAAAGGAGTCTATACTTTCATTTTATTGCAGTGTATTCCTTATGCAATGTCTTAATTATTTGCTTTTCACAAGGATAGGTTTGTTACTTATGTAATTTAGACCGCAACTACTGAAAACTGTTGTTATTTGAAATCGTCAAAACACACTGCTACGCAAAAAAAACAAGCCCCTCCCTCCATTACTCCGCTCTCAGACGTGCTGTGCAACGTAGGCATAAAATTCTTAGCTTTATCATAGCTTAGACCACACAAATAATAATGCAAATTAATAAAATAAGCAAAGGCGAAACGAGTATATACAAGCAGCACACTGGTTCCAGATAAACAATGACGATCAAAACTGCACCGTTATACAGCTAATATAACAACAGCAACAACAACAACATATCTTGGTTCTGACAAACAGCAAAACCAATGTTACTCACATACTGATCCAAATCAAAGCAACCTCCTCTGGGTGATTTTTAGACGATCTTTCTCTCCAACGTCTCTCTGCTGAAAGCCTTCGTCATAGTACTGCAAGTCCTAACGCGTCTCTGCTTGAAAGTCTTTATAATATTAGTCCTATCTCCTGCCTGACTTTTATCCTTCTTTTTAGAATTAATATCCACCTTTTATGTAATAAATAAGACATCTCTCTCTCTACAGTTTTTCTAATGCCCGCTTGCTCTCTTCCCTCCATCAACATGAGCAGACACGCCCCATACTGCTGATTGGCTACAAGTTTGCTTTGGTACTCGGCCTGACTCAGTTTTCTAAAGCACCCTCCTTTAAACCTCACCTTTAAGAGACCATTTCAAAAAAACATTTTCAGTTTTTCTAAATTTACTCTTGGAGATGTGTTTAGGTAAAATTATAATTTTTGTGTTATTCTGTGAACTACTAACAATATTACTCCCAAATTTCAAACAAAAATATTGATTTTATTAACATTTAATAAAATGATAACTGGAGAAACAGGTCAAAACAACAGAAAATATGTATTTTTTCAGACCTCAAATACTGATTACATGGTCATTTGTAACGGTCTCTTCATTTTTTCGTGGCTGTACATTAAGTAGAAACGGCTTCACAGATTTAAAAACATACTACATAAATTCTCTCTAAAATGTGCTAAATGTTTCAAATTAACTGCATTGAAAAAAGACAAAGAAAGCATTTTATAAAAACCTGAAAGGCTTTCCTTGTTGACAGACACCACACGAATGTTTTAGACAGCAGTTACAAAGAAGCGGGAACAATTCTGACACTAAACACACCTTTGCCAGCCTTAATTAGAGCTGCATTTAAAGGCTAAAGGGGTTTTTGGCTTAACCACTTGAGCTGGCTAGGCCATAATGTACTAAAGAGTTTCGGTTAAGATTAGGTTGGAAAATGCATGGAATGGGCAAACTTTCCAATTAGGCATCCAATGGACATTAGCCCCCTAAAGGAGCAATTAGCAGCAGAAGGAACCGGTACAAGATGTGGGAATAGAGTTTTTGCATAGGTACATTTTAGGTCACCTGTAGGGTATCAAAGAAGTTAAAACCACTTGAGAACCGTTAACTTTATCATAGTGTCCCACCACGTTTCATTGGAAAGCGTTAAAATCAATTTTCCCCATTCTCCCCAACGCTTTGGGTTTCAATGATCCTGTGAAGCCACAACCATGGATGCCCCATAGCACAGACCCAAAACAACAATGACCATGAGCACCCTCTATAAACTAATGGGAAATCATTCATCTGCTCTGCTTTCAATCCAGAAAGCAGCCGTAAAGGATGCAACAATGTGCTTCATGGAGGTTCTCTGACACGCTTAATAAAATGTACAATAATAGATGCCAAAATAGAAGCCAAGGTGCAGGATAGCAACAATCGGTTCTCAACACTTCAATGCTTTCAGCTACTCTTTAGGTTTTACAGAAGAAAACTGATGATTAGTAAAACGAACATGACTAAAGATCCTGTTCAAGCAACATTTTCTGTTTGCGTCACCAGAATTCTGAATATGCTGATCCACTGTTTATGCATAGCCATCTGTTTGCCAGTGACTGGACCAGCTGTTCAACTTGTATCCCTAATATGAGTCTCGGGTCAGGATAGCATCTTTGCAAGCCGGTGTCTATGCAACTAGTCTTTGTCTCTGGTTACAGAGCTGGTCCAGCGGGACTTGACATCGTGGCCACGCATGATTAAATGGCTTGCTCTGATATTCACGCTGATATTAAGAGTAGCAATATGGCACGATCTTATCAGCAGGAAATGAGTGATGCTCTTAAAGGGCCAACTGACATGCAGAGGGAATATATTCCCATAGCTCATTGATAATCTGCACAATATTATCTCAGAACGAAAGATCTGGGGAGAGCGTAGTGGGAAGCAAAATAAAACCTCTGACAATCCGGTCTATGAAAAATGCAAGGAAACTAAATAGAAAACTTATTTGATTTTTATATAACTAACAGATGCGTGTAATATCCAGAAAAAGATTCATTTCTATCAGCCCACAGCAGCTTTATTTGTTGTTGTTGATGTTGTTGTTGTTGTTCCTAACAAACATTTCTTCCTTTTTGAGAATTTAGTGTTTACTGGCAGTAAGTGTGGGAGAGAGACAGATAATCGTGCTGTCACACTGAAGTGATTTATCTCACCACACAGTTAGTTGAGGAAGAGAAACTGAGGATCCCATCTAGGTTATGCACCACTACAAGAAGCTATGCAGTTTAAGGAAACCCCCACATTTACATACACACACACACACACACCCCTCATTCCATCCATCCCATTCTCCCCAAACAATCTGTTGGCCCATCGAGGCACTAAAGCGTGCTCTGTTAAACCTCTCATGACTAGAACGAATGCAGTAGACACAATCTGGCAGGAGATATTTTAATGGCTTCCTGTATGACAATCGATGCATGAACAGGGTGAACAATAGTAATGGGGGCACAAATATTTTGACAGAGCTATGCTACCCATAAAACTTGAACCATGCACACATTTTTGCTTTATTTATTTATTTTACATAAACTATTTATATTACTGCCAATTTGCATATACGTCTTAAATAGGGGCAGACATGGAAAGCAGTTTAGACTGCAAAACACGAAATGACTGAAACTCATTTATTAGATTAAGAATATGTGAATATTGTGTTTGTATAGATGGTTTCTTCGAACACAAGCGCCTGACCTGAAGTTAACTTCAGGTCTGTGTTTGTTGATCGGTCTGGCTAGTGGCTAATAATATAACTATTTATACTTTATACTTTGTGGATATGTACAGGAAGTTAAGTTTGGGCCAGAAAAGTGAGCATGCGCAGTAATGTTTGTTTATGTTGTTACTTTGAAACCGCCTAAGCCAGGGGTCTTTTAAAAGAGACATTATAGAATGTGTATGTGGACTAGTGTGTGTCTAAACGGATATCTTTAATGAATGCTGTGGTTGGCAACATGTCAACAGCATCTGCGCAAGTATTCACAAATCCAGCATGTTCACAAAAGGCCTCTGTCTGAAGATTCGTGTACAAGCAATTAAAGTACAACCACAAACAACAATTTAATTAAACAAACATCAAGGTTTTTTTCTCATTTATTCATCCTTGGCTCGCGGCAAAACTTGCCCAGACTTCAAACAGACATGTGATTTAAAGGCAACTAATGAAGAAAAAAGCCCAGTAACTATTAAACTGATATGCTAACATCCATAATCTACCCACATGGCATTCTCAAGATTATTTGGGAAGATACATGTAAAGAAAAACTGATACAAAAACAATCTGATCCACCAGATTGATATTTTTCCGTAAACACTAAAAGTAAAGAGGTACCGAATATAATCAGCGGCAAAAAAGAAAAATCACATGTAGGGAAGTTTTCACATCTCCAAATAAATCACATCAGTAAACCCCTTTAAAAGATCAACTGGAGGATGTCAATCACTGTTTTGACATTTTAAGAATGAAAATAAAACACAACCAGTCACTATCTTCAGGAATGTATACATGAAGCAGCAGCTGGTGTAGGTTATGAAACACTTATGACATGCACAACACTATGAATTTAACTGTCCCCTTCAGCTAAAGCGGACTCCGCACACGAACAGGATGAATCCTGTTACTGTAGTTTATGTTCAGACATGTTATTAGCACTGAACTGTGCTCACAGTTATGACAAGCCTTTAAAACATTTTTGTGCGCATGTAACAGCTAATCAAATATGTTACCCCGGATCAAGTAAGCCGGTCTTAAGTAGCACAAGAACATTTGTAGTAATAGCCAAAAATACATTGTATGGGTCAAAATTATTGATTTTTCTTTTATGCCAAAAATAATTAGGATATTAAGTAAATATCATGTGTCATGAATAAATATGTCAAAACCATTTTTGTGAGTGAATGCAGCAAAATCGCTAACAAAAATGCTTGGAAACACGCCTACAAACTTCCCTCGCTGCTGCCGCTCTTTGGGAATAACCCACTCAAGTTTGGTATCTATATAAAGCTTAGATTTTCAGCTTTCATGTTTATTCTCCACAACGTCATTACAGCGCTAAGCCAAAAGGTAGCGTTAAAACAAACCTGTTTCTTCTTAGCAGTGGCCTGCTACAGCACCTCTGATCAACAACTTTAAAGGACATTTTCTCAATGTTTAGATGTTTTTGCACCCTCAGATTCCAGAGTTTTAAATAGTTGTATCTCTGCATATTGTCCTATTCTAACAAACCATATATCAATAGAAAGCTTATTTATTCCGCTTTGAGATTAATCTTAATTTTGAAAAATTGACCCTTAAGACTGGTTTTGTTGTCCCGATGTCGCATACAAATATATGCAAGCTGACATTTAAAATCTTGTAAAAATATACCTTAAGAAATGTTTTCATTAAAATTCCTCAGTCTCCAGTGTCTCTCATGGGAGGAAAAAAGACACAATAAACCAAAGGTTACAACAAGTGACCATATTTTTATACTAAACTATTAAAATGTAAAAATTAAAGTGAATAAACGGTTTAGTTTTTTAGAACTTTACAACTATCAGCAACTATATTATGCACAGAAGATCTGCTGCTAACCCTATTAGTGAGCAATTCTTAGATGTTCTGGGATCTATTTTGTTCAAGCCACAGTCCACATCAGGCAATGCTTTCTGGGGCAAGTCGGCTGTGAACAACACCTCTGATCTCATCTCATTGTAGAACAACAAGTTATCTCCCTTTTGACTCCAGGCAGTTTTAATAAAGACAAAGGTGAATGCTTGTTTGTATGTCATTTGATCAAAATTACATTTATCTATTGTCCATTTTAGTTTATAAACAAACATAAAAATTTGTCATGTGAAATAGTAATACACACAACCTTAGCTGAACTGACTCTTTGGTTTGACTCTCTGTTTGTTTATAGTGCAAGGGGTCACTGGGTCATAAGGTTATAATAATAGCACACCCTCCTGCAGAAAATGCTGTGAATGTGTGTCGAGAGCACTGAAGCTCAAGTGAACTCTGGTGAGAAACAGACAATGGCATTGTGACCCTTTAAGTCACTGTACAGATACATCAAAGCGAGAATACCAGTGAGAACCTGATCTATCCCTGTAATTACAGAAAAACCTTTATTTCTGTAGACACACCTACAATATTGTCATAACATGGTGGGATTTCTATTTGGGTCTACAAAGCTGCAACTTGTGACTTTTTTATTAAAATATTCAAAAATAAGTTATTGAGCAACAAGACATCAGTTTTTAAAACTGTCTTTAAACCAATTTGTGACAGTAAGCTTATCAGAATTAATCATTTGAGCAGCCAATGTCATTCTGACATTATTTGACTTCAACCCATGTAAAGAGAAGTACATACATCAATTTTATGTTTCAAACAAATATGGCGAGATACAGGCAAATGTTATGAATTTCAGCTCCATAAACAACTACAGCTTTCATCCAACTGAAAGATCAAACCTTGGCAGCTTGAGAAGCCAGAGGGTCTTGCTAGTCTACAAGCTGCCTTTGGTCTATTAGACATGCAACCCTGGTGAATTGTTCCTACGGAACACAGCGTGGTGTGTGACCTTGACACCAGAGGAATGCTTGGGAATGAGCTCAGTAATTGCAAGCATGCCTTAACAAACCAATGAGCAAATCAGTGAAAACACTATCCACCGAGCACACCTCCCGGGATCCTCCTCTCTGTAAACTCAGAGAAGCCTGTAAATAGACTAAAGGGGTTCTGCTATGTAGCCACATAACCACGTAATGTTCGGGTTTGGAGCTGAAGTTAGAGAGACTGCATAATCTGGTATTACTGGGAGGGGGTTAATGACAGGTTTTTAGAATAAATAGAGATCAGATAACAGAAAGTTGAGCTAGTGATTCAAGATTATTAAAATCTGACGCTTGAGGCAAATCTAAAAGGGATTAAGACAGTTTATACACCAGGTGCAAATCGGTTCAAAAATGTATTCGAGGTATGTGAACTTGTGAAGGAGATTCGGAAAAGAGTAAATGGAATCCTTTTAAACTTATAAGTCCTCTGTTGCTTTGACAGATGAATTTGTTAGGCAAGCATCAATCATCTTAGAGCGTGATCTGTGACTGTAAAACAGACATCTCTGTAAGGACCTGTAGTAAAGTCATTTTTTATTTAGTCATCACACCATGGCCCCTGGGAAAACACTGTTTTATCTAGTCCAGCCGCTGTCTGTGTTTTTACAGTAACACACTGTACCTCATCCATAACACTGACAACAGCAAGCAACTGTACTACTTTAGTATATACAGGGATCAAACTGGTGATGTCATAGCTTTAAAAAAAAAACGAGGAATAAACATTCGCATATCATGTGTCTTGATAAATTATTAAAAAGTTAGTTACGCAGGTGAGAGTGTCTACCAAGTCTTGCATAACATATAGTGTCAGCTTAAGTCTGGCTGGTGAAGTCCCAGCATTTTTCGATACATCCACTGTTCTTCCATACAGCTCTGTAGGTAGGTACTGTAGTATTTTTTAGATACCTCAGGCTTTCACTGAAGAAGGTGTCATTTGCATGTTTACATACAGTATGTAAACCTTACATGCCCAATACGAAACCCTTATGCAAACCGCCTGGATATTACAGGAAGAGCCCGAGTACAATATTTCTCTCAAGGGAAAACAATTTTAGAAATACAAACATACTCAATGGAAACTTCATTTTTATCAATGTATCAATATAAATCATTATTAATAAAAAATGTAAATAGCAGACTGGTAACATCCTCGATATTTTATACCATAAGTACATGGCTGTGCTGATGTGCAGGTTTCTGTTCATTTCAATAAACAAAGTAGATGGTGAGAGCTTCTGTCCTCTACATGCTCAAAACTCAGTTGTGAATTACTTTCAGTAAACAATAACTTGTTCAATTTCTTTCAAAGCACAAAACAATTGGTAAAAAGACACATTAGAAGGTGAAATCCGGATGGAAATTTGGTTACCTGGGTGAACCTGCCTGCTATTAGTGAAAACAGAAACCTGAGAGGCCTGTTATGAGCTAGGCTTTAGCTATTCATGTGGGCTAAGACAAGCAAAGCCCTGAATCCCACACAGACAGCGTGGTTGTTTTTAATTCATATTAAACATAAAAAAGACAATGAATTTTGATTTAAATACTATGTAGATATGGAAAACAAATAAATAAAACCCAATAAGTAGGATCAGGTTGGAATTGCATTTTTTATGGCCTTTATTCAAAGTGTGAAATTAATCCATGTTTAGTGAATGCGATATGTGTTATCAATAGATGTTAAATAAGCCACATCTAAAATGAGCGCTTATCATCTGACATTTCAATAACAACACAAGCAGCAACATGTGGCAGCAAGCTTGAGCTAAAAGAGATAAGATCACTGACAAATCTGGCCAACTGCTAGCCTGAACGTTTTTAAGCAATTAAATGGGTGTTCACACTGAGTGAAACAGGAAGTTGTTCATTTTCAATAAGAGTTTTGCAGAATTTCAGTATATGCAAATAAGGGGCAATGTCATGCATCAACTACCAACAGAAATGGAAGCTACATGATCCACTGTCTGAGAGAATACGCTGCAGGTAGGATTGCCTACTAGAAACCTTACAGTACAGCAAAATGGCATTCAGTGATTTAATCGCTGTCAGCTGCAGTAATAATAACTTGGAATCACATATTCTTTTAACTTGTTTACTAAAGATACCAAAGCTTTATTGGCTGGTCAAATGTCTAACTGTTTATTTCGGAGGGAGGTACTCAGCCAACAGCTGCAAAGAAAAAACATGGCTTAGAGAGAACAGAGTCTGATGTAAACCTAGACATTTCTAATCCCTATTATAGCCCTGCTGAGAGAGGCTGCAGAAAAGGTTAAACAGGGCTCCAGACAAAAAAAACAGTTAAGGAGCCAAATTTGGGAAAAATCTGCAGAATTCCGCAGAATAGTTTAAAATTTGTTCACAAATATAAATATGTTTAAATGTTGCCTGTTCATGCATTTAAATGCAAATGACAGCAGATTTGGTTCTGCTTATTTAAAAAGAGGCAGAGAACCTTTGTTATTGATTAATGCTAAGACTGTTTAAAGTCACCATGAAACGTTCTAAATTAACCTAATACATTGGACAGTCAGTATAGTTCTACCTCTTTTTTTTAGGCATTCTATGCCTAAAAAATGCAAGCATTAAATGCAGTAAAATTGCAATGAAACAATATGTACGTAATGGACTGTAAAAGGTTATGCAGGAGTCCCCAGGCCTAGCTGACATTGAGAGGAGTAACCTAAGAAGTCTGACAGGCAGCAGAAGACACCTTCAGTTGAAACCTGAGGACATCTGTGGCCAGTCAACCAAGCTCTTTGTAGGCCCTCAGCTTGCAACAACACATACAGCCACTGATAACTGATGGAGAACTCGATCTGTTGGCATTCCTTTTCGTCTCAGTGGCAGTTGTGTGACTAACCACTGCAGAAAAAGAAACATAATGAAAATGCTAATTGTCCGATGGCACCATAAGAATGTGCTCTCCCAATGTGCTGTTATATGTCTACATCTGAACAGCGAAAGAATATATAGACCATCTACAAAGGTCTCAAATATTTGTTGTTTAGCCAAAGCAGGCTCAACTGAACAATGTCTGCCACATGCCATTCCTAGTCTTTCACACCCAAGACTATTTGGCATTTGTCTTTTCTTTCCTTAGACCTGCCTGTTCCTGCCCAAAATCTTTAGCTAAGTGTTCATGAACGCTGCCCTTCACTGCATTCCATTCAGTTCTGAACTTTAGAAACTACTGTAGGATAGATCAGGGGAAGGTTTACTTCCTAATTGTCTTTTCCTCACTTCAATCAGGCCTTCAGTGAAGGACAGGAATCCTGTTTTAAAGAAGGGTTTAGAAAAACTAACATTTTGCTTATTTCGAGAACAAAACTGTCTGTATTTATTTATATATTCATTTTTGCATTGTGTACATGAATGCAATTGCAAATCATATGCATTTAATGCAGTCTATAACCCGATCGGTCCTCAAGAGTGCTGAGATGTGTTTTCTGCTTTAGTCCTGCTTACACATGACACAAAGCAATGCTTGAAAAAACATTACCTTACTACATAAAGCTTTAGTACCTAAAAAGGTATTTCAAATGACCATATAAAGACTTCATTTTAACTTCATATTTCAGAAAATATGCATGTTACTTGCAAATGCCAGGTCTGTAGAAAAAAAGGACAAAAGGACCTCTGTGTTAGAAAGTAGGAGTTTTTCCTCTACACAGACCAACAGCAGATGCAGAATGACATCTTTGTTTTGAGCATGTTTTTGCTGTTTGATGAGATCTTTACATTGTTGCTGTGAAGCCATCTTCCATTTCTATAGTTTCATGAGATATGACTAAGACAACATTAGATATTATTTTACATTTACAATTATGCATTTTGCAAGCTTACATTGCATTGTACTATACATTTGTTTCTAGTAGGTGCAATCCCTGGGATCAAACCCATGACCTTGGCGTTGCTAGCGCAATGCTCTAAGCACGAAGCTACATGAAAGCTTTGATGTCATGAATTTTTTAAGTTGGACATACTGTGTGACAATATCTATAAGAACAAAAACGTCTTTTAAGAAAAACAACGAACTGTTAACTATGCCCAAGTTGGAAAAAAACGAAATAGCCCACTTGTGCTGGGAGAGCCCCCATTGTATTGTTTATGTTTATCTAGATAACAGTAAACATGATTAGGGTTGTTCCGATACCGATACCAGTATCGCAAATGCCACTGTTACCACGTAAAATTCTGGTATCGGTATCCGCATCGGTATCGGCGAGTACTTGAATCCATGTTCTAACCCGATACAATTTTCTAAAACAGGACCTAGTTATGCCCGCTAGCTTTGCATAACTCTGCAAATGGGAAATCACTGTCAAATCACTAGTATATACAGCTGTACCGGCCAATACCCTGAACACAGGTATCAGAATTAGTATCGGGAAGGGAAAAGGGGTATCGGAACATCTCTAAACATGATCCAATGAGTAAATTTAGCTAATCTACCTTATAACAGTAATAAATAAGCCTACATCTAACATTTCTCATAGTACTATAATGTTTCTGGTATAGTGGGCTAAATAATGTCTGGGCAGTTCCATTCCTTCTCTGAGATTGAGAATTACTTGATCTTTTGTTTCCACATTTTCCTGAAATGCTTCAAGCTACATGGAGCAAATGTCAAATGACTAAGTGTAATCCAGTTTTTTGGACTGGGTGCCAAAAAGCAGGATGTCATTCAATCTGTCCATTCAGAAGTACAAGGAAAGGGCCACTCTGAAAAGCAGTTTTAAGGGCCATTTATAAGTCAACGTTTTCAGCCAAAAACTGAAAAGATTTTAAGCGTTTTGCCTGTTAGTTTACACTACAATGGCGTTTTGGGGACTGAAAACGCATATTTTTGAAAACGGGTTTCAAAGTGAAAGTTTCCGAAAACTACGCCATCATCCATCATCGTCTCCGTGTAAACTCTAGCGCTTTCCAAAAACGATGACGTCAATACGCGTTCACAGTCTATAAGCATGTATTTTCCATTTTTTACTACATCGTTGTTGTATATACATGGCCTGAGTCTATGACACAATACTAGGAATTTAATAAGAGTCAGCTAAATCAAGAATTTCATGCTATACAAGTTTTAAAATTTGAGGTACTTTTAGTTCATTACGTTCAGTTTTCTTTTTTTATGCTTTTCCCTACTGAAATTAACTGACTAAAGAAAGTTACACAATTTGAGGTTTTTAAAAGCTTCTTCAATGCTAAAGGCAAAACTGTGCAAAAAGTGTAATGTTAGATATTTTGTAATTACTTCGAAACTACAGAAAAACAAGCTGAAAACCGCTAGAACTAACATCTAAAAAACATATTATGGACTTGTTTTCCAGTCAGCATTAGTGCCTTATAAATATTGTTCATAAGATCAGAGTTGTCCACTGCAAAACACGAAGTCAACAACAAGAAAAGACCATGAACTTCTGCCTCCATTTCAAGTGTTTTGCATCCAGTCTCTCTCAAATATTCCCCTCAACTTTAGTGACCAAAAGCTTTAAGGTGCATTAACTGCATTTGATGGAAATAAGATGAACAAATATAATTTACATCCTCTTTCAACAAAGACAAAGACAAAGTACATTGACCAAGCTGATGAGACATCAAATCCATCTCATTACACCACATTCTAAATTCAAACAACTCCTATGTTCCACTAGGAAGTCATAAAAATGACTTCTACTGTATGTTGAAGCTATAAAAAGAACCATTAACTGATGTGAGAAAAATCCGGGAGAACAAGCTGAACACAAAACCTTATTTCACTGAACTTAATTAAGTTAGTATACAATCAGCCTTTAATAGAAACTAGCTTAAAAGATCCTGGTAACCCATCCACAAAAGAGTGAGAGATTCTCCATGCTGGAGATGGTTGGAAGGTTTTGACGAATGGCAAAAAAGGAAGATTAGATTTGCAAACAGTTCTAACCAAGCAGCAAAGTGGAAGTAATTTCCTCTGTACAAACAAGCAGCAGCAGTGTGGCTTTTACGGCCTGAAAAAGACATAGGTGACAGTTCCCTTCACATGCATGAACTGAGCTTTGATCCACATGTGCAAAGCTTTCTCGGCAAGGTGCAAATTGAATGACATCTGCCATGTGTCCACATACACAGTGTGCTTTCAGGTGCTCTTCCATACAGCAAAAATATAAGGCCATCACTTTTGACATTTAAACTGTACTTTCAAATTATGTTCAAGCTTTTTTAACCAGAATCATTGATGTTAATAGACTGATACAACAAGGTAAATATTTAATAGAGGGGAACAATGTTTATATATCTATCCCATTGTTTTCAAATTGATATATTGCCACACAGTCTAGTGTACAGTGTCAAAGAACTTAAATTCATATTTACATTCCTAAAACACTACATTAAACTGGCACATCTGAAACATTGCCACCCATGACCGGCACTCAACTATTTGCTTTAAAGAAAAGTTCTTGCCATATTACTTTTAACAATAAGAATTGCTCTGAAGAGAAAGGATAAAGGCAGACGGGGGTCTCACATCGTTTAATACGGTCTTTCATTATGTCACTGGTGAAAGGAGGCTTTGGAACACTTTCATCTCTCTATAAACAACTGGGACTGCCTCCAAAAGATGTCTCAGCACCACCATTCACAGTCACAGACCAGAACAGTCGACACCCTGTGGATGTGCCAATTTTCCTCTGGATTACCCCCTCACAAAGTTTACTATCAGAAGTTTAATATCGTCCAAGCCTTTGGTCACGTACTCACACAGGGAATACATCCACAGGAATTCACCATAGCAGAATTTGAAATTGTCTGATGTTGAAATAAAAGGAGAATGGATCCAAGAAATGACATTTGAAAGGGGAGAAGACTGCCGTGCTTCAGATACACCAACCAGAGGAATCATTCTGGACTGTGCTGATATTTGTGTGATGTTGACATGTTTCACTAGCATATAATAATGTTTTTGTGATCTATGAACAAGACCTCAATTTGAGATTCAGTGACAGAAAGCCCTCAGAATATGTAATAAAAAAAAAACTTACCAAACAATATTAAAATATATTTAATATATCACATAGCCAGAAGAGTTGAATCACCGCTAAACTTTTTTTAGGGTGCACACTTAAAAGCTTACATTGAGGCAAAATCTGTAAAAAAAAAAAAAAAGTCCTGAATTTCCACAGGAAGGGCGAACATTATAATTACGTCCTGTCCACTGACCTGAGAACAGCATATTGCCTAGACATTTGTCAAACAGTTTCTGTTAGTGCTACTTACAACCGACAACTTCAATTATAGCCTAATACAGAAAACAACCAAACAAAAAACTGTCGCTCAGCGCAGCATCTGAAGAACGCATGTTTCGCACGGCTCGTTTAATTAAAATAACTGAAAAAGGTATATAAATAAAACAAAAACTCACTCAGTAAAGTACATTTAAAGAAAACCTCAGCTGTTTTAGTCACACAAAGCGGACCCTGTTAACCATTAAAATGAAATTGCAATCTATCTTATCTTGCTGAAGTAACAAGACCCGCGCGACCAATGCACCTACAATCGTCACCTACATAGCCTATATCCTCACGTTAGCATGCATGCTCGTTCTGCTGCTTACACTATAAAACATTAAATAGTTTCTATAGCATTGTCACGAAGAATTGCTCTCTCTGTTTACCAAAAGGACAGAAGTTCACAGCTCACTTTCTTATAGAAAGGCACAACGTGTTACACATAGGCTACCTGTTGGATCAAGTTTCGCGGGCGCATTGAAGTTAGAAATAATGTCTAGTTTATAACGGTGTGGCCAGCGGTTTTTGTAAAAGGAACAATGAATTACCTTATTCCAAAGAAGCTTGTTTATACCTTCCAGTCCCGTCCCTACGTTCCCTTTGTAAAAGTCCCGGTGAATTGTCCTCTTTGTGCTCATGCGCACAAGACCAGCACGGAGGTATCGTGGTGCACCAGAGCCGCGCGCACAATGGATGTTCCTGACGTGAGAGCGTGACGTGCAAATAACTAAGTACACAAAGACAGGTGCTCCACTTACTGCTTACTATATCAGCAAGTGCACTGAAAGTCACACGGTTTTAAATAAGTAAATGTATGAATTTGTTTACTTTTTACTGTTACTTTTTTATAGTTAGATCATATTTATTAAACTTATTCTTTAACTGGCGAGTAGGCCTATATTTCTGGGGCATTTCCACATTTTTTTCAGGTCAACAATATGAACTTCGCAACTTTGACAAGTTGTTGTTGTCTCTTGGGCATTTTCTCTAATCCAAAACTTCATTGCACTGAAATGGTCTTAGAGTATGCATTAGTCAATATTATTTGGTCTGTTATTAATCTCATGTCTGTTCTGATCTAAAACACTCAAAGAGTGTTTGATATGTTTGTTTTTCTGACAGGTAGATTTGACCTAATTTACACAAAGCAGAGACAGGGGATTAGCAAACAGATAAAGCTGATCATAAAGCGTCGGGTGGGATAAGGCTTAATAATTTGTTTTGTATGTTCTATATAGGAGCTGGTAAAACAGCACGGGAAGTGTTCCAGTTGGGATAAACAGAAATAAACCTGAGCCAGACAAACCAAACATCACACTGATATTTGTTTAACACTGAACTTCAAAGCCATTCACATTAATGAGGAATGTGGTTGTAGGGATTTTCACCCATTCTGATGCAAAAATGATGTCAGAGACCTATTGATAAACAATGGGTTATCACACTGCTTTTCAGGCCAGTAAAGTTCTTCCACACCAGACCAGTAAACATTTTTATAGACTTTGTGTACAGGGGCCTCCTCACTGTTGCCACAAAGTTGGAAGAATGTCATGGTATGCCATAGCATAGCAATTTGTCTTCGCTGAAATTACGGGGCCAAGCCAAACCCCTTAATTAGAAGGGGCATCCACATACTTTTGGCCATGTAGTGTAGTTGTCAAGGGAGGTCCCTATATTCAGCAGCACGTGTTGTAATGTGGTCCACAAAGAAATGCTTTTCAGTCAGATAGGTCTAGATTAGAAGAATGGAAGAAGTTCTTTATTAGTGTAAGCAACCATTAGACCAGGGGTCTCCAACCTCACAGGACCAAATTGATTCTTTCACATATTTTTCACTTGAAGATATTAAAGCTTAAAACACATGCTAACAATAACATTTCATGAACATGTATCACTTGGCTCACAGATTCTTTCGAGCATGTTGAGTCCTGTGTTTGGTGGGCAACTTACTGGGTTCATGTGGGATACCTAGGTGGAGACCACTGCATAGTGCATACAGTATATTGCTGTAAGCTAAAAAGCTACTAAAAGACAGCAATCTGTGGTAAACTTCATACACTGCTGTTTCAATGCATATGATTTTTAAAAATGTAACAGTGCATGAGACAGTGCATTTCTCATGCGAGTTATTAATCGGGACTGACCTCTAGAGGTGTGTTTGGGTAGTTCAGTATGGAGGCACACTAATAATGTTACTTTAATGTCCCCCCTATAAACTTTCAAGCTCCAAACTTATCCCCATTTACATAATTTACATAACTACTTTAAAACTTTGATAAGCTTTTTTTGCACTAGGCCTACATTACATCTGCACTGTTTATTTTCATCTGCACTGCTGTTTATTTCACTAGTTTGCACATTTATATCCATTGCTTGTAATTTTGTATTGTGTATATATAGATTCAGTATTTATTTGTATTTTGATATATTTTTTATGTTTATTCTGTGTTATCTGTATGCACCTGAGTGTAACGCAATTTCAATCCTCCATGTGTATGTACTGTAGGCCTGCATGTGGCAAAATTGACAATAAAACTGACTTTGATAATAATATCTGCTTTGTTATTCGATACATCGTGTCGTTTACATTAACTGGCTGGCGGGTAACGGCTGAGGTTCCCTTGAGCAAGGCACTTAACCCCCACTTGCTTACTATACAAAATGTACAAATGTATAGTACAATGTAATGTAAGTCGCTTTGGATAAAAGCGTCTGCCAAATGCATAAATGTAAATGTAACTCAACAATATTCTGTACCAAAGATATAAAACGTAGGCTACCCCTCCTGTTGGATTTGTTTGTTTTCCCTAAAACACTAAATAGCAATTAACGTTTTCCTAAACACATTATTAAATCGTACTGATCCACGAGGCCATCGCGTGTACGACAAAATGAACGAAAGTGCATCCGCGTTCACTTCACTCCCGCAGCTGGAAGTGTATATAATCTCAGCTCCCTCACTGCGTCAAACCCACAATCATGATGACACAGCAGACAGAGATCAGTGGAACTTTTATCTAGAGCCTAGCAACTCCACAATGCAACTTTGTTTTGTGAAACTTCCACGCAGCCAGTCACACGCCTCTAACAGTTATTCCTCTGGCTGTGCAGTTTTCATTGGTTTAGCTGTCCATACACCCCCTATTCCCTACTATTTCCGCGTTTTTATGTTGGTTTCCGCGATATAAGAGTTGAATGAATTGACTAGTGCTGCTGACACTGTACAAAAGCAAGATATTTACATCATCAGAAATATCGTCACGTATACAATAATGTCAGACCGCGGTGCTTTCGATACTAATGTCGTAACTTTGACGAGATTTCTGCTCGAAGAAGGCAGAAAAGCGAAAGGCACGGGCGAGCTGACAACTCTTCTCAATGCGATGTGCACGGCGATAAAAGCCATCTCCACCGCTGTGAGGAAAGCAGGTATCGCCCACCTGTGAGTATTCTGTATGCAAACTTGCAGCTTGGTTTTAAAATAGTCTACGACTGCTCATTCAAATGCTGAATGTCTCAATTTTAAAACCATTATGTTGACGTGTTGGTGTTGAAATTCCTGCACGCAATGTGTCTGCAACTGAAAACCAACCTCTTCATTGCTGTCTCTCTTAAAAGTTGAAGTAAAACTTTTATATCGTATTATTAATAATATTAATAATCAAGTGTATTAATTATGTTTACATTTTATTTACTTTTAGACCCTCCAATATAATTGAACCCTTTTTTGGCAGGTATGGCATTGCTGGAAGTACCAATGTGACAGGTGATCAGGTGAAAAAACTTGACATCCTTTCCAATGACCTTGTTATCAACATGATCAAATCCTCCTTCACCTCATGTGTAATGGTGACAGAGGAACATGAAAGTGCTATCATCGTGGAACCTGACAGACGAGTAAGTAAAGCCCCGATAAGACTATATAAGACGCAGAAATGCGATATTAAAATGTAATTCTGGCAGGTAAAAGACATGAAACCTGTGCAAAAGCTGTATCAATATTGAACTTAAGAACTTTGTTGCAGGCATGTGTAAACATTGAAAAATGACCTGGGTGGAGTAGGGTTGATAATGGTGCTTTTTTATAATAGTACATAATCGACATAATGAATAATGGCATGTCTACATCAAGTTAAAAAAAATTCAGCTATTGTGGTTTGTTCTACCTTTTTAACCTGAATTAACCAGTGTTTTTGCATGTGTGCATAGGGTAAATATGTGGTTTGCTTTGACCCTTTGGATGGATCATCCAACATTGATTGCCTTGCTTCCATTGGGACCATCTTTGCCATTTACAGAAAGGTACATACTGAATAGATAGTCTGCTACATTATATAATTTTACTATACAATTCTACAATAAAGAGGAATCTTTAAACCTTGCTAAGTGCACAGACAGCGAACCAACAGAAAAGGATGCCCTGCAGCCTGGCAGAAAAATAGTAGCCGCTGGATATGCGCTGTATGGCAGTGCCACCATGATCGTGCTCTCCACTGGGCAGGGAGTGAACTGCTTCATGTTAGATCCAGTGAGTTTCAATTTCAGTTTGTTTAATCTACTTAATCTATGCAAGGGTAAGACATTAAATAAATATAGTCAATAAAAATCATAAAATTTGCTCCCTGGCAACTACTGACTGGATTCGTGTTTCTTTACAAATGGAAAATGTATTTGATCTTTGTAATTGACAAAACACAAAACAACAGACACAAATGCTCTCTTTTTAAAACAAGTTGTAGGGGTACCCAGTATTTTCTTTAAATAATTAATACTGTCTTTCAACATCTGTCAAATTAAATGTCAGGCTATCGGGGAGTTCATTCTGGTGGACAGAGATGTCAAGATTAAGAAGAGAGGAAATATCTACAGTCTGAATGAAGGATATGCCCTTTATTTTGATCCTGCTGTCACAGAGTATCTGCAGAAGAAAAAGTTTCCGGAGGTTCAGTATGCATTAAACATACATTCTTAGAAGTTTAATCAAATCACATCACATCATAGTAAAACCAAGTAAAGTTGTAACATTACTCATTTCAATCTCATTCAAAGGAATAGTTCACTCAAACATATAAATGCTGTATTTATTTACTCATGTTGTTTTAAACATATGACTCATGCTTTTACATGGAATTCAAAAAGTAAGGTGTTAGATTATCCACTCTTTGCATATAATGGAATTTGAGCTACAAAAAACACCATTAAAGTAACAGTCAATTGGCCAATACATTGTTAAGATGGTCATTTTTATAGTATTTACAAATATGCAAAATCTATATGACTGAAAAAAACATTTTGTGAGAACCATGTATTAATAATTGTAATCATGTGTTTAGGATGGCAGTGCGCCCTATGGAGCCCGTTATGTAGGCTCTATGGTAGCAGATGTGCATCGGACACTTGTGTATGGAGGAATCTTCCTTTACCCTGCAAATGTGAAAAGCCCCAAAGGAAAGGTACTTGATTTAAAAATAGCATTTATACATCATTTACATATTCAAAGATTGATACATATTCATTTGCATATTCAAAAATCCACCTTGATGGACCATAGTTAGTCGTCATGACAATCAAACTGCTTGATCATGCTTACTGTACAATGGCTACTACATACAATATACAAACAACATACATATGGAACAATTCACCCCAAAATGTACATTTCTTTCTTAATTTCAACTTAAAGTTGTTCCAAATCTGTATAAATGTCTTTGTTCTGATAAACATAGAGAAACATTTGGAAGAATGCTTGTAACCAAACAGTTCTTGGCCACCATTGACAACCATAATAGGAATAATTTCTTTGTTCTGATGAACACAATAAGAAGATATTTTAAAGAATGTAGGAAAGCAAATAGTTCTGGGGCACTTTTGACTACCATTATAATTTTTTCTACTATGGTTGTCAATGGTGGTCAAAAACCGTTTGATTACAAGCATTCTTCCAAATATATTTCTGTGTTTATCAGAACAAAGAAATGATTACAGATTTGGAACCACTCGAGGGTAAATAAATGATGACAGATTGAGCGTTTTTGGATGAATTGTTTCTTTAAATAGTATTTGCATACTGATGTCACACTTGTGTAATGCTTATCATCATAGCAATATTGAATTTGCATACAAATATGAGACTTTTTCAAAGTCATTTTAGCTGTATGACAGATTTAATAGTGTGAGATTTAGGCCAGAAAATGTCTTTTGTGTCAAGTTTTAAACACAAGTACACTCTTAAAAATAAAGGTTTAACCTTTAACATCTGAAGAACCTTTCTGTTTCACAAAAGATTCTTTGTGGCAAAGAAAGGTTCTTCAGCTTATGAAAAGGTAAGAAAGAGATGTTCTTTAAAGAACCTTTGACTGAATAGTTATTTGGAATCAAAAATGGTTCTTCTATGGCATCGCTGTGAACAACCTTTCAAGCACCTTTATTTTTAAGAGTGTAAGCGGTGTACGCCTAAATATAATCTATTGTTTATGTAGTGTAATTTATATTTATTGAAATGTGGCTTAAGTCTCAGATGTTAGTGTATTCTTGTACTACTGAAAGAAAAAAGTGAATGACCTTTATTCCAATTCTTTTGTTGGGTGTTACACCACCTGACAGGTGTGTCATACATTGTTTACTTAGGCAGAAAAAGGATCTGTTACACATTGTAGATACTTGAGTGTCTCTCAGGCCGCATGCTATTTTTTCACAATGCAGTGTCATAAAGAAGCATCTTGTAAGAAAGCTTTTAATGCTTTCTTCACCTGTGAAAATACTTAATTTTTAAACACAGTGCACAGAAAGGCCTGTAGAGGGAGCTAGAGCGCTTAAAAATGAGTCTCTTGCCACATTCACATGAATAAATGATATTGGTGGAGAAGAGCTCAAGTTCATGTCTTCAGGACAAAACACTTGAGTCAATTAATTGAACTGTTTCTGTTTCACCCACTTCAGCTTCGACTGCTTTATGAATGCAACCCCATGGCCTTCATCATGGAGCAGGCTGGAGGAATGGCCACAACAGGGACCACAAACATTTTGGACATCCAGCCCGAGAGCATCCATCAGCGGGTACCCGTGGTGTTGGGTTCCCCTGATGATGTACAAGAGTACATCTCCATCTTTCAGAAACATCAGAAATGAACATAAGGAATCAGAAATGGGAACACACAATAGGAACTCAAAATATATAATAAATAACACTTGACAATCCAGAATAAGATAACAAAATACTATTTATTCTTGCTGTCAAAATACATCTTTAATGAAGATTAAATACACCTGAAAACAAAGGAAATTATAGTGTGTACATCCATGAAGTATTATTAGAGACGTATTAAGTAATTGTAGTGTAAATTATGTTGTTTAAAAGTATTTTAGACAAAAAATGTGGTTATTTTGTGTTGGGACACTAGTCTTTACAGTATATTAAACATTTACTTTGAAATGTTGCTTTTTTATTTAGGATGAATGATAGATGTACAGCCTGTTTAGTAGGTTGTACTTAAAGGTAAAGGAAAAAATTCTTAGGGTTAGTAAAAATCTTGATTTTACTTGACTTAGGAGGAGATTAAGGAAATTTAATAATTTCATAATTTTAATATTGCATCTTATTTCAAACTATTGAACAAATTTATCCCAGCATCATTTACATTCACATTGAATTAAATGTGATTTTTGCATTAAGTTAGATATGGCGGCTAAAATTGTGTTTGGAGAAAAAGACAATAATTGCTCTTCTGTCTGTACATATACCTTTTTGCACCTTTTTGAGCTGTTTCATGGCAAAACAAGAGACTTGTGAGTCATGCTCTGTAAAGAAATGCCGTGTGAAGAACTCCTAAATAAATTGACTCATGTTTTAAAATAAGAATTCTAAAGTACAAACTTTATACCATTAGTACTAATGAATGGTTTGTGTTAGCAGTTTTTTATACCCCATGCCTGAAGCGTTAAGCTTATTTCAGTCCCTGAGAACACATTAATATTATTTGTAAATGAAATATGCTACTTTACCATACTTTACTATTTGATTTGTTCTTTATAATACAGGACAAGCTGTACAAACAGTCTAAGAAACCTTATGAAGAGCAGTTGACCTTTCCTTTAAAGGTCAGTAGGCGCATAGACCAGCTGACATTTGAGACACATTTTGAAGTGTTGGATCTCCATGAGCTTGGTTAAAACATATAAGCATGCAAAATATGCTTATGAATTACATTGTACTTTAAATCTTAGGCTATGTATTGTTAATTTAGATTTTGAAAGCTGAAACCATATGTCTATAGCTGAATATTACATTTTGTTATAATAAATAAACTGTCTAGTGTCTACAGGCCTACACTCTAAAAAGTTTTAGGTTGTTTTTTAAACCATGCTGGGTAAATGTTGAACAGAACACACTGCGTTAAAAATGACTCAAAGCGGGGTTATGGTTTTTTCCAATATGTACCCAGCATGGGTCAAAAACAGCCCAGCACTTTTTACAGTGTAATGTAAACTGTATCAAAATCATAAAAAAATTCTGCTGTTACTGTTCAAAAAGATTTTATATATATATATATATATATATATATAAAATAATATATGTAATGAGCTATATTGTGCATGTAGTTGACAAATGTGTTTTGTGTGTTTTATGGTGTAACAGCAAAAATAGAAAAAAAGAAAAAACTGACAATGAAGATAACTCTCTCTTGGGCTATTTAATATTATGAATATAAATATGAATAATATAAAATAATATATTAAAATAAAATAACACTGTATATTTGTCGACTACCCATATATCAATTATAGCAAATAATGTAATTTGTACCCTAGTGCAGTAACAAAGAAAGCATGTAGTTTAGATATCATTGAGAACCATTTATCTGGGTTCATGTTTCTTGAGGTTCTGTCTGGGAGGTTCTAATCCCAAAAAGTCCATGTTTAGGGTTTCTAGCAAATGAGACTTTTACGGTAAGGCCATAAAAATATGAGAGTGCTTGTTTGTAAAAGCATCTGCCAACCTTCCAAATCTGTTAAATGACATCTGTTCCCATTCATAAACATATTCTTGCTTGAGTGTGGATGAACTTTTAAATGAAGGTTCTGTAAAGCATGCTAAGTGCACTTTTCAACACTTGCAAATCAAATATACTGCACGTACAACACAATGTGTATGCACTTTCTTCAAATCTGTTTGATGTGTGGAGTCAAGATTGAGTTATAGGGAACACATAAATAAACAGACAACATTATTAATGATGTTCACTGGGACACGGTCACCATAAATAATGTATTTTGCACTTATGAGCTTAGTTTCATGACCCATACCCTCTTAACCTCTGAGGATATGTCAAGGAACGTGCTTTATAAATGAGCTCTGGCTCTGCTAGAATTCAGACAACACTACTGTCACCTGATCTGCTTCACCAATATAACCTTGGCCTTGGTCCACTCGCTGTGGATGTAAAAAGCCTGCCTAGTGGCTCCACAGTTAGTTAGTCTCTGCCTTTTCAACTGCTCGTACGCAGGGATACTGCAGGATGTCGGATCAGTCCGTCTTTGATGTGGACGTATGGACCCTCACGCGCTTTATCATGGAGACCGGGCGGAAGGTGAAGGGGTCTACTGGAGAACTTACGCAGCTCATTAATTCCATGTTAACAGCTATTAAAGCTATTTCATCGGCGGTGAGGAAGGCAGGACTCGTTCACCTGTAAGTTTGAATATTCTGTGTTACTAAAATATGTGTTTTGTTGTAACTGTGTTGTGTGTGGACATTAATATGTTATGGCTTTACTGAACACAGCCAGGGCCTCGCCGGAAATGTTAATGTCACAGGTGATGAGCAGAAGAAGCTGGATGTGCTGTCCAATGATCTGATCATCAACATGCTGCAGGCCTCTTATGGCAGCTGCTTGCTGGTTTCTGAGGAGAACAAGGATGCCATCTACACACCTGCTGAGAAAAGAGTACGGCTATTGAGATAATGCGTGCGTGCGTTATAAAAGAGTAATGTATAGCACAGATACGAGACAGAAGCTGTACACTGTTAAAAAAACATCATTTTACAGATTTGTTTTGTTTTGTTTGACAGATTAAAACGTAAAAATGACAGAAAAACATTTACAAAAAACGGGGAAAACGTGTCATTCTACAGGAGGAAACCTGTTATTTTACAGTTTATTTCTTGCGCCCCAGCTGCCAAAAAAATGTCAGTTTATTTTGAAATACGGTCAAAAACTGTAAGACTACAGAAAAGGACAGCAAAGAAAATGGGAAAAACTATTTATTATTTATCTTTATATCCTGTCATTTTACAGGTATTTTTTTATTTTACGGTATATTTCATGGGGGTTTTTACAGTGTTGCTCTGACAATATAATTTTAGGAACTGACCATATATTAAAGGCATAGTTCACCAAAAAATGAAAATTCTGTCATCATTTACAACACAAAAGAAGATATTTTGAAGAATGTTGATAACCAAACAACACCCATTGACTTGCATTGGCTTTGTGTCTCGCTGTTTGATTACCAACATTCTTCAAAATATATTTTTTTGTGTTTTGCACAAGAAAGAAAGTAATTCAGGTTTAAAATGACAAAAAGGTGAGTAGCCTAAATGATGATAGAATTTTGGTGAACTATCACTTTAAGAGCAAGTATCCTTCTAACAGGTAAAAAGAGAGATAAGAAGGGATTCTTAAGAAAAAAGAGCACCGTTCCAACTTAAAACACTTGGTAAATTCTGAATACTCCTTATTTTGAGCATTATTTTGGTTTTGGATTAATACTAGTCTTCAAATCTTTTACATTGAAAAAAATACATTCAAGGCTTTAATTCTAAGTATTCTGAATTGAATGCAGCTTTTGAGTGTTTATTGTAGGATAATGTGAGATGTTTGTCCTAGGGCAAATATGTTGTCTGTTTTGACCCACTGGATGGCTCCTCCAACATTGACTGTTTGGCCCCTATAGGCACCATCTTTGCCATCTACAAAAGAGTGAGTATTTGTACTGCATCAACAACGTGTTGCCTTTTTAATGCTGTTTTGGAATGGCATGTGTAAATTGCTTTTAAAGTATGTAGTAAATGCAAGAGCAAATGCTAAAACTAACCATAGTTATAACTGTACTTCCATCGCGTAGTGTTTTGTCATGGCTTTTTTTGATGTTTGGTTCTTGTGCTTACTTTCTCATGCAGATCGACGAGGTAGCTGACTGCATTTGTTCCTGCCTGATGACATAATGGCTAAGCAATTGCATATGTTTTAATTAAACTTTTAAACTGTTGTAATATTTAATTATTTAGAAGGCGTTTACTGATACCAAAGTGTATTATTATCTATGGTAGTATTGTTTTAAACTACTAACCATAAGATGAAACTCATGAAACTGCAGTAACAAGAATAACCTCTAGGTGGTGTCATAGAGTTGAATGTTGGCATGCATGTGTAAACAAAAAAAATCTGTTTATTTTTTTTGAGCAGCCATTTCAACCTCTGTGTAATGAACACAATTCAGTCCTGTTTTAGGAACAGCTACAGTACTTGCTGTGTTTAAACAAAATGTCACAAGACAAAAGCTGTTCTATCATGTTAATATATCTTTATTAGTATAATAACATATAATATACTGTGGACCTAACAATCCTTAAAATGATATGTTATGTTTTTAATAAAACCCGTGTATTCATCTGGGGCTTTAATGACAGGCGACTGATTAAGCTTTTTTCTACATACAGGCTTCTGATGGAGAACCCATTGAAAAAGACGCCCTGCAGCCGGGCAGTCAGATCGTGTGTGCGGGTTATGCTCTTTACGGCAGCGCCACATTGGTGGCTATCAGTACAGGAACTGGAGTTAACTTCTTCATGCTGGACCCAGTAAGCACAAAACCGGATAGATTAAGAATGAGTTAGAATGAGAAGTTTGGTCATTTGAGAGTATGGTATGTACCTATAGTATATCTGAAGGTGATATATCAAGATAGTATACTAGTCTATTGAAAACATTCTGAATGAAAAATGTGAATCATTTATAGTTACTCATAACTTTATGAGCAAAGTTCACAGGTGCCAAACAGATTTTTTTTGAAAAAGTAAAATAATCTATGTGACATAATGGGGATAGTACTACATTTTTTATATCTTAAAAGTGAGAGTTGTTGTGTTTCACTTCTCTTTCTGGTTCAACATTTTTGTTTTTTATACATTCAGGGAGGCTTTGAAAAGCACTTCTTTTTTTCAATTTCAGATGAAAGTCTGTAGTAAAATAGTTTTATTTCCTCATCTGTGACCAATAATATCAGTTCCATAACAAAATGTGATGCAGTTTTGTCTCTCCTGTGCATGAGAACATACAGTATTACGTTTTTTTTTATGTATTTACTCCTCAGGCCATTGGTGAGTTTGTCCTGACTGACAGAAATGTCAAGATCAAGAAAAAGGGGAAGACCTACAGCATCAATGAGGGCTACGCAAAGTATTTTGAGCCTGCCGTGAATGAGTATTTAAAGCACAAGAAATTTCCAGAGGTGGGTTTTATACAGAAACATCTTATCAGATTAACTGTAACCAAATAATAATGAATCTCATTTTGGTTTGATGATTTGAGGAAGGGGGTGTGGGATTTTCTCATTCTTATAGTGAACATGTGACCACATCCAACTGTTGACTGCACAGGTTTTTTTGTATTTTTTCGTACAGCAAACATGTGATCTGGCAACCACACTCACAAGTTCATGACACATTACAGAACAGGGAATGTTGCTTAGCTCGTCTGAAGATCACTTAGTATAAAGCAAAATGTGAATCCTTTACTTGCTGACATGTCAGGACATTGCATGAACGCATGGCTGCTCTCAGCATCAGCTGACGTTTAGTTACATGCTGGAAAGTGATGAGAGACTTCCTCTCCTGGAAGAGTCCAGTTCTGTTTTCTGACCGATGACAGGAATGAATAGACTCAGCAGAGCGCTCATTCATGCAACAACACTACAGATCACAAGTCTTGAAAGAGACTGACCATAATGTATCTAAAATATTCTGTGTATAGTGAGTAAACACAAGGTTAAACATTAAAAGGTAAATGTGTTTTTAGTGAAAAAAGCTATTGTGTCTTTCCAGGGATACGTGTTGTTGATGTTTTATTTTTAAGATGCAATCTGTTCATGATAAGGGACCAAGAGGGATTAAAAAACACTATAGAGCAAAAACCATGTGACCTATTGTAGAATCAGCATTTCGCTCAGCATATCTTACGAAATGGAAAACTTGTCATGTCATGTACATTTCAAGAAGACGTTTATTAGACTTTATGGAGTTTATGGAAATATCATTCTTGTCTCAGGAATCTTGTTTGTTAAACTCAAAAGATTTCGTTTGAAAAGAAATGGTTGAGTTTTGACTTTACATTGCTGACTTGCACATTTGAGCATAGTTTGAGACTCATGTTTATCTTCGATGGGTTATGTATTATTATTTCTTCCATGTTGTTTTACAGAAGTGGTTGTCTGTTGTCAGAAGCAGCTATCTCATGACCTCATGAAGTATTGATTTGTTTGCATATTGTGTCTGTCATTGGTTACGTTGGCTAAAGCAAAACAAAAAGCCCAGCTCTGTATATCCCCTTTTTTTAAACATTTTTATTAGCTTGGATCTCTAAAAAGTTATTTAATGCTGACATGTGATGACAGATGTGTGATTTTAGCTGGCCAGCTGTGTTTTAGTTTCCTGGACCTTTTTCGTGCTTCTTCCTGTTTTCCATGTTCTGTTGAAACTCTTGTGACCTTTGTGTCTACTGCTGCGGTGTTGCTTATCATAGATGATTCGTCATATGTACAGTAAACTATTTTGCATGTTAAATTCAAGTTGTACGAATGGCATGTGTAGCATACTGTTATTTACCACATAAGACCATTTTGAATTGTGCTTTATTTCTTAAAAAAGCATTTGCAGTTATCTACTTTTAATCAAATGTGCAAGCGTGCAACAGTTTTCCCATAGACGTCAATCTCAAATCAATTATATGGCTTGTTTACAATTCCTGCTGGATTCTTAGAAACATGTCTACTATACATTAGAAAAATCTCATATCAAAGCATAAATACACAGTGAGGTCAATTAGACACATTTCGACACTTTACTCACTTAAAATGTAAAACATATGCTTGGTTTTTATATTATATGTCATCTACAAACAAATGATGCTGCAGTTATTTATGCCAACTTCTCTTTTTTCAGATGTTTTTTGTAAAAACTTAGCATCTGTCACTTTTAGTAAATGTTTCAGGAGAGTTCAGTTCACACAGGTGTCCTAGAAGAGTAACCACAGGAATTGTAAAATCATTTTAAGGGGGATGGTGTGCGCATTTTTTTAACAAGGGGAATGACCACAGGTGTATTTTATCACATGTTTGGCAACCAGACATTTTCAAATACTTCAACAATATATTTCTGAAAGCTAAGATTTTTCATTGATTTGTTCAAAAGCTATATTTTGAATTACTTTATTTTTAAATATGTGTCTAGTATATGCATAATGATGAATATTGATGAAAACATGTACTAATATCATATGTGATCTAATGTAATTGTCTCACAGGATGGCGGTGCCCCGTATGGTGCCAGGTATGTTGGCTCTATGGTATCTGATATACACCGTACCCTTGCCTATGGTGGCATCTTCATGTATCCAGCCAATGAGAAGAGTCCAAAAGGAAAGGTGAGTCATTCTAGGAGTTAGACACAATATGAATAGAAAAAAGTCTAAGAACTGTGTTTTATGATGCATGTCTGGATTTGTCTTTTTAATATGATTAGGCCATATTCACCAAATTAGATCATGGTTTATTATATAAAAACATCTCATTAATCTATAAATGTTATGCTGAGCTATACTACAGATTAGAGTTTATAGCAGGATTGGATTAGGATTAATGTGTTACAGTAACATAACTGACCTAACTCTGTCATTCATGGCAATTGGTAGTGAGTAAACATATAACATGTAGCTAAACTTGAGCAAGTACATGCTAATAGTACTTGAACTAGCTTGTAAGCTATAACCTAGATGTAGTATCATGTGGCCATACTGTAGAACCCTTTGTATTTACACAGCCTAGTTCTCTCTTCTTTACAGATAAGAAAAACCCCCAGGTGCGAATAAGCTAGAAAAAATGTTCAATTGACACCAGTTCTTTCAAAACTTTAAACTCAAAGATAACTGTATGATATTTGTCCACAGATGTATGCACAGTATTGATGGTCTTATCGGCTAGATTGTGTAATTCTCATTTTCTCACGTCTCTCCTTCTCTTCAGCTGAGGTTGCTGTATGAGTGTAACCCCATAGCCTTCCTCATCGAGCAGGCTGGAGGTAAAGCCACGACAGGCACCCAGCGTGTCCTGGACGTTCAGCCGGAGTCACTGCACCAGAGGGTGCCCTTTGTGGTGGGCTCCCCAGATGATGTGGAAGAATATTTGTCATTTGTCAAGAAACATCAGAAATGATTTGATTTTGATATGATCTATTGTAAAACCGACATGACATCAAGATTGCAACATGCTTGTATCAGAACAAATAATTTTCCTTTTTTAACAGAGAACCAAATTAAAATTCCAACATTTCACATTTTTTTCTTTCTTTAATTCCAGCAACTTAACAGGCACTCAATGCCTTTATATGTCTCTGTTGTTCAGGTTTTTTGTTCCCTACATTATGTGAATATGCCCTCAGCAATGTTTTGTAAGGTAGTTGGCAAAGCCTCTCAAAGATGTCCTGCCAGTCAAACAGACCTCACCCCACCAGTTCAAGATCCAAAGCCCCAATATCCTCCACCATACAGTGTGGACTGCCCATGTAATGGCAAAATGCCAAGAGATAAATAAATAAAACACATTGTACAGCTAGAGCAAAATAACAGCCCTCCATGTCGATCTCCAGAAGATCCCAAACATGTATGGTGAAGCTCAAATAGAAATATTATATGTAGTGTGTTGCAAAGAATCCTTTTTTCTATACAAAACACATCACATACTAATGATATTAGGAATAATGTTTAGGTTTAAGTCTTACTTATAGACAATAGCATTAAGTCATATAGATAACAAGACAACTTCCTGTATAAGTTGTCCTAGATACACTCATTTTGACAGATAGCTGTCCGTTTATCTGTTTTCACGTTTCATGAAAGATCTTGCTGGGGTCAAAGTACAAAACCGTTTTGCAACTATTCTGCGAAACAAACTATATGATCTATAACACACACAAAAATAAAAAAACTTTTAAAACACTAAATAAAACCAACTACAGGAAGTACATTTTTACACTTTAAAAGTTTAATGGATCATACATACAATAGAAAAAAAACATTTGTACATTAGACTTACACTAAAGAACCTGTATTTACAATACACAGAGATAAAATCAGCTAAATCAGTGGCATATACGTACGACCATAAAACTATTTCATAAAATTCTGTTCAAGCTTGAGGTTTGTCTGATCTCAACCAGCCTGTGAGACAAACAGTCACCTGTGTTGTGTTATACAATACAATTGATTTTAGTGAACCACTCAGGTACACAAGACACTAAGGTGGCCTTCGGATACTGTTTCTTGATTCTTGAGGTAGTCATTCCTATATTAGTGGGTAGCTAGCTGCTGTAGCGATACCACAGTGGTTGTGTCTGTCCTTTGCCATGTAGATGTATCCTTTATCACCCCAGTTCTCGCTCCAGCTAGATTAAAATAAACAAAAACAATGGGTTAACTTCTAAAACACTGGCTTTTAACTTTGTTCTGTCATTCGAAGTACTACCATGATGGCCTTCTTACCTGTTCTTGACAATCCAGTACTTCTTGCCATCGACATCCTCACCCTGAAAACCATAACCAACAGCAAGAACGCCATGATCCAGCTCCTCGCTGCTGCAGTCCTTCTCAAAGTAGATGCCTAACAACAGAATGACATCATTTAGTACACATGACCAGACATCTTTAATATTTAGAATTGAGTCACACAGATTGCTTCTGAAAACATTTAGGCTTATATATTCTTATGGCGCACACCTGACTGGTAGAACTGGAAAGATTCGTGTCCAGCATCAATAGCCACGGACACCGGCCCCACAGCGGCCACAGCTTTCATTAGAGCTCGCTCCTTTCCGCTGGGAATGTCGACAAATCCTGTGTCATTGGCAGCACTGTTGTTGGGATCATAATGGCAGGGCTGATCATCCTGGAAAACAGTTATAACATGGTTACAAACACATTAAAATGCTGGAAAAATAGGAATACAAATTTTACAATTAGCATTAGGTAAGATGCTTACAGTTCCCAAGTAGGGGTAGGATTCCTCTGAATCAAGGCCATTGTTGTCCTTGATGTACTGGAAGGCCTGATCCATGAGACCTCCATTGCAGCCCTCATTGCCTTCAGGACGAGAGCAGTCGACCAGGTTTTGTTCACTCAGAGACACCAGTTTCCCTGTTTTCCTGAACATCTGACCCTCCATGGCTCCAGTAGTGCTAAAGGCCCAGCAAGAACCACACTCTCCCTACGAAAACCAAATGTTATCAAATTTAGACACAATACAATGCACCTCATATATTTTTTGAAGTTCTGTTTCTGTTGTTTTGTCAGCCATTCGCATGCAACTGAATGTTTCTTCCGTCTATACAGAGACACACAATCAAACCTATGGAAATTCAGGATGAACACTATATAGTCTCTGTTCAACATTATTTACAACAACTGGACAGACCGGTTTTCCTACCGATCGTTTCAAAGTAGGTTAATATCTCACCTGATCTTTCACAGGAGTCACGTATCCATTTTCCCTCCAGTCCAGCTTGTTCGGGACCTCCAGGAAGTTGGGTTCCATGAAGAGCGATCCCTTAAATCTCCTCTCAGTTTTGTGTTTGTAGCCATTCATCATCTGCCTGAACTCTTCGTGGGTCTGTAGAAATGATTTCAATATATAATTATTTAACACAAAAGAGGTAACCAAAGTGTAAACACCTAAATAACTTTTTTGCCAAGTCTCACCATGTCACCAAAATGGTTCATTCCAAGTCTGTAAGTGTGTTTGCCCATCGAGTGCTCGAGGTTGTGCAGTTGGATCTTTCTCAAGTTCTTCTCCCAAACCACGCGTCTCCACCCCTCCTCTTTCTGTTTTGACAGAGATAACACCAAGTTCACCATCTTGCTCATTTTCTTGTTAGTGCGCATTTCAAGTAAGCAATGAACACCTGTCACTTACCTCATGGTATTTTTTTCCATGCCAGGTCCTCCATTGCTCCCAATGCTCGTCCAACTGCTTGTCGAAACTTGGTGCGGCAAATACGGCACTACTAAGGCACAATGTAAACAGCGCCAAATACATCCTCATGGTGAAAACACTAAAAAGATAAACACATGTTTGCAGGTCAGATGTGTCGCAACGCATACAGTCGTCCCTGATGCACAAGTAAACATGTATGTATATTTGAAGAAAACTGCCTTTCGTAAGATCAGAGTACAACCACGAGATTTGTGTTTACATCGTGCAGAACAACAGTGGTTGTTAATAGTATTGTTATAAACAGTAATAACAAAGCAATAGTTCATCTAAAGGGAATAGAGCACAAAGTAAGGTTACTTTTGCCAACCCGAACAGAGTCAAGTCTGTTTGTATTGCTCGCAGTTCTATAAATAAATGTGTTTTAAGTTACATGGGCCTCGTCGGGACACAAAAGAGAATACACGGCGTTCCTTCCGCAGCAGTCACGGGATCTGGTGGTTACAACCCACAGCTTCCCAGGAAAAGAAAACAAAGAGCGAAACCAATCCTTGGAAATAGAAACTACTGAAGCCATTTCGAGGAAAATCGGTATTAAATAAAATCTTGATGCTATATAAGAGCATTGACTATTCAAATCAATCACAAAAAAACCACTTTTTTTAAAACGCACTTTTGTTTAACGATCAGCAAGATATATTCTCTAAATAGACTAAATAATAAAAAAACGGCACCAAATACATCAGTTCGTGACAAACGATCACATTAAAAAAAGAAGAACAACACAGACCAGAGTAAAAAGCGCTGACTCACCCGTTAGCGTTAAAACACAGATGAATATGTTGCTGGTTTCAGAGGGGGCCGCAAGTTTATAGCGCATCTGAAGGCAAATTCCACAAATTCTCATTGGTCGAGAGACTTGCCTATAGATCTATTGATCCCGCCCCGAAGTAACGTCACAGCATGTGACCCACTAGCACGTGACGACTTCCCGACAAATAATCTTACTCAATCAGAAAAACAAAGATGTTTTCTGAAACAAACAACACAATCACGAAGAAAAATTGTGTCAAAATGTTGCCAATCAGTTTTAACGGAACTGTATAAGTTTCATTTAACGGAATAAAAATATGAAATAGGCATATAGGCTATTTCGCCAGTAGGCCTAATATTAAAGGAAAAAATGTAAGTTCATTTTAATGAAATGTTCAATTATTATTTCGTCACAGTAGCCTATATATTTGACGTTAAATGTTTGAAGTATTTTACTGGTAAATCTATCCATTGATAGCTTAACCTGAACATTTGCTTTGCCAAATTGTTCTTAAAACATCTCCATATATTTGTAAATAATCTATAATCTATTAAAATGAATACACTCTTGTGAAATTCAGAACATCACATTCCATCTTTGTCAAATGTGTGACCTAATGCATGTGTGAATCAATCCATCAAAATGTTTGCAATGGCAGAAAATGCACAAAGAAATAAACAATCGCATCAGATTATTCAATCATTATAATCCTATTTAAATGATTAAACAAGAATAATTTCGTTTTAACTAGAAAAAATAGACTCAAGAAGACTACAAACACATTGAACTTGTTTGACCCGGTTCACACCACCGAAACAAGATCTACTGAAGTTAAAATATTGAATTTTTTATCAGTATATCTGTTTGAGGACGTCAGTGGACCATAGTCCTTGTCCTACTCTCTAACAACATTCAATATTGTTTAGTTTCTCTATAATGTGGAAATTCCAGCACAGTCTGATTGACGGCACTTCTGTGACAAAAGGCACACAATAAAACAGATAGTGGATCATTATCATTTAAGCCTATCAGCCCAAGTGATGATCAAAAGCAAGAACAGTTAAAAGAATTGCTCTAGTGTGAGGCCTTAGTGGTATAAACAAAAGAAAAAAGGGAAACGTGACACTGCACATTGTCAATGAAGATTTAAATTGCAATTTTGCTATTGTGGTAAATAAATACACAGCTGTAACATGATGTTGGAAGCAGAAGTGTGGTGTCTTTCTGCTGTATAATACAAGTTCAATCTTGCTGCACGCCCTGACGTATTAAATCTTACAATTCACATGACTCATTATTTATCAGCAGCATTGTCATCATTTTCTTTTTTTTGTTTCATTGTAGTATGCCTTATTTATCCCTTTTTCCTCTCAAATAAAAAAAGCAAGCATGTGGAAATAATTTGACAGAGAATTCACCAGAGGGCACTTTTAAGTATTAAAAAAATCTTTGAAGCACATGGGCTGGTTTTACACAAGTCACAACAATAAAATGAATCACAATACAAAACACCAAATACTTTGGAGGTAAAATGCGCTTTTCTATACCATTTAAAACTTTTATAATATTTTTATATATTTATGGGTCTGACACTGTAGTGACTTGTAGACACTGCATCTGTTTTTGCGGTCTCAGTGGCAAATATTGTTGAATGTGACTCTTAATAACTCTGGAAACAGGAAACAGTGATTACATCAAAGCACGCAGACAGCAGAGAATTGTATTACGCAACATTAGGGACAAATAATTCTTTGAATGCATCCTACTAGTGTATTTATTGTGTTATGCATCATACAGTATTTACAGATACTATTGAATGTTACGTGATTAATTACTTTAAACTGATTGATTAAATCAGACCTATATATTCAGAATATAGTGTTTGATCAGTGTGCCATTTTCCAATTGATTTAAAGTAGTTTGAAAGGATTCCACCATTTTAAAGGCCACGCAGACATAGAATTTAACATAACTAATGGGATAATAAAACATAACGCAAGATGTTTTGGGGTAAAAGAACACAAAGAAAGGGTCATCAAGTAAACAATTTATTATAAAAAAATGTAGTACACTGTAAAGTTATAAGGAAGTATTAAGGACATGGCATTCAGCGACATGCATTCAGAACATAATATAAATAGATGTGAAGGTCTTGTGCAAAGAAATGACTGTACACGTCTTAAATACACAACAGGATAAATTCGCCTCTGATTTACCCTGTTTAAGTCTTCATAAAGGAAACCATTAAGCTTGACCACAGCTAAACAGAGATTCATAATACACAGATTTAATCACAATATAAAAATGTGCCTTTTGGAATGAGAGAACACAATATGCCCGGTTACCTTTAAAAAAAAAAGGTTGTTTGTGATTTTAAGAGTGCCTGCAAAGGAATAAAGCACTGGAGGATAGTCCTGCCCCAAAATGTTATATGGGACCGTTGCAAGTTCTTGGTATTCAGAAAAGATGAAACTAGCTGTTTTTTTGAAGGAAAACAAGTCATAGCACAGACACAAGAGGGAAGCTTTGCTGCCATCTACAGCATTCACGTTGTCAGTGAATTTATACCCAGCATACCACTTTTCATTACAATCTAATCAGATAGATGGCTGTTATGAATTATATGAATTTCTAATAGACCGTGAAACAGCAGCACAGTTAACAGTTCTACACATTTAATGCCATTTTTGCTCAATTGCAATCCCTTTAAAATAGCATTTTTGATTATTTCAGCACACAAAACATTCCAAATAAACTTGCCTTAATGCGTGAATGTGAAACAGAAAATATTGATATAACAGTTGAACAACTGTAACAATACTCAGATCATGCTTACCAAGATATTGCAGGAGACATCTGATAAAAAATGTAAATGCCTGGAGTATTTAATCATTTACACTTGACAAGTATAGCCAGAACTGCAATATTTCAAAGGTGACACATATATACTGCACTTAAATGTGAAATAAAGTAAATACACTGGGACACAGAAATTCAGGAAGCAGCCTTTTAAATATTGAAAAATTTGCGTCAAGGATTGTTTTTTTGTGTGTGTGTGTGTGCTTCATCTTCTAAATAAAATCCTGTCTGAAAAATATGGTTTTGTAGTAAGGAACGATCAGGTAGTTATATGATCCGCACTCTAAATATTTAAGAATAGATTTGTTCCTTCATATGAGTTCTCTAGAAAGGGTAAACACTGAAACACTTCCACAAGTGTTTAAACTAAATTTGCTTTTAGTAGGTAGCACATGGTACATCCAATTTGTTTTTTTTAAAAGATGGCTCTTCGACAACAGTTTACCATCTTCAAGGCACTCAATAGCTTGAGTCATTATCTTTTCATCAAGTAATGCCTCCAAGCACTTGGTGATCTATCATTCGGTCATCAAATGTAGTTTAATTTCATTGACTGAGACAGAAATGTATCGCTTAAAACTGCAGATTTATCATTCAATAAAAACATTTGGAAAGGCCTTCTGCAGTTTCACCTTGGGAATTTAAGACAGGTGATGAAAGATTTCCTTGTTTTTTTTTTTTTACAGAGGCACGATTTCAAAGATTCCAAGGATGAACGTTCAGAAATCGCGAACGGCATCAGTGGACATTAACAGAGTATCTGATTCAAATACTTTAGTCTTTAAACACCAGGGAGCTGAGATTTAACATGACTCCACTGATGAAATTGCACGTTTCTCTAGACACAAGTGGCGTCCTAGCGAGAGATCACCGAACTGATGGAATTGTAAGATGTGCCGCCTCCATTGCACACGGGGCTGTACGGCTCTGGCGGAGTTCCCAGAATCTCCACATTAACCCGGAACACTGGCGCGGCTCTGAGCAGAAAATCTGCCGCGTCTCGCCGGCCAAGTTCTCGCAACTTAGCAACCAAAATGCCTACGGTAGAATCTGATCGCTGGCTCCACTCTTGCAGAAGTGTGGCTGTTGGGCTGGAAAGGGAAAGGGGATCTGCAGGGGGGGTCCCGTTGGTGCCGCCGCTGTATTTAGCAGCTAGCTCGCTTAGGCCCACGTTCATGGCTAACAAACACCAGTCCTTTCCGAGGGCGTCGGGCGGGTCCAGCAGGCGGCAGAGTTTGCGTCGGGCCAGGTGACTGAGCTCTGCCACGGGCACGTCCCTACCGAGACCGCCCTGTTTGTAGACCTGTGTGCAACCTAGCGCTACGATGCTAACAAAGCTCTCGCGGTAACCGCCCATGGTGTTAGACAGCGCGCTCTCGCCGCGCGCCTGGGCTCGGAAAAAGTCTCTAGGTTGGTAGAGCATGACGGGTCCGTGGTGCTCCCGCAACTGCTGGGGGCTCAGATAATGTCGAGCGGTTAACAATCCAGGTAACGTAGCGGCCACGAGACCCTCTGTCATGCCGCACAATGTGTCCAACAGAGCATAACAACGCGTGGGATCTCCTTCAGGTCCTCGTAACTGTACCTCCATGCCCTGGCCGTGGTTAACAAGCAGAACCAGAGCCTCGGCACCACCGAGCCCGACCCGAGCTCCGCCGCTCCACAACCGCACGTCCTCAGCCTCCACTTCGGGCTTTTGTTGCCGGCTCCAACGACACAAGTTCACTTGAAGCTTGTGAAACAGTCCGCAGGGGAACGGGGCTAAGTGCTCTACGGGGACCACGCGTACTCCACCGTAAAGTAAAGTGTCTACCCCTTCTATGTCGTCTTCGTCCGTCCAGGTGTGCTGCAGTCCACCCGTGCGTATGAGGGCGGGAATGTCAACCATTCCTGGGTTGGCTATGTCACGGGCACATACGTCCATGGCATCCAGGATCTGGAGGAGTTCGTCGATGTCGCCTTCAGAGACGAGGTTTTGGAGTTCCTCCACGCGATAGCGCCCACGGTAATGGTGGATCGCTTTGGGGGTTTCAATGGAGAGAAGCTTGCCAAGGACATTACTACAAAGCCAGCGGGGATCTAGCAGGACAACATCTTGCACGGTTTCGCTCTGCATGATGTTAATCTGGAGAGAAGGAGGGAATAAGAAGTATTGAGTATAACTGAAAGATATTTTGGCACCCACTTATCTGTCAGTCGCTAGTAGATCATATAGCTTTAGAAAAAAACTAAGGTTTTAAAGAGGAAAGCCTAGACATTTCAGAAGTTTTGCATGTCTATTAAAATATGGCAGATTTGATGTTGTTGTGACAACCCAGATCCCCATTTACTTTCATTATATGGAACGATTAGATTAGCCAGTACATTTCCCCTTTTGTGATCCACAGAGAAATGTATAACATTGAAAAAAAACTGAATTCTTTTTCATTTTCTAGTGAGCTGTTGCATCACATTTTTTCACTTGGCTTAAATGTATCACTTGTGGCAACTTTTTTCAACAGGTCTTTCTTAAATGTGAAAAACTTTGACTGAACCAAAAAATGTTTTTTTAAGTTGAAGACGACTTAAAGATTTCATTTTTAGTGAAACTATTCCTTTAAGAGAAATGCCATAATAACCAATCCTTCATCTCAGTGGGGCAGAGACTTCCCAAATTATATATCAGATTCAGGTTTGCCTACAAGTGAATGTTTAAAATGTGAACAAAGCTGAATCACAGCATGCCACTTTGGCCCATCAACAACAAAACATTCCCTAAAATGTATTTAAGTGCTGTCTCTACCTTTAAAACACTGATGACTAATATAGATGAAAAACCATGACTAATTCACCTTCATCTCTAATTGTTAAAAATGTTGTTGTTGTAAAACCTGTGGGTGTTCAATAGACTAAAAGGGTCTTATTCAGTTGCTGACACTCGACTCTTTTGGATCCACAAAAATACATGTAAGCATCATGAATACATGTATAGATGTTCTGGGTTTTGAATGTAGAATTAACAATGTGGGTGTATACAATAGCACAACGGGGTGTATGAAAATAATAGTTTTTAATTAATAATACAATACAATCAACAGCTCATCTACCTTCCACCCACACCAACACAGCCCTAATTCAAATATGCACACACGCTTTCACACATACACAACACACCTCTCCCATGCTGTGAAGTTGTAAAGTCAGCTCCCGCAGATCCTCTTCACTGGCCAGAGGGTTGATTTGTTCCTGTACATCCACAACAAACTGTTGCCACGACATGAGCTGGTTTGGACCGTTCAATTTCCTCCAAGAAGGCAGAGTGGACAACAGCTTCTCTGCCAACTGAGTCATAGGCCTGCAGGTCTGTGTAACAGGGAACACATGAGAAAGTATCGCAAAATGACACAATAATACAGTAAAATTACAATAATGCAATAAAAAAATGAACTAGATATTTACAATTTCTGAAAAAAAAGACGTTACAAGGTGGTTGCGGTGAGGTTGGCAAGAGCTTCTGGGTGGTTGCTAGGTGTCTACGAAGACATGGGGCTAAATGATTTTATTGATATTTTTAAGCAAATTATTGAACGCCAGACAAAAATCATTCAAAAAAATCACTTCCATAGCCTTATCAAGCACTACCAATTAAAACGAATGCAATTTTTTAAAAAGGGATAGTTCACCCAAAAATGAGAATTCTTTCATCATTTTTGACTTTCTTTTTATGCAGAATAGAGGCTGACATTTTTTTCGGGAATCCCGCCGGTCATTGGAATCCCGCGGAAATCCCACAAAATCACTATTAATCACGTGACCGCCACATGTCAGCGGGAGTAGGTGGGACAGGGAATCGTAACAACAATATGATACCCAACTTTATACACAAATATACATTTTATATAAATAAATTAAATTTTGAATTAAATTCTAGTGGCGCTGTCTCTGTATGCTCTCCTGTTTGCTTTGGTGTGGCTGGTTAAGTGAATGACGCGTTCCACACCCGTAACAGTTGATGGCAGTAATGCACCAAGTCCGGATCCGGATCTCGGCTTCGTTCTATCCGAACAGCAAGACATAATAAATAATTCAAAACATCCGACTTTTTCTATAGTTTAAATTTGGCAGCGCGTCTACATAACCGAGCTGTACACATCACACGATCTCAGCAACATTTATGTTGATGATCTTGCTACCATATCCTCTAATATCTTTATTCAGCACGCTTCATTTGAACCCTTTCTGCTCCGCGAGCGCTGCTTCTCGAACCATAGTCATGTCACATAAAGACCTGCAAACACCAAGAGCAGGTACGTAAATAAACACAACACTGGAGTGGGAGGGAACCCTCTAATGCAGAACACAAAAGATATATTAAAAATGTTGGTAACCAAACAACATTGGACCCCATTGACTTCCACTGAGACATTTCTCAAAATATCTTCTTTCATGTTCAACAGGAGAAAAGAGCCATACAAAAGTTTTGAACCAAATGAGGGTGAATAAATTATGACGATATTAAAACGATCCCTTTCACAAATGTATTATACTATCGAAAATCTCTAAATCATGAAACACAGCATCAAGATAATACTGTTCCTTTTCAAAATGCACAAAAAGGCAAACATCAATGTAACTGCATCCTTAAGGCATGCAGATGTGAAAAAGCGCCGCAGGTATGTGTATGAGTGAGACAGAGAGAGCAAGAGAGAAATAAGAGGGAGGAGGAAAAAAGAATCTTATTAAGCAGCATGTATCAGCGAGGGTTCGGTGTACATGCCGTGATGCTTTGACATGTTAAAGGGAGCCACGAAGCCTCATTAAGTCAAACTGTGTCAAGACACATCAACACTCTATAAGCAGCACCAATTAATACAATGGCTACGTTTCGACCGTTTGAATAAAGTACTTAAATTGGTCGGTTACAGGAAAAAGTAACAGAGTAGAGAATGAACTTACTGAGATGATGCTGTTTCTGAGCTCTAACAGAAGGTTTCTCAGCAGCTTCATGTCTTTGGAGTTGGAAGCTCCAGCATCCACAATAAAGAGCTTCTCAGTGATCAGGAGGTCATTCCCAAACCTGAGAAAGACATTGCAAGATGTTAAGGATAACAGAAACAAACATTTGTTTGTTTATTTAGTTGACATTAATTAAATCACCTGTTTTTGACTTCTCGAAGTAAAGATCTCTCCTTGTCATAGCTGAACTCTCCGCCGAACGATCGGGGCAGATTCACAATGTCAGCATGTGTGGCCACGAGCGCCACACGCAGTGGATTCCTGATCTTCCCTCCAAAGGCTGTGAACATAACAAAGCAAAGTTTTAATCTCTATTTTTAGTCTTCCACTCAACATCTATAATCTCAATGTATATACCCTAATGAACTATCATACAGATCTACAGATCTAGCGATAGACATATCATATAATACACTTGCTCTCTTTTGCCATTATCCATAGCATTATGCTATAGTACTTACACAAATTTATTAACCATCACTACAGTGAAAGCAAAGGTATGCCCGGCTGAACATGACCAGAGTTTGAGAGAGACATGAGAGCATACAGAATAAATGACAGGACATTTAGCACTAGTATGTGTTCATTTAGTTTTAGAAGACATTTACTAAGCGACTGGTGCTGTCTGGATTACTTTTATAAAGGGTTTTATGATGGATGTATAGGTTGATTTCGAGAAAAAAAATTATTTTGGGGTAAACTAATTCTTTAATCAAACTCCCTGACCCATAAGTAAATTCCCGTTTCGCTATTTTTCTTTTGTATTATTTAGTTTGCAGTTAACTCAGCTTCAATTGATACTACGGGCAATGTGCCACACTACACCACACTGCAAAAACTTTTGTAATATACAATAAACTGTAATGAATCTGCATATCATGTAACTAATTCAATTCATTTTACTAGACTGACAGGCATACTTTCAGAGTGTTCAAGCAACAGAGCTCAGGGTAAACGGAATGAGCATGAGGATGGTTAGCAAATGTTGTTTTGAATCATTATGGAAATGAAGCTCAAACAGTATGAATACTGAATAAACCTGAGAAATTCAACAGATCGTGAACAAACACACAATAAAAAGAAAGAAATATTGGTAACACTTTACAATAAGATGCTATTAGTTACCATTAGCTAACATTAGATATCAATGAACAATTGAGTTTTTCCTTGTCAATGTTAGTTCATGTCAATACAGTTATTCATGTTAGTTAGTTGTGCATTAACTAATGTTAACTGTGACAGTGTTTGATTTTAATAATGTATTAGTAAATGCTAAAATTGTTAATTTGTTAATGTTAATAAATAGCAGCTTATTGTAAAGTGTTACCAAAATACTTTTATATTCTCCTTCAAAACACCAAGTCTATATCATTACAAAAAAACCACCCCACAATTAAAGTGTTGATATGGTATAATAGTCATGTACATTATTCATTTTAATATAGATAAACTGAAAATGTACTTCTCCCAAGATCTGTTAATCAAGCATTTCATGGCTTTAGCTGATCCCTGTAATTATTATAATGGAAAGCCCTTCAGAGAGGAAAGAAATCTATACACGGCACACTGTAGTCTCAAGAGACACAGGCACACATACCGATGTTATCCTCTGGCAGCGTGAGAGCCTTGAGGCAGCTGAGCCAGAACGTGACCTGGTTGAGTTGAGTCTCATACGGCTCCTCCAGGCTGAATAAAACCAGGTGGATCGCTGCCGCATCATTCGCGGCAAAGTAATCGTAAGAGCAGTAGTAGACAGGATTACCAGAGAACTCCCATATACTGAAGTCCCCAACACCTGAAAGTGCACACATACACACAGAAGCATTCTAAGTATAAAGTGGCCATCACAAAGTATGTGGACACATGTGCCACACTACAAAATGCAAATATAAAAGCAAGGCACGTGTCATTTAAAAGAAGATCAGCACAAGCACATTTTGTTCAACTCCAAAATGAAAAAAATATTAAAATAAGAACACAACTATTAGAACCTATTCTCACCGTTAACATTGGCGCTTTGGATGTCGATGGCTTTGGTGGCGGTGTCATCAGCTGTAGAGAGAGCGTTGTGTACAGGACTGAAGACCTCCAGCACTCCTTTAGTCAAACTGGGCTCGAACATCATACTGCGACTACGCACGCTAACATTCTCACAGCCTGGGTACAGGTTAGAGATACTGGCAGACACTACACACACACACACACACACACACACACACACACACACAGAGAGAGAGAGAACAACCACACATAGAGAAAACATAGAGACTGTCAACAATATGAATTTACTGTCTTATATGGTTATCACAGGAAATATATGAATAAAGGAAATTGTTGTCTATTATATCTTAAAAAATGCTGATTCAGAAGAGTTCAAAGCAGAGTTATTAGTTTTGATTTGAGTTTATTACATTTTTATTAATATTTTAAATGAGCTTTTATTTTTAGATTGTTAGTTTTATGTTCATTTTAGTTATATTTTTTAGCAACTTTGTTATATGCTTTTGTCATTTTATTATTTATTTTTTTATGTTGCTATATAAGATTAATACATTTTTAGTTTATGTTTATTATTATAATAATTTTAGTGCTTTAAACTTATTTTTTTTCTGAGGCAACCTCTCATTTTTTTGCAATACTTTTTAGGCCAATATTATTTGATTTCAATAAACAAAAAAACGCTTTCAAAGTTTACATTTTAGTAAAACTAAAACAACCTCGAATCAAAGCATTCAATTCTGTGGTAGCCCGCCACATGGGGGAGCTCTTTGCCTAAGGTCTGATTTATGGTCTACCAGCATTGGCAAAAATCATCTAGTACATTATTAAATTCTGCCATATTCTTGTTATCTAAATATACAAATGCTTTTTAAGCTAATAATAATAATCATAATAATAATTAAAACAGCAATACAAAAATTACTACTAATAAATTATTAATTCATTCATTATTCTTAGAGGATTATTCCTCTACTCAAGTGAAAAAACGAAATTCCAGAGCTATTTTCATTTAAAGAAATACTGAGCATCTTATGACTCAAATTTGTTTTATACCTTGCAAACGTGTTAGTCACACTATGCTGCATTTGTCTCTCACAATCAACGCCTTCTCTTGAACTTAGGCTCTTTATAGAAACTTTTCCACAGAAACTCTTTAAGACTTCCTCAGTTTGGCTGCAGCAGTATTTGTGAGAAAATAAGCTTCACCGATAACGCACTACAATGATGTGATTCCACTTTCTAAGGATAGCAATAGATGACGTGCATGTGTTAATCTGGGAACGTGTGAGGATAGAAACTCAAAGCTGCCAAACATAATTTCCAGCATTTCCATAAATGCTAAAAATGAATTCTTGGCCTAAAATATTGCACCAATTTTGGGCAAAAGTCTGGTGGCTATAATGTCAGGGCCTCCAAAGAAAAAGCTAAAGCACCTGAAGGTCTGGACGTGACAGGTGAGGCGGGATGTCGGACAGGGTTGGTCAGCCTGGTCCTCCGTCTCCTGAAGAAACTGCGCAAGATCCCACACTTTAAAGATTCCACCAAAGTGCTCTTCCCTGCTCCCGAGTGGCCGAACAGCTTGAGTTTGATGCGAGGTTGGAGGGTCTGTGTAGGCCGCAGCTGCTGGATGTAAATGGTCTTATGGTTGTCCTGTCAGGCCAATCACAGGGTATGTTAATCAACACGATCCAATCACATTACAGCGTGACATATGGACCAATGACACAATGCTAATGTGAGTGAGAATAGAGAATCGCAATGAGTGTCATTTATGGGCCTTTAAAAGCTACAGTGGCAAGAATTTGGGTCTGAGCCAATTGAGCTGATTTTCTAATGCGAGCAAACAGCGAGATGCTGAATGTCATATATTAAACAACATTTACAATGACCTTCCAAATCTTGAGTTATTTTAAAATAGTCTTACTAAACATTAAGTTTGTGGTTAATGGATTAACCATAAACCTAACTGTGTATTAAATCAAAGCATTTGAAATCAACTAAAGGCTTTAGACATAATAACAAGGTTTGGGAATTGGAAAATCAATTCCAATTCTGGAATCGGAAGGTTAGGAATCAGATACTTAAAATGTCACATTTTCAGACATGTGCACGTGCACTTATGAATCCATATTTTTGCAAAAGTAACCATAGTTAAACGATGGCATTTGTTATAAAGCACAGAAGCATTTACCATTATTTCATTATAGAAAGGCTAAATTACCATACAGGTTGATATCTAAATGTTTTACTACATTTTTTACAACTTTGGAATCAAAACTTGGAATCGGATAAAAATAAAACCTAAACCTTTATAATAACCCTTACAAAAATGACTGCATTGGTACCATCATATCATGGATTATCATATTACTGCACCATAACATTTACATGATAATCCAGAAAATACCACAGAACTACCATGTTACCACAACTTGGAAATACCATGAAAATCGTTGGTATTTATTTTTGTTTACAGCTTCTCACAGCGACTATGAAATAGATTTGCAAAATATCACATATTTGATGTTTATTGTACAGTTGAGTAAATCAGTCATATAAACCAAGATTTAAAATGGCACACAATGTATTATTAAAAAACAATTTAAAAAAGAAATAATACAAATATTAAAACACATTTATTAATATAAATAATATTTATTGAATGTGTAAGGTTGGTAAATCACACTTCTGCTGTTGTTAATGTATAAAGTCACTAATGATCTTATTCCTAACCACATTGTTAAAAATTGTATATCTTGAATTGTATATCTTGAAAGCTCCGCAAGTTACAGAATGTTCATTTTTGAGTGAGCTATTCCTTAAACAAAGCATTAATGTAATGCCAATGCTATTCTCGAGTCTCACTGCATGAATAATAAAGCAAGACTCGCACCTTTTTCAGCTTGGCCAGCAGCGTTGCGACGTGCTCTTGCTGTTCTGCATTTGCAAGATCTTCTGCCGTCTTTCCATCCTGCAGGAGAGAGAGAGAGAAATGACAGTGATGGATAAAGTGCAGAGGCAGAACATTACAAGCAATGCAGGGACCGCCGGACGTCCAGTGACACAGATAAATGAGTAAAGCTGGATGAATAAAAGTCCATCAGCCTTTGATCTGCTCAGTATTACCTGTCCATCCTACACCATTAAAGCTCTGATAGATAGATAGATATTTAGAGAGATACAGCTAGACAGACAGTGAGTTTGAAGGGTGTAAAAGAGAAGTGAGAAGTAAACAAGAGAAAGTGAGAAAGACAGAGAGAGAATATCACCTTACAGCTCGACATTGTGACTCACGATATATTACAAAAGCTGCCTGAGACAAACAGTGTGTACGCCGATTATTACAGCTGAAATGAATTATGGGTGTAATGCTCTTCACGATGTCAGGATGATGGGAATTATGATATGAAGCACAAGATCACCACCATGGTGGAAATTCTAGATTTTCTTTAATATTCTTTTCTTTTCATTTTTGGGTGAACTATCACTAAGTTCTTATGTTTTCTGTTTCATGAAGGTTTCACGTTATTCTGTGTGGTAGCCCGAGAGCAATAAAAAATAAGGAATGAGTTAATATAAATGACTAGTCATCCACCCACTGTACAGTTACCTTCAATATTTCTTTGCACAAGTGTTTTAAGGGGATAAATGAAGAGATGCATCTTCTCTGAAAGGACTCTAACATACTGACAACATGCTGTGCTTTGGCACAGTAAACTCTCTTCAAGAAGCAGCGATTGTAAATTCATCCCCTTTAAAGCATCACAGCTAGAAACATCAAAACACTGCTTGTGTAACACATTCACCGCCTTCAACAATACATTTCAAGACAATTACTGTTAAACTACAAACTGCTAGCTGTGAGCAATGTTACCATTATTATACACTACAGAATCGGCAGATTTCCATTTTTCTGTGGACTATGATATAGTTTTTTTTGCAAATAGTGGTTATAGTTATTTATCCTGTTTATTTGTTGAATTTATTTATCTACCCCAAACTGAAGTGCTGCACATTCATGCATTTGGTGTCCACAGTAGATACATTTTCATTTTAAGGTGTAAAATGTTACAAAACATCTTCTGTTCTGTCCTGTTTTTTTAACAGATGAACACATGGAAATGTCTTCAAAAATGCATCAAATTGATGCTATTAAAGGGACAGTCCCCCCAAAAATGAAAACTCTGTTATTTACTCTCAATAACCAAACAGATCTCATCCCCCATTGACTCTCATAGTATTTATTTTTCCTACTATGGCAGTAAATGGGGGATACAATCTGTTTGGTTACTGACATTCTTACAAATATCACCCTTTGTGTTTATAAGAACAAATTTATACAGGTAACAATCTGAGGGTGAGTATATGATGACAGAAATTTCATTTTTTGGGCAGACTGTCCCTCTAAGTCATAAATTCTAGTTCCGCTGACTGTATATTGCTTTGGGCTCCTCTGCACCAGTGGGTCCCCATAATCATTGCCATGTTTCACCCCATTACTTGTATACAGGGCTTCTGTGTGACCACTAGTCATTCAGACCACCCATTAGGAATATATATCTTTATAAAAATATATAAATACAACATATGTTGAAATTCTTTGCAGTTAGCTGTAATGCACTAGCATAAAAACAATTTGTCTTGATGAGGATGTAACAAAAAAAGAAACTTTAGTATGTTCATTTTATTCTATTCAAATGGTTGAAACAGAGTAACTTCCCAGGAGATGTACTTGTGTGATTGGAAATTCAGCCCTTAGGAGACACCGACTGGGAAGGGCGAAAACTGAACCCGCATGCTGATAGTATAACCACAGAACCACAAGGTTGTGGTTATGTACAGTAAAAAACTGTAAAAAGTGAAGACAAACTCAAGGACAGTATTCAAAAAATACTCAGAGTTTCTCTGTAAATAAACCCAAGGTCTTGGTTGAATCTGGTTTGCCTCTTTACCCAAAACCCACCACAATCTTACAGCTCAACTCCCATTAATGATTCAACACAATCTAACCGCACACAAACCCACACCGAACACCTGGGGTCACAAGCTCCTGTGTAAAGAGAAACAGCTGTGTTCCTCACAAATTAACCAGCCTCCATCTGATAGAGAGACCACAAGCACCCCCACACGCGCATATGCAAATGAGAGCCAGAGAGAATGTGATGAACACAGCCGAGGTGTTAAAACACAGATGAAGAGAAACAGAAAAGCTGTGCTGTCAGTACTTTTGATCAAATTCAGCTTGATTTAATACATAGAATTCTTGCCTATTAAAGTTGTGAGGACATGACTGCAAATTCTGCAGCCCAGGCTCTTTATGTTTATGTCTACTTGTTTCCTTCCACGTGTCCTCTCGAGGACAGACTTGCATTCACTTATTTATTTCTTGTTGTCTCCCGAAAGATTAAAGATGTCTGAATCTATCTTTCTGACGTGAGGGAAGAGAACGTACTGTTTGTTTGACATATTGAGACCATTATAGTCCTGGAGACATAAAAAAAGTATTGTATGACACTCGCTTGGGATAAACAAAAACAAATCAAATCATAAATAGTCACACAAACCAGCAAATTCACATACAAGCAGAAGAAACTGTAAGTAACACAGTAGCACTGGCGAAATTGTACAATATCATTGCAATAATTTTGCTGGTTATATGATTTTGCTGGCTACATTTACATTTGCACATTTGGCAGACTCTTTTTATCCAAATCAACTAATATTGCATTATACTATACATTTGATTCAAGTATGTGCAATCCCTGGGATCGAACCCATGACCTTGGCGTTGCTAGCGCCATGCTCTAACCACTGAGCTACAGGAATGTATAATAATAAAATATTTTACCAAAGTCTTGTGGCGTTTTATATTAAAATAGTTATTCAAATACATTTATGCAAGTAATTTAAGCATTTTTATTTAAATGTAAACATTTACATTACATGTAAATGTTTTACATTATTTTAGTTTATAATTACAGCTTAAATGATCTTTGCAACAATAAATCTTAGGGTAAAATTGCTCTGAAATTACATTTTGACCTGTTTTATTAAAACTACATGATATATCAATAAATTATAATTTCTGAAATTCCTGTGTGCTGTAACATGCATTGTGCATCAGCCACCGCTATACAATATTAACAATGTGGGGGAGTGCTTTGAGATTGTGTCTAGGTAGGGTGCATGGGTGAGGGGCGCGTGGGCCGGCTGAGGGGATATGGGGGTTATTGATTTAAAGCAGGCAGTATGTCAAGATTGTATGGGGGTTTGGTGGGGCATGTTGTCCTTCACTGGAAACAATGATTCTCTGGTGGTGATTTGAAGCATTGCTCTGGAGAAGTCAATGCATTGTGCTGACCTGACAGGAACATCATTATATTATAGATGTCTAAGAACTGATGTGTGCAGAGAACTCGCAAATCATAAGATGAAGGTACATGAGTGTAGTACTCCACTCACACATATATGAATCATATCAACATGGAATCAGTCATCTAATAAAAACACGCACACACACATAGACGCACATATCTATACATAACAATGCACAATAGGATACTCACACTGCACAATTCACTCTACTGTGAGCACCAAGCTTTTTATAATATGCAATACAAAATGCTGTTTAACCAAGCATCTAAATGTAATAAATGTAGACATGTGATCGCCATTCTTTCCAAATAAACAATTTGAAACAATAGCCCAAATTAAATGCACATGAATGTTGAATGTAATAGGTAAGGTAAAAAATCTTTAGACATTTTTTTTGTCTGACATATCAAGGCATAAAAACTTGGTTGATAAGTTTATTGTTGTTAACCTTAAATCTTTGTTCAGAGTAAAATTACACAGATTAAATAATTACCCAGGCTAACAGGAATGATAAATGTAATTAAAGAGAGTCTGCTATAGGATTAATGTTCCAAAGGGCGGTTTAGCAGATTATTTAGCACTTTAATATCTAACACAAGACAACAATAGTCAAACAAAACCCTGCAAAGCCTATACAGAGTATAAAAGTCTAGGTATTAGCGAAAAAATAAAAAAATTCAGACAAAAAATGCTATGATGCTGCTCATGTGGTTTGATTCAGACTTGTGTTAAACCTCCTCTTTTCCCAACATTATTTCTTATAATCTCCCTACTGTCTCTCTGAATAACAAAAGACAATTCCCTAAAAGCACATAAATATAATAAATGTTTTTATTTCTTTAGAGAGAGTAGACAGGAATGTGAGGGAAAAAAGAATTACAACACAACCACAAAAGCTCTTATAGACCCAAGCCAGTGCATTTTCCACAGCTTTGACATGATATAAATTAATAACTAGTATCACAATGTAACTACATTGTGTGTCCGAGGCCAAAATCGAATCATGCAACAGCTGAACTCAACTACAACACCCATGATTTCATCACGCCAAACCCTAAAGGGACCGAATCTGCTGCTGAACTTACATTAGTGATGGCTTCAGTGTTGGCTCCTGCAACGCAGAGATGACGCACCACCTCCAGACCCCCGTTACTAGCTGCCAGGTGGAGCGGTGTTCTTCCAAACTACACACAAATAAAACACAAACATTTTCCAGAAAAGACGTGCTTGGAATGATTCATCACAAATGGTAAAAAGAAAACAAAAAGAGAATGTTCTATCTAAGGGGTCCCCAGAAAATGTTTGAGAAACAAAAAACATCAAAAGTTGAAAAATTTTACTGAAGATTATTACAGTTTCATTTCTACAAACAATATGTTACCTTTATAATATCACACTTACTGTTTGTCTAACAGTTAAATGCTTGTTTAAAAAAAATGGATATGCATTTTAGAAAGGGGGTCCTTGGCATTAAAAAGTTTGAAAACCCCTGCTTTATGGTATAATAGCTCTGCTTCCAACATGAAGGCTGTTTCAAATCATTAGCGTAGCAAGAAGCTAACAGAGTCGAGTCTTGTGTGATGTTACTGTTAGCATTACCACATCACTTATGAGGTTCCATGATGCTACCTTAAAAGTCAGCTTCCTATGTAGACAATGAGACATCTCACTAAGTTTTGGAACAGAGCAAGTAGTTATTTTAAACAGGACATTAACTAATTGACTATTTGAACCACTGACTACAACAAATATATAAAGCATTAACTAGAACATACCAGAGCCGTTGAGAGAGAGTCGCGACAACGGAAGTTTAAAAATTCAAAGCGTCATGTGATTCAAGGAGCCTTCAGATAGTTCCAGGAAGTTGATTTTTCTGAAATTCTTTATTTCTTTCATTTTTATTCATTAAATGAGTTTAAATGTGGTAAAAGTTCATCTCAATCGGTCTGTTTTGCTGCAGCTCCATGCGTTGCTAGTAAGTTCCGGGAACTATTGAGAGACTCCGTGATTGGCCATTGCTGTGAAAAACTGTTCCATTGGAGTCAACGGAGTTGACGTGAATCTCTCTCAACGGCTCTGGCACATACGACACAGCAGGAACTAACTTTGTTAGGAATATCCAGAGTGGCTTTAGCAGCACAGAATTGCATGACCACAGGCAGGTTGCCGTCCTTGCAGGCGATGTGCAGGGGTGTGTTGCCGTGGCGATCCTGGTGGTCCACATAACAGTGATGGCTGAGCAGACACTTGACCACTTCAATCTGACACCTCCTCACTGCCAGATGCAGGGCAATGTGACCGTCCTGAAATACATACACGCACAATATTCAGAAGACTGTGCCAGTCATAAATGTGCTTAATAATAATTTCAATAAAGTGTCACTGTTCACCTTATCAACAGAGTCCAAGTTGGCCCCGTGCTCCAGCAGACACTCCACAATGTCCTTGAACCCACGGGCGGAAGCGGTGAGTAACGGGCTCTCGCCTTCACGGTTCCGGGCGTTCACATCACAGCCAGCCTCGCACAGAACTCGGGCCACCGCGGAGTATCCGTGCCAAGCTGCGCAGTGAAGAGGTGTCTCTTGCTCCTGTGGAGTTACCAAAATAGTCGATGGCATCATGAACAAAAGTGTAACCTTGAGCACAGCGAGCTAAAAAAATGTCAACATTAGTCTGTGTCAAATCTATATTACATGATGGATTGCTTTTCATCAGCCTGCAACCTGACACCTCCAAATAAACCATTTAAAACATCAATTACGAAAATGTTTCCGCCTCCCGAATATTCGTTTTTGTTTACGGAGCAGAAGATATTGAGAGGGATACAAAGTTAAAGGGCAATGTTGTAAACAAACCTTTACAAAAGCAGTCACTTTAATATTCTCACACAATCATTTGCTTATGCAACTTCATACTTTTATTGCAATTTTTACATTACAACATAGTTTTAATAGCAACTCTTGACCGAAATATTTCACTTTCGAGGGACTCTGTGACCAGTATTTCATGTAAGACTGTGACAATGTGCTTATTCATGTTTTGCAGAGAGCTCACAGCACTAGACAAATGCAGTATGACAAAAACATGATTAGTTCTCATCCATTTGCTGTGCTGATAATTACATCCGCTGTGGACGCAGGTGTCTGAAATGAAGCAATCTCTTCAGTTAAAGATTTCGCTTTCTTGCTATTTTAATATAATCATGTAGATGTTGAAAAATGTTTAATCCCCAACAATGTACTTAAAAAAATGTCATTCCAGTAGCCAAAAAAGTTGTTTATTTTACCTGGATTGTTGAAAACCTTCACAGAATACATTCAAGTAAGCAAGAAACAGAATTTCCGGTGGTGTTTTTATTCAAACCGTGTTGTATATCTGAGTAAACCTACGTGTGGAATGAGTAAAAAAATAGGGTGGCGTGTGATTTCATCCTTTGGGAATAAATTTGATCACTGGAAATTGGAAGCTTGGCATTGGACAGTCAGTATATTCCCCCCTCAGGCCGAAACAAACGTCATGCAGAGATATCGTTCAGAGGAGGGAAACATATTATTTTGACTAAAGATGCACATGAATGAAAAAAGTGCATATAAACCACTTTGCAAGATGTAAACACTGGTCCAGAAGCACTTCCGGTTTCAGCTTTGATTTATTTATTTGTAGTATTTTTAAGATCTTGCATAGATAAATAAATCTTAAAGATGTTTGTTTAACATTTTAAAACATCATAAGTGTTCTGTTGGTTGTATTTTGTTTAATTGTTTGTGTAGTGTTCAAGAACTGAAACAGGAAGTGCAAACATTTGTTTTGGTCTGATGATGTATCCATATTTCTAGAATTCAGTGTAAGTCCAAGATGACATCAATTTATTAAAATAACCAAAATAACTGAGTGCACCTTTGATGCCTATTGTGTGGTGTAAATGGATCAAATGTTTTACATAAATTAATGAAAAAAAACAACAACACACAGAAGCTGTTCACAGTAGGGTAGATCAGTGTATGTGTGACACATACCCGGTCTGGCAGGTCAGGGTTAGCATGGATACTGCACAGGTATTGGACTACATCCACGTTACCATAGCGAGCTGCAACATGCAGAGCTGTTTCTCCAGACTACAACAGGATAAAAAACATATTACGAATGAATATCTCACAAAACATGGAAATCAGCTGAACAGACATTCTAAAATGTACTTCCTATAGATTCCAAAAAGCTTAAAGCATGATTCTCTAAACAGAATGTGCTTGGCTCATGGAAGACAAAACGCTAAAGCAAGTTGTGAATCATCAAAACCCTGCGCTAGAGCTTATAGGGGTAATTTTCGACGTGCTCCTCCTAGCAATAGTTCAGGCTGAGGAGACCATTTCAAGACCTCAATTTACACCCATAATGATCCTGTGAACACTTAAAGTGTGATTCTGTATGGCACTTCTGACCGGCTCAACAACACTTTACCCTGCGATTTCGGCTGACTGAGCGCACTTCACTGACTACTGAGGCGGTCAACAAACAGGCAACAATTATTTCATACGACGGGCAATCTCGGGCCAGCCGGTAACCATAGAAACTGCAAATTACCAATGGGAAGTAGAGAGGCGTGTGAACTCGGTGGGAAAGGTTTTCTGGAGAAAAGGTGAAGGACGGGAAAGGCCTTTGAAAAATCAAATGTCCTCCCCCTGGGGTTGTGATTGCTGTGTGTGTGTTTCAGATGGAGGTACCTTATCTTGGATGTCCAGAGGGCACTTCTTTTCATGCAGGAATCTCAAGGTCCCCACATGGCCATGACGGGAGGCGTAGTAGATAGCATTGGCTCCAGTCTGAGAAAGAGAATGGCGTGTTTTACTGGAGGTTAAGGAGTTTGCAGATGTGTTTGCAGATCTGATGTTGGCTCTAATGATTAACATGTTTCAATTTATGCTTCAAACTTCTCTTCAAGCATGACTTCTAAAGTTATTGGGGTTATACATATATATATATATATTTAAACAATTCTTTAATGAAAACTCATTGTTAATACACAGTGTAAGAAGTAATTGGGATCTTGTCATTATAACAATATAAATAAAAAAACATAAAACGATTTCTGGTTCTCTGGTACTAGTTTCATAAAAGATTTACCTTCAAGGTTTTCTACAAAGTCATAAAACCAAAACACTCCAAATGGAAAAGAACATACAACGTTTGTTTTTCATAAAATAAGTAATTTTTTCTAAGGCTAGACATGAGATCATCCATTTAGAAACAGTTGTTATATTTTTCCAGCAAAATAAATATATTTTGTGGTAGCTTGCAGAAATAATTATTTATGGGATTTGATTTGTTTATATATGATTATATGCAGCAGTTATCACTAAATGCGACTGCACTTTATGTTAACATTTGAACATTTATAGATTTACTAATATCAGAGTGTTAGAACAGATTTTACACTTATGGAAAACTGATACCTTGGTACATAGTTAGAGGTCCAGACTTTAAAGCCCTTTAATTCTACTTTGCACTTGCCCCTATTAATATTTATCACAGTTTAGCTAAGGTCCAATATTTTGCTTTTGTTACTGACAAACTTAATGGGTGAAATAACGCAGCATTAGGTAAAGGTTTAGAAAGGCTGTTTATATTTGACACATATTTTTTTCCTTTGTGAAATCGTTCATTCCATTCAATTCAATTCAATTCAATTCAATTCAATTCAATTCAATTCAATTCAATTCAATTGCGCTTTTCACAATGTTTATTGTTACAAAGCAGCTTTACATACATTAAATATAAAATAAATATTAATAGTAATACATGAATGGATAAAATAAAGACTGATAGAAGAATGGTTTTGAAATACATTATTGCAAGTCTTTCCTCTATGCAATGATAAAACTTAACTGAAATTAATACTATGCTGGATTGTTCGACACTGTAGTATATTACTTGAAGTATATTATTTCAACTATTATCAGCACTGGAAACTTAAAATTACAATAAACCTGAACAATCTGCAGTCATACCATACAACAAATGAAAACCTTACACACCTTATCAAGAGCTTGAATCTCTGCCCCTTTTTTCATTAACACGTCAATGATCTGGATGTTTCCACAGCCTGCGGCAATCAGGAGTGGGGGTGTTCCATGCTGATGCACACACACACACACACACACACACACACACACACACACACACACACACACACACACACACACACACAAATTAGAATCAATGCATTCAGTATAACAAGGCACTAATAGCTCCTCGCAGCGTTAATTAAGTCTATTCCGAGTTAGTAAGAACAAGCCAATTCAAAATAGCCTGATTCATTTTTCCATTGTTCACACAGCAGTTTTAAATGACCAAAACTCATCTCAATAATCACCTAAAATTATTTGTAGAATGGCGATAAACGCCTCTGAATGAATAAATGCATGAGCCATGTGACTAGTTCTCACCGTGCAAAACACATATACACGCACACACAAACACACGAACACAGAAAACGCTGGCCAGCTCTGAGCAATGCAATTAAAAGCACGCTTGTCTCTTCACATCAGTGAGCAGATTACAATTCCATCAACCCTCGCCCCATTCTCCTCTTACACACGAGCGTGCGCACACACTAAATGCCATTACACTTTCTTGCAATATCCAAAATGATAACCATGCTAATGGTAATTAACCTCACGAGTCCTGTTCATTCTATTTAAAACTCCCATTGCGACTGCAACATGGATTCCAATAAAAGGCTCTTTTGATACATTTTTAAGATACATTTTGTCTTTACAGTTTTTTAATCAATAACACAAATCTATTGCACAATAAAAGTGCATTGCAAAACAATAAATAACTCATATAATATTTAGTTTGACCTCCTAACGTCCCATTTTTTAAGCACATAAAGTCTCATTTTGTTCCTAAGTTTGTGGAAAGTGTCAGAATGAAATTTGTTCCATGACTTCTCTTAGTTACATTCTGCACAGCTCATTGTCAGGACTGAAAACAACAACCTTGTGCACACATTCCCACGTCATGGGTCTACAGTGACACTGATACACTGCTATCTGCTCAATCGAGCTCAGTTTGACTACTGATCACCTGGACTGAGACCAAGTCACCACTCACCAAGAACATCATTTAGAACATCAGTTACTCTGAACATTTATAGACGTTTCAAAGCAACAACATAAACAAATGTTACTGCGCATGCACGCTTTTGTGGCCCAAACTTAACTTCCACTAACCAGAACGATCAACAAACACAGATCGGAAGTTAACTTCAGGCCAGGCGCGTACGTCCGATGTAACTGTCTATAAGCACAGCTATCACTCATTTTGTCTTCTGCAGTCCCTTTATAACCTACACAGATCTAGTCTATCTAGTCTGTTATTTTTGCTAGTTTCTCATACCTTATTGGGTTGGTTGATATCATAGCTGGTCAAGGAGCCAAGCAGGTGCTTGAGTCCTGGAACATTGTCGTCATTGATTGCGTGGATGATAGCCTTCATCACAAATGAGTCTTCCTCATCCTGCCAACAGAAAAAAACATCTCTGTTTGAATATGGTACCTTCATAATAATATTAAAAACACATCCTACAAACACAGATTGTATATTTTGGTATGAAAGATTTTCAAACGTTTTATGACATAGTGATGAATTAAGTGGTTGTATTATTTTTAGCAGCATAGGAACCATTTAAAATGTGGTGGGAACACATTATACACTTCTTTAGTCTGGGCCTGGCTCATGAATATTGTATATGTGATTCATATTTGTAATCTTAATTTGCTGGTCAAAGAACCTATACACAATTCCAGTATTTCTGACACAGATCCAGCATAATATATTTGTTAATTAAAATAAATGAGTATCTCAAGAGATTAACAAAATATTGATAATAAAAGCTATTGCCTCAGACAACATAACAACATTGTCTTTAACAAACTATACTACAAGCTTTGTCTCTGCTTAGACAGTCACAGTTTGAGCAAATCCGTTTACGCTCAGTAGTACGACACACAGTCTTATCAGCAAATACACAGCGTGAGGTCTTAATCCTGTTGAATAATGCAGATGGGGCGGTGCGGAGACTTTCTCCTTACTGCTGGTTAGTCTGCCATGTGACCCACAGAGCAACGGATAGCACTGACTTCTGGGTCAGAAAACACAAACACACAGCCAGAAGGAAAACGGACTGGCTGATAGTTTGTGTGTGTAGCCATGTAAGCCGAGTGAACTATAATAACACCCAGACAGACCCACATACACGTATATTCATACTGGACAAGCGTATCCAATTACAGAGAATACACGCTCTAACACACTCTATACACAAAAGGTAACACCCTATACACAAAAAACAGCCTAAAGACATTGATGTTAGAGTCAGTCAAGGACTGTGACACATGACTCCAATGATATTTTATGTATACGTTACGTTTTCTCTTGATTTTGTTTGTGAATATGTGTGAAAAGCCAAAAACAAACAGCACAGTGGAGTATTATATATTATGTGGTAAGAATATTGTATGTATTTATATATACGGACATTTATGACACATGCTCTGTGAAGACATGTCCAAATACATTTCCCATTGACTTACATTACATTTAATTAATTTAATTTAATTAATTCTGGACCACAAAACAAGTCACAAGGGTCAATTTCTGAAATCTGAATATATAAGATGTCCTTTGATGTATGGTTTGTAAGGATAAGACAATATTTAGCAGAGATACTACTATTTGAAATTCTAGAATCTATAATTTAAAGGATCTGCAAAATCCCTATTGCTGACATCAAATTTCAATTTTTCTATTCACACTATGCTGAGATAATTATTTTACATTTTTTATCATAAAAATAAACAACTACTACTTTACAAATAATACTAGTTTAAATATATTTCAAATAAAACTGCAATCTGTAACTTTTGGGGTTAAGAATAAACTAAAAAACATCAGGTATTGTTACAATCAGTGTTAAAAACTGTCTCCTTAGCTAATTCACAACTGTAAGCGTATGATACTGAATTATAAATTAAGTGCTTAGGTCAGATTTTGTGGGACATGTCAGTTATTTAAAAAAAACTAAAGTATGTAAAGTAATCTGTGATTTTATATTTCAAACAGAGATGGCAACAAAGAGGCTAAAGTTAGGGATTGCAGATTGAACTTCTCTATTATAAATAATTTTGGCCCAGTGTTGGGTGTGAAATCTGGACCCTGAAGCAGAAGCAGTTGAGAATGACTGCTTTGGTTTTTGTTTATTTCCAGGTGTGTGGGAGGCTAAAGAAACTCATTAGTGCTGATTGTGGTGTATTCTTCAAAGACTGAGCATTCCAAGGCTCAGCCACACTGGTTTCCTCTGCTGTTGTCAGGCGGATCACGCTTTATGCTGTTCCCTTTTAAAGTTCCCCTTTACCAAGGTGATGAGTTTGTTCCTTTATAAAGTTCGGCTACCAAGGAGATGAGTTTGTGCTCGTTTTTTTGTGTGTGTGAGACCTTAGAATTGTTCAGACACAGAAATTTGATCACAAACTGTGTCTGCCACATCTCCCAACATACTGCTTAAGTATAACACATGGATTTAACAGTAATAAAAGGTGATTTTAAGAGTGAGCTTTTACCAGCGTGTCATCACTGCGTGCCACACTCATGTTGCTCCTGGAGAGGAATGAGCGGGAGAGCCGGTTACACAGTGAGATGAGACGTACCGATTGCTGAGGAAAAAAATCAAACAAACAAACTATATTAAAGGAGGATATTCATAACATGTAGTGTTCATAACAACCTTTTAATTTACAGCATCAAACCCAGCAATTAAAAAACTTAAATGACATATTATTGGCTTATTATGTTTATAAGAAATAACTGTAATTATGTACTAGAGGGCACTAGAATTGTGTGCAAGGTTGTTTATTGTTTCATAGTTGCAAGGGTTTGGTTTGTATGCTATTTCTCACTTTTATGTGCATAATGCTGTTTGAAAAGTCACAAATACCTTCCACTTTCTTCGGGCAGCAAACTTCTTAAATTTCTCCATGTTTACGGCAGACTCCTTACGGCTCAATGCCTGCTGTGTGTCCTTTGGCTGAAGATAAAAACATATTAAAGGCATATTTAACACGTTTTTGCTCATCACTGTTTTATATATGTAATGGTTGTTGGACGAACCTTGATCCAGGGGTGTTGAAGACTGTCCAAGATTGTCATTCTTTTTCTGTGAAAGTGAAATTTATACTTGTGTTATTCATAAAGAAAACATAATAAGCAATAGCCAAGCGGTCCAGGAACTTCTTTTTATCTTGACACTTTGCCAAAATATAAGCCAAACAATATGCAGTTACCAAGAAACATACGAATGACCTTCTGTGGAAGAGAAAATGATGTAAAGCACACAAATGGGTTGCACACCATACCTTGGAGTTTTGCTTATCAGAATGTTTATTTCTGACAGATTTTATGCGGTCAATTATAGAATTTGGTAAGAACCGAAAACCCTTCCAGGGAAGTAGCGTTAGTTCTCACTTTTAAATAATAAATAATAACAGTGAACTGAAATAGAGATAAAAACTTTTAATCGAAAATGACAAATATGTAACTAAAACAGGAATATCTATTATCTCTACATCATAATGTGCAAAGCACTTGTTCCTGTTTGTTGAGTTACCTAAAGGCCCATTCACATTGGGGCGATGTGAAAAGAATGCCCGACGAACCAAGCTTACATATCAAGAGCGAACAGAAGTTTGCTTTCTTCTAATTGACGCCTGCATGGTAGATGGCGCTGATGGAGAATACATTTCAAGATTCGTCGCACTAGACAAAAAAAAACGTTGCATTTTTGGCGCACTAATGTTCGCGTTCTATGTGAAGGGCTTCATAAGAATCTATTGTTTTTGTTCTTGAACATTATCTCGACGAACATTCGCACTGAATATTTGCGGGCAGTGTGAATGGGCCTTAACACGGGAAGAATATTCTAGACATTGCAGTTAGAATAACTCATCTGTTATTAATGTTAGCTATTATAAATATCTTAATATTTATTTATTAACCAATGAAGTGCTATTGGCATCGAGAAACATATCAGTTTAAATAAAAATATTATATATCTTATCCATGTAATTTCTGAAATAACCAGCCTCACGTAGCCCCATCAAACTGCATCAATCCACAAGCTACTTCAGTGATTCTTACTTTGGGTCTTTTATCAGTAGCCGTGCAATAAAGTCTCTGGCCAGAGCACTGGTGCTGCTGAAGTACTCCTCATCAAATTCATAGTCCACAGCGGAGACATTGGCAAGTGTCTCCTGTTTATTTTCACCCAGGAAAGGTGAGGCACCACTAAGCCTGAGGATACAGAGAGAAAAGATACCACATCTACCATTTTCTGAAAGTATTCAGTGAAACATACAGTAATTCAACAGAACCAGGTATTTAAACTGCAGTCTAGCAGTAATGTATACAAACTATCACTGCTAGTAACCTTGTAAATAGCTTTAATACATGAATGCCTTTGTACACTCCATGTCTCCTTTGTGATGAATTTTGAGTCTGTGGTAATCTTGAATACTGTTGTACAGATCACCATATAAGAGAATTATCTGGCTCTACAAGATCTTCTTCCAATAATTCCAATTATAGTTATTAAAAATCTGAAACTGATAAATCTGTGGTGGTGAAAGCATGGCTTTTAGCAATACTGTTAAGAGATCAACTTAATCTATTGTAGTGTTACAGCTGTTCTAAAGTCACACTGCCAATTAAAGGCATTCGCTGTGGGTGAAAAACACAGTTTGCCTCAAGTGTTAGAAAAAAAAGGGTACAATAGGAAGGTAAGACAAGCGACAGAATTCCAACTGAAGATGGTGTGTGTGAGACCTGATGCGAAGCTCTATTTTAATGTGCCAATGATGACAGAGTGGGGAAAAATAGCTCTGAGATAGACAGAGAACTTTCCAGTTCTTTCAGACAGTTGGGAAAAGCTGGTATTGATGCATGTTGAGGGAAGAATATTGATCAAGCACCTCTAAGTGCTCATGTAATGCAAAAAATCCTATTCGTATTATTGAAATAATACAAAAAAATCACCCTGTCTGGACAAAATTGTTTATAGTATAGTAACGGTAAACTTACAATAATGTAAGTAATAAATAAAATATGTAATTTTATATATATATATATTTATTATAATATAGGGTGATATCATATATTATCACTGTAACATAAAAAGAAAAACAATAGGAGTGCTCTGATAAGGATTTGTGCAGCAGATACAGAGTACCGATTTCTTGTCATTGTGATCGGCTGATACAGATCCCGATGTTTCAAGCTTTACATAATTAATATGTCAGCTCTTTAATCATAATTTGTCGTATTAAATGGTTTGGATATTGCTTCTCCATGTGCAATTTTGGAACATATAGGCCAAATTGTGAATTTTTCATTGCTTCTTAAAACATCATATTAATTTCAAACCGGCAATGACATGAATGTGCGGCAAATCATTTACGTCGTCGTGTATCATGTACGTCCTCACACTTTAATGTCGTCAAATTGCGATCGGTTTGTGAGATCGGCCAAGTTTAGTCAGTAGGTCATACCGATCGAGTCATAAAATGTAATAATCAACCGATAACTATCTGCGGCCTATCGATCGCAGCATGGCTAAAAGGTATTATTTGACTTATTTTTGATAGGAATCATATCTTCACATCTCGGATGTGATAAGTATTCACTGTATTATAACACTATTAATAAATATGTATTACATCAGGGACATGAAGTTCTCATAAAAACTAGGGGGTTATTTCTGGTCCTATTAATAGTAAAAGGCAAGTTCCATTGTTAACATTTACATATCACACCCTCTGTGATATGGTTAGGTCCACACAAACATAGTTTAAATAGGAAAACTATGTCCCCTCAGGACAGCATCAGCACAGCACTTATCATGGAAACATAAATGGCAGATGCAGCGCTCTGATGGCTGGATGGATGCTGTATTTCTTTTAAACAAGCCTATAAACTACTAGAAGTCTAACAAAAACAGTTAGTGCAAAACACAAACTAAATTTGCTTCATATTAAGCTATATTTGGCCACTATGCTTCATTTTGTGTCAGAATGTAATTACAGTGATGCTCAGAGAAAATAAATTGAATTACGAAAATTGATACTTTTTCCAGTCCGAGTAAAAATACATGAATCCATTGAAATTTCATTTGTAACGATATCTGCTGTCTTTACAAAATGTCAATGCTGACAACTATGAATACTCACAGAATATAAGTGATCACTCCTATACTCCTACAATTAGACAGAAAGAAAAACATTCAATTAGTATAAAGGAAGTGAGGTTACAGTGAAGTCAATGAGGTCAGATTATGATAATAACGTTCATTCTTACCACATGTCTGCCTCCAAGCCAAGGGGCTCATAGTTGACCACTTCAGGGGCTGAAAACATCAAAACAAAATAACAGTTGGAAGAAAAGAAAAAAGGATTTAATAGTCTGGTTTAATAAATGGTTTGTTAATGAGCAATCGAGGACAATGCAGAAGAAATGTTGCACTCTGAGCTTGAGAAGTGACTAGATTTACAATCTCTCGTATAGCTTGCAGTCTGGATTTCATCCTTGTTCAGGGCTAAAGAAATCAAGTTGTTCCTACACCCTGAGGCTAAGAAAAATCAATGAAGTTATGCCTGCGTAATTGGCTAATCGGTCAGCTGCTATTCCAGGACTGCATTGAATTCCAGCCTTTAGGAGCAGGTGTCCAGTTTGACGCCTGGTGTAATGTTGAGCACTGAAACACACTGACTGTGTACTTTAGCACCGCGTTTCTATTAAGACTGCTTTATAATCACTGCCTGAAGCCATACTCACTGTCACGTACTGGATGTGATGCCTAAAGATGAGAGTTGGGGATGCTGTGGGTGTGCGTGTACATGTCTGTTTGATTTATGAGATGACTGGGGGCTTGTTGATGTTAATTTAGCTTGAAAGCACAGCTGACTCATTGTGAAGAGCAGCATCATTTAGGGAGTTTTATTCTAGTAGGTGCAAACCCAAATACATCAACAAACACTGATGACCTGTCAAACATTTCAACACTTTTTACTTTCCGGGACGCAGCTCGGAAATTTTTGACACTACAATTATGACAGTTCATCTAACTTAAATGATGCACCAGGATTCACTGAGTCACAAAAAACGGATCCATGGTGTTTCTTTACAGTTATGTCAGGCGTTTGGTTCATATTACACATGAAAGGAGTCAAGAGATTATTGGACAGAAGCACAACAATAAGGGCAGGTGTAATTACAACAGATCTCCACAGAATGACCAGTGGATGACACTGACCTACAAACTCCGGTGTACCAAAGATGTTTTTGAAATCGTTGCCAAAATCGATCTTGTGGGCCAGGCCAAAGTCAATGAGCTTAATGCGCGGATGGGGCACGCTCCGGTTCAGCAGCATGATGTTCTCTGGCTGAGAGAGAGAGAGATAGGAATAAAGATAAAGATAAAGAACAGAACAAGACTTTTGATATACACAGAACAAAAAAGCAAGAGAGAGGGAGATGTCACAAGAAAGCAGGAAATCGGCCATTACACATGGAAATCACATGCAAAGCTATAGAAACATTCCCTAGAAAGCACAGCCATACTGAATCCTGGCTGTAACAGATCCTTGCTTGAACATTCCATAGAAACAATACTCCCTTCAGTGAGCTTTCTTTATTCATGGCCTAATCTCTTAAAAGCTTGAATATTTCACCGATATGTTAAGGAAAGCTGTATGGATGACTGCACTGAAAGCAATGGATCTCATTACATAAATGTCATTGTTGGAATAACATGCAGGATTAGATATGACATTTTGCTAATAATGAGTCACTGACTGGTAAACTGCTTCATTTTAATCTCTAGGTGATGTTTCGAAGGTAAACGTGAACGCTGTTGTGATGTTAGACGTCATGTTTGTCTTCAAGTCAGACTGGTTATACTTGGAAGTGTTTTTAATGGAAAATAAAAACATAATCTCTTTTTATTCAGTTGTCAATTGTGTAATAGTGGAAGAAGCAAGAACTACATACATATAAAAGGAAAGATTAGGGCTGCTGTGATCGACAAAAAAGTGTTTACATTTTGTTTTTTTGCAATGATTAAGCATTCTGACCAATCACAAACAAGAATGTTGAGGGTAAGAAAAAACAGAAGACTTCAAAAGACAGTGACCAGGATTTCTGTGTCCGTATTCAGAGATATGTAACCTACAGCTGTGACAGCTTTAGATATTTATAATAAGAGCATTATAGTATTATTGTGTTGCTCCCTTTCAAGTCTAATTTGTTAAAAATGTAAATGAGAGTTAAATATTGAGGCACTCCTAGATCTGTATAAAGGAATACAATAATTCAGAAACACTCCACTTGTTTTAGATGACATAAAGAACATGTCATGCAGTGGTCCTTTCAAAAGAATTTCAGTATTTTTAATACGAAATACTAATATAATTCTAATACAATATCAAAAAAAAAATTCTCATATGCCCTAGAGTAAATCAGTTTGAGTTTATGACCCTCCAAACTCCAGGAAGGCCGGTACTTACAGCAAATAAGTGTGTAACAACCATGGAGGATAAGAGCATCTTTCATCTACAGTGATGCTCATCACTTAACAGTCTGAAATTGACATAAAAATCTAACATTCAGAATAGGCTCCATACCTTCAGGTCAAAGTGGGCGATCTGCTTGGAGTGCAGGTAACTGACTCCATTCAAGATCTGCTTGAGGAACTCCGTGGCTTCCTCTTCACTCAATGACTCTTTCTCAGCCAGGAAGTCAAAAAGTTCACCACCAGCCACACTATATAAAGAGAAAAGAGATTTTGGTAATTACAATAAAGCTTCAAAAATATCAATCATACTGTACAAAAGAGAAAGTGCTAGTTCTAAAATCTGTCTGGATGAGCTGTATTTTATGTTGCTGTTAACCTGTTATACAAACGCCCCTATTTTTGAGCATTTTATTGATTGCTAAAACAAGTTCAGAAAATAAATGTTGAGTGTTTTAGCTTTCAAATGATGCATAGTTTGTGATAGTTGATTAAATAATAATGTAAAACAAAGGTAATAATAAAGGTAATGAAGGCCCATGGGCCCTGTTCATGTTATGAACAACTGCCAAATCCCATAAAATTAAGTCTTAAAGATGTTTGCTTAACATTTCGATTGAGTTCTAAATGTTCTGTTGTTGTATTTTGTTCATTTGGATAGTGTTAAAAACCTCAAACAGTAAGTGCTTCTGGACTAGCGTTGTTTACATTTTGCAAAATGGTCTATTGAATGAATTAGGAGGACTTGCTTTTTATTAAAAAATGTTCTTGGGTTTCAAGAAATGAATGCAAAATTATTGCAAATGTAAACAAAGCTGTTAGGTACAGATGCTTAAGGGGTTGTAATGTTGTGTTGATTGTTCCACTGGCCAGCACTAAAAATATTTGGGTGAATCTTCCTTTCAAGATGTCAAACATGATTTTCTTAAAAACTCTTGTATTAACAAATTTCCTTTATATTCATTTAAAACAAGGTATGATATATTTAAAGGCATTCATTTAGAAACTTTTACTGACAGCTTAACACAAATAAAAAATGTCGAATATTTACGATCAGAAATCCTAGTGTGGGGGAAACCGGAGGATGAGAATGATCTTCTTTCCTCCACTATTTCTTCATTTTTATTATACATGATTATTCTGTCAATGATTTTTTTTTGTCATTTAGGAAAGTCTCAGTAGAATATTTTAATTTTAATTACAAAATATAATGCACTTAGACAAATCAGGACATGTTACGGTTATGAGAATTTCAGCAGAAAAAGCAATAAAATACATAAAAATATATATATTTTTGTTCAAAATATTTTTTTGTCTAAAGTAGAGAACACAATTATCTTTATTATGATAATTTTTTGTGATATCAAACTATTTGTTTTATAAATCTTTTATATTTCAAATCTACTGCCATGATGTTTCAGCGGTTGAAACAAAATCTATAGAAAATGACACAGAGCCTCCTTAGAACACAAACGAAAATCATTAAATAAACAATTAATATCAGGTTGGGTTTAGAATATCATGACAGATGATAAAATGTATTTCTTTTTTCTTTCTAGTGAACTTTCCCTTTAAGAATGTAACAAACTATCCTAATACACGCCCACTCATCACAACCTTGTTTTCATTCACAAAAATTCAACCAAGGTGACCAGTGTTTAAATGAAGAAATGGATCCCGAATAAACAAAAACCACCCCTGGCGAGTCTGGCATATTAAACAAAAAAGCTGCCTCTCTAATGGCCCAGAGAGATTAACTTTGGTAAAGATGGCTGTTGGCAGGCCTGTAATCATAGCTCCTGGGAGAGGACCAACAGGATCCGGGTTTATATTTATGCAGCAGAAGGAAGCTGCAAACCAGCTGCAGGCTGATGACATGATAACACATGATGCTAATGGAGAGGTTGAGCAAGTGCAGCGACGATTCGCCCAGCTGCAAAAACACACGCCACAGATAGGTCTCTATTCCCCTCATGGGAACAGAAAGAAAAACAGCAACCCCCACCCTGGACAACGTGAGAAACAGCAGTGATAGTTTGTATTGTAACATCTCACTTCACAATAGCGGTTGACCGTACAAGGGTTAATGAAAGGACACTACATGACCCGAAAAGAAACGTAACCTTCACACCTGAGGTCGAGATTGTTACGTCCTTAAACAAGGAACTTGACATCCGAGGCCTCAGTTAAAAAACAAAACAAGAAAAAAGTGCTTCAGAGATGAGTAATGTGTAACAAACATGAGATCACAACAGCTCCAGGGACGCCCCTTGTAACAGTAGTGCTGGCTGCGAGACAAAAAACATCAACTGACGGCAGGTTATGAAGAAGCGATGCGAACCAGTTGGGTTAGGAGACGCACTTCAAGAGCTTTAAAGCAAAGATACTCCCTCGACATAACTGATGTGTAACAAAAGAATTCACGAAAAATGTTGAAGCTTGGCATTCCAGATTCCAATTCTGTTAACAACCTGATCATCAACAATAGCCAAACGTTGGAAATCCCATGTAAATACTAGTTAGCATTTTCCTCTCTTGAGCTCTGTTCCGATCAGGTCCATTCACTCTTAACACTACAGGAAAATCTTATAAAATAATCTGTGTTTGTTTATCACTCTGGCCAGTGGCTAATAATATAACTATTTATATTTTGTTAAATTTAAATTGAAATAATATTAATTTATATTCATGTTTTATTGTATTATAATTGTCTTAAAAAAAACAACTGCATACTAATTTTATTAAACAAACAATTTGTTGAATGTGCCGTGTAACTTTGTCACATTTAAGTTTAGCCAAGTGTCTGTTTTTCTACTGGTAACCCAAAATAATACCAGCTAGACATACTTTTAACTTGCTAGCTAATGTAATTTACAGAATCAGAAATAATCTGCAGGGACTCTATTCTTTGCGGATGTATACCAGAAGTTACGTTTGGGCCACAAAGTTGTGCATGCGCAGAAACCGTCTATATAGGGAGGCTCAGAGATGACGTCTTTTTGTAGGCCAACCTGGAAGTTAGCGGAGCACGGGTTCCCTCGATCGAAAGCGTATGCATTTTTCCCATAGACTTTAGGAAAATCGCAAAAAAAAAGCTCTGTGTTTAACAAAGGGTTATGACACTTACACGTTTTGTCTATAAAGATAATTTTTACAACTTAACACAACATTTATACATTTCAAAGCCTAAATATAGTAGTCAGATATAAAAAGCTAACACGAGGCTATAAACAGACTACACTACGGTCGCTCGATATCAACGTGACCACCACCAAGCCTCCGACAACTTTCTCAAACTTTATTAAAAACGTGTTTCCTGGTAAGTATTAACCCCATCAATGATTTTAGAAGACACATAAAAGACACATAAAGACACATAAAGGTTTAAAAAATCACAAGCGAGTTATAACTGGTGTGTTCTATGTCATGAGGTTTTGATAGCCACAGACATTATTTCAGGCCATTTACCAAAAACCCAGTCAAAAACCCATAGACTTTGAGGCGATGGAACCGGAAGTCTTAAAATGCTAACTCGCTTCCGGGTTTTGCCTACAAAAGCGCGTCATCTCTGAGGCTCCCTATTAAGGTGAAATCATCATTTGTGATACAATCTAACACAGTGTCTACGCCAACCGTGACACGCAAGCTATAATAGATTGTTTTTTAAATACATCCTGTCTGGGGTAGAAACAAAGGGAGATATCACAGATTATGACCTTCGTTTACTTGAATATATAAAACAATCCCAACACTTTCAGCAAATATAAAGTCAGTTTAATTTGCATACACAACATGTCAATAGTTCACTTCAATAAATCTCATGAGTGTCACTTTACTAAAATGAAATACAATATTTCTGCAAATTCTGTTTTGATATGATTATACTTTTATTCTAAAAATATGTAAAAAATCTAAACTGTTGAATAGTGATGTACTGTGTGTTTAAAGTTTAAAAATGAGCTTCACTCAGTGAAGCACTTCAGTTAACACAACACAGACATTAATATACATTTTTCCTCTTTGAACTCATTGGCAGTAGTTTATGAATGTGCACAATATAACAGGCAAAACCAGTTCATCCACTTAATGAACTTGTTCCCTTCAACCCCCTATTGTTGACCTTGTCAAATGTTTACTTTTGTGAGTGAAGGTTGGTACAGCTGAATTCAGTGGAGAGCCCTTGACAAATTCTTTTATAGATCCATTTCTACACAGAATGCTAATTTTAGAATACTACGGAGTACACAGTGTTAAAGCTGTGGTCTGGTGCAGAACCTTTGACACAATGAACCATGACGCTTATTTAGGTGACAACTTTAAAGTCGCCTCTCAACTGTTTCCCATGTCATCTTTCTCTTTTTTACTGAACTCTGGCTGAAAAATATAATCCTAACAAAAACTGACTGTATTCCAGAAATCTAAAAGCAATCAGATGGTAATGAACTTCCATACTAATTTCAGCTTTGCGTTGTAAAACTAAATATCTAAAGGCTAAGAATTATTTCATGAATCAGAAAAGTGAAGAGAAAGAAATGCACTTACAGCTCCAGGATGAGAATGACCTCGCTCTTGTTTTCAAACACATTGTGCAGAGTGATGACATTGGGGTGCTGGATTTCCTTCAAGATGCTGACCTCCCTCTCGATGTCGTCTTTTGATACTCCTCGCCGACTGGATTTGCTGCGTCTTTTCTTAATAAATTTGGCTGCATATTCCACACCAGTGCTCTTATGACGGCACTTCTTTACTACTGCAAACTGGCCACTGGAAAAAAACAAAATGGTCATATTTAAAAACTAAATATCCAAGACACTAAACATTCAAAGCAAGTTAATAAACACACTTAATAGAGTAGTTCACCTCAAAACTAAAATTTATTTACTTCCCCAATTGTCATTTTAAACCTGTATGACTTTCTTTCTTCTGCAGAACACAAATGTAATATTTTAAAGAATGTTGGTAAACAAAACTGTTGGTCCATTAATTTCTATTGTATGGACACAAAACCAATGCAAGCCAATAGGGACTAACAGTTTTCATTTACCAACATTCTACAATCTTCTTTTGTGTTCTGCAGAAGAAAGTCATACAGGTTTGAAATGACAAGAGTAAATGATGACAATTTTTGTTTTTGGTGAACTATTAATATACTTAGATTATTTATTATACAACTTAAATATTTTTCAAAACACATATAAAATATTTGTTTTATTTTAATGCAACATTCAAGAAAGGTTTGTTGTACAAATGCCCATTTTGCAATAATGTGCATCCAAATGTCAGGGTATGTTTTTAAAATCTCTGATATCCTAAAGCGAAAACGTCTCTTTGATTCAGTTTTTCCTCTCTATAGCACATAATCAACAGGCAAGACTCCACATTTCCCTTCAGCATGTTCCCATTTCAGTCTCTGTAAGTCACGACATGCATTCTGAACCACTGCCAGAAACCAACAGTCACGTAAGCTGAACGATCTTCAGTCGTAAACAATATCAAGTCCCAACCACATCTAATCACTAATATCAAACCAGTACAATAATAACTACTGCAACTATTGCAGAATTAGCAGGAAATAGTGTGATAACTGTTTTGGTAATGGTTTCTTGTTAATATTAGCATAATGGATAACAATTCCCACGCTATGTCAATCTAAGACACATACCAAAACCCCAGTATAGTACACAAGAAAGTATACTATATGCTTATCTGAATACATTATTATTATTTTTTAAAAATCACGACCAAAGGTTTTTACCATACTGATAGCACACATGTCTATTTGGTGGTTTAAATACCCTTGTGAAGTCTTAAAAAGTAAATATTTATTATTATAAATACATTTTCTAATAAAAAGCAGTTATTGTGACCTTACTTCTTGACTGACTCTCAAATGATTCGTTCAACGTGTAAATGATCACATCCATAACAGAATTTATACATCCATAATGGTACATATTCCTCAAAAATGGGCACATGAAAATGAAAATATTAGTAACTATTTTATGTTCTACAAAGAGTTCCTACATTTGCTGGGTATTTTTGCTTCTGGTATGTTGTCTCCCAATAACGTGTATCCTTTTTTGTCAAATCCATTAATTAATGTAAAATTTTTTAAAATTGAAAACTTGTGCATGGGCTGATATTTTTCTGATGTTTGGACTGTATCATTGGGGGTTTGGTAAAATATAAACAAATGATTCAATAAATACATTCTTTTGAGAATTTTTATTTCAAGTTATGACTAAAAAAATGCCACACCCATAACGCTGGAATTGCCCAAAAATTCTCTCAATACTGGAAAGTGTTGTCCCAGAAATAACACAAAATGTTATTTAGAGTGTAACATCACAGTCCTATGACATATTTGGCTCTTTTAAACATGGATGTTATACAGCTGTTGGAAAGACTCCTTCCAAGGAATTGACAATTGCTTTGGGAAAAGACACAAAAAGCTAAACATTAGGAAGGAAAAGGGGACCTTGGGATGGGGCTTTCTCATGCAAATTCAAAACACAGGGCCTCTATTTTTCCTGCTCCACCTTTTGTCACCCAGACAGCACAGAAGTGAAGAAGGGTACATTTGCATTACCTGGGGCCTGAAAGGGTTGGAGGAAGCAGAGATGCTTTTCTTACAGAGCTCATAAAATCCAAATTTGTGAGTTTTGTGCCTTTTACATATCCATGAGCGTTAAGGTCTTTTTGGTAGCATACTTCAAAACGTTTTTCCTTTTACAAGCTATACACATAAAATTTTGTTTTCCTATGGGATAACACACCAAAAATGTTGATGACTCATCTTGCACTAGAGATAATTCTCTTTAGAATAAGAATGCAACTTACTAGCAGGTAAATATATGGCTATGACAAAACAAAACAAAACTTCAAAAATCTGCCCCGTCTAACTGAAACATGTCAACACATGACGGAAAGCAACGCTTGTCATACGATTTCATGGGTTCACCCCTAAAAAAAAAACTCTCTTAAAAACAACTGCCGGATAAGTTATTAAAAAGGGTTGCCTCTTTTTCTTTGCTATTCACACAAAATTATAATATAATAAATAAAACACAATTGTACATCTGGGTGCACTTCATGGCTGACAAACTGAGAGTTGAGAGTCAAAAGGTCAGACTTCACGGTCCTGACAGCGTGGCTTTTGGCATTAAGGCATGTCTAACCGTTTTTGTCAGCAACACTTCTCAATGAGAGGAGGGCATGGGTCTTTAGCTGTGCCAGTTTCCATAGCAGTGCCGGGGGCAGGGCAGCAGGAAAGGAGGGGGTGATGTCGTCTAGAAACGGGCCTGTGGAGCACAACGGTCAACGGCAAACAACATCAACAGCATCGCCCAGCAACCGTCCGACAATGAAGACAGCATGTTTTTCATTTACACAAGAAGTTTCCCAGTCCCTTTCAGACCCATTTCTGTCAGCTCTGAATGGGTGATAGGGCAAATGTGCGTATCAAGATGTCAGTGTGGCAGGGCTCTTGTGCTTCCAAAATTAGGAGCACCATGGTGATAAAGTACTACAGCAATCACAGTGAATATCAAAGAGTTTGCCCAGTGGAAGTGCTCTTCAGACGGGCATCACGAGAGTTTTGCCCCATTATGAAGGCTGATGCAGAGATGGCACCAATCTGAAGTACTGCAGTCAGTCTTTTGTCTCAGTGTAGTAAGAGTTGATGGTAAATGCTTCAAAGTACAATAACATCACATATATTATATTTTCTCAATGTCTTTACCAGGTCTTTCAACTAAAAATTGAAGACTATGACAAGTTGATTTCTTGACTACTTCTATTTGAACTTTGCCTCCACCAGCAAATATCATAGAACCACAACAGTCCTGCAACTCTAAAATATAGTTTCAAAGTGACAACATAAACAAATATTACTGCGCATGCGCGCTCTTTTTTTTACTTCCGGTACACATTCACAAACAATAGTGCCTGTAGCAAAAGAAACCGAAAAAAACCTTACTTGGCCAAACTTCTGTCCCCAATATTTTGAATTTAGACTGCGATACCAAGCTCAACCGCTAAATGTCAATGTCCCATACGGTTTCTTAAAATGTGACCAAAGACATTCAACAAATTGTTTATTTTATAAAATGAACATACAACAAAATTCAACAAATCGTTTATTTAATACAATTATTATACAATAAAATAATAATATATAATAATATTAACATAAATTTAATTAAGTATAAATACATATGAAGAGTTTTGTTTCAAAATGCTATAACACTATATATTTTATACGCTATAAAATGCAATTTTTAAAAAATTTCAAAATTCATGTTTTTTTATTATGTCATCATGTTTTTATTGTGTTTGTTAGCTGTATTTTTTTGTTATTGTGGCTTAAATCAAAACTAACCAACTGCAGTTTGATTGATAATAATTAACACAATCAAAAAACATGATTTTTGAACATTTTTAAAAATTGATTTATAGCATTTTGGAACCAAACTCTTTAAATATTATTAGACATCAGTCAAACACAAACCAGAAGTAACTGGGAGTCAGGCGAGCACACGTCCGATGAAACAGATTTATGTTGAATTTCAAAATCCTTGTTATTAGTGACACGGGTGGCATATAAGTGAACTGCAGCCTGCACAAACACCATAGTATCACGAGCTGGCAGCTGAACATGATTCACTGACATCAAGTCAACAGATGAGGTTCATTGAAATTATGATCTTTAATTATGGTCTTTAAATGTCACATTCCATGGTATACCTGGCAAAACTGTCTTGCGTCATTCTCATTCACATAAAAATCTGTCAACAAGCTTTCACAGACAACCTAGGAAATGTGTGTGTGTGTGGGGGGGTGATATAAGCTATTGGCAATATAGAAATAATTAATACACAAAAATATTCAGACCCTTTACGGTTTGTAAATAAATTGAAACAGATCAAAATTACTCTTCCATTTGAAAAAGGTGGACTGGAAGGTTAAACAAATTTTGCTTCCCATGTGATGGGAAATGCTAAAAAGAGAAGTGAACTATCTTTCATAGTTCATCACATGATTCCTTATGAAGAAAGCACAACACAGCTAAATAATCCTGTAAAGAATAAATATGATGAAAACAGTAAAATCTATAGTCTAGTTTTCTAAATTACTGGCTTTTTGCATCACATATAAAATGGCATATATATATGAACATATAATTCAGACCAATAACAAGCTATCACATGCAGATTAGCTCCTCAATTACTATTTATAAGATAGAAAACCAGCTACAGAAGGAATTTATAGTACTGAACTGAAGTACCACTGAAAGCTTCTGTTTCTAAATACAATGAGTATTTCCCTTTAAATACACTGTGCAGATATATGTGTGGATGTCATTCATTTTAACATAAACATCTAAACAGTGGGTCATACTTATATAAACAGATAAGAAGACAAGGCATTTTTAAAACAATATAGTCTGTGTCCAGTCTCTCTGCGATTCTATATCATTTCTCAATAGAATCTGTTTTTTACAGCATACAACAAATATAAAGATGTTACAGGGTATAGCACACAAGACATTTTCACAAAGAAACACAATAAAAGTAAACATCAGAGTGGAAAATATTGACTAAGGAGGACTGGTGACAGATGTTTTCAGACGATTATGATGATTTGTAGGCAAATATTGAAAGAATTTTATGTTTTGTTTCAATGGTAAAAGATTATTCTTTGTTTATGTAGCCAAACAGGTAAAACACGGTCATAACAATAGCAAGGTCATGGGTTCAATTCCTAGGAAATAGGCATTTATTTATATGTTTTATCCAAAGCGACTTACAGTACATTCAAACTATAGACCACTTCGGATGATGTAAACAACACTGATCCAGAAGAACATACTGTAACGTTGGAAAAAATACAACCAAGAGAATTTATAACCAAATAAAATGTTAAACAAATGTACTTAAGATTTAATTATGTATGTTATATTTAAAAATAAAAGTTCCATATGTAAACCAGTGTTTACATATTGCATGATGGTCTTATTAATATGTGTTCCCTGAGAATTGAACCCACAACCTTTTGCGCTGCTAACACAATGTTCTATCACTGAGCCACAGGAACTGAAACTGAAAGGTTTGACAAACAAACGTAAAATAAAAAACAGGACAGGATAGCTGCTACATTTGCACAGGTAAGCAGCACCATTCACATTCTAAAGGGCCGAGTATAGTCCGTCCGCATCACGTGATTTTCGGGACCAGGAGGTCCGCGGACGTCCGCGCGCAGCCCAATTTTTGAGACTGTGCGGTGAGTAGGTGACGTACTGCATATGCGTTGAGCAGGCATATCGACCAATGCATCTTTCCCCTATTTGTAATAATTCCACTGCACTATCTTGTTAAAATCTAGTCTTTAGATTAATTCACCACAATAACTAAATGATTTTCGTGCCTTACCTTTACCTAACCTTTCATTCCCCTGATGTCAACACTTAATTTCTCAGAAAATCCCGCTCTGTAATTATTCCCATAGGAACCTCACATGGTTCAACTTTCCTGCACAAGCTCTGATGCAAAATATCCAAACATTATTAATGACTTAATTAGCATATTTAAACTAAAAGGGCACAACAAAACGTTTTCGTAAACAAGGCCCAGCAAACTAAGCTTTTATTTCCAGACACACCATTGCAAGGGATCATGTTGTTCTCTTTGTTGCTTCTTTGGAAAGAGGCTTCCAACTCTTGCTGTGAAACTTGAGCCGGGTCGTAAAGGAGGAGGGCTGGAGAGAGGGATGAGAACATCCTCTGTTTCCTTTCTGCGTCCTGTTTTCTGTGTACCTACTGCAGGCCGGGCCCGACTAAAAAGATCTTTAGGCAAGGCAAACCAAGCGAAGGAGATTTGCATTACACAACACAAATGGGTGGGAATGCTGATGAAGAAAACCACACGTGCAGAGTTTTTCCGGACATAGCAACACGAGATGTATGGAATTTATGGTTTTATGGCACCTGTTCACTGCAGCAGCCTTTTATTATAAAGATCACAAAGAGCTGCTAATCCAGCAGGATAATATCAGGTGGAATGCTGTTCAAATGTGTTGTGGAACAAAGTAAAAGTTAATTATTGATTTGACTATTGATCTTTAAAGTCAGAAACATCCCTTTCATGATGATGAACACAGATTGTCATACATGGGGTCTACAATTTCACACTTGCACTGAAGGAAACATGAACAGTCAGATCATTTTAGCTGCACGTCTAACCACTCCTCAATTCTCTGAAGCACAGGGGCGTATGTCTGCTGGCAGGTGCTTTGGTCTTTCATGTAGTCTGCTAAGGTCTGAATGGCCAATTATGGATAATTGTGAGCTTCCTGAACAAAGGTGCGAGTCAAAAGCAACTTTTTGGCTCTAATGAAACCACAACCTCTTGTTACGCTTTGTAAGAAATGAAGATTTACGAGACAAACAAGACATGTTTCTGTAGCTTCACAGGTAGTACACAGCACTAACGTTGCCACATGAGTTCGATTCCCTGGGAACACATGCTGCTAAACATAAAATGCACCAAAAATTGCTTTATTATTATGTATACTTTTCGAAAAGAAGCCTTTGTTGTGTCATGATAGCTCAAGGTCGATATAAACAAGTAGAAGGCAAGATACCGTAAAAACGAGATTCTTCACAAAGTGGTTGCGTCCTAATGAAAACACAATGCCAGGTGCACTCCATTAGCGTAACAAACACAGGCAGTCCTAACCGTCCGGCACTGCCTTGAATGAATATTGAAGTAGGTTAGTGATGTTCTGAATACAGATTCCACGTGCCCAAGCAAGCTTTTTCTCGTCTCGCTTCTCAAACAGGATTTGAATGTCATTGTCAAAATCCGCAGCATCAGCCTGACCCCGTGCTACAGCGAAATCACCCTTTATGACAGGAAGTAATGAACACGGGATCAGGGGAGAAATAATGGCTGAGAGGCTTGATCAAATGCCACTCTCTAAAGCTTGTTCTTTTGTGCAAGGTTTCCCTATTGTACGTTTTGTAATTTTGTCCATTGAATGATTTTTCTCCCAAATGTCCCTCTCTCCTGCGTGAAGCTGAACACCAGTCCGACTTGCTATTAGGATTCCGAGCACCTTTTGTTGTGCTGCACAGTCATTATGCAGCATTTCTACTACCACAGAGACTTCCACAGATGCCCAGACTAAGAAAATGAATACGCCGAAATGACATGTAAGATTTTAATTGAAATGAACACATTTGATTTTATAAACCAGACTAAATGCACTGTAATAGGACAAGCCTTCTATAAATGAAAAAGGCAACCATATCATTTAAAGAGAAAAATATGATTTTTGTCATCATTCATTTACCCTCATCTCGTTCACTATGCCTTAGTGGTTTTGTGCCCATATGAAGAAAATCATTGGGTGAAAAATTATTGTTTGACTACCAGCGTTCTTCGAAATATCTTCTTTTGTGTTCTGCAGAAGAAAGATATTCAGACAGGTTTGATACAAACATGAGGGTGAGTAAATAATACATTTTCTTTCACACAAGCAATAGCACTGTGAATATCAGTACAACTATTATTCAACTGTGCATATATGTACAACAGCAACATTGCAAGCATGATACTGCTCTTATTCAACTTTAATAAACAAAAAGCTATGACTTACATTTTAAATTCAATAGGGCCAGTTGTTTTGCCTCTTAATGCACCACTAATAAAAAAAGTTTCATAATAAAGCCAGGCAAGATCAACCATTGTGTGTTGCCAAGCACAGACTGACAGTCTGCCTAAAACGCCAGATAAGTGGACTAACAGCCACCCATAGCTTTCAGAGCATCCTATTGCCTGTTATACTTCACTATTAGGACAATATGAAATGACGCTTGTCTAAGACACTTAACAGTGCTAAACAAATGTTATGCATTGCATACAAACTTCTACAATGAATGTAAAATTACTGCATTACAAAAGACAATCACAGCCAAACTAAAGATATTTGTGACCCTTGACCACAAAACCAGTCACAGTCAATTTTTTGGAAATTGAGATTTATCCATCATTTGAAATATATAAGCTTTCTATTGATGTATGATTTGTTAGGATAGGACAAAATTCTAAATATTGAGAAAATTGTTGTGGAGAATAGATGAACCCAAAAGCTAAAAATCTAAGCTTTACAAAGATACCAAACTTTAATGTGTAATTCCTAAAGAGCAGCAGCAACAAGCGAAGTTTGTAGACGTGTTTGCAATTTTGCTGCATCCACTAACAAAAATAAAAAGTTAGAAAAACACTTTTGATATATTTAAGGTAGGAAATGTACAAAATATCTTCATGGAACAATGATCTATACTTAATATCCTAATGATTTTCGGCATAAAAGAAAAGTCGATCATTTTAACCCATACTATGTGGAGTTGGCTATTGCTACAAATATCACATTTTATGTTGAAATATTCAGTTACACCGTGTCTACATCGGACATTATAAAAACTATATAATTTATTGTCTTTTGTCGCATCGCGCTGCGTACGGTGTAGACTTTAGCCAAATGACATATTATACACAAAGCACTTAAACTATGCACTATGCACTCAACCATCTAGTGTATGAATTAAGAAGGGTAGTATTATGGCGTAGAATAGTGCATAAGTGCAAGATTTGGGACGCGCCTACTGTGTTTTGAGGAGCTGATCTAAAATCAGTCCATTGGTTTTTACTAAGAGACACCTCAAAGGTCACCCTCCTGCTGTTAGTTTAAGCAGTTGGAAGATCAGAAGATAACCATCCTTCTAATCTTTGGCCTCAATCCTGCTGTAATCCCAGTCAAAATGAGTCTGATGGGCTCATGAAAATCCCATAAAACCAGAGAAAATGTCACTGTGCCACGAACAATGCTCTTTGAGCCTCTTAGTTAGTCTCAATGGCGGCTGTTTTTCTCAGCGTACGCCAAAAAAGATACACTAGAAACACTAGACCAAAGCACTTTACACTGGAAACAATTAATAATTCCTCTTTATTATAATAAATAAATAATAGAATCATGCTATTGCAAATGCACATTGATAGTGATCTCTAAAAATTGCATTAGAGTAATATTGAATGACTGCAGATGATGGCTAAGGACAGTCAAATAAGACAGCTGTCAACAGAGGTAGAGTGCAGACAAATATCAATTTTGCACGCTAGCTTGCTCATTTGAGCGGGAAATTGGAAAAGCCAGAGGAGAACAAGGAAGCAGAAAAACCATGTTGTGTTCAAACTAAACATGAAATATATATATATATATATAACATCCTTTTGTACACTAAGATCCTTCAGAAGACCCCAGAGCTTGGAATAAATCTGTATAATTGTAATAGAACTGTTTAAAGAAATGAAACTGAATCTCAAATGTGATCCCATTTACGATGCAAAGTGAGTTGTTGGTTTTAAAGCAGCTATGGTTTAATTCCCGAAGGTGTCACCTCAAGAAGTGAATATCAGGTGGCTCACAGAATGTGTTTGCTCTCATCTGGGTTTTACAGTATGTTTACACTGTGGAAACGGAATGCATTTTCACCTGGTGCCAGACTAGCGTCCTAAATGCTTAGAATAGCAGCAGAGAGATGAAAGTGGTCTCAAAGGCCTCCATCTGCAAGTGTTGGGGAAAAACCAAACCAAGAGATGGAACTCAGCTGGGATGTAAAACCCATACTAGACACACTTAGGAATTACACCATTTAAAAATGATAACTGCAACATACAATTTGGAAAGTGTTAATTGCTAGTGTTACCAAGTGTTTATTCTTCAAACACCCAGTATGATAACTAGACAGAAGTAGCGAGATTCAGTTATTTCTGGGTGAAAATAAAGAGCCCCCTCCAAAAAAACAAAGACTTACAACATTAACACTAGTGTAGATTTCAGATTGGCCTCAGCCTTCATCTGATAATAACTACTCTGTATAATCATGTTGCCTGGGTTTTGACCCCTGCTAGTTTTATGACAAAGCAGCTTTTGTGTTGACCTGCCATTGGCTGTCCGTTGGGGTGCCTGACTGGTTAACACAACGCCAGCCCTCAGATTGCTTTCAACAACCCCCATATTATTACAACGGAGTAGCCCTGCGATAAGAACGGTTAATTATCCAAGCCGGTCTGATCCATAAACAATTCTCAATTCTGAAAGTACTACAGCAGCAGGGGTTATCATATCAATTCTCCCACCGTTTTTTGAAAGTCTTTGCACTTTTGAACTTTTGAGCGAGGGAAACTCACCTGGGAATATGCCGCTATTTCAGTTACCTTCGTCTCACTTCCTCTTGTCTCTCATCCAGGCTGTTCTTTCTCCAGACTCAAAAACAAAGTCGCTTCTTGGCAGCAGGTGCTGCCAAACATCTACTTTAGTCTCTGTCTGAGGAGACTGAAAGAAGGGAGTCTTTGCTTCAGATGGTGGGGCATAGCATTTGCTGTGCTGGTTTGTTGGGGCTTCATTCATTTCAGGGGTATGAATATTGGGGTAAAACAGCATGAAACTAACAGCAAGTGATGGCATGCAGGGCTCCGGACTGCGACCAAAAATATTAATTTGTGAGTGATATTTTTTCGGAGTTCGCCAAAAACGGCCCTGCTTCTTAAGAAGAATAACTTGAAAAAAACTTTATTACTATAACAAACACCGCATTTTTTCCCTATAGGAGCCAATGGATCCTTCATTGACTTTTTGTTGTCTGGAGCCCTGGCATGTGCTCTTTAACTCATTGGCCTTCTCCCACAAACCTCATGAAACAAGCGCTAAGCTAACAACTTGATATTCCAATACATGACCCTTTAACTAGCGCCACATGTGCCAAATCCATCCTATAAATTCCCTCGACTGATTTTGACTAAAATGCTGCGCTTCGTGACACATGAGAGCATTCTCTGTGCAAAATTTATTGGTGGTTTCGAAAGCACACATAATATGACCATAGAGTGCATTTAAGCATTTACTGGCTTTAGTTCAGCATATTTGCTATTCTATGATACAAACCAAGAGCAGGGTTTATCCAATCCAATGTATTTATGCAAATAATTTAGCTATGAATAAATCATAAAACATAAAGAACAAACTGATGATGGTGATATGCCAGCACATATATGATGCACACGGTGGCTCATTCGAAAACAACAGAGGCAAACTAAACCTTTAAAAATGTGATGTCGATTTTCTCAATTGCTATTGTATGCATGCAATACTCTCTACATGCCGATCAATCTGGGCAGTGCTGCATGCAGTTACACACACTCCGTTTTTAATATTTGTTACTTGAGTATTGAATGAATTATTACAACATGCATGCAAATAGTTAGCCTATACTAAAGTAAATGCTCATTTCTAGATCAAGAGTGATTTTAAAACGGTGTAAAAGGTGTCGGCTGTGGGCCATCTGGGCAACCAGCCAGTTTTCCAGCAATCCCCTTTTCATCAATAGTTAACATTTAACTAATCACTTTTACTGATGTTGTTGACTCACTTTAAAGTAAGGTAACAGACTTAATTTCTCAGAAAAAAGTAAAAACGCTGTTCTGCAACGCAGAACTATGAAGCATCCCGACCAGTTCTAAACAGCATCACTAACCAATGATGTAAGTTTGGGGTGGGATCTGTTTGCTCTATCAATGAACCCTTTCATGCATCCACTTTTGACAACTTCACTCAGTCATGACTGTTTTTGTGCGTGTTTTATTGCTCTTAAAGAATGTAAAATAAAGTTTTTCCACATATTTTTTAAAGAGATTTTCAGAGTGGACAGTATGCATCTTGTTATTGTTTAAAGAGATACCGTAGCTGTCCACTGTAGTGACCTCTGTGTGTGAGGAACGGAGGCATGAGATAATGTTTATTACCTTAAATGCTAAACACATGTACTCTCAATACATGCACTAGAGAAAATAAACTGTTCTTAGTTCTTGCGCAAAATCACAGATCCATCTCTTATAGTGAACTAGGTTTTGTGGGACAGATAGCCTGTTGGAAAGTCTAAACTGACTTTTTCAGCCTGATGCTCTGGTCCAAGAGTAATCAAATAAAACCTCGCTTGTGCTGTCCCACGCTACAACAAACAAACTGAAATTTAGAGACTATAGAGAGAAAAACGTAAAATTCTGAAAAACTTTTTTCTTCCCTACTTTACTATAACGTTATTAAGCAAACTTACACCCCAATATAATATATTCAACAGAGAGTCAACATGCGTGATGACACAAATATATATCTTGGCACGAGAAATAAGATGTGCATAATTTGGAATTATAATTTGTGTTTGTGAGTCATACTGGTTCATTAGTGAAAAATGAATGTGGGTGGACAATTCAGAGAGAACAGAGCCCACTAATCTTTAGCACCCAAACTGCACACATTATGCAATATCTCTGCTGTAGTGCCACACAGGAGTAACCAAGGAAACAGAGCTGCAGTTAGAGTAAAGCTGACACACACTGAGGTTGAGACGAGAATATCAGGAGTTTACAAGATTGTCTGGGTTTGTAGAATCAGTACAAGCAATCTTACTATGTAACATTTAAGAGAGTATGTGTAAGTTCCCTTCCCTTTGAAAACTTATAACCCATTGCCCAACAAGGGGCATATGCCCAATAAAGGGAATATGGGGGACGTGCAGTGGGATGAGAGACATAAGATAGTATCAGAATATCAGAATATACAGTAATAGGCTGAGACTATAGGTTATTATTGAACAATTTGTAATGTGATTACTGGTCTTAATTGTAAAACACTAGTAAAACATTTGTCAACATCATGCTAGCATTGCAACTTATTTTACAACTAGTATTGTAACTGTGTTGGATTGAAACTAAAGTATTGATTTGAATTAAAAAGCGAAAAATTGTAAAAAAACAAAAAACAAAGCTTCTGTCAACTGAATGCATGTCACAGGCGCTGTAGATACAATATAAGCTAAATTGATGGCTCTGTTATTTACCGAAACCTCTTCTGAGGAACTGAAACTGTCAGATTCAATCACAAGGGAAAAACAACTTCATGTGAAACCTCTGACCTTCTCTGTGTATGCTTAGGCATAAAACACTACTAACTTTTTTATTTGTGGAAAGTTTCATATGGGTTTGCATTGTTAGAAATGAACCCTCTTCCAAGGATTTCTCGAACACAAATTTGCATACTGTACTATACTATGATGGTCCATAAATGAAAATGAGTAAAGATAAGTGATATACATTTTGCTAACTTCAATTATGTGCCCTGAAACCCTCTGAAACATGTCACATGTCCAATCACATAAAAAAAACAAAGAGACATGAATCTCTTTCAGTGACATATTTTTTGCCTTTAAAAATAAAATCAAGATGGCCCTGATGTGCTCCGACATGTGGTGCCAATGTGCATACGGCGATCCAAGGTTTGTCCCAGTTCGAGGTCTTTTGCCAATCCTACTCCCCTATCTCCTCCTCGTACTTGTCCTGTACTCTTCTTATGCACTGTACTATCCGATAAAGGCACAAGATGTCCCTAAAATATAACTTTAAAAAACAAACATTTATGAAGTATGAAGTGTGTCATTTCTGCAGCACCAAACACATATTTAATATGAAAGGGAGGACTGGACTGACATAACAACATTGGCTTCGGCGATGGGATGACCTAGGGGCAACACTGTCAGTTTGTCCAGCTTATGGCAGATGGGGGTAATATTTGGAAACAACCTTAATTTTTGCACGTCTGCTACGTGCCACTAGTGGTGCAGAAAGCACACATTTCATTTAAAGGTCCCCCGTGATCTGTCTAGAAAGGTATTTGACATGTCAGTGGAATGTAATTTTGCCCTTTTCTTGATGATTCTTCAAGTTCAAAACAAAGAACACACTGTGTGAGGATGCACTGGGAGCAAAAGCGTATGACTCTGACGTAACCATTACTAACCTTCAGTCCTCTTGTTAAAATTCAGCTGAAACACAAGGTCTCATTTGTAATTCAATCAAAACGGTGTAACCAATCAGAAAATCAGCTTTGTCAGATTAATTCACTTTCATCTAAGCGCATGAAGGACTTTTTCTCTTTGTGTCTCACATTCAGTCAATCAGAACTCATTTACTGAAGCGTTGCTAATAGAGGAAGCCCCACACAGATGACCAAGCCTAACTGATAGCTACGCCTGGAAAGAACCGGATAAATGGGCGGTTCCCATAGCAACCCAGGGGAGGAGACCTGAAGTCTGTTGTGGGCCTTATCTTCCAAATGCCCTAATGTAGACAGAAACTGACATTAACCTGGTTTCGACGAGTACTGCTCACTGTGTTATAAGTGTTAAAAGGCAAACTCTGTAGCGTTTAACGTGTTAACAGCTACTCAGGATACAGTAATTCTTTAATTATGAAGGAAATACGAAAGCTTTTTCAAATGCCTACATAAAGGTGATTAGCCAGCATTAACTATTCTGCTCTCGTTCAAGCAGCGATGTGAAAGAACTGTGACGAAATATTTCTTGCCGTATTAAACGGGGTCAAGAACTTTGTGTAAAGTAAAACGGGATAAAAAGAAAACTGAAGAATGAGCAAAATGCTCAACAAGGCACTAACAATGACGTACAAGATAAAAAGAAAAGCACTTGATATCCGGCACAGAGAGTCTGAATTCCTTCCACAACATCACTTTGCCTGTAGCTTAGCAACAGCATTAACAGTGCTATAGCGCTCCGAGAACGTGTGAGAAAAATTCATAACATGTTCACGCTAATTTATAGCTGAATATTCACAAATGTGCCACAGGAAATGCTGTATCACAGCTTTTGGTTAAGCCACCTAACTACAAGGTGTGGATTATCAAAATCATGATTCAGTTATTTGCAGGAATTCACGATTTATATACATACTGTAATACTTGACATTAAATAATCCCATCACCCAGGAATCCCAGACTGTGGGACAAGTGAGGCAATGAGGAAGTGTTGAGTGTGCAACACATCCTCGACTCTGCAAGGGGTCTTCTGCGCGGATGACAAGTTACATGTGGAGTATTAACTCCAGAAGCGATTGTAAACTGCATCTAAACGTAAAAACCTTAGTATGTTATAACTGACTCTCATGATTTACAGTTTCAAGAGTAAAAGGAAAGGTTAGAAAAAAGATGCTGTCATTATGAAACAAAACTAAAATATTTAAAAAGCACTTGAAGAATAAATGAATACCTATGATTTAGAAGAATAGTACATTTATGCATTTGACACACGTTTTAACAAAAGCGACTTACAGTGCATTAAAGGTATATCAGTATGTGCACTACAGTATAAATCTCACTGTATAGGCAAGTCTGCTGATAAGGAGTGGCACGAAATGAAAGTTACTATGTTACTATGTACACATTTCATTGTGTATGCACACTTGCCAATGCAGGCCACCAACGGGCATGACGCCTGCCCTCTGTATCCAGACACAAAGCATTAACCTGTGATTGAGCAACTATGAGCTTAATCAAATAACACACAAAAAGCAACAGATTTTGACACTTTATCAAAACACGCTACTTAATGCAAACCTGCAATAGTTAAACAATAAAACATTTATATTAGGCATGGGCAGAATACCGGTTTCAAGGTATACCATGATTAGAAAAAAGGTTCTGTGCTATTTTTTGTTTCTGCTTAATTTGTTGTTTGCTCATCTGCGTTTAATTTAATTATATTTATGTGTGTATGTATGTAAGTTTAATTACTAGAAACGCATGTAAAATTACAAGAAAGGGTTTCAAAAAGTTTGGGAACCACTGATGTAACCTGACATACTGTACATGTTTATTACTGTTTCAAATATTTTGTGTTGCTTAAATACTGTGTTCAATGAAAACCCGTTTTTTAAAGTTTTTTACCGAGACATTTTAAAGAACACATTTAAAGCTGTAATTGCAATACCGCCATACCGTGAAATTTGGCTTAAGATTATCATACCATCAAAATCTATAGATTTGTACTGTACATGTTGCAGAATTGACAATAAAGCTAACTTTGACTTTTTTTAAACTTGAAATCTCATACCGGCCCATGCCAAATTTGTATGTGTCTGGTGGCCCGCTGTCCTCCACTGGTATTTCTCTCATGAGTGATACTTCTTGCATTGAACTTTTTGCACTGAATAATATATATTTTTATTTTATTTTAGGGGCTTTGCCTTTATTGGGACAGGACAATGGAGAGCAGACAGGGCAGAGATTGGGGAGCAGGACCGGCAAAGGAAATCGAATGGGAATCAAACTCGTGTGCGCTAACCACAGGGCTATTGTCGCCAACCATTAAATAATATTTCGAGAATCATTTTTTGATTAAATTAAAAATATCTCCAAAGAATAAAAATGACTTCTGATTAATATCTTGTCTAATTATGAATCAGTTACATCTAAAGTGAAATCTTCTATAATAGTGCTTGAGACTGCAATCAGTTTCAAGCCAAAGCTATTTTAATAATTGAATAAATGCAAAAGTGTAAAAGAATTTTAAAGGTTATTTAAATAAAGTAAAAAGGTGTTTATTTTTAATGCTCTTTTAGGACAGTCAGTGACTAACAATGCTTCTCTACTGGCACTGATTTACATGCTGTGGTCAAATGTGGTCGGGTTAACCTTTGTACTATCCAGGAAGCCCCAGCAATGACGGTTGATTTGGATTGTTGAGGAAAACGATTTTTCCTGTTTTCTCAAATGCTACATCCAATGTACCGAACAAAAAATGACAGAGAGGGAGAAAACCCACTCTCTTGTCCTACACACGCTTCACTGGTCACGGCTATTACTTCGCAGCAGGATTGTCTTGCCGGTGCACCAAACCCTCCTGGCTCGCTCGCTCGCAAACCCTCTGATCTCAAGCACATTCTCTCACTTTCACCCCCACAGATCTCATTAGGCTTCACAAGAGACACCCAAACTTCACTCAAAACAAAAATGGGCGAGCGGCCACAGTGAAGTACTACATCTTTGTGAATAACATTATGACCACCTAACCACTAATACCATATTCAGCATAGTACTAGGGGTCCAAACTACACCCAGGGTGGGAAATAAGGACCTGCCAATATTTTTTTGGGATTATTTCATAAGAAAGAGAGTAAAGTAAAGCTTACAAGGCACATTGTTGAGGTCTCTAGTTAGGCCATTAGTCTTTATAGAACATACAAAAATGCATTTTTGCTTAGACTTTCATTTCAGCAGTTACAGAGTGGTTTCAAACAACCAACATTGTTTGCGTCAAATAAACCCCACAAATAAGGAAATGCTGAATTAGAAATGTGCATTATTAATGCAAAGTATATTATCTTCTGAAAACAAAACAAAAAACCTTACTCTGAAAAATAAGCCTGACATTACAGCTGTTAGGACTCAGTGGTCACACATTGTGAGACGTATACAAGTTTCTTAAATTTGAAACACTTGAATGCTGCAAAAAGTTCTGACCCTGGTCACACCACAGCACCCTTTCCACTTGGGCACAAATATAGGCCAACAGCAAACAACATGCATATTCTGCATATCATTACAAGCGGGTGCAGCAATTGTTAAAGTAGCCCTTCTCAAAACTGCTTGGGATCTCAGTTTTTTGTAATAGGAATCTCATTAACATCACAGTAATAAGTTCTCTAGAGCACGCTCTTCAAAACAACACTGTAAGGTGGTGTGGTAAAGCACTGCCTCTCCATTAAAAGCTGCTCCTCCCGTTTCACACACACAACCAGCAGATAGACACAAAGAGAAACCAATTAGTGGAAGGATAGACTAGGAGCAGAAGAACTTCTAGTCCGTCTAAAAGACATAATGTAATAGAGAAACTTACTAAGTCTTTAGAGAGCGGGTGAAATTATTTATTCCGCAAGAAACAGACAGACAGTCTATAAAGGAAGGTCAGTGATGTATAATGTATGTTAAGTATGAAGAGTGATGGGATCCGTGGCAAACAAGTACTGAGATTCTCATCCAGATACTCATGTCAGCTGTTTCTTAAGTAGAGCACATGCTTCAACATCTCCAGGCAGATCAGCAGGTCTACTTCTTTCATGAGGTTAATAATGAGCAAGCAAGCAACTTGATTTCCTAGAAAAACATAAATACCGTGGTGTTGCCAAAACACTGTTCTGTTTGTTTGAGCACCCTGCGCAGCAACGTGGTCACAATAGCGTGAGTTTGGTGCAGGAATGGGTATTTGTTTAGGGATGTTTAGAAAACCAAGTCTTCGTTTTTACAATTCAGTTTAGTGCTGCTAGAGAAAACTGCTTCAACTTTAAGTCATGTATGTTAAATAAGTGCAGCATTCCCTAAGCAGCTTCAACAGCAAACAAACCAGTGCTCCTCCTATTCTGAGGAGGACCACCCGGATCAGTTTCCACAAAAGAAAAGAGAAACCTCCTCATTTAAGAGATTCCATGGGCCAGAGCCCTATAAGCCCATCAAGAGGGCCTGTGTGTTTAACCTTACAGCCCGAGCAGCAACGTCTGATGTGGGGCTATTTAACGCTTCAAGTGCTGGGATGAGGCCAACCACTGAATATCACTAAGGAGGGTAAATACATTAACGGCTGATTTGAGAACAGTGTATTGCATTTCTGGTTCTGATTTAGAGGACTTGTTTGGTGGAGCGTTTTTGGTATGCAGAATAAAATAGGGAAGTTCAAATGTGTCATTGTGCTCCAATGGCTGGTGGTCCGTTTGTTTTATTGCAAACTGTGTTCATAGCTAAGATCGGCACCTCTGTTATTCTGCACACCCCTGGGTTAACCCAATTACCAGTCATAAAGTTGAAACCATAATATGTAAATGTTATATCGCCAATACTATTCAAATATTTTTGAATATGTAAAGGACACATCACACAAATGTCATAGAAGTGTCTTAAATCAAGATTACAAAATAACGAAAGGTTCAAATTGTGCATATTGAAATAGTTGACATGTAAATTGTGATCAATGATAACCTGCCCAGACTGTAGCATAGAATCAATCCTCATGAATAGACAATAGTTTCCAATAACCAATAAAAATCTTAAGATGTAATTCTTAAAGTGTGAAGCAATACTGCTTCCTTGTTTACCTGTTACAAAAGCAGTTCAATTTCGCAACACGTAAAATAGCGATCATTACCTTTCGAGGTGAATATTGCACTTTGACCAACTGGTAGATGATGGTCAGGAGGACTTTAGCATCCTATAGACTGCTATGTGAGCACTATATAATTTCCCCTAAATACAAAAGAACCCGATTTCCCACAACCCACACAAGAAGCAGACTCATCCATATGTGCATGGTGATTTATCACCTACACACATAGCAGTCAAAGAGAATCCAAGAATCTGCCTTCTCATGAAAACCAGTTCAAAAGAACATCCATCACTGACCACCGATCATGAAGTTACAACTGGTATTTCCAGAGGCAGTGGACCAACACAAACATGAGGCATACATTTCTGCTGAGAAAACCCGAAATGCTGTGCAAAATTACATGAATGGGTGGTTGGATATCTTTAAGAGTTGAAATTATTGCGTAAAAATCGAATTGTCATTGAGTCAAAGCATAGCAGACTAACCCAATTTGTCTTGATCAACCTGTCAAGTTGGGCTTTCTAGAAGAAAAATCAACACCAGCCATCTGTACCCCATAAATCAATAAACGCAATTCAGGATCACTGCAGATAGGAGTGTATGAAGATCCGTGAAAAGAGACTTATGCGCGTGTTAATTAAACAGCATTAGAGATGTATTCAAGAAGTTCGTCTGAATAAAACCGCAAACCACACAAGACTGTCATCCCAATGAAAACAACTACATCAAACAAATGCCCCCTTCACCCCAAATCTGATAATAAACATCACATACCTGCCGAGCTCGTCTCCAATGTCATAATAATCCTCCACATTCTCCTGGTTGAATACAGTCATGGTGCTGCCGGGTGCCTTCTGCGCTCCGGGATTCCCAAATCAGCAGCCCATCTCTGTCAACCTAATGACAGTTTGCGGCGAGCCCCTCTCATATTCACTCTGCGGAGAGACAGACAAACTGAAAGAAGCGGCTACGGGTCCCAGGCGTGCGTAAATGTTCCGCGTGTCGTCTGCGCGGGTATCAAAGCCTCGCGTGTGCTCTTTTCTCCGACCCTTAACCAGCCGTGTGCGCGCTCAGACCAGCGGGTTAAACTAATATAAACACCAGACGGTTGAAGGTAACAGTGGTTATGTTCAGATTTGTCATGAAAGCAGAGGGGACGATCGACCGTACAAGGCGCTTGCCGTTGCCAAGTGAACGCAGCGTTGCGCTGTGAGTGTGCGTACGCATGTGTGTATGTAAGGAACTGCACTTGATCATACGTAACCCCGGTATTCACCACGGCAAGCGACAAGACAAGAGAAAAACTAATTCATGTTGACGACTTGGTTTGTGACATTAGTAACAAGCTTCATTAAACGAATATTTTAGGTTTCATATTCAGAAGCATAAAGAAACCTGGTCGTATTTTCATTACACACGATCTGATAGTGTAGCGTATGTCACCCGGAACATGTTACTTCAATACAAGCAAAAAAAAAGTGGCTTACCTTTATATTGTCATTGTCGTCAGTGTCCAGGTAGCAGGTAATGTGTGACGTTAACTGGTAAAGCAACATACCCTTCAAAGGAAACATGGAAGTGTTGTGTTGCAGGAAATGGGAGGATTGAACAATGTAGATGGTGCGGGGCTCTCTCTCCCGATGACCGTAAGAAACCCAACTGAGGGGGGCGCTGTAGAGCAACGCTATTATAATTGTCCATTATCTATCTATCTATCTATCTATCTATCTATCTATCTATCTATCTATCTATCTATCTATCTATCTATCTATCTATCTATCGTTTTACAACCATGCGTTGTTTTCCTTGTCTATGAATATCTGCTTATCTTTTCCCATTAATTTAATCACTAATAAATATATATAGGCCTAGATATTATTTCAAGTATATCACTACCATTTCATTTCTTTAAATAAGTATCTTTTTAGGGTCGTGTTGTCTTGAAACACTTGCTCCATCTACTGGTATAGATATACATTGCAGTGCTTCTGAGCCCAGATGGCAGTTGTTTTTAAGTAAACAGAATAGATGTTGTTAAAACCCAAGGGATCTATCAGAACATATTAATCATCCAAACGAAACTATTGTTTGTATTTCATGCTCATTTTGGAAGAGACGCGCTTTTCCTTACAGAGAAACCACAGTGTGTGTTGGTATAAACTTGGCACGCAGCTCATTGCTGACAGCTGATTATTAGCCACAGTATCAGTCTTTTATATGTGTTTTGACTCATGTCTGCTTACAAGAATGTAAGTGTTGACAAGCAGGTGGTTGAGTTTTAAATACCATACCATTATTAACTGCCCTGCAATGATGACATACATTAAACAGAATGAGCGATAATAGAATCTGTCATCAGACTTGCACTGTTGATAATTAGGGCTTCGTAGGTAAAGGCAAAAGCATAGGCACGAGTCTGTCAATGTAAAAAGATTCATCTCAATATAGTCACTGGTGAACTGGGGTCAAAACCCAGAAGATTCTGGAGGATCTGAAGATCATTGGACAGTTTGCTCAGACCGAACAAGATTCTTTAACACTTATAAAACATAAAAACTGGCATTAATTGTTCAAGTAACAGTACAGTAGTAAAAATCAGGTGTAGGCCTATGTAAACTTTTGAACTGGCTTATTTTTGTAAATTTTGTTATTATTCTGTGATGTTGACTAAATGTAAACATCTGATATGTCAAATAATAAAGAGGAAACTATTATCTAAAAACGTTTACTGCTATTTTCACTGCTTTTCAAACTTTCAAATAACACAAGATGGATTTAGAACCTTGCAACATTTTACTTGGTTTACAAGCCCCAAAAGATGAATCTTTAAATGATCTTAGTTTTAGTATAACATTCACAAGGCAATAAGAATTAAGTCTTCTATCACTATATCACAAATTTCTTTGTTGGATTATTTGCGCTAAAATCTGGATTATTGTTTGAACAACTGTTGTCGTCCGGAGATAATTTTTTTAATGTATAATATAATTTCCAAGTCAAGACATAGGCTGACAATCGATTCAAATTTATTGACCAAATTTGTTTCCTATTATAATTTTCTTAAGATTCCTTAAGACTTTCTGGCATCCCTTCACCACCAGTCACTGCTTGACTGTTTGGATACATAAACATGAATACAGTTTATCTGTAAATATGCACATTATTAGAGGCTGTGCGATAGAATATAGCCATAAATCTCTGCTATTTGAGGTATATGGTGACTTTGTCAGTTGATGTCATGCCTATAAATTACTGACAACAGAAACAAAACAGAAAAAATGTAACCTGAGAACAGCTTTAGAACAATAAGCTGTAAGAAACTATGACAGTCATCATGAGGGCATCTAGCACAAAATCCTGTGGGAAACACTGTTCTGATCAAAAGAAATGTAGTTGTCGGTGATACACAGCCTATATTAAAAGCTACTTTAACTGATTCAGAAAAGTTTTGAAAAAAAATCACATCTGTTCCCGCTCTGTGTAAAATAAATCTCTAGGATTGTTGTGATTTGTTTTCCTATCCCCTATAAAGTAAACCATGTCCCATTAATAGTTTAGAAAATAGTAAACGTGTGATCAAGTGGCTGATTTAGAGAGCAATTGACTGGACAGAAATAATTGAAGTAACATTTTTTTTTCTTGACTGAAGTCTAAATGGCTGGCCCCACTTTAGGTGCATCTCCACTATTTAGCTGCAAACAGAACAAAAAGATGCTATTATTCAAAAACGATTAATTGATATAAAAATCTATGATTTGTAAGACAGTTTAAAAAAAAGCATTGAAACTGTTGTTTCTGAACTCACTGAGGTGAAGAAGACGCTGTCACAGAGGGCTCCTGTTTTTTAAAGCAGCGTGAGGCAAGAGGATGTTTCCTAAAAAATACAAGGAAAAGTAAGCCTACTGTAAGTACCATTTTTGCAAGCATTCGAGCATTTATAAATTGACAGGATTTGTTCAACTCACTCAGGTGCAGGTGCTGGCGGAGGTGTGGCAGGATTAAACGATTTAAAAATGGAATAGTTGTAGTATGGATGGCATGGAACGGCTATATTAGTTAATAACTTGTTTTCTGTTTTCAAAAAAACATATTGTCCGGACCTCCTCTTGGAGAAAAAATGTAGTGACTGGACCTTTTGGAACTTTAATTGAATACCCCCGGTGTATATGAACATAACATTACTTGATGTGCGCCATTTGCGCCATCTTGTGTCTAAAATTATAGTTGCATATTGTTATTCTCGAGCCCCCCACCCCGTTTGTGTGGTCTCATCTGATTTTCTTCTGTTATTAACATTATGCAGCAGGTTTGTAGGGTGCATTGTCTCTTACGCATTTAACACTACCCAGAGTCACATTTATGGAAAGAAAAGTATTTAGGAAAATACTGTTTAATTTCTTACAGTTTAGAATTTGTTTAGAGTGTTTTCAGATTACATTTCTGTATAGCAACATACAATTCACAGCCAAATAGAATTTTTATTTATATATTATAAGCTAAAAGCTACCTTTCACAAAGTGAATATATATGAATAAAAAAATAGTAAAGCAATTATAGATATGAAACAGTTAAATGAGAAATCTAATACAAAATGTAAAAATATACAACAATAGAACTTGCCACAAACAATCTTTTTTTTACAGCACTTATGAACAGTGCTGGGGTGATACTGTACATACAGAACATACAGAAACAGATTACTTGTCAGAAGTAAAAAATGTTCTCATATTTGAGTTACTTTTCAAGTTAAATAATTTGTAGAACATTTTTTAAGCTGCTAAATTGAAATGAATGTGCACAGAGTTTTACGTTATGCCATTATGCAGAAAATATTAAACATGAGTATTATCTGTTATTAAAAACCAAGACAAAGTGATTGTCGAATATAGAATATAAGACTATATCAGACTATTTGACTATATATTGCACTTTATATGATTAAAATGGACAGTGAATTTACTTGATGTATAGGCTACTGTATGTTGGCTATGTTGCTTAATGCCTAATGGTATTAAACGTTATAGTGCAAAAATGAAAAAGTATAACTAGTTACTTTTAGGGAGTTTAAAAGTAAACTTACCCCAACACTGGCAAAATTCCATAATGGACAGACAGATCTCTCCAGCTGTCCATGCAGCTAAGTTAATGTTAGAATAACATGGTCAAGTGCTATTTGAAGGTTACAGAATGACATCCAGAAACTAAACTGTGCTGCCATCCCTCGTTTTATTAACAGGCCACTAGTGATCATATATTACTGCTATTTTTACAGGTGTTCGCGCACGCACGCTCACACACCAGCAGATTTTAGGGTAATGTATTTAATCTGTGCTTTCCAATATCTTAGAATAACATACCGACAGCTAATGATAGGTGTAGACATGTCTGCTTCAACTAATACACAACCAGCCGTCTCGCTTGTAAAATCTCAGTTACAGTATCTAAAGTCTTTGTTTTCTTGCCAATGTGTTGAAGCCACAGGCATTTCTGAGGCTGTGTCATCATCTCTCTCTCTGCCTCACAAACAAAGAGGAACTCACACTTGATGCAAACCTCACCACAATAACAGCACATAATAACAACATTCCATTATGTAGCCCCTATGTGCCATGAAAGACAAGTGTCTCTCTTTTTTGATTTATGTTTAATTTATGTTAATCCCAGAGCAATTTCTTTAAAAGGGGAATAAGTAAAACAGATTTGACCTTATGTTAAAAACATGGCAACATAATAAAGCTCAATGTACTGTCATTTTTGTCCCAGCAAGCTACTAGGAACTGGCATTCGAATGCATTATGTGTTTATTCAATACAAAAAGAAATACAGTATGTACATTCAGAAATGTCATGTGTGCTTTATAATGAAAACAGCATTGGTTTGGTTGGCTCATAGGTTCACAGTGTTCCAGATTATGGGTGTGGGGATGTGGAGAAAAGCCAGAGGTGAAATCATCCAAACTTTGACTGGGAACACATTTTTCAATATGTTTAAGAATTTCATCTCATTTGCACAGGCTTGATTCATCTTTTAGTTTTGGGTGAGTCCTCCAGATACCAGGTTTGTTGTCCAGCACTATTCGTTTAATGAGAAGTTCTTTGTTAAAACGGTTCAGCTGCTGTGCTTGAATTCCATTTCAGGTTTGATTCATTTTTGAGTCCAGTCAACTTTACCTTTACACAAATTCCCAATGAGCTCAACAGGTGCTAAAAGTCTTACATGAATGGGAGGAAATGATTTTGTTGGCCTCTGGTGCAGAAGAAGCCAAAGCTTCTTTATCAAAGCTTCTTTTCCAGCAGATTGGCTCAGATAAAATGCTGGAGATGTAGGTGCCCAGCAGGGATGTGGAAAACTCAAATCCCCTCCCTCTTATTCTTCACCCCTGCCTATATCCCCCCCCTATGGTGTTCCTGTCACGGGATAATGTGCTCTTCCAATCGCTCTCATTATGTCCACTTCACATGTCCACACGCATTAGACACAGTGAAAATGTGCCACAAGGTAAAATATATTCAGCGTTTCAGTTTCTATTTATTACTTTCACAAACACGCGTAAAAATATTTTAAAACAAGTTTAATAGCCTTCACTCTTTTTAGTTCCATTCAAACCATCGTTCACTAAATGCTTCTTGCTTCCCTTGACACTTACTCTAGCGGTCCAGTCCAGTGCCACAAGCCTTCCAGAAACCACAAGCCCATGTTTTCTTCCCAAACCTGGATTAGTGCAGTCTGATCCCACAGCCACAGTTGAGCGAACACACTGCTGGAGCGCTCCTGTATCATTAACTTCATTCTGCCGCTGTCAGTGATTTCAGTATTCGAGCGCAACGTCAGGTCTAATAGGATCTGACACTGCTTTCATAAATTCTATGATTTACTTCACTAAACACAATATTACTCAGAATCTTGTCTGCATAGTTCTGCTTTTTGCCATTTGCGATGAGAGAAAGTCAATAATAATTTTGATAAAGCATTTGATGCATTTCGAGTAAAACATGTAACCCTGGACAACAAAACCAGTCTTAAGGGTACTTTTTATTTTATTTTTGCATCATCTGAAAGCTAAATAAATAAGCTTTCTATTGATGTATGGTTTGTTAGGGTAGGATAATGTTTTATAACTATTTAAAACTCTGGAAACTGAGGGTGCAAAAAAATCTAAACATTGAGAAAATCACCTTTAAAGTTGTCCATCACAGCAGGCTGCTGCTAAGAAGTAACAAGTTTGTTTTAATGTTATCTTTTACCTTGCCATTTTAATGACGTGGAGAATAGATGAACCCGAAAGCTGAAATTCTAAGCTTTACATAGATAGCAAACTTGAGTGGGTCACTCCTAAAGAGCGGCAGCAGCGAGGCAAGTTTGTAGGCGTGTGTCCGGCCATTTTTGTTGGCGATTTTGCTGCATCCACTTACAAAAATAAAGTTTTGATATATTTACGGTAGGAAATTTACAAAATATTTTCATGAAGCATGATCTATGGCATCAAAGAAAAATCGTATACTATCGACCCATACTATGTATTTTTGGCTATTACTACAAATGTTTAAGGTTTTTTGGTCCACATATGCTTTTGTTACTTTGCTTGGTTAGTTAAGCCTCCTTATTGTAAAAGCACAAATGGTTGCAGCAGAAGCTAATGTTGTGGTTACAGTAGTTCTGCTGTAGATTTAGCTGCCAATTAGTATTGAGGTACTATATGCGGCTGAAGTTGTACCGCAGGTTCTTTTGAAGTGAGTGCTAAGTAAGTCTACGCCGAGCATGCATTACAAAGTTTGCAGGTCTCTAGGCAACGTCACATTTTCTTGGAATAAATGCTTGCGCTTGTATAAAAAGATTAAAAAGGTTTAAGCCATTAAACGGAGCATTAAACAAAGTCGGCGTAACCCGCAGGTCAAGAGTTTCTCTGTGAAAATCATTTTGGTTTCTAAACACTTCCTTTATGATTATGAAAGTTTCATTATTGCCATTACTAGATGTATTTATATATATCTATATCCCACTGGATTTGTTTAGTGTGCTTTGGCAGAGCGGCCCAATCAAGGGCTCTATTATTTCTAAGGGTTTATCTCACCGCAATGAGTATATGAAAGAAAATAAGAGAGGGAGCAAATTAACAGAAAGATATTTAGCATCTAGCAGCGACCTAAATTTGACATTCGACCAATTTATGAAGCCACAATACATAATTACGGTTTTTATAGCTTCATAAACTGTAATGTCGCCTTGTAATTTGATGGTTACACACATAGCAATTTGGAGACCTTAGCTATGCTTTGGCTTTGTTTGTTTGCGTATTTGTGTAACAAGTTACGCTCCCGATAATGCCAGTGTGTAATTTTCACTGGGTGTGTGTTTCTATTCATCTTAAAACACACACAAGCGTATACGGTGCATGCGGGTCCAATGCAACTAGATCCTATTTCCACACTTGATGTTCACACTGCATGTAAAGCATCTGTTAAAGTATTTATGTGCATGCCAAGCATAGTGCGTTCGCATTGTGAAAGGTGAACAGGTACAGTACAAAACGAACTAATATGTCACAATCCATTAAAATAATGCTCGTGATGTGGAGAGCCATGACACGTAGCTAAGCAGTCCCATTTCAGAATTTTATTTTGAAGAAACAGTGTCTGACATTTCGGCTCGGAGCAAAGTTCAAAATATGGTCAGATTACATTACTGAGTCTGAGGTGTGGGAACAGAATCAGATCCTGTGTTTCCTGAATGTGTTTTCCCACCCAACTCGACCTATACCCCTGACATAAGGTCTCCAGTTTGAAGCCATACTGAAACCAAACTGCCACATTGGGATACTTTGATTCCCATGAGGAATCTCTTGGCTGGTCATCTAGGCACAGTCCTCTCATGATGTTACACTTCTCTCTTAAGACCTCCTGTTAAGGCTTATTGTCCCGTTTAATTCAACACGTGCGCACCAGCATTGGTCTACATGTGATTTCTCTGTTTCACCCAAGACCTCTGACCTCTCTCTTTCGCTCGCTCGCTTTCTCTCTTTCTTTCTCTCTCTCTCCCACCTCTCTCATTACAGGCAAACATTGCCAATCTATCCTGATCTAATCTTCAGTGTCAGCGAATGGGGTCAGTACTGCGGGCCCCTTAGAGGGGTCTTGTTGATCAGGCCCGGGGCTCTGAGTTGCCCTTTTCTCAGCAAACACTGCGCTGTTCATACTTCATCCAAATTCTCCTGACCCCGAGCAGCTGCTCTTTCCTCCCTGTGGGACGGCTTTTCCTCATCAACCTGTGCACCAGTCGTGCTAATGGTCTTTAAGAACAGCCCAATTATTGCTCTAATGGGGGTCTCCTGTGTGTCCAGCGTACATGATTGAGCTAAACTATGTCTGAAGAAAAACATCGCACTAACTGCTCCAAGACACGTTGTCAGAGGATGTAAAATCACAAGGTTTGCGTAAACTTACATGCACTCGCTTTCTCTTACACACAAACTGCACCCCGCATACACACAGCTGAATATCCTTAGATGTCCTGTATTAGCACAACTTCAATCTGGCATTTAAAGAATAATAGTATTTGTGATATGACAGCAGCATTAAGCAGGAGAAAGCAGAATCCATAGTCATTCAGCTGGCAAGTCAAGGGATAGTAGTAGTAATAATAACTAGTCAATGGTGGCCAAGAACTGTTCGGTTACAAGCATTCTTTCAAATATCTTTCTCTGTTTTTATCAGAACAAAGAAATTCATACAGATTTGGAACAACTTGAGGGTGAGTAAATGATGACCGATTTTTGGGGTGAATTTTTCCTTTAATAATCTCCAACCAGTTACCAGGTACATCCAGCATTAGATAGTTTGAACAATAACTTGTTTTTGAAGCTACCATTTCATAGACATTTATTGTAAAATGTAAAATATAACACATAACATGGTGTTTATTTAAGCTTAATCTATACTATACAAATGCTCTGCTGTGTACATATTTAATCTATGAGAGTCAAATGTATAGTAAGACTAGTACAAGATTACATGAAGTTGTTAGATGACAGAATGAGACAAATTTATGTTTTAATTTAACATTGTGTTAAACTTTACTCTATTTTTTACATTTATTTAGACAAATTTCAATTACAATAGAAACTTTTTAAAGCTTTATGCAACCGTCCTTAAATAAAAAAGAAAATGGGTTTTCTATTCGTTTCATTTGGTGAAAGCCAGTAGAGGGCGCTCGTCCTCAGTTAAATCATTGACTTGAACTGTCGCAGTGCTGAGTGCCAACACCTCATATATTGTGCAGGGTATGGCTATAGAATTCACGAACAATCAGTGATTTTTTTGTCAGTATATGTTCAAAACCTTTTTTAAACACAAAAAAATGTAGCCTACAGAAAGCAAATTGAAAGAAATATATGTTTCTACAGACTTATCTTTTTCTAAGGATGTATGTGTTTGATTATAACTTAAGCAAAACAACAAACAGCCATAAATCTTTCTCCCAGTAAATACTTCCTGTCAGCTGTGACATCACAGGAAGAGAGCACAGATGCAGCACTAAAGGGTTTAAAGTCAGCTGGTGTGGTAAAGCCAGCCAATCTGGAGGAAGTATTTTTTCACACTCTCAATGAAAGAACTTCAAAGAGGTTCAAAGCTTAAAATAATCTCGTGCTTATGGATAGTTATGCTGAGACAGCTGTTTATCTCTTTTATGGGTTTCTGGTTTTCAGGTGTCAATGCAGCCTGCACTTCCAGTCATCTGTTTCCTACTTTTCAGAATGACAGTAAAATAAAAACAATTGGTGCACTTTACAATAAGATTATATTTGTTAACATTAGTACAAATTTTATGCATTAAATAACATGAACTAACAATATAGTTTTCAGCATAGTTATTGTTGTCAATACAGTGATTTGTGTTAGCTCGTGGTGCATTTACTAATGTTAACAGTTATCACATTTGATTCTAAACATCAGTTAGTAAATGTTGAAATTAACATGAACTAAGATTAATAAATGCAGTAAAATCTTGTTCATTGTTAGCTAATGCACTAACTATAATTATTAACAAATATAAACTTAACAATGGAAGTTTAGGGTCACTATTTACATATATTTTTTCTCACATTTTATAATAATCATAAACTCAAATGGAACTGTGGGAATTATGTTTATACAGTCCAAAACAATGGCATTTTTAAACATCTTTAATATGGATTACAACATTTTTCAAAATTGAGATTTTCAAATAATCTGAAAGCTGAATTAATAAACTTTCTATTGATATATGGTTTGTTAGGACAATATTTGGCCGAGATACAACTACTGAAAATCTGGAATCTGAGGGTGCAAAAAAAATCCAAATATTGAGAAAATTGTCAAAATGAAGTCCTTAGCATAGCATATTACTTACAGAAATAAAGTTTTGATATATTTACAGTAGGAAATGTACAAAATATCCTCATGGAACATAATCTTTACTCAATATCCTGATTTTTGGCATAAATACAGTGTATTGACCCATACAGTGTATTTTTTGGCTATTACTACAAATGTTCTCGTGTTACTTTAGACTGGTTTTGTGATCCAGGGTAACATATATGCAATTTCTTTCTAGAATTTGAAGAAACTTGCTTATAAATAAGCAAGTTTCTGCAAATCTTTTCAATTCTGGACTCTTACCGGCTGCTTTGTCTTCATTATTCAAAGTTATTTCCAAAACCTTTTAATAAATTCACATTTAAAAAAAAAAAGAAATGTCTGTAGAATTAGAATTAGTTATTACTTTTGCTAATGCATTTTCTGATATAAACTATAAACAGTATATTTTGCACAGAATTTATTGATCCTTGTAAATGTTAGTTATTATAAAATCAATTGTCTTTGTTTGTTCATTTTAGTTCATTGTGCCCCAACAAATGTTACCGGATACAACTTCAGGAGTAAAAATGTATTCGAAACATTAAAATTGACCTGGAATCAATAAATGCTGTAAAAGTGTAAGTTCATATTACCTTTTGTAGGTAGCTTATGTTAACAAATGTAATCTTAATTTTCTTTCTTCTGATGAACACACAGAGAGAGATAGAGAGAGAGAGAGAGAGAGAGAGAGAGAGAGAGAGAGAGAGAGAGAGAGAGAGAGAGATTTGGCAGAATGCTTGTAACCAAACAGTTCTTGGCCACCATTGACTACCATAGTAAGGTACACTTCTTTGTTCACAAAAGAAGATATTTTGAAGAATGTAGAAACTTAAAAATTACCATTGTAATTTTTTCTACTATGGTGAACTGTCCCTATAAGTGTCATTTTTTAAGGTTAAATGATGCACTTTTCAAACATTATTATGTGTTATTATTATTTTATTTACATTTTTAAAATATAGCAATTCCCAGTGCTCTCCATAGATTAATCAGATGTCAGAAACACATGTTGAATTCAATAAAGCGTCTAATTTTTCCCCTCCACACCGTGGTAATATTTTCCCTGCACATGACATATTAATGAGGTTGTGAACACACACTCATGACTCTCTGGCCTCCTCTCCTGCCCTCCTCTTCCTCCTCGCTTACTTTATCCATGTCAAAGTCTAATCAAACAGACTCACACGTGAGCTGCTAATGACGCAACCAGATTTGTTTGTTTATTCGCTCGCCATCATCTGCATTCCTGCCATAGCTCGTATCTCCCTGCTTGAAGTTTCTGTATGGGAACAATTTGAATCAAACCACACAACAGAGGTGATCTATGTTTTATCTAAAGACCAAACGTAAAACCTACTTTAGAGGCTTGCTTGCAGATGTTGAATAGCCTTGATATTCAAGTCTAGACTGTATGATAATGATCTCAATGATCTCAGTTCAACCCTCTGAGTGGCTCGACGGCAGGGCTGCTACTTCACTTAAACTGTCCACATGTCAAAATGTAAAATGCAGCATGGGATTCAAGGAGGAGTTAGACCATGATTTGGGATTGATCCCATGAGACCACTTCGCCTCAGTATGCATTTCATGCATTTGGTCATTTCCTGTTTGGAAAAGGTAGCTATGAAAGCAAGGTGAGAGTTAGAAGCTTGTAGAGACAGGTCCTGAGCAGAGCTAACACAGATATCACAGACGGACCAGCATGTTTTGCTGTCAGCTTGTCTTCCACATGGGGGCTTAGCTGTCCATCACCTCCGTGACCTCTCTGCCTTGGTGCCCCACAGGTGTGAATCATCAGACACAGAGACAGTTTCACAAATGACGTCTCTCTCTCTCTCTCTCAATCTGTATATCAAGTCTTTTTCAGGGCCTCACGTTTTATTTTGCAAACTTTCTTTGCATTGCCATAACTGCCCTTGTGAAAAATAAATATGCTATGTATTTGAAATAGGCTACATTTATTTTTCTGCCAATCCATTTACTTATTTGTGACCCTGGATCAAGTCTTAAGTAGCACGAGAACATGTGTAGTACATTCACATTTACATTTACGAATTTGGCAGACGCTTTTATTCAAAGTGACTTAACATTGCATTATACTATATACTATACTATAGCTCTTATTGGCTGTTTTTTCTTCATTATTTAGTCAAAGTTGTCCATTTAAAAAAAAGATTTTATTAATAAATAAAATGTTAGTTTGTTAGAAATGTTTTGTCTACTCAACTAATTTCAGAAATTTAAGCAAACACCAGAATAATTTTGTGCCAAGTGTCCCAAGTGTCACTGCAACATCAGTACTGTAGTCTAGGTATCAGATTTGTTTTATCTGATTAAATATTTTTTATTTTTTTTTCTATTTTTGAAAGAAATTATGGAAAAAATTTGTCAAAACGTTTTAAAAAATGAACTTATTTGTCTGATGTAATAGTCATTTTGAAGGCCTGACATGCAGTATAGTGAAATAAATCATTACCAGCAATTACATATTTTGAAATGTGTTACAATGAACTTCCATTGGTTGGATGAAAGCAACTTTGTAAGTGCTCCGTAAACATTTGTTTATAGACCCCGTTGTTTCATTGTGCCAATAAGTGACACAAACAAGTCAGAAGACATTGGATATACAGAGCTGGTTGTTCAATGTTAATGAATGTCTCTCTGTTCATACTTGAGTTAAGTGCAAAAGTATTTGTAAACTTATGATAAAGATAAACCACTGTTATTAGGCAAAGTAGCATTATCAGATTTTATTCTGCAAAACCAAGAGACCTTCATAAGAAAACCATTGTGCTGGCGCAGAAATGTTGATAATAAAACAGTATTCATTGGCTTCAAACATGCGTTGACCTAAAACTGAAACTAGAAAAATGCTAAATGACATGTAACTACCAGCACTGGGCATACAGGAAAGGCATTGAATAAAGGCCGACTGTGTCTCAGTTAGGTCCTTCTTTGCCCTTTAACAGCATTAATCCCTCAGAAGAAAACCTCCTGTACTTCCTGACAGATCTGACTCCAGTGTCAAATAAATAGCGCCTGAGATGGAAATAATAGCTACTTATTTTCCCTCATGCTAACAGGCTTGTCAGGCCTATGAGACATACATTAACTGTAATTGCTATATCTATTATAGATAATTATAGACAATTGATGAGTTTTTATACTACCATACATACAGTGGGTTCTCCACTTGTGAAAATACTTTTGTTGTATTATTTTTTCCCCATTACAAATGACACTATCAGCAGAAGAACCTTCACTTGCCATCTGATCTTACCAACTCGTTTGGGTTACTTTTGTCTCCTTATAAGGACTTTAAACGGCGAATCAAGCTTCAACTAATACGTTTGATATCAATTACAATTTTTACAAACCGTAGCTGTGCGCGCAAACACCAAATAAGCCAACATAACAATAGATTGAATGTAGCATACATAAACATGTAATTCCCAGCAATTACATTCACAAACCCTCAAGCATCATCTCAACTTAGATCACTTACCAGGTGTCAATTTGTAATTTCTAAGCAGTTTTGTGGTTGCGCTACAGACAGAGGGTTTTCCCCTCTCAAATATGGCCAAGCTCACACACATCAAAACCTGTTATTATTGCAGATTGAATAACTGTAGGGCACTGTAACAGAGTATGAGTATAGCAATTATGTGGGTATGCCACACAACATCTTAACCTACATTGCTGAAGTTTTTCTTATACATATTTAATTTTGATATTTAAATAGATCAAACCAGAAACCACAGAGAGCAGATATATGATGTTGGTCTTAATAGCCCGCGACTTTCGATCAAGTTTCCTCCTCTAAGCAGATGTAAACATATTGCTGCTGTCTGTCTGAAACCTTGTATCCCCATATTTTGTAATTTTTTCCCCCTGTTAATCGTTATTATTAGCCAACCTTTATGTTTGTCAATGGGCTTTGCAAAATATTTAACCAATATTGGCATAGTCAGGACTATGTCTTACTTAAATTACAATATTTCGGGTAATATTTTTTTATAAAAATGCCTTAGAAACATTACTGTATGTATCTTGAGACAAAACAAGGATATTATTTTCAGTTAAGACAGCTCAAACATTTATTTCAGTCTTGGACTAGCCTTCAGCATTGTCTGTGAAACCGGGCAAAAAAGTATTAAAAAGTAAAAAAGTACAGTGTACAGTTCCCATTACCTGAAGAACTGCGAATCTGGACGTGTTTAGAGATGTCTTTAACATTTTGGGTTCTTATTGATTTAACAATCTCACACTCCCATAGGGCTTTTTTACACTTTAATAATCCCAGCTAAAAAGAATTCTGGCTTATGTTTTATGATTCACACAGCTCCTAAAATGTTCTTATTATTTGCGGTGCAAGAAAATGTTGCAAGTCCTTTTTAAAGCCTTTTAAGATGTTATTCACTCAAATTAATTTAGTTGTTTTAAGCATGCTATACTCAAGTCTTGCCAAAAATGTGCTAGTGAGGATGCAGGACAAATATGCCAGCAGGACCTCTTAAAAAAATCTCATTGTATACTGTAAAAACACAACCAAAAAACGTAATATTCCAGTAACTGGGGAAAAAATAATGTAAAATAACATGTATGTGTAACATTTACATGTTTTTTAATACACCCAACAGGTAAATTTGCCGTCAATTTACTGTATGTAATTTTACAGTTTTACCTGTAAAATAAAACAGCAAAATTCCATACATTTTTCTTTTTGTATATTGCTGACAGTTTTCTCAGCACCCACAGCTCTGAGGCTTTGTGTGTAAACAAAATGTATCTTTAATTGATCCTTCTTTATTCAGTAAGGAAAATGTATGCATGTGTATGTGAGAGAGGAGAACAAATGGTGTGACTTCTCCAACTGCTTTCAGTTAAACCAAACCAGTTCCAGATTTCTCACAAGACAAAATGTGAATGGTTTGGTTGTGTGATGTGATCAGTCATTCTCTCTGCTAAGTCCATTTAGAGTTCCCATTGCATTGAAAATCATGCACACATTTGAGCATCTACACATACTGAGCATCTATTGGCGGTAATACAGAGCAAAATTCTTACCGGCACTTGGAGACACTGTAATTCAAAACGGATAAAAGATTTTCGCTTAATGTTTTGGCATGCGATTAAAGATCTTGCACGTCAGTGATGCGGGTGTACAATTCATATGAGACATAAGGGAAAAGGAATTAGGAACAGATGGGAAAGTGCAGCCGACCGAATCACAATTCATAAACATCTGGGTTAAAAATTTAATTTGGGAAGTTCTCTGGTGGTGCGTCAGGGTAAATTGTTTGGTGGAAGTCATAGTACCATTAACTTTTGTTTGAGAGCAGGAATATTGTGAGCAAGAGGTACAATAAGCTTTTTTGTACAGTACGTTGACCCAAAAAGTCTATGCATTTATTTATGAATTAAGGTAAGGTAATGAACGTAATTAAAAGCATACATTAATATTTGCCAAGGAAAGGCCATTAATAATTGTTTTCTCTGCAAAAGCAATATGATACTTTAATATCCCCGTGATAGATTGTCTCCATTATGTTCCAGAGCAGCTGACAGCATATAAACTGTTCTGAAGTCAGCCGTGCACATGCATTCACTAATGAATAATTCACATCATCACAATCATGCAGATTTCAGCCATATGAAAGTTCTCTATTTCCCTCTCTCTGCCAGACAGGCAGTTTTCAGGTTCAGTGAAATCACACCTGTAACAAAATATCCCTCCAAATCTCTGAGAACACACAGATCCACTAAAACGTTTGTTTTAAGTTATATAGCAGAGAGTAACACTTTAAAACTTATCTGACTGTTCTTGTAGCACAGCACTCATACGTTCACTGTAAAAAATGTAATGCAATTTTGGTTGCCAGTAAAACTGTAAATTTTTACAAGAACACTGTAGATCATTAACTACAGTTTTACTGTAAAAAAATACAGCATATTTCTGTAAATATACATGTTTGTTTTACAGCTGTCACTGTAAATTTGTACAAGAGCAACTGTGAATTTACAGCAAAAAAATGTATTTTGTTAACTGATATAATGTTAATTTACCAATCTATTAAAGAACTATTATCTGTTTTGTAACTTAATAATACACTGACAACCACCAAACAGAGGTGATGAGTAACGTGATGAATCAAAGTTCATCACAATCAGCTTTTCCATCAGTTGAGAAGGAAAATACTAATATATTGAAGGTGCACATTGTTATTCGCACAAACACTAAACACCATCATGGTAACACACGACATAACATTTTTTAAATAATAAACATTCATTTAACAGCATTAAATGTAACATAAAATCCTAATGTACATAGCTGATTAAAAAGTAACAAAGACTAGGAAGTTATTACATTTTTAATTCTGAAATCTGGGAATATCAATTTACAGTTTTTTTACTGTAAATTATACAATATTGGCTTGTTTACTGTAAAATTTACATCAGTCTTTTAGCATGCTCCCACAATTCATAGCAAAATTCAGATTTCAGATTACAGTTGTCTATTGTAAATATTTACTGTAAAAATTACAGCAATTTCTTACAGTGTTGAATACATTATAAGTTGCAAGATGCATACTGTAAATGTAAAAATTCACATGCATCAGATTCAGAGTTCAATTAAACACCAGCTCAAACAAAGTAATGATGTATATATATTTATACAAGCAATGACTGGGATCATTTAACTCCCGATCCTGTGTACCCAATACCTCAAAGAGCACCATTACCAGATTAACTTCACAGACAGCTTCAGGCAGGCTCGATCTCCCAGCATGCCGTGCTGCTCTGTTGTGGGCTGTCAGCAGTTAGAGGCAAAGTGCACATGTTGGTGTTTATTTCCATTCTGTCATGTGTATGAATCTGATTACAGGTCACTAAGTCAATATTTAGCTTTTGCGGACGGATTGCAGGCAGTCAGTATATTTTTCTTCTCGCCACTTCTTCCAACATCTGCTGCCAAAGGCATGTGCATAAAAATCAAACGTGTGCCACTGTGACAAATATAAAGACAAACAAACAAGTTGAGAGAGGCCGTGTAAAACAGCGTGGTATGTGTCTGTTACATCTTTATTTGAACGTGATGCAATGCAATGTGTCGTATAGTTAATGTTAGCTTTAATGAATAATATTGCTTTGATAATATCATTATCCTCCAAATGTTTTCTTTGAAATATACCATTTTAAAGCATGTTTAAAAGTCTACATAAATTAGGATTCGCACCTTTTATAATGTACATTAGTTGCCTACACAGATATACATACAGTATATTGATAAAAAAAATTTAAGACTTCCAAAACTGTACAGAAGAATTTGTTCTGAGCTCCACACATCTTGCAGAAAGGTCTGTTCCTGTGTAGCACATCATGGTTAAACCGTGCGCTGGTTTACATTCTGGCCCTCAGGCTGAGAGGATTTAAGATTTATTAAAAATAGAGAGGAATATTTTTCTTTTTTTAGGGGTTGCACAGAGCAGACCACACACGCTCTGACCCATAGACGTGAATACACACGTGTGCACACTGGGGAAAATTTACTCGCAAATCAGAATGAAAAGCATTTGTTTTCTTTCGTATAGTTTGTCTCTTTTCACAGGATTGTCTTTTCATTTTTGTTACATTAAGTGGTGGCTTACAAAGTGAACTAACATTATGAAAATCATTTGAAGCAAAGTGTGACTTCATTAATATAGTTTTGAGATCAGAGATTAACATATTGCGACAGTATAACAAATATGTGACCCTGGACAACAAAACCAGTCTTAAGGGTCAATTTTTTGAAATTTAGATTTTTACATCATCTGAAAGCTGAATTTATAAGCTTTCCATTGATATATGTTATAATAAGACAATATTTGGCCGAGATGCAACTATTCAAAATCTGGAATCTAAGGGGGCAAAATTGTCTTTAAAGTTGTCCAAATGAAGTCCTTAGCGTAGCATATTAATCACAAAAATAAAGTTTTGATATATTTACGGTAGGACTTAATATACTAATGATTTTTGGCATAAAAGAAAAATCGATAATTTTGACCTATATGTATTTTTGGCTACAAATGTTCCTTTACTACTTAAGACTGGTTTTGTAATCCAGGGTCACATTACAGTGAATCAAATTAGCTTGGGTGGTCTGCAGGTGTTCTGCTCCAAAAGCATCAAGAATAAAACCAATGCACATTATAGTTATGTGTGTATATTTATGTGTGTGTGTGTGCGTGTGTGTGTGTGTGTGTGTGTGTGTGTGTGTGTGTGTGTGTGTGTGTGTGTGTGGTAAACATGAATAAAACATTTACGTCCAAGCCCCAAAATGTCCTAAATGGTTCTTTAAACTCCCGATGTCTTCCACTGGCTGCTGCGTGATAGGTGAAAAACATACAGGAAATAAGTTCTGCCCCCACCACAGCCCCCCAGCCCAACGCAATTTTACTTAGACTCACACTCACATCTGGAATTCATTGTGAAGCATGAAAAAATGGAAAAATGAGATTGAGGACAGACTGTAGATTATAGCCGGAGTTCGGTCCCCTGCCTTTACATTTCCTCTGATGCTGAGATACTCTTGTGCACTTAATGTATTCCTGGAGGTTTGTTTGCTTTTTGAAATTTTAGGAATAATGGAGGCATTTTAGAAGGGGAAACAAATAAGACATTCAACACACCCCCCCTGCTCTAAAATTGGAATAACTTCCCAGACCGAGTGTTTTTTTATAAATGGCGCACTGATTGTTTTAAATCGAAATGCGGTAACAGAGGCCTGTGTAGCCAGAAGCAAATAGTTTCATTACAGTAATTCAACAGATGGGCGTATATGTAACCTCTCTCATCTAGGTTTTAGACCACCAAAAACGAGTCATGGATTATCGTGGGTGTCCTGTTTTTTTAGGAACATTGTGTGTGGTGGATTTGTAATGTGTGTCTCAATGAGAATGAACAAAAACTAGGAAGTTATTTTAGCTGGTAAGGCCTGTTCAAAGCCCAACTCTCCCATTTATAACTGTTTTGCTTTAAATGTTGTCCCATTTAAATAACCAGAAGACATCTCATTGACATATAAGGGGTCAGGGTTAATAATAACATGGTAATAGTTCAGGAAAACTGGTATTAGGCCAAACAGACCAAAAAGGAAAAACTTAATTGTTTGGATATCCATTCACAATCAACAGGCCATTATGATGGGGACTGTAAGTCTCAAAGCCATTAAGTGTATTTGGGATCAAAGCAGCCTGCCATTCCGATAAGGCTGAATGAGAGCAATTTGATTGGTGCCTGATTTGGGAAGCAAAGAGATTTTCTCAGTGGATAATTGGGCATGATGTCACATTCCTGCAATTTTGACCACTCCTTTTTTGACCTTTACAAGCTGTTTTGTTTGAAATATTTTTTGAAGAAAATCAACAGAAAGCAAAGTTTGGCAGACGAAGCATCTAGCGCCCCAAAAGTACACTTTTTCCCTTCTTACCAGCAGAATTGGAAACACAAGAAAAACCTTTACTTTGTTTTTTTGAAGTTTAATTTCCGTACTTTGCTCTAACTGTTCCCAGCTGCTTTTCCTCTTTACGTAACTCTTTTCTCAGCGGTGTTCTGCCTTAACAAGGGTGCCGCACAGTCCCTGGGTCCCAACATTTATTTTGTAAAGCACTACCAAGTCAGCATGTTAGCACTGGTGACTAAGCTCAAATGTTATAACCACAAAGTCAAGGGTTATGATTTCGGTTCTTAATCTTGATTGAAATGTTGGATTTATTGTTGGATTAAAACCCGAATGTGCAGAAAGGATACTGGGCATCTATAATACTTGAATACTTGTGTTTTCCAGATCGTTAATGTGAATTTGGCCTTAATGTCCTGGATATGCATTTGTCTTTTAACATTTAATATGTGAGCCTGGATCACAAGAACATTTGTAGTAATAGCCAAAAATACATTGTATGGGTCAAATTTATCGATTATTCTTTTATGCCAAAAATCATTAGGATATTGAAAAAAAATCATGTTCCATGAAGATATTTTGTAAATTTCCTACCGTAAAACAATGGCCGCAAACACGTCTACAAACTTCACTCGCTGCTGCCTGAACTTTGGGAATTATCCACTCAAGTTTGGTATCTATGTAAAGCTTAGAATTTCAGCTTTCAGATTCATCTGTTCTCCACAACGTCATTACAGCGTTTAGCCAAAAGAAAGCATTAAAACAAACCTGTTTCTTCTTAGCAGCGGCCTGCTACAGCACCTCTGATGAACAACTTTAAAGGACATTTTCACAATGTTTAGATTTTTTTGCACCCTCAGATTCCAGAGTTTTTTCCTGAGATACCCAAACCATATATCAATGGAATATGATGTAAAAAATCAAAATTTTAATAACCTTTAAAATGCATTGTTAAATCACACTGCTAGCAGCACAGGACAAAAACTGCAAAATATACAAACTCCTGGCTATAGTTCCTCAAAGTTCCTTTTGGGCGGGAGGGGAATGACTTATATCTGTCTATCATTATAAAAAAGAAATAGTTCATCCTGAAATAACATTTCTGTCGTCATTTATTACCCATTTATTCACTCTTTGTTCTGTGGAACACAAGAGAAGATACATTACGAGACCACTTGAACTTTTCATTTCAAACCAGCATTTCTAGATGTATTGTGGTCATTCTAGTCCAGTGTCTGTTTATTTCAACAAATTCAAACCTCAGGAGTGACATAAAGACATCCAACAGCAATGTGAAAGACTGACAAGACACCTAAAAACTATGATAATACAGATGCAGAAGAAAGAATAAATGCCTAAAAAGGGTGGAGTATTTCTTGCAAACTGCAAACTCTTTTACAAAAGTTTCCTTTTATTATATTTAACTAAAATTAGACTATTAATAATACTTATATAGTTTTCAATACAAGCTGCTGAAAACAATAATAATACATTGCCTTAAAATCTATTAATGTATAATACATTACTTTTTTTGTAAATAGATCTGCTTGTCACAGCTGAATTGCATTTATTGTAGTCTGCAGCATTTATGCTGATTTAACATCACTGCCTTCTGAAACGCTGACAGAAATGTAGTCAATTTAGCGGTTTATAGCAGCGAACAACAGATCATCAACTCTGCAGCCGATAAGCATCACCACAAACGCTTCTTGCACTTGTTCCATAAATATGCAACAGTTTTTGGCTGTGAGATTTTTCTAAATAAACGTTTGAAATCTGCAGCTGCTTGTAAATGTCCTCACTATTTACACGTAAACTTCTGGCTTTATTAAAAAATAGTAAACAAGTCGTCTTCATGTGTGACACTGGCTGCTGGCCAATGTAAATGCTTTTGTTATGATAACAGGCTCATTTCCTGTAGTTAAGATTTTTGTTTAACTTCAGGCCCATTCTCAGCCACTGCCAGGCAAAGGACTAGAGTTCTAGTTTTGTCAGACTCTTAATTTTAGCTGTAAGGACTAAACCAGATGTGGCTTCTTTTTTACGCAAATTATTAGCTCTTCCAGTGCATGTAGTTTTCCAGCTTAGTATTTCCATCCTATTTTTGGCAAAGGAACGAGGGTGACATTCCACTGTGATAAGATCACTTTTTCCCTGACACTGTGACAACTTACGGTGTTTAATCACTTATCTTCATGGAATTCGTGTACTAAAATTAATAATAGTTTCATTTTGGCTTTTAGTGCTTTCAAACATCCTAAACTGGAATGGAAATATCTCTTGCTGTATGGATGAAACATTCCATTCACACAAAAAAGCATATATGCACAGACAATAGTCTCACCAGCGTTGTTCAAACCCCAGACGGCATGTTAAACAATAAATACATTTTATGAGCCCTAGTTACAGCTACAAAACCATAAAACAAGGACAAAACTAAAGTACATAGCTACCTCAAATAGCCAATATTAAACCCAGTAGCTAATACTAGAAAATGTCAGTTTACCAAACAAACTATTGTCATCTGTTTAAAGACTATTTATTTGGATAGTGCTGTTCTGAATTGCTGTATTCATTTGAGTTTTCATAACACGCCCTATAGCTCTTCTATAATGTCTTCCTTATTCCTCCATTTCCTCTTGTCCCTCAATCCCAAGTGCTCTGATGGCATCAAGAACGCCATAGGGCTGAGGGTACCAGCATACTGGAGTTGATTATTCCACCTCGTCCTTTGCCAGCAAGATCTCATTACCGTCACAAGTCCCGACTCCACCCCGTCCCTGTAACCTCGGCCAGCGGATTAGATTTCACAATCTCACTGCAGTGTCAGCCGTGTGGACATTTCCACATGTGGTCGCATCAGGCGGGTATTGATATTTGGTGTGCTGTAATTTGGGGGCTCATATTTGGCAGGGAATTCACAGTGTATCATGTTATCATTTTGTTACTTTGAGGTCTTGCAGTGAGATGTTGATCTTATTGGTACATTTTAGTATGATATGCTTTTGCGCCATTACAGATTTACGCAAAACTTTTGCGATATTTTGTAAATATAGATAAAAAACGATTGTGAAATGACGCTGTTTCCATTAGCCAATGTTATGCGACTTAAAGGCACTGTGTGGAATTTTTTTAGCGGCATCCAGCGATGAGGTTGGGAATTGCAACCAACCGCTCACTTCACCCCTCCCTTTCGAAGCGCTACGGAGGCCGTGAGAGGATTGAGATGTCGTCACATTTTCGCTTCTTAACATAAAAACATATTTACGAAATGTGATAGCGCTTCATTATGTAAGGTATTTATACACATCTGAACACATAGTTATAATATTGCATTTCTATCATAAGAGCCTCCGAAAAACACCACACTGGTCCTTTAAAATAATGATCATGTGACTTTACGTACGCCATGTGACCTGTAAATACAGAAAAACGTGCAGTTTTGCAAAATATTCTTTTTTTTTATTGCCCGATAAACCACCTCATGCGAGAGCAAAACACTTTTTTTGCGTTAAATGGGAGTTTTTGCAAAATTGATGCGTTTAACGTATTTTCAATTTTTGCACAATTTAAAGGGTAATGGAAACACACTTACTGATGTTAGGTTTAGGGATGGGGTTAGGGGAGGGGCTTCATCATTGCTTTTTTCATACGTTTTGTACGATTCATACCGTACTAATTTAAAAATAAGTTACCAACTCCGGTGAGGCCAGGTTGGGAAAACGTTTCAGTGGATGCAGCATTGTATGGTTGTTGTGTTTACATAGTTCCCTCATGTGCCTGTTTAAATCATATTCTCATAAACCCGTTTCTTCATTGGCGAGTACTTGAAAAAGGCACAGTACACATGTACAGCTAAAGAAATATTTATAGTAAGAGTATGTACACATTATACTCCGTGAACCTCGCTGATCTCTCCCAGCCTCTTAAGAGCTGGTAGGTCTGATATATTGCTTTAAACAAGCAGGGCCAGTTGAGGCAAGGTAGGTCTTAAAATGGCACTTGTGTAAACATTTATGACCAGAAACAGTGTTTGAGGATGGTTAACGGCTTGTGCGTCTTTACCAACATCATGCTGGGATGGCTGAGTGAAACTGTGCTGTTATGCTAAGGTGTTTATCTGAATATTACCTAGTGTATTACAGAAATTAAACAAAATGTAGTTAAAAAAAAGAAACAAGACAAGTCTGAAGTGCCCGTAGAAATCTGGGTGGTTTTAGATCTGCAGACAGACAACGTTTATTTGTCAAATGTGCAACAGTACAGCAACAGTCAAGAACTGTTGTCAATGACAAATGTCAACCCTAAAAAATGATAATAATTTATTAAAAATAAAAATAGAAAAAAACACCAAATGTAACAAGACATTTCAATTTGTGGAAAGAAAATCGAAAGCAAAACCAGTCTCCTTTTATTGAAAACTTTTTTTAGTTATGTTTGTAAACACAGTTTTATGTCATCAGAGTTTCCATGCACACAATGTATTAGACATTAGCAAAACAAAAACACAAAGATCAGGGAGGCATCCCCAGACACACACACACACACACACACACACACACACACACACACACACACACACACACACACACACACACACACACACACACACACACACACACTTAACAAGCTCATAATTGGGCTCTGCATGATGATTTCCTGTCGGAGCTCCACGAGGGATTCTTGTTCTTGACTCTTCAGATGACCCCAAACCAGAAACCTCAGCTTTCATTCCTCTGCCCTTGAAATATGCCCTGTGGCTTTAAAAAGCTCTCTAGTGCACCATGAACTGGCTAGTTTTTATGTTGCAGGCGTCTGCCTCCTTCCGGTGTCTCTTCTGGGACATTCATGGCTGTTTGTGTTTTATTTACAGTGTTCATTATCTGCTATGAGATAAATCCATATTTTGATGATTTAATAAGCAATAATAATGCTGATGCCTTGTCATCCTGTACGAAATATTTGACCATTTCAGTGCCAAGTTACCTCAGTAAAGTCAAAGCCTTCAAATATTCACTCGTTCCTTTGTTCTTTCAACAACACAGAGGCCCTGAAGAAAAAAAGATTTTACTGTCTAAAGGTGTTTATGTCTGATTTCTTGGAGTCAGAGTACTGCTGTGATGTTGACAGCCTTTGTAGAATTTAAAGTGTAGAAGAAGGATAAATCAGAAGGTAAGAGCCACCATGGAATGTGTTAATAACAACCAGATCAAAATCATGTTTATCACTGGCAGCCAGTAAGGGATTCCTCATCTGAGCATTACTGAGACTACTGTCTGCACAGAGAAATGCCAAGAGCCGTCAGCCAGCATAAAAACAACCTGAGGGAGACTTTCAGTGCTTTCAAGTCCCTTATAGTGATCTTTCCTGTAATTCTTACTTTTCAAAATATAAAAATATTCATTTGATGAATAAAATATTGTCTCCACAAAGAATTTCATTGCCCGATCTGAACTTGTAATTAGTTCCACCAATTGTTTCCCAAGTGGGTTCTCACAGACAAGAGGCAAGCCAGTGTAATCCAGGATGGCTCAAACCAAAGATGCCTAATTCCTCTGAGCCCCTGTTTCCCTCTGACGACAGCGATGAGACAGTCTCATTATTGTTCTCTCTCTCTCTCTCTCTCTCTCTCTCTCTCTCTCTCATTCTCGCTATCTTCCTTTCTTTTTTTCGGTTTCTCCAGCTCCATTTTTGCCAGTTAGAGGGTGAACAATAGGTCATTCATGCTGTCCCTCAATGACGTGGACATGCAGAATTGCCCCTGGGATCTAAAAATACAGATGTACTCACACAGAATGCTTTCATATTCACTTCTTACGTGCATGGGAATTATCATGACCATTTAAGTTTCGGTTCTTCTGTAATCCAAATAATACTGAGACATACTTTTAACTTACCTAATGTCATTTACTTGTTATCAGAAATAATCTGCAGGGACTCTGCGGTTGTGTACCGGAAGTTAAGTTTGGGCCACAAAAGCGTGCATGCGCAGTAACATTTGTTTTTGTTGTTGCTTTGAACCGTCCATACAGGTTTGGAACAACATGAGGGTGAGGAAATAACAGAATTTGTTGGTAAACCCTTCCTTTAAATAGTATGTTTTACCTGTATATTAGTCATGGACATAAATGGCAGAAACAGCACATTAAAGAGTTATATTTACTTTCAAACTGAGACATTTGTGTTTTTCTGTTTTGTGTCTTATATTAGCATCAAGAGTTACTGTTTTCAAAGACATTGAGATAATGGTCTAAGGAATCGGATCAACAAGGGGGTAGTCATGAAAACACACAAACAGGCTAAAAAGGAATTCCACATCAACGATAAAATCCAAAGAAGGAAACAACCTTTACGGACTTAACTGCAATTTTGAATAATGATTTGCAGGTTTTTGAAAATAAGTGGGTTGAGGTCACGGCAGTAATATATAAAGCATGGCTGGTCTGGAGGGTATTTGTGACTGTCCTGTGGAGAATTGTGGGTAATTGCTGCTTTTTGATAAGATTTGATTCTTTAGACATTAGTATACTGCAGCAGTTCAAATGGAAATACAGCAAATCCTACTTTTACCAGTGTAACTAAGTCTTATTCATCCTATTTTAAGTCTAATTCTTCTTACATGTACAACTCATCTGTCTCATTTTTGTGATCCTGACACAGCCTGTGTTATTTTATCCCATAAATGGTTAATGACCCCCTTGCGCGTATCAGAAAAGCTCGAGGTTGAGTTGTTTTGGAGAGTGTAATAGTAAAATTTACTGCTTCAACCAAGCGACTTTGGACCACCCGGCTTATAATAGCACATAATACAATCCAGAGCGCTCTCTCTCTCTCCTTTTCTCCCTCACTCATCCTCTCATCCTCTCACCCCTCTTCCACTTTATCCTTTGGTGTCCCACCTCATCAAATCTTCCTTTATTTGAGACCCCTTTACTTGAAGGAATGCTCTCCATATATGTAAGACAGTTTTATTGGACACACGCGCCTGGCCCGAAGTGAACATCCGGTCTGTGTTTGTTGATCGATCTGGTTTATATTATGGTTAATATTATAACTATTTATATTTTATTCAATTTTTTATGAAATTACTTTATTTTAATATTTTATTGTATAATAATTGTTAAAAAAGTTAATAATAAAAAAGTTCACATAATTGCAACCTGTGAATTGGATCTTGGTTTTGTGACATTTTTTAACAATACAGCTCAAACACTTGTATATAATAACAGTATAAAGTATAAATTGTTTGGAATGACACTTTGTGGAAAAGGTTGTCCACTAAAAATTCCATTAACATCATTTTAAATGTACCGCAGAAACATGCATTTTATGTGTATATGCATTTATAAATGTACTTAATAAAAATACTTAATAAATGTATTTAGTACCTGATGACAGCTTCACTATGGGCGCTTTACAATCCTCCAGATGTCTTTGTGTGCACGTGCTGCTATATAATGTAAATACAGTTGCAAGAAATATCACAATGTCATGGCATGTTGGGTAAACCCTTTACATGCAAAAGATTTTGTTGTATGTAAATGTAATTTATTTTTTGAGTTTTTGCATCACCATACAATTTTTCCAAACCATCTAATGCATCTTTATTCTCTTAGTCAGGTGTTTACCAATATCTGTCATCCATGTGACATCCAAAGCCATCACACATGACCTGGTCTATGTCCACGAAATCTTATTTTTCCCATCTGTTCCTTTGTTGCATGATCCAGAACCAGCTACGCAGATCATAAGTTTGGCCAGAGTCCCGAGGGGCTTCCAGAAAAACGAAAGCCTTCATTGAGGAACTCACTGAGAGACATAGAAGGCCTTCTGGCGCCACAGCCTGCAGAAACCTTCTGGCATGATGGATGGAGGTCATTGCAGTAGATCTGCTGCCTAGAAAATGATGCCTGATGCTTTTAACAATGGAGGAACTAGATTGACTTCCACCGCAAAATGTGGAAGCTTATTTAAGTTTATGATGGTTAGAGAAACCATCGAGTCTTCAGAGAAACAGGCCAAAACCTGTGGGTTCAACTTTAACTCATGTACAGTATTAAACAATGAGTATAAAATCGCAAAATTACATTGATTATTCAGTCCCAGAAATCCAATTTAAAGCACTTAAGCAGGACACACAAGGACTTTGTTTACAGAAATGTAAATCTGCACGCATGTCTGCTTTTTGGCTTAATCCCGGATGCCCCTTTGGATAAGACTAAAAATGTACAAATCTGACCGCAAGCTTGGACTCCGCGAGCATAAAACTGGAATTATAAACAGTTTATTTGATGTGGCACCATCTTGACAGTGCAACTAGAACAGTGATTCATTTACAATAACAGTAGCCTTGATGCCAACTCTGACCTGCATAAACAAAGAGGAGATTGTGTTCTGACCCTCTCAAACAAATGCAAACACAAGGGATTTTGCATGTCACCCGCGATTAGTCACGTAAGCTCAGATGACAAATATAAATAAGATGGTTTTCCAAATTGATCTCTAACACGTGAACATGTTCCATACTGTCAAGGTTTGAGAGTGGGTTATATGCATATTTTTATATTATATTTGATATTTTGAAACCCATGTAACACATAGCCTGTTTCTGGGTTTACATTAATCTCCTGCTCAAATTAGACCATGTAGATATTTTCTCACTAGATATGTTCTACCACCGAAGCATTTTTATTATTTTTTGGAATAAATGTTATGAAAATGACTTCAGAGTAACAGGTGTCCTACTATGTCCCATCATATCCTGTCTAGACAAGCATCATTTCCTTTTTGGAGCGAGGGTGAACTTGTTTGTACTTTAATGGAACTGGTGGGAAAAACTGTAGTTACTGTAACTCACTTTGGATTGAGAAACAATGCCGCTTTTTAGCAGTTCCACAGCTTGGCAGGTTTTTAGCGTTTAAAGAGCTCTAGCTAACAGTTTGTACATTTGAAGCTGTCAAGGTATGCCAGACTAAATTATTCCTGCCATGTATAATGTAAAGTTTTGCCAAATCCAATGTAATTTTCATAAGGAAGAAAAGTAACAAATGAGATCACCTGAATGTTTACATAGTTTTTTCCAGACAGCCAAACTAAATCAAAACGAGTGAAAGAACACTTTATCCCCCAAAAATCATTTACCCACACTCATGCTGTGCCAAACTTGACTTCTTGTCTTCTGTGGAAACATTATTCTTTATCACAAAAGATTAACGTTCTGAAGAAAGGTTTTAAGAAATGACCAGGGACCACATTCTTACCTACCTTCACTTTTTTCCTATCCACAAGACTATTATTGGTTATCATATTTTAAGTGACAGTGTTCAATAAAAAGCAGCAGTGGCAGCAATATTATTTGCCCACTCCCTTCTGGACCAGTATGGACAGCCAATCCCAGTTTCTCCCACCATTCACAGGAAGTCACAACGCCTTAGAGGAGTTGGGAAACATTCATTTGACCTCATCTCCTTCGTGAGAAACACAAAAACTGCTTCTCCGTTTAGTGTTCCTCTGCTTTAACAGAGAGTACACAAGGAAATATGTAACCTCTCGGCTGTCATAGTGTCTCAGTGTCCTCCTGGGAGAGACACCCAGTGAAATAAAGCAATGGGATCCTAGTGATGAGCTTCTTCCCAGCAGCTTTCAAAACTTCTGACTGAATATAGGCTTGCAAACCATGTGCATTTGTAGCATGAACATTGCTTTCATCAGTATTTTCCGCAATTCTTTTGAAACTAAATGTTGATCGTGTTATGCAGGTATTCTGCTAATGTATTATAGAAAATCCACCATCATACTTCAAACCTCTCGGATTTAATGGGAGCTGTATTCCTACTTAGTATTACTCAGGAATTTAAGATGCATTTTGATTCAAAAACATTATTCAGATTCACTTATTTTATTCTTCTTGTAAACCTAAACTAATTACAGGTTTTCCTCAATTGAAGTCATTTATTGAACAAACTATTTTGCTCAAGTGTAAATGAGATGCTTTACATGATTTCGTATGACCACATGCAAAAGCCCCACTTAAATATGGGTGTGTTTAACAAATTTTAGTGTGTCATTATTTGTGCAATTATTCTTAGTGAATAACCCACAAAACGCCCATGAAGCAAACAGGCAATTTGTTAGTCTGCACAAGCAAATTAGCAGCTTTTATTTTATCAGGATTTTAGATTCTTTAAGAAAGCCCCAAAAAAATGCATTTAGTTTGGAGAGTTGTTGTTAATCATGTACAGACGTGTACAACTGTAGAAATTTGGCATACAAAACATGACAGATTTACTCTGACCACAATCAGACTTTTAAGCCTTTCTTCTTCTTCACCATTACAGATACTGTTTAACATCTTTTCCTATTTTAGAAAGACTAATACTGTTCAAATTTGGGCTGTACTCAATGCAGCAGATGTTCCCGTTACATATGTCTGTGCTAAAATCATCAATGTCCAAAGCTAAATTCATCTATTTTCCATGATTACATCCCAGAGCTCAGGGTGATGGCTTTTTCTTGTCCTATTATTTCACACTGTGTCCAAAGATAACATGCATTTCACTAACCCATCTTCCAACTATAGTTTAACCAACTTGTCATAAGGTCATACAGTTAGTGTTTGCATAACTTAAATACCAGTGTGTCTAGATACTATGATATCAAATGTGGTTATGTAGTAACCTGGACATGCTGTGACTCTTGTTTATGAGCACACTAGCACTGTGTGAAAAAGTGGACATATGTGAAATTCAGGAAGGGAACTCTTGGAAAGAAACCAGGCCTCTGTGAGACAAATGAACCTCTGCCTCTTGCTTTGCATTAGATCACCACCAGCACTGCATCTAAAATTTTAGATTCAGTTGAGAATGATTAATTGCCACTGAAAATGTGTTGTCTTCATAATTTCAAATAAAGTAACCAAAGGGAGCAGAAACACCCTATGTGCAGCAGTTTTCAGTTTCACAGTTTCAGAACTGAATGAAGTTGACAAATGTGGTTGTTTGAAGACTATTGGGTTTTATCTGTACATTTTTAACTGTAAATTACAGGTTAAACTTTTACTCCTAGTTGGGGCATAAGATAGCACTTAAACAAGTCACATTTTCATTAGCGTGATAAAAAGGAACGGCTCCCATGACATCTGGAGTACCTCAAACTCGGGACTAAAAAAGGTCTGTTCGAGCACATTATCTATATGTGCTACACTTACCAGGTTTACTAACATACTTTATACCTAAGCATTGGGAAATTTTCTTAACAAGCTAGTTTTTGATTCTGACAGATATTGGATTCACATGCCTTTTAACTAGGGCTGTCAAAAGATTAATCACGATGAATCGCGTTCATAATAAAAGTTTGTGTTTACATAATAGATGTCTGTTTACTGTGCATATTCATTTTGTATTTATGAACACAAACACACGTAGGCCTATATATATTTAGGAAATATTTAGATTTATTTATTTATATTGACCAATAATTGAATTTGTATTTAATATATTATATATTTAATATAGTTAATTAATATATTTATTATCTAGATATTTAATTTTATATTTTTATATAATTTATATTTAATATATACATATGTGGGTTTGTTTTTATACAAAATTAATATATAGTACACAGACATATAATCGCAATTAATCATTTGACAGCCCTACTTTTAACACTTTATCACCTGAATGAGGAAAATATTTCACTTATTAAGCCTAAACAATAAATAAACACCACAACCTTGCTAAAAAACAACAGAAACCCATTTAAACCCATTACAGAAATTCAAATGGTTTCCATTAAAATACTATTATGATCCATTTTCATTTAAACCATTACAAAAGTCTTTTTTGTAGTGTGTTTTAGGCTTTTTTCCAATAAAAATTAACGGTGTTCTATTGGTCTCCCACCAATAAAATTCATCACATGCAAGAAGATGCCATTATAGTTTCCATTAAAATCAATACAATTCATGTTAAATCCATAACATTTTCTATTGTGTTTTGGGCAGGGTTCTGAGAAATAATAATAAAATGGTCAATGTCAAGATAGCAAAGTGTTGTGTAAAGCAGAATCACATCCTTACCCATGAAAAATCCTAACCTATGAAAATGTGTAGGTGACTAGTCAGATACAGTAATACAAAGAGTATTTTTTGAAGATGCTAAACCTAGAATCTGTCATGTTAATGTTATCAGGAGTACAGTACAGAACAGTACAGTCTCACTTGACCTTCAGGAGTTCAAGGAAAACACAGACAGCAGCAGATGGAATTCCATGTACACTTATACCAAAATCTCAGATTTTTCCCAGAGAGGTCAAAAGTAGAAACATTAGAGGGCCAAGTATCAAAGAGATCCAGCACAAGACAAATGACATGTCTGAGATTACATGGGGCGCAGGGCCTCTGCTCCGGTTTGGGTCTTCCCTTGGGATAAAGTCTAGAGACTGAAGTTCTGCAATCTGCATCTCATGGGTACATTATTGTAAAATATTAAAAAAATATCAGAGGTTTAAATATTCAAGCAAATCCAACCATTTGTCCAAATCCCCAACTATTCATGTTGTTTCACACCCTGCCATTAAAATATCATTGCATTCGGATTTGAGGTATCACGACACAGATAACAAGACACAAATTAGATTATGGCAAATAAACGAAGAAACACCTGAGCTCTTGGTTTCTTATATGTTGCTTAATTTTTTTGTTAAATGTGTATTGGAGATGTGCCCAAAAAACCTATCTGTTTTTAGTGACAATGTATGCAGTCATGATTACGTGCTCTCTTAAATACGAATGGTAACAAAACCACAGGTGTGAGGGCAGTTCTCCTTAAATTTATGAGGCTTCTGAGGTCAGAGTTACAGACTGACAGAATCCTTACTTGACTCAATAAACAAAGAAGAACAATGCTGTGACATCAGTTCCCCTGTACTGATCATATGTCTCTTTGTACACCTGAACCACATTTAAAGGGTTTGCATGTGTGTGTGTGTGTGTGTGTGTCTATGAGATAGGAGCAGCTTGATAGCAACCTGCATCTGGTTTTTGACCCTTATCATCATCTGTTAGAACTGCAGCTGCAGCCGCCCCCATTCCTGCTCTTACACACACACACACACACACACACACACACACACACACACACACACACACACACACACACACACACACACACACACACACACACGCCAGGGCAACAACATCTTCAAAAGCTATTAGTCTGGTTTATTGATATAACAAATTACATTTTGATCCAAGCTTAAAATCTTTAGAAGGGAGTGAGACACATTACATAGCTACACAAGCTTCATCATATAGCACTTTACAGTGTGGTAAAAATAAGAGCTTCAATTATGTCGAATAGATCTTTTCACTACAATTCTTAAAAATGTTAACTGAGACATCAGCAGAGTCAGTCTTGTGTCCACCGGAGCATTTTTATGTAGACTTTCTGAAAACGCTGGCTTGCAGGTGTATTTTGGGGCGATTATGAATATCTGCCTAATGTGTTATTAGTACCTGATTTCACAGATAGTTTGTATAATCAACAAATAGCAATATTGTGATTTGAAAACATCAACTGGTAAGAAATGAATACTCTGAGACAAAAATATTACCTCCAGCATTGTTTTTCAGTTGTTATACACAGACGTGCATCTATACAAGTGCAATGAGCTGAATAAGAATAAGAAAAGTGTTTGTTCATAAGTTGTGTTTATTTCAATACTAACCAAGGCAGATATTTTGACATAATTATGTGTGTATTGGCAAATAATTATGTATTCATGCACCAACAAGCGGCAAGCACAGGTGCTGGCACTTAATATGTGAGACGACAGGTGAGAAAGGTTCACAAACGCAGAATTCTTGTTGTCTTTAAGCAAAGACATGACATTCAAACAAGACGAATATGCAATTTGGTTAAATTATTTGTAATTATAATATATATTTGTAATATTTATCTGTAAGTAAAATGTGTGTGAAGTAAAGATGATCCCCATGTTAAAAGTTTCATGTAATCTGGAAATAACAAACCTTTAAATGACACAAATGAGATTGAAGTATTCCTAGAACTCTACAGACAAGTGGGACTAAATCCAAATGTTTTTCCTTGAAACAACTTTGTGTTTTTTGGTGGTTAGTCTGCATTTGCACAGTTTAAGAATTAATAATTCATTTTGACTTTTTGGAAAATAAATTTTACAAACTGCAGTGTTTCACCAAATCTAATCATGAAAAAAACACATAAGAAACTAAATGTGCAAAACATAACCCTTATTGTAGGTATACTTTACAGACACATGTGTGACCCTGAACAACAAAACTTGTCTTAAGGGTAAATTTTTCAAAATTGAGATTTTAGATCAGATGAAAGCTGAATAAATTATCTTTCTAATTGATATGGTTCTATTGATATATGGTTATACGAGATATAACTATTTAAAACTCTGGAATTTGAGTGTGCAAAAATTGAGAAAGTCACCTTTAAAGTTGTAAAGCATAAAAGAAAAATTGATCATTTTGACCCATGCCATGTATTTTTGGCTTTTACTAAAAAATGTTCTTGTGCTACTCAATGGTCAGGGTGACATTTGTGTATCATCTTAACCGATCTCAGTTGCTAATGGCAAAGGTGAGTGGTCTTGGCCGGCTGGATAGAGTTGCTGTTTAGGGTTGTCACATTGCCCTCATCAATTCTGGCTACATGAACAATAGCAATTCTGTAGTGCCTCTCTCTCTCTCTCTCTCTCTCTCTCTCTCTCTCTCTCTCTCTCTCTCTCTCTCTCTGGTCAGGTATTTCCTGAGGGAACATAGGCCATTATCACAGCTGAAGAGAGTCAGGTTTCTCCACTAAACTTACTGACCCTCAAATCAATACCTGCCTCTGAATGTGTAGTTCTTTGCCAAGCTACACCCCCAGCGAGCTAGGGGAGCCCCCCTAGCCCCCCTGTCATGCTCAATATGGCTGTCTCTCTCTGAGTCCAGGGCAGGATGCAGGCTTGGGGGCCCCAGAAAAGACTCTGAGGCCCCAGAAGAAACTGAATTAAAAACACACAACATCAGGAGAGGGGAGGACAGAAGCAAGAAAGGATTTAGTGAAGAGAGAGAGGTATGGATACAGGTGTGCAGCTGCTGGTAGGCTGAAGTTACAGGTTGAGAAGGTCACAAAATGCGGCAGTTTGTCATTCAGTAAAAATGTTTATCATGGAGAGATGGAAGAACGCTCATCTCTTGGGCTGCTAAATTGAATAATGTTTCTAGTACAAATGTTATTGTGCAGCCTCATAACTTAAGCTCAGCTGCTTTACAGACAAAAACCACAGCGGATTTTCAACCCATGATCATATAGCTTGGAGAATCCTTTTGATTCATGGTTCAATTTCAGGAGCAAGAGAGATGATAGGCACCCTTGACATTTTCCCTGCATTCTTTCATTTAATATTTTATAAACAAGGATGATATGACCCAACCTCAAAATATCTGCAAAACTGATAATGGTGGTGGAAAGGTTGGTTGGTGTTGTGGGAGTATAAATTGTAAAAATGAATCATATTGCTGTCAAAAAGGGAAAAGCAACAGAAACTTTCCAGATGTGCGTTTTGGTCTTTGTCTGTGATGAAGATGCAGATATCTGGACATCGTAATCCCAAACTGGCCCCACGCCCAGAACTTTCCCCATATGATTAATGGGGCATTTGTAGAGAGACGAAGTCATGGTGGTTGGGGGAGACTGGGGGGGGTGAAAGGTATACTTTGGTACCACTGACTTTAACTGACATAGTAGAGACAGGTGCTGATTTAGTGCATTTAGTTCTTTAAAATCAACACAAAGTAAAGAAATATTCCAATACAAAGGCACATTAAAGGTTAAACAGACTAGATTTTTGAGATGAAACAGTATCTTCCAACTTTTCTAGGCCTCATGTTCTCCAGAATGGAATCCTGTGGGCTCTTAAAATGGTAATCAAACAATCTCTGTAAATGTAAGCAGCGACAGTCCATGATCTCACATTACAAGGTAAATATGACAGAGATTATTGTTTCAAATCTTCTGTGCCATGAATCATGGTGATAGGGGTTCTTGACTGGCATACAACAGTTTCAATCAGTATCTTTGTCTATTGCTAATCAAAACAAGAGAAAAACATCAAATCTGCCTGTAAAATGAAGACTATATGTTTGACATAATGTAAGACATTGACATATACACTCACTCAAAAATGTATTGGCATAAAATATTAAATGGGTTTAACAAGTAACTATAACAAATACAAATGATATAAAAAATCAATAATGTTTCCAACCTTTATAAAATATTATTATAATAAAATAGAATGACTGGTCTTTGACAATACAGGCACTTTTATGATGGAGCAAACATCAAACAGACATTTCTATCAGTGTCCTTTACACAATGTAAAGCTTAAGGTAAATATGACTATTGATTTGACATCACAATACATTTTTTTTCAAGTCTGCCATGTTATACATTTCCTTTCAACAAAATAGCAACAAAAAAATTATAAAACTATTATTACCATTGGTTCATTTTAGTCTCCGATGTAGTTGGTAATTCCAATGTTATGGATGTGACATATAAGAGAAAGTAAATGCTCAGAGAATGTATTTACTATATGTACTGAACCATTTGTTCATATTTAACTATACCCTTGTTGATAGACGAAACATTAGATAAATCTCAGTCTATGCACAAATGTTCTATTTAAAAAAGGGAAATAAACGTGTTATGGAAGTGACAATTAAAAAGGACACAATGCACAATAATAAACTGCAGAAACCAGAACCAATAATACCCAAGACATGGAGAAGGGATGGTTCATCATAGAACATAAAATATTTTATTTTAATTTTCATGTGTCCATTAATGAGGAATATGTAGCGTTATTGATGTGAAAAGCCTGAAAATGGCTCTTACTAGACTAGGAAAAATTATGCACAAAAAAAAAACAGAGAGATCTCATATGAGTGTGTTGACATACAGTAAAAACATTTGCATTCAAATTGCCTAAAGACTGCTTTCTGCGAGTTCCTTTTAAGATATGAAACTGATTTTGCAAACATTATGATAAAACATTCTCATGGTAACAGATGCCAAACTGTAGATGAAAAATGTTTATCTTGCTCCAAAAGCTCAGGGCTATTTAAAAAAAACGAAACTAAACACATCATTCCCATGGTCACCATCCAAGGTGAAGAAGGTTGCTTTCTCTTAAAAAAAAGAGGTAACACTTCATTTTCCTTTCTCTCCCTCTCACTTCACAGATCTTAACATCTGGACTTAATATGCATGAGATAGCAACAGATCAAATAATTCAGCACATGACAGGCTAGTCCTCAGTTTCGAACATGTCATATTGTGGGAAAAAGTCTAGGTAATGATGTTTTAGATTTCACACTTCTAGATCTCTTAGATGTGTTGTTTTTTTAAATGAACCACTGAATACGCCTGCGGATTACCAGGATTTTAAGGACACTAATGCAACCCACAGCCACCTCATGTTTTGTGCATTAGTATTTTTCGTGCTTGCTAAAGATTTTGGATTGGTGGGGTGGAAATGTATTTTCTTTTGGACTCTATACGTTGTTAACTGTTTTTGTTCACCCAGTTTTGAAACTGTGTGGGTGTTACAAATGCTGAATCGGTAGATTGTTTGCCAAGTGATACGAATCTTGACTTGAATTGTTTTTTTTGTTCTAGCAGTTTATCATTCAAATTTGGTGAAATCAAATTAGTGTTCTGTTATTTTCAAATTGGCCTTCGTACATCAGATTATATTTCGTCCTGACGCCTGGGGCCTTACCCTTTTTGGAGGCGTAAGCATTTAGCCAACTGACATTCTGGTGTATGAGTTTAGCCTTGAGAATGGGTGGGTACGTGCATGACTGTTGGCCCTTAGTAAAATTAGCCCATCATATTGAGTGTTGACAGAAATGCTGAGTGCAGTGGAGCTGTGGAGGAATCCTGAAGGTGACATGGCTCCATCTGTCAGAATGCAGGAACAGCTGCTGCTGTCAGGTAAGGCCTTGTGTTGTAAATCACCACTGCGTCCTGGTGGGAGTGGTTTGTTCTTTACTCCCTAACTATCTTATAATGGAAAAAGCAGGCCTCAGCCCTGAAGTCAATGGAGAGCTGAAAGAATTCTGTTAACTGTCTCAGGACTCAAGGGGGTCAACTGTTAATCTCAACCGCATCTGCAGCAGAACTGGACTGAATGTCACTGAGCAGGAAATGGTTTGATGAAGACATTCTTTACTTTCAAAATCTCATGTCCTGTTTTCGCTATTTGCATTTGAGGCACATGGACACGCAGTTACTTGCCACAAGAGTAGATTATTATGCCCCGTTTACACGATAAAAAAACTGAAACGTTTTTCCTTTAGGTTTTTCATAAGTTTCACGTACACAACGCTGTCAAAATGATATACGTTTACACAAATCCGTAAAGCAAGTAAAAATGCACGCATGCCTACAGATTAAACATGTAATACACATGCATGTGAGATCAGCGGTTTCTGAAAGTTCTATTTTTGCCATATACACAGAGACGATAACATGGTGGATTATAAAACGTTTGCATTTTCAGTTCCCCAAAATGCTGTTGCCATGTAAACTAACATAACACACGAAAAGCTTTCTCTTTTCAGTTGAAAATGTTGTTGTGTATCCGGCCTCTTAGAAACTACATATTGATTTTAGTGGCAGTATTTTGTTCATGCTGACATGAGTAAATAGACAGTGGAGGGATACATTAAACATAAATGTTTTGGTCAAGATGATTTGGGGTGGCAATCAGTTTTATTGTCGAGAAATAATCTAAACTGACCAGAAACATATCAAGTATGGTAGAAAGCCAAGGTAATGGCCAGGGAACGCCCAAGAAACCATAAGACTGACAGGTACAACTCATTTTGTGACACATCATATTTAGGGGCGTGGAAATGTCCCCACAGTAACACATCGGTGTACATTTACAAATGTGTCGAAAGTTATGAGTTTATGCCATAAACCTTGCATACCTCTAATAATTCTGCCAATCAATTCTTTAGTCAATCGTAATGAATTCTCATTGTAACCAATGTAAACACGACTTCTTCGATCAGACGTTTTCGTGTTGTTTCCAGGCGGACCGTTAAAGAACACAACATGCACGTCTCTCGGAAATCCTGTGGAATTCAACCAGAGGACGACCTTGAAAGTGTTTTCAGTTAAGTGTGCCATATGTATTAGGCGTAACCAACAGTCTGTGGGCATGACGCTTGAGGCTGAGACTAGGTATTATATCTCTTTAAGATTTTTTATTATTATTTAACATTGTGCAATTCATACTGACCACAGCCTCGCAGAAAAAAACGATTTGAAATAAATTGACTGTTTTATTGAACACACAAGATTTTCATTCAGTGACTTGTTTTTTCGGATGACTTTAACATTCCAGCTATGGATATCAGAAAAGACTTACTCAATATTAGGTACAGGAGATCTCCAGGGCTCTTGTGATCTCCATTCAGACACAGAATGCAGGGCCGGATAAACAGACACATGGTGACCATATGTAGGCCACCTTATCTCAAGTTCAAAGAGATGAAGAAGGCCAAAGAAGCTTACTCAACCTTTGAATATGCTTTCATGATAAAGGTCTGTTGGATAGAGTGTTGGGTAGATTGCTCAAGAGCAGAGGTCCTTGAGGAGATACGCTAGGACCTCCTTACTGAGTGATGAAAGCTGGGGCCTCTGCTCTTTTGGGATTGTATGCAGAGGCCACAGTACACTAACTCCCCTGGCCCATCCAAAGGCTCACATGCCGACAGCTTCATTTTAAATCAACTTTTCCCAATGCCAATACGAATTACAATCATGACACTTAAAATGTGCAGTCCTGAAGGCTGAAAGAACACATAGTGACAATGTAATGGATTCCTGATTTAGAAAACTAAACACAGACCATATTGTGAACATCTCTTGGTACCTATTCATATTCATTTTTTCAGTATAAGAAGTCGAAACTATTTCAAAACTAATAATATGTTGTATATATTTTGTGAAACTGCAGTGCTCACCCAATAAGACAATTGACACTTCCGTCAACTGACCCGAAAGTCTCTCACGCCCCAGGCCATCCTCACTGCTTAGTCCTGAACAAGCAGAGGCTAACAGTCTGATATTATCCAGTCATCTGTCCCGTCCACACGCCTCCACGTTGACAGACACACTGCGCCTCTGCCGGCCTCATCCATCTTCATTGAGCTTATAAGACTGACGGTAAGTATGTCTCATAGTGTAGAACAGAAGAAACTCTGAAATTGTTCCAATGTTATCTCAGGGCTTCTTGTTCAGAGGCAGCTCTGTTTTCCTGGCTCCATAAGCTGACTGTGTGTGCGCTTCTGTTCAGAGGGACTTCCGTAACCCTCTAGACTTTCAGTCTCCACACGTCATCAGAATCGGTTCATTTTTCATCCATATATTGACTTTGAAAGCAACGGCAGATTATATTATAGATACCACATTGTGCGTGTGTTTGCCTTTGCTTGGTAAGCATATTAGTTTGTGCGATTCTCTTAAAATGTGCTCACAAACTTTGTTACGGCCAAATGGAATAAAGTTAGAGGCAAAAAATGATTTCTCCACCAGCTGCATTGGCGATGCTCAAGCAAACAGCTCTTTTGTGTGTTTGTGTGTATAAAAAGATATAGCCTTGTTGTTTAAGGACAAGCTGGTGAATCAGATTTCTCTCCAGAGGTTGTTAAATATCCCCCAGCAGGCCACTGCAGCGCCACACTGCATTCCACCAAGTTAAAACCCAGCTAGGGGCCAAGGGTGTAAACCTCACTCCTTTCACGTACACCCGAATGCGTCCCCGAGGCTAAAGACATAAACCTTTGCCTTCCATGGAGAAGAACACCTGTTTGCCCTTCTGAGTTGGCCCATGGAACAATGAAAAGAAAAAAAGGAATATCAAAAAATTAAAGGGGATGTAACCATCGTAAGACTTTGCTAACTTCCATCAGACATAGCTACTCCATTAGACCATGCTCTCTCACCTCAACAATGTTAGTAAACCCGAATATGAAAATTATGTATACATGTAAATAATGTAAGCATTTATGATTGGCTAGTTGTCTGATTAGCTAAAAAAACTTTAAAAACAAAACATCCTAAAATGATTTATAGGCCCTTAAATACTGTACATGGCATGATGGGATTGTGTGACTTAAAACTGAAAACCACTATGCCATCAATAACAGCATTTCTTTCTCATAGTAATGTAATGCCGAGAGAAACGTAACCTCTCTCTTTCTAGGCATATTGATTACATCTCTTAGCTGTAGCAGGGTTGGTCATTGCTTGTTATAGCTAGTGATGTCATGCTGGTGTTAAAACTCAAATTAGATGTGCTTCTTAAGCCAAACGCATAGGAATCTGCTGCGACAGGCTGTGGACAGCTGGGTGAACCATCTAAATCACTCTGCACTTATCTTCATTACAAAACAGACACAGTGCTTACTAGTAAACTGTAAATAACTTGTTTTTGTTAGGGTTATAGTGATGCCCATACAGAAATCTGTCCATACTATCAAGTGAAGCTGAATACATGCAATGAAAAAATAAATACCAAGCCACAAATACCAACCCGTTCTCACTCCCGACTCATCACATATTAACACTCAGTCAGCACCCCCCGGCGTCACTTTTTAACATGTAGGGTACCCCTTCAGCATCGTTTTTTCATGAGCGGGGAACTCGCTAAATGGGGAACTCGTTAAATGTTCCAGACCGAGACGTGTGTTTGCATTTCATATTTTCTAAACCTAACCATTTCTCAACCATATAAAACCCGACACATGAATAAATGTACAGTGACAGGTATTTATTGCACAAACTGACCAAAAGCAGTTTAAAAGTAGCCTAATACAAACAAATCGTGTCACAGACCTTTTTGCATCGGCGCCGTACGATAACTTTCTATAAAGAGGCCGTGTCCGTGAATGCATGCAGTCAGCTTCCATTCAAAAATAAACTGGATAGCTAGATGCAGTCGATCATGGGAGCCAATACCGTTTTATGTTCAAAGCCAACATAATGACGCAATCGGTCACAAGACACAGGACAGCCAATGGTATCGAAGCTGACGTAACTTTTCTTATGCCGCCAGTTTTTGAATGTCTGTTGTTTGCCGGATCTGAGATTGGTGATCGCATCTGTTCGTCGTACAAATCGAACGTTTCGCGTTGGAATATCTGTATTTTTGAACATTGTATCTTGTGTTTTATATTACGACAAATAAACAGTTACATAACTTGCTCAAACTGCCTGAATAGCGTCATGTAAACGCAATTATCCTGGCTGTTAAACTCAAACCCGACACATAATCATCATATTATTATGTATAGTATTATTTATTGATTATTAAAGATAATAGATATTAACAAGATGCGCCACGGCTATAGAGGGTGCATTTTTCTATATTAACATGACAGAACTCTCCCCCCCCCCCGAATGGCAAAACCTTCAGAAATGTTCAGCTTTGAAAATACCAGTATATCTGACAATTATCAGCTTATATAAAATTTAGTTGGACTTGACAGCAACACTAGCAACTTGCCAAACAACCAGTAGTCAGTGGACATTGGCATGTGGCCAGACAACGCTTTTCCTGACATATATACATATTATTTCAACGCCTTCCGAATTCTGAATTTGACAGCATTCCGAATTCTTATTATATCTGTTAGCACAGTCGATTTTTTCAGAAGTGTTTGTGCGGAAGTCCCGTCGTCCAGTAAAAACAGCCAATAGTAAAACGATAAAGACGTTACCTACCTGTGCGAATGCACTGTAGCTGACGTGACCTCAAACAGTGTTTTTAGCAAAATTTGAACTTCAAAATCAAACGTTATGGTAAGTTTAGATATATATGTCTTTGTCCATTTAAGTAGATAGGACTTTAGTCTTGCATGACTAAAATAGCTGTCCGGAGGCATTGCAATGGCTGCCGAATGCCACGACTTCTCTAAAGGGACTTTGATACTATGTATTAGGACATGATTGATGTTTTTCGTCTTGCAACAGTGGTGGCCTCACACAGTTAGGGTAAGTGAAATGGAGTTTCGCCAATATAATGCCTTTTCCTGTGGTGGGATCACAACATAAGGCCAATTAATACAGAAGGCCACAAAGCAAACATTCCACAAGACTCTAGTGGAAGGGCTCTATGTCTGCTGTGCGCTCGATTCATACTTCCATGTTTTCGTTCTCAGTCGGCAGGGAATAGATATGGTACGAGGACGGAGCGAGGGGGGTTGGGGGCTCTCAAACTGTTAACAGAGCACTTGCATGGCTACTTGGACAAGTTTTCAGGTCACTCCTCAGTGGTCTCTGTTTCATGGTCCAGAAACAGCACATTAACTTTCAGTTCATGAGAGGAACACCAAAAGAGTATATTGAAAGCTGACCTGTGAAGATCCCTACATTTTTCCCCCACTTAGAATTAATGACTGGTGACAACATACTCCCAGTGACTTATACTTGCATCACAGTACAATTCCCATTGCATACTGAGATTTCCACTGTTTATGAGCAGTGCTGGTGTGTATATCAGGAGGCAGAAGGTGGTCTGATTCCTTCACGGGTGAAGAGTGGTGTGTATGTGCATGTTTGTGTGTGTGTGTCAGTGCTTGGGAGGTTGTGATTAAGGTGTTCTTTGAAAAGAAAGACCACCGGGATGCTGTGTGTGTATATGTGAACGAATATTTGTGTATGGGGAAATTATAAACCTCCCATTGGTTACTATTATCACATTACTGAACATCTGTAGAGTCTTTATTGATCAATATCTGAACAGTTTGACAGAGGGCAGATGAAGGTTGAATCAGAAAAAAAAAATACAAAAACGCCTGCTTATAACTATAAAATTGGAGGATATTTCCTTATATTCAAGAATAACTATGGCATTTCTTGTTTATTACGGCTGTCAGTGGATAGGCAAACTGTTGATGTAGACTCACTTATCTTATCTGCAACTTTAGTTGCTTTGCTTTTCCATACCCAACATCCATTTGTATTGATCATTTTTTCCAATAAAACACATTTGTTTGCCATTTACTGTTAGCATGCACCTTTGGAATACTATAACGTGTAGGACATTTTAAAGTTAAGATAAACACAAAAAGATGTGAGGATAATTCTTGACAAACAGAGAGTGTGATATGTAATAGTTGTTTTGTAAACATGTTATAACAACACTGCTATATTTATCATTTTTATGTTGCAATGCTTTTGTGTAAGTAGCTTTTGTGTAAAGACATACCCAAACTGACAGGATGTACACTTGTGTCTGAATTACAGCGTCTAATAATGATCTGCTGTTATATTGTTTGTTTTGACTTAGTTGTGCATAGCAACCGTGATGTTGCAGTAAGAGGAAAGCATGAATATTGGAACTGGCATTGGCAGATTCATGCAATGTTTATCTGTTTCTTATGTTTGGATAAGAACCAACACAATATTTAGAAATGAAAAACAGAAGATAATGAAATGCATTTAGGCAATTCCAATGTTATGGATGTAACATTTTTTGTCAAAACTTGAAATATACATTTTCAGAGAATGTATTTATGACAAAAATATTGAATCATCTGTATATATTTTACTAAACCCCTTATGATAGAGACTAGACATCAGAAAAATATCAGTCTATGAACAAGATAAAAAAAAAGGATAAAATGAATATGACAAAATGCATGTTTTTGAGACAACATACGTTTAGTGAAGATTTCTGTGAATTAAAACGTACAAACAAGAAGCAATATTACCCAACAAATGAAGGGATGTTTCCTTATAGAACAGAAAGAAAATGTATAGAATATTTTTTTAATTTTCATGCGGGCCGTTATGAATTTAACAATTCCATTATGGATGTGACAGTTCACTTACCTGACTATGGAAAACTATGCTTTAAAAACACATACAAATTGACATGTGACCTATCGTTATGGTGAAAACCTTTGGTTAAAAAATATATTTTTTCACCTTAAGGTTTACATTAGCATTCCTCAAATATTACAATTTATGTCTTTAGAACTTAAATATAACAGCAATATATATGTATATATATTTATTGAAAGTAATAATAGGCTATATGTTAATGCCACTATAAAAACTCAATGGATAAAAAACACTCCTGCCTAAAATAAAAATGTCTTAGTGTAATAAAAACATCACGATCCTTCATCATGGCCTTAACTTGACAGGATGATTTTGAGAACTATGAGCCCCTAAGAACCATGGATTAAACAGCCATACAAACATGACAGGACAATCACACAACATTACAACCCATGGTAGAGAACTGCAACCCCACTGCACGTAAATCTAGTCTGATGTTTGTAACCTCAGTCTGAACCATGCTCAGGGAGGACAAGAAGCAAGTATCTGATGGATTACTTAGCAGTGACCTTTAGGCAAGAAATGATGAATATGTCTGAAGACATCTGTGGGACTCCAGAGCCATAAGCAACGGCATTACGATGAGAAACCAGACACTAATGAGCACATTATTGTATTAATCCCAGCATCTAGACATATTGTCTATAACTGAGCGCCGCTAAGTGAAATGATGACTGTTCTATGGGAAATTTTAGACGGTTATTTTAAATGAGCATCTGTTTTTATGAGAGTTTTTCTGTACATATTAGCTACAGCTTGCATTCTTAATGTAATAGGATCAAATATGATTTATAAAACTCTGGCTCATGAATGCTGAACATGCATTTTTTCATAGTGAAATATGTAAAGTTGGCTCATACAGCCACATCTGATGACAATTAAAACAGCTTTACAATAAATTCTTTAAAATTTCACCATGACATGACACTTTATGACAGATCTACTTTCAGCAGACAAATATTTACATGTGTTACAATTATAATAAGAGAAATAATAGTATGGTTTATTACCCTGACACAAACATGCCACTTATTATTATATTAACATTAAAATTGTATTGAAATATTTTAATAACTCAATTGTGACTGTATACAAAACAATATATACAATGTATTTTTGGCTATTACTATGTTCTTGTGCTACTTAAGACCAATTAAAAATCAATTCCAATTCATATAAGAGTATTAGCAAGATTTATATTTATATAAGTTATATGTTTTAACTGTCATTATCAAGGAAAAACTGACTTTTGAATGTTGTGACTGACCAATCAGAATAAAGCATTCCAGACAGTTGTGTAATAGTCCAATAAGCCCAGCAGCCAATTAACAATATAGACCATTATTTAGAGCTGGAATCATTCCATGACAAAATAATACAATCTTTTTAGGCACAGGCTTTCTTTATACACATGGTTATGCTTAAGCTGGACACCAGAGAATAATAGTTAGCTTTAGTATTGTACAGAGAGCACGCACGCACGTGCACACACACACACACACACACACACACACACACACAATCACAACTGCAAACCCACCCTATCATTCTAGGATATCCAGTAATAACACTATGAAATAATTTGTGGTGTGTAACTCCATGAATAACCTGATATTAAATAGCAAATTGCTATTTAACAGTGCTAATTCCATTATATTTAACAACATAGTGACTATAAAGACCTGATACAATGTTCTCACAAAATGTCCAAACCCAAAGCTATTTAGACGAATCTTAATCCTCTCATGAGAGTTCCAACAATACTATTTTCATAGTTGATTGTTGATTACAAAAAAAATTCATAACAAGATACATACAGGCACGCACGCACGCACGCATGCATACAAACATAAAGAAAAGAAAAGAAAGTGACCTATTTGTCAGGTATGGTGACCCATACCCGAAATGTAACCTCTGCATTTAACCCAAACAGTGAATAGTGAACACACACACACACCGGGAGCAGTGGGCAGCTAACACTGCAGCGCCCGGGGAGCAAACAAGGGTAAGGTGCCTTGCTCAAGGGCGGTACTGAGAATCGAACCAGCAACCTTCTGGTTACGAGTCCGAATCTCTAACCATTAGGCCACAAGTGCCCCCGACATATACAGAGATATATTTATATAGATATATACAGAGAGATAATAATATGTAGTTAGAACAGATATACTGTATAGTATATTATATAAAACATTATCCTTTACTAAATGCAGCTATCAGGTAAATAACAATAGCGGGGCTTGACATATTCCTGCATTTCCCTTACCATGTGCCACTGTGTTGAGACCAAGAAAAAGAGACACAGGGAGAGAAATGCAATTATGTGGAGATAATATTATTTAATCAAGCTGTCAAATTAGTAGGGTGGGTCTCAACTCCACAGCTGGCCGGACTAAAAGCTGACCATTTCTCAGAGGAGGAAGAGAGCAAAAATTACTCTTGCACCACACAGATGGGAGCAGAGCAGAGAAAAAAAGAGGCGGGGGTCAAAGTTTCAACAGCCCCACATCTGTTTATTTAGAAAAGAAATCATGTCATTCAGTTATTCTATGTTTGGTGGTGGACAGCATTCATGCCCACAGTAATAGTTATTCAAAAACACAGTTTTGACTCCAACAACTATAATAACACAACACGGGACACAGCCAAAATGTACCAAAAGCAGCAGTCATAGGTTTCACATTACCTTTCTACTTTGTTGTTACATCTCTATGACCTGACAGGTCAGGCCAGGTTCAGGATCCATGCAGCACAGAACTGGGGCTATGAGGGCAGGGGGTGGAGACATAGGCAGATAGTTGGGCTGAATATGGACCTGTGTGCCTTTTTTGACACCAGCCCTGTGTCAAATTGTATTTTCCTGTCAAGCATTTTAACTTTTATACCATCACATAGAGACATTCAAAGAACATCATCCCACTTTAGAGGAATAGTTGACCCCAAAATCGTCCATCGAACACAAAAGAAGATATTGTGAGAAATGTTTCAGTGTTTTTTTGTCTATGCAGTGGAAGTCAATGGGGGCCAATGGTGGTTGGTTTTCAACTTTCTTTAAAATATCTTCTTTTGTGTTCTACATTTACATTTATGCATTTGGCAGACGCTTTTATCCAAAGCAACTTTCATTGCATTATACTATACATTTGTTTCTGAGTATGTGCAATCCCTGGGATCGAACCCATGACCTTGGTGTTGCTAGCGCCATGCTCTAACCATCGAGCTACAGGAAAGCAAAAGAAAATAAGTCATAAAGGCTTAAAATGACAAGAGGATGAGTAAATGATGACACAATTTTATGACAAAACTATCACTTTAAGGTAACCTGGTGTAAATGTTACTCGCAATAACTTTGGCTGCTTTCATTGGCCAAGACTCGCCCAAGAGGCCATATGACTGACGGGTAAAGCAATCAATCATGTATCTTTTTTGCCGCGTCATGTTTAGAGGCATGGAAATGTCTTCACAGGAACAGATTACATATTCGTTCTTCTTCGTGACGAATATGTAATGACACACATGTCTCCCGGAAATCCTGTGAAATTAAACCAATCAGAGGACGACTTCGCTGAAATGTTTCCAGAAAAGTGCGCTTCATGCATCAGACATTTAGCCAATGGCCAATTACTCCAAACTAATATGCTTAAAATTGTATTAGTGTAATTAAATATAATTTTCTATAAACTCCAACAAATTGGGCTATTAAAAAAAGGTTAGCAGAATAATTAAGTGGACATGGATGACGAAAGCATCACAATTCTGTGAAAGATTTAAAGAATATATACTCATATCTTTATTAAACCTGACCACATATCCAAACCTTAATTTCTAAAAGAACAAGTATCAGGTCTGCTTGATCTGCATGACTTCAGCCTTGTCCTTTGATATCCAAAAATCCTTAATGCTCGCGAAAGAATGTTTGTGGTTGCCACTCATTTTTTGTAAGGCTTTGTTGTGTCTCATGCATTCCACCATGCTGCACGCCATGTTTGTTGGATTAAGGTCATGTCTGTGAGGGGTTATGTCTTTATTGGCCTGCCCATATGCACACATGGCATTCTTCCCCTCTTTGCAATGGTATGACGAGCCCTTAGGCCTGTATAAATAGTCACTAATAGTATGGATAGGCAAAGGGGCCATGTGTTGGAACAGCTGGACTCTGTGTGTGGATGTACATGTGTGTGGATTTGGCATATAATCTAGCCTCAAATATGCTGTCAGTTAGACGACAGGATGGTAGCTGGTGTCAAAACTGGGAGAAGTTCGATCGATTCAAGATCAATCCTAACTGTAACTGTTGATGTCTGGATTTCAGAGGATACAACTAAATACACCTACAGTAACACTCGCTGGATGATTCGAGATTGGTTTAGTGTGAATTTGGTGAAACAGAAGTCTAGGGACATGCAGATGCAGCATACATTCAAAAAATTATTACAATCATAAATGTGCAGCAGATGCATTTTATATCTAATTTCTCAACCGTTTGGACGACTCGATGGGGCAGCTGTCTGCATCTCTATCAACATTAACAACAGTTGTTGGTGTGTTTAGAGCCCTAATAAAACTAAGAACAGCTGCACTGGAGTCAAAACATCCTACAGGAATGATAGTATCATTTCTATCAGAATTTGGAACCAATCCTGTAAGAATCCGCTAAGAATCAATTTAAGTCTTGGATAAACTGAAATGTCCCTTTAATCATTTCTTCAGCTTTTAGATCACTCTGTATGATTCTAGCAAATTTGGATGGAATACATTGAGAATAGGTTCAAAAGATTCCAAATCTTTTGGACTGGTTCGATATGTTCCAAATTGCTAATTCAACTAACAATTTTATTTATTTTTAAATACATACATTTTATTTATTCAATACCAATCTTTTGGGATTTTGTGTTCTAGTCATTTGAACTAAACCTGGAAATGCTAAAGGAATTCTGGTAAAATAGTATTAAAACCTATGTTAAAACTTAAAAAACATGGACTTTATGGACAAAAGTATTGGGATGCCCCCTTCTAATGAACAGGTTTGCCTACTTGAATAATTTCCATGAGAACATTGTTTTTCGTGAGCACAACTGTAGTATAAATTCTGTATAATTACACTCTTCAAAATAAAGATGCTTCATGATATCATAGAATAACCTTTTTTGTCTAAATGGTTTCATAAAGAACCTTTAACATCTGAAAAAAGGTTCTTCAGATTATATAAAGGTAAGAAAGATATGTTTCTTTAAAGAACCTTGGACTGAAGGCTCTTTGTGGAACCAAAAATGGTTCTTCTATGGCATTGCTGTGAAGAAACTTTTAAGCACAATTGTATTCTGTGAGCACAACTGCACTATAAATGTATTTATAGTTATAGTCATATTGTTTGATAGGTATTGTGTTCTGGTTATATGAGTTCGGTTTTTTACTATATAAATTGGAAAAACATTTCAGTGCTGCCATGATTCCAAAAGAAAAGGAGAGACAAAATTCTGTGAGTTTAGTCTAATTACTGCACGAGTGAGTTTTTGTTTGGGGTCACCCATCAGGGTCAGGAATTTGGCAACAGCACCCCACGGATTATTGTAAGGAATCTGTTTCTCATTAAGTCCCGTAAAGTGTAAAAAGGCATTAAGACTAAAAATCATAAATTCTTGTTTTTATAAATTGGCAGCACATTTTAAGCTATAAACTATCTTTAAAAATTGCTCTCTTCCTAATGATTGCATGAAGATAACTGGTAACATCTGACCATAACATTAATAAAGTAACATAATGTTGAGCATATAAGCATATTGTAAATATGCAACTAGTAACAGACGATGAAAGAAAAAGTGTTGGTTTATTTAAATTATGCCTAAATAACCTTATAGTTCACACAACATTATTTATATTCATATTCATTGATTTTCTTTGTAGATTAATTTTTTTGTATGGATATTTCCTTTTTGTGTATGACTAACATACATAGGCTATGTAAAATGCCAAGAAATTCCAATAAACAGCTCATAAATTCATGATTGTGTATATTTTTACCCTAATATTATAAACAAATCCAACAAACAGTGTTCTACATTTGAGGTTTTTCTTATTAATATCAGGCAGTGACTTTATTTGTGCTGTGACTTCATTGCATTATTGAGACCTGTATCCCCATTTAAAGTTCTATGAAATTCATTTAAATGAATCCCCCCCCCAAAAAATAATGGCATGCAACTCGCTTTCTTGTCGTGCATGTGGCTCATTTAAATAGCTCACCAAAATAAATAACTGTTTCTAAAATGTGTTCCTCCTTTTAGTTCTATCTCTTGTAAAACCAAGTTGTTAATGGATTGCATTAAAGTATTAAAAGAAAATAAGTATGAGAGAAAAGAGTTTGAAGAAGCTTATGTGGTGATATTTAAACCAAGAATAAAAACACTGGGTAATCTTGATGCCTACTATTGGAGACTATTGTTAAGGTACTATTGTCTCTGTATCCAATTATTCTGCTCTCAAAAAGTCTGACCTACTCAAGGGGTATAGAGTTCCCTACATCCATCACCTGGAACTGGTGCAAAAACGCCATTGTGAGATCTGACCATCCGTAACTGACATTGAGTTCATTGTTTAGGGTCAGGAGCTCGGTGCGCAGTGGCCTAAAGGTACATTCCAAGCTGCAGAATACTGTTTGAAACACAACCCCCCTTTGTATTATAGGCAGACCCACTGATCCTCAATCCAAAGCATCACCAAATGCAGCCTTTTCATGTTCAAGTGTGAACTTGCATGTTATCATTTTACACATAAGGCGTCCCCCCTTTTTCAAGCCTCACAGTTACATTTTATATCTGAGCCCAGAGGTGACTTCACAGCCGTTGGCCAATCCTTACCTATTGTAATTGACGAGACAAAGCGGCTGAGCCAAGGGCTATCATTTTCAAACACATTCTTTTCCTGGATCAGGCTAAAATGACATTAGGCCAAAATGCGTTTTCCATTTGCTGACTGTGAAATGTAACATTTTATTTTACAAGATCTTTCCTAAAAGGCAAAATCACATAAAACTTTATTTGGCATGGTAACAGCAGCTATGTATTTTAGCAAATGCCAAATAATGCTGAAATAAATTCATTACAGATGCAGTAACATCTGATATGAGAAAACTGCATCTAGAACTTTCCAAACCATTTGATAAATTCCTTCATAAAAGTTTAGTGAGATTTAATAACAAACATAAAAATCAGCAGATAGAATTTCACTTTTGTGAACAAGAGCAGAAACACGGGGCATTATTATGAAGCATATTTTAATATATTTAATAACACATAGGCCTACATATCCGACCAAACTGGAGAAACATAACAGTTGATCTCTTCATTGTCCTCTAACTCACTTTCTGCTCTGAGGTAATCCAAACCTTTTGGAGAGACCCATCACGCCCCTCCCCCATTCACCCGCCCCTTACTTGACGTCGAGGTTCGCAACAACAAACGCTCTCCAATAGGAATCCCTCAAACTTCCACACAAGTAGAATGGATAAAGAAAAACTAGCGGGTCAGAAGGGGGCCAGTGTGTAAATTTTCACGCGGTTCACTTTTCTGCTGCTGTTATCTGTTTGCTTTTCGATGCGTAGTTCATGACGAAAGACAAGCGGACACCGGTGAATATACTAGTTCAGTCAACGGGGTCGGTGAAATTGCGGGAAAATGTTATGTTAGGGAAGTAGTGACCGCATTTGGATGTGAGTGGGACGAGAGAACGGACGAGCTGCCCAGTGCCCACGAGAAAACAGGGGTGAAAAGAGGATTCACCGCACTGTCAAACACAAACGAACCGAGAAGATGGACCGATCGAACCGACCCGTTTGCTGGAAATAGGCGAGAAGCACTTTTCACGATCTGGGCTGCTTTTGGATTGCATGGATTACGGGAACACGTCCTGATAGATTTACCGTAACTGTGGAAACATAGGCTACAATTTACCAGATCCGCACTACAACTTTTCGACTACAATAAACTTTTTACCCTTTTTGGATGGACCATACAATCTCAAACAAAGTCATGGTTTGAGCCGAGGGATTTTCCCTCACTAAATGCAATGGAAATATGAATTATGAATGTTTTAAACTGACCTGACGCCAGCCAAACTTTTACAGCCTTCGACATGGCCAGTTGTGCAGGTTTGGTTCGGGACGCTCGCACGTCGATTTGGCCTTTCGCTTGTCTGCTTGTGTGCTTGAGTTCTTTTTCCATTGCTTCCCCCAACCACGGCCGTCGGTTGATCTGTTGGCAAGCAATAGCGAAGTGCCATTCTGAACCCGAATGTCATTACGCTTACGATCAGTATTTGCACGCATGCGAACCCATTCTGACGGGTCAACGGAGGAAATGTCCCAGTCACTGCATCTCCTCGCTGGTTCAGTTGAACCTGACCAAAAACGGCCCGGCGCTGGAGGACTGTAGCTGCGCCTCGGACCACCGCTGTCGGGAGACCAAACGAGCCATTGAGCCGTGCCTGCCCAAAACTAGCAGCATGGGCTGCACCGAAGCCCGGCGCCAGTGCGAGAGAGACGGACAATGCCGAAGCGCCATGGGCGATTATTTACAACATTGCGGTAAACTGTTTAGCGGTAGCAGCTGCAGTAATTCCTGCCGCAATGTCATCGCGTACATGCGAAAACTACCTAAAGCTCAACTCTTGGATACTTGCGTCTGCGATGGATCAGAGCGGACTATTTGCGAGTTTATCAAAACTAGTATGAGAAGCCTTTGCTTCGACTCTCCTCCCGTGGATGAAGAGGGCTCCAGCGGGCCGGACGATAATGAAAACTATGATGATGAGGATGACCCGGTAGATTTAGGGTTCAAGGGGAACACAGGTTCTGCTCTTGCGGTATATTCTGTTTTGACTGCAGTGGCATCCATTTTGGCTTCCTTGATCACTTTGAATTCGAGTTAATAATCTACTGCGACAGCTGATCGGGCATTTTGTCATTTTCCCGGCTTTCAGTTGTCGCCTCCAAAGAGTACGAGCTAAGCTTTGCGTAGGAGTAGTTCCTTATGTCACATTGTAAATCTGCTTTGATACACTATGCAAATTGACGTGTAGCAGATTGGACTTCGGTGACCCATGCCATGCCTTGCCTGATCTAAGTTTAAATTTGAAAGAAAAATGTTGATTCCTAGCCCAGGTCATTTAAGAACAACGTACTTTAGGTCAGTTTGCCTTAAACATTTAGACACTATTTTAAATGGTGTTTGTAAAAGAGCCACAACGTGGTCATACTTATTTCCTAAAAGAAAAGTTTATTTTAATAACAAAAGGTTTTACTTCAAAAGCGGTGCACTGCCTATATAAAACTAGATTTATAAATATGTATAGTATTTTTATAAAGTTGCAAAAAGTGTTTAAAATGCTGGAATGAAAAATAAATAGACAAATTAGCTAGTATGTGAGTATTTTGTAGATTTGATACAATTTATATATACCAGAGATTTGTGAAAGAAAACTTTATTTTTGTCAAAAAAAGAACACTTCAAAACAAAGGGTGTTGATTCCAGCTTTAAAGGGAAATTTGTTGTAATTATGTTTCTTTAAAGATATTGTACAGTGTACAGATTTTCAGAGAATCTTTTAAATGTGTTATGTAAGATGAACTATTTACTGTATAGAAATGTCTAAATCCACTGTATGACTGCCTGATTGATATTCTTTTAATAGAAGGCATAAAAGATTCAAACCGAGTATGTCTTTTTGTAATTTATTTATATTTGCTGTTTAACAGTGTCATTAGGAGTTAACCTGACACGTTTAGGCATCGCATGGATTCTATTGCTAAATGTAGAATTTGCTAGCTTGCAAAGTGGTGCTTTTCAGAAACAGATTAAGTATCACACACAGAAGCAGCTTGAAGCGCTGACACACGACTTAGCAAATAGAAGTGTTTGCTGAAGGCATAAACGCTGATATTTGGATATCTTTAGAATGCGAACACAAAAGCGAGTGGCTTTTCCCTGGGGTATCCTTGTTGCATCTGGGCCAAGGCAGACAGAGGTTTATTTATTTTTCAATCATTGTGTTTGCTTAAAGGCCTATGTCTGCACGCCACTACCGCAATTAATACAGGACTTTAGTTCTGTCAAAACAGTAGCAAAACAACATGCGCCGCAAAATCATTATCTCGTACCAAGATATTTGATTCTTTAAATGCGTTGAGCTTTTTAGCTACTAGCATGGAAATCCATCAGACATTCCCTCCTGGATTGGTGTGAACTGATGTGCAAAGCAATATTACATTTAAGTGTCTGGTTTCTTGATGTGAAGTTCGTATTATCTGTAAAGCATGATAGTGGCTTTTGCTGGTAATTTACACATATTAAAAGGCAGTTTTTGATATGGCATATACATTAATGATGTCATCCAATCATCATTATCAATAGTTATTCATATTAATTTGTGGAGAATTGCAACAATTTTAAAGGGTCAGCTTTTAATTGTGTGCCCAGACATTTTACTATACCATAATATGCCCTATAGATGGATTACATCACAAATAGTTTCCCAATCACTTGCTGCTACTTTAATTGCCATTCTACCACTAGTTTGAGCAAAATCAGAGAACATAGAATTCATACATATATGTATTGTTGCCTCCATATCATTTAGTAATGTTAAGCTAGGCCTCTTGTCTCTCAACTTCATGCTGTTAAAACCCACCACTCTTGTCACTGGGGTCTTCAAATGGGAGCGATGGTCGCAAAATGTTTTATTAGAGTGGGGACAAGGGCCCTTCAGCCAGCTGAATGGAGGAGAAGTCGAGTGGCACTTTTGTAATGGTAATATTAAGCACATAATAGTTCAGCAGCACAATGCCCAGGCACTTCATTCCTCTACAGCTCGCTGACACCTCTTCAGAGCTGAACCACGGGGTAGCATGTGGGAAAGATCCGCTGGCCCCCGCTTCACATACTCTATGCAATCCCCACGGCTGCCTATATACTCCTTCAAGCATTGAGGGGTAGTTGAAGATCCAGGTTTTTTTCCATGAAATTCCCCTGTGCTCAGTTTCAGCCTGTGCAATAGGGCCCAGCATGTGCCGTGTGGAATAATGGGAGAGCACTTAGAATGGGCAATAGGATGGAACAATTGAAATCAAGCATCTCAACTCAGTGTCAGTGTGGTTTGTTCAATAAAAAGATGGATTTTTGCTGTAGCTATCATGCGGTGGCATTGTTGGTGAAAGTGGAGAGGAAAGATGGATAAAGTGCTGCCATGGCAGTGGATTTCAGAGTAATGTGCTTCCAGCTGACTCTTTTAATCCCTGGATCAACAAATGGAGTCTGTGTTTTGATGTTTGAGCAAGTGTGACAACTATCTAATTTCAGTAAATTAAAATGACAGTATAACAAATAGAGTTTAATGACATGTAAATGTAAGCGTTTTTGCATACTTTTACATTAATAGTTATATTTCATTTTTCTTCCACACAATGCACCAGTCAATAGCTGTACATGTCACTTGTGTTTTCAATTATCTCATGGAAAAAAGCGTTTCGAAAACTTCACAGCAGGGTTATGGAGTTTCATTTCAGCAACATTTCTAAACTATTTCTTAGCTCATAAATCTTGATGCTTTCAATACTTCTGTCATAGTGGTGAAGCAAAGGTTGGAATAAAGAATCACTGATGTCTGACTAAGTAATTATGTGGTCAGTGATGAGACATGTAGACACTGTATAGCTGAGCCTGGGCTTATAAGCGTTGAAACAGAAAAGCTCATTGGGTTGGATTTATACTAATCCTAGAAAGTTAACACATGGTATTTAAAAGTGAGAATGTTGGATGAGATTACCTGTAGCCTTACTAAGTCATAGCTGGTTTATAAATAATAAGACTGAAGGTTTTTAATACACTATATGTTTACTAGTTTTTCTGAGTGTTGCTTGACAAAATTGTGTGTCTTTGGATATGGTGAAATTGTTATTTTCTTCATTCTTTGGTCTTTAGAGACAATCATTTCTTTTTCTTCTTCACCAACCTGCCACTTAGATTTCATCATGGTAAACTTTTGTTGTGTTCACGCTTCTTTGAAATGAGCAAAAGGACCTCGACCCATACTAGAGGGGTCTGCTTTTGCCTGAGTGCAAAGGCTCAGGATTAAAACGGGTCACAAAGAGATCACTAACCTGAAGGAAATATATTGTGCAATAGAGAAAGTGTAATATGCCATTCTTGTTGTTTAGAGGGACTGGAGCAAGTGTGCCATATTTATTAGCATTGATTTAAACATTATTGTGCACTTTGTTAAAAGAAACACGTACTTATTTTTTAGATGTCATTTTAATACGCAATTACATTTTAAATGTGCTGCAAGGGCCATTTCTTGTAACTCTATGCAGGTTGGCATGCTTTATAATAAGTCAAATGTGTTTAAATGTGTTACAATAACATGGTTTCGCTAAAGGCTATAAGTAAGCTCATGTCACCTGTTCTTCATATAAGCGAAAGTTATTCATGTGAGCTGTATCAGTTGGCGCTAGAAGAGTGGAACAGCAGAAACTCTATCACTCATGAGGGAATAATGGCAGATGAAGGAGAAGTTTTGGCCACTTGTTTTCACTCAGGAGGATAATGATGTGACGGAGGGAGAGGTGTTTTTTTACTAGTGCAGAGCTTGGCCCATTTTTTTACCAAGAGCCATAAAATCCATTTGACAGGCAGCACAGGGGAGGGAAGCACATGCAAGCAGAGAAGCCCCCAAACTGGGTTGAGGGAAAGGAATGCTGGGTAGTGGTTCCAGGGAATGAGAAACAGCAATGAGGCTGTAATGAATTACAATCTTTGTGTTTGAGAGACAATTTCAAAGCTGAAAGCTGGCATTCGAGCGAAAGGCACTTTGGATCTCTCCAGGATTCCTCTGTCATCATGGCATTCAGATAAATCAAAGTGAACTATTTTGTCTAGTCATTATTTATGTGCCATGCAGTGCCAAGCCTGAACATCAAACAATTAATGCAGTTTAAGACACCAGTAGTCTCAAAAGTGGAAATTTTAAATTTTAAGAAATCTTAATCATGTCTCACACTGTACTCATGTCAAAATCATCAAAATCCTTCAAGGCCAAAGTATCCAAGCTGATTCATTTCATAGCTTTGTACATTTACTGTATTTTACCAAATGTTTCATTTTTGTTTACCTTTATTTTTCATAAGAAATCAGGAAACTAAGGGCCAGATCTACTAACAGCTTGCAGCAGCGCAAATGGATCTTTTGGCATGACCTTATTGCATATGCATTTGTAGGAGTTTTCTCTTCAGACGCAAACTTCACAGGAGAAGAATATTTCAATGAACAGCCCGATCTCATGAAATGCGTCAAATAAGTAAGCCAAATTGCATGTTTGCGCGCATATGATACGCCAATTTTAGCGTGCATGCCAACCCTGTCTCACGGCAGTTCGTGATATAGTCACGAAATTTTATCTATTGTTTCGTGTTGGTGGACATGAATTTTCCAAGGTTTTTTTGTGTCACCAGCACGACTTTCAATCATTTCTACAGACCACGTGTGTATGTACACTTATATATTTATAACCTGATCAAAAGAAGTCGTAAATATTTTAGAAGTTGGCTAACCAACACTTTACCTCACCCCAAACCCTAAAATCACAGCCACAAAGGCTAAGTTTCTAAAACACGAGTTTCACGAGGTGGCAAAGCAATGATAAATGGCTACCCTAACCCCGCCCCTAAACCTAACGTCACAGGGAAAAAGTCAAATCATAACAAAACATAGTAATATAATTGGAAATAGGAATTCACATGAGCCACCTTGTAAAATAGGTACAAATTCCTTTCAGATTGCGTTGATATATATTTACACATTTGATGAAAGGTATTGCCTATTACAATACGTTGAATTTAGATTGAATAGATGGAATGTCGTGCTGACTGACACGAAAAAAATTTGGAAATTCGTGTCCACCAACACGAAACAATAGATGATAATAGACAATGTCACAAATTTTCATGAGACATGCATATTCTACTGTAAGACCCTTTCTCACCACACAAAGCCTGTTGTCAAAACAATAAGGTAACAAAAACTGCTTTAAATTGTAGGTAGCAGCGTACAGTATAAAAACATTGTTTTGTTTATTACTGTAGCGTACAGTAATAAACATCCTCTTGTTTTCTCATTGCAGACAATGATTTTCATTTCAGCTTCACCTGTAATAGGTAATAGATTAAATATAATATTTCCACAACCAACACAAATGTATGCTGATAAAGGAATCACAAGGATAGTGGCCAAGCAAATGAAGAGGGCGAAGCAAATAATGGGGGATGGATAAAAAAAGGAAGATGTTGGTAAAGAAACTAAGTGTGTGTTTTCGACAGAAGCCCATTTACTTAACATTGACCAAGAGCACAAACCTTCTCACTTACAACCAAACAATGGCCCATTCTGACCTATGGTCACTCATTAGAACTATTTACCAACGCTGAATGCTATAGCCTAAGAGACTTGAGAATCTCTGTGCATTCAGATTTTCTCATAAATGAGAATAGCAGAAACCTTAAAAAAATTAGCGTGGATGGGATAAATCGATGTAGAAAGGGAGTCAGAAAGAAAAAGAAAACTTGCTGACACGGGGCATAACTTAATTTCCACGGTCACAGGGCAGCTGTGAGGAGCAGCCTGCTGTGGAGGACCATTTTAACTTCAATGGCTCCAGTGACCCCGAAGAGCAGCTCAGTCTTCATCTCAGCTTCACACCCATTGAAAGATGTGACCACAAGGATTTATAGGCCCGATTTAAAGAAACAAGTCATCAATGGCAGTTTCCTATTGATCGTGCCCCTGCCTCAAGAGAGTATACAACTGTGTTGGTATGTGGGTTTACAGATTTAACCCCTAAGGAAATGAAAGTAAACAAGATGCTACACTGTTTAGACAAGTAGGGCTAGGACTGTACGGTGAATGAAACAGATGTTCAATGTTTAAACAGTTTAGCGCATTTAAGCTTGTTTAAGTAATTTGGCTGTGAATGTAAAGGGTGAATAGGAATTATTTACCTCCTTAGGTTCACTAAAGCTTGCTAAACATACTTTTATAGTTAACCTTCCTCAACATCGTATTGTAACATATAGTTTGTCTGTAATTGTTTTTCTCCTCTATGGAATGTGAATGTATTAAGTCTGCTATATACAGTGTGTATACTGTATGTGTAACTGTGTATAGCTTTAATTAAGAATGTTTATTGGTTAAAACAGCATTCTCAAGCCATGCAAAAAACATTGTCACAAAATTTGTATTTTTGTATCTGTTTGTTTATGTAAGTCTGCATTTGTGTATTCAATTTTTTTCTTGTTTTTTTCTTTTTACACTGTGTAAGATGAATTAAGGGCATATGAATCACTCATGGGCACTGAGGAGTTTTTTTGGAAAATTCCATTACTCAACCGTACTTTCCAAACCTGGCCGTTCTTGCCCTACTGTAAGATTAAAGAGCAGGTTACCTACTCTAAACAAAACTTTAGATTTACATGGTAACCTATTTAACGCATTCTTAAAAATGTCAAATAAATGTCAATTCCACCAAATATACATGATTATCCTCTAGGGCCACTATGTATTTGGTTCCATTAATACATATTTGTTTAGTATCAATATATTTTGTGGTGTATTCTTGGTATCTGCTTTTATCAAGCGAGTATTTGTATTTCCTTGAGAAACCGTTCTTAAGCTTCCTACTTGAGATGTTGTGTTAACTTCCCGGGAAACCTACAAACCTTGTTTTAAAGCAAGCGATTATGCTTTATAGTCAACAGGCTCTCGAACAGGCAACATGAAGTCAAGAGCTCACTCAGCAGCGGTCACCATGAATTACAAAACACAACAACATCAAATGATTAACTAAGTGCAATATCAATCAAAGACAATAAAATGGAGAACAAAAACAGCGTGAGGGAAGGAGCGAAGAAAAGCTTAACAGAATAAATAATGAAGCCCTAGTGAGGGAGTTGTTAAGAGTTAATAGTCTCTCAGAACCTGAATGGGGGCTGGGGGTCTCACTCTATTAAATCGACCCCCAGGGCCATGGGCCAAATTGCCCCCAGTTGTTGTCCTGAAAGAATTCATCCTTCACATTCATTTCCTCCATTATGCCGTCTCTTTTCATGGCAAAGGCCATGCTAAAGTACCCATGGTTTGGGTTACTGACTTGGTACATTCTGAGAGAGAGTGTTCACGTGGGAGAAAGAACGAAGAGGGGTTATAAATATGTTAAATTGGTGTGCAAGTTTAAGTGGCTTTGTGTAGCAAACACAAAAAATAGACCCTCGGCATAATTAATGAATTCAGTGCAGATGGACAGATTGTATTTTAACACAAAACCCTTATGGGATGCATTGATTTTTAAATCAAAGCATTTCTTTCTCAGTTCATTTGAATTATACGGTCATACATGTTATGTGTCGACAGTTCTTTGCTCAAGAGTCATTGTTTCCATTATCACATGCTTCAGGGTTTCATACGCGGTTCTCGAGCTGCCTTTACTTCCCTAGTTATGTGGGAATTTTGTGTATTTAAGATATGTGAGATTAGAACATGGAGGAAACTTCCATTTATGGCTCGTCTGAGGTCTGTTGTGTGGTTCACCTTCATCCTAAAGTCCAGTGGGTTATTATTGTGTACATTATCATACTGTAAACCCCCACACTCATGTACCCCAATCTAAACCAAAATGCTCATCCCATGCACTTTACATTTACAAGAATTTACGAATGGTTTTCTCACCAACTGTTAAATGTCAGATTGATATTTCTCTGGGAACAGCTGCACCGTCGTTCTTCTATATGTAAAGAGTACATTTGGGTGCTACTGGTAGACAGAGAGAGGGGCAGGAAGTTAAAGATCAAGGAGCTGGAGAAAAAGGAAGACGTAAGAGCTTTGGCAGCCGTGGGCAATGAAAGTCGCCAGAAACCCAAGCCAGATTCTAGACGAGCGATACCCAGCTGCCTCGAATCAGACCTGCTCCCAATGGGCAACAACTGCAGCATATTTCCTCCATCCTTCCTCACAGACACATATATGGACCCCCCCAACCCCTGTCATAACAGGAACCGAAATAACGCCCTATTTGTGCTCACTCTTTCTACATCCCCTCAGGACAGGACTTTAAAAGAAAATGTTTGGGCTTCAGACTGCCTTTTTTCTTTCATAATCACATTGCTTGACAAACCTGCTCCGGTTTGCTTCTTTCCGAACAATGTGCTAACTGCACCCTTTGTGTTTGTTCCAAAAACATTTTGTTTCAGAGCCAATTATGAACCTGTTTATTAGTATGAATTTGTTCAATGCAACACAATATAAAAACGTGTTTATGTGTGAACAAATCTTAGATCTGTTTTACATTTACATGCACAGTAATCATTGCAAAATATTAATTTGTCCACAAAATATTAGTTTTGCTTTTCTTTATTTGCTTATTTGTTTATTTATGTGTTAGAATTGTTTTTGGCAAAGGTGGACAACTTTGAATGAGTAAAACAGAAAGGATCTCCTTCAACTTGTTTTCCCATTATCTTGCAGACCTGGCCTATTGGCTTGGCTAAGAGAATGGCCTTGCACTTTGAAGCCGAAAATGGTGGAAACAACAGCTGTTGCTTTCACAGAAATGTTTTCACTGCCCCGCTCTGCCAAAGAACATTGAAAGTTAAAAGGGCTTGGTCACCAAGGAAACAACCATCACCCCTCCCCCATACACCCACATGCTCTTTTCCTCGATGGGTATTGGTTTACAATCCATATTGTGGTGGCGGGAGAGCAGATCTTTGGCCTGGATTCTCCAGCCTTCATTATGGCACCTTGATGAAGGACGAAGAAGGAATCCAACACAATTATTTCTCCTCTGACCCTTCTCGCTCAACACACTTGATGAGCAAGTGGGGGGGAATGAGGAATTTTAATCAGAGATCCTGACATCCTGCTCAGGGTTCTGTTGCAGTGTTTAACCGGCCTGTGGTTTTGAGCCAGGTGTGTGTTTTGTGTCCCTGGACATCTTCCAATGCTAGTGCCGGTTTATTAGATGCTTCTTTATCAAATTACAGCTGGTTAGCTTAAAATGAAAAGAAACAAATTTAAGAATGCTTTTCCAGTGTAGAAAAGAAAAACATCCGAACTTAAGCCCAGGCCAACAATAACTAGGTACACCTTGAAGAGATCTTTTAGTCATTTAAATCTTTCTGCTTTTACTGCAAAGAATAAAATAACCAAGACCATTCTCTGATGTGTTTCTTAATGTAAACAACACATTATTGTTCCAAGAGGATTATGAATAAATTACATACACTGTTATTTTTTGCAGCAGCAGTTTGCCAGTAACTTATTGTAAATTTACTGTAAAGTTATCTAATTTATTGGTAACAGTTTGTTCAAAAATAAATGAACATTAATAAGTCTTTATCTTTACAGAAAAAACTATAAACTAACAGCCTCATGCAAAGCATTCTGGGAACCAAAAATCCTTTTTTCCCTCTGATTTTTGGTTCCTAGAAATGCTTGCATGAGGCTGTTAGTTTATAGTATTTTTTTATTAAAAACTTATTAATGTTCATCTATTTTTGAACAAACTGTTGCCAATAAATAAGATAATAATACTGTAATTTCTACAGAATTTTTTAACAGTGTAGCATATAGGGCATCATCTAAAGATTTATGAAAATAAATGTCTGCGTCTAAATTCAATGTAAATATTTACATTTTGTTGACCAAAAGTACTTTTATAAGACAGATGTATAGGCTTGGTAATCTCCAATTTCTTTGTGAATGGATCTTATTGAAGTAAACGTTAGATTCCATTTACAATGTTTGTTTAATTTCAGACAGATATTTCATTTCAAAACGATGAGACATTTTAGATGTAACAATCTGGTATTCTAGGTCAAAATATATTAAACTTTGTTGTTCTGTTAATATTACTATATTTATAGTTATGTTTTTTATCAATTGTTCTTTTAATCTTTGGAAAAAGCAATCTATTTCAAGTAAACAATTATGTCTTGCCAAGGGTATGAATCTTACATTTCGGTTACTAATTACAGTGTAATAGAATTCCCATTTAGCAGTTAAGAGTCTGCATATTATTTTTCCATCTATCCTTGTTCAGTGTGTTTAACACAAACCACAACACACATTTCCATCATGTTGCCATTTAACTTCTGAGTAATGCTTTGGGCAGGACTTACCTTAGTAAACCTTACGGTGTCAGTCATGCCCTCCTTTAATTTCTGTAAGCCAAAAAGGAAGCTTTAAGCAACTTCATTTGAACACTACACCTAAAGAATAATAACTTCACTTACAGTTGCAAAAGTAAGTCCATCCTTTTCCGAAAACTTAGACTGTAACAGTACATGTGGTTAGATAAACCTTTTGCTAAATATAAATAGTTAGATCTTTGGAATACAGTACCTTAATATTGGTCTTCTTTTCAAGGTACCCTGCATTTGTTATTATATGGACCAAAGAGAATACAAGTACCTGTTGAAACTGTTGAAAACACCCACAATTCCTCAGGGGATTATTTCCCGTTTATTGAATCTGTTGTATGACCTCTTTGTTTCAAAAGAGATAATAGTTAAACCTCATGACAATGTGAGGTCAATATGTTATTGCTACCCTCTCTAACATTTTTTTAACAAGTTGCCCTTTACCATTGATCTGAAACCAAAGTGTTTTTCACAGAAGAGCTTTAGAATCCAAAAAGTGAAAGGGGTTTATGGTTCAGTGCAAAAGCCTTCTGATTTCAGTGTCACAAGGGATATGAGGCCATGTGGTTTTACACTATATGTCATGCTTTGGAAAAAACATGTTCATATTCTAGTGGAACATCCCATGGCTCTTGTAACTCTTGAGTTAACCTCCATGTATTCCATGCTCTCATATAATTTATTAGCTTTAGTATACAGCTATTTTAAGTATTTTGGTTTATCCTATTGGAGTACTAGGGGAACTCTTACATTCAAACAATCTTCACAAAAGAGAACAATGATGTTAATGCAAGAATCAAAAAGTCAGAGAAGCTTTTCTGAGTCCTCACCACTCTAATGTGCTTAACCACATAGAGCAGCCATGAAGATGTTAAAGGGTCAAATTTGCCATTTCATCCCTTTGATATCAGCACTCCAGGGCACCTGTTTTCACCCCTCATCTTGGTTTTCCTCATTTTTGTTTATTTTGGGACGTATCCATTTGCTCTAGGCATTTCACAGCTCCAGTTCTAGTGTGGCCAGTGAGATCTGTGGGATTCTTAACCCTTCTGCCCTGAGCCGCTGGATAGGAAACAGTTGTTCAGTGCATCAACACAGCCAGGCCGTTAAACAAACTGTTTTAAAAGGAGTGATATACCACTTAACGGGGGTGAGTGGGGATAGTTGTCACATGGGCAAGTTGTCACAAGGGCTGTTTCTCAATAACTCGGGCAGTTCAGAATTGTCTTGAAATACAAGAGTTTTTATTGGATTGTTTATATATAATACATCTAGCAAAAAATAAAATGTTCTAGATCTAGCAACAGCGAGATGTTATCATGAACACTGCACCTGTTGCTCAGCCTGGAGGTGTGAAGAGGGATCTTAACTGTTAAGTCATCAACATTTGGAAAGCATATATGATACATTCTAAAACCAAGGATGATGCATTGTTATATCAAGCTATTTTATTATGATGATGATGATGATGATGATTATAATGATAATAGTAATAAAAGTAAAATTAGTTTACATTTTAATCTTTATTAATATTGACTTTTGGAGACTTGGCAAATCTAATCACAGATTGTGACATCTCTTCTGAAACCACTAGACACATTTCTTGGTCTTTTTCTGCAGGGAAAGCATCTGAGAGCCAGAAGACTTTCCAGTTGTCTCCAGTTTGATTTTATAGCTGTCTTAGACAAACAACTGAGATGTTAAAGTGATTTCATCTGTGATTTTTCTTATGGGTTGTCAAATTACAGAGGGTTTATATTTATGTTGTTATTGTGAAGTAAAATAGTCTGTTGCAAGAATCAGTGTACGAAAGTAACACATGGAAACATGTGAAACCCAAGCCAAGATTCACAACCCATCTGATTTAAGGAGCTTCTTCAAGTTCTATCAGCCCTTTCTGTGTGTCGTCACTTCGAACCTTCTTCAAAACCAGCACGCTGAGAATTTCCCTTTTGGTCTTCGCTTTCACACCTTCACAGTAGGTCATTCCTCCATTTCTCTTTTCATCTTTCTGTGTCCATATGGAGAGCACAATCCAAACTCCCCCTCAACCTCAACATGAAGCCTGTGTTAGCACATCCAGCTGAGAGAAAAGTCAACAGTCCTTTAAAAGTTTTCCTGAAGAACAAGACGGTATGGAGTAGAATCAGTGGAAGGTCTGTGTAAGGGCAGTGGTGGTATTACTTTATTACAGTTTGTAGCATTATCTCTAAATACTTTGATCACAAATATTCTTGTAATAATTCTTTACATTATGTGTTTTCCCATACGAAAAAAAAGTATTTGGGAATAGAATTTTCATATATTGGAACAAAAACTTTCTTTTTCGATTTATGAAATTCCTTATGTACTGTTCAATATATTGTAATATATTAACAATGTATTATTCTTTATATTTTCAAATAAATATCAAATGATTTAATATATTGACAGTGAATACAGTACATTTTATTTGCATAAGAAATGGGAATGCATTTGTTTGGTTTAAAAGCACACCTTATAGGATAATGCTTAGTTAGCGTGGAAAATTCGAAGACATAATCGTGTCAAAACAAGCACAAGGAGATTAACCTCTGAAAGCTATGAAAGCCCAATACATCTTCTGCTAAACCCTTATGTGTCTGAATGGTGTTTGAAAGGATTGTACACAGTGAGTAATTCAATGCAATATATCTGCTCTTTTTAGTCAGAATCCTTTTATGTGATCATTTTAATCCTATTTAATGCAATGCAAAGATTAATGTCATTAAATGAGAGTCTTAAAGGAACAGTTCCCCAAATATGAAGAAAGAGTGACAATAATATGCTTTATTGTGAAAGTGCTTAAAATGAATAGGCAACCATTACATAATCTATGAATTAACTAGACTTGAGAAAAATATCATGCTGACGTTAAATAGCCTGTGATTGTTTTGGGAGAATTGTTATTATTCCGTGATGGTTTGCTGCTGTGGGGAACACAACTGCGTTTGATTTAAAAGGAAATGCATTTTATTAGTATCATGAATGAAGTTTATATTTAGACTGTCAATAAGAAACCCATTTGAATCTGAAATTAACTTGGAAACAATATTTCAGATTCGATTCTTTTGAGTGAATTGGAAGAAAGCTGTCAAAACTGAATTAGTATCTTATGCAGTTGAAAATCAATGAAAATAGAAGGCAGCTGGAGGTTTGAACTGTTTGTCTTTTTTGTAACCTCATCAAAACCTAACAAGCACTGACACACCGATCACACTTTAACATATGCATAAAACCTAATGGTCGAGTAACTTAACAGAACAAACATTTCACACTTTACAACAGTTTGTGTTGCATGGTTAACACGGACTGACTCTTAACCACATGTTTGAGTAATAGAGTAGCCGCAGTCTGTGTGTTGGGTTTATTATTGTTAACATTGAGTGGCTTAAGCGGCTCTCCCACTGTTTGTGTCTGCGGTGGCCTCTGCCAGCTGTGTGGACATGCAGAGGACCATGTAAAGGAGCATTCTGCTCTTCTGGTCACTGTTACAAGCATCAACACTGCTGCAATCCCAGATGTTTGACATTTTTGACTTCTTCGTGTTTACGTTTAGACCTCCAAGGTGACTTACAGTGCATTCAAGGTATGCATTTTATCAGTTGTGTGCTCCTTGGGAATGAACCCAAATCCTTGGTGTTGCAATTACATTTGTGCATTTGACAGATGCTTTTATCCAAAGCAACTTACAGCAACACTCATGTTTGTCATTTCTTGCATTAAAAATAATAAAAATGCATGCTTCTTTTAACTTCATTAGTCATCATATTCATCAAATGTTCTATAAACACTGCAGCTGAATTTGGACATGCCTGATAAAGGTGTTGTCTGAGACACTGCTTTCTTTGCCTTCTCAGAAGAAACGCCTCAGTTGAGAATCAATAATGTGATTAAATACTTTTGAACATGTTTTTCACTTGTTGTCATTCTGTTTCCATAGTTGTGTTTTAGAAGTACTAAACGTTCTTGTCGGGGGTTTGTGTGTGTTGTCAATTGGCACAGAGTTTTTACTTGTTGTCTGCCAAGAAGACATTCTGGTTTGACCCACAGCTTGAACCTCTCCAAGTGCACACTAGAGGCACACATCTTCCCCAGACTTCTAATAGATCTTGAAAGTCATCCAACACAAAACATTCGCTGCCTCAGAACGACCTAGAATAACAGTGACAAGGAAAGTTTGTCTTTGTCATGAGGTTCTTTGGTTGTTTGGTGGTTGCCCATTCATTTTTTATTTAGACTCAGACCATAACCAGATTCATGTAGAGTCATGCATATAAAGCCTATATTTATCCTCGAGACAAGCTGTATGCTGAATGTACTTTGCACTTTTAAACTAAAATGGATTAAATATGCTTGTTTTGATTTTCTCCAGGCCCTTGAGAATTTGCACTCGATTAAGGGTTTGGAATGGTGTGGCTTCAATTAAAAGTGTTATTTTTAGCAGTTCATGGGAGCAGTTTGCACTTCAAGTAACTTTCTTGAATTTCACGACCCTGGTTAAAATATCCCACATAGGTATGGACATGGTTTACACTAATCGTAGAATGAATGGAGTGTGCCAGTTATAATTGTTAGGATTCTAAGGCCCAGATCACACATGATGTGCTTTTGCAGAGAGAGGCGCCTTCGCGTTTTAGCCACATTTGAAATGCCAAGAGACTGCAAGGATGGAGGAGAAACTTGTTGTGGCTGTCGCGGGTTAACCATGAAGGTTCAGAGCAAGCACCCTGTTTGTGAAGAACGCGTTCTGTGTGATCGGCCCCTAATTTGTGTAAAATGCATAAACCAGGATTAAAAGTCTTGTAGGCAAAAATATAACTGTACCAAAATTATCAGACCAATTACCAAAAACAGCCAATAGTAGACTGAAATTCCTTCAATACCATTTAAAAAAGCTTTCCCAGGGTGAAACCTCAAGAAGCTGGCTGATAAAATCCCAAGAGTATGATTTAGCAATTTCTAGACAAAAGTTGACTACTTTGCAGATGTTAGAAATTAAAAGTTTTCATTTCTTTGATATGCTTTCAGTCACAACATAATTCCTATAGTTACAATTGTATTATTCCATAGTTTGATGAGTTTATTATTATTAACAAAAATATAAATAAAGAATAAGTGTTTAAAATTTTTAAATGGTATGTGCGAAATGAATTACGTAACTCGTGTTTCCATAGGTTTCACGTTGAGGGATTCAATAATTTGACAGCAAATACTATTATAAAGTAATATTAGGATGTGCCATTAAACGTGGTTTCAAGGACTAGCAAAATCTGTAAATCAAATCGTACATCACACAATTTTACGGTAGGTGAATTTACAGTCACTTCTATAATTAGAGCAAGTTTATGTTGGCTTCCACAACAGATCAGAAGAACTCCTGTGAAGACAGGTCCAGAACCACAGGGTTGTTTCTTTTAGGCCTTATGCACACTGTTTAATATGCTGTTTCCTATTAATTTTACCATAGCTGACCATAAAGAAACATCTGATGAAAAAAGGGTTGGCGGAGAGGAGAAACAGTGGAAACAGCTGGTCATTACCCTGCAAAACAATTGAGTCGAAGTGGTTATATCTTCGGAGAGGATCTGACAACGCAAATACAGCCAATTTTAGAGGACCTCGGGCTAAGCAATCAGCACCAAACAGGATGCTCCACAAACAGGAAACATGTCTCAGCCAGTCTCTGATTGGTTAACAGAGATCTAACAGTTTGCTTTTTGGGGAATATAAGATGAATGGTCATTGTGCACTACGGGGGCTCCAGAGAAAACATGTTTGCAAAGACGGCTGAGTTTAGCCTTTAGCCCACGATGCTGTGCTGTTCCAGGGAAGATTTACACACCCATTCAGCCATACTCAAGTTTGGGAAAAGGGCAGGCCCTGTGTTTATGGACATTCCTGTCCTGCGCTGACCACAAAGCTTTACGACAGCGACGGAGGTTGTATCACCCTGAATGCATGTGTGATTTTTTAACTCAAAACCACCAATCTTAATCAACACTTAATATTTTTTCAGTTGGGATTTCTAGTTTGGTTGAAAAAATATCACAGCTTCACATGAGTGAAAAAAATGAATAAAATAAATAAAGCATAAAATAACAGATATAGAGTATACAATGTCATATGTCTTTATAATTTCCTGTTTTTTCACGCTGTAGAAACACAAGCATAGCATAAAATATTTTGCTCCATACAAAGGATTTATTTACTTCGACATAGATGTTCAAGAGAGGAAATAATCAAGGGAGAGTACATGTTGTGAGAGCAAGTTTGCCTTCTATCACACCGTCTGGAAAACGTCTGGATTGAAGACTGCATCACATTTGACCGGCGTCCTCAGATAGGTCTGAAATCGCTGAAAAGCAGGACACCAGATTGCACAAGTATTACCAAATTTCTCTTGGGCCTGACGTCTTTAAGAGATCAAGTTCATAAAACATTCAATGGAGTCTAAAAGATCAAAGAAAGTTTGCAGTTAGCACTTGTGTTACATTTTGCCTTTGGAATTAGTGCACGATAACTTGTATGGTAACTTCAAATTGAATTACTCTAGCTAAAACACATCACATGTGTCTCAACAGAATAAATTCACATGTAAAACATGTAATTGGGCAAGAAAACTGTAAAATACTCTGAAAATACATGAAATAATAAAAAGTTTGTGTTCTTCTTGCTTTGTAAAAATGTATATGCTAATGTACTAAATAGTGACAACATAACTCCTCAGAATAGTGTAATTCAACAAAAAAAAATATTAGTTAACTTATGAATTTCATGCAAACTCGTTATGTTTACTAATATTTTTAAGTTGAATGAATTCAAACTTTTAAGGCAGCCTATTGGCTATTTAAAAAGGGGGTCATGCTCTTTAGTATGTCCCACCCAAACATCCTGTTTCAATTAGAAATGTGTCAACACAGAAATAAAACTGCAGTCATTTAAGAGGGTCAGCCTTTTGTGTAGACATTAATCTTAGCCTCTTGCCTTTGTCAAGCCTGGTCTTCTCTCTCTCACTCTCTCTCTCTCTCTCTCTCTAATATCACTGTTCACTGTTTATTTATCAAGCTTTTCTCTGGTGATCTATATCTGTAAGGCTTTATCTAACTAACTTTACATAAGAAAGTGGCCCAAAAATGTTTATTTGAAGCTGAATGCTAAGCTCATGTCCAGGATAAGGCCCATTTAGTGGCAAACCATGGCTGAGTTTGACTGCGGTCATTGTTGTTCTCTGACACATTGACTAACACTGCTTACACTTTCATGCCAATGAGCTGGAGATAAAGTAAGCGAGATCAAGGGATAAGAAGATGGCTGTAGCAACTTGTATGTTGACTTCTCAGGGGCAAAGAGGCGTAGCATTCCTGAATCGTCCAGTGGACAGCATGAAACTCAAGGCTCAACAGCGCATTATATAGTTTCCATTACTGTTTTACAGATGTGTATCCTAAATATTACGTGCATTATTGTTAATGTGGAAAATGACATGGAAAACAGTAGTGGGAGCATCACGTTAAAATAAATAAAATAAATTGTTATAAAATGTAATAATTGAATAAGACAGAGATCTCAATAAGCCATGCAAAGCCATGTGCTGAATAATAAAACCACATGGAGGAGAAAAAATAAGGTTGGTAATGAATTGCCATATGCCATCAATATGCCATGTGTTTATCTCTACCATGTACAATGTCTCTTATATGTTCTACTCCTATTTTCTGTACTATAGTCCTTTTTAACATATGCATATTTTCTCTTTATATATATTTTACACTGTAAATCTTTATTACAATTTGTCTTGTCATTGTGTTGAATGTATACTTGTAGCTTCCAACACCAAAGAAAATTCCTTGTGTGTGCAAGCACACTTGGCAATAAAGCTCTTCTGATTCTGATTCTGATTCTGAATATGGCATCAAAAAGCAGTATGATGACAAATGACAAGAATTTTTTTTTTCCATGCCTAAAATGAGTTATACATTTTTATCATGCTTCCCTTTTCTTAGCATTGACTTGCAAAACAAAAGTCATGGACAACTTATTGTTGCAAAACAATTGCTCAGAAAAACTTGGGTTTTGTTTACAACATGCATATTTTTTACAGTTACAACTTTGTCTTTAGCAGCTCTTTAGCATTTTGTTGTGAAAAGAAAATCAAAATGAATATAAATCAAATTTCGATAACCAGTGAAAAAAAACATAAACTCATTACCACAAACTCAAAACATAAACTCATTACCACAAACTCAAAACATAATCACATTACCACAATTTGCAAACTTGCAAAAAGTTTTTGTTCTTTTTAGCTAAGCTGGTAAATAAAAATGTTTGGACTCAAGCCTTATGAAGCAAGGCATTTATTTTATTAGTTCAATTTCCTCTCACCCACTTGAGTGTGTAACTCTATTTTTAATTTCCGTTACGCATTCCAGAGGAGAAGACTCAGAGATCACTGAGATCACTGAGAGCAGACGTTGCTGCAGAGCCTTTCAGACCCACAACTTTTATTTGCGAAAAGTGAAAGACTCTTAGCTGCAACAATCTATATCAGCAATGATTGAATGTGATGAATCTTTCCCCATACATAGAAACTTTGGACTGGGTTTCTTTATTGTCATAAGAACATTTTGCAATGGATCTGAAGGCTGAGGGGATACTTGTTTTGCATTTCAATTCACTGTTAGTGAAAGATGTGGGACGTTTTAAAACTATAATTTACCAGGAGACCGAATAAGCTCTTTGAATGAATAGTCATATTTTTTCCCAGACTGTAGTCATGTATCTATTTTAAGAGATTGAAACAACAGCCATTTCCCAGGACAAATTTCCAGAATATATAATACAGTAAAATAGAGAAACAAAGAGATTTTTTATCATGCCCTGTGAAACCAAATATGATGTCGTAAGCATTCCTATGTCCATGTATCATATACTTGAGTGTGTTGCTTAATTTGCTGAGAAACAGACCAGCAGAGAACGCATGTGACAACCTGTTGTTGTGTTTTGCCGCGCAGCAAAAAGGTTGCTAGGGCTGCTATTATTCAGCAATTAATTTAAAATCTACTCAGCGAGGGGTGTGAAATCTAGACTGCGTGCTTGAGAGTGTGCCAGTAGAGGCACGGAGATATAGAGAGAGAGAGAAGAGGGGGAGCGTGCTGAGGCGTGGAGGAGAGGAATATGTGAGAAAAGGAGGCATTGAGAAAAATACAGAGAAAGAATGGGAAAAGGAGTGAGAGAAATGATTGGGTTCGAGAGGGAGAGCAAGAGAAAGGAGCTTCCACTCAACTCCTCTTATTTTTATGACCAGAAAAACCACAGTAAACAAACAGAGAAGCATATAAAAGTTCAGCTAGTAGCATGTCTGTAGTGCCAAACCAGTGGTTTAAAGCAGCCAAGCCAAGTAATTCTGATGCATAGTAGCAGTAGTTTTTTTTAAAAAGCAAACTGGGACACTGAGTAGGCCTACAACAAGTCCAATGCTATACACAGGAAAACCAAAAAAATCTGATCCTCCTCATTCTCTATTTACTGGCTTCAGGAATATTCATTTTCAAGTATTTTCCATTGGATGGATTTGTTCCTCAATATTCATGTTCAGAAGCTAAGGCATGATTACGTTGTGTATCTTTTAAATGTAAGGGCACAAGATGGCTGACATATGAAAAACAAAACATAATTTCTCTCTTACTCAATAAATATTTCATGGCGCTCTGAAATTCCGACATTCCAAGGTATGATATTCCCAGATAACAATCGCTCAAAGCAAATAACACATGGTAACCCGGATGCTGCAAATCATTTTGACAGGCAGTGTTTAATATTATACAAAAATTAAATAGTAGCTTGGTTTAATAACATAAATGCCAATTATATTTACAAAATTATTAAACCAAATTTCTGGCATTTGAACATGACATGTCTTACCTTAAAGCCGAAAGTAAACCCGTTTCTCTCCCGGAAGGTTATTATTTCATTTGTATAACTATGAGGTAAGTAGCCATGTAATAAACGGTATAATGTACAGACAGCTGGCTGTTATCGTAAATAAACCCCTTCGGTGTGATAGAACCCTTCGCTTTATGCCTGATCACACTGTCACGACTTATTCTGCAATAACAACCAGCTGCCTGTACATTATCCGTTACATCTATTTAATGTGATCTGTAAATCTGAAATAAATTCACTGACTGACCATCTAATCCATTTAATGTGTTGAAACAAAACAATAAAGGTTTATTGAATTAATAAAGAGAATTTGTCTTTTGTCACAAACTCCTATATTGGCCTCTTGCTAGATGGTACAGTATCCTAATAAGCTAAAAGTTTCCTGTTATTCTATGATAATAGGACCATTTGAAGGATTTTTTAACTTTGACACTTTGTGTGGAAAGTTGCATTAATAACAAAATTAGAAAATATAACCTTAAATTGTCATTCTATGGGAGCCAATAATAATCCAAAGGGTCTGAAAGCATGCACTCAAAATGTACTAAGGTACATCTTCTTAAAGGTAACTACCATGAATAGCTAAAAAACACAGTCTGGACCCACAACTGTGTCCATAGAGCTGGCTTTGGATTTCAAAAAGACTTTTGAAGGTCTCGACACATCTCATGTTAACTTCAGAATCTCACCCAGAGAAGGCAAAGCAGAGAATGACAATACTTAAAGGAAAGCATGTGCATGCAGACGTTCATCAGCCACATCTTTCAGAGTATTTGACTAGATGTCCTTCATCCTGAACAAAGCCTGAATAGTTTTGTCAATTTAACATATTTCCAGATGTTATAATTTGTCATCTTCATTTACTCTCAGTATATTAAGGGGCCACAGTTTCTTGGTGGTGCAGTAATAGTCTGTCACAAGTTAATAAATAAACTGGTGACTAGTGTTAAGAGTGTAACTGTGTTATTGTTGATAGACTACATTAGTAAAGATAATAAAGAACGATTCTTGTTTGATCAAAGATGACTTTAATATGCTCATACAGTAGCAAAATTTAAGATGTAAAGTGGGACATCTGGTAAAGTGAGACAATATGTTTTTTTTATGACTGATTACTTTTAATATGTCGTGAGACAAAGGCCTTTATAAAGAATTTAAATCACTTCTATTAAACATGCATTTTTAATTGACAACTGGCTTGTAGTCATTTTTTGTGATTTGTTTCAGTACTGTACTACTTTGTTTTAAGACATAGATGAAGTGAAGCACATTATAATGTATTATGCTCATTAGTCATTGCATTATTATGAGGTAATGGTACATAATTCATGTCACAACCTACAGTTATAGCCTGTTATAATTAATGGTCAAACATGTTGGTAATGGATTTATCAATTATATTGGTAATGGTGTTGAACTACCAAATAGTTGGACTGAGATCCACCTGTTAGAATTTATAAGGTTGACCAGGACTGGTATAGACCACCATTGTGATAGTTGTTATGACTGTATACTACCAACAACCATATTCCAAAAACCAACTTTAAATACATGACATATTTTTACTAGCAGTAATATTACCATAATTTAACAAAACTCTAACTTTTATCACTTTATAGAATAATTTTGTAAGTGCAAAGAAATCATAAAGTTGAATACAAACTGTTCTCCTTTTGCATAGTTTCTCCCTATATCCAGATATAGGTCCCATATATTCCCACGTTTCTACTTATATATGAACAAAATCCAGAGACACAAGTTCTGACATTAGGAGAGCATCTTGTTATCTACCCCAAAGCATTTTTGAGTCTCTGCCAGAATATTACCCATTACCTCAACTATCCAAACCCATGATCCTAAAAAAGGATCACGTTGAGGAAACACACTCACAAATACACATGTACTATGGCATGCACACTGTAACCAGAGCTTAGGGAGCAGCGGCTCCCAGCAATGTTTGTTTTGTGAGAATCCTCTTGGCATGTGCAGAGTAAGATAGAATTGATCTGTGTCATGTTTGTTGATTTGTGTGTGTGCGTGAGGAATGTATAAGGGTGAAGAAGATAGCGGACTTTCTCTTATGTCTCACTCATTGCTCCCAGATGTTTCAGAAGGAAAAATCCCATTTTATTAACCCCATATATTACATTTAATAATATAGATATCGACTTATTGACATGTGTATGTGTATATACCGAATATATAGAAAGAAAGAAAGAAAGAAAGAAAGAAAATGTTGCATACTTCAATGAAAGATAATATGGGGAGATTATGGAATGTGCAACTAATCGTAACATTGCATTCATCCATGTTTCTCTGTTTTGGTATGTTTTTATTTTTCAAATGACAACATCTTTTTATTTTCTTTAGTTGTTGTTAAAGCTTCTTATCTCTTTAGTCGAATCTTTTAAAAATGTTATGTCCTATACTAAATTCCGCTTTCTTCTTATGACAGATTTATACAGGTTCAAATAAAACGAAAGACATGCTTTGCTACAATAAGTGACATTTTCTGCATTAGTCTTGTAATCGTAATGGAACCCCAAACATGTTGTAATATTACATATAAAAATAATGTTATAGGTATTACCTGAATACATGTTGACTTTTTAGATCTACAAACGCTTTACCTTAACCCAGTATGGCCCTTAGGCAGAGCAAAGTCCAGTTTTCTGGCCTAACTCTCATCTGGTTTCCATTTTGCCTGCGTCGACTAATGAAACCTGACCGCTTTTAAAAGATCTTGAGTTATGGGCCCATCAATAAATACCATATTCTTCCTTTGAAGTTGCCTGGGCTGTGGAAAGTGGTAAGATGTCATGTGTTAAAATTATGACCTGATTCCTTAAAACTAATCTACTCTGCTTGACATGGCTAGGTTTTAGTGCATGTGTGCCTTATTTATCTTGACAACTGGCAGACCAGCCCTTCAACAGGTTTGCCCAAGTGTCAGGTCCTTTTTGCATCTTGCTTAAAGTTTTTCCTCCAACCCCCTGAGGCTTGAAGTAGCAAAAAATGCCATAAAAAAAAATGAAAAGCAGAATAAAGAAAAGGAAAATATGGTGCGTGTCCATGCAGCTGGTTGGCTGTTGTTGAGTCATTTATAGGTGCCATTAAAATGAGTGGAGTCCTTCTTTCCTGAGGCAAATCCTTTCCTTCATATTAACAAGCTCCTGTGGCTTTAATTCTAGACTCTATACAATTTTTTCTCAATGTAAGTCAGATGTTTTGCTACAGGTAAGAATGATTCATTGTCAATCACTAACCCATACAAGCGTTTGCTTGTTTTTGTCATTATTTTTTGAAAGAATACAACAGCTGCACTGAAAAGACAACGCTTGTTAAGTCCTCATGTAAGGAAAACTGTTTCCTGGGCCAAGCCTAGTCTTATTGAGCCCTTTCTATCCCTATCACGCTAAACCTTTATAAACTCACTTTGTATACTACAGTCTTCAGGCTCACGAATTCTCAAACATCAATATTTTAATAATTCATAAAAAATAAATCATTGGGCCATCTAGGATTTCATCTTGGAGAAGGATCCTGGGTTTTGGGTAGTTCTACAGCATTCTACAAGTGTATATAAGCATTGTTTGTTGCATGTCATTGACTCAGAAGTGGTGGTGTGCGACGTTACACCGTGTCTACACTGGACGTATAATTTTCAATTATAATGGGTTCTAATGTTTTTCTTTGGTCGTGTCGCGTCCGGTGTAGACACGGTGTCAGACTTAACAAGCAGACGGGAATGCATAAGAAAACAAACAATATTATGACATATAACATGTTTTAAAAGTCACAGTGTTCCCATTACTCACCTTCCAGATTAAGATCTACACCAAAGCATGTCTCTCTGACAGGTCAGAGTAATAAAGTGCTGTTTCTCCTTGGTTACTGGCCTCCCAGCTGTTTTGGGTAATGAATGATAGTAGCTATGCAATGCCGAGTGTGAGAAATGCCAACGTTCCATTACAGCTCAGTGTCGGGTGGAGCATGTTACATTAAGAGCAAAAAGAAAAGTAGTTAAAATGTGTGATGTAAACATTTCTCTGGTCTACTCAGTGGGCAGATGAGGGGGCGAGTAAAGAGATCGGTCAGAGTGGTCATTCATAACCACAGCATTACATGATAAGGTTTGTATACCTAAGCCACATACTGGTCTACTGCTCTAGAGTAAACACTTCGTAATGTACTAGCTATATGCAGTAGTACAAAGAAGAGTGTAACCAAATAATGAAAGTTCTCATGTTGTTTCAGAAACTTGTTGGATTTATTGTTAGATAATCCCATGGGATTTACATGGTAGCCTAATGCAACACAACGCTCTGGCAAGTGAGTTCTTTTCATTGGTGGAAAGAAGCAGTGTCAACAGCATTTATAAAAAGGATAAATACACAATAAAAACATCATAGTTGTGGTCTATGTACTACAGTTCAAGTCATCAACTTGAAATCTGGACACCTACACAGGCTGAATTCATATAAATCAGCCACCTCGTAAAATAGAGCTTGTGTTGGAAATTCAGTGTTCCACTGAATAAAAAAATAGGATACAGATGTGCAACAACATGTAAGTAAAAAATTCCTTTATATATAGTATTGAGCATCAAGGAGATTCCAATGTAACCGTCAGGACCCTCAAGTGTATTCGTACGTCATGTAAAAAAAGTGTAACTTTGTGTTCCGTGTAATGTAAATCCACAGCAGAAGTTGATATTGCTCTGTGGGACTGTTCCCACCATTGACTTTCTTCATGAGGTGTACTGACACAGAACAAGCGCTCTCACAAAAACACACTCACTAATCCCGCTACAGCGAAAAGGGAAGTGTTAAGGCGAATGCTGCGGCATCCATTACAAATGAGTGGATTTCACAATCAAAGCTCTCTATTGTTCTTCAGGACTGAGCCTGAGCCACGTTAAGATGTCTAATACCGCATGCACTAGGGTTTTCCATTCCCAAACACTCGCTTTCAGCCAAACCACCTTTTCACCCTGTGTACAACAAAGTAACAACCTGAGGTGACACCATGGCAACAGACGTATCACCGCTATGGGGATTTGTGGAACAATGTACGTTTCGAGTCTCGGAAAGGAAGAATGATATAGAATGACAGAGAAGAGACGAGGATTTGAGGGATGATCTATCTTTTTGTACGCGTGCCACGTTGCAGAGGCTTGTGAGGAGTAATTTAAGCAGTTAGTGTTCTGGGAAGCCAGCATGCAGCTGACTAAAATGGAATCTGGAATACGGGAGAGTTGCTGAGCATTGAGTTACTCACTAATCTGAGTGGTGTTACTTTTCTGGCGTGCCAGCTGGCCCTGTGAAGAGCATCAGGCAGGCTCGAGGCTACACTTTTATAATGCAATCACTGCTTAAGCGCATTGTTTTTGCTCGCATGTACTATTCAGAGTGCACAGCATCTCTCGGGCTCAGTGAATATGTTATAGCAGCTAACACTTGAGATTTCCGAAATGGAAAAACCGCACGGTCGACTCCAAAACGATGAGTTGCTTTTCCTTTCGTTTGGTTGTTTCAGCCACTTTTTGATCGACTAGAAGGCCCAAACCTGTCTTTGTTCCAACAAGCGCATTGTCGACTGTTGCACGCTGACCAGTAATTTTCCATCATAAATATGTTACTCATGTTTCTCTTGGCATTCATACGAGCACAGGTTTCAGTTATAATTTTCCCACTTGAACCGATGTTTCATTGTTAAATGGACTAAATATCTACTTCTATTGTGTCGTTTTTCTCAGGCTCTATGAAGAATAAGTGAAAGAAGCCATCAAGCTGTCTAATTAGAGGGTACAGCCGGTTGCCTCGAAAGCCTCACACCCAACTATGTGACTGTATCACCATCTGAAGGAAGGCTGTCTCTGAAGAATGGCCCATCTGTTAAAGACTCTGGCCTGAGGGTCTGGCTGAAAGGTAGAAGCTTTGGAAAGGCATGGATCGATGGCTTCATCTCAAAATGGCAAAGAGCCACGTTTAGACCCCGGCACGACTTTATCCACCTTTATATGAGCGAAGGTTAATGCCGGGCCATATGTCGTTGTGGCATGGGTCACCGTGCTCACTGATGTCCAAAGGTTCTGGTTGAGCACATTCTGTGCTGTGAAAGGTAGCTCAGATAACCGGCGAACAGCCTTGATTTTTCCACAGAGTCATTTATCACTTCGAATCTCATTATAAATGCTTTTTCCTGCAATTTACAGGGCTAGGCTTGTAAATGGAGTCATTTTATAACGTTAAGTGATGCTTCTATTCATGTTCGAGCATGGCGGGATACGCTCACATAATATTCCTGCTTCTTTTTGAATTGCATTAAAAGTTCCTGCCCACTAAACATAGTAAGTACTTGCTTTCCAGGAAAGTTTTACTACAGCTTTTGTGCCCGAGTCAGACAGTAATAATTCTGCTGGCTCTGCAACACAGGGAACCCTCTTAATATGGTATGAATGTATACAATATACAGTAAAAACTCTTTGATTCAAACTAAAAGCAGATGCTGGTAAATGGCATCCTGTTATAAGGTGGAATAGATGTACTATGAAAATGGTTGGCACCATAAATAAACAGAAAAAAGGCCAAGCCACATCCTCTAGAAAACAACGATGTAACGTAAACATCTCTTAACCTAGCCAGTCGTAATGAACTACAACCATTGAATTGTATAGCTATTATATAGAAACAGAGCATGGATACTCTCCTCATTATTAACTTCAGCCCAGTTGGATGGATTGATCTTACCAACATGCAGAAGAGAGGTTGTGAAGTAAATGACAAGAAATGCACCCATGAAACAAACTACCAGTGACTCTAATCTGAGGAATTCTTACTCCCTCCCGAGGTCAGTAATTGGGTCTTTTTTTTGTCTTGCTCTGTCTCTCTTTTCTATCTGCCCCTTCAGCAGGTCTGGACACGTACTGAAGCTCTTTGAAATGCATCTTCCGTCAGGCCAGCCAAAAACATGCTTTCTCAGAAACCAAATGCTCTTTCTCCTCTTCAGAGGCTTTTGAGATCTCCACAAAACAAGCTGAAATGTGGGTTCATGTTGCTATTCATTTATCAAAGTATAGCCGTTATTGTTAAGAAGCTGGTTCAGCTGCTGTTCATAACCCAATGAACTATCGGCTCTTCCTCTTTTAGAAATGACAACAATCCAAAAAGATAGTATTGTATGCTATTATTTACTGTAAAACTGATTTAGAATACATCATCGAAATGAATCTTATTCAATGCTAATTCACAGGTAATGACATCTGGAGATTTTGAGATAAGCATTTCTAAGTAAGATAATTTGTTTTTAGATATATAGAAGTAGCAAGCATGTTTTATTTCAATTAAGACTTTTATTTACACCAGAAATTACCAGGATGCAAGTTTCAAACCCACAGGAACAAAACTAAGACACAATACTCATAAATGCCACAACATGACCTAACAAGCGCAACAAGAACCTTGAGAATGCCGTGTAGCTGAAGGGTATAACTAGGAAAACATACTATATCGACTAAGTATGTTGATCAGTGATTGCTTTTTCATGTTTTCTAAACCCACACTGACATATTTTGTTTGTCATTATAACTTTGAATTATGCCTCTTTGTGGCTCCCTAGGTATCATGGACATAACCTTACAAATCAGGCTGATCTAACTTGCCTAATATAAGTGCCTGGAGATTCTGTGATGTGACATGTGGGCTCAGAGTTAAGCAAATGGCTCACATTCGCCTTTTGATTTACTGTGAAGCCTTTCCCATACTTTGAAAAGAAACATACGGTATATTCATAGAGATTTTCCCGACAGCTTGATTCAAGGCAAGAACAATCAAGGCCAAGTTTTATACGAATTGTGGGAGTCATGCTGCGCTCACAATTTTTCCCATCAAGCCTCCCCCCAACAACGCCATCAATACCTAATCCCCCCAAAGTTCCCAGCCAAACAAGAGGGCAGGAGGGGAGGAGACAAGAGCAAGTTAAAGCTGCTGTGTTAACCAGCTTACTGCAATTAAAATGTATTTAGGGCTTACAAGGAGTCCTTTCACTATTGAATAAATCAGAGTTGATATGACATGGTTCAGGTGGAAGTGGTGATACGGAGCAGTTTTGGCAAAGGTCTTGTCTCCCTGTAATTACCCGGTCCCACCTCCAGAGCTCTGGGCTCCAGTATAAAGGAACGCCCCTCTTCTGAGAGCTGGAAACCTCATCCCCATCCCACTGCCCCCGGCCTTTCGTCGTGCTTATAATCATGTCGTTAAAAAAAATGTCAGTACACACCAGTGCTTCCATTGGAAGTGGGCAGGTGAAGTGTTGTGTAGGGAATTCATTTGCTCTTAGCTGGCTAGACGCTATGGTGAAGTGGCTAAGGAGTGCTAATTACAGATTATTAGTGTGTTCAGTTTTCATAACAGAGAATTATTCTAGATGACGTCTTTGAAGAAGGAAGGTATTGAGATACACTGGCATTTTCAGTATATTTCACTGTAGTATATGTTAAATACAGTATGTTAAAGGGACAGTTAACCCAAAAATAAAAATTCTGTCATTTATTTACAATCATTCAAAACCTGTATATGACTCTTTTTTCGGTGGAACACGTAAAATGATGGCTTTGTGTCCATACAATGGAAGTCAATGAGTTTTATTGTTGTTTGGTTATCAACGTTCACAAAAATCACAAAATCTTCTTTTGTGTTCTGCAGATAAAAAGTCATACATGTTTAGAATGACATGAGCATAACAAAATATGAAAGATTTTTTGTAAACCATCCCTATAAATTTTATATATAACGTGAAAAAGTACGTTCACAAACACACTCTTAGCAAAACACAGCTTTATTAACCACCAAAATGAAACTATTGTACAATATTTAACAGTAATTCAAATATTACCAAATATTACTTTTAGCTTACAAAATGTCAAAAACACCACAAATGCAGTCCATACTGGTGCAGGATTTCCAAGTCATTACATTGAGTTTTTCCATCAGTGTGATGTCAAATGCCATGTTATGAGTGGGAAGACATTTTATGCTTTTAAATGTTTTTACTTTTTTTTCCAGTTGGTTGACAATTTCAAAGTAAGCAACTTCTCAGTCTGCCAAAACAAACCAGTTTTAAGACATGCTGTAATATATTTTTAAATGTGTCCATTGCGCAAATGGTTAAGTAAGGGCTCAGAAGTAGGCGACTTTTTTTTAACATCACTGTTTGGTAATAGAGTTGCACCTTTAGAAATACGTTGTAATTCCATGTCTTCATCCAGCGAAACAAAGGTACTATTTTTCTCCCCATGCCCACCTAAGCACCCCACCCACCACTGTGACTACACATGTCTGTCTGAACATCTGACAGCCTATATATTAAACTGTCACAACTCAACACATTTGTGACAAGCTCTGGTATGAGTCACTGCACTTCACAGCTGTGAGAAAATAAAGACCCTTTCCTTTTGGCTCCGTCTATACTTTAACCTCTGGACGGAGAGGATGATGTCATAATCTTGGGCTGAGTTTGTCAACATTTTTAAAACTCCCTGAGCTGTAAGTTAACATCCAATTAATTCATTATTTTGACACGGATGAATGGTTAGGTTATTTTACTCAGTTCAACCCTATGACTTTATAATGTCAGCTAAATATGGTTTCCATTTTTCTGCAAGAAAATGAATCACTGTTTAAAACAAACAGTCAAGTTTTTTTTCTTTGTCGGGACAACATTCTGAAATGTTTTACAGTGTGGCCTGCTACAGAAGAAATTCAGCATGATTCATTGCAAGATTTTCTTTACCTTTGAAAAAGTGAAGCTTAACATAATCATCAGCACAAAGCAAATAAGATTATGGTTGCAAATAGTGCATCTTTGAAATCTCTCAGCAATAAGCTTTCCTGAGGTTGTAACAGTGCAGATAGAAGAGTTCTGTTAACTTTGGCAAATCAGCTAAACAAACTACGATGACAAGACTAAGAGCTGCACAAACAGAAGGATTAGGTGAGAGATGAAAGGAAGAGCGGAAGTACAGTCATTTATCGTGAATGAAAGAAACTTGTCAGTGCTACTGTTTTTAGGCATGGGCATGGACAACTTTTGGTTATTTTGGTCTTCCATGAATTTTTACTTTGTGTCCCATTAAATGTGCACAGAAAGGTAATTTTTATACATTTTTAGGTGAGCTGACTGTTAATGATATAAAAATGTATATATTAAAGAAAATTCTTTGCAATATGAAGCAGTGTTTGTCTAGTTGCGTGCTATATTTACATGCTGTGATATTTCATGTCATCTGACAATAGTTCCCATTGATATTTTACCAGGGGCTCATGTTGATTCTGACCCAAACGCTACTGTAACCAAACACATAATTTATGCAGTGTGGTTGAAAGAAACCACAGCGACGTTTGATTTTTAAGACATCTGCTGACACATTGACATATAGACAAAGCCACACTTCACCCATGAAACCTGGACCCTGACATGGCTTGCTGCTGCTCAGCTGAGCTTGGCATCTTAGGGCCGAGTGGATGGTGTGCTGGTTGTAGGACCCCTGACGGCTCTTGTGAGCTGGCCATGACGTGCCCGCTGAGAAGTGTGACAGCAAGACTTGACAGCTCTGGGGCCAGACCCAGGGACATGCTGTCAGAGCGATACAATGGAGCTCCGCTGGTGTAGCTCAGACATCAACAACACCCAGCTTCCTGCTGGCGGATTAGAAGGACCAGGACTACAAAGAAGCATCTGACAAGAAAGCCCGTGTTAAATTGGGCATTAAATTTAACATTCGGTCACAGGGTCATAAGTATTCAAATCAGAAGATCATGAAAAATAGACATTAGCTTTTTAAAAAAAAAGTTGGCCGCATTTTTTAAGTGCTTAGAGTGGGATAATGCACCCAGCACAAAACATTACACCACTTGGGGTGTTTAGCAATCCTATTATATTTTTTCAAAAGAACTGCATGGTCCTAATGAAGCGAAAATCGAGGAATGCGGCATTCCAGAAAGGTTCTTGTTTATTAGAAGACAGATCACAAAATTAATTTGGCCTCTCGCCCGTATCACAGAAGTCTAATTATTCCAGGATTGAAGACAGACGTATACTTGGATCCAACCCTCAGTGACAACAGGGTCTGTAATCAGCTTGAAGCTTTCAAGAAGCAAAGACTGGATTCTCTTCAAAAGGCTCTCCAATGCATATTGGTCACACTGAATATGGATGCTGTGCCCCATTAAAAAGAGACAGCAGGTGGATAAAAGCTCTGAAACCTCTTAGCCGGTAGGAAAAAAGCTACCCTTAAATTCAAAAAACTATTACCACGCTTAAGGTTTCATCTGTGGTCACCCTGGTCAGCCTCATGTGCTTTCACTGGCCATTTGCAGGAGAGCCCTGTTTCACTTTCAACCACAGTAGAAAAACACCACAGAAGTCTGGCGCAACACTGTGGCACTGCTCGCGTCCAGCATGCTGTTCAGTTAACTGGAGCGACTGATCGGGGATCCTTATCGCAGAAAAGCCATTTTGGCTCTGTTTATGTAAACAAAACTTTGAATTACAGATTGTTGATCAATCGAATCTGAAAAATTATTTAGTTTTCCACTTTAAAAAGGAATTATTTTATTATTTTTAGTACCTATGTACTAAACAAATGAGACCTCAGCTACATGAAAAACATGAGTATATCAGTTAAACATGCCGTTGGTGAATTATGATTGCTGTAGACCAAAGATATTAATAGATGCGACACTGCCGTTACAATGAATGGCGAGGAATGCAACGGACAATATGGTCGCTCTAGTGAAGGAAGTCCCGCCTTCCAGTAAAACGAGCCAACCGTCAATCGATAAAGACTGACAATTTTTTTTTGTGTGAGTAATATTCAATGCTAAGAACTTTATTTGGACAACTTTAAAAGTGATTTTCTCAATGTTTTTGCATCCTCAGATCCCAGAGTTTAAAATAGTTGTATCTCAGCCAAATATTGTCCAATGCTAACAAACCATATATCAATGGAAAACTTTCAGATTTCAGCTTTCAGATTATGTAAATATCTCAATTTCCAATTTGTTTCCTTAAGACTTGTTGTCCAGGGTCACATTTGCATTTGTTTGCGGAAAATGAAAACTGAAGAAACAGGTCAAAAAAATAAAAAAATTGAATACTGCAAAACAATTCTGCAATATTCGCCTTTTAAGCAATACAACAGGAAAGAAAATTATTTTTTATGTGACAACCTCAGTTTTTATAATAGTTCTTAAGTGTGTTGTCATTCTGTCAGTGTTTCACGTTGCTGTTGGATGACTTTACTGTATGTCACTCCTGAGGTTTGATGTTGTTGGAATTCAGCAGACTGGAATGACCACAATACATCTAAAAATCTAGATTTTTTTCACGGCTGTATATTTAAATTTGATTTCTGTCTTATGTCTGTAAAAAATTTTTTTTTCAGTTTTATTTTTACTACGAATTTATTATTAGGGTTCAAATTAACCATGTTACCTAATGCACATAAAGACTGCAGAAGATGCATAAAAATGACTGCAGAATAAAAAAACACAGCAAACATTTGATGTAATACATGTTTGCTAAACTGAAAATAATAATTAATGATTTTATAAGTTAGAAGAATTAAGGAATAGAAATATTTATAAGGTACTTGATTTGCACATCAAAATTTATGACATGATTTACCTGTATGTCACTCCTGAGGTTTGATGTTGTTGGAATTCAGCAGACTGGAATGACCACAATACATCTAAAAATCTAGATTTTTTTCACGGCTGTATATTTAAATTTGATTTCTGTCTTATGTCTGTAAAAAAATTTTTTTTCAGTTTTATTTTTACTACGAATTTATTATTAGGGTTCAAATTAACCATGTTACCTAATGCACATAAAGACTGCAGAAGATGCATAAAAATGACTGCAGAATAAAAAAACACAGCAAACATTTGATGTAATACATGTTTGCTAAACTGAAAATAATAATTAATGATTTTATAAGTTAGAAGAATTAAGGAATAGAAATATTTATAAGGTACTTGATTTGCACATCAAAATTTATGACATGATTTACCTTTTTGTTGTGTGATTAATATGTTCAATCTTTCACAAAACTGTTTTCAAACATTGTAATAAATGTATTAACCCATCAATTTCAAGAGACTTGTTGACAGGGCAGCTGCTAAAATTCATAGGCCCCAGACAAAGTCCACATTTTTATGAGTGGGCCCCCTTGACCCCAGCCAAATGAGTATGTTATACAGCCTTAGTTGACCCCTTCATCACCCAATGTTCCTGGTCAACGCTCCAACGCTGCCCTGCTTAACATGACTAAAACGATAAGGACGTATCCATTTGTTTATAACCTGCAGAATTAAAAATTTTCTATTGTGTTACCAATGATCCTGTCTAAAACATACAGCCACAGGAAGAGGATCTCCTTTTCCCCTAGGGTGAATTTGGATTAACCGGGTTTGTGCTTGTTCTGGCGAGTCAAACTGCTCTTCATAGGCACCCACACACAGCTTACACTGTAAATATCATTAATGAGCTTTGACCTCAAACACTTTACAGACTGTAAAACTCATTCACAGTGTGCATGTAATGGGCCAAACCCAGAGGTCACCCCGGCAGTGAGCTAAGAGCTTGGTCATTATTGCTTATTTATTTGTATTTATTTATTTATTTTTTCCAGACATAAGCACAAGAGTTGCATTGATGGAGTGAAGGGTGGAGGCATGTCACTGTAATAGAAGCTGAAGGGCCTAATGGACGCATGCAGATGCTCATTGAAATGCAGCTCACCACTGAGCTTTGACAGGCTTTGACATGCATACAGGCTGCATTCCTCCCATGAACTCACCAGCATGAAAAATAGATTATGAATTTCACAATTTTGGTTGTGACACTGTAAAAATGTGTTGTGGTTTTGCTTACTGTGCTGTGGTAACTGTAAATTTAAGTATTACTTAATACTACTTCCTATTAGTATTGTTTCCAAATCACCTGAGTTAAGCTTTACTTTCATCAAAATTAAAACACATTTTCTTGTGAAACTGTACTGGCATTAGCACAGTTACACTGCAAAAAATGACATTCTTGTAAAAACATCTAAAACTTCTTGAATCAAGATTGATGATTTAGAACGTAGAGTGCATTTTACATCATTACATAGTGTTTTGTACATAGATAACTTAAGAATTTAACGTGTTTAACATTTTAATACATATACATATACATTTTAAAGTAAATAACATCATGACTTTAATCCTAAGAGATCAACTATACACTGACAGTTAAGATAACACACAATAACAATTGTCATGTTACGTATTTCTGGGGTATCAGAGACCCCACATGTAAAAGATGACTAAATTATCTGTTTGGTCTACACGCTAAAGTAGTTTATTCTGTTTTTTATTTTGTTTATTTTGGTTGCTTATTTGTTATTCGTGTTTTTCCAGATTGCAGTCACATTTCTAAAATATGTCTCTGGAGTAAATCTGACTACTGGGCTAGGAAAGAGAAACATATTGAAAACATCTGAAGGGGAAAAGGGGTTTAGAAAAGAAAGGTTTAATAATTTAGAAATTCCTTTTACAATTGTGGTCTCTGAGACCACAATTATAAAGCAATATAAATTCAATTTCAATACAAGTATTACAGACAAATATGAGTTATTCATAATTTATAATAACATTAATATTGTTGTCACACTATTGGCACTATTGGCATCATGTATCAGTGTTATCCAATTGGCACCACAAAAAAAAAAACATCACAGTAAAGCCCAGGATGTCACAAGGATTATAAACAGATTAAAACTAAGAATTGAGTTCTTTAGTGATGAAATCTGCTAGCTTTGGGCAATGTCTATCATAAAGCAGCATTTCATTCATAGTTACTTTGTCTCGATTCCACACGTTTCTGGAGGCAACTTCCGTCTTCTCAAAGGGCTTCGTAATTTAAGGTTGTTTGAATCAGTTGTACGGCTTCCAGATCCCACACACTGTAAAACGACCAACTACAAATCATTTAAAGATGACGTTGCATCTTGTGAAAACGCAAGCACACAGCAAATTGCCTGTAAGGTAAATAATCGTGTGTGGCAGTGATAGTGAGCGTGCGTGCGTGTTTGTGTGTGTGTGTGTGTGTGTGTGTGTGAGAGTGTGTGTGTGTGTGTGCATATGTGTAGCGAAACCCAGGTGTTATATGATAAATGTGTACTAAACTGTTCCAAGATCATTCGAAAATCCCCTAACAACCAACTAGAAAAACAATTTACACTGGGGTCAACCTAAGCCAAAACAACAGCTCAGAGTTGTTTAAATGTTTCACACAATCCAGCATGGGAGGAAATAAACATGGTATAATGTGGTTTATGTTTGTGAACTTGTTTTAATAAGACCTAGGGTTGAATTCACCCAGCAGATGCAGCACGTTTGCTCAGTATTTCAGTCTGATATGTGGTCAAGCGTACTTTGGCATGTTAAAGTCAATTCAGGTATCTGCTAGATTCCAGTACAGACCACTAGTGATTTAACACAGTGGTGCCTTAAAAACAGATAGACACTGAAAAAAACAACAAGTAGGATTTACTTAATTTTTGTGTTAATAGTGCAAACTTGACAAAAAAATGTGTGCCTAGTTGTTTTTTTCAGTGTATTGGGCATGTGTACCTAATTTAAAGATGCTGTTTGTAATATTTAGGAAGATATATTTTAACAGAAATGCAATATCATATACATAATGTTTTTATTACCTTAGAATGAGCTATTTCTATCAACATACAATGGACAAACTGCTCTACAGAGCATGTTTTGTAAATACGATATCTCATTCGGCAAATAAGCATAAACGTGACGACATCTTTGTCCTGTGTCTACCACAGTAGTCCTAGTAGGGGTGAGCGGTGGAGTGAGCCTTTGGTTGCAATTCACAACCTCACCACTAGACGCCGCCAAAATATCCACATTTAATTTATAATACAATACAATACAATACAATACAATACAAGGGCAGTCGCGGCCTAGAGAGTCGGAGTCATAACCAGAAGGTCTTCGGGTCGATTTTCAGCGCCGGCGGGTAACGGCTGAGGTGCCCGTGAGCAAGGCATCTTACCCCCGCTTGCTTAGAAACAAAACGTATAGTATAACGCAATGTAAGTTGCTTTGGATAAAAGCGTCTGCAAAAAACATAAAAAATGTCAAATGTAAAAAGCTGCACAAAAAACACTCTGTATGTTGTACTGTAGCCATTCACCGTGACTTACAGTATAAACAACCACAAAGTATTTCACTCATTGTGTCTTTAAGCAGTCATATATCCCCAGTGTAATCCAAACTGATCTTTGAGAGACGATGAACAACAGGAGGATTAAGAACGCTGTGTAGGAGAGGTGAGTCTGTCAGGTTTGATTTCAGATCTAGCATGACAGGACGTGGGATTCACCCTTTGCAATGGGGAAAACAGAACTGATCTGAGTCTAGGCCCATATTGGGTGATGCTCCATATTTACACCACTCATAACTGACCAATCCTGTAAGTATGCAACACATTTTTGGGCTGTAATGCATTGGTTTATTCATGTAACAAAGGTTAAATTCCACACATACTAACCAACCATGCAGAGGTAGAAAACTGGGCCTAATGTAGCATTTTATAGACTAACACCATCCCACATTTGTCTTCAAGCAACTTCATCATTGGCTTCGATTGTCTATACAGGTTGTTTTTATTTTTTGAGAAAATGAGAGCCAGTAAAAAGGTGGGCCTAAAAAGACGCAGGCTGAAAAGCCTTTATGAAAGTGCCAAATATGAATCATTGTAGTCCGGATGCCAGACGGGCCTCTCCTGTGTTGCTAAGAGAACCCCCCTGCTGAGATGCAGCTAGAGTGGAGGCGGGTGGGGGGCTAAGTGCCGAAGATGGCTGTACAGTTTCAGCCGTGTTAGATATGACTGGATGCTCCTATTCCTGTAAAGGCTGCCTGGGTGGTCCGAAGCGGGGGGCTGGATTTTAATACTACCACCTATTAGCTCCAGCGGGCTGTGATTTATGCAGCTGTCAGCTTGAACTTCATCAGGCTCATGGGCGCTGGTGAATTGTGGGCACCCAAATCGGGATCCAAGCCTCCCAGGTTTTCTCTTAAGAAGCTAAAGTAAACCTTCCTTCAAGGGAGAGAGAAAAAGCAGAGAAAGAGAAGGGGAAAAAAGGGAGGAAAATAGTCAGTGCATACCTCTTGTCTTGCTGAGCCTGCCTTCTGAAATATGTCCTCTTCTGAATGTTCGAGAGGCTGCCAGAGGTGAAGAAGAGAACAGCGAGAAAGAAAAGAGAGAAGGTAAAGTGAGCGTAATAATTGTGTTCAGAGCCTGAGGAAGTTATTTATATCCTAGAAGAGTTTGTCTTTTTTCCTTGAAGTTATAAACAGAAAATAATTAATATCTGTAGCAAATCTATATACAGCCACAGAAAAAAATATGAGACCACTCCAACTTTTCATTTCAAACTAGCATTTTTAGATGTATTGTCCACACGATGTATTGTGGTCATTCCAGTTCAGTGTCTGTTAAATTTCAACAAAAAACCTCAGGAGTGACATAAAGTCATCCAACAGCAATGTGTAAGACTGTGATAAAAATCGAGGTTATCACATAAAAATATATATTTTTTAACTTTTCCTAAATACATGTACAAGTATTAGTGCTGCATTGCTGTGAATATTAACTTGTTTTATTTGCACCATTTAAGGGTCTAAAAATACAATGCAACTTTTCTGTTATTTTTACCTGTTTCTACAGTTCTCATTTTCTGCAAATAAATGCAAATAGAAACAATATCTCCATTTGAAATTTGGGAAAAATAGGGTTCAAAGTTCACAGAATGAAACAAAAATGATAATTTTACCTAAACACCTACCTATAAATAGTAAATTCAGAAAAACTGAAATGATGCTTTGAAATGATCCGTTATATAAACGGCTGTATAAATTAGAATGTCTATTTAACAAATAGTCGCTACTTCCTAAACCTCGGATGTTTTTTTTTCAGGCAATGGAAAAAACACTACATTTTAAATGATTTAATACTGTGTTGTCAAAGCTGACAAGCACTTTTTAATAGTTTTTATTGGTTAGATATTTCCAAATCGCAGTGACAAACATAATAATAATGATTTATGAAGTTTCAGAAAGACAGCAGCAAAATTTAATTATAATGAATTATTTAAACAGTTCATTACATTATATATTATATAACATTCAAAATCAATTAAAAATTCAAATGTAGCCTACATTTAACAAATGTATATTTCTATATGCAGCTTTCCCAAACTCTGTTCAAATTCGCTGTTTTTCAGATAATGGAAAAACACTATACCTTCAAACTATTTAATATGCTTTGTCAAAGTTGACAAGCACTTTTTAATTCTTTTTTATTTATTGGTTATAAAATATCCAATAGATGAATTAAATTCAGCTGCTCTGTTGTTCTGTTATAAGACCCAGCAGCTGTAACCAACCAACCAACTGCTGGTGGCTAATGGCAAAACGTTTTGCAATATGCTCCAGCAAACACATTAAAACAGCCATTTCTGGAAGCCTTACCACAATCTGTGCAACCTAATGATATAAAGGTCCCAGTGAAGAGGAAAAAGAGCTCAGCCTGTAATCTCATTTAGGTCTGTTTAAACTCAACATTACAGATTTTACCTGTCATGGATTCCCGTCAAAAAGAAAAGTGTGGAGACCTCAAAAATATTGCGAGTCCAAACATTTTGCATTGACAGATGTCTTCCCTAAATGAAAGATGACTGTCATTTCTGATAATAAGCACATTCGAATTTAAGTTCCAGCCATAACTTTATCTTTGCAGAAGGGAGGTGAATACTTCCAGATGGACAATGTCTGGATATACTGTTGGGAAGTTCTAATATACACATTTTTGATATGTAATAAATATTTGAAATGAATAGCCCTTCGAAATAGTCAACAAGTGGCAGGAGCAGAAACGTTACACATTCCTCTTCCTATTATTTTACATGTGGGAAAGTGAACAACAAAACACACAGTCCCACAATGCTCGGTTAATCACCAATCAAAATAGTGCCGTGATCTCGCCACGACTTAATATAAAACATCAGCAACACTATGAGGAACACATGTCTCTATTCTCTATTCATTATGAGGAAGGTGTTAGCACTAGCATGGGGTACTCACTAATTGGCCACCAGATGGTCATTATGTGACATGTTGTTTGTGTGTGTGTGTGTGTGTGTGTGTGCGTGCGTGTGTGCGTGTGTGCGTGCGTGTGTGCGTTTACGGAGGGGGTGGGAGGTTTTGCTGAGCACCTGGGGTGTTATCTGACTGGAGCTTTACTCGACAGATGATATATTCCTATCATGTCATTGGTCAGACCTTTCTATCCACGAGGTTCTCATTAAGAGAGTATCTTCCAAAATGCCCGAGCCCGATCATTTACACAATGAGCTTTTAACAATGTGAGGGTTCAGGCCAGGTTTGTTCGTGAGTTATTCATAGTACATATCACACATGTAACTTAAAGGGATAGTTCGCACTAAAATACAACTTTTACTGTCATATGCCAAACCACGGCTTTTTTTCTGCAGAACACAAAAGGGCAATTCCATGCAAATGCCAACCTTAAGATGTTGAGATGTTAAAATGTAGTTTAAATACTCATGTGAAGTCTTTATAGCACTTTTTAAAGCATAGTTTTCCTTAGTCAGGTATAGGCTAAGTGAATTGTCACATCCATAACAGGATTGTCACATCCATAACAGGATTGTCACATCCATAACTGTCTATATTTTTCATAAATGGATAATAAATATTTTGTGGTCTATAAAGAAACATCCCTTCTCCATTTGTTGGGTTTTATTGCTTCTGGTTTGTACATTTTAATTGACAGAAATCCTACAAAGTATGTTCTCTCTTTTAAAATAGAAATCTTGTGCTTAGACTGATATTGTTCTGATGTCTTGACTCTATTATCAGGGGTTTAGTCAAATGAAACCAAATCGCCACCATTGGCTTCCGTTGTATAAACACAAAACCACGGAGACATTTCTCATCCTTTTTTTTTGTGTTCCACAGAGTCACATACAGTTTTTGAACAACACAAGGGTTTAAGAGTTTAAGGTTTAAGTAATACAGAACTTGAATGAACATAAAGCTATTCCAGAAGCTACAGTTTTGTCTGTATGTTTCCTTCACCCAACAACAAAAAGAAACCATAGCTTGGAAAACTTCAGTCAGTGACTTTTGTGCTGCATATTCTTTAGCTATTATATATGGCCAATTTATGATGTGGTGTGCATGAGTGAAAATATTTCTTTTCGCTGTGTTCTTTCTGGGGCTGAACCCATATTATGTACTTCAAAGACGATGCTTGCACATGCGCGGAGTGTGACATGAACCTCCTCAGCCAAATTCCCTGTGTAAAGTGGTTTGCTTAATTTGCATTGGGTCATGTGCAAAGGTCATACGTCTGATTTTAGTAGAAAGGCTGCTTTAAGTCACCAAGCAACTTTCCAGATGTGCCAGAATGTCCTCAAAAAGCTTAAAAGTTTTGACATAATGCTATTAAAGACGGCAGTTTGGTTTCCCAAACAAAAACTCCATGAGTAGCTCACCATAATTTACAGTCTATTTACACCATAATTGTTCAAGAAGAAAAACTAGGCCTGCGCTTGACTATGAGCAGAATGGGAAGACAAATGGGATTGTAAATCTATTTAACATTAACATTACTTATACATAAATTATTAGATTTGGTTCAATTTTACAACATAGGCCTACCTAAAACGACCCAAAACCTAAAGCTGATGAGCCATATCGCTGTTTATGTGTGCTGGAGAGCCTTGATCCAGAACACCAAAGCCACCAGCCCCCATTGTCCTCATCCACTGAGTTTTGTGTGCAATGGAGGCTCAGTTTGTTTAGCTCAATGGACCATTCTAACCCCTTATGGCCAGGTGCCCAATGAAACATATGGTGAGACAAGGACATTCTTGTATAGAAGGTTCATGAAGTGCTCGCCGGATCTGTGGTGTATATCATTTTAGGCTCAGGGGTCAACCGAAGAGAAGATTAGACTTCAATCTGTCTCGATATCACTGCTGGCTTCTACAGTCCCCTGGAGACGTTGTTAAGATGTAGTCTCAGTGCACCACCGTGTGGATACATAAGTAATAGCAACATTGACTGCATGCTTCTGTAAGCAAATGTTACTACAGTACAAATAGGAATAGGATGGTCCGTCTCCCAAAATATTAAATGAAAACATATTATAATGCACTTTATTCATTCATGTTTATTAGATAATAAAGCTTAAACGTAAGCGCAAAAAAACCGCGCATGGCAGTAGTAAGAATACCACATATCAGGAAAAAAATCTTTATGTTGGGCCATGGATACGTTTTATATCAGCACATGTCTGAAAATGCAAATATCTCGGCTCAGTTTGTTAAACTTAAGTGTAAAGGAAAAGATGTTGGTTGCTTTTGCAAAGATATGGAGATTGAGGTAGAGATCTTTTGATCATTGTAAGCATATACTGTGAGTGTCACATTTATTTCCAGCTGACTTCCGGTTTATCTACTTGTATATAAAAAACACAATTTCAATAGGCCTAGCACTCAATAGAAATATGCACCCGTAAAATTCATGATAACTTTAACTTGGTTTTCTTCATCCCACGATTCTGCTTAAAGTGGAGTTGCTAAAAATGTACCCTGAGGTTCACAAAAAACACCAATCTACATTATAATCTAAAATAGCTGATGAATGTATATGTCATGTTTTACATGCCCACAAAAGTGTAATATTTATCATATGTTTGTTTTATCATTTTACATCAACAAAAGTAAAGGGGATTTTAAAAGTAAAAATTTAATTGTTTTGTATTTGGCGACTATCCACATGTGACACTGATCCTCTGTTGGACAGGGTTTTTCATCATTGTGGTGGATATCGTTGGATCATTGAGTCCAAACCGGATAGAGGCCATGACCTGGAAAAACAGTGCCTGGAATTCTGTGTCAGGCTTAGCTTGATCCCAGAGCTGCCTCTCCACTGAAGTGAGTTCACTTCCTTCAGGTATCTAAATAAACAGATGCAATTAGGAGACACTTTTATACAGTAAAAGATGAGAACAATACAAACAATGGGATAAAGAATCATCTTTACCTCTGCAGAGATGCTTTGCAGCCATATTTTCTCCTCATCAGTAAACTCCATTGCAGATCAGAAATGAAAACTAAAATGGAATGAGTAAATTATAGAAATTTCTCAATAATCATGTAATTAAAAGAAATGCAGACATTGCAGCGTTACATGTACATTTTTAGACTATACATTGATTTTAACACTTGCTTACATACTTTGAATGGGAAGGAAACTGACTTCCTAAATCACTAAGAATTACCTGAGGACCTGCTTGTTAAATGTAGCCACACCAATAAATAAGAAAAAAATGTCTAGAATCATTTTTTGGCAGATTTGTAATGACATAGCCCACACTTTTAGTGTGTAGCCTATACGCACAAGTGAAAGTGAAAATAACATAAACTCTATAGGCTATATCCTGCTTTTATCAAGTTTTACAGCATTATAGATCATACAGAATTTATTAAATGTATTGTATTGTCCAGTTATCCCTTTGAAACTTAATAGTTTTATTTTCTCCACTTCAAAAAGGAAGGCTAGTTTCTGCTTATATAGCTTACAGACAAAGCTTTCTCTCATTCATTCCACCCAGACATATAAAACCAAGTTTGACTTACCTTGTTCAAATGTTCATGGAAATAAAGCGAAATGCTTATTTGCTTTGAATCGCAATTGTCCGTTTATAATGTCTGTGCAGAAACTGAAGACAGTTTGTGAGTAAACATTTCGCGGACGCACACGGCTCAGCTGTCAAAACCTACTAACTACTAACGATGTAGCCTAGTAGTTCGTTTACTACTGAACGATCTGCAGCTCACGCGCATTTCTTGTAAATCAGCTGTTCACAGCAATGAAACTGAAAGAAGAAAGTTTACGTAAAGTTTGTAAACAACCGTGCCCACCAAACACTGGGCGTAGCTGCATCCTTCGTGCATATGTGGCTTCTAAACCGAAGTTACAACACAAGTAGACGACATTTCCAAAGTGTGAAGACACCATTTTTATTCATTTATTCAACAATCGTTTCACCTTTATTTCACAAGATGCAAAATTGTCAGTAAACCAAATTCAAAATACCCAAAATATTGACAGGAAAGCCCTTATAACGAAGACCATTTAATATTTGACAAACAAACAAATCATTTTACAGTTGAAAGCAAAATGTTTTTTTCCAGTATTGAAAATTACCCATCTTACAGACATAGATGTGTCATAAAAATATTGTCACAGATTTAAAATAAGAGCCAGTGAATTATCTGGTGGTCACTGATCATTTCCTATGCAGAAGACAACACTGTTGCCCAGTGGCCTATGAGCTGGCATATAAAGGAAGACTTGGCAGGAAGTTTGAGGCACTCAGAAATCCTCCTCTGCATTTCGGCTTCTCGACGCTTTTAGCTCTTTGAGCCGTTGCATGCAGTCGGTCAAACTCCTCTCTCCGTGCACCTTGTTGTCACGAGTCCTAACATTTACCGTTTCACTGGTCTTTTCCTTTTCACCCACCACTGTCAGAGCATAAGCCACAAAGTTAGTGTATATACAATGACCCACTTTGACACCAACCATAAATAATATTTGATTATGTATAGAAACCATATGTTATGTATAAGAAACCATTATGCAAGTTACCTAAAATGAAATTGTACTGGGCCAGCTGTGCATTCCTGATCTTCTTGTTCAGCGTGCAGCCTGGATCCAGATCCACATCTGTCATCAACCCTACACTGTGAAACTCTTGCTGTACCTGAAGTCGACAAGCAGTTTGTTTGCTAACAGTGACCTGATGCTGGAATCAGAAACGTGGCTACTGCTACCAATGTATTCTCAAGTGTGAGGAGGACTTACTCTTTGGGCATACTCTTCACAGGTGGGTCCTACAGGAACAACCATCACCTGACGTGGAGAAAGCCACAGTGGCCTGAAGAAGACCAAAACAGTTACTAAAAAAAGCTGAGATCTGCACATATGGTGTGTGAATGAACATGATAGTCTTCAGTCATACCACTTTCCCCCATAGTTTTCGGTCAGGATGGCAATCATTCTTTCTACTGATCCCAAGATCGCTCGGTGGATGATCACAGGTCTCTTTTTGTCATCACCATCATGGCTGAAAAGATAAAGGTTTGAGATAATAATTATAATAATCTGGTAAAGTGAACTGCAAAAGGGTTGTAATAAACAAATGTCACCACAAAGTGTCACTGTTGTACAGGTACAGAAATTAAATGAAAAATGTTCTGAAATACTAAAAGGTAGTACTGAGGTACTACTTTGTTTAATACAGTAAGTACAACAATTTAAGCTCCAGCAGCTATAAATAACAATATTGGATGGCTTCAGAAAAAAATCAGTGCAATATCAGTCAAATAAATACTTTTATTGTGCTTGTACAGTGTGATCAGTTTACATTTTTTATTCTACAAAACAGCACTTTTTTAATAAATGAAGAGTAAATACATAATGATATATATGTGTATTTTTAAATATTCTTTTAATATAAGTGAAGATTTTACAGTATACCTTACGAATGAGAGATTGAAGCGAATGGGCAACTGAAAGTCTAGCTGAATGGTGGCACATTGGTGATATCGGCCAATGGCATCCTTGATCTGAATATCAATCTGTATCACAAAAATAGCAAAACATTTTGAATGCAAACAGTCACTTAATATCCATATTATGCTTATTTATCTGTATGTACCTTTGGTCCATAAAAAGCTCCATCACCAGGATTAAGAACCCAGTTCTCACCAAACTCATTCAGACTGTTCTCTAGTTGCTAAAGTAAATATATATTTAGACTTCATGTAAGTGACATCAGATATCACAGCGCATCAGTTATCGTGCACAAAAGATAAACTGCATAAAAACACATTCCTAAATTCTACATGTATTTTTCTTGCTTTCTTAGTTTATACCTTCTCAGCCTGGTCCCACACTTCAGGCTCTCCAAGGAATTTCTCTGGCCTGGTGGAGAGGTTCAGTTTAAAGGTGAAGCCAAACACTTCATACACTGTACGCAGGAAGTCCAGACAACCCTTTATCTCAGACTCAATCTAATCAATGAACACAATAACACGTTACTACCACATTAAAACACCCTCAAACATAGAGAGATAAGATTTGGTGAGATTTTTTTTCCAAAGTAACAATTGGAAAGGATAAGGACATTAACACACTCCATTAAATACACTGTATTTACCATTTATATTGCTCATTTACTACATATTTAAAAACACTGTAAATGACAATCACTACAACACCAGTGTGTATTCCACACCGATATATGTACCTGGTCCATAGAGCAGAAGATGTGAGCATCATCCTGTTGGAAGCGTCTGACTCTGGTCAGGCCGGTCAGAGCTCCAGACAGCTCATTGCGGTGCAGAACTCCAAAGTCAGCCAGACGCAGAGGAAGTTCCCTCCAAGAGCGCGGACGGTGGTCAAACATCAGACTGTCAAACGAAAATAACAATCAATGCCAAGTACCAAATATTAGTCAGTTTCAGTCATCATTACGAATACTCCATAATTTGCAAAATCTATCAATTCTGTTGCCTAAGCTCAATAAACTTAAATAGGTTGTCTACCAGTGTCCAGGGCAGTTCATGGGCTTAAGAGCAAATATCTCCTTCTCCACCTCAAAGGAGAACATGTTCTCGCTGTAGTGTTGCCAGTGCCCTGAGGTTTGCCACAGTTTACTGTTATAGATGTTTGGGGTGACCACTTCCTGGAATCCCCTCCTCCTGTATTCACTCTGCATGGTAAAATGTACCACGGTAAACCAAAATACAACATGTCTATAAAACCACCACATAAATATTCAACTGGTAAGCCCACAATCATTAACAGGGACCTTCAAGAGAACCGACCCATCCATTACACGGTCCACCGAACCATGACAGTCATAAAACGCAATTTAGCATATCCTAACAGACCTTTGCAACCCCAGCTCCAAATCACGCCCTTGTTTTGCTGGGTATTGTAATTTTTTTTAAATGTATGATATCTGCTCGGTGGCAGCGATGCGCTGTGAATTTTAAGTGGGCAAACTTACCCTAATAAACTCGATCAGCGTGTTATAGATGTAGGCTCCTTTAGGGAGGAAGAAACAGCTACCTGGGCTCAGTTCATGAAAGAAAAACAAGTCTTGCTCCTGGAATGACAAAACAGGAGGATGAAAACAGGGAGAAAGTATGAAACATTAAAAGGTGAGAGAATCAATTATTAGACAGACGTGTGGCTACAAAGACAAAAAGTCCAAACGTGCAAGAGACACAAAAACTAGGACAAATGGCTGATTAACACTCTTGCTTTTGTTGTGACAAAGCGCTCCCCGTGCACCCATCAGCCTGCCCGTGAACAGATGGCACATTAAGGAGACAGGCATCTGCCTTCTTTATGAGCTCAGTCCCTGTTCTCTCCCCTTCGGCCCACCTATCAGTCCTGTCTTCAGTCACCCCAGTGAGACTCCCTACACAGTGTATCAAACGGGATAGAGGACAGCTTGATGCCCGAGTCATTAGCACATCAACGCGTCCCCATGTCCTCAATTGTGAGCAGTTTTGTCCTCCAACTGTTTAGTGAATAAAGGTTTTTTGTAAAGATTTGCAAACTGCTACTTTCTCTTTATGCGGATTCACTTCCAATAAGGATGCGTGTATGTTAATTCGGATTTGAAAACAACTATGCATTGGACTTTTTGCATCAGACTGCTAGCCATCTCCAACATCTTTCAGATGACTTGACTATATGCATTTATCTCCATACATCTACACATACCCGTCCCAGTTTGCGATGATCCCTGTTTTTGGCTTCTTCCTGGAATTTTTCCCATTCTTTTAACATCTTAGAATCAGGGAAAGAGATGCCATAGATCCTTTGAAGAGTCTCCATATCAGCTTTACCTTCCCAGTATGTAGAGGAATTCTGTGACATCAAATACATCAGTTTTGAAACTATACATTAAGGTCTAGTTTCACAGAGAAGGCTGAGCTCAAGTCAGAACTTTGCCTTTGTTAAATTTGGATATTTAAGTCACGTTTTAAAAGTGCATTCGAATAAAATTACATCTTGATACAAGGGGCAAGTTGCTTTCAGTTTTGGGGACTAGTCTGGGACTAGCCTTAAGCCTTGTTTATGAAAACAGGCTGCATATGTTACCCAGATAACAGTCTACCCACAAACTCAGTAAAAGTAGGATTTATGTTTATCAAATATTAAGTACTTTAAATTAGAATTAGTTGAATATTAAAATGTGTATTTTCAGTGCTCCTGCTACTTTTGCAACTACATTTCAATGACTTTTCCTGTCTTTCATGCTTACTGGAGAACTTTCTAAAGTGCAGTTTCTAGCTGATGAGAAAAACTGTAAATATGACTACATTCACCAAATAAATGTATCCATGGCATTTCTAGATATGTTTTTAAGATGACTTGAAAACATTTGAATAGAAAAAACAGTTCTGGACCTTGTGGATTTTCAGGGCCTTGATCTTTCCTGTATGTCTTACATGAGGCCCTCGGCACAGGTCGATCAAAGGTCCACACCTACAGAAAAAGCAACGAAAACATCTCAAGAAACACTACACTAACTATACAACTATAAAAGCAAAACACAACACAAATGTTTTCACAACCCAAAATCATACCTATAAACTGTAGTTGTTGGGGTGTTAACCTTCTCATTCAGGATTCTGCACTTGAACTGATTGTACTAGAAACAAAAAGAGATTTCAGAAAAGGGATTTTACTGATCTGAACTTTAAAGCACTTGAGTGTTAAGGGTCTATTCACAGCATGAGCTCATATGTTTCTCTTAAAAAGAAAGCTCCTACCTTGAACATCTCTAGAAGTGTCTCCTTCTTTACCTCCAGCCTCTCAAAGGTTTGTTTCTCTTTGATGATCTTCTTACACAAGTTCTCCAGACAGGGGAAATCATTACTTGATACGCCTCTGAGAACAAGGAGAAAGATGGGAGAGAGGCAGACGAAAAATGGTAAACCAAAGAGGATACAGAAAAAAAAAAGGACAAAAGTTGCAGTTATAATAAACATAGGCAAGCTTTTACATAACACATAAAGATTTGGCAAACATTTTACAGGTGCCTCAAACCAAAGAAACGTTCTCGACAAGCATACATCATCCTCTATGACTCACTCCGACATACGCAAGCAATGCATTTTTAGAAGACTACTGTTCTGAATCTGACAGAGCCAAACTAAAAAAACATGGCACAGCTTGACAGTGATTTTATCAGACTGAATAACATTTGCATAAATTGACTTTCAACAAGAAATTACAGCATTTATTTTTATGTTCTCTCCTACTTATCTAAAGCATTTGAAAGATTCTGGTCATACAAAAGGTCAAGTAACTGTTGAACTGAATGGAAGATTTCTTGTATTACTGTACAAAAATGACAAAATGTTTTATTTCTTCAACATCTACTTATCTATCATAATACAATGACTACAGGTGAATTCATGTGACTTTCATGAAATGGCACACATGTCTGAACAATAGATGATAAATAGAAACACTGACTTTTAACACAGCATCATAAAAAAACCACACAAACAGAGAATAGGTTTGACTTACTCATTCTCAAGAAACATGTCATAGTAAAAGCCATTATCGATGGGGGGTCCGTAACAAAGGCAGCCACCATAGACTCTCTCCATTGCCTCTCCCATTATGTGGGCACTAGAGTGCCAATAAACCTAAAAAAAAAAAAAAAGAATTCTGATATAAAACCAGGGGCATGTTTCAATAAGGAGGTTCAACCAACTCGGAGATAAAACTTGAACTCCGAGTTGATTTACTCTGTAATGAGAGTTTTTGGTTTCAGAACAGCTAAATTGATCTAGTTCAATCAACTCTGAATAAGCTTACCCTGAGGTAAGCGTGTGCACCATGACAATGAAAAGCCACAATCAATGGGGGCTCCGAAATTATGATTTACCATGGCAACGGCACCCAAAAAAGCAACATGGCTGAGCTTGAGAGCAAGGTACACTTACAGTGGATTTACTAATGTGCTCCACATCCCAGATGTAACATAGAATACTACAAAGAATGAAAAATGACTTACAAATTTTAGTAAATTAAGAAATATAAATGTGCCAATAAATATTTCTATAAATTTCTACCTTTATTTTGAGTCCTGCTTAGAGCAGTTTTGAGCCAGACTGGCTGCACATTTTAATTTCTGCATTCATGTGTTTTTATTCATTTCTTTATTCATAAACTTTATTAATAATAAGTCATTCTCGTCCTCTATAGAAAACTACCAACATACAAAAAAACGTAAGAGAAAGAATCTGCTTTAATGTAAGGGCACGACCACGATGGCTGATGTTACTGATGTAAGAATAGGTGAGATATAAAAAAAGGCTACAGCTTGAATAAATACGCATTGGGAAGTGACAAAAATCCACCCGGGTCCTACAATCCTCTCCTGAAATAAATGTACCTCCAAATGAATTGATGAAGCCTCTTTATTTACAGGATATAAACGCACATACGTTACCAAAATGATCTCTGCGTGCTTAAAATGTGTGAATGTATAAATGTTTAAGTGAATAAATGAGGTACAACGCTCGTGCTTTAAAAGGGGGAGGAGATCGAAAGAAACTCTGGGTTTATCGAAGAAAACCCGCTCCTGACCAGGTTCACAGAGTAAGTTACTATGGTATAAGTTACCTTTCTTTTATAAACAGGCTTGATTTAAACCAAAAAGTATTGGTTTTGCAATAGATATACTACTGAATAACAGTAGGTGTGATTCTATCCGCATTGCTATACCTAATGCAAAATTCTTGGATTCTTGGAAGAAAGGAATTCCAATATTGAAAATTGAGAATGCAACACATTATGATATCGAATTGAATCGCTGACATGTACGGTTCCCCATTCACACATCAAGGTGAACACGATTGGGAGTCTCATGTATATACAGGTGTGAGTCTGGTTATAAAATGCGGTTGTCAATATGTGTGAATGCAACCATAAATACAGACTGACAACTACACTTACAGCTTGTGCTTCTTCATCGTCAAACTTAAGAAACACCAGACTGCAGTCTTCCTCTAAGGATCTGTCCAGATCCCACACATCATTGTTCACTTTGGCAATTACAGTGTTATCAGCAAGGCCTTGGCTGTTAAGGGAAAAAAACATTTCACCAGGTATTGCAAAACAAGTTTTTGACTAGACACATTTTGGTGTCATTTAAAGACACTATAGAAGCACAAAGTGTTTCTCTACCATAAGTGCGGCAACATCAAGAATGATGTTCTGTTAAAAAACGAACCTGATGCCGCAGGCAACCTGGTATGGTGTGGTCTTCCAGGACTCCCCATCAATGACTTTTCCATCAGGCAGCGTGATCTTGATGGGCTTGCTGTCCTTCGCTGCTTTCTCAGCCAGCAAAGTGTCATGTTCAGCCTTCAGCTTGTTATAAATGGACAGACGCTCCTCAATGTACTGTGGTGGAGGAGTCAGCTATAGAGGATGAAAAGCAGTTGAAATGAAATCACTCAAATTCCATCTTTACACAACACGTTCTATTCTTTTCAGTGTTCATGGCACCAGCATGCAATTTAAACGATAACCCACAATTCCATCATCATTGCATTTGAATATGAACATTACAGAAGATATGATGTTCTTGAAAAGATTACTATAAATATACTAAATTGTACAGATAATGCTCAAATTGAATACTTCAAAGTCCATCTATTCTATAACAGCTGGGGTTAGATAGAGAGATACTGTTGCTACACAACACAGTAACACAGAAAAAAACCCCACATACCTCAGTCTTAACACCTGCATCTCCACCAGCATTCTTGCTTTTCTTCTTTCCTCCATCTTTACCATTCTAAAAGAAAGGAACAACGCAGGGTGTGACATATATTACAGTCAACTGTCAATCAGTCGTTACTGTCAACAAACATCTTGCTGTTCAAACGTGTCATCCCAAGCAATGTGAAGTGATACAGAAACCAAACCTGATCGCAATGCGAAATCTATAAATAATCATTCAATTTAAAACATTGTTAACTTATTGTCATGTTATTCTTGCTTGAATCTAATCTAACAATCTGAGCACAACTGAGCACTAGCAACTCAGTTTACTACAGTGACCGTAAGCACAATCCGTACCTTCTTTTCTTGCACCTGCAAATCCTTCATCTGTTCGGTCATGCTCTCGTCCGCCATATTTAGCCGAAAATATCCCAGAGACGAACAAATGTCACGATTCAACAATGTACAGTTTAGTAATGCACCTCCTGATTCAGACCCGGCATGCACGCTTCCCGGATATGGTAGAAACACCAATGCTGATGCAATGTTACTGTAAATTTAGGATATTGTTAATGATTGGTGCTCATTGTGATTGACGTACGAATAAGCCAATCGGCAAGCAGAACGATACAGTTCTAATGGCGCAGTAAGATGATGCAATGGAAACAACCCACTCTTTTTAGCCAAGTAGCCGCATGGATTATAAACTTTCACAGTATCAACTGCATTTAAAATGTGTTATGTATTCACAATTTTACTCGTCTTAGTGACAGTGTAAGGCTTTCTTCTTAAAAGTGCAGAAATAAAGCGATCATTGCTTGAAACGTAACAGTCCTCGATATAGTGGCACCTTGTGGTCATAATAATGAAAAGCAACTATTAATAATAGAACAATATGGTATAATAATGTACAAACAGCTCCTTAGAGGCTACCTAAACAACAGGCATTCATTTACATCGTATAGGTAATGCAAGCCTGTTGGGAAGCATACATTATTTACATCTAACCAACCTTCAAAAGCTAAAATTTCACATATTATTTAATAGGAAAGGCTTATTGGCTTTATTCAGGAGTTTCAAATCAGGATATGACTTCTAAATCATGTAGCCTATGTTAAACGTTTAGGCCCAAGTGCTTGTGCACTGAAGAGTGTATATTTGCAGTGTTTGTTAATCTAAAGGTTTTAAAGATTCTTGAATTCATGCCAGAAACCAGAACTAACCACAATTCTATAGCCTAGCCCTAGACCAACAGTAAGTTCCTCTGGATCAATGTTGTTTATGGTTTGCAAAATGGTCTATAATAGGTAAATAAGTGATTAATAATTTTTAAATGTCATTTTCCCAGTTTATGATTGCTGACTTTTCAGTGGCATTTTCATCTGCCTTGATCCATCTGATCAAACTTTATCTAAGAGTAGAAGCTCATATTTATTTTTCAGCCGTTCCCCCAGTGATGCACTTTAAATATAATAACAGGGTATTAAAATGAGCTTCATTTACTTATCCACTGAAGTGTATTTACATATTCATTTAGATTGTAAAACATACCCCAACAAATTCATGGGTGTTCTAGACTTTAATGTCTGAACGGAACTGTAAACAAACCCCATAGATTCAAACAAAATTGCAATTGCACCATGAAACTAGTTTTTCTCTTATCAAATGTGCATTTGTCAGTCTTTGTTCAGCTCGTAAAATATTATGCTTCTTGATTTTAAAGTTATTTTTTATAAATTTGTCACGTCCACCTACATACGCTCATTTTTTTATTCAACTAAGATGATAAAACATAAAAAGACAGAGTAGAAAATTTTAGGATATGGGCTTTCTCTTGGTTTAGTGTTTAGAGAAAGAAGGTCGGGTCTTGCATGCATCTGAACTTTCAGTAAACTCAGTTTATTAAGGTCAGGTTTGCTTGAATGTGAGGTTCACATTCTAGCACTGCAAGTGTCGGTGTTTTAGAAAAAAAAACATTTTCTCCAGGAAACACAAGAATTTTCAGGTTATGCTCTCTTGTTTGTTTAGTTCCATCCATTTAAAGCATTCAGGAGGAGTCTGAGTGGAACAGGTGACTCCAATGAATTTTAGATGTGGACAATCGTCTGCTTTTTAAAACAGCTTCTCTCAAAGGATGGGCCAATGGCTTATGCTAATTCACCCGTGGATGTCAGTTACATATTCAAGGTAAGTCGCAGAGGCTTCAAACCATGCAATGAACCTTCATAGGAAATACTGAATCATAAGGAAAAACAGCAAATTGTGTTGAGAGGATTATTTCTGTGATGTGATGTCCTTATGGTAATTGTGCAGGCGGCTTGTAGGGTTTAAAATGGATTGTTATGGTCTGTCTCTTTAATGGTAATACAGTCTTTTTTGATAATTCAGGGGGAAAATCAGGTTTAGTTTCACCCAACTTAAAAATATGAATTTTAAGACATGCTCATATGAACTTAAATAGTGCAAATAATCCCAAAGAACAGAAACAGACACTGTTTTCAAGATAATCTCAATTGAGGCTCTTGTACACTTCACCAGAACATCCTTTAATGTTTGTTTATAATGTCAGCAAATTATTTATAGTAAGCCTCTACTAAACTTCCTTTGATCATCTATAAAGAAGTACTGACTCCTATGCACTAATCGATTAGTTACCATCTTTTCTGTTTTAATGTTACAGTAGAGAGCTGTATGCCGGTGGAAAGCATTGTTCCCTCAGGATCTAAACTCAAACAGAGATCACAAGACTGCCTCGGTCTCTGGATTTCATTTCACAACTGTGAGAATTATACTAAATTGTTGGTGCATTGTCTGATTTATGTATTAACATATTAATACGATTGGATGAATGCCTTTAAAAACAATCATTGACTTATATCTTATTTGATTTCTTTTTTTTACGGTTGTGCCTAAGAGATGAATGGAGGATTGTCCTAAAATAAATATGTCAACAAAGTTTATACAAAGTCCCACAATATCCAAGATGTCTCAACATGCAGAGTGTGTGCATCTTTTTTTGGTATTTGTATTTTTTATTTATATTATAACATCCGTCAAAATCTGAAAATGTAATATTGATTTAATACAATCATTCAACAACCCATGAGTTAATAAGTAACTTACATTTTAAACAACCCTGTTGCATATGCTGGTTAGCTGTTTTGAAGCATACTAGCTGGTTTTAACTAGTTTTAGCTGGTCCTAAGAAACTAGCTCCTGCTTAGGACCAGCTTAAAGACCAGCACATGAACAGCACATGAAAATCCAGCTCAAACCAGCTAACATGTTTCACAACAAACCTAATCAGCATATGCTGTTTTTTTTCAACAAGTCTAATAAAACTTTGAACAAATCAGAACTTTTGTTCAAGCTATTTTGCTATAAGAGCGCTTAGAACGCATGATTCTGTAATTATAACTTTAGTGTTATGTGGATCTTTTAGATTCATTTTAAGAGGGCTGGTCTTGCTCTTGGTCTCGGTTTTGGTGGTCTCGAATACAACACAATGAGCTTGGCCTGTTGAGCTTGTTTCAGACCTTTAAGTAAGCATTAAAAAAGGTTCCCTGTCTGCCCTTGTAGCCGTTTTTTTTAAAGTTGCAATGCACACATAACTGCCTCATGCTTGTCTAATCATAAATTGCGTTTGTCATTCAATTTCTTTCATGTCTCACTATGAATGTTAATTTCTTCTTATTTTGAAACTTAATAAGTGCAAATATTCCTGACAGATCAGCATATCTTCCTGTCACGCTTATAACTAACTCAATTAACCCGATGAAAGAGAAAAGCTGCAAGTCTGGTCAGGTTTGAAAGAGTTTGACGTTTAATTTCATGTACCAATACTCATTTAGAAATGCTAACAGTGACTTTCCGTGAGGGTCAACATCCACAATGTTTGACAAAATCATTATGCATTCTTCAAACACACATACTGTAGGCAACAGAGTTCTCATTACTCTCCTGAACTTAACACCTTCTCAGAGGGAAAAGATAGAGTAATAAAGAATTAATGCAAGAGAGAGACACAGAAGCCTCTGGCAATCCCCAGACCCGCTGCTCCTGACATAAAAACTCTTCGTTGAATAATGAGTTTCATCATTCTGGTAAATCCCAGCGTTTCAAACTAGCACTGCAGTGTCTTGTGCTATGCAGTCATTCTTCAAAACTATTCATGCATCTTCTATTTGTTGTTGCCAAATTTGTTAGGATTAACTGCCTGTGATAAATGTGCCATCTGGCTTATCTAGAGAGTTTTGTAATATCAAAATTTTTTGGACGTTCCATGGGTGTATTTTGGCAGTTTTTTGAGTAACTTGTGTTACTTACTGTATGCAGTGGTCCCCATCGTAGACTTAAAAGTGTATGAATGCCTTTGAATTTTAGGCTATAATAAAATATTGAAACCTCAAGCACATAATAATACAATATAATATAATATAGCCTAATATAAAAAAATATAATATAACATCAAATTAATGTCACTTACTAATAGCGTTTTCTAAATGTGTTTAGGCAACATACTGTCCCTGTTGTCTGTTATACAATGTGCTTCTTTTGTCATGTTCTTCATCTTCCTTGTGCTTTTCTCCTGAGTTTGTTTTTAACTATCTTTCTCTCCGGGGAGCATCACCATTAGCAGAGGATGATGGGATATGAGGGCAAAATGCAACCACAGTATTCCCAACACCTGCCAAGCCTCCCTTCCCCACACAACACACACCATCCTCCCTTCTTTCTCATTCCTCCCTACATTGTTTTACAGAAGTAGGCCTGAATCCCCAATGCATCCGTTTTGTATTTGTCAGCAGAAACTGTTGCCCTCTGTTCAGATTCATCTGTACATGCTCAGCCTTTAAATATGTTACCCAAGGACCGGCAGTGCTGTGCACTTTAGATGCAAATGAACAAATTACAGTGATAGGATGGAATTGTGTAGAGCTGGCAACCTTGTGTATCACCTTGTGGTGAAAGCAGGGACTGTATCTATAACTGTCATCACAGCAAGACAGATCAATCCATATCTCTCAGCATGTGCAGTCGCAGTGACAGGGCTGATGAACCTATGACCTTCCTTTAACCATATGGGGGAGGATTAAATAAATGAAAGGATGGCCATCTGATTAGGGCTGTCTAGGCGAAAAGAGTAAATAAATGTCATATCTATGGTAAAATGTCATTTCTAGAGTCGCTTGTCTAAGCCTCAGTTTTCTTTGTTGGAAATATTGTGCTTACAATATCTTAATATCCCATGCAATACACCATTTAAACTTGTTATTGTGAGTTCTAGCATCAAAGGCTGCCTTTATATATATGAAGTCAACAAGAGAATTTGCATTTGAGAGAAAAATATGACAACTGATTTTGTTCTTGCATATTTGATGAACAATACAACTACAGAAGCTCATGTGCATTGACAGCAGGTGTCAGTAAAAGCATGATCTGTTTTCCTCAGCATTTGTTTCTCCATACAAAAATTCACATTTATGTACTTAAGTGTACTATTGTGACCAAACAGAATGGTTTTATTGCAAAATTCAATTCAATTGACACATTGTAAACTTAATAGAAATAAAGGAAAGCGGGTAGACCTGAAGATATAGTGGAGTCCAAAAGAGACTTCATCGAAGATTTGAAATCTACAAAAATGTAATACTTATTATTTTTAAAGTAAAAAAAGAAATGAAATAAAGCATTTTACTAATGACCTTAGTTTGACATAAATTTATATGACATACTGCATTTTTACTACACCATTTTATTGGTGTAATCTTTAGCATTGTAATGAAACACTGACAACACATAAATGCTTTAAAGTTCAAGATGCCTGCTGCTGTCAGAGGACAGAAAGAAAAAGACAAGAGAACATTTTCAGCCGATGCCATTAATTCACATCCTTGAACACCCAGTAAATGTATTATTCTGCAACGCCTCCATTCACACACACATCTACCATCCACTGCTGAAGGCAATGATTTCATTGCTTGATTTTTACTGATGGTCTCCAGTTATAACAAGATGGTCTCTTGTTTTCACCCTTTATGACTTCAACACTTCCAAACGCTGTGGGCAGAAAACACTGAAAATAACAAGCTAGTCATTCCATGTTTGCTTTTACTTATTCAGGCCCGCGATATTCTACTAGGATTGTCAGTTCGAGGTGTTAAAATGCATTCGCCAAGTTTGTAAGCTCCACTCTACATGCTCTTTGAGTAGGCCTATTGAAATTCAGAGTTGTGATTTAATCAGCCTTTAAGACAAAGAGCAAAACAAATTGTAAAACGCATGGCTGAGTAAACAAAACATGAATGTATTTGATCAAAAAAGAAACAAATTAGTGAGGATAATTATAGATAGATAATTATGACCAAATACAGGTGAAGTAATAGAGCAGCAATTATTAATATGAGAAGAGTTTGTGTTATAGTCGAGAAACAATGTGGGGCAATTTAGGAATTAAATGCTAGTGCACTTTATTTTTAACAAATTAGATTTAATGAAAGAACTCTAATAATGAACGAACACAAAAACTAAATAATAGTGAACTAAATTTATTTAAATGATACATTTAAAAGTTTGTTGTGATAGTTTTTATCAATTATTTCAACATAAAGTAACTGCATTGTTTCTAATTAAATTGTAATATTAGTTCAGCACAAAGATAATATATAACAACAACTAATTTGATTTATGTATATAAAACTTATGTACAGTATACTGATAGAATTAACATTTCTATGTTTATTGTGACCCTTCCATTGCAGCGTCTTTTAAATTCCAACAAAAAAAGCAAATGTGAAAGACGGTGAAAGGCAATGTGAAATACTTAAGGAATGCCGAGACCCATTAAAACTGCATGGGATAAAAAATTAGGCTTATTACATTTCAAAATTCTTATTGCAAAAATTTTATTTTTAAATACACACACACACACACACACACACACACACACACACACACACACACACACACACACACACACACACACACACACACACACACACACACACACACACACACATTAGTATTGTGTTCTTTTAAAATGATTATGAGCTTGTTTTCTTTGCAGCATTGAGGTCCGAAAACATTGCATGTCATTTTTTTTTCATTTCTGCAAATAAAAGCAAAATGTTTGTTGGAATTGGGAGAAATGTTGTTAGTAGTACACAGAATGAAACAAAAATGATAAAATGAGTTTCTATAAACAGTAAATATAATTTTGGAGCGGTCTCTCAATTTTTTCCAAAAGCAGTACATATTTTATTTTATTGTATGTCAGTCTATAATGAATCCAATAACTGTTCCTTTTTTCACCTTCTACTTTTTAGTCACGTGATTGCATTTGCACTTCTTATCAGGCTGCTTTGATAAGAAGAGTCAAGAAAATGTCTTTGGCTCAGGTGTGTGGTTCAGATTCCCATTATGGTTTCTTGACAGCTTAGTGTCAAAGATTAATAACAGAGCCAAAGTTGTGACAGGTCTTAATTTGTGAGAGGAAATATCAGGAAATAGTCTGACTGGCAGGCAAACAGCTTCAGATTGTTAGGAAGTAGGGACCATTTGTGATTTTGGAAACACATGTGATGTTCAAAGACACATAAATTCTCACAACAGCCTCTCATTGCTATCTCCGGTGGCCATAATAATACAAGATTATCCACACCTCAAGTCCTCTTGTAACAAAAGCTATAATAAAGGCTCTACGTGGCCTTATTCCAAAGTGGTCATTTTGTGCTTTGGCCACTGATTCCCTGCCAATATTATTTGTTTCTGAAAGTGTTTAGTCGTGTAAAGAGGGCAAAAGTTCACATCAATCCACAATTCAAAAGCTATTCGGGTATATTGCAGTGGCATTGATTACTTTGGTGGCCTTCATTCTTCAGAGCAAGATATGTTATTATAAACCTAAATTCTGCTAATAGGCTGTATTGTGCTGTAGGTCGACACGTATCGCTTAATAGCTGCCATCAATGTCAGACTTTTGGCATACACTTTCAAACACAATTTCCTTATGCTCAACTCTCTGACATTCTTGGGTCTATATTCTTAAAATAAGGCTAGACCAACCTGCTCTGATTTAAGGAGAGGAGGTTGAATAATGGCAGATTTTCCAACTTTTTATCTGAGATGCTGTATTACATATTTACAGAAAAATGTTTAAATATGTTTTCAGATCTGTTCACTTTTCTAAGTGAGAGATTTATCTAATGCTGTTGACGTACAGGTACCAAATGGAGAAAAAAATGGAACTGGAAAGCACAAACAAATCTCAGAAAGGAGCAAAATAGATGAAATTGTCTATAAATAGTATAGACACTAGATAGAAACTATATATAAAAACTACAGTGTACTAACTTGTTACTAAATGTTACATGTATTGGACCTTAAACAAGTCACTTTTGCATAATCATAAGCAAACCTAAATGTATACCATTATATTTATATGCCACAGCGATGCCACAAAAGAAAGATTTTTGGTTCTTTAAAGAACCATTCAGTGAAAGGTTCTTTAAAGAACCATCTCTTTCTTACCTTTTAATAATCTAAAGAACCTTTTTTTGCCACATTAAACCTTTTGTGAAACAGAAAGGTTCTTTAGATGTTAAAGGTTCTATAGACTGGGGAACAACAAAAAAGGTTATATGGCTTATACTAGGAAGTCAAATGTGAAATGTTTTATTTAAAACATGTTTTAAGTAATTATTTTAAAGAAATGCAACTTGGTATTTTGTGTTCAAATGCAGTACAACATTTTGTACATCTAAAAACAAACATACATATCTAAATACAATTTAGGACCACTTACATTCATGCATTTGGCAGACACTTTTATCCAAAGCGACTTACATTACATTGTACTATACATTTGTACATTTTGTATAGTAAGCAAGTGGGGGTTAGGTGCCTTGCTCAAGGGCACCTCAGCCGTTACCCGCCAGACCTGAGAATCAAACCAGCAACCTTCTGGTTATGAGTCCAACTCTCTAACCACTGGGCCACGACTGCCCACACCCTATTATTACTATTTAACTTCTTCAAAAAGTTTTATTACTGCTCAACTCTTAAGTATCATTATTCTTCATTTGGCTGACTGCGCTGATGGGTGCAGAATGATGTCGTTGATGTGGGAGATACGTACTTTTTTCCCCCCTAACTCACAGAGCTGAATTAGATTTTGTTAATTGATTTTCTGGCTGGTCCAGTGGTCTCTACATCAAATCTGGTGATAAGTGAGACACTACGGCAGCAGATGACTTAAATTACTAATACTTTGAGAGAGAATCTTCTCTACAAATCATTCTTTACACCTAGAAAACATGCTGTGATTTAGTGATGGTCATATACCACAAAACCATGGACCACAAAACCAGTCATAAGGGTACATTTTGTGAAATTAAGATTTACACCTCACCTGAAGCTGAATGTATAAGCTTTCCATTAATGTATGGATAGGACAATGTTTTGCCGAGATACAACTATTTGAAAATCTGGAATCTGAGGGTGCAAAAAATCTAAATATTACGAAAATCGCCTTAATAGTTGTCCATCAGAGGCACTGTAGCAGGATGTTGCTAAGAAGAAACAGATTTGTTTTAATGCTCTTGTTGTGGAGAGTAGAAAAGCGAAACCCGAAAACAGAAATTCTAAGCTTTACATAAATACCAAATTTGGTAATTCCTAATAAAGTTAGTAATTTTTTGTTTGCAATTTTGCTGCATCCACTCCCAAGTTTTGATATATTTACAAAATATCCACATAGATCATGATCTTTATAATATCCTAATGGTTTTTGGCATAAAAGAAAAATCGATAATTTTGGCCCATACCATGTATTGTATCATATTTGTTAAATAAACAGTATTGTCTTTCCTAAATGCAAAGCTGTGTGTAAAAAAGCAAGTCCAGCTTGTAAAAGTTGGTGCTCTTTAAAACAAACCAAAGCAAATATTTTGTATTGACCAAACAAACATACAGATTATATATGATTAGTTTTCCCACACTGCTGTCACGAGCAAAATAAACAGCAAAATAAAACGATAAAACACTCTTATTAGTTCCTCGGGTGTCCTGCCACCCATATCGATTAAATGCGAGCAAGGCAGATATCCCCAAAAATACAAAGACTTGCTGTGTTCTTTTGTTATCTTAGTATTCTTGGATGGAGACTGTTGGGCATGATTGAATCACATTAAATGAGAAAACAATAATGAATCCTAGCACAGGTTGTGTTTCAGCTTAGTAAATGAGGACTAAAGGGAGGCAAACTGACAGGCCAATGGATTTGGCACACGCTCCTCTGTCAAGTGTCAAGCCTGTTGGCTGCTCTGTTTATTGCCTGTGTCTTCCACAGATGAATGATGGAGAGTAAATTATTCCAGCAAATACTCTAATAAACTTTGCAATGTCTTGCCTAATATGAACCACAACCACCGCTGGTCTATCATAACAAAACCTACAGAACACTTTTTCATTTCCCATTGGCTGTTTTTGAGGTTTACCATTTAAGTCAGCATTGCATTTACTTCAAAGTCAAAACTGTATTTCGATTTTCCTGGTTGTTGCGACCATAAATAAGCCCAAACATTTTAGGCGCAGTCATTTGCTGTTGTAAATCGTTTTAGTTGGCATGCATGAAATTCAACCATGAATATTCTCGGTAATATGACGGAAACACATTTCCCATTATACAAACCTAATGCATTACAATCCTGAGCCGCTGGGTTGGCTGTGTGCTGTTTTGCTTGTTCAGCAAAACATCAGTTTAAGTTTAACCCAATATGACTCCAATTCCTATACGGCAAGGACGTCTTTCATCATCAATACATATTCACCTCTCTCCAGAAAAGTGGAGAAAGCCTTTGCATTCTTTTTATATGTATTTCCTCCATAGCCGTCTAAAGCAATTTAAGTGAGAAAAGACACCGAGACTCTAATTGCAAAGAGAAAATTTGCTCTCGTTGCCTTTGAAAGATTAACCATTAGATGAATTTGAGAAAATAGAAAGTGGCTAGCGGAGAAGAAATGCCACGGGGTACCATGGATCACTTTATTTCTAATGGGCCAGCATCGTTAAAAGCTTTTCTACCCCTTCTGAACGTGACTCAAAACATAATTGACCTGTAGGCCACTTAATGAACATCACATATCACAAGCCTCTGAAACTGTAGCATCTTATCAATGAGCCGAGCAGTCTGGTGGAACGAAATGAACACTCAACACATCCCTGTTTCGTTGAAGGTCGTGTTCCACAAACCAAACAAGCCCTTCTCATTAGATGCATTGATATTACCTGTGAAGCGAACCATTAGGAATAATATGTTTATTTGCAGAGTGCCTTTTATTTCTCAGACGCTTTAATGGGATTTATAATAGATCTAACAGTATTACAAGATATTGGGTTTTACTAGACCACACAATGAGCAAAAACAAACCTATTTTTCGAAACAGATTTTTCAGATCGAAATGTCATTTAAAACTTTGCATCTGAAAGAAATGATCCCGTTCGCATGACGGCACCGGCACGGTTTACGAAAGCAACACAAAGGTATTACTGGGGAGCTCTGACCTTTCCACCTGCAGATATCTGTACACCTGTGTAAACTGGGAGTTTGTATTGATTGAGAGTCCAGTATGGGAGACAGGGATGCCCTTTGAGCTTTAATTAGCAAAGCTGTGAAAAATGAGCACGGCTGGAGACTAGATAAATGTATTTGTCAGAGTCCGACATGCACTGTGCTATCAGAGATGTTTCGGCACACAATTCTACTCGGTGTAGTGTGAAGTCAAATGGATCAGTAAGAGGGTGAGAGGAAGGTAACAGGTATGGAAAGTGTCTTAGATTATCTACAGTGGAAGTCAAAAGTTTACATCTCCCTTGCAGAATCTAGAAAATGCTGACAATTTTGGAAAACAATAAGAGGAATTTTAAAAGTGAAGGTTTATTTTTTTATTGTCTATCTATCTATCTATCTATCTATCTATCTATCTATCTATCTATCTATCTATCTATCTATCTATCTATCTATCTATCTATCTATCTATCTATCTATCTGCAGTCCAAGGAATGAGAGTCTTTTCTTTATGGCAGAGGCAGAATGAGCCAGCTCGCACATATCTGTGTGAAGATATTGTGTGGCATCAATTTCTGGTGCTCACACCATTTGGCTCCTCCCCAGCGAATGCCATTCTCTGACTGAACTGCCAGATAAGAGCTGGACAATAATTTATTTAGTGCAGCTACCTGGATAAAAACATGAGAAATGTCTTGTACTCTCTCCTCTGTAGTGAAACACCTGGGTCTTACATTATTGTGATAATATGAAAATGATTTATGGAGAAAATACTCCGTTATCACAGTTGGGTATCAAATCTACATGCTTGTTTGGTGTAATTGTTTATTCATTGTGAAGGTATTTCAACATTTAGTTTCATTAAGATAAATGTTTTGCTTTTAAAGTTTGTTTGTGATTGTTAGTGAAATTCTATAATGCTGTTAACATGTGAGCAAGCTTCTAATCTTCAGTCAAATAAACTGAGATTCAGAAAGGGTCTGGAAACATACTCTCTTAAAATTAAAAATGCTTCACGATGTCATAGAAGAACCTTTTTTTGTCTAATTGGTTCTATAATAAACTTTTAACATCTTTCAAAAGGTTCTTTGTGGCGAAAGAAGGTTCTTCAGATTATAAAAAGGTAAGAAAGAGAAACAGACAGTCATGTACACACTACAGTATAGGCTGCAATAATCTATTGATTTAAGCTATTTATAATATGTGACCCTTGGCAACAAAGCAGTCTTAAAGCAACACGACCTTAAAATAATGTCTCTAAAGTGATTTACTCTTAAATGGACGAATTGTACTGCCGCTGCTACCCGAGCAGCCTCCTATCGGCTGTAACCACACTTGTACGTTTCGTGTTGGGGTCAGTACACACAGCCCCGCCCATCCCCTGCCTGCGGAAGAGTACGATATGGTTTCCAAACAACGTTTCTGCATTCGACAGTTCCATCAGTTTAGTAAACAAATTCATGTGTATTGCGCTGCCCACGGGGAAACTTATACAGTGACATTATTTGCAACACATCAACCACATGGGGGAACCCGTGAGCAAAAGTTCTCTAGTGTTGTTTTAGGGTCAATTTTTTGAAATTGAGATGTTTACAATATGAAAACTGAATAACCACGCTTTCTATTGATATATTGTTTGTTAGGACGATATTTGGCTAAGAAACTATTATTTGAAAATCTGGAATCTGAGGGTTCAAAAAAATCGAAACAATAGGAAAATCGCCTTTAAAGTTGTCCAAATGAAGTCCTGAGCATATTACTCACAAAAATTAAGTTTTGATATATTTACGGTAGGAAATTTACAAAATATCTTCATGGAACATGATATTTACTTAATATCCCAATGATTTTAGGCATAAAAGAAAAATCTATAATTTTGACACATGCAATGTATTTTTGGCTATTACTACAAATGTTTCTGTGCTACTTTAGGTTTTGTGGTCCAGGATCACATATTACTGCTATTATTGTCCAGAAAAAAATAGGATATTAATTGAAGCTATTAATACAATTTATAATAAATAAATAAATTTTAAGCCAATTTTAACATTAATTGTTTATACATACAGAGGAACCGAAAAGGAAAACATTACATTTTAAAATATGCTTAATATGCAAGTTTTCAATAATTCATACCCTTTTAATATGCTGTCCTGGCTCCTGGCATACCCCGAACGCCATCCACATTGATTGGGGATTTAATTGTTTAGCAATCTATGCACTGAAAGCATCATTACAGCTTGTTCCATTGGGCAGTTTGTGCACACGCCTTATAACTCTCAATATTGTATTCCCATTTTCAAACCATTTGACATTTTCTAGTTAAATATCCAGTTTTAGTGGCACTGTTTGTTTTTAAGGCGGAGACACATTCGTTGCTTGTGCAGGTAAACAGTTTAATAATCAATAAAGAACGTCAATGCGGTAAGGAAAGTAAGTGTGGTGCAGTACAGAGATAGAAGTATTGATTTCATTGCAAAACAGCTATGAGGCACGTGCAATAGTTACATGGTGTGTCATGAATCTAATAATGACGGTCCTCTGCTGAGGTTTGGGGCAAGGTGACATTAAAAATACATTTTTCATCCAGCTAACATGGTTCCTGATAGGCTCTGAACCATGATGATATTTTATGTCTGATTAAAATGGTGAAAAAGCTTCCGTCTTTAAATTGAAAAACACCAGCAAGCATCCAAACAACAATATCTGATTAAAAACGTCTTGTCCTTAAGGGGAAGAACACCTTAAAAATTCACATTGCTAAGTAACAGTTTGACAGCAAGGTCTGTGTGATTTAGTAATTGCTTTGAGACGAGGAACTCTTAGCAATTAAAACTTGACCTGAAATCGAATGACTCTCTAAGGACATTTGGCCTGTTGGAGAATGAAAGGCGATTAACTACTACTTAAGTTTAGAGGTGTACACAATTAATGCTGTTCTGGGACTGTACAAAAACTATATAATGTGTTGACATGTGAGGGTCGGGTGAGTTAAAATTCCTCTAAATTAGAGATGGTAGTCATTCACTGCCAGTAACTGGTTTAAGATTACTCACTTCTAAAAAATAAAATCACATTTGTAGGGTAAAATAGTTATAAAAATGTTCACTGTCACACAAAAACCTGTGTCTAAATATGCTTACACTCTAAAAAAATAATTAATGTGGCTTAGTAAATATTACAAAAATATATTACCTTACAGGTTTTTTCAATCGCTTTGGCTCATTACTCGAATTACATTCTTTAAACTGTAAGTTCAATTGTCACTACTGTTTGCTGGAAAATCAGAACTGTATTGCATGTCTTCTTAATGTAGTAAATGATTCAACTTGCTTCAAAACTGATATTTTGTCAGACAATTAGCCAGTGCCACCAAAGTAGAAAGTGTTTTTGTCATCGTGTGAGCCGTACTAACCAAAATGTTTAGATTCTTTTTCACAATGGCAGTCATGTAAAAATTGCTGTTATATACAAATTGAATTTAAGCTCTACTGTACTTTATGACATCGACTTTGTAATATACGAAAATGTTACAAAGCTTACAGTATGGTAAAGATTTACTAAGATTAATCAGTAGGCCTACACTCTTAAAAAAGGTGCTTCAAAACCATGGCTTTTGGTTCCATAAAGAACCTTTAACATCTGAAGAACCTTTATGTTTCACAAAAGGTTCTTTGTGACGAAAAAGGACCTTCAGATTATAAAAAGTAAGAAAGAAACAGTTCTTTAAAGAACCTTAGGCTGAATGGTTCTTTGTGGAACCAAACCAGATTTTTTATATGGCATCGCTGTGATTTACATTTACAGTTTTTCGAAGTCACTGTGGAGCATTTCTCTCATTCTTTAAATTAGCAAAATAATAAGTGCATTTCTCAGAACAATCCGTACATGCTGACATCATGGATTTCCTGCAAAAGCGTGTAACTTGTTCAAAATGCTTAGTTGACGAGTGTATATAGTAAAATATGTAATTGCAGTTCCTCAGTTTGTAAAAAATACTACTTCTATCAAGATTTGAGCCACAAAATTCACAAAGTTACTGCAGAAAAAAAAGAGAGAAATACTGCAGCTCCTTGTTAAAGACGTAATGTGGAGATTGCGAATTGCAACCACCAGCTCACACCACCCCTCCTTTTCGAAGCACTACGGTAGCCGACACAGAACAAAGATGTTGTTACGTTTTTGCTTATTTGCGGAAGGAGATAACGTATTTATGAAACATGCAGTTTGTCCATTTAGGGCTACTGTAGAAACATTGTGGTGAATTTCGTGTAAGGGGACCTCCCGCTGTATGTAAATAGAAATAGCTAAATAGCTGTAAAAGCAACCATACTAATTGTACAATGTATTGATGGTCAATAATTATAAGTCTAAATAGTATTGTCACAATTTCACACTCAACATGCACAACTGCCCACTTGGGTACGATGTCATTATTGCAGCACGTACCAGCATGCTGAAGTGGACGATTCAGTTTTAAACCAATCCTAAGGTTGTTTCTGGAAGAGGTAGCACAACAGGGGGGGCTTCACTTTGTGGTCTGTGTTGGTCCTAACGTTCTTGTATAATGATGGGGATACTAAACGGATTAAAGGCGGTGTAAACTAACTCTCTGTTGTTAAAAACAGAGGTTGGTGAGCTATGCCTGGCCATATTTGCCTACTGAACTCCAAAGGATTTCCATTTCACTCGCAGTCATTTTAACAATGCTATCACAGCTAATAACACTGGATGCATGAGCAGAGTGTTCTTTACAGCATCAGAACCAAGATAATACAGTACAGTTGATGGCTTTACTGACAACCCTTAGCTTCAAAAAATATGTTACTGATGGTGGATTTCTGGCACATGAGATCAGCCATTATACAGGAAATGAATGGGGATGTGGTGTAAACAGCAACACAAGAAAAGACAAAACGGCATCTCACAGCATCTCAAGGCTCCTGGAGAACACACATCGCCCTGCTTGTGTTCCGCAGCTCTGTTATTGGGCTTGACGTGGACTCCCTAAAGGCACAGAAGTGTATATTGGCAAAATTCCATGAACGTATTCAGAATGCTTGATCTTAAGGCACTTTTACATGTATTCATTCCACCATTGTGTTGTAACACTCGCTAGTGAAGATTTATTTGCCTGTTGACACAAAATAGTATAATGATCCAACCATGCCCACCCTCACAATGCTTCTATAGCCTGCCAGAAGTAATGACATAGCACATGTGTACATTCTTTTCATCTCATCAATTTTTGATGAAAGACACTGATGTGTACGGCAGCAGTGGTGCGCAACACACCAAAATGATTTCTCTGGCAATGATTCCTCTAGTGGTCAACTGTTTTACTGTTGTGTTTTGGCTTAATATGCTAAAACTTTTGTGTTCTGGGCTATAGTTCTGTCATGTCTAATTGCTTTTTCCTTTATTTCATTTTATGTTGCTTTGTAATTGTGCTGCGTACCTGCGTACCTCTGGGGTAGATTTTAAAAAATACAAAACAAAGAAAAAATGAAGGTTGTACAAAAATGGCTTCTCTATGTGAGCATTACTGTACAGCAAAGTCATACTCAGAGTTTGCACATGATAGAGAATTAAAGTGGTTACCATTACATGCGACAAAGCATGCAACAGCAGAAATAATCAAATAAATTTGCAAGCTGAACGGCTCAGTGTTATTTTGGCATTCTATAGGGAGGGTTTGACATTTTCTCAGTGACTTAAGATCAAGTCTATTTCAGAGTAAGGTTTACAAGAGAGGGCTGGACTGCTTCAACACTTAACAAACTGGTTAAAACAGAGTAAAGCTGTCCAAAAAATAAAATGTATAAAAACTACATATTTGATACTCAATATTGCCTGCTAAATATTTGGGGCAATGTTGAATGCTTTACAAATTAAGTAGTGCCATATTTTTACTTGCTGTCGTCAATGTCATCTGCAGGGTTCTAAGGGAGAAAAGGCTTGTGAGAAAAGGAATGCTCATCCATGAGAAATTGATATTTTTATATATTGATATTTATTATATTTACTAGATTAATATCCCCCTTTAGTTTGGATAGTGGATCGTTCCAGCATGGCACGTGGTGAATGGTTCATTCTGACACGCTACTTAAATGAGCTTTTTTCCTATTTGATATAGTTGATATTAATTGTGTACCAGAATAACCATTGGCTCCTTCAGCCCATGCACTTCTATAAAGGATGTAATATTCTATCACACTCAACAAGTCATTTAAACAGGAAGCATGAACACCCTATCTACATTGGTCGTGACACGTCTTGGATGATCCCATTATAATCAGTTCAGATATAGTTTAGATGCAATACTATTGTAGTTTGAAAAATGTTGTTGAATGCCAGTTTTCTTTTTCATTTCGGTAGCGAAAAAATATTAATAAATGGCTTTTTCCATTTAAAACCATCCATTCATTTTTTACAGCTTATTTTTTGTAAGGTCATGCTGGAGGCCATGCATGTCTTTGCACTGTAAGGGGAAACCGAAACATTCAGAGGAAACTCAAAGCAAAATGGAAAGACTATAAATATCTCACAGAAGGTCATATAAGGCTTGAACCACAGAATGTTAGTTACTAGCTATAGTTTTAGCTTCAGACGTCATGCTCACGGACCAATGGCTGAGCGTCTGATGCATAAGACACACTTTTCCGGAAACACTTCAGCGAGTTCGAAGTTGTCCTCTGATGGGTTGAATTCAACAGGATTTGCGGGAGACATCTTTAACAGTCCGCCTGTAAACAACATGAAGCCGTCTAGTCAAAGACTAGTCATGATCATTCATCATGATCGACTACTAAAGCTAAATTCTTGTGCGTATGCGAGGTTTACGGCATAAACTCATAAACATTGTTAAGTTTTGACATGTTCGTGACTGTACACCGGTCTGTTACTGTGGGGTCATTTCCACACTTCTAAACATGACGCGGCACAATGTGATCGGTTGCTTTACCTTTACGGCCAAAGTCCTTCAGTGTGAAGATCTGGCTACGCGAGACTAGCAACACCGTTGCCATCATTTACTTTCTAATCCTTACTATGATCAGTAGCAAGCTCACCTGAAAATACATTTTACATTACTTACAATACAGTGTTCAATTTACACAAAGAAAATGGAGAAACAACAATAAATCTTATAGCTTTAAACATCCTGTGGTCTGTCCATGGGTTATGATATGACAGCTGAAGATGCCCTCAATAAGATTTTCCAATTAAGAGGTGATCCAGAATCCTGCCATCAAGAACCAAACCCAATTACAAATTCTGACAGCAGCCTGTTTATTATTTCGTGCACATTCTCCCCTGTGTCTTTATTAATGCCTCTATTAAATCTCTTGCTGAAACACAAGTTTTATCTTTATAAATATATATCAAATTGATATACACATATTCTGAATTAAAGTTAACAGAACTGTATAACACAAGGCATAAAATAATACCATGACAATGCCTATGCCAAGCGTTCTCAGTTTTCTCTGAGGATGCACGGTGTTTTTTAATAAAACATTTCCTTCCTTTCCTTCAAATTCTGTTATCACTTGCACATCCTGATTCTACTGAATTAAAACATGTTCCTGTGTTGAGATTTGCTGCAAAAATCCTTTCAAATAATTTTCTTAACCAAATCCTAAGCTCTGACAATACACTAGAGGCAAATAACAGGACATTGAACTCAGCTAGCTTACAGTATGCACTTCCTACAAAATATAGACCGCTTCGTAGGGTTTCATTTGTTTTTTTAAATCTTAAGTATATTCGTTTAACATTTCCGGTTATAAAAGTTCTGTTGGTTCTATTCTGTTCAAACGATTGTCCAGTGTTTTCTTCTGGACCAGAATTGCTTAAGTCTTCTGAAGTGGTCTATAGTTTACCATAATAATATAGCACAATAACAATGATATTTCAGCCACTAATCAGAATGTTGTCTCATTTCTTTCAAACTACCAAAGCTGAGCAAGTTTGGTTGAATTTATTGACAGCATCTTTGCCTCTGGGTTGTTTCTCCTGGGATCCTAATTTCTGTTTCTCATTATAAACAATCTGATGTATAAAGACACAGATTTTGTGAACTCCCATCCACAGGGATAATGATGGCATGTTTTTCTAAAAGAGCACCAGGCAAAACAAAACGGAAAACAGAAAAATCTCACAGGAACCAATGCCTGGCTGAAACTACATCTTACAAACCACCTTGCCCCAAAGCCTATTCAAAACAACACACTTGAAACTGATCAAAAGGATTTCACTCAGTAGAAACTTCTATAATGCAGTGACATTTAGGGTTGTATAAAGGTGAATTTGAATACCATTGTAGACTCACATCTGAAATAGAGGGGGGGCAAGTGATATCCAGAGAACAGAGGGTACAAACAAATAAAGTCATAGCCACATGAGTGACATTTAAGCTGGTCAGCATTGCCAAGATATCTTACTGTATCTCTATCCTTGTTTTGAACATCTCAGTGTGGCAACATTTCTTACAGAATCTCTGCAGGAATTTTACATTCAATTACATTCTGCATGTGTGAAAATCTCCTAGTAAATGTCAAAAGGTAAATAAGGTGGGATGCTGTACGCTGTGAATCCATTGAAGCTGGAGATCTGGAGTCGCAGGCTATTTTGAAAGAAATATTGAAGCCTATGCTCCTAGCTCACTTTCAGGTCACTGGAATATTGGAAATCAGCACAGAGCTGCTCCACTGCTTCACCCATAGCTTATGGGGACACATAGGACTTCACAGACATCTAAGAGCATTTGAAGTGCACATGCCTTTTAAAAGTAGCTATTATTAGCATATGACCTAAAAAAAAACATTTGCTAGGTACACGCGTATTGAAAGTGAAACTTATAACATCTTAACAACTTATATTTAAAAGCGTTTTATAATAACCAGAAACCATAATATCACAGATAGCCTATAAAATATCAAATATATATTATAATCACTAATAAAAGACTAAAATGCAATTACGTTGACATGTGCACGCCCAGCTTTCTATTGTTTTAGAGAGGTGTCTCTACCTGGCTTGACTGTCAGGAAAATCAGGAAGTAGGAGATTTCAGGTCACTCGAAGCAATGTTGTGACATTACAGCCGAAGTGGGCAGAAGGAAAATGGTGCAAAGCACTGTCAAATATAAAGTGCTTCCAAGCGACGTACACGACGTAAACGAGAGCGACTTGGCTGAAGAGGAGGAGGATGACGAAATTACTATACATTTTCAGACGTAAGTTACAAAATGAAAGTAGCCTATTAATCTTTGTTTGACGCATGTTATGCAAGTTACATTCGCGATTTAGGACTTCTCAGTTTGTTGTGACTGCTTTCAATGAGTAACTACTGTATAAGCGCTCATATATGCTGTGTAGCAGGTGCACTGACGCTGTAACGACGCAACGCGACAATCCTATTATAACAAAAGAAACCGTCCCTCACGTGCTAATTATAATGCAAGTAAATATAATATAAGCTGTTATGGTTTTACTACAAATTATAAAAGGTTTATGGTTGTGATTGTTAAACCATGTTATAGTTTCGTTTAAGGGACTCATCCAAACACTCCTCGTAAACCTTGGCATTTGGGGACTGTGACAAATGGAGAATAACTCCTGTATGCCTATTTTTAAATCACGTTAAATGAAGTTAAAAATATAATTCTGACATTTTTTTTCCATTTTGTGCAAAACATTCTGTTTTTTGATGGGAGAATAGAAGGAAAATGTAAATAATCTGTAGGCATACAACAAGTGTCATGCTTCAAAATAGACCACAAATAAATAGGCTAGATAAAAAGCACAATAAAGTAGCCTAGTTATATTTCAAATATTTCAAAAGTACTTTTTTGCCACACTGCTGAGTAGCCTATTGCCATTCACATAGAGCGCGTCTTTGCGTCTAAATAAAGCGCACTATGAGCGCCTCCTCCACTATGTTGCGTCAAATAAAACAGTTCAGAAGCTGGCAACACTTGCCCCGCCTCCAAATTCTTCTGATTGGTCCACTGCTTTGGAACTGACATGATGAGCTGCGCTGCGTGTAAAAGTTGAAATTCTTTTAACTTGACACGCCGTCTTTAAAACGCGGATGTCATGTTCAAGGTGCTTTTTTACAGCAGTAAAAAAAACCCTGAAATTTTCTGTCAACATGGAGCCACAGAAATATACTGTAAAATACTTATTTCTGTAAAATTACAGGATATAAGTATATATAATACATTTGTTTGTGTTAATTTGCTGTATTTTAGAGTTTTTCACATTATTTCAAAAATTAACTCTTGTCAGAAAAAATTCTGCCAGCTGGGACGCAGCTGGGGCGCCAGAAATAAACTTTAAAATAACAGTTTTTCCCTGTAAAATTACATATTTCCCATGCTTTTTCTGGTATTTTAAAAATACATGAAAAATCTGAAAGAAAAAACTGTAACATTTTTACATAGAAAATCTGTAAAAAATAACAGAAATTACTGTGTGTTTTTTTAGTATAGCGCATTGGAATGTTTTTGTGTGAATGGCCCCAATGGCTCAACCTGCACCTTTTGCAAAATCATAAAGATGCTTATGTTTTTCAGCCTATGTTTTAACTGTCTCATCATGTCAACATTTTTGTCTGTACATTCCAACGTAACCATGGCATGTATCTTTATTATTGTTAATTCACTATGTATACTTTCATTATTTACTCATGTTCTTTCTCTCTGCCAACGCTCAGAAATTTTTCTTGTGACTTCAAAAATACTGTAGTCCACACATCATATTGACTATGTGTTCGTGGTGCCTTTTGGAATTTGACAGACACAATTACTCTGAATTGTTGTATAGATAACTTTTGGTTTACAGAAAAAAACGTCTCTGCCAACTGTGTTGTATTATTCTGGTTTGTTCATTTGTCTATTCTTAGTTATTTTTATTATGTTATACAGGCCCTTCAATCAGCAAAGAGGGAGAAAAAGAAGGGACACTTATATCAGGATCATGGTGGCCCTGATTCTTCTAGGAATAGTTTGTGGGTTTATGGTGTGTGAGTGGAATGGGTATTGGTCTGAAACTGAGGACCATTACCAGATGCCCAACATGACAAATGAGAACTCTGAGGAAAAGGAGCATGACCACCACCATAACCATCATGAAGATGATACTGATAATGACGACAATGACCACGATCACAAAGAGGGAGATGATCACCATTATCATCACAGTCACACCCATGAGCACAGTGAATCTCTGTACCACCATGCTGCTATCATTACAGACTCAGGCAAGATTCTATAAGTTATAGAATTACTCTATATGTAACAGTATACTGATAAAATAATAAAAATAATGGTATTACAGGATTTTAGATGAAGACAATGTATCAATGTGTTTCGGAACAAATCTTGATGAAGCTCATGTGTGATGTGGCATTTTACAGCAATCTGCTCTAGGATGGGTAAAGAGATTCTGGAGGTGAAAGGGAATGTGGTAGATGCAGCAATTGCTGCTTTACTCTGCCTTGGAGTTGTCCACCCACATACTGCAGGATTAGGTCAGTGAATTATTTCTAAAAATCTAATATTTTATTGGCACAGTCTTGGTTGGCAATGATAAGTCCACTGCTATTTGACATGAACAATTAATCCGTTTTTAGTCCTTTTTAAACACTGAATTTTCCTGAACCTGAGGGTAGACTGCGTTCAATTTTTTATTTACAATACTCTTTAGATTGCATAAGCATGATTACATATTAGTGATAGTGTTAAGTATTTTAAAAGTTAAAATAGATGAAAGTTTTATCATGACATTATAATGACAATTAAGCTTAGGACACAAACAAGTCCATTATCCTCCCAGAAAACCTTTTTCATAAATATTTTAGCAGTTTATATTTTCCAATCTTGAATGCATTAGTTAGCACTGACTTTCCTTTTTACATAGTTTTCTAAAAGTGCAAAGTTTGCTGAATTATTCTTTTTCTGCTTTTCTTTAAGGTGGAGCGTTTTCAGCTATTTTGTACAACCACACTCTGAACTCATTCAAAGCAATACAAGATACTTCTCAAAAACTGCCTGCTTATGCAGCTCCCTCGCTGTTGCAGGGCCTCAGATTATTACACTCTAACTACGGACATTTAGAATGGACTGCGCTTTTCGAAGGCGCCGCAAAACTTGCAAAAAATTTCCGTATTGATGGAATCCTCTCCAGGGCTTTGGCAACCCACAAAGACAAAATACTCGGGTCAAAACTGTGCGATGTGTTCTGCGATGCGGATGGCCGCGTGAAATCGGAGGGCGCAGATGTCGCCAACGGGAAGCTATCAGAACTTTTGCTGAGCGTTGGGCAAAACGTCTCCCATTTTTCGGAAATAGTGGCCGTAAAATTGGCTCAAGACATTTCTGAAGCCGAGAGACCAGCTTTTCTTGCTGCTGCTCGGGCCGGCAGTGGAGAAATCAATGAGCCCCTTATTGTGAAACAAGAGAAATACACCATTCTGTCAGCCCCCTCCCAGCTCACAGGCGGAATGGTATCCAGGATATTAGATGCAGTCAGGGAGCGAAACCTCTCTTTTCAGAGCGATGGAGAACTTAATAACACCGCCTCCTACAACGCTCTCCTAAATTTGGCAAACGAATTTTTCAACACAAGTCAGAATCATTCCAGCTTGAGAGAGCTATTGGCATTAAACACTTCATGCAGTCACATAGGCGTCCTCGACAGTCACAACAATTTTATAATCATCTCTACTTCGCTCAACAGCACGTGGGGATCTGGACAATACTTTCCACAAAGTGGAGTAATTCTGAGTGATTTTACCTCAGACATCACTGAGCTGCCTTATTTTAGTTTTCCTCTCGTGGTAAAGATAGATGAGGAAGATGATGCAGATGATCATCACAGTGATGTTGCTCATGAAGAAGAGGAACATGAGATGCAGTTGGTTGCTGTGACCGGAGGTCTTTCTGCCCTGTTTCAGTCTGTGGTTATGATTAGGAACCTGATAGACTTTGAAATGTCTGCTCAGGAAACTTTGAAGAGCCCTCTTCTCTATATAGAGCAGAGAGAGCCCAACTTTCTGTCCGGCTGCATGTCTGTTTCAGAGGGAAATGGACAGTTACAGGAGGCGGGCGAATGTTCGGGACACTTTATGTCCATACTGCTGCAGCTGAAAGCAGAACATGTTGGAGTCTATGGAGCCCCTACATCTGAGGTCCATGCTGATGGCGTAGACTGAGGCAAAAAACATCTCCACACTGGCTGTTAAACACATTCTTATTGCCAGTGGTGGAAGATGATCTAATATGCAATAAGTGACTTGACATCTTTGTGACATCTTTACCGGTTAAAAAAAATGAATTGGCACTTAAAAGCGCTGCTTTGAGGACAGCGTCTTAATGTGTATTTATTGTTCTGCCGTGTCAAACTTTTCTATATCCTTGAGTGAAGAACAAAGAACTTTACAGTACACATGCACTTAAAAATATAATCTTAAAAATAAAGGTCACTAAGAGTGAGGCCATAGGAGAACCATTTTTGGTTTTCCAAAGAACCGTTCAGTCAAAGGTTTACAGAAAGGTTCTTCGAATGTTCTGTATGGAACCATACAGTCAAAAATGATTTTTCTATTGTGTATGCATCGTGTAGCACCTTTATTTTGTTTTTAAGTGTATCAAAAATGTTTTGCTGTTTAATGTCTGTTGCTACTTTGCAAGATTCAGTTGTATTTCAAAACTGCTGAAAAGTGATATAGATACTCTAAACGCACACATCTTTTCTTTAAAGCCATTTTATTTATTTATTTTTAATTCCTTGCAGTGACAACTTTCTATTGATGTTTTTCTGTTTGATCCTGTAAATTATAGACTATTCAGTGCACAAAAGCCCATCGGGTGAATCAATACAATGAGCAAAGTACTGCCACTTTGTTTCTAAAGTCTCACAATCTAAATCTACTGGGAAATGAACCAACAGTGTGGATTGCATATCGTTTTAATAAAGATCAAGCATATACAAAATATATAATGTTTTTTGTTTAGCTCAATTTTAAATGTTTTATAGCCTTCGGAAGTATATATTTGCTTCTAAATGTCCAAAATGATCATTCAGATGACTGTGTGAAACAATGAGTTACCAGGAACCAAAGCTGCCTATTGTAATTTTTATCTTTGCATATGATATACATGATGTATATTTTGTCCATACTGAATATTTTGTGCTTTTGAGATTTTTAATTGTAAAAATTGTCAGCTTTGATTTGAGTTCTCCTGTATTTTGTAATATGATTGTTCATGCAGCATGGAATTATTGGGTGGAATGGCTCAAGAAGACTACCCCATTCTTTTTTAGAATCTGTCATTGTTGGTTAAAGCTGATGTGCTGATGTGTTAATGTTTGAATGTTCAAATACAGAGACAGCAATAAGAATTTTTAGTTTTGTTTCTCGGGAAAGAATAAACACTGTGGTGTTATCAAAACATTGTTTTGTTTAAGCAAAACATTGTTTTGTTTTTGCTGTTTGTTTTAGCATTCTGAGCAGTCTGATACAGCAACATCGTCTAAAGGGAGTACAGTATTTTTGCCCCACAACAAATCATTATTTTTGCATTGTTTTATTATATTTGCATTGTTTTTTTCATTTGTTGTTGACACATTATTATTTTAAGTTTCCCAGCAAGATGACAAATGCACAAAATATGTGACTTTTTACAAGATTTTCCTTGAATGCACTGAATTTACAAATATATTAAAGGAAACAATTTTACAAAACAAAAATATTGTATGTACTGTATGTAACTAGATTAAACACTTAATACAACTATGGATATAATTGATTGTAATAAAAAATGTATGGAATGCCTCGTTCCATCCATATACATTGTGTCAGAAAATTGAGTGTTGCTCACTCTTTGGATTTGTATAATTCATGTGCTGTCACTTATGGGCTCTGCATGGCCACAAACTAACTCATATGCATGTCTTGATTAAAACATGTTACTCTGCTCTATCTCTTTAAATGTTGTTGCCTTGGTTGATGTCAGTTTAGAATCCTGCTGAGCCATATATCCTTTGCAATACAGATGATTATTCAAAACAGTTACTTCAGATGATTTTAATATCACATCCTAATTAGACTGTGAATTGTGACACATATTTAAATGACATTTTATGAATTTTAAGACTGACTTAAATGACTTTCATTAACTTTACCTCAGTTATCCACTCTTCATTTACAGAGATGCGGAGAAAAATGAAACCCCAGCCAATCTCACTGTTTCTCCCATCTCAGCTTGACATCTTTCATCCATTCTCATTTAAACAAGAAAAATAGCGCAAGACTTCTTCAACACGTGACAGAGACTTGGGGACACAAAATACTATTACTTTCAGAATGTCAGGCTTGAGAATGGCTTGATTTGTTTGTGGATGTGGGTGGATGTGTTTTGCTAGATTAAATGTCTTTGTACAATGTGTGCTCTATGGTAGCATTAGTGTTCAGATAAAAAATTACTATTATTATTAAGTCATTTGTAAATAAATATATGCTAAAATATTCCTAATTCAGGCCATAGCATTAATTTGTAAAAACAGATTATTGCTTTGTTTATGTGCAATAAAAGATTACATGGCAGGCATAAATATTCTTTCTTTTCAGAAGCTTGGCTTGCAATAGGAGAATGATAGTATCTATTTCATGTTGCCTGGAGGAGCCAGACACAGTCGGTGGCAACACATTCAAGATGGCCAGCAATGAATTTTCCATTTGATTCATGTCAAAGGCAGTTTTGTTAGGAAATTATATAATCTGGTGACAACAGACAGTACAAATTAGTTTGTAAGATCAATAATGTAATATGTGACCTTGTACCACAAAACCAGTAACAAGTAGCGCGGGTATATTTGTAGTAATAGGCAAAGCCAACAATATATGGTATGGGTCAAAATAATAGATTTTTCTTTTATGCCTAAAATCATTAGGATATTAAGTAAAGATCATGTTCCATGTAGATATTTAGTAAAGTTCCTACTGTAAATATATTAAAACTTTATTTCTGTAAGTGGATGCAGAAACATCGCTAACAAAAATGTCCAGAAACGTCTACAAACTTCACTCACTGCTGCCCGCTCTTTGGGAATCACCCACTGAAGTTTGGTATCTATGTAAAGCTTAGAATTTCAGCTTTCGGGTTTATCTATTCTCCACAACGAGAGTGATAAAACAAACCTGTTTCTTTTTAGCAGCGGCCTACTACAGTGCCTCTGATGGACACCCTCAGATTCCATTTTTTTAAATGGTTATATCTCTGCCAAATATTTTCCTATCCTAACAAGCAGTACATCAATGGAAAGCTAATATATTCTGCTTTTAGATCAAAACTGGTCCAGGGTCACATACTGTTTAGGATTTAGTGTTGAGCGAAAAACTATGGAACGATAATTGCGGGACACAATATATTTCAACTCATTTCCGAAAAGTAACAATTCTCTTAAGGAATTAAAGAACCAGATTTAATACAGAAAAAATAAAACGTTTATTTGCTTTATCATTTGCTTTGCTTTAAAATGTCTCCCTCTGACCTGATCCTCACTAGGTAAATACAACAGGAAATATGAGGTTATTATCTGAGGTTTCTTAATAAATCCTGGTCTTGGCAATGGACACTTTCCTAAACCTTCTATAAATCAACAATCAGTTATGCTGCAAAGGCAATACAATGCAATCCAAAGTACAATCATACATTCCACTTAAAACAACTATACTATACATTTACATTTACACATTGTGACTTAATCATAACTATACTTATATTTAAAAAATGTACAGTATCACATTTTTGTGTCTCAGTGCAAAAGATGTTTAGAAAGAAAGGAAAACTAAAAAAGCAGTGCCCTTGGTATATCCACGAAAAATGTTCTTCCGTTGCATCCTCTAAACACAATAAAACATTTGGTCATTTCAGTGCCAGAAAACAATGAATAAATTACATGACACATTTTTCAATTTTACAGTCACTGTCAAGTAGCAGCAGCGAAATCAGCATTGACTTTTTAAATAATGCACTAACAACAGTGCATCGCTGTACTGACACGAACCATTCCAAGATACTAACAATGCAAACGATATTAACGATAATAGTAATCCAAATAACGATGACCAAAAACTCGTACGTATGTGTGTTTCAGTCGAAAGTTATTTACAGTGCATCAGTAAGTTCTCTGGCTTTGTTTTCCGTGTTTGTATATTCCAAAGGAAGGAGACGAAAGGCAAAAAAGTCAACGTCGCTAAACTCTAAACATCATCAGCTGGTGCATATGCTGTTAATGGTTATAATAGCTGGGTCCACCAATCCCATCTCCTCATGCTCATTCACACAGAGCTGGTAGCCGCAGCCTCGCCGTCGTTTCAGAGGAGTGACTTTCACGTCGGGTTTGGCACGCGGAGGCAGAAGGAAGCCGACGCTTCCTGCGATCAGCATGTGCCAGATGCTGTGGATGTAGAAGTAGTTCTCCTCCGTCTCCACGAAGGCGTACAGGGCCACTGCTGATGTGGCGATGGTGGTGCCGGGAAACAGGAAAAACACCCAGCGCTTCCAGGTTGGTGGGTAACAGCGGCGCCGACGGATGGTGCGCACAGTCTGAAGGACACAAAGCAGAAGCCACGTTTAGGCACGAATCAGCAAAACAACACACACACACACACACACACACAAGGAGAAAAAAGCACTGATAAATGGGACGCACAGACCCGTAGAGACACTCTGATGATCGTGAGCCACTGTTGGGGCTTGGATCCAAATGCTCACACTTATAATGTTGGACATACAATTTACAGACTTCATAGAAATTCAATTCAGCACCCTAGAGATCCTGATATTTATGAACACAGTAAAGCACGCTGTCTTCGCACACTCTGCACACAAGCTTTACATCGCTCATGCTGGAATGAATCTCATTATACTGTATTAAATCTATCAGCAGAGCACCGACGATACACATATATTCAGATGTAGTCTAAGAGCGTAATACTGTGTCAAATACAAAATATCTTTAAAGGAGTAGTAGTTCACCCAAAAATAAAATGTATTTCATTATTTATTCCAAATCTTGTCATTGTAAACCTGTATGACTTTCTTTCTTCTGCAGAACACAAAAGAAGATATTTAGAAGAATGTTTGAAAACGAAACCCGTTGGTCCCCATTGACTTGCATTGGTTTTGTGTCAATACAATAGAAGTCAATGGGGGCCAACGGTTTTTGGTTACCAACTTTGACAAGTAAATGATGACAGAATTTTTGTTGTCAGGCAAGTTATGGTCTTACAGTAGACTAATAATTCATATCTTTTCTTTTTTTTAATCAGACTATAGCCATTCATTATATCACAAACTGCTTCCTTTCAGCACACAGAGCATGAAATACTCTCATTTTCTCCATCTGTCATGACATTTCAATTAAACTCCAGCACTAGTTGAGAGCTGTAGACTAGTTCTTTGCCCCAGGTTATAATTTTACATGCATGCAATAATGCAATATAGAATGTGGATCTTAGCATATACTCACAGCAGATTTTTAATATGCCATGATAGCACAGCACAGAATTGAAAGCATGGCGTTAAAATGTCTATTTATACTTCAGAGACACTTCAAAAGCCATGATTCTACATTGTTGCTCCTGTCCAACTGAAAAATGTTCAGCAGTCAGTCAAACAAACGTGTGGATTCTGATGACTCAGTCACACTTCTGCCGCATATAGAACACTGTGAGCCCTCAGAGACTATTCCAATCTTATATTCCCTCGGATTACTAATTGTGTTCCAGCTTTAGTGCAGCTTCCAGGGAAATTTTAAAACCTAGGTACATACAATACATACAGTGAGTTTGTGAAACTTTTCTGAAAATAAGCACTTAAACTATATAATAAAGTTTTTTACACAATTCAAGGAGCACACTGCATGTTCCTTGTTTACAGTTTGCTGTTCAAGCAGCCAAACACACATGTTTGATTCTACACAACTGTACAGTTCTTCTGTTAAAGTACAAGGACATTTTATAGAGTGCATTGATGACACATCAGCAGAGATTCACTCTGTGCTTCAGCCAGCTGTTGTTTACACCCATGCCCATTCATTGGTTGTGTCAAGGTATTGAAAATGTATAAATAGGGTTCAGATTTAACACATGCAAGTACAATATGGCTTAGATGAGTAAATAAGATATGGTAAGAATAAAAATTTTAAGAAATGACTATTGGTGGTATTAAGTCTTAATTCATCCTAAATAAAACAACTGATTTACTGTAGATTTCTACTAAGTTAAGTTCTCTAGTTTAAAGGGCCTCTATCCCAGGTGTTTTTCGCAATGTAAAAATAGTCTCTGGTATCCCCATAATGTGTCTGTAAAGTTTCAGCTGAAAATACACCGCAGATCTTTTATTACACTGTGCTCTGTGTGTCCATTTTTGCCTGTGAGGAAAAACTTGCTGTTTTGGGGTGCGTCACTTTAAATGCAAATGAGCTGCTGGTCTCCGCCCCCTTTCCATCAGGAAAAGAGCCTGCGCTTCAGTAACAAAACAAAGCTGAAGAGAATGATCACATAAAGCGAATGAGAAACACTTTCTCATTTTAATAAACCAAACACATTGCTTTAATAAGTGAAAATCCACAGGACAAACGCGTTATCTGTCTTTACAATGAGTACATTGACTTTATTAAACGCGTCATATAAAAACTAAAAACACGAACTCTGTCAGTGAAAGCACTGCGAGGTCTGCGCGCGAATCCAATCAAAGCATGCGCGTGAGGTCTGCCCGCGTCCCCGCGAATGCACACGCGAGGTCTGTCCGCAAATGCAGTCAATGCACACGCGCAATCTCTCACACATTCTTGTAGCTCACTCCTAGTCCAGTATGAAAACAATGGCAGACAGTGTACAGCTGGATGAGGGCGGAGACAGGAGCAGTCCATCAGCAGTCATGGGCAGGGCTTGATGAGTGTGACATCACATTGTTCAGAGAACGCAATCGGCTCGTTCAAGAGGACTGATGAGGTTTATTGCGAATTATAGAAAAGTGAATGGGTGGACCTTTTACATTCTATGGTGGTTCTGTGCACACACTCCTGACACACAGTTATGTTTAAACACATTTAAAAGTGCATTTTTTAGGATAGGGGCCCTTTAAGGCTACCTAACATTTATAATAAGTTCAATAAACCATCGTGGCAAAGACACATTTCTTATGTCAACCTTTGCTCCATCCACTTATGTCCAAGTATACAATGTGTACAAACAGTGGAAGAGGATGACTGGAGTTAGACAAACCCACAACTGCTTATTTCATCCATAGATAATGATGTTTTTCAAAAACTTCATCTTCATTCCATTATTTAAAATCTTTCTCCACATACCGAATCGACTGTAGATTTGTATTGAAGAAGTGGATTTATCCACGTCCATTGAAAATCATGTTTTTTATTATATTAGGTCATAAAATAAAATAAAAGAATCACCATGGCACATTACTGTATGTCGTCATTTGTTTTAAATTTTTATATTCAGTGTTTTTTCACTATTCATCCAAATGGACCTTAGAAACAACTTTTGTTGCTTATTAGCTTAAAATTAGTTTAGCCCTTCGTGAGAGGCAGTCGTGGCCCAGTGGTTAGAGAGTTGGACTCATGACCAGAAGGTTGCTGGTTCGATTCTCAGGGCTGGCGGGTAACGGCTGAAGTGCCCTTGAGCAAGGCACCTAACCCCCACTTGCTTACTATACAAAATGTACAAATGTAATGTAAGTCGCTTTGGATAAAAGCGTCTGCCAAATGCATAAATGTAAATGTAAATGTGAGACATGTTAGATGCCATTTTGTTGCGACGGAGAGGAACCGTATGTGCAGACATTTGGTTTGTGCGCTTGGCTGAGGAGCCACTGATGCGAGGCTACCGTCTGCGGGATTACGACTGAACATCTCTCGTCGGAATCCCCCCTGAAGGCAGCGATACTGCAGCGCCACGGGAAACTCGATAGGCCTGGGATAGCCGGGGGGGGGCGACCCTCCGGCGGAGAGCCGAACGCAACGGGGCCAAGAAGTGCCCGACACGTGCCCCCCTCTTTCGACATGCACCGCAAGTTTGTGAGAGACCCGGTGCCAAATGACTCGTAGACAACCTGATTCTGGACCGGGGTGTCATAAGTGCCAGAGCAGCTCCTCGCTGCGATCCATTGAAAGTCATCCCCGGGTTCAACCTTTTGTCATAAAATCTGGCTTAGATGAGTAAGCCAGAGAATACAAAAACTTAGGCCTGACGGAGTCTAAACCGAGAATACAAAAACCTTATGTAAAGATGGTAAATACTGTAAATACTCTTACTATAATTAAAATTCTGCTGTATGTTTTTTTTTTGACCCAGTTCTATACACAGAGGTCTGCAAGATTAAAATGAACTGGATTTCTATACTACATAGGCCTACGGTCTCATTTAACAAGCAACAGTGTTACATTTGTATAACACTGGTTATAATAAAGGAGCAAAACTGCAGACAGCATAGCCATTCTGGACATGTCAACCAACATTTGATCAGGAATGCATGTGCTTTACTCTCACATGTTCCCTTTGACTTCCATTGATTCCAATATATGTCTTTCTTCGTAAGGTTATTGTTTTGAAGAAGAAGGTTTGATGTCCAACACTCATGGTCTTGAAATTAAATAGTACAGAGCGCTCCTGAAAATAAATCACTTATTTAACCTCCTCTAAGGAACACGCACTAATTTATTTCAAGCATCTTCTGATATTGATTAGATGATGCATGAATCAATGACGCCTGGACACTTGGCATGCAGGAACACAGTAGGTCAGGCCTCACATCTAGTTAGCATGCTTTTGCAGCATTGTTTTGAGAGAAATGCTAAATTTCAAGCGAGGAATTTATCACTCAGCCTAAACTTTCAGAAAGTATGCTCCTATTCAACATAATAGTTTTTGGTTATTCAGCAGTTATTTATCATGTTGTCCTTGTGATGCTAAATAATGCATTAAACTCAGGGTCATCACATAGTATTACTTTATTTTAAAGAATAAAAAAACATATGCACATCAAACCAACTGCTTGAATTTGTCAAGGAAAGGAAAGTGTAGTGGTGGTTTTGTTCATTTTTATATTCAGTGTTTTTTCACTATTCATCCAAATGGACTTTAGGAACAACTTGGCTAAAGTTTACGACTTTTGTTGTTTTGTTTAGGGACTAATAATTTCAAAGATGCATCAAGAAACAGTAAACAAGAACGTGTCTGACTAAATCTAAAACACAGAGATGCATCAACATTTTCATTATAGCCAGAATATTGACCTCAGTTCCAATTAACATGATCTAAAGCAGACCATTGTAGCAGGACAACCCTGAAATGTACATATAGCCGAACTGATAAAATTTTTGGAAAGAAAAATCTGTCAAAAAACGATATAAATGGCAGCTACAAAAAGTTTATTGTTTAATGTCAACATTGTACTTCATTTGGTGTTAGCAAAACAGCATCTTACACAGTATTATATTGAATATTGTATATTATTTCAACACAGTACTGCCTAACGTACAATACATTATTTCATAATAAAACAAAAATAAGTCATACTCTGGGTGTATTAACATTTATAAACACATGTATAAACACTCATGATGCATTGTTTTGTACTCTTTTTTCCTTTTAAAGGAAATTAGTAATCTTGTTAGTGGTTTTATAATAAGTAATCTATTGGCAGGAATATTTTAAATCATAATTTCGTTTTTATAAGTATAACAAAACAAAATCAATATCTTTTAAAGTAACCCCTGGAACTGCTTGAGTTGGTTGTTTTCTTGGGAATCACTGTTCTGCCAGAAGCAATTGAACCGAATTGAATGTAATGAAGTGTTCAAGCTCAAATTGCGGTTGTTATTTGATAAGTAATGAAACTCATACAATGCACTCTCTGTAAATGTGAGAGACCAGACCCCATCCCCCTGAATATTTGTCTCTCTCTCACTCAGCATTGCTTTGTCTCTCGATCGCTCTGGAGCGCTTCACTTTCATTCATCTTCTCTGCTCTGCATGACTGATCTAATTTCAGCTCATCTGTGTACATTCGAAACGCAGAACCTAAAAATAACGCAACACAAGGCAAAGAGAAGCCCTGAAATGGTAACTGGCCCGTAAACATAGTGAGTGGATGTGGCATGTTTCAAACTTGATAAATTGTAGCTCTTTTCATCAGTGCAAAAAGGAATGTTAGAATCGCACAGCGGGATGCTTTGTATTGAGTCTGTCTGGGCCAGATTACTGAGTATTGAAATGGTGTAAGTTGGCAGGTTTTAATTACACAGAGCCATTACGTGTCATGTAGATGATAGACATGTTTTCACTAGTTATGTTACATTTTGTACACACAAAAAAAATAATCGGAGTAATGTGTCGTTTTGATTCAAATAGATTCTATTTAATTCTGTTTCAGTTATATTTGCCATAACTGACATTTTAAAATACTGTATAATCCTGCACTGTTCAAATGTAAAAAAAAATATTCAATTTGATCAAGTTCATGAAAACATTGCTTGCTGTGTTTACATGTTTACAGATGTTTTTATTAAAGTCATAGTTTGTGATCTTATATCTACTCCTGTTTTGTATTGCCCAATAGTGTAAACAAATAAAATATATTTATTTGCATTATAGAACTTTAGTTTAGTCTTAGTTTAGTCTTTCATTGATCACACCCCACCATTGCAATTACACAGGCTGGTTGATATGAATGTACCATCAGCTCCATTAAGCGATCATTTGAACTGACACATGTAATGACTGCTAATATGTCAACGCTAATGGACAAAAAAACACACAAAAAAAATAATCGGAGTAATGTGTCGTTTTGATTCAAATAGATTCTATTTAATTCTGTTTCAGTTATATTTGCCATAACTGACATTTTAAAATACTGTATAATCCTGCACTGTTCAAATGTAAAAAAAAATATTCAATTTGATCAAGTTCATGAAAACATTGCTTGCTGTGTTTACATGTTTACAGATGTTTACATGTTTACAGACGCAGAACCTAAAAATAACGCAACACAAGGCAAAGAGAAGCCCTGAAATGGTAACTGGCCCGTAAACATAGTGAGTGGATGTGGCATGTTTCAAACTTGATAAATTGTAGCTCTTTTCATCAGTGCAAAAAGGAATGTTAGAATCGCACAGCGGGATGCTTTGTATTGAGTCTGTCTGGGCCAGATTACTGAGTATTGAAATGGTGTAAGTTGGCAGGTTTTAATTACACAGAGCCATTACGTGTCATGTAGATGATAGACATGTTTTCACTAGTTATGTTACATTTTGTACACACAAAAAAAATAATCGGAGTAATGTGTCATTTTGATTCAAATAGATTCTATTTAATTCTGTTTCAGTTATATTTGCCATAACTGACATTTTAAAATACTGTATAATCCTGCACTGTTCAAATGTAAAAAAAAATATTCAATTTGATCAAGTTCATGAAAACATTGCTTGCTGTGTTTACATGTTTACAGATGTTTTTATTAAAGTCATAGTTTGTGATCTTATATCTACTCCTGTTTTGTATTGCCCAATAGTGTAAACAAATAAAATATATTTATTTGCATTATAGAACTTTAGTTTAGTCTTAGTTTAGTCTTTCATTGATCACACCCCACCATTGCAATTACACAGGCTGGTTGATATGAATGTACCATCAGCTCCATTAAGCGATCATTTGAACTGACACGTGTAATGACTGCTAATATGTCAACGCTAATGGAGGCGAAATTACATGGTTTAGGTTAAATACTATAATAAATGAGCAAACAAAAAAGTGTTAGAATTACTATTCCTGCTTTTCTCCCAGTCTAGATGTTTATTTTTTTGAGGAAAAGAATCTTAAATTTTGTCTCCCCAGTAGTTGTTCACAGTTGACTCCTCTTTGCAAAAATAACCCCCACAAGGGAGGGTAAGGATATAACGTTCACTTGCCAGAGGCTCCAGCAAAGACTTTGCTTGTCCAACACTCATTATAGTTTTTATCTTCTCACTTCAGGAAAAGCAGTGTGGTCGCTATAGAAATTAGCTTAAAGAACAACCTGTCTGGTAATGGACTGTAAGGGCATTTCCACTACTGACAGAACAGAGAAACATTTAATGCCACACTGTGCTAATGTGTAGATAAATACAGCCCTTTCCCATGTGCTTTGAATGAAAGGTTGTGCGCTGGGCCAGGTAACTAGAAATGCCTTCATGAATTATAGATATTAAATAAGTGCTACAGTATTTTGTCACTCAGCAATCCTGTGAGTATGTTGTCATTCAGAAAACTGATTCCAGACTGAAAAGAATATTGAGGTTATTTTTAGACACCAGGAATGTGTTACATTCCAACTGAATACATTTGGGAACTACAAAAGTGTTTCAAAACCAATGGTGCTCTATAAATTACAGCAGGACTGCGCCAATATGCACAAATCCGTGGAGAAAACAAAACGTATCTGACCCGTTTCAAATCTACACAATTTGTTGTATGTTAAGGCTTCATGAAAGAGATCAGACATCGCAGCCTTGATGAGTAAAGAAGACAAACGCCAGTGTCATGCACCAACGTAAATCACAAGCTTCAAATGTTATCAATGATCTTTCTAATCTCTCCCATTATACTTCTATAAGACTGTGTCTATCACGCTGTTCAATGCAGTAATGCCATTTGATATGTACATTTAGTCATTTAGCAGACGCTTTGTCTCTTTCATGCATTTTTAAGTTGAAATTACGTCAACACATCAAATAATGCTTCACGTTCCAATGCGAATCAGTGGGTCTTTAAAAATAACCATAATGAAAAGTGATGAATTTAACTTTCTCATTTTTTGTAAATTGTTTTCTAAAATGTATACAGTGTTACATATTACATATTTAAAACCATTTAAGCATTTCATATCATTTAGTTTTGCCTTCCACTAGCATGTATTGTGGCAATTGCAGTCAAGTGTCTGTCGCATTTCAACAAAAAATACACCTTAGGAGTGACACAAAGTCACCTAATAGCAAAACTGAAAATGCAAAAATGCATGAAAATTTTAAAGAAATCTAGCTTATTCTATTATATTTTGATTTTTGAACGGATCCTAAAATACACGTATAAACAATAGCATATTGTGTTGTTTAAACATGAATATGACCTTGTTTTATTTGCAGTATTCAAGATCTGTAAACATTGCCTCTTATTTTCACCAGTTTGTCCCATTACAATTCTGCAAATAAAAAAATATATTTTAATTTGGAATTTGGGAGTGTTGTCACTAGTTCACAAAATGAAACAAAACAAACACGTGCTAAACACATACCTATAAATATTATATTCAGAAAAACTGAAAATAATATTGAAGTTTTTATTTTTCATTTTTGCTGTGTCTGTATATCAGCCTTGCTATCTCCTACTTCTCTATTACGAGCCACCACTTGTTGTATACAAGCATACATGTCTTTTATCTACTTACAAAGCTGGAAAAAACGTGTTATAGCGCTCAAAAGCGAATAAATAGCCTAAATAAATAAATAAAACTATGCTAACATAATCATCCGTAACAAACAACAACATCCCTATCTCACAACCACAGCTCCAACATCTGTTAATTTTTTATGCTCTGTGATTGCCCGATCCATGTCTAGTATATTAACTGACTTGCTTTCTGGCATGTGTTATTGATGAATAAAACATTTAATACACTGCTTTACAGTGCTGTCTGGAAGACACGGTCTCTATGCACGTGAGTAATACGCTCAGTTGTTGCTTACCCAGGCGATGGCCATGATGCCCAGAGCGAAAAGGCTGGGACCCAGCAGATTCCACAGGCCATGACGGTCCAGCTGTAAGGCCATGGACAAAGCCATTGCTCCCAGCAAGTATAGCACCTGGTAGAAAAAAGGCAGAAAAGGGAAAATATAAGACAACTCAACATGTCCAGGGGCGATAGTGAATCCCCAGCCCAATTAGGGGCATCTTGCAGGGAGACAAGAAGTAAAGCAATGTGCTTCTAAAAATGCATCTCTTGCTCCCTCCCCCTCTCTCTCTCTCTCTCTCTCTCTCTCTCTCTCTCTTCAAGTTTAGAACTGTTGTGACACAGGTGATTTGATTAGTGTCTGCAAACTGCAGCATTCAGCAAAATGCATTCACAGACGTGCACACACACACAATCACCTCCTACATAAATAGAAACATGCTCCCTGGAGTAAAGCTATTTCTCCCATTCTCTGTTAGACACTTCTCTCATACAAAGGTCCTCAACCTTTTGGTTTTTCGAAATAACAAACCCTTATTCACATTTTGGACTCTCTCGCTGTGATTGTTAAATATCTTCAATCTTCCTCTCCTTCTGTGATGACTAAAAAGAGAGCACACACACGCACCTGAAGCTGTCCACCTATATTTGCTCTGCTCCAGAGCGAGATGACACCATCATTATGGACAGACATGACAGACTGCTGACACTTATGTATTTATACTCTATGTAAGCTGTTTACGGAGGTGGACAAAAAAATGTGCTCTCTTGCACATCTTGGAAAGCTCTGTTCTGGCAGTAAAGTCCGTGAAAGACTACTGGCCTCTATGAATCACAAAAAATGAATTTATAGAAATTGATGACACAAGAAATATCCAGTATTTTTGGGCCCCAGGGCTTTAATATGTAATTTCAGCCATCAGATGGTTCCATCAGTGGTTTTTATAGATGCTGCATCCCAATATGCCTACTTGTACAATGCACTAAGAGTGTGTACTGTTTTTGTTATGGAAAAGTACATACATTTTAGTGCATAGCAAAACTGTGTGCACGCACTGGGACATACTAACGCAAAACAGAAGTGGCCGACACAATGATCATTAACTGTCACGAACATCAAAATACAGCTCTTCTTTGCATTTATTATTTTGTATTTGATGTTTACTGTACACTTGTGGAAAATATCAGCCGTTAAGAGTCCATGGAGTCTATCTGTGTATTTTAAGAATACTAATTTCAGCATACTATGATTTGGGACATATTAATTCCATTTTCTATTTTATAGGGATGCAGCAATAGAGTGGTGCCAAAAGTAAACGGACACCTTTGGTTACTTAAGTCACAATTTAAATGTGTGAATTTACAGTGTTTTAGAAATTAAATGTAAAACCAACAACTGCAAACAAATCTGAAAAACAAAACCTTTGCTCTCAAGTTATACCTTGGCAGATTTCATTTCCAATCTTACAGTGCATTTAACATATTTTGTATCAGTGTCTATTATTTTTAATCTTCCCCTCAAGTTTTCACATGTGTCCTAGCAGAGTAAAAAGTCTACGAATATGCTAAACAAAGCTTGACAACCAGAATCTATTGAAATACTTTTGTTCTTATTATATACAGCACTTTTAAACCAACATCTTTCATGCTGTCAAATGTCATGCTTGTTTTGCCATTGGACATTTTGTTGTATAATGCTAAGACATTCAAACATTTGTGGCTAAGCGTCCAAATACTTTTTGTGGCCACTGTACAGTATATAACTCTTCTTTGAAAAATACTTGAGTATTATTGAGCATTACTCACACTTGGTAGCAGGTACTGATGGTCCATAATATTTATGTAAGTGCATGCGCTCTGAATGTAATTGGCTGTTTGCAACCGAGTGATTTTACCTGTTTGATGATGGATTTGAGTCTGGCCATGGCGATGACAGTAACCCATACAGACATAAGTGAGCCGAGGAAATCACAGAACTGCAGCACATCATACTCCATGATGCAGAAGACCACAATGCCTGGCTGGTCACAGGCATGATAAAACTGTTTAGTGGTGAAAGATGTAAACACAAGGTCAGAAGAAACACAAAAATTACACTTTGGCATAATTTTGTCATTGCAAAAGAAACAAATAATGGCTTTGCTGTACTGTTTTATAAAAGATAGTTTATGATTTTCTGGTGTTCTATTTCTGAGCAATACTACCTGGCAGTCAATAAACTCATGTGTGTTGCCTCATTTTGGGTATACAGTATTGATTTTTGAGAATTTGAATCGGGCAAAAGACTCACAGTGGAGAAGAACATTGTGAAAATATAGACAGATGCCTCTAGCAGGTATTGACTGCGGATGGCGATGGTCACAGGTGGGACGAACATCAAATTGCTGAGACACAGAAGAAGAGTTGAGAGCAGCTGGAAGCCGTACGAATATGCCTCGGTGTTGTCTGTGCAACCCCAGCCGTCCCAACCTAAAGGAGCGCACACATGCATTAGTGACAATATTTTAACATAATTCTACAAATGCACTACCAAAAATTAGAACAAACCAACTGACTTATGCAGAATCAGGTCAAATAGAAAGGTTGAGATTAGGCTTCAACAAGAGCTAGAGAGTTACTGAGATGATCTGGGATACATCCCCAAAGTGCCTTTCAGCAACAAATAACTTCAAACTTTTAAGGTTTCTAAAGTTTAATATATAGTGTATTATGAATTATATTCTTAAACCTTTGTTTTATTTTCCAGATAAATGATTTTCTTTTTTTCTGGAACACAAAAGGAAGAAGAAAGAATATTAAAAATGAATATTGTACTGGTGTTCTGATTTTCCTGAAAAAAAAACAATTAACAGCAGCTTTCAGGTTTTAAAAAGAAAGTCCATACTTGTCCAACTTAATGGCTACACTCCTTCGCAGCGATGCCATAGAACCATTTTTAGTTCCACAAAGAACCATTCAGTCAAAGCCTTTTTAAAAAAACATCTCTTTCTTACTTTTTTATAATCTGAGGAACCAGATTTTTTTGCCACAAAAGGCCTTTTGTGACACATAATAGTTCCTTAGATATTAAAGGTTCTTTACACTCTTAAAAAGGGTGCTTCAAAAGGTTCTTCGACGCAATAGAGGAACCTTTTGGTTCCATAAAAACCTTTAACATCTGAAGAACCTTTCTGTTTCACAAAAGGTTTTTTGTGGGGAAAAAGTTCTTCAGATTATAAACAAGAAAGAATAAGATGGTTCTTTAAAGAACCTTAGACTGAATGGTTCTTTGTGGAACCAAAAATGGTTCTTCTATGTCATCACTGTAAAGAACCTTTTAAGCACCTTTATTTTTAAGAGTGTATGGAACCAAAATGTTTTTCTATGCATCAAAGAACCTTTTAAAGCACCTTTTTTTAAGAGTGTATATGTTCTTTGCATTCAGTAAAGATCTTTCTCTCCAGTGAACTTTATCCCTTTAATATTCTGAGCCATCACATAAGCCATTTGTAGATTGATTCCTTGAAAATTAAAAAACACTGTTCATCCGAATCAAAACACTTTTGCTTGAGATTCCAAACCAACCCACCACAGCAACACAGGCTCAACCAATGGTATGAAATTGGGGCGGGACTATAATTAATGGAAGACGAGTGGAGTGTTTAAGAACCTGTTTGAAACAGTCGACACAAGTGGTGGAGAAATAACCCAGTTCAGCTTTAAAGGTAAGATACTGTATGTAAAACATGCTACAGTCTAGATCCTCAAAGAAAACTAATTGAGTTGAGAAAACGCACAGCTACACGCTTTGAAAAAGACATCACACCGAAATACACATGTATTCTCTCGCCTTCTTTTCACACACATATTCTGTTCCTCATCTGTCAGTGCTTGTAAACAGCTTCATAAATATAGATTGGATCTGGAATGCCTACTGTTATATAAACACCTTGAAGGAAATCGAATGCTGCACCTTTAACCTCTCATAGAAAATGCCTGAAAACATCCCACAAATCTCTTTGATTACGATGCCTTTATTAGTCAACCCTTAAACAAATATTCTCAGATATCCACCTCAGAGTGTTGGAAACTCAACACGTGAGACCAGAGTAAAGCTTTGCACACTTGCTGTATCCCGGCTCTCAGGTGTTTGCTGGAAAACATTCATCAAAATGGTAAATTTGTCGATGCTAATGAAAAAAGAAACTATATGGGGGGAGAGGGAGAAACAAGGCACCAAAGCCTCATAATGGTGCTCTAATTGAAAGATTGCAATTAGCATATTTTTAAGAATCATTGTATGTATTATAATTAAAACCACTTGATTTGCGATCTAAAAGTTGTAAGGAGACACGATTGGCACGTGTAATGGAATCATTTAACAAGCCCATTAGGTCTGATTGGCATCTGACAGTAAAGGAGAAAGATAATAATGGAATTATGAAATATTACTGTAATTAACATCATATTAAGCACAAAGGTGATAACACCTTGGGGTGCGGGTAGAGACTTCCAACATTTTCTGCTCCTTTATCTTTTTAACAGAGTTGTTTAATAGAGAAATGTAAGAGGTTTGAACTATGTCTGTAACAATAGACTATAACAGAAAAGTGCCGTTGCCCATAAGAAAATAATTACACATGACAAAATACACATGACATATTTTCTAAATGAAAAACAAACGGAAACTTTTGCTTTTTTAATTCTCTTGTATCTCATAGTACTCTAGATTTCTAATGAAAAAAGAGCCAGAAGTCCCACAAAAAATTCTCCATAGCATTTTAGTAGGGATCTGAATAATGTGACAAACTGAGCTCTGATTTGCCAAGTTTGCAATAAAAATGCAATATTATTAATGATTTTAATATGAACTTTATAACAGCTTTATGCACTTATAATCTTATATTTTAACAGGTCCCCATTTGTTTACGTTTTTATTTCTGCCAAGCAATTTTAGGAGACTATATGGGACCTTGAGTGGCTCTTTCTATTAATAGGTAGTGTTCTGGCATTTGTGGAAACTAGTAACTTGGTGTTAGCACTTATTGTATTTTTGCCCCTGTATGACATATCACTTTATTGCTTAAATCTTTCTGTAAGTCGCTTTGGATAAAAGCATCTGCTTAATGACTAAATTTAAATGAAAATGTAAAGTCGAAAAATCGAATAAGATAACAAGCATCAAAATTTGATTTCATGCATTCATTTCACTATGATTTCAATATTTGACATGGCATTACTCAGTAAATATTAACTTTTATATATTTGTTATATTTTTACAGAATGTTCTTTATATTATGTAGAATGATTTTATGTAGAAAACAGTAAATCATAAAAAAATACTTTAGCTGGGTTTTCACAGGCAGGGTCGCATATTGATACATAAATGAAACACAAGTGAGAACTCAAATTTCTTGAATTATGAAGAAGCAATACAGTTTTACACAGAGTACTGAGAAATAGTGATACTTTGTAACAAATAATTTTAATGTTCAAGTGACATATTATTAGATTATGAGTCTAGTTTATTCTGTTATATTAAAATAATTTGGTTTATTAAACCGAAAAACATTTTAAATCATAATTCACAAAAAAAAACGTCAATGAGAAAGCAAAACATCCTCTAGCATTCGGTCAATGCACATTCAATTATCTTAATTCAACCAAAATCAATTCAGAACAAGCTTAGAATAAAATATTTATAATGCAGATGAAAGTCAAACTAGGAATGTAAGTATATAAGTGCAGTACATCACAGCAGAATAACAGTAGAATATTTGCCATGTCCCTGCTGATTCCAAAACTAAAATAATATCCTTTGGGTTCAGTCTGAACTATCTCCAGAACAGAAAATTATAGGTCCTTCAAAACCTGGCATGTGAATTATCACTGAATCAAACTCCCACTTATTTGCAGAGCAGAGAATTCCCAGACAATACGTTTAATCACATATCTCAGAGGTTTAGGCAGCAGTCACCCACAATTTTTCATATGGAAATATACGACTGCTCACCTGCTTTACACTCGCAGGCAGCATACAGGTAGTTGTTGGTGCGCAGAAGTTTGCACTGGCCATACGTGCCACAGTCATTGATGCAAGGGGTCAGGTAAGAACGAAGGTAAACCTCGGCTGTAACATTTGTGCACATCTCAAACCTACAATGAAGATAAAAGGACAAGGTGATGGGCAAAATATACACTTTTTTAACCTATTCTTAAAAAAATATTTATGTTATGTTATATATATATATATATATATATATATATATATACATTATATGTATAGTTTAATATTATATATTAATGTTATATATGGCACTCCAAACCATTTTCTATTATGTAAATCTACTCACCCATGTTCAGTGGCACACATTGAACGCAGGCTGAGATACCACGTGCCGGTCTGTGGATACGGTATCCTCAGCTTTGTGATATTTGTGGTGGTGTTAATCGACAGGTTAAATCCTGAAACTGAATCTGAAGAAAAGGGCAATATTATTAAAAGGATGCCAGCAGTTGTGTGGTTTAGGAATGCCAATTTACAATTATTATTGTAAGTGTTCCAGGGAAAATCCTGCATGCAGCGTAAGAGATTTAATATTAGTGATGCGCTGTTTAAACCTCGCGTTTCAGACCATAAAATAAAATGTATGTTTATTAAGTTTATCACATCTCACCTCTAACAGGAAGATGCAATTTATGTTGTATTTGCATATAAATGGCAACATCTTTTTTTGTTTGCCATTAATTGTTTCCAAAAATTCATTTCATTTCTTTTTTTGTTTTGGATCAAAGCCCGGGGGAATTTCATGCAATGTAATAAATTCACAGTTGTCTTATAAAAAGCATTGGCCCAAAGCAATTTTAAAGACAACTGGAAATAAATTTAGACTTTGCCTTTCCCTTTACATCTTTACATCCAGACATTTGACTGAATGTAATAAGGTCTGGTAATCCCACATTTTTTGTTAACTATTTACTCTTGTATTACTTTTTTATTTGACCTAATGTCCTGTTATTCCTGGACATTGTGCAAAACCAGCCAATCAGATTAGAGCTTGCCAAACTGAGAAAGTAATTTCCATTTAAAGCAACTCAGGGACAGTGAATGGACTGCAAGTGTTCTGTGGGTTTGATGTCTTGGCTTAGACTAGTGTTACTTCACAAGACAATGACAAAGATTTTAAAGGAGCAATGTGGAGATTTTAGTGGCATCTAGTTTAGGGCTACTGTAGAAACATAACGCTTTATTATTTAAAGTCTTTAAACACATTTGAAGACATAGTTATGTATATTATATTGTGTTTCTATCAATAGATCCTCCTAAATATCACACACAGCACCTTTAACACTCTAAATTTGTTTGCTTGTTTCAGCCCACGGTTGGGTCAGATATAGACACAACCAACCACTGAGTTATAAATTAACCTTGGGTTGGGTTTTGAACCAACTATATGAGTTAAAACAACCCAACATTTTTAGAATATAGATGAAATGTGTGTCGATTCTCTTACCAGATTCACATCTGACCGATGTGTTGTCATGAAGAGACAGCGGCATTCCATGATTCAAGCAGCCAAAAATTGTAATATTCTCTCCTTTCACTGAAGACTGGAAGAAGAAAACAGAGATAAAATACGTTTTAATCTCGGTAAAGATAAGTGGACATCGAAGCCAATTAAAAGTTACTTTGAAACGTAGACAGCGGGTGAGACAAAGCAGGTCAAAAGAGGGTTTGGAGGGCAAAGGAGAAGCCTGTGATATAACCGTTCAAGTTGTGATAATTTCATGGGAATATCAAAGGAAAAGTGGTTCTTTGTAGCTGTGTGAAAGGCCAATCATCTATCGCCGCAAATCCCCTATCCACAGACGTCTGAAAATGAAGATGTTCGCCTTTCACACGATTCATAAATAATACAGAGAGGCTTGATGAATAAGCGAATCCAGGACAAGGCAAATTAGCGAACTTTCTCCCTCGCACGCAAATTGTGGAGAGAGAGGGGTAAATAGGCACTTTGAAGCAGACTGCCATGTTCGTTTGCCTAATCAGAGATGTTCATTACATTCTATGAGACAGTATGCAGACGGACAGCCTATAACAATGGTTAATAATTAAATGACTTGTCTCTTGTCGTAGTGCGAAAGCACATAACAGATCTGAGAGAAGCCGCAGATGCCCTCTGGCCTCTAAAAACTCTAGCTTCACTCTCTAATATGGATCTCTAGTACTGAAGTGTCTGAATAATTTTAATGGATTTACACTTTAAAGTGATAGTAAAACCTGTATTCTTTAGCAAAACACAAAAGAAGTTATTTCGAAGAATGTTTGTAACCGAACAACGATGGTAGCCATTCACTGTATGGACACAAAACCAATGCAAGTCAATGGCTACCGCCGTTGTTCAGTTGTCAAAACATCTTTTTTTGTGTGTTCTGCAGAAGAAAGAAAGTCATACAGGTTTGTGGGTAAATGATTTTTGGGTGAACTATACCTTTAAAGTGTGGATTACATTTAAGGTTGTAGTTATATGCGAAGGTATTATAAGTGTGCTATTTCTGCAGCACTAGCGTCCCCAGATTATAATAAATAAAATGAAAAAGGCAATAAATAAAATAATGTTCAGGCAAACTTCACACAAACATATACTACTGGTACTGGTCAGGATGGTCAAACAAATACAGCAATTGTTTGATAGCATAATAGAGCCACAGCTAACACTTTCCCTTAGAAATATCAATAATATATTTTAATATTTTACATTATATGATTATTAATATGTTTTTATTTAGGACTTGAAGGTAGGCTACAGTACGTGCCTATATAGAAATTGACTTTCGAATGTAACGCTACCCTAAAATATTGATGTAAATACTGATGTAAAAGTGTGAAAATGTGCCCCCGTTACGCCTAAATTAATTAAAGTCTCAAATATCAAACTATACTGTACAAAACCGCTATGCAGTTTCTGCTTTGCCAGGCTTTAGTTTTCACTTGTCATCAACACTGCAAATCGATGACATTTTCTCTCTCCTTCTGAAGCCTGACAGCTCCGTAAAACAGACAATAAAGACAAAATGCTCTCTGTTACATAAGAATGTCTGTAACCATATAATCTTAATCTAAAACCACCAGCTTCTGAAGCACAAGCTCTCATCAAGCTGTTTTTTCAGTAATCATTATAACACCAGCTGAAATTTCCTGGCTTGTCTTGCGCTCAATAGTCAACGTGGAGTGTTTTAATGTCAACACTGTGCCAAGCACCTGTGTTGAGCTGGCCTCTAACCAAACCCCAATCTCGGATGTAAATTTTTAACAATGATGGATGACCAGCTGGGTTCACTCAGGGCAGCTCTTGGCTGTCATTCATGCCGCTTTCAAAAATAACGGCCCACAAAAGTTTAATTCCACGCTCCGAACTTGAGTGACCACAAGAAGGTTGTCAAATGTGAAAGCCACATCTACCGCAGTATTGGCATTTAATAGACAGGGCAACACCTGATGACTTGCAAATGAAAGAGGAGCAATGTTAAGCCGTCATTGCAAACAAACATTGTCAATAAAATGGAAAGAATAAACTGGATGTGTTCTGTAATATGCTTGCAAAGTAAAACTACATTAAAACGATCAATATAAACAACTGCTTAAACATTAGTCAAATTGATGGCACTAATTTGTAGAGTTTGACAAGGCTGTCACAGAGAATAGGAACACCAAATATAATTGAATTATATCTAATAGGATGCAAGGAGAGGTCAATAAATTGAAGAAGAAAAGAATAGAAGAACAATTACACACAAATGAGAGGACAATTGAGGTAAATCAGATAAAAAAAGAAGGAATTAATTGTGTCCGCTGATACTGCCTTTATTTGCAGGCTTTTGCACCTTTTTCAGTAATCATGCTAAATAAAGTTCTTACTCGCAACAGACATGCGATCTTTAATGCGACTGAAACATCCACCATTCTTCACTAAAACATTTATCAACAAGCTCCTAATAAAAATCCTCTTAGTGCCTGCATGCTTTCCAGTAGAATAACATGTTAAGCCAGATGATAACTTGTGAATAAGGTGTGCACACTAAATAAAAAAAAGCAGAAAATAAGAAAATCATAACCAAGGCTTAAAAAATTAATTTAATATGCGAAAACTTTGCGATCTGTTTAGATCTATGGGATAGTTCACTGAGATATTTCAATTTTTCCTTTTCAAACAGGTCTTAAAAGTACTCAGAGTGTTAAGATTTTCTAATGCAGTGTACTGTAGTGTCAATTATAAATAATTTATATTTCATACTTTCATACTGTAGTGTCCATTAGAAACGATTATTATTTCATGAATATTGAAAATGCAATTTAATTATTTACATTCTGTCTGAGACGTCCAGCAACTCATTAAAAATCTTTAATTTTGTTTGTTCTCTGGAGGCTGACATTTTGTCCAGCAGCCTTTAAAATATCTTCAGAGGCGCATCCACTCGCTACCTTCATACTTGAAGGACGTAATTATCCGGGGAAAATGAAGAACTTGATTCCTGCAGAAATCACTTAAGACCTGATGGCACGCTTGAATCAGGCTTGACCTCAAACTGTCCATGAGGGCACTCAGAGCATCCTTGGAGTGGGGACTACTCGACACATACACCTACACAGGGACACAGAATCACCTTCGCAAAGCTTCCTTGCACACATAAGCACAAGCACATTCTTAATATCTCATGGCCTTTACTGCAGCTCATTAGCATGATGCCCTGGCTCAGCTCGCACCTCTCTTGGCTTTCTCTCAGGTGTGCATGTTGAGGACAAACTCCTGAGCAGAGGGGACAGTGACAGTGTACATGTGCTTTTGTACGTTTGTCCCTCAGAAAGTGTGCCAAAGCAGTGAATTGAACAGTTCACCAGTCCAAAAATGAAGAGAAAGGTTAAATAAGCTATTTTTAGCACACTACTGTACTCTGCATCAATGTGATCGGATGTTATGCAATTTAGAACAAAAATTGCAAAGACTCATAAACACCACCATGCTGCCTATTTACTTTATCAAATTTTCTATTTAGGCTATGTGAAAATATTATGAAAATGTACAAAATCAATGAAAGTCTGAATAAAAAATATAACATCATATTATATTCAACTTTTTTTGCCTGGTGGCCTGTCATACTGCCAGAATGTCATTTGTGCTGTTACAGATGAGATTTCTCTTTGAGCAATTGTCACTTTGGTTTATTTGAAAGATAATTCTTCTTTTTGAAAGTATTTTGAGTCTTTACTATAACTGCTACTGTACTTTGAGTGGATCAATGCATAAACAACAGACTCTTTTTATCTTTTTATATTAATTTCCAATTTAGACAAGCTCATTAGTGTCAGGCAATTACCGTTTTTTTATTGCAGAAATGGCTCATGTTTTATGTATCAATGTTGTATATTTAATTAAACTGTGCCAAGAGTCTTCCGGTGTAAAAAAAAAACCAAGGGCACACTGAGGGATAGTCAGCAAAGACTAAAAGAAAATGTTGGTCTTATACTTACAATCTGTGAATGAGAATGAGAGATCATGAGTTCAAATAAGTAATAATACTTTTACAATTATTTTTAGATTGTCAGCAGATATATATCAGTAACTGGGGGATATTTGGTTGTTAACATTTTTAATCAAAATAACTGTTAAATAACTGAACCTTTTACTGCACTTTGTTTTTTATAAAAATAAAAATTCTCTTTTAATATCTCAATAAATGTATTGCCCACCAAACAAATAATAAAGCAAATATTTTTTTACAAATAAATGGATTCAATTAACAGAAAAATCTTTAGCATGTTAAATAGGTCATTTTTTGACAATCCTTGCATTGTTTACAAATCTGTTATTCTTTTCATTCTATAGAAGTCCTACAAGAAAACAGCATGTAACGTATTGTATGTAGTGCCCTTGACCTTGTCATGCATGCTGTCGAAACCAGTTCAAGTCTGTTTCATGTCATAGTAAAGCCTCAAAACACTGCCAACCAAAGTCATGAGACCCAATAAAACATTGTAACATTAACCATTATCTTGAATTTGGCTACTTACTCCATAAATTGACAATGACAATGGCAGGTTTATTAGTAAATGTTTGGGTATATCTAAAATTCTAAATAGTTCTATTCTGATTTTTTTTCTGAGGTGTTTTTATAACCAAAGACACAACTAGCAAAGTTTCTGAAAAGCACGCATAAAATTTAAGAAAGCAGATGATAATCAGGAGTGGAATAAACCTAGGAGGTTAATTTTTTTCGTGTGGACAAGAAAGTAATATCAAGGGCTTACAAGACTTTCTAGCATACAGTGCAAAAAGATGCGAACATGAGCCATTTCTTAGGGAACACTTGTACTGATAAAATGTAGACCTAGAAAACATTTGACGTCGCTTTGGATAAAAGCATTTGCCAAATGCATCAATGTAATCACACAAGTTGTTTGATATTACTTCAAGATATCTATTCTTTTATAGCTTTCTGACAATTAGCCCTTGAGTCCACAAGAGGCTGTGTGCCTGCTGTTGGAAACAGGAATGGCTCTTATTAGACAGTGTGCTTATAAACCTGAGCTATGTCAATAGAGCAGACATCCATCATCTAGCCGTCCTATCAAGATATTTCCCAGATGGCAGCATATGGCTTGAAAATGGAAATAATTTACTTTATGACTGCGGCGCTCACTCAAGGGGCCAGTTTGTACCTGTAAAGGAACCTTTTTTTAAATGCCCAGTTCAGCCAGTAAAAGACAAAAATACCACCAATCATCAGCTACTTTCCAAAGTGCCGGTTGGAGAAATTGAATCTTCGCCTCCATAACCGAGGACAAATTACCTGACAAAACTCACTAGAGACGGTCAATGAACAGCACGTTGCTTTCGGGGAAGTTTAACAACCAGACTTCACCAATCAACAACAGAACTTTGGAATAACCTTGCTTGGCCAAGCTGGTCTGTTTGCTGGTTTTGAAGGGGTTTCGAACCTTTATCAGATAGGGGACCAACTCTAAACCAATTGCCAGACTGTAATATTTGACCAGAAAGTAAGGACAGTAAACATTAAAACTTTTCAGAAGTCAAGTGTTCATCTCAATGAAAGAATCATTATAAACTATTAAACTACTCACCGAATCTGAAAAACTACATTAGAAAAATCCATTATGTGATGACTCTTCACATCAATGCAGTTCTAAACATTTAAGTTGTCAAAGAAACAACATGTTAGCAACCAGTTACTTTCCCTTTCTTGCCATCAGCTATACCCGTCCTCCTCAGCAATGCTGTCATAACTCTCATTCATTCTGACTGCAAGCATCCCACAATTCAGCTACTGAAAGCCTTATATGCAGCTTTTTACAGTAACCTCTGCCACTGAGGTCTCTCCTTCTTCTGCTCAATGTCACTTCAGGAAACATCTATTAAATGCAGCAATAAAGAGAGAAAGATAAAGGCTGTTCCGAGAGCTGTGGCCTTCACCACACTTTAATGTTTGACGTGTGGTGTAAGTTATAAAGTAATGAATAGGTCCATGTTCCTATATTATTATGTGGACTTAATATGGAAACTTTCAAGGAGTTTTAGGTGACATCTTAATGACAAAATAGCCCTAAAATCCTGATATCAAGTCACATTTGTCCTCAAGAACCAAAGGCAAACAAGACATGGTGACATTTGCGAGATCCCTTTTTAGTTTTACACCTCTCAGGCGATTGGGTGCTGGCAAGCACTTGTTAACATTGCATATTAATCAGACTAAAGGTGCAATGAGCTTCAGCCACCCACAAGCTGAAGTGTTTCAAACTTCTATTCCTGAATCGTTTACATAACAGTCAGTTTACAGAGAAATGCAGGAATCGGAATTATACGTATTTAAAACCTTTGGAAACTGTTGTATGGCTCCATCATAGCTCAAAGTTGGGAAGGAAGTCTCTCTTGTGGATTGTTGGCATATACAAATTATTACTACATTTGACATTTCTACAACGAAAAATGTATTTGAATATATTGCTGGTACAACCTATTTATTTACTAAAGGAACCCAGCCGTTCACATGAAATGCGTATAAATAACACGCAGGTGCATAAGTATGCCAAATAGCAATTTTACGTGTATATATAGCACCAGTCATTCACTCCCCCCACATACAATCCCTGCTGGTACTGAGGATTTAACCCTTGGGTTACAAGTCCGACTATCTAACCATTAGGCCACGACTGCCTTAAGTGTGATGTCATGTACAAAGTTCACCACCTCATAAAATGAAGCTTTGCCTCAGAGTGACAAACTACTGGCAAGATGTGAAAAGTGCCGGTACACGAGATAAAGTGAAGGTACTCTAAAGATTAAAATACAGAAGTACCACAATTTCCCACAACTACCACATAACTGTATTTTCAGTCATTGAAAGGTTGCTTTTTTTGTATATCATTAGTGATAACTGTAGACATTTCTGTCAATAACATGAATATGTGACATATAAAAAGCAAAGTTTTCTCGTCTTACCTGCGTTCTGCAGTAAGTCTATCAATATAATTCTTTCTGATGGAGATTCAGCTAGTAATACTCTGACAGATAGGGGTATTACAGATTCATTCTGCCTAGAACCATGGTGACCGGAACAAGCTAATCCTTTCCTTACATAATGTAGGTGCATCTCAAAAAATAAATAATCACAGTAATGCTCTTTAAATGTTCACTAAACAAAAGAAAGAAAAAAGAAACTTTACTGATATTACATGGAATTATAAAGCTTTAAACCATTTAAACTCACCACATTGAGTTTAAGCTCCATGTTGAGGACACCACCGCTATCCAGCACCGGCATCAGGTTGATGGCAAATATCGCTGCCCTGTCTGGAGGGATGGAGATGTTGGGTCCAAAGAAGATGTAGAAATGAACTGAAAAGGTGTCCAGCTCATTGCGCAGTGTTGGTCTAATAGGCCAGCATTTATTAGTATCAGCTGTTGGTGCTAAATAAGTGATGCTGTCTTCAGAAGTCAGTAAAGTCCCTTGATCCGAATTGTTCTGGGGCAAGTTAGGCAGGCCGGCGGCAGGAAGTGTCTCCGACAGCGAGAAGCCCATCGCTGTGCCAAACGACTGAGGCATGTTCATGGCTGAGGAGCCTTTGGTAACAGTGGGCTTGGAACAATCTGCAAAGAAAAGATCAAAGGAGGTATTTAAAATTGAAACACCACACAGAGGAACTTAAACTAGTTAAAAGGGATGTATTATAGGAATAAAACAAAGATGTCCTCAACTTTGACGAATCCCTGGACTGGAGCTGACAGCTTGAACTATCTACTCGGGTTATTCTAAGGCTAAAAGCATCTTCCTGTCATCTACGAGTCTTTTATCTAACCAGCTTTTCAGTAGAGACATACTTTTTCAGTTTCATGTCTTTAAAAGTTTGCGTGTAGATGACAGATTGCCAAATGATTGCTAAAAGCGTCTGTGTAGTCTGAAGTGACCTAAGTGAGGCGTATGTTGTGTCTTACAGTATGTATGACCACAAAATGGCCAAGGGAATATTGTCTATCTGATATTTCACACCAGACAAGAAAATCTACAAAGCCTGTGGGGATTTAAGTCTTTATTCCAAATGTGAGTTATTCTTCGCATTACGAAATCTCTGTCTCCTAACACACAGAAAATTGAGGTCGTGATTGTTCTTAACATCTTTTAATTGCAGTCTTTGTTATGACATGGTACTTTGCGAATTAGAAGGAATTATGAATAACACTTTGATTAAATATAAATTTGCCAAACAATGTAGCAGAATTGAGATAACTAATTGGCACTGATGAGGAAAACAAGGAAATCCAATGTCATTTTTTCCAGATTATCTCCGGGCTTTGAACGTTCAGTGATGTTGATGAGGACTCATGAGTTTTATAAAGATATATAAAGAGTTTATTTGCAAAAACAGATAACTCTGTTTTTAAACATGTTCAGAAATCATGTCTTTAATTGTGTATTCCAATTACTATCAAATAAACAGCAGTTGTGTTGTTTTTATTAAGTAATAATAACCTAAAAAGCTAATTGACACAATAAAAAAACAATAAAAACATTTATTCTTTTTGAAAATATTCGTTTTTAAATAAACAGATAACAGTAACCATCTTTCCTCACATGTTTACTATTACATACGCAGTAAACAGGTGGTAATGGGTGTATTATTATAAATGTTGTGCTTCTTTCTATGTTTTTTTTAACATTTCCAAAGTCAGGGTGAACATTTTATTAGTCAACACAACCGACGTTTTACAAATAAAACATGAAAATTCAAACGAAATGGTTAACTTTATGAGTAACACGAGTTATCTAAATAATGCATGTACACTACGAAACTATGAAATGTTGTCATGTCTCACAAAAGGGTGCTTAAAAGCTCTCAAACGTTGATGCCATATTTACTCATCACACTGTAGGTGATTTGTTATTCCGAATTATTAGGGGTTTAGTGCTCTTTAACGTTGCTGTTGTTTTATTGAAAATGTTTCTTTTGTTTGAAGACACCATTATGGTGATTAGTGTTTCATTTGATTGAGCACTTAGACCTTGCTTAATTTTAATGAATTCTCTTTCAGCCGGTGAAATGGAGTTTCAATGGAATATAATTGCTTGCACTTTCACAAAAGAATATACCCCACCAGGTAGCGTAATTTCATGCAGAATGAGCCAATTTTTGACATTGGAAAAATGAAAAAGTGGGCATATTAAACTAAATTTACCCCAATTTTTTGCAGTAATGAGATGCAAAACTGTTGGATTTTTGAATGAAACACTAAACATTACCAAGAAACTGATTGTATGGCATTGAGGAGAAAATACTTTCAAAAGTTGTGGCATGATATTGGAACAACAGACTACCATAGTATGAAAAACTACTATTTTGAAGACTGTAAAGCTGTTCTGGGCACTTTTGACTACCATTGTAATTATTCCTACTATGGTAGTCAATGATGGCCAAGAACTGTTTGATTAAATATCTTTCTCTGTCCTCATCGGAACAAAGAAATTTAAACAGATTTGGAACCACGTGAGGGTGAGTAAATGATGATAGAATTTTTATTTTTGGATGAACTGTCCCTTTAAATGTCAGTCTATGCAGAACTCATATACATTGATGCTTTCTGGTGACCCCATTTTTCTGTATTGCAGCAGAACTGCATTATTGGTTAATCATAACAAACCGATCCGTCTGATGGCTTCTGAATCTACAGCAATTTAGATCATAACTATTAGGCTAAATTATTGTAGATTTATACAGTATATCAGTATACCAAAGCATATACAGTAGGGTCCTCATTTAGAATTTGCTATTAAATGGATACTTAGTGTTCTTACTGGAAAGGCTTAACATTAGTTGTTATTACAGTTCATTTCGTTTTCATCACATATTCTGTTAGTGGCCATTAACTGCAAACATGGACATTAGTAGGGTGTCAAATGTCAGGGGCCAAAGTTGTAAATGCCCTGTTTAATGGTGACATTGCATGGTAGGTAAAACCGAGGATGCTTCATGAAATCTGGCCTGCCCAAAACTCGATTAGTGCGCAAATCCTGCAATGTTTACAAGGCTTTTCCGTCTAATCGAATTAAGCCTTTTTGCTCCTCTGTAATTACATCTATTTTGTCATGAAATGTCATGATAGTTCTTACTGACAAAAGCAATGACGGGCAAAAGATCACAATTAGTGTGTGGAGGACATCGTTGAGGACCGACACACGAACACGCCGTCTGGTTCGGCATGAGAATGTGTCATCACGTGTTCTGTTGAGCAGCTGTTTAACCACTGGTTCTGTAGCTGAAGCTCTTTTGAAGCTTTTACTGCCACTGAAACTTTCATTTACCAGGTCAGGGTACATAAATGGCACGTGAGAGCATCATTGACTCGTTCTATAACCTATTTTTATATAGATACGGATGTGGAACATTATAAATGGAGCAATTGTCAAGATTTCTTTGTCAAGTGGTGGTTACCTAGCAACCAAACATTCAGTCGCTTAGAAAGTCCCTATAAGCGTCAAAATGTGTGTCACAGGGAAGGTTTTCTCAAAAAACTTTTCGTGTGCTTACATGTATGAAAAATGTAACATAATCCAGTGAGCCTTTGTTTTTGTTTTTATGAAAACTATTTATTTGAACGGACCAAATTTATCCATTAAAAGTGTAGATTATTTATGGAATAATGATGGCATGCATATAAAATGCTCTCCAATACTATTGGCTTGATTAAATTGTTTCTTTCTGCAATAACATAACATATTGCAAAAAGAAAAATGTGGTGTCAAAAGAGCGGTTTGTTCTTAAAGTGATGAAATGTGTATTACAGTAAGTGCTAGCATGATTTGTGCTACCCAAAACCAACACAGCCCACACATATGAACTGTCACAGCTATGTGCTTTAGCGTATGCCTTCACCAAGAGCTCTTTGAGAACATACAAGATCTAAAGGCTCTGTGATGCGTCTATCAAGGGATGCTACATTGTTACCTTTCACACTATGGAAACGTTCCTCACCTCCCACTGGATATTCAATGTGGGATTAAGTTGACAAAAAAAGCCGCTCATCTTTAAAACGAGTCTCTCATGAGATGTAACACGCTCGACTTTCACAACATTGAAAAAGTGTTTTGATAGACTGACAGTCAAGCAGCAAAAACAGACATGGATGAACGGGAAACAAGTGCCGGAGGAAAAGCACACATACAGTATATATATATAGCTATTTATTTTTTCGTGAAATGTACTCGTGACCCTCAAGTTCTTTAAATTTACGCCAGCAGATAACTATTAGATTTGAAACTCAACTATATGTTATTCTGTAGTGGTTGTAATTGAATGTTTGTACACTGCTTACTCAATGTCAGAATTTTAACCAAGTATAAAACAAATATTTTAGTCCAATGTGTCTAGAAAAACATTTTCTAGAGGCAATATCTTTGTGATGCCAAGGCTTAATATTACTCACAACTTCTGTGCACGGCTCTGTTCACAAGTTCACAACATTACTGGTTTTTGACCGTTTGATGAACCCGGCATCTGGTTATGTAAATGCAAAGCTGCCTTCCAGTAGCCTGAGATTGCCTTTCTGAGTTGGATCAAAGTTTCACTTTTTGACTAGCGCTTCCAGCTAATGCTGCATCAGTTTAACAAAGCAGCGCTTTAATGGCACTGCTAATATGTATGATCAAACGTTCCACAAATTAGAGGAGATGGAATGCCTGAGAGAGGGAATGAGTCTCAACTGTTATTCAACATTGAATATATTACGCTCACCTCCGGTAGCGAAGGTTTCTTTTTCATGTGGTGAATTGTCTGAGCTCAAGGCAAAGACGAAGCGCTCAATTAATGATGTATTTTTTGTTTATTAGACCGTATGCAATTAATTTTACCATGAATACTTCATTTTAACTTCAACGTGAGATTAGAGGATCGTGGCTATGCTTCTCATCTGTGGATAAGTATACGTCATATAAAAGGTCAAAAGCTTTGTGTAGCAATTAAAATAATGCAAAAAAGTAAACATGAAAGCAAACATTGCCGTGGTGCTGTCGGTAGAGTGAGAGTGCGTCAACTCCTCCCTCATGCTGAGTTACGGAAAGGAACCTATTATTATCTATGATGGTGGAAGCACAAAAGAGAATGGTCATTTCAGGCACTGCGGTTCACTATGTTATTGTTTCTCATTTCCTTCCACTTCGAGTTTCGTACCACATGGGGCACCAATAAAGCCTGGTGTGCATTATCCCGTGCTTTCTAATGAAAGTGTGCTGGGCTCAGTATTGATTTAAATGCAGTGTGAAAAGAGCGAATATGTCACTGAGACTAAGAAGGCAATATGAAGGCAAAATATTAGCAGGCTGGTGGGCTATGATCTATCCATCCATCTATCCCTCCATTATCCATCCATCTATCCCTCCACCCACCTTTGAAATCAGCCAATCTATACATACATCCTATTTATATACCAGGAAAAAATCCTGTCAGCGATTGGCTGCTACAGGCACTGGGTATGATTAATGTGAAAATCCAAAGCAAAGCAAAATAAAAGTATTCAAACAATGCTGATTTGGAAAAAGTGGAAAATGTCAGATCTTACAGTTGAGCACAAGCTGAGATTTTCATTAAACTCCCACAGTGGTGTGAGGAGATGAATGAGGGGAGCGGACAGATGAGATGTGGGTGGTACGTGCACGTTCCTCGAGTAAATTCCTCCCCCAGACTTCTGCCGATGCAAATCACACCCCCAAGTCATGAGGCTATGCGATGCAGCTCAGAACTCCGGGTGGGAGGACAGGAGGGAAGTGGCACATGACTGTACTACAGTGGAAATTATGCAAGTGTCTCTCCTCAAAGATCAGGGGTGGTCGAGACCCTCTGTCGAGATGGAGGTCAAGTTAAACACAGAGAGGAAAGATGAAGCAACTCCGGCTGTATTGCTATGGTAACTGTTCTCTGGGAAGGGAAAGGTTTAAGAGAGCAGAACGAGGCTTCTACTGATGTCGGTACTTCTACATGAGTGCTATCCATTCCTTAACATAATATAAAGATTTACTGTACTTGAAAGTATAAGGACCCTTAACCCATGTATTCTGTTTGGAATCTGACTATTTTAACTATTAACAGACTTTAAACCACACTAGTAATATTACAAGAATCATTTACAAACTTGATTACACCCTTCATCCCACATGTCCACACAGTCTTCATTAATATAATGGTAAAATATTTTTACTTAACCTTTGAGATATACCCCGTCCAGTGAAAATTGGTTAAAAAAGCTATTGAGATGATTGACTGGACCGAATTATCAGGCATCTCCAGAAATTACTTTTAGAACTACATTACAGGACTGAAAACATGACTAAATGTAAGACACTTCTAAATCTCTGTACAGACTGCACACGCACACTCCTGGTAGTATTTTTTTTTTTGGCAATTTTTTTCTTATGTTAAGCCTAAAGTATGCTTCATTTTTAGGCATACACGAGGGTCAGCGTACAGTGTGCGTGAAAATTCGTCATCAGAATAGTATGTGCCTACCATAAACACACCGCCGGATTTTGTAACCATGTGTACTTTGTATGCACATGCAAATATCAGTTTTTATTTTTGCTAAGTTGATCAACAAAGTGGCAACCATGTCTGTGTCTTTCGTCACACTGTAAGGCCTGCATAACTGCTATTTCCGGACCCCTGTAGGCCAGGAGCAGTATTGCAATTTGTCACAATGGGCATATGTCGAATGCATGGGAGTGTGTATGAGTCAAATGAAGATACCAATCAGATTTCTTAAAAAATGCATTTTTACTTTGTTTTAAAACAGACTAATACACCTTCCGTAATATCTACTGTACATGCACCTCCATACAGTTGTGAGAAAGAAGATTAAAATACCTGGTATCCCAGGTAAGGCACATGAAAAAATCAAGAAATTAACAAACCACAATTACAACTGCATTTTATCATTACAACTCTTTTCAGAAGAACATACAAAAGTACAATCCTCTAATAGACCTGTATGTCAACCTGTACAATCTCAGAAAACCGAACAAGGAGGCAAAAAAGTTTTACACTATACAAATTTGGCATCAGTAAAAATGAAAAGGAGATAAAAGTAAAAAATGTTCACATCGTACAATGCAGTAAGTCATAAGCAACACTGATAGTCTGCCAAATACCTTATCTGATCATTTATCATTCAACTAATGCCTCAGGCTCAACAGAAACAGACTTTAGACTCAAAAAGATTCCTAACACATATTTATGTGGACCCTATACTGGGATTGATCCCGGAATTAATTCCAGGACATGTTTGCGTTCACATGCCAGCATGCCATTTATGAGATCAACGCTTTGTGTGAAGGGGTTCTAGATTCCGGTCAAATTTGGTGTAAGAAACTGCTGGCATAGACCACATTTTTTATATTTCAAAGGATATGAAAATCTGTTGCCCCAGGGTTGCACAAGAAAACATATGTATGCAAGCTCAATGTACCTTGCCAGTTGCACAACCAGTTCCCTTATTCCACTGATAGCACCCATTGTACAACATCAGACATTTGCACTTCAAAGGACACTTCGACATTTTATGTTATCTAAGCTACCAGGTGTATTCTAAAATATTTTACTTGACTAGACTCTCAACATCATAAGTAAATGAAGAAAATAAAATTCTATTTTATATTCTATTTAAAAAACAACTATAGGAGAAATTGAGAACTGTTTATTTTTTTATTCATCTTCAAGGCTAAAAGCTTTCAAACAACAGCAACTGGAATTTATTCTTATTCCTATATTATGATCTGCACCATAACAATGAGGAATTAAAGGGTATTGAGAAACTACAACAAAAACACAGGATGTGACATTTTCATTATAAATAAACTGTATAGGACTTGCCTACATCAACAGTATCTTATTAATATTCATGAAAACATAACCTGTGAGAATGTGTTGCTTCATAACTATTCATGATACCATGCAAAAAATACACTGTTTATACATGTTTTTCCTTGCAATTCCCACAGAGTAACTTTTTAAATCAATGACAGTTACTTGAAAATGTTAAACTGTGTCTTATTTGAAACATACACCTACTTCTCTCCTAAGAAAGCTACCGGCAGCTATTTGTACTTTTTGAAAGTGTGGTGAGAACTGACCTGCACTGAAATGAGGAATTTCATGACACTTTTACTTCACAGAGGCTGTGGACCTTTGTGCAACACATGCCAGACTTGTTCATTCTATTCACACCCACTAAAAGCAAAGTGTGGTTAAAAATGTTACCAGTGAGTAACAAGCACAAGCCTTTGCTTTTTACTGGACCCTTAAAGTTGTAAGTGGGAGGTCTGAAAAAAGCCCTTCGGTAGCCTACTAGATTCAAAAATGTATTTCAATTATTCAAAGCCTAAAGCTTCTTCCTCAGTTCTTCCTCCGAGATAACAGAGCGTGCCAAATAATACTGTCAAACAGCATGACCACAGGTAACTGTAACCTTCTTCATACTTTACATGTAAGATTGAAAATGTTCACAGTAGTAGCACCTGACTGCGGCATTACTGAAGGCTAACCTGTGTTTATACTGTACTCTGTGACTGCACAGCAAAGGTTTGCTATGACCCATCTATTTGTGCTTTCTTTAAATGTTACAACATAAATCTGAAACCACAACAACCTTCAAGAAAACACAAACCTTCTCTGTATTTTCACTTGATGCTCAATATCTAATTCTGTTAACAGGTTTTCTCAGTCGCTGGAATCAGTCTTAAAATTAGAAAAATAGCGAGTGCATTTCTCAAAACAATTCATACAACCACTCAAAAGTTAAATTGCATGTGCCATCAAAATGACTAGTATTTTTTCTGCTGCTATTTATATGTGTATAGGTAAAATGATCTTTTTTTTATCTGTGAACTACTAATGATATTTCTCTAAAAATATTGTTTATTTGCATTCATTTGAAGAAAATGGAAACTGGAGAAACAGGTCAAAAACAGAAAAGGTTTCTTTTTTTAATTACAGGTCCTCAAGGGTGTCGCTCTGAAAACACGATAATCACAGACAGAGGAAAGTACACATTGAGAAAACACGCTTTCAGGCTTTTCAAGAAAAACACTGTACAGCCTCATTGCTGGCAGGAGGAAATACTTCCGCTGTCTCTTGACTCCCAGAAGAATAGCAAATGCACTTATGGATCAAATTCATCCAGACATCTCGATGGCTGCAGACACTGGGCACAGGCTGGTCCTCTGTCCTCCTCCAGCTGACACGATTCCTCTCACATGTTCACAGTAGACATGTTCCTGACAAACGCTACTTACAGGGATTTTTGTGCTGTACTGAAAATGCAATCATCTCTGCCTCGCTCTGCTTTATTGTCCGAGGGAATGAAAAGCTCTTGCCAACATCTGACCGTTATCTCAGAACGATGTTAAACAAGGTCATCTCGTAAGATGGATGGGGTTATTATTAAATATCTTTACAGGCTAATGCAGGATGCCTGTCTGCACAGAGTGGGTTTAAAGTTTAATGCGTGAGGTGTTCAAAGGAGGCACAAAGGGGCAAAAAGATAAAAGTAAACCAAGAATATTTGGGTGAAGATTAATCATCTTGTTCTTATATATGACACAAGATTACTTATAGCATCTCTACAGCAAACCTCAAGAATGTTGCTGGGCAGTTTTAACCTCAGAGAATGCGGCATTGCGTTGCTGTGCTTTATGAACTATTACCCACAGATTACAGGAATACTTGATTGGTCATTCGTGCCATCCAGCAGTCTAAGATTTCCTTACCAACGCACACCCAATGATAAAAGGCACGGATTGTAATTTTCACCAGAGGTTGCATATTCAAAACAATGTGCAACTTAATGATGCTGTGAAGAAGCATGAAATTATAGTTGTCATGTTCACCTCCCTTGTTGATGAAAATCAATCCGGCACTCATGAACCATGTTCATGGATGATGTATTAAATTAGGATTTGTAACATTATGTTTGATCACATGATTACACTTCATTTTAACAAAAGTACATTTGAACATGCAGCATTTGCAAAAAGGCTGACGTTCTATGTATGTACATCTTTTCATGAGACTCACTGGTATGCCATTGGTTCCAGTAAAAGCAGACACAGACGATAATGATAGGCCACTTCCCAAAAATCTTACATATTGTGCCTTTAAAGGATATCATTCATCTAAACTTAAATGTTTCATGTTTCAAAATACCTAAATAATATCAAATCAATCATTTATTATATCCACATAAAATAGTCATGTCTGGGTTTAGTTTGCCATAACAAGCTGTTTCATCATCCCTTACTTAATATTACCAGGATCAGTCTATTGTCTTCCAAATCTATTAATTTCTCCTTCTATTGTCATTGTTTTGAAAAACAAACAAACAAAACAGCAGGAAGTGTGTCTTCTTATTTTTTTCAACTAAATTTTGTGACATACCACAATATGCACACGCTTTATTTCTATGTGTTTTCTGATCTAACCATCTGCCTATGGCTCTCCGGTACAATATTTTCATTCTGTTCACTAACACAAGTGGAGAATGAAGCACACTCTAAATCCTTTTTAATTGGCTTTTTTTATTCCACAGAGTCCTGATAACGACAGGTCAACAGGCTCAGAGAAGTTTTTTCCCCAGCTGAGATGCAGACTTCAGGTTAGGCTTCTTTTATTTTCTGTCTTTAGCCCATTATAATTTCTTTCTTTCTTGTTGGATTTCACTCGTGTCCTGCTGCGGCAATAAACAGCAGGAGGGCTGGTGTCAAACGGAGGCTTATCAGTCGAAAACACATGTGCTTTCTTTTAGCATCAACTTTTCTGCTCTTCTCGAATTAGAATGCCCTTATATTTGTGTTCATGGCATATGTAGTTTTCATTAGATTGGCACTCGGGTCAATGAATATTTTATAAACAAGTGCCCCTTGTTGAAACTGATTTGTATGTTTTTGCTGTTCTTTCTATCTTGAACATTGCAATTACTTTGCGAAAGAAAAGAGAGACTTAATTAAGAATTACATTTTTTGAGTAGTTCATAGACTCAGCAGGATGCAGTGCTGTGGAAAACAATTGTTATCATAATTGCAGATGTTTTTATCTGGGCAGAATTATTTCATAAATACTGTAGGTGCATGCCAACATTTTATTTTTGTTAAAAGATAATTGTCTGAAAAACAAGACATGTTTTCCTATTCTCAGCTTATTCTCCACTGTATCACAATTAGGGTTGGGAACCGATTGGTAATCAGAATCGAAAGGATAAGAATCGGATACTTTAAATTTTAATTTAAATTGCTCTTATCTATTTCTGTTTGCATATTTTCTGAAATGTGCACGTGTTAACTTGTGATAAAGCACAAGAACCACAAATGAACCAGTCAATAAGCAGGCTAAATGACCATACAGGTTGACGTCTAAATTTTTTACTTCAACTGTGGAATCGAAACTGGGAATCGATAAGAATCGGAATCGATGAGCAGAATCGGAATCGATGAAATTCAAATACCCAACCCTAATCACAATACAATATCTTTATCTTTGTAAAGAGTGACAATACATAAAAAATAAACAAAATGTGAGACTAACAGATGTACTGTCAAGCTACAGAACATCAATAAAATACATTTTTGACTGATGTTGCTTTCAAACTGTAATGAACATATATTGCCTATGCCAAACCCCCTACCCAGCACAAAACCTCTGAAAAATAGGCTCAATAATTTCTGCTACGTTTGTGCTGTAAAAAGTTTTGTTTGTGCTGCTTCAGTTTTTTAAATATTAAGCGACGAGTATACCAGTCATTCTGAATACACACATGGTCCAAATTCACCATAAAATAATATTGTTTGTTTGTGCTTCGTTTGTGCTGGTTTGTGCTGGTAAAAGTTTCATTTGTGCTGCTTCTGTGTTTAAAATATTAGAAATTGATTTATAGGCAATGATGTCACCAGCACCAAAATATATTGCCAACTCGTTGCTTAATATTTAAAAAACTGAAGCAGCACAAACGAAACTTTTTACAGCACAAGTAGAAATTGTTGAGCTTATTTTTCAGAGGTTTTGTGCTGGGTGGGGGGCCAACTTCATGCAGGTCTGCAACTTCCATTTCATGCCATCTTTAAATTGTTCTTAAACTTAATAATATAATAAAGACCTTACAACTGTGTCCTGTTGCACAAAATGTTTTTTGTGGTGAAAAAAATGTTCTCTAGATTGTAAAAGGGTAAGAAAGAGATGGTCGAAAATGATTCTACTATGGCATCACTGTGAAGAACCTTTTACGCACCTGTGTACCCCTATGTATAACTTCCTGTACACTTTGACTAACCACTTTGATTATATTTTATTAGAGATACTTGTAAAAACAAGCATTATTGCTTTAATCCCATCAACGGCCTAGAAAACACCCACAACAGTCTTGTATGGCAGTGACTTAAAACCTGCAAACAACCCAGAGCTCTCTATAAAGAATCATGGCCAAGCAGCACTTATTTTGTTTAGAGAATGTATTAATCCAGTTTCTATTGCCTTTTCATTGCATTACAGTCAAGGAGGTTTCTTTCAGAAGCTTTTGTAATTGCACATGAGCAGACATTACCAGCAAACCAAATTAAAACTTGTATAAGCATACAAGATATTTGGTTTTAATGTTGAGCAATAATGAAATCAATACATAAGCAAAATGAACATTAATAACACTAAACTGAATTGTTTTTGCTTTTTTTAGTGATGTCATACAGTATATAGTAATGATACATAGTTGGCAGCAACTCTGAAATCTAATGTAATTTTATTGATGGGCACTTTCCTCACCTGCTTAGCATGGTTTAATGTTGCTTTTAGCATTTATTATGTGGACTGATTATAGTTATACTTTAAATAAGATTAAAGAATGAGAGTAATAACTCTTCGTACCAAACAAATCCTAAAACAAACCAGAACAGTCATAAAAATTGTGAGGCATTTCCATCAATATAATGGATTTTATACATAAAACTCAGTTTTTATTCAGGCAGTTACCCACCTGCTGCATTAAATACGCTCTGTAATATCCACTGATGGTTTTGTTATAGCTTGTTTTGCTTGCTGCGCTATACAGAAGGTAATTAGTTTACTAAAACTAATGTTTTGTGATGCTACGCAAAGTCTAGTTTCACTTCACTAATTGACTGAGTAATTAAACTGCTTGCTCGCAGCCATATCAACATACCAGCCTGCTGACCAAGAGCCTTTTGTTCCATTACCGGGTGGAAAAAAGAGAATTACTCGATCTATCTTGTTTATTCTTTATTTAAGTACACTCTTTGGTGTTTGGGTTATGTTGAACTATATTTGTTTCTGGATTTTATACTGACACCTACCAAAAGAGATGCTGTAAGTTTATATATTAGGAGCTGTTAATAATATTATTTGGTAATATTAATAGTATATAGATCGAAACAGCTGTTTCTTGGCTACTGGTAGTTTTTAGTGCAGCTTTAACTTTTAAAGGGGTAGTATAAAAAAAAAAAATTCTTCCAAGTCTGTATACAGTTCTTTGTTCTGATGAATACAAAGAAACATATTTGGAAAAATGCTTATAACCAAACAGTTCTTGGACCCCATCGACAACCATAGTAGGAAAAATTACTTTGATTTTTTTGTCCTGTTGAACACAAAATGAGATATTTTGAAGAATGTAGTATAGCAAAAAGTTCTTGGGTACTTTTGACTTATTGTTATTTTCCTACTATGGTAGTCAATAGGGTCCAAGAAATGTTTGGTTACAAGCATTTGTCCAAATATCGTTCTCTGTGTTCAACCAAACAAAACAATTTATACAACTAAAGAGTAAGTCATTCTTGACAGAATTTTCATTTTTGGCCAAACTATCCCTTTAAAAATGAGTTTTCGTTTTCTTTAAGCATTTTTGTTCCCCAAAAGACTTTACATCGTTCTATGTACACATGTTTGGGAATTATGTTAAATACTATGCGTTTCTTAAAAGTTGGCACTTAAAAAATTTTTTTTTGTTTAATAAGACTGTTGGGCTATATTTTTCAGAAATCTCCAAATTGATGCCATTCAATAAATAACTAAAAACATAAAAGTGTGAATATAGGTTAAAAATATACTGTTTAAGAAAAGTATTGCTTTATATCATTAACAATTCAAACATTTGCCCTTGGAAGGAAATGTCTGGAACAGAAATATAATCGGGTATGAGAATTCATAAATTCCCTTGATTTAAGCAATGCAACAACACAATGTTGGGGTTAACAGGGCCTTGATGTCTAGAAACAATTATCTATCCTTTACCTTTGTTCTGCAGTGAAAAAAAAAATTTGGTTATGATATTAATAATAGCAAACAAAACTATAAATTGTAAAGAGTTTTTCTAGAAAACAATAACATGTGATCTAATTATGGAAATTAAAGCTTTTTATATTTGATCACAAAATGTTTTCACATGAATGGCTTGAAAAAATAATGATTGCAGGCTTTTGAGGTTAAGCGAGTGCGAGTACATATGTTCTTGTTTATTTTCTCAGTCACAGAGGTGTTCAACACAAAAAGCTGCGGTGTTCAACACAAAAGTGCTTTTATGCTTCACTACACAACGGTAAAGGCCACGGTGAAAAATAAGATAATAACGGTATAGATAATAATGAAAAATGTGAATATGCATTGGACGATTCTCTCATGCTTTTACTGGTCGAATTATAAAATGATTTTTTTTTCTTTCTCAAAAAGCTTTAAAAACTAAGAAACTGGATCATGTCTCACAATTTGTACTTTTTTTGTAGATTTTTCTGGCCCATCTCTAGATCAGAGGCGGACTGGGACTCATATTCAGGCCGGGAAATACCACACTGTATAGGCCACCAAATTTAGGAACCAAAAAACAAAAACACAATATATGCTTAAAATGTATGTGTGAGTAGAAACAACTGCATTGTGCTGTCAATCATCTCTCCTGCACTGACTGAATAAACATCAGTTTTATGACTGCAAGTCATTCCCTTTAAATACTATTGAGCTTTAAATAATAATATATATTTTGTATGAGTCTTGTCATTTGGTCAATTTTGCAATGTTTTCTTTACTTCTCTAATATCATTATATTGTGATTGGTGGGGTCAGAATGAATGTCATCTCAAATTGTAATTTGACAGATCTAGGGTTTTCAGGACATCCAGAACATCTAATTTATTAATGGCAGCAATGCAATGCAGATATGTCTCCCCTCATTATCCTCTGCCATTATCTCCAGTCAGTATGTCAACAAGAAGGATAACCAGCTCTTTGTCTCCACACAGGTGTTTGATCTCTCAGCACACAGATAGTTATTCTTGCTCATCTCTCCATGAAACTCCACCAACCAACTGTTGACACGTGCCAGCTTGGCAAACCCGCTGACTGCTCGCTGACTTTCGTGTCCAGCTTTGGCCTTTAAACAGATTTTAAGCTTTCGCATTAAACTATATGGATCTAATTTAACCCCTTTAACCTCTGCATTTGGTACAATTTGCCTCTCATGACTTTTAAGTAGAGTGTAAAAAGTCAATAAAAATACAATTCGTTGTGTGAAATTGGTTTATGGCTCCATGAAGGTTGGTCATTGCAGAGTCATGGCTACTGTCGGGTAAAATGCACTATGGTGTGCATTTAAGATGCTGACCTGTTTAGGTCACAGTGTCAATATTCACATAATGGGAAAGCCCACTTTCTTTTCATGCAGACAATGTAGCATATTTATGCTGTAAGGACAATAACTCATGGTTTGTTATACTGATAATTCTCAATTTACATTAAGACTACACTAAAAGATGTTAACCATAAGTAAAGTTTAAGGCAAAAGAACATTTTAGATGTTCAGGAGACCCGCTAAACAATCAATAGCAATAAGATGTGCTCTTCGAAAACACAATTCTATTTAACTGCCTTATTTGTTTTCCATTCATTGTTACGGCTCCCAATAACATTAGTGCTGATGTCATTATCGAGAAGAAATATGCCTCGGTAGAGAATGTATTTATTTCATTCAATGTGGAATTAGCTCATTTCAGTTCTTGCGGCTGTGGAAGGTCTATATCTATTAACAGTTGTATCAGGGCATTAGGAGGCTGTAGCTCATCATTAATGTTGATAAGAAAGCATCAGTCTCAATTAAGTTTCATATTAATGTATTTTGAACTCAAAATCAGTCAATGAGCATCAGAAAACAATCCAAATTACACATTGGCACTAATGTTCTCCAAGTTCATTTCCAAACATGTTAGCCAGTAGCCATAGCATATGTGTATAAAGCTTCAAGCCATTCTGTTGACACTTCAATCACAGCCATGTAATACAGTTCAGTTAAGATGGCTCAAAACTGTTTTGGAAACATAGCGCTGGCAGTTTCAATTCAACTCAGAGGCTGTTTTTTCAAACTAAGACTCTGAGACGCCTGGAGCGTGTAAGTAATTATCACAATGAATGACACTTTGAGGTTGAACACATATGTAGTTGTTCAGTTTTATATTCACTACAAAGATTTGCATTAATGCATCTGGCAAGCACTTTTATCCAAAACATTTTAGAGTGCACATCAACTGTATACATTTGTTTTTTGTTATTCATATGTGCTCCCTGGGGATTAAAGCCAGGATCTTTGTGTTGCCAACACAACGTTATTGTAAACTTTCTCTGTAGCTCATAGACTCCAGAAAATACATGTAGAGTAATAATAATGCAATATCGCTCAAATAGGAGTGTGATGGTGCTCTATATCAGCATGACTGTGATTCAGCCGCAGACAATCACAGCCGCAGATGTAGAGCATCACACTCCTACTCGAGCGATATTGCATTTATACAACAGTTTGACGGCACAAGTGTGCCGATAAATCTGAAACAACATTGGAGTGTCTTTTAAAATGAAATTGGGAACTACTTTCTTCCACCATGAATTCCAGACCAGCACAGTTAAAAAAAACTCTGTTACTAATCCTAACCGTCAGGTCTTCTAAATTTGCGCTGTGCTGCTTCAGTAAAAGTTATTACTGATGATGAAAAATGAAGCAGAGCGTGCAAATAAAAGAGAAAGAATGTAAAAGAAAACTCACTGAGGATGCATTATTCCCATGGCACTGCGGCACTTTTCCATTGCTTTATATTGTAAATATGTGTAACGGAGGTCAGCTAGTGTGAGTGCTGTGCAGGTTAAATCACACTCGCCAACCTCGAGCGACAGATGATGGAGGCTGCTGTCTTCAGACTTCTCTTAGAGCGCCCGTCTCCCTTGCATGGCCGATCGTTGATTAGAGACCCGTTCGGTTACATATGCGCTTGTTTACAATAGCAAGTTGAGACGGTAGTTTCTGTTGTGTAAAGCGCATCTCGTGTCCCGCACTGTACCATTCCTGAGCCCTGTGTGAATGTGCCTGTGTTTACTTTCTTTTTCTTTCATTAAATGGCGGACTGGTGACCTAAGCATATACCGCCACCTACTGCTCAATATATTATCATATTCCGACGTTTCCATATTATTACACAAAAGGACTCCGGTATTAGCTGGCACTGCATTTTCCTGTGTTTACTTCAAGTCTCATAAGTCCGACTAATAGCAGCGGAGTGATACAAGCAGGAGTGAAACGTGATGATACTGGTGGAATATCGCAGAGCTCTCAACTAATCAGATTCGCGAACCAGAAAGAACTGTTTTATAATAAAAGATATAGCATAATGCACTGTAAGCCACTTTGAATAAAAGTACCTGCTAAATGCATAAATGTAAAGGCAACTGTATTAATATGCAAAAACATGCCTGGTCTTAAAGTGATAGTTCTCCCAAAAAAGAAAACTCATTCACCCTCTTGTCATTTCACATCTATATGACTTTCTTTCTTCTGCAGAACACAAAGAAGATATTTTAAAGAATGTTGGTAACTGAACAACGGCTGTACCCATTCACTTATATAAACATAAACACAAAACCAATAGGTTACAAGTCAATGGGTACCAACGTTGTTCGGTTAACAACGTTCTTCAGATTATCCTCTTTGTGTTCTGCAGAAGAAAGAAAGTCATAGAGGTTTGAAATGACAAAAGGGTGAGTAAATGATGACAGAATTTTCATCTTTTGGGTGAACTATCCCTTTAAGGTGTAGGTTTAATTGTTACAAAATTATGTTAACTGTCCAAGTACAGTAAAGTCAATGAAGATTATTCACTGAATGTCCTGCTTCATCAAATTATATGTTTACAATTATATGTGTGTGTATGTTTTTATAAATATGAGCAAGTAGCTGTTACCTGAACAAGAGATCAACAGAACACAGCCTGAAGCACACTACAAACAAACAAAACACTGTTTGACAAGATTGAGATACACTGTCTAGTCTATGTCTTTTTCTGTTTGGACTTCTGTTTGGTTTGGCATAATCTGGACATGATTCACTCAGATGATGTAAGAGTTTTCTCACATAAAGAAAACATGACCATCATAATACCTCAGGACATGATGTGAACTGACTTTGAGGCTCATGTTTACTGAAAAAGTAGTCTGCATTCTCCACTTTCAAATTTTCCACTTTCAGATTGGTAGTACATTAGACATAACTGTCCTGTTTACAAACCTTGTGAGCTACCTATGGAAACAGTATTTTAAGACATCATAGTCATTTTTGACACAAAGGCTGTTTGAAAAGGTTATGCTGCCTCCTAAGACACCTTGTTGACCAAATTCTAAGATGTATGTATCCTTCACAAGATGAAGAACAATTTGAGACAAAAATAAATAACTAATAAATCCATAACTAAAATATTTTACTGTGTTTAATTTATTGTAAAAATATTATTTTACAAAGATTATTATGCATTATTATACTTTATATAATAATATTATAATAACTATAATACCATAGCTCAGCAACATGCTAACATCAGATTGTTAAATCAACTGTGCATCACATGAGGATCCAAAACAGTGAAGAGATTCTGGCCCGAGAAGGAAGCTGCCTGGGGCAGGTAACTGGGCTTCAGAACAGAGCTGAAGAGTCAGGGTGGCTTGTGAGACAGAGGAGTGATGGCAGCAGGCCAATGTCTGTTGTTCAGTGAAATTGATCAAAGAGGGGGAGCTGGGTTTAGAATAATTGAATTAAGGCTGACAGAAGCGCTGACCAAAACCTTCAGACACAGGTGATACTACAAGGTCTTGTGATAAAGGGTACAGGCTATTAAAATAATGACTGGTGAAGAGAGGTGAACTGAATGACAATGGTTATAGTGCCAAAAGTTTAGATTGCAGTGCTCTTACATGCAGTCTTTAGGAGAATTAAAGGCACAATATGTAAAATTTTTGTAAACCAATAGCACATTGTTATAAATTGTGTGCACTTGTGTACATCATCTTTAGGTTGAGAAATAAAGTGAGATGTAGTAATTTACTATTAAACTATGTTACTTTTTTATATTCTGTGATCAAGCATAATGGTTTATTACATAACTTTATTTCATTACATCATCCATGAACGTGATTTGTGAGTGCCGTTGGATTAATTTCCATTGCCAGTTGAAATGAAAAAGACAACTTCCATGTCATCAAGCTATGCACTGCAAAAAGTGACTGTCTTAGGAATTTTGTCTCGTTTTCCAGAACAAATGTCAAAAAATTCTTAAAAACAAGCAAAAAATTTCTGCCATTGGGGTAAGAAAAATCTTGAATTTAGTGACTAAGAAAAAGGTCAAACTTAATTAAAGTTTTTTTTTTTTACCCCATTGGCAGATTTTTTTCACTTAGTTCAATCACAAATTCTTTTAAATTTCATATATTTCGTCTAAAAACAAGACTTATTTTATCAGGTCCTTTTGCTTATCAACAAAATGCTTCTTGATTGAAGAATTTTTAGACATTTGTACTGGAAAACAAGACAAAAATACTATGTAAAAAAAGTCATTTTTTTGCAGTTTACCTTTGTTATTGTTTTAAATATGCGACCACTAGCAACAAAAATTACATAACGTTCCTTTCATTTATCAAAGTACAAAATGTAAGAACTATCAAGAGCAAAAACAATCTTAATTTAAAGACCTAGTGACCTAGAAACCTTCGGCATAAGATTAATTGTACTAGTACAGTAACACATATAGCACAAATTATTTTTCTCTATAAATGTATAAAAATAGCTCGAAGTAAGAAAATCGAACCTCGGCCTTGAATGTGGGAGAACAGCAATAACTCGCAGCTCGACAGGTTTTGCTTTTTTCCGCTTCTCACGTACACCGATAATGTGCTCGGCAGGTAGACCATCTCATCATGGCCAATTGTTTCCCCCTGTGAGTGCTTTATCTAAGCTGGTCTGAGACTGTTCAGCCTCATTGAACATCAATGGTCCTTCTCTTCATCCCCTCTTACCAAGCCATCAGCGCCAACATCCCCTGGCATCATTGGCTCTAACAAAGGCTCTGCTGCACCGCAGGACATTTGGGAGAAATGGGGGGGGAGACGGATAAACAGAGAAACTTCTGAAAGAATCGACAAAATCAATCTGACAGAAGCAGAGAGTTTATGTGTTTTGGTAATCGGGCCGTTCGTGCAGAGGAAAAATTAAATTGGCATTTTGACCTTTTATACTAGAAGAAGAAAGTTAAACTGATGTGTCAATATGCATTTGTTAAAAATCATGACGTAGCAAAACACAATCTCAGATTGTTTCAAACCTGTATACATTTCTTTGTTTTGCTGAACACAGAGAAAGATATTTAGAAGAATGTCAGATCTTATCCTTCATTTACTGCCATAGTGGAGAAAATAAATACTATGGGATGAGATATGTCCAAATATCTTCCTTTGTGTTTAGCAGAACAAAGAAATGTATACAGTTTTAAAACAATCTGAAGACTTTTTGAGAAATCCAGGTCATAAAAATTGAAATTTATAACAAAACATAAAGATTCAATGAGAATTAGAAAACAAAAGTTAAAGCAGGACTGTATTGGATTCAGATCCGGTCTGTTGAACATACTTTCCAATGCTGAGATAATATGGTTCATGTGACTGAATTGAGTCCCCCATCTATTTCACACTTTGCAAGCAGCCCAATTGCCATATTTATCACACAGAACGAAAAGTAAGGAATTCATCACCACTTCATTGTAACATCAGGCAGAATAAAAGTAGAGGCTCTATTCCCCGACAGCATCCTCATCTGAGCTTCCAAGGTTCTAATTTATCACAGAGATTCATAACAAAGGCTACATCTCCAAACACACTTTAATTTCCCATCTCCACCTGGGCCATGTGAACACCTGCTTTTGTCAAAGAAATCCCTTCGAGACGTAAAGTCCAAACACATTCCGTGCAGCTTTAATGCGCTCAAATGCAATTCATCGCGGGACAATCGGAAACCAAACAATGACTAGGAGCCATATGCCTGTAACATTTGTACTAATAAATCCCAATAAGGAATTAATGAAGCCCAGATCAAATCATCTGATGTCCTAGACTAAAATATTTCCACTGGTCTGCCATGATTGCATGTGTTGGCATGCAGTAAAGTGCCCTCAACCACTAAGGATGGATAAAATGCTACCAGGTGGACCTATTCACATATAGTATGATGTCATGTTCTGTGCTGCTGTTTCATTCAAATGCACAATGGCCAGTGGCATCAGCTTCTAGAGACTTTTTTTCATGTTCATTTCATAAGTCTTTCATTCCAAAGACTTACCTTTAACCTGAACACCAATGCGGAAGTAGACATCTGAGCTGCTGAGGTAACGCTCCACCAAAATATAGTACCACTGCTCCCAGGAAGGTAGTGGCACATCCAGCTCACAGGGCATGTTCTCTCTGCAGTCCATAGCGCTGGAATTATGCACTGGTGGGGCCCTCGAGCGAATCTTAAGAAGAACTGGACAACTCTCTCCGCTCCTGTTTTTTGTATTGCAGTCCACCAGCTGTACTTTCACCCGAGAGATGTAGTTTGGAATGAACACCCTGCCAGGTACAAGTGAGAAAAACATAGAGGAAATGTGCTTGAAATGTGCACTTTCTATAGAGTACATTCTATCTTATTATAGATATTCACAGAAAGCAAAAAGTGCAGTGTTTCAAAGAATTGAAACATACCTCTTACAATATAAGAAGTGATGTAAAATAAAATGCGATACAAAACACACCCTCAGAAGTTTGTTTAAGCTATATAAATTCAGAAAAAATAGTTCCTGCCTAGGAGTGTGAATAAAATACACAGAGAGTATATTGAGAATAATCTCATTTTAGCCGGGCTGCCACTAGAATTCATGAAGACAGAGACTAAATTATGTTAGACCCTGCCCCATACAGAGAACAAAAATAGAAATAAGTTAGAATAAATTATTGGCACAATTGGCTTTATTGGCTCTTTCATTATTTCTTTCTTTCTTTCTTTTTTGATAATTAACAATATGAGCAGTACATCAAACACAACAATTACATTTGCATAATTGTTATTGCATAATTGAACATAATTTGTTTACAGATTCACTGGAAAAAAATCAAGATAAAGTTTCTTTGAATGTGGTCCTTTAAAATAGATTTGAAATGAGAAAAATCTTTATTGATGTTTGCCTTTTTTCAATTTAACGCACCATTGCTTTTCACAGCGGTTTTGTTTTCTGAATAATGAAATAGTTTTGCAATAATTTATATGCTTGGTAACATTTTACATTAAGATTCCATTTGTTAACATTTAACTACATTAGTTCAAATGAACTAACAACGGAAGATCAGATGTTGTGTTGTTTAGTTATTGTTAAACACAATTGTCAACCTGGACAACAAAACCAGTCATATGGGTCAATTTTTCAGATCACCATTAAAGTTGTTAATCAAAGACGCTGTAGCAGGCCGCTGCTAAAAAGAAACACGTTTGTTTTAATGCTCTCTATTGGCTTGCTGCTGTAATGACGTTGTGGAGAATAGATGAACCCAAAAGCTGAAATAAAGCTTTACATACAAACCAAATTTGAGTTGTTATTTCACAAAGATTGGGCAGCAGCGAGTGAAGTTTTGTTAGCGATTTATCTGCATCCACTCACAAAAATAAAGTGTGAAATAAATGTAAAAAATATCTTCATGGAACATAATTTTTACCTAATAATAATATCCTAATGATTGTTGGCATAAAAGCAAAAATCGATCATTTTGACCCATACAATGTATTTTTGGCTATTACCACAAATGTTCTCATGCTACTTAAGACTATAACAATCAATGAACAATAAAAAAAAATTGTTAGTTTAAGATGAATTGTTGTTAGTTTATGTTAGTTAATATGTTTATGTTAGATAATGTTATTATAAGGTTTTATCTGCATTCTGAACAGTTTTTAAATAATGAGTTTCAAACTTTTGCATTCCAATTGACTTTGTAGATAAAAACCTTTTTGGTTTCAATTTTTTTTCTTCTAAATGTACACAGTGTAAAGAAAAAACCTCACATAAATAAGTTGTCAGAGAATAAAAATATGTAACTCAATTTGGACAAAAATATCAAACAGAACCTTATCATTCTAAGGCGACAAAATGTTAATATGTGCAACCTTTTTAAAAAGTGTTGCCAAATTCTACTAAAAACTTACAAATTAAAAGGCAGTTTTTGGTGTAATTCGCATTACTCCTTATGTTCCACTTACTGTCTTCAAAACTTCACTTCTCAAGGTAATATCTTTGTGATGTAGATGAGTGTGGAGCTTTCATTAAATCAAGAGAACTTCTGATGGCATGAAAAATAAAAACTCATCTACATAATGTCCAGTGAAGGCCTTTCCTGTGTGCCTTGTTGTTTATGAATGTTTCAGCACCTCTCTCCTCCCCCTCCATTTTCCTCTTTTTCATTTAGAAGACCTTATTTGCTAATCGAGAGGAGAGCTTTAATATCGTAAATTAATGAGAGAAGGCTGAAATAGAGGAATGCTTGAGAGAGATGTGTCTGGAATGGTAAAGTGCTCAGTGTAGAAAGAAGGGGAGACATGAAGAGAGCTGTTAGTATGTGTGTCAATTTTATGCAATACAGTAAAGGTGTGTGTGTGTGTGTGTGTGTGTGTGTGTGTGTGTGTGTGTGTGTGTGTGTGTGTGTGTGCATGTGTGTCTTGCATACCCACAAGACTGAAAGACATACAGTGTTGTTTTTTCAATGATAAGAGGTTTAAATTGTTAAGTTTTCTTTCGTGTTGAGGGCAAAACTGGATATCGCATTAAAAAATCATAGATGTATTTTTTCAGACCTCAAATGCTGCAAATAAAACACGTTCATATACACCTTTAAGCAATACAACATTAATGCATGTATGTATTTAGTGGAAGTTAAAAATTCTTTTTTATGTGATAACCTCGATTTTTTTTTACAGTTTTCAGGTGTGTTATCATTCTGTCAGTCTTTAACATTGCTGTTGGAACATTGCTGACTTTATGCAACTCCTGAGTTTTGATTATTTTGTTGCGATTCAAAAGCCACTGGACTAGAATGACCACCATACATCTAGAAATGCTGATTTGAAATGAAAAGTTGGAGTGGTATCTTATTTTTTCTATATCTACATATACATGACAAATAACCCTTTATGCATCATGTAATTAATGTTTATTAATATAAATTTAATTAGAGGAATTATTTTTATAATGGTCTCAGACTTTTAAGCCCAGTATTTTTCACCTTAATAAAATATTCACTCACTTGTAAAGAACAGATCTGTTGTGAAGTGGAATCATCTGGTCAATAAAGTAACCAGGATACAGCACTGAAATCCCAATGATCCTCTGAACAATGAGCTGAGGTTGAAAGAGGTACTGACATTCCTCATGAAGACCCTGTATAAAAAATAAAAAAATCAAGACATTCATTGGTTAGTTACAGACGTCTCCAGAACTCAATTAAATAGTTAAACCAAAATTAAAACTATGTGGTTTTTTATTAACAATAATGTTCACCCAATTTTTATATTAAACTTCATTGGAACACCTACATTATGGAAGACTAAAGAATTGCAGTGACCTCCATGGAGTTAAAACAGGGTATAGGCCTTTCAGACCTCAAAAATGACAAACACACCACAAAAGTATATGACTCATGCATTGTATTTCAGGTTTTTCTGAAAGCATACAACAGCTGGTGTGATGAACAGACTAAACTGTAATTCATTTATTATCTAGGAAGCAATACACCCTATTCTCCTTCACACATTTATGAGTGAAGTCATGAAGAAATTGTTCATTTGGATCAGATCTTTACAATGAATCAGTTGATCCACTTCACAGAACTGGTCTAAATGAATTCTACGCAAATCGGATTTATCCAGTTCTCAGGTTTAACTCAATGATCCAGACGGAGTGGTTTACAGCTCACTGGAGAGGAAGATTCTATTATATTAGTGAATTATATTGTATTATATTAAATTATATCAGTGAATAACACCTTTAATTTTGGTTTGTTCTTCGCACAAGGCTATCGTATGACTTCAAAAGGCTTAGAACATAGCGTACAAATCAGATGGGCCACTTTTATGATAATTTTGGTGCTTTTGCATTTATTTTCTTTTAGAAGTTTGAAAGCCTCAGTCCTTATTCATTGTAATTGAACGGAAATAGTGACCTGTAAACGTTTACAGTATTTTCCCTTTTGTGAGACACATACGAAAGTCATAATGGGTAGGAATAATAGTAAGTAAATGTTAAGAGAATGTTCATTTTTACAAAACTCAAGTCTCACAACATAATGTAAGTATACATGCCTGTCATCATATGCAAATGCATGTGAAAGAAAATCTACTCCTTCAAAAAGAGTCTTGTGATCACTTCAAATGAAACAAATTGCAGTTGCATCATTTTTGATGCTTTGCTGTGTGATATTCATGCCCAGATGCAAAACAACACCCACCACACACAGAAACACATCAAATAATATTGTCTTTTTCCACTTTTGCTAAATTTGTAATAATATCTAACAGGCAGATGATGCAACCAATAGTTTGTGTTTTTTTCTTATTCTATGTTTACATTTATTTGTTTAGCACATACTATAACCCAAAGTGACTTACAAATGAGAACTATAACAACACAGGCAATACATCTTAAGCAGACAGTAATATTTACTCTTGAGAAACTAAAAAAAAGTGTTAAGAATTTAAATAGATGAATACCAGACTGAAAACTGGCACAGGGGAAATCTAAGGCATTATTTAGCAGAATCAGATGAATTACACCCAAAATACTCACATTGAAAACAAATAGCCCAGAATTATGGTACTTGCTGTTAGGAAGACAAAATAATGGCATCTATTTACAGTATATTTCAGACATAAATAGAAAAGGCAACCCCTGCTAGAATGTGTACATACACATATACTCATATAGCCTACCAAAAGCTTTCAAAAGTAAAGTGTTTTATTTTGTCACTGTAGCTGTAGTTAGAGCATGTGGCAGATGTTGTGGCGTATGTTCCAATTAAAGATCAGATCAGTTGTATAGATCTGCAAACCGACTTTCGCAGCTGAGGTGTGTAACAAGTAGGAGCCAGGCTAAAAAAAGAGTGAGGAGGTGTGAGAATAACAAAGAGCTCTTTTTATTTATTATGGCGCACACACGCAAATTACAATACAGCGTTATATCAAGAAACCTCTGGTTTCTCTCGCACAGGTACCCCTGCCCTAAAACACATCCATCATTGTCGAATAGTGCAGTATAAGCTTCTCCTGCGACCCAACTTCTTTTCTTGCCGTTGTCACGGCACAAAAACACAACACTAAAAGAATGCATTGCTTATCTAGCTCTGTCCGCTGATTCTGTTTGTTGTACTGTACTACCACCTGAGACGCAGGGTCATTCTCACTGGCGCTTCTACCCATAGTCCTGTCAAATGTCAACCGCATATCAGTGCTGACTTCCTGTTGAGGTCAGTCAGCCATGTTATTACTTCATAAGGTAGAGAGCGCATCTGTCAGCGCATCTGTCAGCTCAATGCAGTTAAACAATAAGTCGACAGCAGCGAGGGCTTCTTTAATATTGAAATGCTATTCAACAAATGTAAATAGCCCCCCCCCCCAAAAAGGAGAGGCGGCATAAAGATCTAATTGGATGGCAGTGGTGTGTGATTAATAATGCTGCGGATTCACTGTGTCCATGTTTATCCTTACTTCTTTCTATATTTATACAATTCAAGTCATAAGAAATAAAACGTGTTTGTATAGACCACTGGACACTGCAGCATCTTTTTTCAATAAGGGCCTTATATTACACACCAAAACCTAATGTTTTGCCAATTTCATACGAATATGTAAATCTGTATGCAAACCCTGGAAGCGAGTTAGCATTTTAAGACTTGCGGTTCAAAGTCTATGGGTTTTTTGAATGGGTTTTTCGTAAATGGCCTGAAATACGGTCTGTGGCTGACAAAACCTTTAAATATTTTCACGTTTTCAATCTATGGCATGAAACACATTAGTTATAACCCGCTTGTGATTTTTTAAACCTTTATTGTGTCTTTCAAACAGCGGTTGCTAACAAGTTGCTAAAAGCGACTACTTTGGCAGAGACATTAGACGTCATCGCGCATATAAATCTCACAAATAATGCAACATGAGCACACATCTCTAAAATCATTGTTGGGGATTCATTCACAGAGTAATTACTTACCACCAGGGAACACATTTTTATAAAGATTGAGAAAATTGATGGCGGCTTGGTGGTGGTGACATTGATGTTGAGCAACCATAGTGTCTGTTTATAGCCTTGTGTTAGCTTTTTACTTCAGCTGATTGTTTTTAGGTGTTAAAAAATTGCAAATATTGTGTTAAAGATTATCTTGATAGACAAAACGTGTAAAGATTGTGAACATTTGTTGATCACACATCTTTTTTTTGTGAACTTCCAAAAGTCTATGGGAAAAATGCATAGGCTTTCGGTCAAGGGAACCAGTGCGGCGCTAACTTTCGGGTTAGCCTACAAAAATACGTCATCTCTGAGAGACTCCATAATGTACAATTATTAGAAAAAAGGAAAAATGAAGCCCCACCCCTACTTCTAACATCACTGGGGCAAAAGCAGATAATAGGCTACTAAAACATACAGTATGAATAAGATTGTACAAATGGATTATAGTAGCCACCATAATATAGCAATTTATTTTGAATTTATTTTATACTAATTTATAATAATATTGTATATTAATTGTGTTAAATTAAATTAAAACTACTCAACAGTTATTGATTCATTGTGGATGTCTACCAGTTTGGGCAACAAAATGTTTGTTTAAGTTGTAAACCCGTATATAAGAAAAACATTATCATTAATTGTGTATAGCTTTCAGTAGGCTATAGGAATCTTATAGATGTTTACTATATTGCAGACTACCTAGCAACCCAAATAGAAAGTAATTGAAAACAATTACACCGTGTACATCCCCCCCCCTTAGTTTATACTGCTGAAATAGCGTCATGTTAATGGATCCATCATTTTGCCAATGTGCTTTTTTTGTTACTTCATTTAAATTAAACAGATTGCTTTTAGGTAATGAACCAAATGAGCTGATTGTACATTGTATTTAAGATGCTGCACCAAAACCTCTCACATGTACAATGACACAAAACTGTCAGTTACACTATTAAAGTGATAGAAACAGAAACACTTGATTTAAATAATCAACGCATAACACAAATGTAACCATTTAAATGTGCTAATTGTGTTGATTATTCATTAATTATTCAATAATGTTGGTGCTTTTTGTTAATTATTACTTTTCTACTTTTCTCTTTTTAAATCATCCAATCAACACATGGACCTCTTGGAATCATTCATAACAACCACTATATTTAATATACAGTAGCTATAGCGTCATTCTTAATGCACCTTATGTTAAAACCTTTTAGGGCCTCAGTTTTGTTAGTTGCTCTGACATCAAAGGTATTTGTTGTAATGTAGGCAGAACCCATTCTCATTTCATTAGGGTCCATTTGTTGGATGTGCACCACTGGGCAGGTGTCATTGCATAGACCATTGTGAAGTCATGAGACGCTCATTATCTCTGGTGTGTTATTGAGATCTGCTTCGCTCTCAGCTTGATTATAAGACTCATTTTAGCCTGCACCATTCTGCAAGTCATTTCTGCAGCAATACACCAGAACTATTACAGTCTTTGAGGTGTGAAGTCTGTCTCCTAGGAAATAAATAAGACATTTACATGGACACACAAAGAGAAATTCAATGGTAGTATTTTTTTCTCTGTTTGTTTTTCACATTTTCTACATTGATTAACTATTAGCTTTTCATGTTTTTAGTTTTTGGTAACACTAAACAGTAAGGTTGCATTTGTTAAAATAAGCAATCTAACATGAATTAACAATGAACAAAAAATGTATTCAGCATTTATTAATCTTTGTTAATGTTAGTTAATCTCAATACAATTGTTCATGTTATCATGTTAGTTCAATCTGCAATATCTAATGTGAACAGTTTCAACTTTGGATTTTAAATATGTATTACTAAATTATGAAATTAATATGAACACCTCACAATTTGGTCGGATGCGTGGAAATATTGGAGGTCCTCGGATGTAAACAACAGCATGGATTGCATGGTTGAAGCCCTATTTAATATGCTATCTACGCATTTATTATATCTAAACCACGCACAATGCATGGAAGCTGTTAAATCATACAAAAAAGCAGCACTCCTTAATTCCACTTAAGTTAATAGGTGGTAAAAATCTGTACGAGCCGGCTGCTTTGTTATGGATTGATGACCCAACAATTCTTCCTTCCATTTCTTATCCCAACATAGAGTACAAATAATTACATTTCAGTAACATTTTATAGAAAATATATAAAAAATTTGTTGAGATATAAATGTAGAGCAACAAACATAAACATTGTCACGATTCTTGCCCTGGAAATCCTAGTTCAGTTTGGCCAACAACAAACTTCTTACATCAGACAGTTTTTTGAAAACTTCTCCCTGATTTGTTATAACTTGTGGCAGTCAATAGTACTTCAGATGTTTTTACCTTTAGGACCGATTAGTACAGCTCAAAGCACGACAATAGTTGACTATTTTCATCAGCAAAACTATCAAGTTCTATTATTTTTAGTGGCATTGTTTACGTTCAGAGCCTCCAATATGGCCGACTTCCGGATTGATGACGATTGATGAAAACACTCTATAAAGGCTGTAGAAGTATTGTTCATTGTCAGTTAATGTTAGCTAATGCATTAAATAATGTTACTAAATACATTACATTAATATACATTACAGTTTACTTCAGCTTACTTGTTATCAAAGTCTTCCTGGAAGCAGTCATTTATCCAAAAGTTATTATACAATCCACAACTGTTGTTAGCTGTTTTTTGCAGCATGGATTTATTTACAAATATGTTAAACAACAATATTCTAAAATTGGTTGCCTGTTGTACTGTATGCTAAAGGCTGTTTATGTCTTTAACCTATAAACTGTGGGACATGAATTTATTGCACTAAGACATCGTCTCCTTATTTCAGGAGTCCAGCACACGCCAATGAGTTGCTGGCAGGATAATAAGAAAGAAAAATCAAAACCGCTACCATTAAATAACAAAGTGGAGAAGAAGCCCCATCTGTTGTTTGTGCATGGTTGCGTACATAAAGCCCAGACACAGCTGGTGCTGGAGGAAGCAGACACGGCCTTGCCTTTGTACCCCCACCTTTCCTCCACCCAGCCCTTGCTTTTGCATTGTCTCTGACATGCTAGATTTGTCAACTGGGTACGCCTCAGCATCCTCCCAATTCCTCATTGATCTGATTTGATTAGCGAGGATGTTTGCAACTTGTGTTCCAGTGCACAGATACAACACAGACAAGAGGTTATAATTGCTTCCCTTTTTAGAGACAGAATTTGGCACATTTTAGCAGCCAGTCAAATAATTATGGCCTTCTTTGTAAGTTTGCAGAGACCCAAACAGTACATGTAATTGATAGGGGATTGTTGTCATTTGGCATTTCACATGTTTAATGTGGTCTCCAGCTGTGCGAGGAATAATATCTGTGACATGCTGTTTATGCAGAATGTGGAGGAGGAGCACATATGCTGCCGCTTATGGCAAACACGGCCAGTTTTATTTAGTGCAAAGGACTAAATGAGAAAATTAGTCCTTTGTTTTTCACTGTGGATCACAGCCCAAAGAAAATATAATTTCTAATGAGATGTGTTTAATACCATGGTTGATTCATCTGGTCAGGAATGAGAATGGACAACAAATGGAGAGTTCTGCAGCTCAGATTATAAGACAATGCAGTTCGGTATATGCAGAATTTTTAGAGAAACATCTGCGGAAAGCATCATACTTTGAAGAAATATAACTGAGGAGAACTATTACGTCCTCTGAGCAATAAAATTTTCTTCTGGGACTCCAAATATGTGTCTGGTAATGATACCAGCAGCCCAGCCAAAAACCCTTGAAATTCCTCCTCTTTAAATATGACACATACTGTACTTGAAAATGTACTTGTGCATGAACCCACTGCATATGCTGCACAAAGGCATTCCTGCATAGCTTGCCTGGTATGAAAAACATTCATCATTTGTCAAGGAACAGAACCGCAGGGATCCACACTCTCATTACTGGTGTAGCCTGGTGTTCCCCTGCACATCTACCACAGTATTCCTCCTCTGTCCTGCTTCAGCTCTACGCTTCCATCAGAGCCACAAATACATTTGCAGAAAAGCTCTGCTTTCCTACTAGCAACAGTTGAGAGGTTGTAGCCACTCATCTTCACTTTGCATTGACTATGGTTGGAAAAATTGCAGTCATAGAAGGACAGGATGCTATCACAAGGGTAATGCATAGATCAGCTTACAGAAAATGTGACAAACAGATAGCCCCGCCTCTGACTAGTGCCATTGGTTCAGACCATGTTGCTATGTCGCTTCGGTCAGAATGCTAAAACAAATCCACGCATCCACAGTGTTTACATTTTTGGAGGGATTTTAACCTACAAATGCTTACCTGCAAGTATCTGTAATATTAAAATATTGTCCACTTTATTTTGCGTCACCTTTAACCAAATGACTTCACCCAATGATCACCCAAAAATGGCAATTCTGACATCATTTACTCACCCTTTGGTTGTTCCAAATCTGTATAAATGTATTTGCATTGTTGAATAGAAAAGAAGATATTTTGAGGAATGTGGGAAACCAAGCTGTTCTGGGGCACCATTGATTATCATAGCAGTTGTTTTTTCCTACTATGGCAGTCAATAGTGCCCAAGAACTGTTTGGTTACAAATATTCTTCCAATTATCTTTGTTGTTTTTCAGCAAAACATCAACAGGTTTGGAAAAACTGATGGCAGAATTGTCAGTTTTGGGTAAACTATCCCTTTAACTAATCATTAAAGCTAAACCTTTTTCTTGTTGTAAAAAACTGATTTGTATCATTGATGGTTTGGTAATGGATGCTATGATATTTACCTCACAATACAGTCATTTTTATGCTTTTTGCAATATATTGCAATCTTTCACTGTTTTGTTTTCAGTTGCATTTGATGCTTTTCATAATTAGCAAATGGTTCCTTTAGCAATAATAAAACAAATTCATACAAAAAATATTTAAAATGTTTCTCTGTGCATTCAATGTTCAAATGACAATATGTTAACCATTCATAAACCATATGTAAATTACATGCCAATTTCAAACATAATACACCCAAGGGTTCCCAGTAAAACAGGACTCAAAATGAGTCATATTTGGCTGGTCATGTGTTCTCAAGATAACCACTCACATGAGGCAACTTGCTCATGTAAACCAAAACAGCATAGGACTGGCATCTTGCGTGAACATACATCGCTTTAAACACACTTGGCAAAAGTGATCCTTGTTTCCTTTTGGGTAAAACATTTTTAATAAAAACAAAATTACTGAGTGCATCTTTAATCATCACCTAAATTGGAATGGCTGGCCTTCTCAACCACAATGTGTTTTTATCAAAAATAAATAAATAAAGAAACCATGGGGAATTTGAAGGAAGGCAAATTATTAAACATCAACTTTGGTAACTGACCAGAAACTATTTCTTAACTCAAAAATGTAGCAATGTGTTTTGAGTGCAAAAGTCTTTATATAATCTTAATATAAAATTCAATACGCAGCCTCAGAACTGACAAGCCCCCCCTACCTGACTGCATAGACCATACCACAAAAAGCAAAGATGCACTGAACGATAACATATCTGACAGTTTCCAATTAGTTTATTGATTTACGCCTAGAGTTTAGTTAGTGCAAGGCAAACTGTCAGGATGCTCTGCTTCTGGTCCTTGCTGATCCTCTGAGGAAGCTCCATCCAGCAGAGCAGGGTAATATTTTCTGTGTGCTTGACTCTTACTAACCCCCCTTTCCTTTCCTCTCTTACTTTCTCCTTCCCTCTCTCCAATTGGCCATCTGCTTGTGTGACTGTGTGCCTGCAGAGCAGTGTCCGACTGCTCTCTGATTAGCCTCACAGAGACCGTGGAGCTCATCAGCAGAGAGAACAGACTTGCACTTTGCTGAGGGCCACTGCAGCTCTGCTCTGAGGAGATTCACCTCTGTGCACCATGTGTCCAAGGAGCTGTGATCCTGCAAGCTGTTACTTGGCAGTCAGTTATTGGCGTGTACTCGGGTCATATCAGTTTACAGTCATGATGACAACTCTTGAAATTGAATTTCTTGAATTTTGATTTCATTTTTGTACCCATGGAGAATGACCTGTTCAGCACATGCAAGGCTCCAAATGATTGTTTAACCATTTAAAAAGTTCCTTCATTCTTTTTATTTCCCTTTTATTATTTACTTACAGTAAATCACTGTTTGACTATATTCTTTGCACCTGTGGGATAAACAGTGCCTGTCATTGTGTCTTTCATAGCATCTTGTACAAGATGTGCCAGTCTCTGTCTCTTAGTAACGCAGCACCTGTCATACAATATGAGGACACATCGTGATTTTGTTCCTCATATTTTGGAATTAATGGCTTAATGCAAGACATGTTCCACATGTCTTCACAAAAAGTTTTGAAGAGCAAACTTAATAAAGTTAAAGGAATAGTTCACCCAAAAATGAAAAGTCTGTCATCATTTATTGATCCTCAACTGTACCAAATTCTTTGATATTTTGAAGAATGTGGAACTAAACAGTTCTGGGAAACTAGTAGTTTTTTTCTGTACTATGGCAATAAATAGTGCCCCAGAACTGTTTGGCTACAAACTATCTTCCAAATATCTTTTCTAGTGTTTTGGAGACCAACAAAATTCACACAGGTTTGGAACGACCTGATGGTGAGTTTTTTGGGTGAATCATCCCTTTAATAGAAAAAATAGAAACTGAATCTTTGAATGTCTTTGCTCATTGCTTACATCACTTGCATCAGTCAGAGTAAAATATTATTTATACAATTCCATACAAATCATAAACTGTGCTGAAGCTCCAAAGAAAGTTACCAACCGGAGAGTCAACTTTGGACCCTGGATACAGAACAACCATGAATTCAAAAGCAATATCAAGTTGAATCTCCCTACAGTCCTTAGTATTTCTGTAAGGTGTTCTGCATGCAAGCAATTAAATTGATCATTATCCATTAGTGCTTTAAACAGAAATACCTCAGTCAACCTCCCTAGTGACAATTTACTCTGGCAGAAATGGTTTGTGACGCTATCAAATGCCTCCAAATCCCTTCAGCTGTGCAGTAGTTCTATTCACTACAACATAAACCCTCACAATTGCACTACACGGCGTAATAAATGAAAAATAGATTCCTCTGAGAATCCATGGTCCTGGTTTCCACACTTCTTCCAATTATTCCATCTCAGTAGGTCCGGCCATGAGCTTTTCTGCCTTCATCATGCCAGGCTTTGTCTCTGTCTAATTGGCTGGTGGTACGGCCCTGTGGGCTCAGAGGAAAACGGTGTCCTCAAATGCAGCATACAGAGTAGAATTATTGCTCTTAATCCAGGAGAATGGCCTCCGCTATGGCCGAACCTTCTGCACTTAATTAAAGAGAAAGGCTGAGGTGCAGGCCTGGGAGCACTGAGATAAGTCAGAGAGGCGAAGGACAGTGCTCGGCAGAGATGGAGAGTAAGATAATGCTTTTGTGCTGAAGAGGAATTGGAAATTCCAATTAATATGTAAGGATTATTCTCTAATGTAAAATTCACTTATAATGCAATCCACTACATATGTGATCTTGGACCACAAAACCAGTCATAAGGGTGATTTTTCTGAAATTGAGATATAGATACAACATCTGAAAGCTGAATTTATAAGCTTTCCATTGATATATAGTTTATTAGGACAATATTTGGCTGAGATACAACTATTTGAAAGTCTGGAATCTGAGGGTGCAAAAAAATCTAAAGAATGAAAAAAACGTCTTTAAAGTTGTCTATTAGAGGCACTGTAGAAACAGGTGTGTTTTAACTCTCTATTGGCTTACCGCTGTAATGACGTTGTGGAGAATAGAAGAACCCGAAAGAGGAAATTCTAAGCTTTACATAGATACCAAACATGAGTGTGTAATTCCCAAAGAGCGACCCATACCCATACCCGTGATAACCTTGTGACTGGTTTTGTGGTCCAGGGTCACATATGTCAGATATAACGTTAAGCTTAAATTCTTCTTTCTTTTGATCAAATTTGTACATACCTACCTATTGTACAGGTAGCTTTTTCTCATATGATAACAACTGAGGGACTGCTAAAACAACAGAACAACTCTATAATCCTGCTCACAGCAACCATTATAACTATTTACAATTTTTTAAGAATATATTTTTGTTTCAAAGTTTTGCTTGACAGTTTTGAAATATATGTGGTAGAGGCCAGAAACACAATTTTAGCAATTGTTATTTCCTAATACAAATAAAGCCTGTTAATAATCACATTATAGGCCTTATTTTCCACAGCATAAAAGCTTTTTTCTTCCATTTCACAGAACTGTCAGATATTAGCTAAATTATGCATGGCAGCACAATTAGAGCAGATGTGAGTCTCTACGAAACAGAGAAAACAAGTACAGTACAGCTACATGCAAATACAAACCAGCAGAAAGTACCCAGTTAGAGCTCTGTAGGTCAGACATACACTGAATCTTTGCATATTCATCTAAAGTCACTTTTTCAGGAAAAGGAGCTTGTGTGTAATATATGTGTGAATATTCCCCTAGGAGCTCTTCGCAGCACGATCCCGCTATAGCATAAAATAACAGCTTGGTGTTTGCATTCCAGGTTCTTTAGCATGTGTAAAATGTCACCATGGGTCAGTTAAGCTTTCTGACTTTCAACACATACATGCAGTATCCATATACATTAAATTTATGCTTTTGGCAGTTTACATCTTGCTCTAGATGACACATGCTATATGTAATGTTTTTCCATTGTTTAAACATTTTGAAAAGCAATATATGTAAGCATTAAGTGAACCCCGCACATTGGTGTACTGTATAAGTCCTGGGTGGGCTCAACATCATGAGCCTTTTAAAGATTTTCCACTGGCTGATTTTCCCCATTTGAATTTTCCCTCTAGGAAGTAATACCTCTAATAAAATACTAAAGTCTGCTTAACATTTGTTTGCTTGCAGAGAGACATTATTAAGTTACTGCCGACACGCTATTATTTACACATATATTATGAAGCATGATTGACCCCTTGTGTTTCTATAGTAATTGCTTTCTTCCAAGTAATAAAAAAACGCTTTTGTTAGCATTTTGTTAGTGATAACCTTTTGTGTTTCATGAAGAAATTTAAATCATACTGGTATTAAACAACATGATGGTGCGTGAATGACGTCTGCCCCTCGGACAGCCACTTGGTCACTTTACCTGGCCATTAAAGAACCAGAACTGTTACAAAATTTATATTCAGGACAATATCAAAAATGACTAAATAATGACAAAAAATGCATATCTTGTGAGGAAAAAATCATAACGTTTACTTTGAAATTACTTTCACCGATGAGTGCGGAAGTGAGCAGCTTTAATTCTAAATGTATAAATGCCGAGAGGAAAGAACGTCTTATCCTTCGAAGATTAGCTCTTGATAAAAACAGAAATTAATCTATCATCTTGAAGTTGTGCTCATTTTATGATATCATTGACTCACCTTGACAGAGATCTTCCCTTCATCCTTTGGTAAGTGTGCAGCCAGAAACCAGTCTCCCGGGAGGGGGCTGGTGACATTGAAAACCCCTGTAGTGCGGTTGGGCAGCGTCCATGTCAAAGTGACAGCGAAAGAGTCTGGTATGATGGTGTCCTTTGGAAACCTTGTCTGGAGGGGGTTGATCACAGGTGGAGCTCCTGACCTGAAGTACCTGTAAACCAAGTGACAGTTTCAAAATGTTTTGTCATGCTGTGGACTGTCTCTTCGGATGAGACAAAAATGCATCTGAGACTATCATTGTAAAAGTAGTAGAGTTATTTCAGTTTTAGTGCGCTGTACTGGCTTTCAGTTTCTTAGTAAAGGTGGAAGCAATTTCTGTAGCACTGACATAATTGCAACAATTTCCACACACACTTGCATTGCAGGGTAAAGAGATATACCAATAGACTGCAACAAAAACAATGAGGTCTATGCAATGTTTTCACTTACAGTATATCATGAAAAACTGTATGTACTGTATTTTGAAGAAATCTTTGGTCCCTAATGACTTATATTGTATAGACACAGAACCAATACAAGTCAATAGGGGACCAATAGTTTTCTGTTATTAACATTCTTCAATCTTCTTTTATGTTCACCTGAAGAAAGAAAGTCATACAGGTTTGAAATGTCAAGATTGAGAGTAAATGATGACAGAATTTTCATTTTGGGGTGAACTACACTCTTAAAAAGTGTAAAAGGCACACTAGTGCTAAAAAGGTTTTTGACAGCGATGCCATAGAAGAACCATTTTTGCTTCCACAAAGAACCATTCAGTCAAAAGTTCTTTAAAGAACATCTCATTGTTACCTTTTAATAATCAGAAGAACCTTTTTTTGCCACAAAGAACCTTTTGTAAAACAGAAAGGTTCTTTGGATGTTAAAGGTTCTTTTATGGAACCATTCAGACAAAAAAGATTCTTCTATGGCATCGTGAAGAACCTTTACATTTACATTTGGCAGACGCTTTTATCCAAAGTGATTTACATTGCATTATACTATACATTTGTCCCTGGGATCAAACCCATGACCTTGGCATTGCTAGCACCATGCACTAACCACTGAGCTACAGGAAAGCTTAAACCCTTATTTTTAAAAGTGTATTCCTTTAAGAGTCTTTTATCCAATTGTTTATAATAAGTATAAAGCTACTCATACCCACTTAGAGTTTGTATAGGCATGACTCGAGCAAGAAGCAAGGAAAACACATACATCTGTACATGAAACAGGATAAGAGAAATCACATCAGTAGTCCTGAATCCATTAGAATGTATAAGATGAAACAATTTCTCATTTTGATCATACAAAAGGAAATGGAGCATTGTGACTAATACTAAATTATGCATGAAGTGAATCGTAAAAATTATTCCAACATTTAACTCGACCGTTAATGTTTTTAGCAATGCTTATAAATTTAGGAGGCACTGACTTGGAACAGCACCCCAATCGGGCTGCAGTTACAAAAAAAGGCAGAGGAAGAAAATCATTCACTCAGATCAGACTCATTTTCAACACAAAACTGTGCTGTTCTTTATTTCAACATGGGAGCACAAGGCCATGAAAGTAAAATCTTCCCCCAGTCTCTCTAATCTGTCAGTCAAGGCACAGACACAGAGGAAGCCTGCAACAAATCATGTCATGAAACTTTTTCTAAAAGGCCTCGCTGTCTGCAATTATTTTTGCTCAATGCACTGCTTTGTGTCTCCTGTAGTTTGTCAGTCGCAACCCTGACAATCCTTGGGGAATAAAAGCCTTGTGTAAAGGGTTTTGCAACAAAGACTATCAATTACTCTATTTCTCTCTCTCTCTCTTGTTTTCAGTGGTAGACTTGTTTTGCTGTTGTTGAAAAGAGCAAAATCCTATGTGTAATAAAGTGTAATAAATGCATGTAATGATTGAGATGTAAATTGCTATTGTGTCTGCTGATGAAATATCTATGGTGCTCAAAAAACAGATTTACCTCAGTCGGTGCACATTTACCTCTACACCTCTACACCTAGCTATACACAGTTTTCTTTGTGTGTTTCTCCTTCCCATAATGGACAAGCAATCTTCAGGGGGCCGTGCTAACCCAGGGGCCCGGGAACCTTGACAGGTAATAACTCAAACTACTGCTGCTGGTGCTCTACAGGGTTATTAGATAAGTCATCCTGCCCTTCTTGTACTTTGAGCTGAAGGAGCTGGTGTACCTCAAAGATGTCACATCACTCAGGGCCTTATTTCAAGATGGAGGGCACCATACTGCTCGCATGCATGATCCGGACAGTTTAGTTAGATGTAAGTGCCAAACAGAGGCTTAGTTCTGTATTGTCAGGTCGATGATAAGTGCTGGGTAAGGATTTCTATTTAGGGTTTTTTGTTTTGATGCGATTATCAATGTAGTGACCTAAATTAAGCTTGAACCGAAAACACAAACTCAATGTCCGTGCGCATCCTTGAAACAACTGCAGCACGCAAGTGAGCAAAGATGAAGACATGCGACTGAGGTAGGCTATGGAAACATGACGAAACTAAAATACATTCTTATAATATTAATATTGATCATAAAGACTTGAAAAACAAACTACTGTACAACCCCAGCCAGTCAGGTCTGAGACACTAGAGGAAAATGTCACAGGAAAACAAATACCTTTGTTTTTTAAATTAAATATGCTCTTTATTTTAGTTGCAGCCATAAAATGACTGCTTTCTTGACATTGTAAATTCTTGAAAAGGTGCATTTATTCATTGTTATCATTGTGTAATAAAGAATGTAAATTTGTAAGCAAAAATCTCTCTGCTTTCATTATTTTCATGCAGTGTATGCCTTAAACATATGTTTATAATGTTCATATTTAGTATGTTTAATATACTTAAAGGCTTAGTTCACCCTCAGGTTGTTTCAAACCTGTTTACATTTCTTTGTTCTGTTAAACACAAAGAAAGATATTTGTAAGAATGTTAGCAATTTCAGTTCTGGGACATCATCCACTACCATAGTAGTAAAAAATACTGTATATACTTTGTTCCGTTGAACACAAAATTAGATATGTTAAATAATTTAGGAAAACAAAAAGTTCTGGGGCACCTTTGACTACCATTTTTTTTCCTATAGTAGTCAATTATGTCCCTACATGAGTGTGAGCAAGTGATGACAGAATTTAAATTTTGGGGTGAACTATCCCTTTAAATATTTTGAGCAGGCCTTCAAGAAAAAAGTAGGAAAAGTTATGGGGGCCTATGCCCCAACGCCCCTGACCAATGATTTAGGATGCAGTAAAGATGCTTGTCTGGTCGTCTAATTAACTTCATGTAAATTGATCATTTCCCTGGGACAGAATGTCTGTATCTGATTCACAGATCTGTGTCTGCTTCTTATTTACTAACCAACCAAACTGTATACACATACATGTGCAATAATTTTGTACGCTATGTGTATTTTGAATAGTAAGATACAGCCTGCTCATTTACAATCAACTGGATTCATCAACATCAAAATGAGGATAGAGACAGATTTATGCCCATATGCACTTTTTGTAATTCTGGCAGAAATGTTCAATATCTACTACACTACTCCTAAAGCCTGGTTTTATTATCCACTGCAAAGCATGCTCCAGTAGGCCCCAATTAGTTATGCATCTACACATGCTTAAGGATGTTACTGTCAAGCTCTTCAGAGCACCATGGAGCTGGCCTAAGATCAGACACAATGTAACTCAATCTTGAGCACATGGATTAACATCCTTTGATGTAGTCAGTGCGATGCTTCACACTCTTTAAGGTCAAACTTCTTACACCTATTATTAAGCCTTGGTTGTCAATTAGACTAAAGAGTTTTAGTTTGAAAACAAGGGCTGTTAATTAGGAAAAGTTTGAGAGGAAGAAACATCAGACAAGCACTCAAAGCAGAACTGTAGAATTTCTGAGTCCACTTGCATCACCAAATGAAACTGCAAGAATTCTGAACACTTCCCCATCTGCCATTGGTCAGCAAACTGAAGGTACTATCCCCAAAGATATGCAACTGGTCATAAAAAATTGAACCAATGTAGAGCTGGTCGGAATGCTAATACAAACAGGTTTTGAGCAGTGTTCACACTTTTTGGGTAAATTAGCCAATAGCTAACTTAGAGTTGTCTCTAAAGAAGAGGTACTATAACGAATAAAAGTTATCAAAGCTGTTACACCCTTTAAGAATAAGAGGGGAGATCATAAACATGCTGTATCATACAAAGCACTTTTCTTAAGATTGAAGGACATGTTTCACTAATGTTTTCATTTTGATATGAAAACTAAACAACTTTTAAAATCGATCATAGAGTTGCCGCCTCTCCTTGTTTCAGGACCATGGACAGTAACATTGTGTTGCTGGTAGGCAGGTCTACAATTTTGACAAAACTCCAGATATTGCTTGTTTGTTGGGTTGCATCAGTGTTGCTGCTCTCTAAAGGGCCCATTTTAGATTTACGTATAATCCTTTAGCGGACACTTTTATCCAAAACAACTTACAACTGAAGCAGCATTTAACATTTTGTCTTGTGGTCAAATTTTTCTTTTTAGATGTTTACATTATCTGAAAGCTGAATAAATACGTTTTCTATTGATGTATGGTTTGTTAGGATATGGCAATATTTGTCTGAGATACAGTATACCTATTTAAAACTCTGGAATCTAAGGGTGAAAAAACATCAAAATATTGAGAAAATCTCCATTAAATTTGTCCAAATGAAGCATGTTACTCAAAAAATTTAGTTTTGTTATATTTACGGTAGGAAATGTACAAAATATCTTCATGGAACATGAGCTTTATTTCATATCCTAATGATTTTTAGCATAAAATCAACATAATTTTGACCCATACAATGTAGTTTTGGTTATAAAAATGTCCCCATTCTACTAAAGCTGTGGTTTTGTTGTCCAGGGTCACATACAGTATATTAATTGTTACACCAAGTTTACAATCCATAACTTTTGCCGCTATATCAGCCATCTCTGCTAGAAACATGATGGTTTTAGGTATATGTATGGGTTGTCTGTACATCGTCTTATACATCGACATAGCAGTAATACATACATCTTACAAGACATACATAAAAAAATGAAAACAATTTTTTTCAAATAAATCACGTTACCGACATCTTACCTGCTCAGCATCTCAAAAAATTTGATCCATCTGTTTAAATTATAAATCATTATTTTCAGTTTACCTTTGTGAGTTGGAGTAATAAAAGAGCACAGTTGATTTGTTTAACCAAAAGAAGTTACAGATCGCAACTTTAAACAATAAAAAGGTGTTCATGAGCAATTTAAACCTCGTCCATAACAGACAGATCTTTCCAAGACATTGTTCTGCACAAAAGACAGTAACCTTTGGTAGACTTTTGGGGTTAAACTAATGATCGAACATGCAGCCTTTGTCTTTTAGTCATTGTAGATTACGACTTTATTAGGTTTGTTGACAATCTTCTCCCCTAGATCCGGCATTATGCAAACGAATGGCATAAATCTTGCTTTTCTTGTTCTTGCATTTGTCTAAACAAACAGGGATGAAATGCAGATTGAGTGTTGGAGTGTAATAGAGGTGAGGCGATTTCCATCATTGTTCAGCTGTCTCGCATTACCATGCCTCATGCACTGAGTGGCTGGTCCCTCTGTGACCATGTGGGAGGAATAAGATTTTACAATCATTAATGTGCATGACATTCACCATCTTAGAATTGATGAGGTTGAGATAAAGCTTTGAGGTCACTGATGAACACACATTTCCTCTCAGTGACTGCATCTTTCTGAAACTGAGCATTTTATGTCCCAGGGGTTGATTTTTATTAATAAACAGATTTCAATTTCATTGCAATCGTTTGGTTAGATTAAGATCATACTAACATTGTCTACTATGGCTTCCTGGTTCATTTTTAGCAATGCTCCGAAATCCTTCAAAAAGAACTCCCCTGTGATGCATGTGTGTTCACTTCCGGACTTAGTTATTAAATGAATAAAACTAGTTACAATGTGAACAGTGTGTTAAAAGGTGTGTTTTATTTCCTAAAAGACCGCTGGGCCGAAAGCGCCCAGAGTTGATAAAAACAAAGTCAATACCAACACCACATGACTCATCCCAAATATGATTTTTGCTAGATTTTTGCTTGTTTCAAGTGAGACAGGGACGATCCAGTGAAAAGACCTGCTGAGAACACCTCAGAAGCTTACGGCCCAAAGAGTTCTGCCCAGGCCACTTTATTTGTATTGGGTGGAATTAGAGTTGTCATGGCTGGTCCGGCAGCACGATATTGATCTACAGGCCGTGGTGTGGACTGTTATCCACAAAACCCAGTTGTCCGGCTTTCTCCCTCTTCTTTTTCTTATCCTTCCACTTTATCTCTCCCCCGGCACTGACTCCAGCCTGTTTAATTACCATCTCTCTATGGCACCCCCCCTGTCTGCTATCTGACAGCTGAATCGACAGAATGGAGCCCTGCCTCGTTCATTATGAAAACAGCAAGACGACCTGGGGCCTCATGACTAAACTTTGCATCACTTCCATTCTTACTGTACGTTCAGACCGCCGACGGCGTGCGCATCACAAATCGCTCTGGCCACCATTCCAACAATGCTGGTAGAAAGATTCGTGGACGCTCTGAAGTAGATCGAATGCTTCTCTTGTACAGGGCTGCGTTCTCTTGAATCCTCTCAAGTGGTGGATTTGTACGTTCCGATTGGTTGTCGCCGAACCGCGTCATAGCTCATTACCATAAAGTTGACCTGATTTTAACTCTCCTCGACGCCCTCAACGGCCAAGACGCGCCACGCCGGCTCACATTGAAAATGAATGATTTCCGGCCACTTTGACGCTCTCGCCGTCGGCGGTCAGAACGCACGGTTAAATTGTGCGTACTTTGGAATCTGTGCAAGTCCAAAGTGATTTCATAAATAATATGTGAGAGACCATGCTGTAAGTTGAATAGAGCGTTAATTTTGCTTTTATTTACCAAATAATACAAATATTAAAGACACAAATGTTTATGAAAGCAATAAACTCAAAAAAGCAGTGGGTTACAGTGCATTTTATAACAGCTATTATTTTTATAACAGTTGATAGACACGGCACAAAGCGGAGCTTATTGCTTTTATAAAATGGTTATTTCATATGCATAGCAAGGTTTCATAAAATAAAACACAGCAAATATGTGATCATTTATAACGGCTTAGAACATGGCTCGGCCAATCAGAATCAAGGACCAGAACCTACTGTTTTTTAATACTGATTTGCTTAGGGTAGTGTTATTTGCAAAAACATTTTGGGTAATATTCAATGAAACGGTACAATATATAGAACATCGCTTGGAAAATGGCCTTGTTTAGACTATTAAAAGTGTTAACTTGTGTTGCTCTTGGTTTCTTGGTTAGAGTTTCGAACAAATTTTCTTTCAAATTATTCCAAACTACTTGCTGCAACTCTCTATTTTGTCTATTTTGGTGAGGTTACGAATTGCCACCAACCGCTCACTCCACCCCTTCCGTTCGAAGCGCTACGGAGGCCGTGAGAGAATTAAGATGTCGTCACATTTTCGATTATTTTCCAAAAGAGATAACGTATTTACGAAACATGCTCTGTAGAGCGGTTTGTCCGTTTAGGGCTACTGTAGAAACAACATGGCAACAATTTTACGTAAGGTGACCCGCGGTGTTTGTAGATAAAAATAGCTCATTCTAAGTTAATAAAAACATAACACTTCATTATGTAAGGTCTTTATACCCCTTTGAACACATATTATATTCCATTTCTGTCAATAGAGACTCTAAAAAACTACTCACTGGACCTTTAAAAAAAGCTGCAGAATGAGCTCTAGCACTTCTAACCTTTCCTATATAGAAATTATTTTGGATTTCCTGTGACCTTCTGAATGAGTAATAAGTTAAAATATGTATTATTTCTGGCCCAGTTATTCAAAAAAGTTTAAAAAATGCAACTACCTGCAATTTCCCCTTAATTCTGTCAAAAAAAAGGAAAAAGCAATATTTAAATCACAGACACGTCATTTATTCTCTATGATAGGCCCTGAAGACACATATTATATTATCGCTCAAACTGGAACACGGGCGTACTTGCTGTAATTATGAAAGGCAATATGTTCCCCTGGAGTTATGACTGACATTATGAGTTTAAAATATGTCCTTCCAAAATCGCTGTTTATACCACATTTTCTCATACAGCTTTCCCTTGAGACCACATGAGAAGGTATATTTTACCACAAATTATATACCACAACCAGGACCAAAAAACGACAATAAACGTTTTTTGGGCCAAAGGAAATCTGAACATCAGTTAAACAAAATAGTCAAAGGACACATGAAAGGAGATGTTTAAAGCACCTCAGTGATGTTCATGCAACTTTTGCTTTAAGGTCATCATAGCAGAGGCATACAAATAAAACAGAAACACAGCTCTAACCTTAATACCGCAAGCATGAATAACAAACCTATTCCTCACAAGAAACCAGCGTTGGACATTTATTCAAGGACACTCTGTCCTCTTTATAATGTCACACATTAAAGACGATCATGAGCTTCTTTCTCACCACTTATGGTGTACATTCAGTGACGGGCAATAACAAGGTCAGTGTTTTGATGGAGCTTTAATGACAGCCGGCGCACTGGGATTTGAAGACCTGAGTATTCAGTGAAAAGTATTCTGCATTTTGATTACCCAAGAGCCGAGACTAACTTCAACAATCACTTTGGTACTAGCACACAATGTACTGGCTATGAAAGTGCGCTAGGATCACACAAGGATGACTTGAAAGAAATGGACAGAGAAAAATGAAGGCTAAAAGCACCTTACAGTTCCTGAAAGGTTCGGGTGCAAGGGCTGATATCATTGTGTTTTCACACTTCATTTCAGAACATTTTGGCTTCATCTGTGTTCAGGAAGCGTGGAAATGTGGCGCTGGGTTTCTCTAACATGGAGTCAAAGGGGTTTAAAGTGTAAATGACTTCTTTTTTTGCCACTTTCATTCATGCAAAAAAGTGTTAATTTCCTTGTGTTGCAACCTTGAGCTAATAACTAAAGGACTCAATCGCTTGCAAGTCTTTTATGACCGATAAAAGTACATCACCATCCCAACTTTAGAGGACATTTGGAATTCATTAGATCTCTTAAAACAATCCCACTGAATGTGACCCTGTGAAAATTGGTAAAAATGTCAGATTTGGATTTTAAATCTTAACTGTATCGCTTGCTTTTTTTATGTTTATGAATCTCCAGTGTGCAGTTATGCTGTGATTCCGCCAGCAGCGCATTTGATAAATGCCTTTTTATGGAGAGTGCAGAAAATTATCAGCATCTGGGAAATGATCCTTGGCCGTGGTTTAAAACATATTTTATCAGGGCGAAGAGCAAGCGCTGTTCACTGCCAGCATTTGAAAGGTCATTATAGTCCCACATTTGACATTTGGCTTTACATGTTTCCCCCTCTCATCTCCAATGCTGATTAGACATATCTGACCTCATCATGCGTTCGTCTTTGCACGCACGCTTTCAACGGACGTAACTTGGATGTTTAAAGTCAACTCACACTGTCACGTTCCGGTCCGGGCAGCTGTCTCCAAAAGTGCCCCCTTGCTCCTTGAAGGTGATGAGGTTCCAAACAGCCACAACGGTGTCTTCAGGCACGTTGAAGTGGAAGAGCTCCACGCTGGCAAAGGAGCGGTAGGCGTTGAGCTTGCGAGGCGTCCGGGTGAAATAGTCAGTTACAAACAGGCAATCTATGGAATATAACAAGAAGAGGAGTGTTAAGATGAAATACAGCTTTTATATCTACTGTATGGATACTGGCTGTATATGGGGAAGATGGGTTGGGATGGGTTTGGAGGAATCGGTCCTAATGCAGTTTGGTTGACCTTCTTTCTGAGAGCCTCACCAGTGATTTAATAACACTTGGTCTGGGTCACGTGCCACGTGCCCTGGCTCTGATTCAAAACCCAAGACTCTATGCAAAATTAATGTCATTGCAATCCTTCAATGCAGGGCCAGGGAGGAAGCACCAAAATGACATTTGCAATCTGCCTTAATGAGCTGTGGCTTCCTATGGCTCCATCGTCAGTGAGCCTAATGGCTTCCGATCTCCTTGTGATTTGTAGTAAGAAACATTTTACCCTGCCATCCAGTTACTCGAGTGTTATTCATATATTCCCTGTGGATTTAATGTATAAGTGCAATTTATTGCAATTTTTCTTTCCCTAGATAAATGTAGCTGTTAGGGTCTCCAGTTAGGGTAACTGCCTATCTTATCCATCAGGATCTATCCATCAAAAATCAAATGACTCATTTGAAATTTTTAGAAATGTCTCAGTGGTTTTGTGTCTTTGTCTTTACAATGGAAGTCAGTGGGGTCCAGTGTTGTTTTTACTAACACATTCTTCAAAATATCTTTAAAAAGAGTTTGACAACATAATACAGCAACCCCTGATCGACGAATGATCTCTGTCAATGAAAAACAAGAAAAATGTACATTTTTCCATGGTTGTATTTGGTGATGCTACCGGCACAGACAATACACGCATCAACAAGCAACAACTGAACTGGGAAAGATTTTAAGGACGAAAGTCTCCTACATATCTATACAAGCTCAGAGCGGAGGGGCGGCACTGCGGTGCAATCTCCGTTGATTGAATGTTTGTGTTTGAGATATAGTGAAAATAAGAAGTGTATAAGGTTGGCAAGCCGGATGAGTGAAGACCAATGACAGCACCTGCATGTCGGTCCTAGCTGTCTGTTTAATCTCTTTCCCGTCGACCCCTTTGCTTCCGTTATTAACAGACATAACAAATCAACCGCTTTGACACTTTTATTAAGCTGATGGACTCTCAGAGGTATGACGCCAGTATGGCCTCTTCATCTGTTAGCTCAGACAGCCACAGCACATCCCACTGATGGGGTTCATGCGCAATCACTTACAGTGCGAATAAAATTACCCAGTGAAATATAGTAGATGGACCCACATCATTTGGTACTGTATGAACTGCAACGACGGGATGGAATATAGCACTTATACCAATAGCATCTTTGGCTTTAAAATATTAATGCATATAAAGTGCAAAATTATTCAAAAATCTTAGTGGAAGTTAAGAGCCGTTTTACAGTATAGCTTTCAACAGAAACTATTGCACTACACAGAAATCCTTTTTCTAATCAAAATGTTTGTCTTATTTTTTAAAACAACTTTAAAGGCAATTTTCTTAATGTTTTGGGTTTTTTTGCACCGTCAGATTCAAGAGTTTTAAATAGTTGTATCTCGGCCAAATATTGTCCTATTCTAACAAACCATATATCAATATATATGAAAAGCTGAAAAGGTTGAAAGCTTATTATTTCAACTTTCAGATCATGTAAAATCTCAATTAACCTTAAGGGAACACTCCACTTTTCTGGAAATAGTCTCATTCTCCAACTCCCCCAGAGTTAATAAGTTGAGTTTTACCTTTTTGAAATCTATTCGGCCGATCTCCGGGTCTGGCGTTAGCACTTTTAGCATAGCTTAGCATAGATCATTGAATCCAATTAGATTGCGTTCAAAAATGACCAAAGAGATTAGATATCACTGCGCCTGCTGCTGCCATGTCACGGCAGCAAACTTCCTTGATTATTACGCCAGAATGGGAGTATAGTTCCTAATCATATCAGCCTAGAAAATCGCAACTTTTCATTTTCCGTCGGTCTTAGCACACAATATAACTAGAGAAGAGTCAAGTTTTAAATAGGAAAAATATTGAATCTCTTTGGTCATTTTTTAAAAGATGGTCTAATTGGATTTAATGATATGCTAAAAAGCGCTATCGCCAGACCCGGAGATCGGCTGAAAAGATTCTAAAAAGGTAAAACTCAATTTATTAACTTAGCCCCCCTAAGTTAGAGAATGAGCCTATTTTCAAAAAAAAGTGGAGTGTTCCTTTAAGAGGTTAGGTTTTGTTGCCCTGGGTCACATATACTGTTACGTTTTAGCATGTAAATGGTTTTGCTTTTTAATGTGTCGTTTTTAATCATTTTTAGACATATTTTAAAAAGACAAAAACACAGATTTAGAGCATATTTTTGTGGTGTGGAAATATGAACCTACAGTACTAGTCCACATCATCCAGAATGAGACAGGCTGATTGCCCTTCCTGTCAGTCAGAAGCACAGCCAATGTCATGTTGTTTGCCCCTTACATGTGTTGATGTGATGCAGATGTGTCCAACATGTCAGAATATATGTCCTCTTGTCCGCGGCGCAAGCCAAGAATATCCATGTTTTGAAAGCAGCATGACACCTGGGCTCAAAAATCGAGCTGAATATTTTTCTGTTTTAGCATTCATGGTAAATTGGCTATGCTTGGAGTGGTGAAGGATTTGGCTTGTCATATTGCTATATCTAAAGCATTAACTTTTAAGAGTGACTTTGATGATACACAACATGCCAAATTGCAGAGCACTTCCACGTGTTTTTGAGAAAAACTGTTTAAAATGGTCTGGTCAGATGATAATTTCATGGCCGCTGTGTTAAACTCATCTTTTTTGAGAAAGTGGAAATCCAGTTCAGTAATAATATTATGTGCAAGAAAACATTTGAACACTAGCAATAGCTAAATCTAACTAAACTATTTATATTAGGATAAGTATTTGATCTCCTTTAAAGTGATAGTTCACCTAAAAATGAAAATTTTGTTTGTCATTTCAAATCTGTATGACCACAAAAAGAGGATTTTGAAGAAAGTTGGTAACCGAACAGCGGCGGCACCCATTTACTTCTATTGTATAAACACAAAACAAATGCAAGTATGGTTGCCGGTTAACAACATTCTTTAAAAAAATTAAATTGTGTTTTGCAAAAGAAAGAAAGTCATTCAGGTTTGAAATGGCAAGAGGGTGCGTAAATGGTTAAGTTCATGACATACACTACCAGTCAAAAGTTTGGAAACACGTATTCTTTCTTTATTATTTTTTTACACATTTTAGAATAATAGTAAACCCATCAAAACCATTGAATAATACAGTTGTAACTGTGGGAATTACGTTGTGACTAAAAGCATTCAAAATACATGAACTCTACGTTCTATTTTAGCATCTTCAAAGTAATCATCCTTTGGCTAGAATTTGCAGAATCATACTTTTATCATTCAGCTTCTTGAGATCTCAACCTGGGAAGCTTTTAAAACATTATTGAAGGAATTTCCATATGCTGCACTCTTATTTGCTGCTTTTAATTCATTATTTGATTCAAGTAATCCATATAAAAATATTCCTAATGAAATAAATTATTATAGGCACAATTATATTTTTGTCTCCACAAGTAATTTCAAACATTGAAACATACACCTTCATATTAAAAGATTGTTAAGATCATGAGAAACATTTTTGTCAAGTGTTTTCCAAACTTTTGACTGGTAGTGTATATCAGGTAGTTTCTGTATAAATGTTATTTACTTTACTTGGTTTTAAGGATTTATTTAAATGCTTTTGGTTAAAATGATAAAGAAAAAATATTCTGGATTTTTCTAAATAATTGATTTTCATCATAATATAAATAAAAAAGAATAATCCAGATTTAAAACCAAATATTTATCAAGCATTTTTTTATCAAGCATCAGTTTTATTAGTTTATGTATTTTCTTGCATACTGCAATTAAGCTTTTTATTTTAAAACAGCAAGAAGGGGCTATTCAGCAACATCTCATTCTTCATATTCCCACAGTGCACAATGCCTTCCTTAACACCTGTTTACTAAATTTAATCAGTGTTTAATAAAAACTATAAAGAATCTTTGAAATACAACAGCAAATAAGAAGCACTAATTAACAGAAATTGAGAAAAATGCCAAAGGGTGCTTTGGGGAAAATAGAGATTGTATTTTCTCTTTGGCTTTTTGTCCCTCCACAGCTCACAAAAAGATGTTTCTCAATGGACCAAACCAGTAATAAATCACAAACCCTTTTATTACATTTCATGTCGATATTCCCCACACAACAAAGTTTACTGCCGCTCAATACAGGTTCCCTTCTTTCAATCTAGGCTTCAGATTGAGGAGCATTAAAATTAATACAGCTTTTTTCCTCCAGTCACGTTACCTCTCCAGCAGTGATGGGGATCAATAATTAATGATGTCTCTCTCTTTCTCACATTCATTCTCATGTAGAGCCCCATATTCCCAACTGTCACTGGTTCTATACATGAGGAGCATACAATAGATATTGAGGTCAGATTGCTTTTATGTTTAGTCTATGCGTACATTCAAGAATGTCTAAATTATGTACAGCTAACAATGTATTTAAAGGAAGAAAAGCAGTTCATTGTTTTATCATGTCTGTTTTCTATTGTAAAACCTAAGATGCAAGTATTTTACTGTGCCATTACGGAAATTCCACACAGGTGTTTACGACTATTAAAGGAATAGTCCGCCAGAAAAATTGTAATTGTCATTATTTACTCTCCCTGATGGAATGACAAACCTGTGTATTGTTATTTTTCACAGTGCCAGACACAACACCTCAAAGTGCCATAAAACTAGTCCATGACTTGTGTGGTAATACACTTTTTTAAAGGCATACAACAGCTTTATGTGACTGGAATCACATCCCTTCACTGAATCACAAAATCTTCATCCTTTCGATGAAACAGCTTCATTTTGATCAAAATAGCATAATGTGTGTTTAAGAACTAAACATTGCATTTCATTTTAATGTTTAATTTAAGGTTACATATTACCTTCAGAGGGAGAGCAGAAAAAACTTTTTGCTGCCTTTTAGCCATTTTGAAGCTTGACCTCCCCTGGTCACTATGATCTGTTTTTATGTTACGATTCTTCAAAAACGCATACTTTTCTGTTCCAAAGAACATACAAGCTTGAAACCCCATAAGTGTGAGTAAATAACGGCAGAATTGCTTTTTTGGTAAACAACAGCTTCATTACAGCAGAGAAGATGAAATCTGCAGACCTGACGAGAGATTTGCACTATAAGGGTATGGAGGGAATGTGAAGGCAGCAACGAAATCTCAGAAAAAAAAGTTCTTGGAAGCATGTTTTAGATAGAGAAAGAAAGCCTCAAACATCTTTTTTAAGACACCATACTGGGAACGCATCCAGGAAAAACAGACAACAGTCAACGGAGCTTTTAGCAGGAGAACACATGCACACACACACTCACACATAAACAGGGCTCTCTATACACAGAATGCGCTGTGAGGAGTGAAAACCATTCCTCTCTCCAAGGTTACTCAGTCCCAGTGTGTTAATTCCCTTCTATCATCTCTTGAACAGCATATCAGGGAAGAAGCTGCTCAGTCATATTTCATCATGTTACAATGTTGCGATGAAGAGATGGCTTGTGACATGTGCATCATAGAATTACCATTGCATCGCATCTCCAGAGGAAAAGTGATCCAACCCTGACCCTGCGGTACTGCTTATGTTGCTTTTAGCAAAAGCAGAGAGACTAGACAGTGAGAAAGTGTTTTAAGAGACCATATGAGATCAGAGGACGTGCATGTGTAATTGTGGTACAGTATTTAGACTGAGAGAAACATTAATTTATGCAAAGAGAACTGTTGTTCTGAGTGCAATTGACACAGTAAAAAGAGGCACATGCTCATACAGTTACATTAAGAGTGATGGAAGCCAGTACTCTTTAACTGTAGAGTGGAGGAACGCACGCCTGTGTGGGCACTGGTTTACTGTGTGTTTATACAGTAGTAGTACACTGAGGAGAAAATCTAAATTGAAAGAAATATCTGTATCTAAATGGACCTTTTAAAGAGTACTGTCCCAGTGACAGCTTGGGTACATTTATGGCCATTTTTCTGACAGTAATTCAGTAATTTTTCGTATATGTTGCACTTTATTGCATATTATCTCTATCAGATTGCATTGATATATATATATACATATGAAAGACACTTTGTATCAAAATATATTAGATTGAAAGTCGTGCTAAGTGACACGAAAAAGGGGAACATTTGTGTCCATGAACGTGAATCAATAGATGACTATATCATAAAGTTGTAATATACCATAGTGCACTTCCTGTCTCTTTTTTTTTTTACAGGAAACATTCAACATTCACTTTTTAAAGTCACTTAAACAATTAAAGTCAATTGTTTAAGAGAAAGCTTTGGCAGTGGTCACAGGCACTCGGTAGCTTCCCTTGCTGTTTAAACATGTTGCAAAAACCGACACCAGCCTTACATGTTTCAAAGTTAAGTGGTTTCATGAAAAAAATCTTTTTGCCTCAGGGCTTTTGGCAATCAGATTTCTGAATTGCATCAAACGAATATTCGTGCGTGGGTAGCATCCTTTAAACCTTCCAAGCAATGTCTGCATCTCTCAGACTAAGCTCTAGAGGCAGGTCAACCTGGTAGATGCTCCTCCCAGAGTTCAATTTGCGTTCTCTACGTTCATCTCCCACATCCGAGCCCAAATCCACGGATTACAACCTTCAAAGAGATGCTCACAGAGACACTCCAAGCAAAGCCTGGTGTAATCTGCTCTGGCAACATCATCTGGTCTTCTCTCTCTCGCTCTCTCTCACATACACACACACACCCCTAAACAGTTAGCATTTCAACACATCCCTGTCAAAGAGGAAGAAGAAAATTACCTCAAGCTTAGCTTTAAAAAATTCATCTGAGTAAAATCATCTTACTCAAACCATTAAAAAAGCTGTGAGTTTGTACCCAGTCACATCATGAAGGTACATGATACATGAAGCCAATGTTTGGACACAAATACTCTAAATGGTCAAATATATGCACACTTCAACAACACACACACATATCAGCTACATTTTATTTGAAATCCATAGGTGCTAGGAAGCTGGTCTCCCCTTTGCTGCTACAACAGTTTTTGCTCCTCTAGGAACGCTTTCCAAAATCATGGCTTTCATTCCAAGGAGTTAAAGGGATGGTTCTCCCAGAAAACATTTTTTGGGTAGTTTACTTAGAAAATATTTTGCGTAACAACATTGGTCTCCATTGACTTCAATGGAAGTCAATGGAGACCAATGTTGTTCGGCAAAATATTTCACAAACATACATTTCTTTCATATTAAACACACAAAACCATTTTCTCATTGACCTCACAATGAGGGAAATTGTCACACTGTTCTCTGGGTACTGAGCCCATGACATTTGTTCTGCTAAAGCGATCTTCTACCAATTGAGCTACAAGAACACAATGTTATTGAGTGTAGCTAATACTCATGAATTGCAAGAATGTTTCCATATAGGACACTTAAACGGAGATTAAACGGAGGTGACCACTGATATGAGAGAAAAAAACTGCCTACAAGAAACTAGAAGTAGAGCACAGAAGATGCACTAAAATCCATCACAAGCCTCAAGTCACTCCCAAAAAATTACAAAGCCTGTTGGGGTGTTCATCCCAAAATTGCTACATTTCACAGGTCAGTCTCTGGTTACCTAAATGATGCAAGTTAAAATGGTAGCAGATGTCAAATGTCATATAAGGCTTCATTTCTAAGAGGCATGAAAACATAAAATGCACTTTGAAAGCGCACAGGCTCTTCTCAAATCAGTCAATATGAGCATGCACCAGAGAGAGCACAAGGCAATACAAAGCATTAAAAAACTCCCCATAAGCATCAGTCACTTTGCTCCTTGGTGAACCCTGATCATGCAGTCTTGATACCTTGTACCCAGGCAGCAATTTTCTGCTTGCTATAAAACCACCTTGTTAAAGTTCATGGAAAGTGCTTTTCATGAATTCTGGGCAACCGTCAGCGCTGCTCTGGGTTTTGGTAATGTGCAGCCCAGAGACTGACAACTTATTCTACCTGCTTTAAGCACAGTCTGTCTGCGCACACCATCCCTGTCTGTTCCATAATTAATGGCAGTGAGCAAAGAGCTGCCCTGCCTGCCTTCCATGCATGTGTTTCTGGGTCTCTATCCCTGATAAAAGCACATACTCCTGTCTTGGAGCTCTTTACCACGGCTCTGTCACTTGCCCTTTACATTCTGCCTGACATGACAGCATTCATACGAGGCTCCACATGCAGGAATGACTGATCCAGACTGACATAAGCGATGTGTTTCCAGCCAAAAGCATGAATGCTGGAGGCTTGGGGGGTTTAAGTGCTTAAAATCATGAGGTGTTGCTACAGCGTTTCCAAGATAATGTAACACACATCCATGCTTTTAATTGAGATTCATCCTGGAATATCCTGACCACTTAGTCTCAACATACTGATTTCCCGAGAATCATTTTGCTCTAATTATATGAAAGTAAAACGTCTAAGTGTAGGTAAAGGATGTTAAGAGGAGTTATTTTTAGAACTGGTGATCTAGTTTGCACAGTAATGGAAGTGATGGTTTGCACCATTTTTTAGTAAATCTTCATAATTGTGACTCTGAATCACAAAGTAGCATTTTTATTCATAATTTGGTTATTAAGTAAAGATCATGTTCTATGAAGATGATCCTAGTGTAAATATATCAAATCTTTATTTCTGCAAGTAATATGCTATTCTAAGGACTTCATTTGGACAACTTTAAAGGTGATTTTCTCAATTTTTAGATTTTTTGCACCCTTAGATTCCAGAGATTGAAATAGTTGTATCTCGGCCAAATATTGCCATATCCTAACAAACCATACATCATTGAAAATCGTATTAATTCAGCTTTCAGATTTATCAATTTATTAACTGACCTTTAAGACTGGTTTTGTTGTCCAGGGTCACAATTTTCCTTTTTCTATTATTTCTTTTTTCCTTATTTTTAAATTGTTTTATCTTTTTTCTACTGTTTCATCTTAGGCACATGCAGAGGGGGGCAAAGCATACTTATGCACCTGCCCCTTTGCCCAAAGTGCCTTGTTTGATGCCCAATGTCCCCTTTATGTGAACGAACGGAGGGGAATCCTGACGAAATGCAGTCGCGAATGGGCAGAATGCGATAAGAAAGTTTTTGGCACCTTTTCCTCCAAAGGACAGCACACCATTGTCAACTACAATGTATTTGTCTGTAAAGCTGCTTTGCAACAATGTATTTTAAGTACTTTAAATTCCTATTAATTTATTTTTAGTTTTAAACTTATTTTTATAATGTATATGATTATTTTGATTCATTTTGAATACATTGACACATAAAACAAAGTATAATAGTTAATCATCATAAAATATATTCAATGGTCAATATATTAAATAGTCTAAAATGATTTAAAATAAAAAGAATGAATAAAAATAAATCAGGTATATTACATATTCATTTCCAATACAATTGTACCAGAAATAAGGCAAGCACAAGAACTTAAAATAGTGCAGATAAATCTTCCGCACTACAGTTATGCTTTGCATGGAGCCAGTAACATTATGACGCACACATGTGTGATATTAAGTAGGATCTGTTGACAGAAATGCAATATAATATCCATAACTATGTCTTCAGAGGTGTATAAAGACTTTACGTAATAAAGCGTTATATCTTTACCTTTGAATGATCTACATACATCGCGGGACACCTTACATTGAATTCACCATGTTGTTTCTACAGTATCCCAAAATCTCCTTCAGCAAAAAAGCGAAAACGTAACAACATCTTTGTCCTGTGTCAGCCACCACAGTGATTCGAAAAGTAGTGAGAGCGGTGGAATGAGCCGTTGGTTGCAATTCGTAACCTCACCACAAGTCACATTTACATTATTTCATCAAACTTCTGCTCCTGCTTTGAGACTTTAATACATTTTTTCTTACACAGAGATGTGTCAGCTACAGTAAGTTAATGTTGCAATGCACAAATATTAGTAATGATCATCTAAATGTAGGTTACAGACAGGCATTACACACCAAAGTCCTCTGGCACACACAACATATAGTTGACTGACAAAACGTTTACATCTTTCACTCAACAGGGTCTAATATCTCTGCTTTTGACCTCTGTTGTATTTCTATCAATCACTAGGCTGAGCTGTCACCGGCCAGTGGAGCACAGAAGTGGATAAATGCAATCAGGGCTAATGAGTCTCATATCGCTCATCTATGCAGTGCTGTGGAGTGGATCAGCAGTGGCTGTAAACACAAGCCTTGGCATGGGCAAGGGCAAACAAACAGGCCTGCCAAACTCTCTCTGTTTCGGCATCTGTCTCTCTCTCTCCCTTACTCACTATCTATCATAGCACCCATCAATCTAAGATCATGAATAGAAAAACGGCAAATATAAACAACATGCATGCACCCTGAAGGTAACACAGCATTGTTAGTGCTACTGTAGTTATTCTCTGTGGTAAACCCTACAATGTGAGAACCAAAAGAAAAAGATGCATATAATGTACACAACACAAATGTATAGTGAATCGAAAGTTATCCAGGGATAATGCGATGATGTATTGTGCGCTTGTGACTCTTTAGCTCCACCCACAATACGCCTCCAGGAGCTCGACTCTTTTGAGTATGACGTATGACTTTTTGGAGATATGAAGGATGCAGTAGTACTCTATAGGCACTCAAGCTTAACATGAAACTGTGTGTGTTATGTCCGCATTTAGGAGGTCATCACCCATTTTGTTCAAACTAAACATATCTTATAACCCCTCCATACTGTTTCATTCAGTTTTGCAAGACAAGAACCCATGTTATGTGAATGACCCCTAAGAAACACCTTCGATTAGAAACACAATCACAGATTCGTTTATTTGACATGAAGAAACGTTTCAAACAAGCCGATTTTGTAAATATGTAGATTTACCTCTAACTCAAACCCCCAGATGCACAAAACACACACAATGACCTCTGCGGTAAAACTGCCTTAAATCCACCCTTGTCCCCTCTGAGACGGTTTGCTTGTAAACATGCTTTACAAGGTCATCCTCTTAAAACAAAAGAGACCCACTAATTACATGCTTTTGCCCTCGGTATTGATTAAACACCTGAAATTTGTTTCTGTGCTGCTGTGCTATGTATCTCCCACATAGCCATTATTTGTGACACCTCTAGTTTATTATGCATTATGGTTCCATTGATCCAAACTGCACGATATGTGCATGAAGAAAAAGGAATATATTATATGAGATACATTTGTGGGACTAGAATGAAATTAGGCAGCAAAATAATATATTTAAATCCCTTCAGATGCCGAAGATTTTTATAAAGCTCTGGACACTAAAACACACACAAAAACAAGCTGGTAACTCATTACATGGTCACTTCAAATCTCAGAGATAATGTCATGTGTGAATAACGGCCTGTTTTATTCTTATGCATTGTTTTAAGGTTAATGTAATTGAAAATCATTTGATAATGAATGTGTCCCTTGAAGGATTGTTATGACGACCCTGAATTCAAGATCTCACAGGGCTTTACTCAAACCCAAAAGCCTTTTTACATTTCTTAAAGTTGTGTTCTTTTTTTATCTTTCTCTCGCTTTCTCTCTCTCTCTCTACTCCACAAGCATTTCTACAGCTCATTCTCGATTAAGGCAGCGGAGAGGCTGAAGTAGACACTTGTCTGAGCAAACATGACATGCCCAACTCTCTTCATCCACTTCACACACTAACCTTGAAAAGACAAATGCTCTCCGTAGCTTGGGATTTCCATAACCTCTCAGTAACCGTCTGTTAAGTCTCGTGCGGAAATTATGGGAATGCAAACTGCCACGGTTTGTTTGTGGCTTAGAGAGGCTGGCAGAAGGGGGTCAGGGGTATGAAGATCTAGCAGGTAGAAATGGCACAATGCCAAAGGGCATCACTGCATGTCAAAATAACAAATGTCATGTGTGTCAAATAGGGAGAATAAGAGGCATTCTTATGCACATGCACACACGCAGGTTTCGGTTGTAAAGCGCGTGTCAGGTCGAATAGAGGAGAACGAGAGACGTGTTGTTGCCTGACAGAAAAGCCACTTTCGCTGCCTGATAACAGATGATAACAGAACTACAGTAGACCATTGATGAAATAAAAATGTAAGCAATTGTATAACTTATATTTACTCATTTGGTAGACATAATATATATAAAATACAATAACATAACATTTGGGATAAGTACAAGCAATAAAAACATGGTTATACTACAGTACAAAATAGCAAAATTAGCATGATAATAAATAAAGTTGTTCTATACATACATTTCATTTATAATTATTCAAATAATAATTTTCTAGCTGATTTTTATAAACTGTAACTAATAAACATTAATATTTTTAGAGTGCAATAAAGAAAAGTGCAATATGTTCTACATTTTACTATACACTAGCGGTCAAAACTTAAATATTTCTCATTATTATATCATTTGCTTAAATATCTGATATTAGTTTAGTAGACAAAAATATATTTTCCAAACATACATGTTTTTTCATAACAAAACTAACATTTTATTCAAATGTTTTTAAATGGATAACTTTGACTGAATAATTAAGAAAGAACAGCCGACAGGAGCACAGAATAGATACAAACTCCTTTAATATTGTTTAAAAAGCATCTCAGGCTGACACCTCAAGAAGCTGCTTGATAAAATTACATGAAAACATTTCTGCAAATTCTAGTCGAAAGGTGAAGACGATAAAATATGTTTTAATTTATTTTTCATGTTTTTAATTACAACATAATTAGGCTACAATAGTTCCCTTTGTTTTATTTCATAATTTTGATATTACCAATGACAAAGAGCCAAGTGACTTACTATTAACTATCACATCATTGGACTTGAATAAGCTGAAATATAAGGAAATAAACAACATGTGCTTCATATTCTTGCCTTTATGCAGAACATCAAGCAGCAACAGTCAAAAACAACTTTACAGCTATACGTGCTAACAACAAGCGCAGTAACATTTGCTTGTCTGGTAGTAAATGGATCATTACTAATGTGGTACTTATTAGCTCACCCCAAAAATAGTGCAGCGCTCACTCAGAGCGTATAATTATGGCTCAGCAGTGTTATAGGATAGATGAATATTTGTGGAGGCAACTAATGTTTAGCATTCTCACTGAGCACCCATCTGCTAAATCTAAATTAATATGGCCTCATAAAGTGCAATTCTTATCGTTTTAAATACTTGCAAAAACAGATTTTATGCAAGTTTTTCCTCTTCACATTACTTCTGCTTTTGACTTTTATGACTGCGACATTAATGCTACAAGCTTTATTTATTTGTTTTTGTTCTTTAGATACAAATGCAAATGCTGTGGCTGCCAATGACAACAGTATACAGCATACTGACAAATATACAATGTAATGCAATTCTCTCAGAGGCCATTTGTAAAACGCTGTTAACGGAAAATTGTTTACGTGTTTGGCCGTTCATTTACACGACGACAGCGTTTTCAATAATTTCACTACTAATGTAAGGTGTGTGTATATTCTTTTTACTATTTATAGGTACATGTTTAAGTAAATTGATCATTTTTGTTTCATTCTGTGAACTAGTGACATCTCCCAAATTCCACATAAAAACATTGTTTTTAATTTGCATTTATTTGCAGAAAATTGGTGCAATGCATATCTTTTGCATATCTTGAATACTGCAAAGAAAAGAAGTTCCTATTTACTGAAGTTCAACTTCATTTCTGTATTTTAGGATCAGATCGAAAATTTATATATGCAAACATTAATATGCATTTTTGCTTTCTCTCAGTGTTTTACATTGGTGTTTAGTGGCTTTGTCCTGATGTTTGTTTTTGTTGAAATTCAACAGACACTGTACTGAAATTGCCACCATAAAGCAGAAATGACGATAAAAAGCAAAACGAGAGGTTTTCAGTGGCTGAATTCAGTATATACAAAGTGTACTGTATTTTCCACAAAAAAAAGTAATATCTGTGTTAAAAAAGTGTAGTGTTTTATTACATTTGCACATACAAAATGCATAAGGCTTTGCACAAATAAAACTAATGAGTTATCTTGGTTGATTCAAGAAATTAAACCAAGTCTCGGGTATTGATGATGCTTCCTGCATCTCACCTATTCTCATCTCCTGCTATTGATCTATGTAATCATACATTTTTAACAGAGTCCTATTGATTTGTGGAGATGGGCAGTGCACACCTGTTTAATCTTCTGAAGGGTTTGAGCTTGCAATCTATGGATACTAGTCTGTCAATACAGCCTATAGCTATAATAAGAAGCTGTTTTTATATTAAACACAACATGGCAATTACAAGAAACAAGGTGTGTGAAAATATCCTTTTTCTTCTTGACTGTGAATGAAAAAAAAAAGAAAATTCACTACATTACTTGTTCTTGAAGCTCAAAAGTTATGGGTTTAACACCCAGGGAACACACAGTTTAAGTTGCTTTGGATAAAAGTGAAGCCATCTGTTTTTTTCCCATTCTCCAAACCCACTCGTCTATTTCTTGGGGGAGGGCTGAAGCCTAGATGCCTAGCCTTTAAAGCAACTTACACAATAAGCAAAATATATAAATAAACATTTATTTATTTATGTTTTGGTGAAGATGCGTAAGTGCCTGTATTTTTATCAGAAAATACATAGTGTAGACATAATTGCTTACTTGAAAAATAAATAGTGTCTTTTTCTATATGGTAATTTAGTGGATATATAGTGCTGCTTCTAGTTGGTGGGGAAATAGTCAATGGCCATTCAATTACAGACAAATATCCTGAAATGGATAGTGGAATTGACTTCTTAAAAAAGCAATAGATTTTCTGCATCACTGCCAGATACCCTGAATTGAAAACTTTCAGGATGGATTTTTTGACCCAAATAAAGTAAAAAAGAAAAACAGTCTGAATATGTTGTTTAGAGACAAAAATCTCTAGTGTTGGTACATGGGTTGACACAATTTGTCAATGGTCATTTTCATCAACACCAAAATGTACAGTATGGCTATACAACAGACAAAGTGTATATTTAAATTAAACGTTGTTTGAAAGTTTTGCAGCATTTTTACCTGCATTTACAAGTACAAATATTCAATGCAGCCTCTAAATATAGAAAACATGTTTTTTTCGGAATATTTTTAAATACATTTTTAAGAAATCTATGCATTACAAACCCCAAAATGTTAACTCAGTCATCATTTACTCACTCTCTTGTTATTTCAAACTTATATGACTTTCTTTCTTCTGCACAACACAAAAGAAGATATTTTGAAGAATGTTGGTAACCGAACAATGACGGTACCCATTCACTTCTAATGTATAGACACACAAAACAAATGGTATATGCAAGTCAAGGGTACCCCCATTGTTTGGGTACCAAAATTCTTCAAAATATCTTCTTTTGTGTTTTGCAGAAGAAATAAAGTCATACAGGTTTGAAATGACAAGAGTAAATGATGACAGAATTATCATTGAACTGTCCCTTTAAGAGGTGTTCTTACTGTACGTGCCTTTTAACAGGCACAGGACAACACTGTAAATTCGCTAAAATGCAAAACCTCTCGTGGCCCAATAAACAACAAATATTGTATTCCTGTTAAAATGTATCCTGCATTTTTATCTCTCAAAACGTGATATGCTATATTTACTGCCGTATGTAAATACATGTATACTTGTTATGCATATGGGACAACATCTATCGATTTCTTGCCTGCGCTGTTTTTAAAGCTCCTTATTTAAATGCGCCTATAACTGTATGTGATTGTCACTGAGAGCTGGAGGTCAGTGAACTGAGCAGGCTGAGGAAAGAGAGGATGAAGTTCTGTCTTTATGAGGCAGGCCAAGGTGATAAACAGGCCATGATATGAAGGGGGAGGGCGGTTTGATAAACTGGACCGTCGGGGTTATTGCACTGCTTGCAGAGTCGGGCCAAGAGCTTTGACATGAGAACGGCCATCAGTCTCACTCCATCCCTTCTTTAAATCGATATTTACCATCATGAGGATATATGACTGTGGTTGTGGCTTACTATAATAACAGTTAAACATGAAGACATGCCAAGCTACACTCTTAAAAATAAAGGTGCTTAAAAGGTACCATAGAAGAACCATTTTTGGTTCCACAAAGAACCATTTTTGGTTCCACAAAGAACCATTTTTGGTTCCACAAAGAACCATTCAGCCAAAGGTTCTTAAAAGAACATCTCTTTCTTACCTTTTTTTAATCTGAAGAACCTTTTGTCGTGAAACAAAAGGTCCTTTAAATGCTAAAGGTTCTTTATGTAACCAAAAGGTTCTTCTATGGCATCATAGAACCGTTTGAAGCACCTTTTTTAAAGAGTGTACTCTTGCCAGTACAGTATGTGTTGTGGTTTGCTAGAGAGGACGAAACGTCTAAGGAAAATATACTGCGTGTAGTTGACCTCACTTAGCATCACTTCATGTTTAATGCATGCCCATGGGTCACTGTCAGCAGATTCATCCAGAAACTTGACCTAATGGCAAAAGGTCTGATCCACATTGCAGCATGTGTCCAAGAATGACCACCAAAAAACGGTGGATTTGATTTTCAGCCTGTCCAAAGACATAAATACAGCTTTACAGACATAACTCAAAACAAAAAGAGGAATATAGTGGATATCTACACTGTAAAAAACAACTAAGATTTCCTTAATTAAGTAAATTGGTAAGTAAATTGTACTTAACAAAACCTGTATGCAAAAACTTCACACAAAAAATAAGTCAAATTTACTTTAAAAAACTGTGTAAAAAAAACGTTACAAAAATGTTGTAAGCAAAATTTACTTTGCAAATGTTGCGCAAATTTACACAAAAAAGTTAAGAAAATCCTATAGTTGTTTTTTACAGTGCATTTACCATGTATTTAAACAAACACAAATCTGAATATCATTTATAGAAGGTGCTGTGTGTAATATTTAGGCGGATCTTTGGACAGAAATGCAATATAATATACATAACTGTCTTTAGAGGTGCATAAAATACGACAACATCTCTGTCCAGTGTCTGCCACCGTAGTGCTTCGAAAAAGAAGGGTGAGCCGTTGGTTGGAATTCACAACCTCACCTCTAGATGCCACTAAATCTCCACATCGCTCCTTTAAGTTCATCTATTGTATTACGTTTTATTAACGGACACTTGACCCAAGGAGCTATAGGGGAACTATTGCATCCGGACGACTCCCTACCCTGGAACGTGATTGTGAATAGACAGAGGGCCCCTCAGAACGCGATCGACGCAGAGGGGTCTGCCAGATTTTTTATCGGTTAAAAGGGGGAATGTGTCTAAAAAAGTTTGAGAACCATTGGTTTAAAGTCTCAAGATTAAACATGCAAATGTACTTTGCAAAAAATCTAAAGGAAGTGTGCATTCTAAATAACTGGGTGGAAAGCCTCAATCTCTTCAGAACAAAGCTGGTTAAAGATGGCAATAAGATTAAAGAATAGAAAAGAAAAAACTTTAAAAATGATATTTGTACCCTGTTTGAATTAATAAAACTACATTGTGAGAAAGACAGCACGATTTAAGACTCATGTGAAAAGTGGCATCAGTAATTATTTCTCAGTGCTTTAGAAAAAGTTGTTCTCTTTTCGAGGGTAAACAACAAGCAAGGAAAGCTCACACAGAGTACAGGGATGAGTCAAGTCGAGTCGAAGTTTCAAACTAGGTCAGAGAGCACACGGGGATAAAGCTAAACTGTCTAGAAGAAAGAACACTAGGAACAGTGGGACCTGGATGAAAGTCCACGTGTCGTCTCTGGTCAGACGGCACGCAAAGCTGAAAGACAGCCCAATACCTCAGTTCTTTCAACGTCTTTACATCATTCAGTTAACTACTACTGAGCACCCTGGATCAAACTCTACGCATGCACCAGCATCTGTGTAAAACAATGACCTACCACATGTTGAATAAAAACATTTTTCTGTTAGCTAAATACTGCTTTCATTTAAAGCTAGATACAGAGGAAAGCCTTTTGAGTGGACAACTCAGAGCAGCCACCTGGCTCAGTGTACTGATAGAACCTCAATGTAATGCAATGTAAGCTATTTCACTGCGTACTGTTTATGAAAGGACCATAAATCAGTGCTACCTTCATGTGCCATTTGAATTATTCAGACTGTTCTATTCTGAAGGCAAAGAAAGCATATTTGCTTATTATAGAATGACAACAAAGACTGAATTTTCTGCGTCCTAGAGAAAACTAAATTGAATAAATAAATAATACGAATAAATAAATAAACAGAAGGATGAAAATGTGTATATACATGCACTGATAGAACAAAGAGTTGTTTGTCGGTGCCGGGAGATTTTCCTCAGCCTGCATTGGATTTTGCATTGGAAAATTATTATTAATGACCGCGGGATGAATAGTTTAAAGTTCCTAGCATGTGACAAGTGAAGTTGCAAAGTAGTTCAGGATGAGCATTCCCAGTGTCTGAATACTTCATTATATTTTAGCAAAAGCTTGATCGGAAGTTTTCAAACAAATATGACAGGAAACAAAAACTGGCACTAGATTCTCACTTTAAGACTTTAAAATCTTATATTTAAAGAAAAGGTTTTTGAGCAAGATGTTTTACCTAACTATTATGAACCCAGGAATCTTTATTTTTTTAGGTCAAGGATCCCTGATCCTGAGAGATGAAACATATCCCACCTGCTACTGCTTTTGAATTTTAAGCCTGACCTAATATTATAATACGCATAGCATACACTTTAAAAAAATAATTAAAGGTGCTGTGTGTGACATTTATTAAATTGCTATTGACAGCAATTTAATATAATATAAATAACTAAGTCTTCAAAAATGTATAGACCTTTCATAGTGACGTTATGTTTTTATTACATTACTTTACATTTTCATTTGGCAGAATTCTTTTACCTATTTCTATATACATACACCGCAGGTAACCTTACATGAAATTCGCCATGTTATTTCTACAATAGCCCTAAATGAACAAACTGCTCTACAGAACGCATTTTGTAAATATGTTATCTCTTTTGACAAGGAAGAGAAAAAGTGACAACATCTTTGTCCTCTGTCAGCCACCGTAGTGCAATTCGCAACCTCACCACTAGATGCAGCTAAAATCTCCACATTGCTCCATTAACGTGAACAAATGAACATGTTTTACAGTTTTTACACCACAGTAAGATATCCTCAAGAAAGGGCTATGCATAGCATCCTCACAGCTTCTTATCGCCTTTTCACTAAGCAGACCTAACAGAAAAAGCCACTGCCACAGAGTGCAACACATCATTTATATCCCAGTTGCTAGAAGTCTCTGAATCTGCACTTCATTGGCTGTTTCTCAAAGCCGTATACATAGAGGAACCTTCCTTGCCTTTGTGTTGCATGGCAACCTGCTCAGAATTGATGTGGTGATATATAGCCCTAGTTAAAAGAGAGAGAGAAAGGTAAAGATAAGGGCATTGGAAAACGTGGAGGAGTTGACGAGATGGAAAAGGGCTTTTTCTGCGAGTCACGGCTTTGAGCAGAGGTCAGATTTATATTTCCATGCTTAGATGTAACCGCATCATTCCTTTTTACCTACAGTGTTTTGACAGGGAAAAATGTGCGAGGATAAAAAAGAGCTTTACTTCTTTAAAATGGCCAGCAAGGCGAAAGCCGCAATATCTCTAATTCAGAGAAGGACGCTAACTTTTAAATTTACTTCAAAGGCTTTGTGTTTTTGTTAGACAAAGAAGAGATACTTGACCCAAGCCTGCTGCTCTTACATTAAAAAAATAGCAAAATCAGTTGCAAAAAAAAGGTTAAGCTTTAGTTATTCATTACTGTAAATACAGAAAGTGTGCATATGCAGCAATTTAAAAGTGCGGGTGAGGATATATTGATTTGGACTTACGACACAACATCTTTTAAGACCCTAAAGGATTACCGCAGATCGGCACAGGACCATATTTTATGCTTAATGGCAAAGTGATTCATTAAGGCACACCTTGTGCAAGGGCTAGACGCAGAGTATACAGTGGTAAGTGCTCTCAAAGCTAGTGTAAAACCAAGGGTAAATCAGATTTTATGTTAAGGACTGGCGTTGACCCAGTGCTCTGTAAATAAACTTTATGGAACAATCAGTTTTAATATTCCAGCTGTTCATCTAATAAAGTTTATTTGATCATTCAATCTGGGGGGAAGGGGGGAGAAGCATTTTCTCTGCTTTTTAAGATTTCAAGGTCATTGCCGTTATGGCCATTATATTTTTCTAAAAAGTGATATGGGTAGAGTGGCAGCTGTTGGAGCAAGTCAGTGTGTGATTACATGTTCAGAGGTAATTGTTCATTAAAAATGGGTGATAAATTGAATATTGAACTTATATTTGTGCCAATTTCCAGAAATCAAGCAAAGTGGTGTATATAAAGAGCAATTTTTGCCTTGTTTCTGATGAATAAATATTTTCCAAATTCTGAAATCTTGAACCAATTTGTTTGCGTTACTCAGAAACATTACAAGCATGTCATTTTTAATATAATAAATTTAAAAACATTTTTTTTAAATAAGACAAAACAAGCACTCAATTAAACTAAAATGACCTAGATATAAAACAAGATGTTTCTGATAACAAGCGAAAGAAATAACTAGTAAATGATGTGGCTAGCTTGTTAAAAGTATGTCTAGCCAGTATTATTATTATATATTATGTTATATTATTTGGCTAAACTTAAATGTGACAAAACACTAATCGTTTATTTAATACATTTATTATACAATAAAATATTAATATTAATTAATATTAATATAAATGAAATACAATATAAATAGTTATATTATTAGCCACTAGACCAATCAACAAACACAATAGTCAATAGACAAAAATAACAAAGTGATCCTGTGAAAACCCAGCTAAAGTTATCTTTTGTGATTTACTGTTTTCTCCATAAATTCATCCTACATAATATAAAGAACATTCTGTGAAAGTATAACATTGATATATGATATTGATCGATTAAACCATTTCAAAGATTGCATTTATAGTGAAATTAGTTTAAATCAAACTTTGATGCTTATTATCTCATAATTTGATTTTGAAACTTTGGAACCTCACAGACTGGGTCACATATCATCTACCTTTAATTCATTATGTTATGATGCTTACTTAACATTGTAATGGTAAACATCATTAAATGCATAATTATAGATGTAGGGTCATGATGTAGTTTTACTTCAGTGGCAGCTGTTCCCCTAAAAATGATTTTGCCACCTCAGTCGCCACCCCAATGCTAACCTTACAGTCACGACTTGGGTTCTAATGTAATATACAAAAAATTTTGGGATTAGGTTTATGGAGAGCGTCACTTCTGCTCAAAATTGCACATTGCTATTATTCTGATAGAGACGCGTGTCTGCCGGTAATCAAATCGAAATGTGAGCAGTGTGATCACAGCGTGTATCCTTAAGCAGAAGCGACAGTATAACTGTGGAGTGGATCATCCACTGGAGTCACTTCTCCAGAGACATGTACAATAGGTGACAATGTAAAAATTCACGCATCAAACATTCCAATATGTGAAAGTTTTTATGCATATGGTGTAGCCTGAAAGATAAATCCTGGACATGCCCCTGAGTACAATAAAACATTTAGCAAAACTTTAGCCTTGAAGTTGCAGTTATACTGTATATTGTATCTATTTAAATGCAGCATGTTATCGGCAGTACTGATTTGGGATGAGTGGCAGCTGTTAGAGCCAATCATACAGTACATGCTCAATTTCCTAATTTCCTCCCATTTTCTGTAAAAGTGCCGGTTTTCACAGTGGTATTTTTCAGCCACTTGTGATGTGTTTAGAGCTATGCGAATGAAACAGCCAGTGCCCATCAAGAAAGATGAGCACACTTATCTAATAAAATTACAAGGTAGCCGAGAGTAAAAGATAAAATGTGAGATAATGAAGGACAAGGGTTTTTCACAGAAATGAGAAGCAGATGATGGGGGTGAAAAGTAATCCAATTAAGTAGCTCCCAAGAGGAAGGTCAGCGAAGAATTTTATTAGGGTTCATAGCAGGTCATTAGGCATTTTATAACATTTCATGAACGTAATTAGATGACTACAAGGGAGGTTTCTTTTGGTTATTTTCCAGTAGCTTTCAAGTCAATGACTTCAGAAGCATCACTCTTTGTAGCGCAGATCTGTCAGAGGTGGTATGACGGCTGTAATATGTTCTAAAACTGCAGGGTAGAAAGACACCCACTGACATTCCAGAGCCCAGTGATATTCTGTCTGCAGATTAATGGCCCAGGGGTCACATTGATCTCTGGCAAATGAGGACGCTTTTCTTATGTTTGGGGCTTTTATTCTGTTTGATCCGTGGTTATGCTTTAATGAAAAAAAAGAGTCATGGTCATTGATTGAATTAATAATCTGTTCATTTTCTTTATGCGTTTTCGTGATAATCCTTCCTTAATGTCAGGAAATATTTATATACTGTAGTTCACCCAAAAATAAAACTCACAATCATCTATTGTTCAAAGCATATGTGACTTTTTTCTCCCATGGAACATAGTAGGCAAAAATGTAATAGCCCCATTAACTTTCATTGTACAGTGTGGAGAAAAGAATAGCAACTACAAAACTATGCCTCTTGTACACCACAGACAAAAGTAATGAAAGACATGATCGTGAGTAAATGGTGAAAGCAGAATTTTCTTTTTTTTTGTCTTTGGTTTTACAGTACTACATCATACATTTTAGTTATATGTTATTTAAGAAAGTTTTATTCTAAGGCATACATTTTAGATGTGACCTTTATAAGTCTGTACATTATTTAGGAACATTTAGGAACATTTTGGCCATTAATTGGAAGCACAAAATAGCAATAAAAAAAACTATTACACTTAGATAAAAAGGTTTATCTCTTGATCTATCTATATTTAAAGGTTTTAAGCTTTGCTTTCAAAAATGTTTTGAGGAAGTTTTCCACTTTTATAGAAATAGTTTTTTTTTACAAGAAATGGTTGAAATACATCTGTTGTCAAATAAATATGTTCTACAAACACTAGCCGTATGAATGCACAGTGTAATAGCACACTGGCTCTCAACAGTAAGTTTCCTTTCAGCCGTTGTACAATAATAGCCTTTAATAAAAGCATTGTAGCATTGTTTCAACTGCACACTCACACGTGATGTATTCGCTTATAAAAGAAAAATCTCTAATGTTCACTCAAACCTATAAAAAGACCAGTCCTGCCAGGCCCATTTACTCCTGCCAAAAATGAAGCCTTGTCTCTGGCGTTTGGCATATTGCACCTGACAGGACCCAGGGCAAAGACCGAGAGCCAATTTCAGCTTCTTGGCAGAGCGGCAGCGAGAGTTCGGTGTGGCCTTGCTGAAAGGTAAAAGATCGTAATAAAGAAGATGTGAGGTTTTAATATTAATGTTAGCAAGGGTGAAAATGGAGACGTAGGATCAGGTATGAGCAATTGAGAGAGCACTCAGAGAGCCCATGAAACGAGGTGTCAGCGAGGCCTGGAGAACGCTTCGCCTGCTGGGTCTGGCTGTTCTGAGTGTGTGGTGAGTGTAGGTGTTATTGGCTGATTGAAGATTGTGTGACTAGCATAGTGTGCAAAATACCCAAGCACTTGAATCATTCAATATTCAAATGCTATAAAAATGGGATGAAAATTTAAACATTGAAAGTTGCACATCCACTGTAGCTGTACTCTATATGAAAACAAGGCCACAGTTTCAATGTAGTTGTACGTTTTAATATAGGAAGAGAAATGCTGGTTTAATATAGAAAGCCATGCTTTAGAGTTATATCACAAAAGATGAACAATTATATTTATTAACATAAATATCAACATAAGTAACTTGTCTGCCTGGTAATGTATAGTTAAACTGTAGCAAATTTTAAAGGCCTTACTAGTAATACTATTATAATAACGAATATAATAATAATAATAATAATAACAACAATAAAATATTACCTATTCACTTTTAAATAGATGGGTTACATCCTTTTTTGTTAAAGCCTCTTCTTATATTTCCCATTCTTAAATGTCAATACTAAAGTTCCCTTTGATTTTCAGTCACTCCTCGATGCAGTCAGGGCACTCGGACCTAATGCTCAGAGTCTAAAGAAATCTTCCCCCTATTGATTTCTTCTTTTGCCTTCTTTTGACACATGCAGACCCCCTTAGGGGAGTTTCCTCATACCCAGGTGCCCCCCGTAGTTTACTCAGGTCATGAATCATTCACGGCATCATCTGCTGAATAGAGACCTACATCGACTGCAGCGCAAACAGACTGCACAGGTTTAGAAGTCTGGTTGGATCTGCTTTAAGATGTATGGATTAAATGTCTGTTTTAAAAAGACACAATGAATTTGACTTTTAATCTTGTTCTTCGAAGTGTTTTAAAGGTAATATAATTTGGAGAAGTAATTTTCAAACTGAAAATGGTTCCTACAATACCAGTACTGTTTATGACGCACAGAGAAGTAAAAATGTCTTTAAAGTCGAATATATTATCATTATTAACTATATTATAAATATATGAAGCTATTAATGTATTCTATGTTGTATCGAGTTTTGCCTTGAGTAGTTTTGTTCATGGTTCATGAAGCAGGCATGTCACGCAACCTGTCCATGTTGGCATCAGATTAATTCCGCGGTTGTGTGACAGATGCATTTGCAGCCATAGCTTCTGATTGGACATGCACAGCCTGGTTTTGACATCAACAATATAAAAAACATTTTGTCTTTCCATTGAGTCATTTATTTTGTTATTGTATGCAGGATTATAAAGGTAAGCAGCACATACATATGAATGTGGGTAAATGTGTCCTAAGGTGTGACAGAAACATTTGGAAAACTAACACTTCATTTAATAACAAATTATAAAAAATATGAGTACCTAGTGTAAATATAAGAGAGATATCTTCAATGTTAGCTTTTTTCTACATCTTTGCAGTCCCACCATAGGACACATGTACGTTTTGTGTGTCAACTACCCATGTACAGGGTATGCGCATTTTTAGGAGAACCACTGATCTTAAGAACAATGCAGCTGAATCATTTACTAATAGCAAAACTAAAAATGAAAGAGAGAGATTGAGAGAATGTTGCTTCGCTCAAAAGCTTTAGAAAAAGTAAACTACACATTTCAGCATTAAGACTCTTGCCAAATTGTCATAAATGATGCATCTGCAATCATTATGACAAGTATCGCATTACAGCGATAAAACATTTCAATACTCACATATATTTCTATGGCAGGTCTGCCTATACGTTAACACGCGGCTAGTTCAGGAGGCCCTTGTGGGGCTGTTTCAGACATTATGAATTGCCCTTTTAAAAGGCTGCAGCAGAAAATCCATGTGACGCATGGGCATTGCATAAGCAATCAAAACAGAAGGAGAGAAGACGAGATGTCACTGCCCTGCTGGAAATAAGCTCAACACCCTCTGCAAAAAGACACAACAAAGACAGACTTGGCACTCTCGCCTACACACACACACATAGACTGCAGCAGCTCTGTGACAGTGTAGGAATCCCTTCTGTGAGCCTAAAGTTAATGGGCCTCTGGTGCGTTGATAATAATTAATGATAATAAGATGTATGATGAATGATGTTGTTACTGTGCGAGCATAGGCACCAGAAAAGTTTCTCCTTTTTCTTTTTCACTCTGAGTGATTCGTCCCCATCCCTTCAGAATCCAGACTATCTGCCCGCAATTTTGTCTGTCAAGCCTCGGTTGCGCAAACCGGCTTCTCTGCAACCAGCCGTTCAGGATGGCTGCGGGCAAAGCAGCTGTCAGCCTCGCTTTCTCGCTTTTCTTACTCTGCCTCTCTCTGTTTCTCTTTCCTGTCTGTGTCACTCTCTTAGCATTCATATGAACATTCTCTCTTTATTTCTCTCTCTGAGAAAAGATGTTGTTTACAGAAGTCTTAATAAAAGAGCGGCAGCACCCCCACTGTAAAAACAATTCCGTAAAGAAAACAGGCCTTTTTTTGTTAGCTGGAGCGACAGAAATATACTGTAAAATAAATACAATAAATACATTTATTATAATGCTATATAATACATCGTTTTCCCCATTTTTCTTCAAAATTTTTCTGTAATTTTACAGTTTTTCATTGTATTTGATAAACCAGAAAAAAATTAAATTACATTTTCCCCATCTTTTTCTGTATTTTTAACGTTTTTTGATCATATTTCCAAACATCTGTAAAACAAAATAGTAAAATTCCTTGGGTTTTTACATTTTGCATGGAAAATCTGTATAAAAAACTCAAAATGTTGTAATATTTCAGTGTTGTTTATATCGCTGCTGTAAGCTCACACACACCTTTTCTCATTCCACCCGTTTACACACCAAAAAGCCGCTGCTCACTTTTTCCCCACCAAGAACGATCACAATGATCCCAAAGGAAACTTTAGTTTGGCTGGTGCTGGATTACTTGTGGATTAGTGCTCCTAATGGCTCCTGATCTCTCCTAATTCCCATCAATCCATCTCATCGGAAACAAGAAGAACCGAACAGGAATCACAAAAACCCAACTCACTCAAAACAGAATTTGCCCTTTTCTGGAGGCAAAGCTGCTTGTTAACAGTTTCTCAGTTTTGACACATTCTGTAATCAAGAACAGATTCTTTCAGATTCAAAGCAAGAAGTTTCCTCTCCATTCAGTACCACTAATTAATGTTTGCTCGAGGATGAGAGAAATGTGTCGGCGTAACCTTTCGCAGCGCACCCCGTGAATTGGAGGACGGTGCCGTGGAGAGCGCGAGCGTGAGTGAATAAGCGAGCAGAAGAGATCCTGATGAGAAATGGAGAGCTATTTTCCCCTGGTAGCAGTTGGCGACTCGGTAAGGAAACGGATGCACCGAGCTGAGTGCAATTAGCAAAGTGGCCCGAATGCCAAAAATCACACTGAGAAGAGCAGAGGCCAACAGACCAGCCCTCATGGGAATAACACAAGCTTCCATATAGTGCATGAGGGTACATGTAGGGCTGTCACGATTATTAAATTTGGCTATAATTAAATAATTGCGATTTTGGTGATTAATTGTCTGTTTTAAGACTGTGACAATATAACTGTTAATGACAATTAATGTATTCAATAAAGAAAATATATACTTTAGAATTTTGTAAATAACTAATATTATTTACTGTATGTGACCTAAACAGAGAAAACTTGAGTCTTGAGCATAAATCTAGATATGAGGGTCTTGCTGTGCAACTTTAACAAAAAAATACAAAGCTAATACAACTCAAATGATGGAGAAATGTAACAGTAAGTGCAGATGAAGGACAGTGGATGTAATATGCAGCAGATACTGCAGATCACCCTTGTTGTCTAAAGATTCGCAATAATTGCGGTTATCTCAAATAATTGCAATGGCATCATATAATTGCAACGATTATTAAATTATTAATAAATGAAACGATTATTCAATAATTGTGACAGCCACAGGTACATAAGACCTTATCCAACAATAGAGAGAGGAATATTGCAAGTGTAAATTGAACAAATGCACTAGATCAAAAGGTGGAACTCAAAACAAATGCAATCAATCAGATTTGCTCAACATAGATATGATTTTATGTTGGTGTTTGGATAAGCGTTTCACATCACTTTAGATCTCACTTGTCCAAGCACCATCAGTGTCAGTTAACGTGTGGTTTTGTAATACATTTTTGGTTTTCAGTGTTTTTGCGAACCTGCTAAGTGATTCATGGCAAAGATTGCTTGGCAGTAATGACAAACGAAATGAATGACAAACAGATCTGATGCAGATAAAATCAAGTCCAAGTCATAAAACTGTCATCTTCAAAAAATGCACTAAAACCGAGAACGTCTTTAGCTTCATCAATTACCTACTGCGCTCCCTGACAGCCACTAAAGTCAAAGCAGCGAGCGAAAGTATTTTCATTTTCTCTCTCGGCAATTGATGTGTTGTTTTTAACAAGGGCTTCTATGCAGAACTCTCTATCAGAATTTGGTGTGTGTGTGTGTGTGTGTGTGTGTGTGTGTGTGTGTGTGTGTGTGTGTGTGTGTGTGTGTGTGTGTTCTAAATCGTACCTAAAAAACAAGGTCATTGGTAGGTAAAGTATGTCAATTACAGCAGAGAAGATAATTTCATATGAAATCTTCGTAAATGACATTTTGTGCACTATTTTCAATTTCTTTTCTTAATAGATTTTTTCTGAAGCTGATCGTTATTTTCACAGGCAGGCTGACCTTTAGAGATGTCAGCTATATGTCCTATAGGATTCTAAAGACAGAGCTAACCTGGCCTAAATTTAAGCACAGTGATTTTTGCTTAATAATATTGGAAGGGATGAACTTCTGATGAAGGGATGAAGGTGTCTGGTGGCACATGTAAAATGTCTGTTCTAGTACCTGATATTCCTCACTTTTGGCACCTGTCTGTCCTGCACTGCACTGACACTAAAACTGTGAAGCAACTAAAAATCAGCAAATTACAAGAAATCTATATTAGCTACAACTTAAAGTCATTTTAATGCCATCATGTCAGGCTTTATGAGACTTTCTTGTTTACCAAATGTTCATTTAAAACACACCTTGTAACATGCACACTTTTTCGTTTCATTCACCAAATTTAATCTTTGTTTACATCTTTTTTGCCTTACATTTAAGAGAAAGATCATTACTGTTGTTCAGTGTTTTGGAAACCCAATAAGATGTTGGCAAACTGTACGAACTCAATACAATAAAGGCAAATGAAGATCATGTGATTCTCAATAAAAAGAAAACGTTGTCCCAAACACAACATTCCAAAACACAAAAGAGACAGAGAGAGAGACAATTGTAAGTGAATTTAAACACACAAATGTGGAAACAGCCCATTCTTTCTAAGAGTATAATATTATAAAGTCTTATTCACTTTGTGTCAATAAAAGTTTTTATACATTTTTATGTATGAAGAAGTGTATTATAGGCTACATTTTTTATATTTATTCTGCTTACTTCAAGCCCTTCCCATCATTACTCTGCCACGGTTAACTCACATTTATCAACCATCTTAAGAACTTTCAGCTCGTGTACAATTTAGACATCACAATAGCAGACTTCCATTAAAGACTTGAGATTAGCAGCTCGGTGCGGCGCATATTGAATTATGCGATGGCGTCGCATCAGTCAGAAAGCAATGACGCGCATTCATCGGACTGCGCAAAGTAATGAAGCCCTAAATCTCCCCGCGGGGTTGTTGTGGCGCCGTTCATCTTCCAGGGTTTTAATTGATTTCGGACTCGCTCACGAGTAAAGGTGATATGTGATGCTGCGCGGCCGGAGACTCTACAAGTTGATGAAACTGACATGAAGAGATCGTTCTGGGTTATTACAATATCGGCGAAGCTAGATCTGACACTGTAAAGATGTTTTTTATTTCTCTCTGCGTCATATATTTATAATACGTTTATAATACTTGCACAATACAAGTATTATTTTTAATTGTTCATTCATTTAAACTACAGCTACTGACACAGATAAAAAGGTGCTGCCAGAACAACTGCTGTCATCCTCATCGGTTTAACTGCGTTAAATTCAATAACAACACACCGCCTACTTACACCGTAAATGTAAGCGTTAAGTAATGTACAGCCACTCAATGCAAAGCATCCCTTCACGGGCCATGTCTCTGCGTAATGGTCTCTTCCAGGCACGCTCCGTTTTAACATAAATGTCACTCTCACACCTAAAGCACTAACAAGGTGAAGGAATATTATTGACATGTCACACACACACGCACACACACACACACACACACACACACACACACACACACACACACACACACACACACACACACACACACACACACAAACACACACACGCACACACACAGAGACAGAGACAGATTTTTCATTCTTTTTGTCCAGCATCATGCATCTTCATTGTCGTAAAGGAAGTTTAAGAAGAAAAGTGACAGATCGAACCAAATCAACACATTAAAAAGCAAATGAAACTGAACAACATTGACAGTGAGAGAATGGTCTCAGCTGAGGGAGTCCTCTCTTGCTCTCACAGTCACAGTCCAGCTCTTTGTCTATGTCTGTCACATTGAACTGTTTTCTTTGGTCTGCTCTTACTCACTCTCCCATGAGATGAGATGGCTCATTGGTCTTGCTCCTTTGTTCTAGCCTCAGAGCATCATTCCGTTCCTGCCTCACGTCAATAATGCTATCAATGTGAGAGGCAAAGTCCTGAGACTGGTGACTTTATATATGTGCGATTTTAATCAGCTGATGTATTGCATTCGTTTTATTGGCTTGTGTATTATGAATCTCATCTGCAGTTACAACATTGGAATTAAAACAACAGTTTATTTCTGTAACAGATAACTTAAAAGGTTCAAATAAACCTCACTATATGATTACAAGCAATGCAAACTTTTGTTTTACGTTTATCAAACAATAAATAGGCTACACACCATAGCTTTGTCAGTTGTTTTTTTTTTTTAATTAAAAAGAACAAATAAATAATATAATCTACTTCAATGTGATACGCTTTCTTACAGAACAAAGAGGAACAGACTGTGAATGGAATGAAGTATAGACGGCGGTCGAGATTTGAACTCAGTCTCGGAGATCAAGTGCGGCTGACACGGAGAAGAATGTAAAGCACACAATCCATCAGATGCGCTTTCAGGCACAAGAACGCAGGTATTGTCTCGCTCTGGCAGCCAGATTAACTTCCTTATCGATGTGATCTACAAATGCACAGCGTCTCAAGATAAACAAGAAACAACCCGCTGCTCTTTTAGCGCTATCAAGCGTTTGATGACTAGAGGTAAGACACTAGACTTACACACTGACATTAAAAAGCAATAACTGGATAATTGGCCTATATTTCCCGAAGACAAGTGATGCGCTTTGGCAAACACGTTTATGCTGGGTGAATCTAAAAATTGCACATTGGCTACATTTAATTAAAACAGTACAGACCGTATCCACAAGAGACGTATGAAATGTACGATAATGCAGCATTTCTCGTGAGTTATCATTAGATTTCCCAAAAGACTCGCTCGTAGTTGATCACATTTACTTTGCTTTTTAGTTTGGCGGCATCTATAAAAACACTCTGATATGCGGTATCAAGCACTTCTCCAAAGCGAATCTTCTCAAGAATCACTATAGAGCACTACACTTCGCTTTATTCTCGGCGATGTGCACAGGACAACATTAAACGTAAAAAAGGCAAGAGCGAAAAGAAGAGAAGCATTCCATCTGCTACGCTGCCAGCATCTCTTCAAAGTGCAATAGTGCTAATGATATCGCCACGGCCAAGCCGTTCTGTGAAATAGTTCAGCACCAGCACAAAGGACAGCTCCACTGCATCAACACACTTGAACCGTCACTGAACGACTCACCTCCGAGAGAGCCGAGCAAGGTGTAAACAAGCAACAGGATCTCCAGGCGGCCCATTCCCGACCTAAACCCGTCCAGCCACCACATCGTGATAAACTGACTGTTTACGCCCCGACGGCACGAACGCGATTTTATATCGCTTCGCTTGCCCACATTTTCAGGTCTCGCAGCGCACCAGCTGTTCGCGCATGACGTAATATTGAAGAGGCTATTCCGAGAAAGCTCCGCCCTTTCTGTGCTGTGATTGGAGGTTTAGCACACATCCATTCAATTCATTGGAGGATGATAACGTCAGTCATGCGGACTGGCGTTGTTCTCTGTCCTGGTAGGAGAAATGAGCGGTTTGTCCGACAAATATCAGCAGCACCGCAAGTTTACTTACAACAACAGTGTTTCGTTTCTTTTTATTGACATTCCATTAGTAATTGGAAAATCATCTAAAAATAATCTTAAAATAGTATTTGACTTTAATAAAAGAAATGTGCTGGCCATATTGTTTTGTTCGTTTATGTATTAATGCAATAGCATAATGATAGACCCTGATCATATTTATTACTCACCAGGTAGCATGCAGATTTTATTATTATTTGGCCAATATTTTATGAGAATTCTTTTTTTTTAAGTAGCCTATTATTACCTGTTGTCCTGTCGAGGACGGGGCAAATACTGCCACCTATTGACTGCTGATTAAAAGTAAACTAATATGACACTTAAATCTTTTTAATATTCACTATATAACGTCTATTAAAGCATTACTTTTGACTCAACTAAATCTTCCTGTTTACATTTAACCATTGTACATTATGGTTCAATCAAAGTAACACCAAACAGTTTTGCTGAATATATGTTAAAAATGTCATATGTTACCAATGTTTACAACTAAATTTTAATAATATTTAAAGCCTGAAATGACATCCTGGGAAAGAACTGATTAAAGATCTTATGCTGGGCTTTGATTCCATTAAAAGACCACTTCCATTTATTTAGATATGCATAGTCCAGGTGTGTGATTTAGAGGCAACCATGTGAGCAAGCACAAGATAAAAAATATAAACATTACCTTGAGCTCACAAGGATTAATGTTTATGGGCTTAGTTTGTGGCACCATAGATCATTTTCAGAGGCAGTAAATGTGTTACCTGGAAGATGTCTTGATTATAAGCAATCTTTTTACTCCTCTGTGGTTTATTTAGAGAGAAGCTGTGAAAGCAGCAAAAAAGCAGAGCAACCAACTTCTTTGGGAAGTGACTGGTACTTGGTATAAACGTGGCTAGACAGATGGCTAGTCAGTAGACTAAAATAAAATGTATTATATGATAGAACCCTCTCAAATATAGAACCCCTATTACTTATTTCTGTTCTATTACATATTCTATTCTTTATTCCAAACTAATAACAACACTAAAAAAAACATGATTTCTTTTGTTGTCAAATAAGACATGTGTTGGGTAGAATATTTTTGCATTTGTGTCCACAGGGCTTATTTGAATTATTATCATAAAAAAATTAATTATCATAATCGCAGCCGCAAAATTAAAAAATTGAACTGACATTAACAAAACTTAAATTGTCATCCACAGCCGGCATTTCCACATTTCAGCCACAAGATGTCTCACTCGCCCAGCGCTAATCTGGAGTGCCATGAGCAGTTGCTTTATATTTAGCTACTAAACTTAGAATACTTAAACTTTCTATTTTAATTTGTTGGTGATACGTTTTTATTCTTTGTTTATTCTTTCCAAAATATATTACCAAAAAGGCTTCTAAGAGAGGATAAATTATTTTATTGAATGTTGTGACCTACACTACCAGTCAAAAGTTTGGAAACACTTACTCTTTCTTTCTTTCTTGCTTGCTTTCTTTCTTTCTTTCTTTTACACATTTTAGAATAATAGTAAACCCACAAAACCATTAAACAATACAGTTGTAACTGGGGGAATTACGTTGTGACTAAAAGCATTCAAAATACATGAACTCTATGTTCTATTTTAGCATCTTCAAAGTAAACATCCTTTGGCTAGAATTTGCAGAATCATACTTTTAACATTTTATCATTCAGCTTCTTGAGATCTCAACCTGGGAAGCTTTTAAAACATTATTGAAGAAATTTCCATCTATGCTGCACTCTTATTGGCTGCTTTTAATTAATTGTTTGATTCAATTTTGGTCCCCACGGGCACAAAAGCTTATAAATCGTACATAAAGATAATTTTTGAAAATCTAAAAATGCAAAATGTTATCTATGATCTTTAGGTTTAGGTGTAGGGTTAGGGGTAGGGAATAGAATATAGGCTACAGTTTGTACGGTATAAAAGTCATTACGAGTATGGACTTTCCCTACGGAGATAATAAACCTGTGTGTGTGCGTGTGTGTGTGTGTGTGTGTGTGTGTGTGTGTGTGTGTGTGTGTGTGTGTGTGTGTGTGTGTCATCTGCATGCTTATTCAGGTCTCTCTTTATGTCCTCCATGTTAAACTGATGACACATTTGACATTTAAAGTAGATAAAGTTTTTCAATATACACTTTCTTTCTGAATTTACTGTATAATAAATTTATTCCTGGTCGCTTGTCTGTACTTTTTCTGCCTGTCTGTGTATCAGTGTAATATATCTTACCTTAAGGACAGTAAGTGATGAAGGTTGTAAACGCTAGAGAAGACTTTTCCTGATGTCTTTCTGATGTGTTCCTGATGACACCAAGCATTTGTTCTACACTTCAACACTGTATCTACAAAGTCAACCTTGCAGTGGTTTGGAGCGCCCTCTACCAGCTTTAATAAAAGGCTGCATACCAACTGTCTGGTATGTTAATGCTGCAAATTCAGATACTGTGCACTCTCTGCTTAAGGTTCATTCAACATTTTCTTTTTTTAATGGCTTTACACATTAACATGAAGAGTTTAACAACATTAAACAACATCTAAATCATGTTCATGAAACAAAAAATCCTGCTGTGGTGAAGTGCTTAAAGTGCGCCTACCATCCTGCATTTTAGAAATTTGCATGCTGACATGTTTGACATGTTTGCATCGCATAGAGTCACTTTGTCTTGGAAAAATTTTCAAATAAACTGGGTTGGGTAAAATATGCACAAACTCCACCTTTGGGTTTAAATAACTTGTGATTTTTAAGGGCCTACTTTGGTATATGGAGTGTCCAACAAGGTTAATGTATATACATGGTGTAAAAACACTATTAAGCAGTTATTATTAACTTACTTCTTGACTGACTCTCAAATGATTCGTTCTGTGATTCATCTCTCTAATTCCCTCCTTTCCGCTAGCCTAGTCTGATGTGATTGGTCAGATGGTCTAGTCTGCTGTGATTGGTTTATCACATTTGTTCAAGTTTTCGTGGACAGTTTTTCATAGATCGCAATACTTGAATTAAAATGCACAAACCAGATGCAATAATAACCAACAAATGGAGAAGAGACGCCTCTTCATAGAACATAAAATAGTTCCTTTATTTAAATGTTAATTTCCATTCATGAGGGATATTTGCCATTATGGATGTGACAATCTTGAAAATGGCTCCTAGCAGACTATGAAAAATCATGCACTAAAAATAAAAAACTGCTTTAAAAACTTTAACACTGTTAAAGTGTCGCGATGCGACATGACTAAAGACAATAGAACGCATTAGAATCCATTATAATTTCACATTTTGTCCACACTGGATTTGACAAGCACGACAATCCCAATAAAACAAGCTGCTTTAGCGGTGTAGACACGGTATAAGAGAGACCTCACATTGGTATTTAAACCATCAAATGTTGACATCTGTGCTACTATAAATATCTTTGGTAAAAACTTTTTCATGGTAAGGTTGACAATTGCATTAAAATTTGCAGCTGTACATGGATGCACTGAATAAATGAATTCACTGCAGCTAAATCTGCATGATGCATTCTTAACATCAGTGATCACCTCTAGATGTTAGTACTGTATGTCTACATCTGCTGCCATATGGGCCTGCACACCTAAAAAAATACTGAGTGTGCTTTTAAGTTGAGTGGGGGGCTATGGTTTTGTCAGGGTGCAGATCTTTCAACCTGATTTGTGTCAGGAAACCATAACAGGTGCATCCTGAAGACATGGCTGCAAAGAAATCCTTTTTCCCAGCATCTTTCATCTGCCTTTACATTCAAGAGAATTTACAATCTGACTCAGCATGTTGAGTCACTTTTCTCAGGAAACACTACATTTTTGAGATGATGCAGACAGACAGAGGAATAGAGAGGCTCAGATGATGCATGACATCAGACGCCAGATAGCTTTTAGGAACTGATGTGCATGCATGCGATGTTTTCTGGAAAGATGCATGATTTGTCCCTGAAAATGTAAAATACATCTAAAATCTAAAAAAGAAAAATGAAAAGTATATTATATTAAATATTCAGTGTATGTATAGGCAGTTTCATCGAATGCATGCGCCCAAACTAAAGTTTACTTCCAGTCTGTTTGTTAATCGATCTGGCTAGTGGCTAATAATATAACTATTTATATTTGATTTATTTTAATATTATATTGTATATTAAATTAAATAAACTTTTAAAAATTTGTATTGTATATTCATTTTATTAAATAGACAGTTTGTTGAATGAGTCGTGTAACTTTGTCGCATTAAAGTTTAGCCAAGTATACGGTTCTTCTGGTAATTTAAAATAATACTGGTTAGACATACTTTTAACTTGCTAGCTAATGTAATTTACTTTTTTTTGCTTGTTATCAGAAACGATCTGCAGGGACTATTCTTTGCGGATGTGTACTGGAAGTATAACATTTATGTTTTGGACTTGTTGCTCTGAAACCATCAAGTCCAAAACTCAGGAAGAACGTTATTTCAAATCAGTCCTTATCATGACCGTTCTTACTCTGTAATACTTTTAAGACAAGATAATAAAGATTATAAATGAAAAAGGAGAAAGGGGTTGTCATAAATCACTCTGGGATGTTTTAAAAACTGTAATTATTGTGACCACCAAGGGCAAAATTCTGAAAAATTCCTTCTCAAACTGTCATTTAGTGCTGTTTTTGCCAACCTGAGTATAATCCTTCTGAAAACAGCACAGTAACTCTATAAGTGGGTGTTTTGATAGAGTTTCCTGCTTTAAATGTGCTGTGGGTATTTATGGTGTTAGGAAAGTCATAGTGTTGTCAGTGCACTGTTTAATGTCACACTTAGTCTACCCGCAAACAACTCTGGCAGACTTTGAGATTTGCCGAAGAAAGTTACACCGAGGAGTAAAATGCAGTGTCTGTTCTTCATCATTCCAATGTAATTCTTATGAAAACATTTCTCTTTAGAATGGAATATGCTTATTGTTGTTATAAGAGACTAGGGTGTGACTGTTTAAAGGTGATAACAGGCTACATCCATTAGGATTCTGAATGAAGGTGCAGACCTTGTTGTAAATGTATCTGTAGTGGACATCCTTGGCTGGTCCATGATGATCTCAATATGTCTCTGGGAGCCTCTTCTATCCTCAACAGTTACGTCGCCAAATCAGATGTTACTGTCGGCACTTGACATCTTCTCAATGGTACTGCAGAAAAACCCATTGTAGATCTCCTGCCACATTTTCTCAAACATCTCAAAACATGATGCCACTTTGCCTTATTTAGTGGTGTCATTTCCATATCGACCAACCATCAATACTCGCTTACTCTTTTAGTCTTTCTAAATAGGTGCACTAGGTCTACAATAGCGTTGCTCTTGGATATGGTGAGTATTCTCATAACACTAACACGTTCCATATGTGGGCCTGCATGATTTTTTTCACCGACAAGAACAGAAATGTTTTACTGGACTAGAAGGAGAAACGCACTGCACGCCGTACACTTTATTCAGCATTGACAAGGCAGCCTCTGTTGTACCCTGGGCAGCAAGCCAGACGTCTCCACCTAATACGCTAATACAGCCCCTATTTGGTGTAAAAAGGTACTTTGCTCATGTTTGGGCAGCATTGTCACTAGATTTGAACACACTCTCACCCACAAAAACACATAAATGCTTAAAGTCCTTTGTGCTCGCTGTGTAAGATCGGCAGCTCGAGCCAGGATTCTTGGACCGCCGGGCCTCGTACTTCAAAGGAGAAAAGACCACTGGCTTCCTCCTCTAACAAGAAAATGAAAACACTAAGTGACTTGAGGAACGCTCAAAGACACTTGTAGAGACGGAGAGCCTCTTTGGGGCTGGAAAGAGAGCTGTTACTAAACTCTTCTGCTTGTGTTTGTGAGGGGAAACTGTGATGTAAAGTCTTTCCTCACAGTTTGGCACAGGCTGTGTAGTTGTTCAGTGTTCACTTGTGTGATGACTTTTCAGGAAATGACTATGGCAAACAAACAGATTTATACCGAGACACACACGCAACGATTTCAGCAATTTATGACAAAACATACTGGAAATGACCTTGTTTTCTGTCCCAAATAATTGTAAGAACAGAACGTTCGAGTTTGAAAACATTTCTAGGTATTTGTTACAACTCCCATGAGAGGTAAGTGAGAGATATTTGGGAAAGGATGTAAAGAAGCCAACCTCCTACACTTTTGAGAGTTTTCTGCATTGCTTTCTCTCATTTTTACTTTTCGATTATCTGCTGTGAATGAGAATGTTATAACTTCAAGACATTAATTGTAAAAAAATAATCAGCATTAGGGGGGAAATGTCAAACTTTTTTCTTGCTTGTGTCAGTTTGGAAGTGGTAAGAAAAACATAATTGTTGCATCATCATTTTCTCTTTGGTATTTATACTTTTATTGTTTAGCATGTCTGACAATGAAACTGTACTGCATATGTTCATATCTTATTGTGTTTTTCTCTGCAATTTTCTGTTGAATTTAAGTGCTCAGATTTAATGCAGTAATCATGATGAGCTCCCTCTCTCCCACACACTTTAATAGAGTTCTGTAAACTTGGCACATGTCTGTTTCTTAGGAGCTGTTTCTCTCCTGGAATGTAAGAATCAGCATTCTAAGAAATGCAAAATTCTCTGTGAGAAGAACGTTGCAACTCTTCAAAAGACCAGAGGTGTGAAGGATGTATTTTTTTTAGCTTTTGGTCAAACAACAAGACTTGTCATCATTCCTTTGAGATAACAGTTGAGAAATTACTCTAAAGAATAACATACTAAAACAACTATATGATAGTTAAACATTCTTAGGTGAACACATCATACACTGTATAAATAATAAATACAGTAGTGTGCTTAAGTCTTAGGCCATTATCAGCTTTGTTGATTAAACATGTCGTTATTTATTTTTCAGTCTCTTTATTAAGATACAAACAGAAAATACAGGAAATATGTACACAAAGTACAAATATATATTTTTTCCATAAATCATCACCCTTTATGTATGTCACTTTTGCAAATATCACTAAAAAGTACTATAAAGTGGTTGGCAACTTTGGCAACACAAAATGTAATAATTTAAAAACCTTTTTTTACATTTACTGAAAATCCCATTGACATCCAAGGTTTCAGAAGAATAGTGACAAAATATAAGCTGTTTTTGTCTTTTTTTTCAATTTTCAATTTTAATACTACATCTATATTTTCTGGTGGTATTCTAATAAAGCGACCACAATATAGTTATGTGGTCATTATATTATTGCTTAAACATCATCGTTGAAGTCGAATGTTCTTGTACTATACTTAAGACACACACACCCATATATATACATACTGTATCCTATACATTGATTTGTTATTTGATTTGTTATATTTGTGGTGCAGTGGTTGCCTCTATAATAACAGTTTAATAGATCCTTTATGATAAAGCAGAACAGTGATTCCTCTGTTAAGGAAATGTCTTTGATTATTCCCCATTCATTTCAACATTTGGTGTAAAACAGTTCAGCACAAAGACACACTAGTGTTGGACCATTGTGCATAGAATTGACAGTGTTCTTCTTCTATTAAATGCAACAAGTTCTTTCCGAATGAATGTGGCTTTTATTTGGCCACCCCAAGCCACAGAAGGGGTTTCTGTAAAATATGAGGTAACATCAATTGCCCAGTGAACTCAGAGAGCCACGAATGAATGGCTGGCCGAACCCTTCGAAGTGTCAAGTCACATTTCATGGTGGAAGACCTATACCCTCTACATTCCTAGAGAATTTTCCATCCCTTCTTTACTTAAACATCCACACTTCCTTTCAGAATCTTTTTTGAGACAGAAAAAACACCTTCAGATATCTGGCAAGTTGTCACTGTACATGTTGTTTTGAAAAGGCTAATAGTAAAACAAGCTCTGGGCATTTAGCCCTGTTATGGACTCATTGCTATGGTAACTAAGCTTTATATTAGTCCAAATAAAGACTGCGCTAAGCAGGGGTTTTAGAAGATGGATAGATTTGGTGTTTAAAGGCATGTCTTTTGTGGATGAAACCTACTGCCAAGCCTGGTTTACAATAGCTTTTTTCTGTAGATTTTTAGTGTTTTTAGGCAAGAGGCTCATCATAGCTTTTTCTTTTAAGTTCAGATTCTTTTAAGCACACAATATGCTTTTTGTGACATTCTCAAACAATTCTCATTGGTGTGATGCCAGAGTTTATGATGTCATTAAAAAGACATATATGAATTCATGTTATTTTTTCAATTGAACTTTTCCTTCAAACGGTTTATGCAGATAATATCATGTGTTATGCTTTTAACAGTAAAAAATGTCAATCAGAAACATTTTTACAACTGAGACTTTTGACAAAAACTGTATATTCCAGAGTGTGCCTGCTCCTGCTTTCACTACAGCTAATCTGCTATTGACAGTTTAGTTATAGATGGACTGATCCCCAGACCCCTGAAAGCTTTTAGATAAAGCCGTTATCTATTCTAGACCTTTGCCTTATTATGGCTCTAAGCAGATTTAGTCACTATGACTAACAGCTTATATTTATTTAGGGCTCAACAACAAATGTTGTATGTAGAAACAAAGCACTGATACCTGTAAATTGTTGTTATTTAGTGTAGTTTTACATTTCTAATATAAGTTTTTAAAATATGTGACCTTGGAACTGGCACAGGAAATATCCAAAAATATATTGTATGTATGGGTCAAAATGATTGATTTTTCTTTTATGCCAAAAATCATTAGGATATTAAGTAAAGATCATGTTCCATAAAGATATTTTGTAAATGTCATACATACGTAACTATATCAAAACTTTATTTTTGTGAGTAATATGCTAGGACTTCATTTGGACAACTTTAAAGGCGATTTTCTCAATATTTAGATTTTATAAAAGCTTATCAAAAGCTTATTAATTCACCTTTCAGATCATGTAAAAATCTCAATTTAAAAAAATTGACCCTTAAAGCGTACCTCCGCCCAAAAATGAAAATTCTGTCTCACCCTCAAGTAATTAAACATCCATAGGAAAAGTTTATAGTCTTTATTTTTGTTTTGTTTTTTGCACACAAAAAGTATCCTCGTGGCATTATATTCATTAATACTGAACCACCAGAGTCGCGTGGACTATTTTACGATGTATTTACGCACTTTCAGTGCTATGAAGTTTGGCTGCGTTGGCATCTATGGAGGAGTCAGAAAGCTTTCAAACATACACTAACTTGCGTTTTGGGGGGAAACGGAGGACCTATGGATGTTTAACTACTTGAGGGTGAGTTATTAATGACAGAATTTTCATTTTTGGGTGAAGGAACCCTTTAAGACCCCGGGTCACGTATCTGATGAGTCGGCAAAATCATACAGGTATGGTTTCTTTCTTGTGTTCCTAGAATAAAAATATTTTTCCTAATATTCATTTTTGTATGTTATTTATGTAACCTTTAGTAATATTTACTCCGATTGACTGTAAAAAACATGTAGTACATGTTGTTCATTCTAATTGCTGACGTCAGGAAACAAAAACAGCTCTGCCCCCTCTGAGGTCGGATCAGTTCCCCTGCTTGAGACCCTTAAAGAGAGAGTACATACACTGTAAAAGGACAATGAAATGCACATAATAAATAATCTCTAAGAAGATTTTATTAACATTGTTAGTAATGTCACTGTATTAAGCAGAATTTCTATTGTGAGGGCAATGTTCTCTTAAACAATGTAACACAAAACATAGACTAATAACACTGTCCAACAACATTGACTTTACCGCCAATCAGAAGAAACAATGGGAAAACAACAGTCTCTCTCTCTCTCTTGACAATTATCATTTATTTTCTATCACTACACATATTCATTAGGCTATAGATTACAATAACAAATCCGAAGGTGGACCATCATAGATTTGACTAAAACAAGCATCTGATTAAAATCTGACATTTTTACATGCACAAGAAATCAAATTAAAAAAAATGTCATGGGCTCATTTGGTTCCACTCCTGTAACTGTAAAAGCAATGTTGGCTACACTGCATACAGATATCAGTTCCTACCATGCGTATCTCAGAAGACCAGCTTGACATTTTGACCTTGCAGTCATTAAAATGGTTGAATGAATGAATCCTTAAGCTCTTCTTTGAAGAAGTACCACAATATCATAGAGACTTGTGGTGCATTCATCATAAGGTATAAAAATTATAAATCTTACACACAAATTACTTTTATTTCAATAATGCTACTGTGAAATTGTGCAATGGATATCTTGGTGATGGTTAAGTATTGCATAATGTTCTGACGGGAAACAATAGGCTAGTGAGTGTGTCATACAGAAAAAGTGCACACACTAGCAGTATTTTGCCTATATATTTGGATTGGGATTTAACTGATGTCAAATGAATTAGCCTTTATAAGGTGAGCGTAATGCACTGCAAGCAATCGTTGAAAATGACTGTGTGAGATGCAGTGTGAATGAGAGGAGGGTTACAGTCTGGTCCTCAGAGGGTTAAAATTTCACTTTGAGGGGGAGTTACCCGAATCTGCAGTAACATCAGAGCGCATTCCTCAGCAGAGCTGCCAACATCCCGGGAATAAGACCTTAACCGTCAACATCTCAGACCCACAGCCCGGGGATTTACCGGTGCTACACACGCGCTTTCAGACCATTCTCAAACCTTATCTTCTCTGCCGGTTAGGACAAAGCTGTAGGAGCATGCGAGGTTCTCCTAAATCTCTTAACGTAGGTGAGTAACATTTTCCCGTTAACCGAACGTAGTACGAATGACAGTTTGTGCCTGCAAACCTGTGTATTGAGATGGATGATGTCGTGGTTTATAATGAATTTCAACCAACGCGTGAATGGAAGAGAAACGCGATGTCGTGGTTGAATGTTTTTCTTACAGGATATCGGTCTGTTTCCATTTACTGCACCGGGAGCTCTGTTGCTGTCTAAAATCCGTTATGTTGGCTCGATTTTCCATCTGTTTTTAGCAGTGTCGTCTTGTAGGCTATTTACGGATTTACAAATCATAAAACATGTTCGCAGTGGGACACAGCTTGGGCAATGTGAGATGAGAGAGCGTTTCAATCAGATATACATGTTGCGTTATGAGTAAAGCCGAGCAGCAGCACCTAAACGTGCTTTGCGTTAAGCGACATTTCAGTCACATAGTGACTCTTTGGATATTTAAAGGTGTGTGAAATGGCCCTCTTTCTTTATGTTATCTTTATGTTTATGTGTCTTGTGCATTCTGTTTTGGAACCTGTGGATTTGTAGTGATATCACGCTGCTATTGCTTGTGGTCTGACCTTAATTCACAGACGTTTACATTCATCACATCGTATATAAAAAGGATTGACACCACATGACACCACTAAACTAGTGTAGAATAAGACAAAACATGCAATTATATAGGGTGGTACTAATAAACTTGTGTGGTTATTGGAGAGAACCAAGACCACCCAGAGTTCCTCATCATCATAATCTGATTTGATAGATGTTTGCTGTCCAATTGGAACTTGTGTGGTGGTCATGGATTAGCTTTAATACTCCGAGATGCTTAAAGATGCACTGCTGAAACTTTATACTTAACACATTCAGTTTTCAGCACATCAGGGGATATATTCTAATGTATGTAATGACCGTAATATAGGGCCCATTGGTGAGACAAAAAGAGCGCTTGGCTGATTTAAAGGGCACGTATGCATTGGTTTGCTTTTGGCTACAGGTATGATCTCAGTTCAAGGGAACGTGCTTGTATGTCATTAAGTCCAGGTTGACCTTAATCATGGCTGTACAAGGGGTGGAGGACGCCTTTAAGCATACGAACCCAGCAGAGTATTTGAAGACAAGAAGAAAATAAGAGAAACATTTCTTCTTCAGTTTCTCTCTTTTCCTGTATGGCATTTTCGTTCATTTGCCATTGCTTCACCATCCCCCAAAGTACTTTTAGAGGAGGAAATGCCACAGTAAATACACTCCTCTTCCTCTCACAAAGCTGGTAATGTTAAAGAAACATGTAACCCTTTAATATGACTTGACATTCAAGTAATCTAAAGTCAAGAATAAAATGTATCTGAAACATCGGACGAAAATGTCATTGTTCAAACATTAGACACAGACACATGCCTTTAATTTCAATAAAAGGGGAAATGTGTTTCTGCTTAAATATGTGTAAATGACTTTACCAAGGAAAAGGAGCCAACACTGTGTTAACCGTTTTAAAATGTAAATTGCCATTTAAAAAAAGATGCCGTATGACTCAGATCAAGACATTCTTTTTTGCTTTTGTTGGTACAATGTGTGCAGTTTTATTGGAACCAGATGTTGGCACTCAACTTAGTTTCCCTTATGTCCTTCATTCTAAACTCTCTGAAGCTTTCAAATGCTATCAAACAACCTACTTTTTTCCTTTTATAAGACGGCCTACATATTAAAAAAAAAAAAAAAAAAGAGAAAATATTCCAAATAAGAAAGAGACAAAGGCATCTCTCTGTCACTTTGGATCTTAATGAGAATCTTCTCTAACTCAGTCTTTTTCTACATCTGTGATATTTTATGAGACAATAGGGACGGCTATTGTATTTCATTGGAGACACATATAGGTCAGTAGAGAAGTCGTAGATGTCCTTTTATGTGTAGAGTGGAATTTCAGCGTGGTGGCCACATGCTGAGGTAAGTGACCTTTGGCCCAAGTGTTTGTTTGTATTACACTTTCCCCTCCTAGATAAGGAATTACATTAGGATTTTTATTTCAGAAAAGGAAGAAAAAGTGGTTTATAACCAGATGTGGAAGCATTTTCTTTCTTCATTATCTGTGACCGGACACAGTGGCTGTAGCCATCCCACCCTATCAATAGTGGTTGTGACCCATGCTCATCTACTATGGAAAACCCCTTAGCCTGTGCTTGAAACTTTGTTTTGCTTTTCTATTTTCAAATTTTCCTCATTTAATACTCTTAAGTACATCGTGTCCCAGATGCATGTACAGAACCAATTTTGTTGGTTGATGTAGTAGGTCTTAAGCAATCCTGTGGATTACTGTACTGTTTCACTGTTTCCATGTTTGTCCTCGTTGCATTCCAACATTAAGCTAAGATTGAAGCAAACAGTGTACACACCGGCCTCCTACCTTGAGATCATTTTATTATGTAAAGGTAGGATTTACATTTGCTCTGTATATGTTGTGCGACTAGATGAACCCGGTTGTTATGTGTTCAACGAAGTGTTGTGGGTCAGGCAGTGTTTGTACACTAGACATTTTAATACCTCTTTTGTAGCAGGTCTGGAACACCTGTACGACCACACAAGCAGAGGGCTAAAATTATGGTGTACTGCACTTCTTCAATGTTTTTACTTCTGCAAAACCTCTACTTATGATGGGACCGCATGCTGAGAAGATTAACTATATAATGATTTGATTTTCTTTTCTGCTGTTGAAGTACTGGTGTAAATGCAAGCACACAAACCCTACATTTGTTTTTGTATTTTATGAAGATTTGGTATGGTAATGTTACCTGTATTACTTTTTTGTTAAGGTTTATTAGTGAAGCCAACACGATTTCACGGAAATCCGTAACAACTTATGAGGTAACTAATTCGTATGAACACATGCAATCTTATTTGTACGATTCAGTACAATTTGCTTTGTCGCCAGTGACAGTCGGGTCAGGGGAGGGGCTTCAATATTGCTTTTTCGAATAAGCTTACGGTTTTGTATGATTCACATTGTTGAATTTATACAAATTAGCCATCTTGTAAAATAGTTACGAATTCCTGTGAGATCAGGTTTAGCTTGTAGGCCTATTATTCTTGTTTGTAAGGTTCATTAAAAAGGTATCTGCTAAATAGGAAGATGTGGAAATGAATAAAAAACGAGTCTATAGTTTAATTGGCTTTTTCATATTTTGAGGTGTCTGACAGGAACAACATTTTTTTAAAATAAAAAAGTCAATTATTTTACTATGGTTTTAGGTTTTAACATAAAATCCATTCTAAAGGCCATTACACACTGAGTGCGAGATTCGCGTCCGAAATCTTCGCACGTTAAAAAATAAATACGACCTCACACTGTCAATCACAGAGCCACCATACAAGGATGATGAATACGAAAAAACGTAGAAAGATTCGGACTCTATGTGCAATGGCCTTAACAGTCAGTTTCTCTCTTTAAATGTGGGATGTAATTGTTTAACATTTCTTCTAAGGCTTTGTGTATACTGTGTATCTTACCCTCATTTTGTTTGATTTTGTGTCTTGGATGATGGATTGTGTGTTTGCTGTGCAAAGCCAGCCTGTGAGTGCTCCTCTGTGAAAAGAGTTGTCCATACCTGTCTTACTGGCAAACGGGTGCCATAGCAACCATGAGGATCCAAAGCCTTCAGTGTCATGCAGTAATAAATGGTTGCATGTTGTATTTAGATTGCAAAATGTTTTATTAATGGTTTAACAGCTGAATTAGTTGTTTTACACTTTTACTCTAATAGTCATTACTTCAGTATTTACTTAGATTTAGTCTAACACATTGGGCTTTGGACATGAAATAAAATGCTAGAAACCAGATGTTACCACACCTAGTTGTGGCCAGTTTCTGCTCTGATCTCTTTCATCAAACAGTTCATTTTTCTCAGCCAGGAACTGAAGGATTTTGAGGTGTGCTGCTGACGCCATTAAATACATTGATTGGTCTTGCATGTGGCATGGGTACAATCAGCTCCTTGTTCCTGGTACCTTAGTTTCCTGTTGACGACTGACAACACAACCCTGGAGATTTTCTCTGTCCCGTGTGTTTCCCTCAGAGGTCTGGCACTGACTTGGGAGGATGTGTCTTGGCTTACTTGTGCGTATTTACACATACTCCATAGTTTGGGTCAAGTGGCAGCATTGGGCCTGAGGACTCAGGGAAGAGGAAAGAGGGTGTTTATATCATTCTTCTTCCTCTTTAAAGGTGTTGTCCAAAAAGGCTCCAACACTAAGTATAGGAGACCCTCTGAGATGCCAGACAGGACAAGAGAGTAACAAAATAGAGAGTAAGGTCTTGTCAGGCCAACCACAAAGTGCAAATATTGATGTTTTTCTTGTGTTTACTTTTGGCCAGGAAATATTAAAGTATTCTGCGTAAGGACTGGGAAAGTGGTTAAAGGTACAGGACACCATGTGTCTTTTTTATTATTATTTCATTTATTCATTTATTTCTGCTGCTTTTCAAATGTTCTTTTGCAACGTAAGCTTAATTAAAAACGTGTTAAATTATTAATATGATGGTCTAAACAATAAACATAAAAATGTATTATAAAAAATAATGTATAGAAACAGTTCTTATTTTTCTTTTCTAAAGCTGGTGTACCAATGAGACAACAGTACCAATTTGGAGCAATTGTTGGACATTGTTACATTACATAAATAAAAGCAAAATAAGCAACTTAATGGCTGGAAAAAATATACAGTTTTGACTAATAAGTTTAAAACAGACTGTCTGAGACTGTCTGTCTTAAAACGTTTTTTCGCAGCAATGTCATTGATCAGTGTTTCTCAACCCTGGTCCTCAAGGACCCCCTCCTAGAGTGGGGCTGATGAGTTGAATCAGATGTTTTATATAGGAGACATCTAAAACATTCTGGGTTAAGAAACACTGTGATAAATAAAACATTTTTGGTTCCACCTAGAACCATTCGGTCAAAGGTTCTTTAAAGAACCTAGCAGGACTCCAGACAAAAAAAATCAATTAAGTAGCCATTGGCTCCTACTGTATATGAAGAAAAAAAAGACACCAAATTGTCTTTTTAAGAGCCAGATAACATGAACTTAAATTTTTAAATCACATACTTTTAGTTATCCTGTTTTGTGTACATCTAACCTCTTATAAGTTTTGCTCACATAAAGAAAAATTGGGCAAAAATCTGTGGAATAGTTTTAAATGCGTGAAAGAACTTGTATTAATACATTCTTATGTTGAATTATGTGCTCATGTTCACAACACAATGTAACGATAACTTCAAAAATAAAACAGGGGAATTCGCCTGACGTTTGTTTTTGTTGTGAACGGATTTGAAATGATCCAGCGCCGTCTCAAGTAATAGACAGATAAATTACGTTTTCAGAACGTTTCTCCATTGCTAGTTTTGTTTTAAACGTCTCAAATATCACATTGTTCGTCCTCGGGCTCATTAAAATCCGTCACAGCAAACAGCGCATCCTAGTATTGCGCTCACGTTGTGTGTGTATACATGTCAATGACAAGCGTTAAAATCCACGGAAAGAGTTTTGCAGCCTCATAAGCATGGCGCTGGTGCTGAGCATGCGGGACAACAGCCAGCTGCTTTTTTTTTTTTAAAAGTGCCTGAAACCATTTTAAACCGAGTACATTTAGATGGTCGCCAGTGGCAATCTCCGCAAAAATATATGTTTTAATGTGTAAGAATCTATAACTTGTCGCAAAACATCCAACATCCTTTAACAATAATGTGTTATTTTAGGTACATTTTCTATTGTATGTGGCATCCGTTAAACAAAAAAGAACCGTACATATATCCAGACACACAATGTAAATGGTCATTTTTAGACCTGACTCAAGTGTCTGGATCATGCTGTTCAGTTCTTGGAAAATATATCAGATCACAGTAGTCTGGTGTGTCCTTCAACTACAGAAAACTCAGGCTATTTGCAAATTGCCCTCTAAACAGGTTTTGTGAACATGCTTGCACATTTATCTGATTAGCTTAATACCTTTTGTGAATTGGGAGCTGAAATAATGCACACAGTGAATATAAATACAGTGCTATCAGTGGACACAATTTATTCTTAGTAAATATTTCTAAATATGTCATTATCTGTTATTGACAGCCTAATAGGATCTATTCTATTGTAAGACACACATTTTTCCTCTTTTTTCCAACCTTTGGTAGCTATTTCCTTTCAGGGAAGGGAAATCACACATCTGACGTAGTGGATATTTTGTACCAAGGTTGTTCTGTCTATCGTGAGTTGATGACAGCTGTTGTTTAGGGAAGGTCAGCCGGTATTATTTCCTCTTATAATAGAATCTGCTTGCTTGTTATGGGCAGCAGACGTTTAGGGTCACACGTGGGTCGCTGGTATGAGAGGTGAAGCTGATTATGGGTTAAGATCTATTTATGTGAGGTGACACACGAAAGCATATCTTTTTTGAGTCGGACTAAATTTGACAAGAGAAGTTAGCTTATTTTAATCATGTTCTGTTTAGTGTCTAAAAGACATCAAGGCTATTTTAAAATCTCAGAAATGCACGCTTCATTTAAGTGTCAGGTTGAAACTAAATAGCTTTTGCAATTCTATAAGAATTGATTTTAAACAAAACTTTAAATATAAAAAAGAAAAAAGGAATGTTACTTTTTATTTGAAGGTACCACAATTCTCTTACTGATGTACAGTAGACAGTTTTTTCTTTTATTCAGTTTTCTACACTGTGCTTTAGTGTATATATATTGCCATGGAAAAAAATATAAGACCATTCCTAATTTTCATTGAATCTGCATTTCTAGATGTTTTTTTCTGCATTTTCTAGTATTGTCGCCATTCCAGTCCAGTATGTGTTCAATTTCAACAAAATCAAACCTCAAGTCATTCAACAGCAATGTAAAAGACTGACAGCATGACAAGACACATGAAAACTGTGACAATAAATATTTGTAATTCTTTCGAAAGTATTATTGTTGTATTGCTTAAATGTGAATATGATCTTGTTTTCATTGCAGTATTTAAGGTCTGAAAAAACTGCAGAGCATCTTTTCTGTCATTTTGACCTGTTTCTCCAGTTTTCATTTTCTGCAAATAGAAACAATATTTATATTTGAAATTTGGGAGAAATATTGCTAGTAGTTTACAGAATTAAACAAAAATGATCATTTTACCTAAACCCATACCTATAAATAGCAAATTCAGAAAAATTGAAATAATGCTTTGAAATGGTCTCTTATTTTTTTCTGCGGCTGTATATTGAAACAATGTTACTACAAAAATTTACAGGCCTCATATGTGGTCAAGCAAATGTGTAAAGCTTTAACATTATCTGCTCACTTGGTTTTAATTAGTTAAAAAATCTTTTAAAATATTGTTAAATCTAAATCTTAAGAGGATCCTAAATTTAAAATCAGAAAGTCAGAAATACTGAATTTGTTGGTATTTGTAGGTCAGGTAGTATTACAGGAAATTAGACTCTACAAGACTCTTACTCTTACTCAACATGAATGACAGCAGATATTTTTGCAGCGTAAACATTTCTAGTTCTCCCATCTGGTTGATTCATGGTTCGTAGGAACATCCTGTTCCTAGTTGTTTCGTAATTACGTAACATTAATGCAATGTTGTTTTGCATGTTTAACCGGCAGGATATTTCAAGGAAAGAATGTTAGAGCCTGTTAAAGGTGAAGGTATTTATAGGCATCTTGAGCTTGTTGTGGGGTGAGGAGAAAAACATCCCAAATATTCGCATGTAGGAGTTGCCTCAAGGTTTTTTATTGAAGACAAATATGCAAAAATTGTGGTATGAAGAAGGTGGAGATTAAATACATCGCAGATGTAAACAATGTTCTCACTTCCTGTCTTCTGGTGCAGGGATAATTGCAATGCAGATACAGCCGGAGATAAAGCTAACAGTACCATGCTCCTGTCAGTTTAACCTGTAATAGATACCTCGATGAAAACAGGGCGCAGAATTTTAAACCGGCGGTGGCCTTTCACCTCAGATAAGTCTAGAGGAGAGGCAGTTATCTGTAGTAACTCAAAGCATGAGTGTTGTGGTGTGTATTTATGGCTGAACAATGCAGTCAACTCAGCAGAGCTCTCTAGAGTGTTTATTCAGCTTCTGTTTAAGCACAGACGCTTTGATTTCTGTTACTGCTTGTGGATTTACTAAGTCCTCTGGGATGTAACCAGAGCTGGTTAGCATGTTATTGGGAAGGTTAAAAGGTGGTCAGTGCGTGTTTAGAGAGCAAGTCATCGCCTCACAGTGAACCAGGTTCAACAATGTCTTACAAACATGCAATGAGTAATTGTGTAGTCATGCTGTAATGTTTATTGTAATGTCCAATTTTTCCAAGTAGCTTTACACCCACACTTCTTTGAGAAGATGAGAGATTTTTTCCATAGTTTGATAGAATTTTGATTTATTGTGCAATTTAACCCTTTTGCACATAAAGGTCACTACAGTGGACAGTTATTCAAGAAATCATTTCTTGTGTACGTATGGGGTTTGCATGACACAGTTGCACATCAGCCACTAAAGGGGCAACTATTGCATCATTCTATAGACGGTTTCAAAGCAAAAACATAAACAAAATTTGTTTAAACAAAACATTTGTTTAACAAATGTTACTGCGCATGCACGCTCCTGTGGTCCAAACGTAACCTTTGGTACACATTCTCAAGAATAGAGTAAATAACATTAGCTAGTAAGTTAAAACTATGTCTAGCCAGTATTATTTAGTAGAAGAACCGTTACTTGGCTAAACTTAAATGAGACACGTCCCATTCAACAAATTGTTAATTTAATACATTTAAAATACAATTAAATTCACAAATGTTTATTTAATACAAATATTCAAATGAATTGATATTAATATAAGTTAAATAAAATATAAATAGTTATATTATTAACCACTAGCCAGACCAATAAACAAACACAAACCGGAAGTTACCTTTGGGCCAGGCGTGTGCGCCCGATACACTCAATGGAAAATTAGAGTGAAAAAATCTTCAAATCTTGTTTATAATGCCCAAATCAAAAAGAGCAATAAATCACATAAGGCAAAAATAAAATAAAAATAGTTAAAATAGTGCACAAATTGACATTGTGAACTGTACTTGATGTGTACATTTTTCTAAGCTTTTACTAAGTTTTGTTTGGCTTTCTGTCTCTCTCTCTTTCAACTGTCCAGTGCGGGCACAGCTGAGCGCGGTCCACTGCTGAGTCAAGCTGTGGGACACTTACTGCAGAGAGGAGAGCGAAAGTGCTTTAACCAATCCCGTCTTCACACCCGTTTGCACAAGATCGGACTCCAGACATGTCTACGGAAGTGGAAACCAGCACACCCCCAGTCGAGCAGGCACCATTTAAGACGCCATCCAAAAAAGAAAAGAAGAAGGGTATGTGACAAAAAGCAAAAAAAGCTTTTTATGACAGCTGTGCCAGTCATTTTTGGAAGTTTGCAATCAAAATTTTTGAATTGGTGGTTTCTCAGACAAGTCTATTATGAGATGGTTTGTAATGTACTATTTTAAAACAGTACTGAACCTACTCGCGTCTACTAGAATGTCATCAGTTAGATAGCGCATGTACTGTCCCTTTCAGGTATTATGAATTCTATGAAAGTGGAAGCTTCTCACAGTATCAGTATCTTCAGAGCACCTAGAAAAACTCAAAGTTGATTCACAACAAACTTATGAACCTGTTCTGTGAGCTACTGTAACACACTAAGCCCTCATAAGAGTTTGGCCTGAAAATAATTCCATTGTGCTCGAAACCTCCCCACATGAAAAGGCGGCTTGTTTGGAGATTTAATTTACTGTAAGAACTGGTAAAACTAAAGCTTCTTAAGATTTTTGAAGTTACATCCATGATATATGTTTTAGTGTTTTAGCACATTATTCTGTGGCTTTAACACAAAAAACATTTAATAGTTAGTAAATGTGTGTTTTATTTGGTACAGTTATTAATCTTCAGTTCAGTTCATCTTTATTTGTTTCCCGAAGGCAATTTGGTTGCAGCATACAAGCAAGTCACTTAAAACAACACAACCACAGACAAAACAATCTTGGTGGTGGATAAGCATGATAAGCATGTGGGGGGGTTAATTCGTATGATAGAATATTTTATTAAATCATAGCGGTTTTTATATTTGAATTATTATTATTTATTTATTTTTACTTCACCACAATGATTTATTGTGTAATTTAATCTAGGGCTGTCAAACGATTAATCGCATCCAGAATAAAAGTTTGTGTTTACATAATATATGTCTGTGTACGGTGCATATTAATTTTGTATTTATAAAAACAAACCCATACATGTATATATTAAAGAAAAATATAAAAATGTATGAACATTTCAATATAATTTCAATTATTGGTAAATATAAACAAATACATCTAAATATTTCCTAAATATATATAGGCCTACATGTATGCGTTTGTGTTAATAAATACAAAATGAATATGCACAGTAAACAGACATCTATTATGTAAACACAAACTTTTATTCTGAATGCGATTAATCGCGATTAATCTTTTGACAGCCCTAATGTAATCGTTTTGTGCAAGGTGGACCGTTATTCAAAAAGTATTTTTTTACGTACGTATGGGGTTTGCATTTCTATCTCCATACACTGCAGGTCCCCTTACATGGAATTCACCATGTTGTTTCTACAGTAGACCTAAATGGACAAACTGCTCTATAGAGCGGGTTTCGTAAATGCGTTATCTCCTTTGGCAAAGAAGTAAAACATGATGCTTTGTCCTGTGTCAGCCACCGTATTGCTTCGAAAGGGAGGGGTGAGCGGTGGAGTGAGCCGTTGGTTGCAATTCGCAACCTCACCGCTAGATGCCACTAAATTTCATACACTGGACCTTTAATGTCTGGATCATTTACAAATGAATTTTTATCTTATTCAACCACCTAAATATGGCTACCCCCCTTTTTTGTCTCTGTGGAGCAATTTAATGCAGTTAAAGAATGCAGTTCATTCTGATAAAAGAAGGTGCATGTTCCACATGAGGACCACTTGAGTTCATCAAGTTCTATGACGTGATGTAGCTCAGAACAAAGTTTGCAAACAGCCGTCTGTAAAACACTAAACTCCTCCACCCATGACTCAAGGGGCCACTTTGACCCAATATTTCTCTGGATTTATTTTTCTAAGCTGGATCCTGGTGCACAGTGGTATTGTTTGTCTTGCCTCATTCATACCGACAGGATACACTAGTGATGGATTCCATTAGAGTTCTGTTTCTGTTACCATTAGATCTTCCAGCTGCGACTGCAACACACTGTCCAACAAGCCTATTTATGAATCTTTTCCACAGGCTTGAAAACAAGAAGAATGATTCCCACAGTATCATGCTGAGAAGCCAGCAGTGATTTGGGTGATGAGGTGCATCTGGGGTTGAAGGAATGATGTAAAAATACATTCTTGCTTCCATAGGCACCGATTTATGTTTTTGCCTCAAACCTTCACCTAATAACCACCCACCCCCAACAAACCCCATAACCCCCCCACTTGCGCGCCATGCCGCCATCCCTTGGTTATACTTTCAAAACGTTTTTTTTTCTTGAGGTATATGCCTACCTTTCTATCTGCAACCATGAAACACAATCTGTAGTAAAACATGCATAGCCTATTACTGCAAAAACATAGCAATGACTATAACAATACTGTATATAGCAAAGCTGTGAAGAAAGAATGTCACATCACATCACATCAGACTTTCTGACATGTTTTACAGACTTTACATTATCATATGAAATTCCGTAAGTGTTCGGACATTTCCGTGGGGGCCCACATGTTTGAACTTCCAGCTATGTTGTAGGATACACTGTACAATATGGGTTTGCTTTTACCTCTTTGACATTTGTGTAGACTAGATACATAGGATTTTGGCTTTAAGTCCACACTTGGGTTTAAATTGACATCATCTGGCTCATTTGTAAGCAATAGGCCTTTTAAATGGGTCAATGTGTCAGCGTACTGTGCATCATCTCAAGAGTTCTGGAAGTCTTTAGTCCAGGGGTCTCCAACCTATTTGTAGGCGAGGGCTACCTGAAGAGATAAAATCATCTAGAGGGCTACTTGTTGAAAAAAACTTGTATAAACTTTAAACATGTGATGCATTATTTTTTGGCTCACAGGATCAAATTATGTTTTCTTTCACATATTTTTGCACTTGAATATATTAAATCTTAAAACAAGTACTAATAATAACATTTCATAATGATGTAGCACTTGGCTGATCGATATAGTCACAGATTATATCAAACGTTATTGTTGAGCCCTTTGTTTGGCGGGCACCTTACAGAGTTCATGCGGGCTACCAGGTGCACCACGTTGGAGACCACTGCTTTAGTCCCATCCAGACAAAAATCCTTCAGTATCTTAAATGAATTCAGGAGTAAGTCATACTGTAGGTCTATGGTATATAGTAAATAACATGTGTGCCACTGTCCAGTACACCAGTGCTGACACAACCAATGTGTTTTATTAGCAGTCGGCTTACTAAAACTTTATATCTTTCCATTTTTTCCCATTGCAACAAATAAACCTCAGATAGCATTTATGAAAACTAAAACTAAACTGAGCATATTTACTGGGATCATATGTACATGTTGGGTGGGTGCTGCAGAGCAGAAACCTCAAGCCTGTTGAGTCTCTGCATGAGATGAATGTCAATGCTGTCTCTCAGCTTGGCCACAGCAGGCATGAGGTCTGGGTCTCCGCCAGGCTGTTCTTGGTCTCTTTTTGTTTTTCTGTGTCTGGCTTATTCGCTCTTTCTCCGCCTCTGCCATTTCGTCAGCGCAACTGGCCAAGAGGGAACATTGCCACATAAGTCACCTGAGCTCAGATTTTCATTTGAGAGAGCAAATCTAACATAAAGAAGTGAAGTAGAGACAGAGATGGAATGAGACACAGGCAGAGAAAGATGACTGGAGAATCAGGAGGCTGCAAAAATCAGATGATAGATAAGGATACCATATGAAGGACTGAGGTGAGCAAGCAGTGCCTAAACAAGAAGTTATATTAAAGAATGCAGCACATGGGTGTGCAATGCCGGTTCAGACTTATGTCGTAGGGTGTTGTGGTGACTGGCAAACAACAATGGGCGTTAGGATGCAGACTTGACCATTGTATAGTTTGTCATTGATTTTTCCGTCCTTCACAATGAGTTCTGTCCCATCTGTGAGGTTACCCAATAGGATCACAGAAGCTCTTCCATGTACAGGTTTTAAACATGACAAATCGAAAAAAAGATAATGGGTTGCTTGTGCTTCTAGATGAAATTATGCATGTTTGTGGGGCTATGGCAATAATACTCCTGCCTTTATGATGTGAAATGAAAGGGAAAGCTACCAGAACAAAGGCCACAAGAAGTGGTCTGTTACTGATGTGTTCTGTATAATTAAATAAAGAGCAAATATCTGTTAGTGATGTTCAGACAGATAATGCAAGAACAAATGCTTCCAAGAGAGCAGAACAGTGCGTTCAATGTGAGCGAATATGTGGCACAAATCCAAATATCACAATCGCAAGGCCAAGACATGGACAGACAGATATGAAACATGGATTCGGACGAACAGATAAAACATGATCAGCATATCAGTGGCTCTTTGACGCACTTCATGTTCACTGTTTCCTTTGGGTTTTGTTAAACCATTGAGAAACCGCCTGTGTTTTGATGAGTACTCGAGAAAATTGCTGATATTTGAGTGACTGAGTAACATTCAGACTGAGATTCAGAGGCTCTCTCGAACTGAAACAGCAGATAACACTCGTTCCTTCCAATGGCATCAATCAGTTCCAGCAACATCCGTAAATATGGCACCAAATTGTTTACATTCATCAAACAATATTTTCAGGGATCCTGAGCTACAGTATAAAAATACGTCACCCAAATAATTAAAATATATTTATTTTAGAGAGGTATTGTTAATAATATGTTCTAAAATCTTTGAGTTATACCTTAATACCTCTTCTTTTTGTTATCTCTATATTTTTCAGTTGCAACAAGCCCAGAGAAAACCGATGAGTTCCTGCTAGCCAGGTTCAAAGGTAATGGAGTTCGTTACAAAGCCAAGTTGATTGGTGTAGATGATGTCCCTGAGGCAAGAGGAGACAAAATGAGCCAGGACTCTATGATGAAACTGAAGGTCAGTGAAAGGTTCTGCTTGTTTTTTGTTTCGGACACAGCTTGAATTCCATCCATACTTTACTTGTGTTAGATTACTTATTTAAGAGCCTGATATACTGATATACAGTGCAGTGAAGTGCACAAGGTAGTAATCAGAAACAATGTCGACGTGATAAAAAGTCCTTTCTGAACAACATCATGACCTATAATGTCAAAAGAAGCACTAAGGTCTCAGTACTAGTGAAAAGATAGAATCATGGTCATATGATAAAGGTCTGAACGTTTGTGCTATAACTCTGATAAGTGCTGTTTCTGTAAACTGATACTGAATTTTGTGTAGTATTTTTGCTTAAATACTTTGAAATACAGAAAAACATATATTTGTATTGTTGTTATAACATTTTATTGTTCTTTACCAATTTAACTACCTCTAATAAATGTTCCCTGCGTTTAGAGCAGTGGTTTTCAACAAGGGGGCCCGCGGTCGGGGGCCTCAGCTGACTTCCAGGGGGGCTCAAAATGACGAATAATTTAAAATGAGAAAAAGAAAGCATTGAAATACATTAAAAAACTAAAAACATGTATATTTTTATTATTTGGCCAATTTTAATGAATCAACTTTTTTTTCCAGTTAATGACAAGCTCTGAAATGTATTAGTTGAATATTGTTCAATTCAAGGGGGACCTTGGAGTCAAAAAGGTTGAGAAAACCAAGATACACCAAGGTCATGGGTTTAATTCCCAGAGTACAGATTGTTTGTTTTTACAAAAAAATATTCTTTAAATGCACTGTTAATGTACTGTAAGTGTTTGTCTGTTTTCTCTGTGATGACAGGGCAAGGCAGCGGCTGCTCGCTCTCAGGGCAAACACAAGCAGAGAGTTTGGGTGAACATCTCTCTCTCAGGAATCACTGTTACTGATGAAAAAACAGGGGTGTGTTTCTCTCTTGTAATCTTTGAAAGGACAGTTCATGAATTCCATTATTATTGGAGTGTTTTGTTGTTCTTGTCACATATGATTTTCATTCTTTTATAGACCTCAGAAGTGTACAGGATGTTAAAAGGATAGTTCACCCAAAAATACAAATTCTGTCGCCATTTACTCACCCTCTAGTTGTTCCAAATCTTTTTCTTTGTTCTGATGAACTCAGAGAAAGATATTTTGTAGAATGCTTGTAAAAAAAAAACAGTTCTACCATAGTAGGAAAAATGATTTTATAATTTTCAAATATTTTTTTTGTTCTGTTGAACACAAAATTAGATATTTTTAAGAATGTAGGACAGTTAAAAAGTTCTGTGGCACTTTTGACTACCATTGTCATTTTTCCTACTATGGTAGTCAATGGGGGAAAAAACACTGTTTGGTTACAAGCATTCGTCCAAATATCTTTCTCTGTGTTTAACCAAACAAAGAAATGTATACAGGTTTGGAACAACTTGAGAGTGAGTGATTCATGACAGAATTTTCATTTTTGGGTGAACTATCCCTTTAATGCTACATTAGTAACATTCCAGTACAAACGGTCATACAATGTATTTGCGATTCCAAATACCGAACATCATTGATACTCACGTGTCCCATAACTTACTGCACAATTTTGATTATCGACATATTGCAATCACAAAACTATTCAGTCCGTCCAAAGCTTGGTTTATATATGGACTATCATCACAATACTTTTATTGGTACTTTTAGTCAGTTCTTTTTACTGTTCTGTGTGTGTGAAAAAATTAAAAAGAAGCTTCTGAACTGTGATCCTTTTGTCAGCAAAAATCTTTTGAGACAATTTTCTTAACTTGAGTTGCAGAGATAAATGTATTTATTTCTTTGCGGCTCTAAGTGTCAGAATATTGACAGATCATCACAATCATACAGGTTGGAATGACATGAGAGTGATTGTCATTTTTGAGTGAACCATTCCTTATATAATATTTATATAAATATAAACTTGCCAATATTTACAGATATATCACTTTCAATCCACAGTGTTTAATGTTTAACTGTTTCTTGTGTTTTGACCCTTCCAGGCAACAATACTAGAGCATGCAGTGAATAAGATCTCCTTCATTGCTCGAGATGTTACAGACAGCAGAGCGTTTGGCTATGTGTGTGGTGCGGAGGGCCAGCACCAGTTTTTTGCCATTAAAACTGCACAGCAGGTCGGTTGAGGTTTTATAGAGCATAGCTCTTTCCTTTTCCACACACTCATGACTAAGGCACAAACAAATAAAGACACACTCAGTTTCTCCACCGTCTCTGTCTTTCTGTAACTCACATTTCCCAGTAGCTTTTCATCAGACACACATTCCCTTACTGCAAACATTCACTCTTAAACGTTTAAGGTAGGAAACATGCTGTTTAACACACTGTTTGTATTTCCACTCAGGCGGAGCCTCTTGTTATTGACCTGAAGGATCTTTTTCAGTTAATCTTTAATATGAAGAGAAAAGAAGTTGAGGGTTCAAAGAAGGTATGCAATATTTCTACATGAATCTTTCAATATAATAAAATATTTAGGGTTAGTGTGGAAATAGGTGTTATCTCCTTATATATGAGGTGCTGAACCACTGTTTGCCTTTAATACAACTTTAAACCTTTGCAATAGATTCATATGTTTGAACATTGACTCCAGTGAAATGTTGCACCATTGGTCTATCAGAACATCTTCCATTTGTTTCTGCTTTTCACTCTTTCATGATTAAAGTTGCTCTTAAATCACCAAACAGTCGGCCTGTTAAGGTCACAGATGCTTCTGCTAAAAATGGGCTTCCTCTATGTGTTCCCTTTAGAAAAAAACTTGTTCAAAACCTTGTTTTGACATGCAACCTAGACAATATATAGTAATAAAAGACAACTGCAATGTTGCAATGCCGACACCATTAATTTGAACCCATATTACAACTAGGGTTGGGTATCGTTTGAATTTTATCGATTTCGATTCTTATCGATTTCCAGTTTCGATTCCACAGTTGAAGTAAAACATTTAGATATCAACCTGTATGGTCATTTAGATTGCTTATTGACTAGTTTGCAATATATATATATATATATATATATATATATATGTGTGTATATACATGTGTATATATACAAATAGCAACCATGTTTTGTCTGATTTAATACAATTTATATGACCATAGCTTAACTACATCGTGGTTAAACTGTAGTTAATATAATGAAACTATGGTCAATTTGTGGTCCATGTGCTTTATCACAAGTTAACACATGCGCATTTCTGAAAATATGCACACAGGACTTGATAAGAGGAATTTGAAGTTTTAATATCAAGTATCCGATTCCTGTTCCTTTGATGCCGATTCCTAGCCTTTCGATTCCGATTTCTGATCGATTACAATTCCCAACCCTAAATACAATGGGTGTTTCATCACAAATAAAATTATTACATTTAGTATAGCAGTGTTTGTTTCATCTTACTTTGGATTTTGTTTTTTGGATCGCAGCTTCTAGATAGTTTGGTTCACCGTTTTAAAATCACTCTTTAGCTTTTTTGCCCATCTTACTAATCTGATCTTGTTTCTTTCCAGGATGATTCAAATAAATTGATGGAGGTGGGTATTCAGAAGATATTACATTAATCAACTGCTGAATGTTTGTAATTTGTTGTATTTGCTGATGCTGACTGTTTTGTAATTATTGTCGATCTTACCCTAATAGAATGGCAGTGGAGTCTCACACAATGACAGAAAAGTACGTGTTATTTTACCATATTTTATGACATAGAATGCAGGGCAATACATGCAGTTTATGCGTAACAAGGGCCATGAGGGGAAAGTGGTCACATTAAGGCATGAATATTCAGTGTGTTCCAAAAAAAGATTTCACATTTCTAAACGTGGGTTACTGGTTAAATAGTTGCTGTGCACCCGCACAGACTAACCAAATTCCAACAGAATTAACAGTAGAGTTGTTTGTTTCTGTGTTGGTTTCTAATGCCCCCTGCTGGGTTTTCATCATGTGTTCACAACCTCTCCACTGCATCCAAACTACTCTCCTCAGGGGGCAAAAGCTAATGAAGTTAACAGACAGGAAGTTACTGAGACGCATCACATACCAGCTCTGGGCATTCTTGCTTCACTCCTTTCACTCACAGACTCTGTAAAAAACCCACGATTCTCCTTATTCACCTCACTGGTCATTTCCTTCCATTCATTCACTGTCTTAGTTTTGGCAACCCAGCATGAATAGCTTTTCTCTTACATGTTTTGGTTGCTTTAACTGTGTTTGGCTGGAAATGTGTGGTCATGTTTTGCTTCTTTCAACTCGTGTTGTAGGGTGTCGAACAGCTGGACCTGTTTGGAGACATGTCGACCCCACCTGACTTAAACTCTCCTTCGGTAAGACTTTGGTCGAGACTAAACAGGATGAATTAACACAACATGTTTATGTTAAAACCAGAGTAATATTCAGAGAACTGCTTTCAATGGTTTTGTATTCATTACCCTCCTATTATCCTGATTATTTGAGGCCAGTTTTACCAGTCAAAACAATATTTCACATTTTTTACAGCAGACATTACCAATAGGGTTAAAATGTGTACAGATGTGCATGTTTATGAATTCTTCTAATAACCTTAAGCAAAAGTCAGATAAAAATCAAGGTTTAAAAATATAATCAGAATGTTTTCTGAGATGTCAAAGTAGCTGTGGGGTCAATTTGACCTCAAAGATAATCGGAGGGTTAAGTCTAAAGAACAAAAAAATACATCGTTTGTTGTTTCCTTAAAAATTGATTATACATGAAAGACAACTTTTTCTAAAGCAAGATTATCCAAATGAGACATAACGCCATTTAAAAGAGACATTGAGTTCCATATCCTGTAGTTCTTGTTTAGTCTTTGGTTGTGTGGTCACAACGTGCTTGATTGACCTCAAATGAAGAAAATACAGTCATTTGGAGCAGAGGGCCTGGGCTCAAGCCAACCAAAATAACAAGCACAAGAAATTCAACAAGGCTTAGTTGTTAGCTGAAGAACTGCCCATTAGAGGTGCTTTTAGGCTATTTGAGTCTTTTTTTTCTCAGTATGATGATTCTAAGGACTCTTAAAGGCTACTTGTGAAAATATTATATTCTTGGTATTTATGTTCATGGTGTTGATGCAGTGTTTGTTCTGTTCTTCTAACTAAACATTGCAATGGCTGTGAGAGCTCAAGTTCAGGTAATGTCAACCGGAAAAATACATCTATTCACGATTGTGAAGTTTGTTCATCCATTTTAATTCATCCATTATTCAACAAGTGTTTTGTTGTTTAAAGTATACTGTATTGTGGGGAAAAATATTATTTTGCAAAATACACAAAAACATGTCTGAGCAGCTCATTTCCATACAATGAAAGTGAAGGGGGAGATATAATTATTATTTTTTTTGAGCTAAAAGTTTTTATTTACAGAATTTACACATATTTTTGAAATGTGTTAAAAATGACAAAACAAATTATTGAGTTTGGATGTAAAATAACATGGAAATTACATTTTTAAAATATTACGTTTTACGTTTATTTCTGGCACTCACACATATATTTTTTTTACAGTGTACATCATTTCATATTATGTTTCACACGAGACAGAAAGGACATCATAAAAAAGCTGTTACCAATGCTAAAGCTAGAATTTTAAGATTTTTATTGTATTTTGATTTTAATGTATTTTTTATGTTTTTATTTGTTTTGTCATTAAAAAATATCAATGAAAGCTGGCAAGCAAACATTTTTGGGTGAACTATTAGGTCATGAATGTATAGAGCAAGTTTATTTTACTTAAAGCAGGACATCACTTCATCACTACATCCCAAAAAATGTACCTACATTTATTAATTGACATCAGTCAGCATTATTAATTCTTCTCTTTCTCTCTCCCTATGTCTTCTAATGTTCTTCCAGGAGTCTGATGACATCCTTTTGATGGATCTGTCCACCGAGATAGACAACAATCAAAACTGTGTTAAAGGAAACCCCTTTACTACTTCTGTCCCCAGAGCCCCGTCCAACCTCTCGCCTGAGAACCCCTTCTCCTCTCAGCTCAACTTTTTCCCCACCCCTATCCATGACCCGTTCAGCGATGACCCATTTTCCAAAAGCAATGACCAATCAAACAGGGAAGACCCTGCAACAGCCCACCACAGCCCTAGTAACATTTTCAACGGTTGCCCTAAGAATGGTGATTCTGATTACCTGGGCCAGCAGTTTGACCAGCTCTCCAACAGGACAGTTATCCAGGCACTCAGTAATGGTCACTGGCCTTTAGATGGCAGAGTTGTGGAAGCTGCTGCCTGGACACAGAATACTATCCCAGTCCGAGAACAGAATGGAAATGGGACAGTGACGCCTAATCCATTTTTGGGAGGTGGTGAGAAGATGCAGCCAGTGCAGAATGGAGTAAAGAATGAGAATGGAAGCATGGGTGAACCACCTGTCAATCAAGCCAAGGATTCGGTCGTTATAAGCCCTCCTCCACTCAACAGGAAAGCCGGGAGGGGGAGGAGGAGTGTGAAGGTGAGATTAAGATTCAGATCACAAGTGATTTGGAATGAGTGTATTACTTCATGTATCATGCTTTTTAATTTGGTGAAAGGTTTTAGCAGTATACTATTCATAACATTCGTGCCATAGACACATGAAGGCCACTTTCTTACTCATTAAATTTGATCATTAATGTGCATGTCCTTTTAAAGCTGAAGTGTGTTTTTTATCTTAAAGGCCGGTACTAGGCTGGCTCGATCTTACATATTCTGGTTGGGTAGATATGTACTCAGTTTATTGCATACATAATGTTTCTGTGATTAAATTGATAGATTATTATTTCATAGATAAGTATTTACTTTTTAATTATTTTAATTGTCAGTTGGGGTCCAAGACAAATCTGGGGGGACAATGCCCCCATAGTCCCCCAAACCTAAAATGACTGTATGTTAAAATTGTAGCTTAATATAGAGAGCCATGTGGTGAGTTTGGGATAAATGACCGACAAGCAGTTTGAAACGACAAAATTTAAAAACGTTAAAAACAATTCCATTGTAGAAATGACACACTTTAGCTTTAATCTTTTTGATGAGAGTCATGTTTATCCACACCACTTCATGGTCTTGTAATGCTGTGTGCCTCAATTTTTAATGCTTCAGTGATTTGTTCTTGAAAGGTAAGGATTGATTTGCTAATGACTTTGTTTCAATTACATGAGCATGTGGATATTTTTAGAAGGCCCTTCTGTGGTGGTATCTTTAAATAATTTATTATCCTTTTTAAATTCATTTTCTCTAGTCCCCTTCAAATGAAAAACCTGGGACAGATCTATTTGCTTCACAAAACAAATCAGAATCACCACCACCTCAACCTGAGAACGGCCCGGTCAATCCTATCAATCTGTTCAGCAAGAGTCCTGCCTCCGCTGACACAATCACGGCTTTCGGTAAGAAGCTTGAGACAGGAAAGAAATCATTTGACATTTGTAAACCTTTTCAAAATGTCAATGCATCTTATTCAAATGAAAATTTCTGTTTAGATTAACGGCTGTTGTGTTCATACGATCATGGTTTGTTTGATAAGTTGGGTGGTTGACATACGCTTAATGTTTTATTAATGCTTTTTGAATTCTGAAATCTGCATTTACATGTTTTTGTCATTTACAAATTCTTGTTATTAAATGACAAAGAAGTACGGTGGCCGCTAGGTGTCACTGCGCTGCAACTAAATTTTGAATAATTAACATTATTTTATTCATCACCATAACTTAAGAGTGGTTGTTCTTTGTAGATTTATGTTCTTTTGTTAAAAATATACAACTTAATGCTAATTTAAGCTTAAAACATGAAAATTTCACAGCAACTAATGAATTTGGCTTAAGCAATAAGATTGGTACCTTTTTCCAAACCTAAAAGCCTGTATTTTACATTTACATTTACATTTATTCATTTGGCAGACGCTTTTATCCAAAGCGACTTACAATTGATGAAAACAGCAAGCGATTCGTCTAAGTAAGCAATATTCACGAGAAGTGCTAGTAATACAAGGTTTCAAATACAACATCAAGATAGTATAAGCAAGTATATAGAGAACATTAGGAAAGGAAAAATAGAGGTAGAATTTTTTATATTTTTTTATATTATGAGACAGTTAAGTGCTCATGGAAGAGGTGGGTCTTCAGCTGTTTTTTGAATTGTGAAAAAAACACACAAGTTCTTTTTCTCCAAAGAACTTCGATGTGGTCGTCGCCTTCAAGTTTTATAGCCTGTAAATAAATTTCTAGTTGAAGTTTGCACGGATGTTTTTTGGTTTTAAAACGCGCTGCAGTTCCTGTTACTTTACTTGATTTTAGGCCAATTTACTTATACAATGCAGAGCTAAATAAGACAGACACTGACAATGAAACGACAAGCAAATGGAAAACAAGCAAATGGATCCGTCTTTGTTGCAGGACATTTTTAGGATCTAATCTCATGCAGTCGCATGAAGGTATCAAGCCCATTTTTATTTTATTTTATTTATTATCAACATTATAAATTATAAAAACATATTTTCTATGTTACCGGGCAAACGCAGAGAAGCCTGTGTTTTATTGAATACATTTTTTTTATTTTATTGAAAAATATATTATACTAGTATATTATATTTATTTTAAATTTAAAAGTTTTTGTTGAAACTCCACCTACGAATATGGCCACAGTGTAATGACAGGCATCCCAACCATGGTGCATCAGTTTTTGAGTCCCCCGCAAACACTTTCATTGTCGTTTGTCGTTGTCATTTGCAGTGCATTACTGTATTTGTTTGTGTTGCGAGAATTTGCAGAGTGTGTGTCGCCAAACTAATGAAGATGCTTTCTAAATTTGTAGGTGTTTTTTCTATTTGCATGTGTTTTCTTCTGTTGCAGCGCAGTGACACCTAGCGGCCACCGTAAAGAAGAGCACTAAATCAGTGCTGCTGTGTATAATATGTATATATAATGTTACCTTATCAACACATCTCTTCTACAGAAGGGTTGTCTTTACAACCTCCACCTGCAGTCTCTGCTCCCGAAGCAGCTCCATGGAATCAGCACATCTCACCCATCTTCCCAAGCACAAACAATGTCTCTCAGTCTTTTACTCCAGCATCTGTCTTCACTTCACCTGTGCCTGCCTGGGGAACAACATCGGGAGGGGTTTTTGGAACCTCCACTGCTACCCAGAAGCTTTCAACATGGAATAACACCCAAGTTACCAATGGATCGAATGGATCCTGGACCTCGCATACAACCCTGGGGAACCCCTTTGAGACTAGCATATTTACAACAACAGGAAGCCTTGTGTCTGATGGCTCCAGTCCTCCTCCACAGGTTCCACCTCGAGCAGCCACCAAAGATACTCCAAAGGTGGACAGTAATGCTTTTGTTGACCTGGATCCTTTAGGAGAAAAGGAGAAGAGAGAAATCAAGGACATGTTTAAGGATTTCCAGATGGCTAAGCCACCAAATGTCCCAGCAAGGAAAGGTATCTATAAAGCATATATTCCCAACATTTCAATTACAATTTTTGACTTGAAAGTGACTGTAGCAACCTGAAACATCCTGAAATGTCTATTACTACAGAACCATTGAAGGCAGGAGGTCAGAACCCATTCGACAGCTGCTTTGGAAAAGATCTGTTTGGCACGTCTGTACCTGCCAATGTACGTATACAGTATCAAAATACTAGAAGCCATTGTGAAACATTTTCTGATTTAACAACATTGTTTTAGGTTCTTCATTTACATCTTTGAATATACTGAAAATAACTGTCTTACATTTACATTTTGTATTTTTTTTTACTTTTGCAGGGTGTTCCTCCCATTAAAGCAGTGGGATTAGACTCTTTCAGAGGTCCATTTGGAAACCCATTTGCATGATAGCCACCTTGATGACTCCATACGGTCCAAGAAAGTTTCAAACTAAAAGCATTGAAGAAGAAATTATGCAAAAACTATTCCATACCAGATATTTGTTACAGCATTTTGGTTGAGCTTTGTTTGTTTGAGCTCCATTTTTATGTAGTGTTTACACTAAAGTGCATCCTGGTCAAGAGCAGGTCTCTTAGCTCTGTTGTCACATCCATCCTGAAATGTCCAAGAACTAAATACCGTCTGGTCAGCACTCCGCCTTTTATCAGCAGGTTTATGAAGTAGTAATGGACACTCTGAAAATAAACCATCACCCAGAACTGGCTTCCTGTTAATGTATTTAACATGAACAGTTGCACATACTATAAAGAACAAAAATGGTTTTAGTGCAGTTGGTTATTCAAAGAGTGGTTTTGTTTGTGCTTCTTTTACTCATAAAAGCACTCAAAGAAATGTAACACGATGCCTTGTACTCATGTCCCTTTATTGTAGTGTTGTGTTTGACTTTGTTTCCTTTTAATTTCCTACATTTCACAAACTAACCTTGACAAACATTTTTACTGGGGTATAAATATCAGATTAAGACTTATATTGGTTTTCATCTCATTGAATGTCAAGGAATATGTTGGATTTTATGAAATATTCAAACACAAGCTGACCTAATGACCAGCAGAGACAATGTATATAATATTTGTAATAATGCTTTGTTATAATTGTGCAATCTACACCTAATGATCTGCTCTGTACTGATCACTGATAATGATACTAAACTGATCAGCCTATTTGAACTTAATCCCTTTCAAGATTGATTGAATTATTGTCTTTGCTCTTTATTCCGTGTTCTGTTACTTGTGAGGTGGTAAACTTGCTACACTCCCTAGTAAATACAGTATGTACTGTTATCAAGTCAAAAGTTCTCCATTTCAATTTTACATTTTGTTGAAGGAATGATCTTAAATTGCTACCATTGGCATGTTGTCAGTGATTGTAAGCTAAGCACCTAAAAAAAATAATAATATGATTTCTGAATTAAGTGCACAAACAGTGTGAGTGCGTGTGTAACACGATCATCCAGAATCATTCAGGTAAAACTTGACATTTTTAAGCGGGGATGTAATCTTTTCCCCAGAAAAATTAAGTTGGCAAACATACTGTATGGTATTCCAATACTTAACAGTGTAAACCTTGAATGATCACTGATATACATTCATCTCAGTGAATTAATGATTTACTGTACAATTAATGAATGAAAAAAATGGAATGTGTGTACTGGATGTACTGGATGTTGAAGCCTGAATGTTGTGAATTAAATGTGTGTGTACATATACAAATATCTATCTGCTCTGTTATGCACTATGCCATTTCTACCTTTGGTGTTATAGAACTAAGGTGTTTAGTCGCTACAATAAACTGGAAGTTTTAGTGGAATAGAATTGTCCTATTTATCTTTTACAAGGTTTGTATTCAAGTCTGTTAGGTCTACTTCATAATAAAGTGATGACTGGTTTAATTATTTAATTCTTACATGTCATATATTTCTTTATTTTTCTAAACACAAACAAGAAGAAATACAATGCTTAACAATAATGATTTTTTTTTTACCTTGGGAGAGCTCATTTGAGATCTTAAAGCAGGGGTCTGTACATTTTCTGAGGGGTATGCGAGATCAGTTTTACCAGATTATTTAAAGTAGCAATTGAGTTGTAGCCCATTAGAGATTTGCTGGTGAGGAAATGTTTCCAGAATAACACAGAGTAAGCCGTTTAAGCATTTGATTAAATAAAATATATTAGTTGAACTCGTTTAAAATGCTAGACAAAAGTTAAACTAAAACTTTTTATAAAAAAAAACTTTAAAGAATATGTTGGCACAATTTTAGACGAATCGCTTGCTGTTTTCCTCAATTGTAAGTCGCTTTGGATAAAAGCGTCTGCCAAATGAATAAATGTAAATGTAAACGTAAATGTAATTTGCATATACTCACAAGTTCTAGAACATCTATCCAGCCTCAATGTAATAAATGTAAAGCCATGCTGCGTTCCAAAGGGCTCAGGCCACCTCAACTCGGAAATTATTTCTGGGCTCTTTAAATGTTAAATACTTTAAATGTTTTTGGTTCATAAATCGTTTAATGTTATATTTTAAATATTGCTAAATCCAGACGTTACATCGTCCAGAAGAAATATCCGAAATTTCTGGTGTCTGGAACGCAGTATAATGGAGAATAGCTACTGCAGAAAGTTTGCTGGTATGGTATTCTAAAATGAACAACAATAAACTGTGAGGGTATGATTGATATATTTATTATTTTAACTCTAAACAAAAGTATTTAGAAACGATATGTGTAAATGTTTACAGCCTTGCTGTGTATTAATTTAATCACAGTCTACATGGACGTTTTTCTCCCATAGACTCTATAAAACAGGTTGCAAAACGGGCATACTACCAGTCACAGCTGATTTTTGACGTTTCTGGGAATAGTAGTTCTTTCGCAGAGAAAACCTAGTAAAGGAAGTTCCGGTAAAACTACAGCACCCAAAATACCTTTCTCTTAAAGCGCTGACTGTAGAGCGGCGTGGTGTTGAGCGAGAAACCGGCCGGTGCGAAGTGCAGTACTGCAGGGGTAACATGCGGCAGGCACAAACACAGCTTTTTGCAGCTTTAATCTCCACAATCACAGTGACAGGGTTACAAGGGCGTTTGAACTGAAGTAAGACAAAATACTTTTCTGTTGTCAATACACTTTTACCGTTTTATCGTTTGTAATTTCTGTTAAAGCTGCCAATAGAAATCAATGTAACGTTAGACAGCCGCATGCATGTATAGGCGCCTGTCAGGTTAATCTGTTCTGTTAAAAGTAAGGTTTAAATTGAGTTAAAGTTGCCCTTGTAGTTCGGCCAGTGTTTAAAATACATTTGCCCATACAGAATATAAAAAAACTTGACAATGCTATCTTTTCTAAATACATGACCCCCCCCCCCCCAGCCAACACCCAGCTGATGACATCAGTCATCCAGCACCAAAACCACATGACAAAGTTGTAATGCGTGTCTTAAAGCCCCTGTCGTGCTGTGACTGAGAAACAGCATTTTGTATGGTGATATTATGGCCATAGTTATCTCTCATCCTTAGCTCATGTATATCTTCATTTTACCACAGTTCCCCAACAGAGATGCGAAGAGCAAGGATTAGTATTAAGCCTAATGTCAGGCCAGGGGGTCGAGCTGTGGCCTCTACAGCACAAAGCAAGACTTCACAAGAGTCAGCAGCTGTTGACAGCACCCAACAAACACATACAGGAGAGCAAATAGAGACACCATCACCCTCTCCACAGTCTCACCTGGAAGTGATAGAGCCTGCTGTGGGAACAGGAGATGGAAATGTTCCCGGCTGCCCCTCAGAGAAAGCATCTGTTAACACGTAAGCACACTGACAGCACCCCCATTTTGACTATTTTATTGCTTCTCTTATTTTATTGTCATATTAGGCTGTTCTTATAATTACAAAGCTTTCTTGTAGCTCAAGGGTTAGAGCATGGCACTAGCAACGCCAAGGTCATGGGTTTGATCCCAGGGAATGCACATACTCTGAAACAAATGTATAGTATAATGCAATGAAAGTCACTTTGGATAAAAGCGTCTGCCAAATGCATAAATGTAATGTAAATAGTCATTGTTTTGCTCAACTATACCCGTAGAGCGCTGGAACATCTGCTGTTTCATCTCAAGCTTCCCCTTTATCCACAACAATATTTTAACCCCCCCCAAAAGGGTAGAAAGACAGGAAATGGGATGGGTTTATTATTTATTATTTGATCCAAGTAATCCATTAAAAAAATATATGAAGATAAACAGATTTAAAAAAATTTAAGATCATGAGAAACATGACAAGACGAAAGATATTTAGCTTTTTGTGTTTATGTGCATTGACATCTGCCAAAAAGTAAATTAAAATGTCAATTTGCAGGCATCAGGTATAATGTGATCGATGTCAATTTAGACAAATGGCAGCTGGTGTTTAAGTGAACCTTATGTTCTGTAAAAAGTTTAGGGAGACGACTGGTATCTGTTTCTATGCCAGAATGGATGAGCTTAAAATTCATCTTGTATTGAGTTGTTGTGCGTGTTTGATGATTTGCAGTGGTAAAAGAGTGCCCTCTAGTGCCAGTACACCTGCAGCTACAGCACTTCAGAGGAGGAGCAGGATTTCTGCCACACCAAACCTGGCCAGACCCAAAGTCCGTCCTGTTCCCCCTGCATACACTGAAAAGACTGCTTTTTTTCCGTCACAGCCATCCAAGTCTCCTGAGGCTGCCGTTCCAGCTGCGACCAGCAGAGATAATTCTCAAAACTCTACTTTGTCAGATTCCATCCTTAAACAAACTACTGCAACAACCATCAGCCCTCCATCGACACCTAGTCTTTTAACCTCCCCTGGTTTCCATGAGTCTTCTGTCCAGAAAACATCTCCATCATCTACACAGCCTCAACAAGAGCCCCATACTCCCAAAAAATCCCGTTCTGGGCCCCAGGAAGCTGTCAGTCCATCTTCTTCCATCTTATCGCCATGTATAAAGTTGTCACGTTGTGATGGACCTGGTTCTCCCCTAAAGAATTCAGAAATGTCAGACAAGCAACGAGTTTTGAGAGCCCTCAAACTGAAAGAACTAATGAAGATGGAAAGGAGAGAATTGATGGTAAAGTAAACCAGTTGAACAATATGCCGTACACTTTTGTACCACAGAGATGCTGTCATCTTTTTCTAATCCTGTATGACTTAAATTAAGGTAACAGATATCATCAGTCTATTGAAAGAAGAAATAATGAAACATTCTAATGATATGCAAATTTTGTTTTCTCTACTCAAAAGAAGCGAAAGAGTAAACGGCATATGTATGAGCACAGTGATGAAGTGGATTGTAGCAAAATGACCCTAGCTGACTTCATTTATTACCTACCAGAAACAAACCCAATGAAGTAAGTTGAAACTGTTTACCCTACAATACCACATTATGATATGATGATTTAAATGATACGGTTGTTGAAAAATATGCAGTAAAATGATTTTGTAACACTTTTTGATATAAGGGGTCACTCAACTAATAGAATTACACCATCCAGGACCAGGACATACAGTAGTGTTTTTTAAAAGACAAACTATATTAGGTTCCTACGCTTTTAGAAATTTATGGATGAAAAATGATCAAATATTTTGTATGCTTTTTTTTAATTAATAAACGTTAACTCATTAAACCATGCTTGAGAAAGTGATACCATAGAATCATTTTGAGATTTGGTTTAAAAAAAAATGTATAACAACGCTTTTATAACATCAGTTCCATGTACTGTATTAAGAAGCCTTTAACAATTTACTCATTTCGATTTTGACAATACAAATTATATTGATTTTCCATGTAATGTCAACAACCAATGTATATATTTTTTAATTATTATGATATTGAAGAGCCCATGGCTTGAATGTGTTTAAATGAACAGGTCCTCACTATCCACGGAGCAGACTCCACCAGAGACTGTTGTTCCACCCTCACCCAAGTAAGTGACAAAAAAATGTTTTTTATATATGCACAGTAAAGAATCTAACGAGTAGTCTAACCCAAGCAAGTAAATAAAGTTTTGTGTGTATGTCTAGTAAACAAAACTCCAAAACTGTTGACCCAATATTCAAATAAACACTGTTTTAAAAGACCTAAAAAAAATATACACTGGAACTATACAAAGAGTTGAACCATGCCTTTCAGAATGATGTTTTGTCATCTTAGGGTGCCAACAAAGCTGGTGGAACCAGAAGAGGAAGATGATGATGATGATAATGGTGATGATGAATTGATGGTTCCCAAAGTCAGGGTGGCAGAGGATGGCACACTAATTTTAGATGAAGACAGGTATGGGACAGTGACTATAAGCAATCTGTTGATTTCAATGCTAAGAGAGATCTGTAAAAAGGCACAGTATGTTATTTCAACACTAGAGGTTGAACAATAACAGGGGTTGTATGATGATGCTGTGAAGTAGCGTGAAACAATGGGAGTTATAGTCTACATTCACTGCCAATGGAACATGTTCAGCTGGCACATTAATGTCATGGTTAACAAACTAACCTAAGATTACATATAATGCATGACCTGCTAGCACTACAGTAGTACAGTGAATTTGCATAGTCTTTTATGCATATTTTTCAGTAATTAGTGATGGTTATGTGTTGGGATTAGTTTGACAGTGCGTGTCAAGAGGACATCTGATACAGTTGTAGATGATGCAACTCCCCTGTTTGAGCGAGGCAGTACAACAACATACATGAGTTTCAGAAAGAGCTATCATGTGAAGTGCTGGTCTGTCAGAGGTAAGATTAGAAATATTATACATTTTCATATTTAGGTGAACAATTATTTTAAAGTAGTTGTATGTGTCTGTGTTTTAGAGACAGATATGTTTTATTTAGCCATTAGTATGGTAGGAACAGACTTCTCCATGATGGCTCAGCTGTTGACTCACCGAAGCAGAGCTGAAATTAAGGTATATTCTTTATTTTCTTTATGTAAATACAGTAACCCTAAGAGTAAATGTTCTCGTTTTAAGATTAAGTCAAAGATTATATTACATTGTGTGTTATGTTACACTTGATTACATTTTATACACATTACAATAAATCACATTAGGTCTTTGACTAGATTTTATGCATGTTTTATTGTCTTTCTTTGCAGAGTAAATTTAAAAAGGAGGAGAAACTAAATTCATGGCGAGTGGATAAAGCGTTCAGTGAGTTATTTTTAGCTTTTGGCCACATGCATTCATGATACTGTTGTAAAAAAAAAATCTATTTTACAGTCTTTGCTCTGACATTTAATTTAGCAAACAAGCGGCCGTTTGACAAGGAGTTTTTCAGTTTCCTGTTGAAGAAGGTCTTGGAGAAAGACAAAAAAAGAGGCCAATCAATCAAACTGGTTGTGAAACCCAATAAAGCAAATAAAGGCAAAGGTAATGGAGTTCCTATTAAAGATAGAAAGTATTTCTACACATGAGGGTTTTAATGTATTAAAATGTATTATAATATAGTTACCACCACATATGTGACCCTGGATCACAAAAAGTCTTAAGTAGCACGAGAACATTTGTAGTAATAGCCAAAAATACATTGTATGGGTCAAAATTAGCCATTTTTCTTTTAAGCCAAAAATCATTAGGATGTGAAGTAAAGATCATGTTCCATGAAGATATTTTGTATATTTCCTACCGTAAATATATAAAAACGTAATTTTTGTGAGTAATATGCTATGCTAAGGACTTCATTTGGACAAATTTTAACGTGATTTCTCAATATTTCGATTTTTTTGCACCCTTAGATTCCTGAGTTTTAAATAGTTGTATCTCGGCCAAATATCCCAACAAACCATACATCAATAAGAAGCTTATTTATTCAGCTTTTAGATTATGTAAAAATCTCAAAATTGACCCATAAAGCTGGTTTTGTGATCCAGGGTCACATATTAGCAGTTTAGCAATTATTCCAATTATTCAATTTAGCAATTATTCCATAACTGTTGTAATGGACTATTCTCTATTATCATATAAAGCTATTATAATATTGTGGTCACCCTGACCAACTCTTCCTTAGGTGGCAATAAAGGCAAAAAGCATGCGGATGAAGACATTGATAATGAAGATATTGAGGATGAGTTGGACATTGGAGATAATGGCTCTCTTGATTTAGAAAAGGAGAATGAGGACAGTAATATTGTGAAGGTATCTGACGTGACATCCAGCAAGAAGCGTAAGCGCAAAACAGAGCCCAAAGGCTCGCCTGGTGAGAAAACGTGCAAGCGGAAGAAGCAGAAATCATCAAAAAAAGGTTATCACAAAGATCATTTTTCATCACTACCCATTTAGTATATGTAAGCATACATGCTTATAGTTGAACTTTTTTTCTGTTCAGTCATTTGTTTTATAGCATAGTTCTTTACAGTTAATACAAAATGCCTCCATGGACAGAGATATTAAAGTGTTTATTTTTGGCAAATGCTCATTTGAAGGTGAAGAAAGTGAACATTTACAACTGGAGGATGATTCTGTGAACGCTGAGAATAAAGATCCAACATTGATGCCCAAAGCGAAAAAGAAACGGAAACGTTCAAGAAAGGGTGAAGAGAAGAGGTGTGAAGAAGAGCTAGAAGACAAACACAAGGCAAAAAGGAACAAAAAGGCCGTTAAAGGTTTCTGAACATGAGAACACTGATTTTGCTTTTTGAGGTTTTACCATTCTTGTTTCATGAATAAGAATTTGCTAGGAATATTTTTTATATCTTCAGTACAATCTTTTCTACAACCCATTTCTTGGCTTAATATTTAGAGATAACTATTTGAACATTTACAGCTATGTATAGGATTGTCCTGGGAAATTTGAATATAAGGATTCAGTGGTGCTATTAACATTATAACATTATACATATTAGCTATTATATATTTATATATGTGGGCATTATTTCTGTATTTCTGAATGTTCTTGTGATACATTTGACAGTACCTGATGAAGAACCTGTTGATGTTGATGGAGAAAATGGTCAAGCCATGGCTTGCAGTATGGAGCACAAGACTGCTGATACATCTAAGACATGCAAGCGCTCCAAAAAGAGTAAAGAGAAACCCGCAAAAGGAAAACCAAAAACCAAAAAGAGCAAAAAGTCTTCTGAAGGTTGAGGATTTTTCTCACTAAATTTTTTTTTTTTTTGCAGTGTTCATCAGATTTTTACATTTTCCACAGAGTGTATTGGAGATGAGCTGAATACTGTTAGTAGTGAAGTCTCGACAGCAGGACCCGATGCTGAAGAGGATCAGGGGTATGTTCAATCATCCTCGCTAGATCAGAGTATTATCTTTGAGCACTCAGGTTTCCAGTCTTCGAATTATAAATCTTTGCCTTAAAATGTGTCAGAGAGAAGCTCACTCCAGAGATGACAGCATCCCAGGAGGAGACGCCACAAAACACTTCGAAAAGGTGCAAGAGGCCTTTGCCAAAAATACCTAAAAGAAAAGCCAAAAAAAGCTCTGTGTCAACTGAGGAAGAAGATGTGGCACCAGAAGGTCAAGATCCAAACTGCAGAGAAACGGAGAGTGAGGTGTGTCAATATAATATGGTAATATAGTCGTGTAGAAATTTCATAAATTTATTTTTTCAGTCATCACTGAAATGTAGCACGAGGGGTTTCTGCCAGCGTACAGCGTGTTTTTTTTTTATTGTTTCCGGACGGAAGCGCCGCTGTATAATTGTTTACTGCAAATGAATCATTGCTTTTTCAATTGATTCATTGAAATTAACAGTTTGCTAATTGAAAGTAATAGTTATAGTGTTTTTGTGTTTAAAACACTTGACTGTAATAAAAAAATGCATTGAAGTCATTGCATTATTTACAACATTATAAAAATGTTTTATTTTGCTATACAAGGCCATTGTAAACATATAGTCAGTATTTGACATATTGCACAGACCTGCTCATATCACAGTTAATAAGGATAATCCTGAAACTTTTTCACTTTTATTCTTGTAGTTCCAAGTCGACAGTCTGGCTGACAGTCAGCTCCAGAAACAGGCAGTTGTTGTTTTGGAGAGAACTCCACCAAGGTAAATCACAGTTCATTCTTTTAGCACATTATTTGTTAAATACATAACAGTAATAGGTTCAAGTAATGCTTTTACAATTTTATTTTGTGATTAAATCAGGCTTATAAAGACACACGGCTGGACTGTAAGCCCAGACCATTCGCAGACCGCACAGAGCCTGCAGGGCTCTCCTGGTCGGCAGACAAGAGCAGAAAAGGTCAAACGGAATCTGACAGGTTCAGAAAGCGAGAGGAACCAGAAAGAAAAGATGGATGAGTGTCAAACTGCCTCGGGGTCAGATACATCAGCAAAGGGCATGACAATGACTGCTCTGACCTGTCAGGATGACACCCAAGTATCTAAAGAGAGGGAGGCAGATACACACATGGTAGAGGTAAACAAACAAGTAACTCGAACTGCACTTTCTTAACTTGCATTGATTTTCCATAATAGACCACCACAGTAAATCTTTCAGCCCTGATTTCACATCAGTTGCTATAATGTGCATTTATAGCTTGTATCGCATCATAATGTTTATGCTGTTTATACAGTAATGTTTGCAATAAATATACTTTGTTTTTTTTAGTGCTTTGTATTTTACAATGGGATTCACATTTTAAGTTGAATATTATTGATCATATAAATATTATGAATATTACTGATCAGATTAAAGTTGTTCAACCCACACAAAAAATGTTCTTATATGAAGATATGTCCACGTAAATATTGTTAATGACCATTTTTTGTTTTTTATTAGGATCTTAGCATTCAGCATCATTTACAGGTTTCAACAGAAGTAAATGGTAGGTTAACTTTTATATTTGTTTGCATCATTTTTAGTGACTAGTGTGTTACTGCCACTTTGGTCGGAGACCAGTCTAATGTTTCCTATGTTTCCCACTAACAGTAAGATGAATTAATCACTCTATGGCTGTTTTAAATGGAGGCTTTTGTTTAATATCAAACACTGATTTCTGTTATTGGGATGCTAGTCAAAATTGCTGTTGAAAATGAATTTAATGCTCCTTATAAATATCTTCTTAGGTCAGATGTTTTTGAAAATGCCAGTTGTCAAGGTGTCTCATGAAGAAGTGCACCGCTACCTCGCAGTCCAAACAAAAACTACTGAAGAGAATTCATCAGCCTCTGAAAGTCAGCTAGATGCAGTATCTGTTGAAGATAAATCTGTCAGTATAAAAAAGATCCTAGCAGTTGTTATCTGTTAATAGTATAGAACAATCTAGCATTAGTAGCAGTTAACTGACAGAAGTCTTCATTTAATCTGCAGGTGGAGGAGCATATGGATGGTCCTGTGGAGAAGTGCTCTTCTGGTGTTACACTAGTCTCTCAAGATCTAGGGATTGAGGAATCTGCCTCCAGTTCATCCCAGCAGTGTATTACACAAAAAAGGAAAAGGTTTACAAAGCCCACGCCTAATCTGAGCAAGTCACAACAGGCCATGGAAAGGCCTCTGAGCATGCAGACAACAGAATACAGTGAAAGTGAGTCTAAATTAAATATACACAAAAAATATATTGGATGTACATATTCTGTTTTTAGACAATCCAGACAGCCTGTGTTCCTGTCCTGTAGAAGACCCAATGACTGCACTGAATGAATGCCCAGGCAGTACTGAGGAACATCCCGCATCTTCTGAGACTTTGAAGGAGAATGACTTTCAGGAATTGAGAGTGAATGAATCTGTGAGGGTAACTTCATTGTGTCATCTCATTGTAAGATAAATATTTGACTTTCAAATAAATGTTTCTCTCATAGAACCTGGATGATATCGAAACCACGATAGATGATGATCTTTCCTTCTCATCAGATGGTACGATTTTTTCAGTTGTATAAATGCATCACGTTTGTTTAGGTTCTTTAATTTACTTGACACTGTAACACTTCTTTACAGAAGAAACTGCAACAGTGAGCAAGAATGTTGTCCAGGAGATTTTGTCCTTCCTTGAGAAACCAAATCTTTCTCCCACATTATCAGACAAAGGTGCGCCATACTACTTTTTGTCTTATTAGACATCAAAAATCCACAATTAAATGTTTAACTTTGCTAGCAAAGCGAGTCATAAAACTCAATTTTACGACACAATCACTTTTGCAGATGTTGCTGAAAGAATAAAACCTTTTGAAATGGCTCTGTCTGAGACCTGGGAGAATAAACAGCAAATAACTGATCCTCAGGATTGTGATTCACATTCAGAAACAATGACGGAGGAACCTCTGGAGCTGACTCTTCCAACCAGGTGTGTGCTGGAAACTAAATTAAATGAAGAATGAAACAAAGGGGCTAGAATATTTGTCATAATGTCTTGTGGTTTGATATCTGTACAGCTATTTCAAACAATCTGGTGAGCGTTCTCAATGGAACACAGAAAATTATGAAGGTGAGACATTGTTCATATTAAGAATGTTTATATGCATGGTTAATGTAACTATCAGTGATTTTGATATAATCTTGATTTAGATTCAATAAGCGAGATTTCTGATGTCAGAGGATGTCAGAGCCCTGCTGAAGCAATGCATTGTGAGCTGGATCTAAGCATGAAGAACATCATCTCTACAGAAGATAAGATTGTGTCATATGAGGTGAACCGGCAGGAGTGTAAACAAGCTCAGGATCCTCTGTCTCCTGTCCAGTTACTTGACCCAAAACGAACGAAAGGTCCAGCAGATCAAGTGAACGACACTGCCATTGAAAACAAAGAAAAAAGTGGTAGGTTTAAAGTTTCTTAGGAATATTTTCTCTCATTTTTTTGCATTTTTATGGCAAATTCTAAAGCTGACTAGATGCTCTTGCTTGCTTTGAAAGCAACTAACAGTCTGTTATTGTTTTCTTAGACCCGGTTCTCAGTGACGTATTAGTAACACTGCCTGATACATGCAGTCAGGTTTCAACAGAGGCTCTTGGTGCATCTTTTTCTGAAGCTCCAACTAAATATCCAAGCAACACATGTGATATGAACACGTATGTACATTTCGTAGTAATACTTTACTGTAATACTAGTTAACGGTTGATATGTGGAATGTGCTAAAAGAGTAGAACCTATTCGTTTGAATGTTTCCTTAGGATGCTGTTTTGTGGGACCACTGCTGAAGAGATCCAGAGATCAGTAAACCTTTGTGAAGAGAATGGAAACTCCAATGGAAAGATGCAGCATTCAATCTCAGATTCAGTAAAGGAGGACAAGGCAGAAAACCTTTTAAAAACTCCTGAGGTAAGAAATCCTCTCAAACATCTGACTTCTCAATTTTATGTCCAGTGAATAAAATAAAGCTTAGCTATTTATATTCTATGGCAGGATTTTAGGGCCCCTTTGAAAGGAAATGCCAAATCTGAAATTCTGGATTCAGCTGGAGTGGAGACAGGTGCAACCAGTTACATAAAATTCAAATATGATCAAATTTGAATATTACAAATAATAATACAATTACCAAAGCAACTGAAACGAGTAACTTAATATCTTTTCCTTTCAAACATTTATTTTTTGCCATAGATAACCAGACAGAGGAGGAGCCCACCTTTGTTTTAACTCTGTATGAGATTCCTACCTCTCAGCTATTTCACGAAGCTTCCTGTGGTCACCAGGACATGTCTGCTTATGAACTGCAGCCAGCAGAAGTTCACACACCTTGTCTTTTCTCAAATGATTCACAGTCTCTTCCCTTCACATTAGAGGAGTCCAGGTACATTTTCCTTCATTAACAGAATTAGTCTATCTAGACAAAAACGTTGTACTTGAATGTTCATTTAATACAAATCAATGTTTTTCTCAATTGCTTGTTGCAGTGCACTGCTGCACATGAAGTCAGAAGAGACTAAGAAGCTATGTAAAAGTGCCTCTGAGAAGATGGTGGATGATTTGTGTGTTTTAGAGGATGCAGTGAAAGATGCCAATACGCAGTTAATAACCTCAGAGAAAAGCAGCTCTGATGATGGAGGAAGCCAGGAAATGCTCTCATATAATGATTCTGTGGTATGAACTAGTTTTCTTTTTTTCTAAATGTTATTTAGTTTATATTTTGTAGCAGTTCAACTTCAAATATTATTACTTTTGCCTAAAGCCAACAGATGTTATCAGTGTGTTGACGTTAGATAAGAAGCCGTCAGAATGTACAGAAAGAAAGGCTTGTCAAAGGAGAAGTAGGAGAGCTTCTATTAAACTTCATAATTTATTTCTTATACAACTTGTTATTCAAGTAAACGTGGATACATTTCTCTCTGATCTCTCCATCAAGGCAAGATAAAGGTGAAGCCAAATATAAGGCCATGTGTGAAGGCTGGGCCCTCAAAAACCGCATCCAATCTGAAAACTACAGCCCACCTTAATAAACCAACATATCATGCTATAGCACAGCACAGTGAGACAGAGTCCAAGCACAAGACATCTATACAGAAAACAGTTGTTTCATTTGTTTCCAACATCCATTCCAACCCTGAAGACAGTAAGAGACCAACCCATCATGAGGGTCCGTTGACTGACAGTATGCCAGTCTCCGAAGATATGAAAGACGAGGTTCCAGTGATGTGGGAAAGTCCTCTCAAAACTGATCTGCAGATGGGCATGGATACTGCTGTTGACCTCTCAGTGAGTTAAACGCTATTCTATGAGGAACCAGGCCCTGCAAGACAATTGTTTTTGTTATTCACATAATGTATGTGTTTCTTTACAGGTGAGAAGTTTATCAGATGTTCCTGATCTACACAGCACTGCTATTGAGGAGTTCAGGGAAGAAGTAGATGATGGGTGTGAGGGTGTTTCACATGTGGCGTTGGTTGATGGCTTAGTTATTGCCTCTGAAGAAATGAAAGATAAGGATAGACTTCTGGGGGATTTTCAGAGTGAGAGACCTCTACCAACATTTTATGACCAAGTAAGGTGTTAGCAATATTTATTTTGAGCAAAACATAAATTCCTATCATGTGTAGTTCAACAGTGTACATGTTTGGATTATTACTGCTTTCCAAAAGGAAATACTCACAGACATTTCTAAAGAGCGGGATACTTATGAAGAAGCGTTAAATTTGACAACAGCAGCTCAAGACAGGACAGAACCCTTTAAAAGTAAGGATATACATCAGTTACAGAGTCTCTTTAGTTGTCAATTCTGGGTTTTTATTTTTATATATTTTTTAAGTATTTTCTCAAGGCACTTTGGAAGTGACGCCTGAAATCGACCCAGAAATAACATGCACCAAAGATGAATCTTCAAGACAGGAGAATCTAGATGTTAGGTCTAAACAACCAGCCATAACACAGATTATCATAAAACATCAGATCAAAGAAGAGTCTGATAAAGTAAAAGAAAAAGCTGAACAAGAAGATACGGCGCTAAACTTAACTGAAGAAGTCCTAATGGCAGAGCAACAACTTGCACCACTCACGTCAACATGGTAAGACATGTCTAGCTCAATGTTCTAGAATCTATAGAGCAAGAATTACAGCTTTTGTTTTTTTCACAGTGCTGAAACACAATCTGTGGAGAAGACTGAGGATGATACTGAGCATGTATCACATGTGGTGCTCTCTGATATGCTTGTGGCAGTTTCTGAAGAAAATAAAGATGAGGGTCATATAAACAGTGAAAGTTCTCTCCTGCGTCTTCACCAGTCGTGTGAAGATACCGGTGCTACAGAGAAAGAACAGAATCTAAATACAAACGCTGACCAGGAGGTAGAGCAGCATAAAGTTGTTTCACACATGGTGTTGACTGATATAGTCATCCCTGTCTCTGAGGAAGTGGAAGATGATTTAAGCAAAGAGGGGACGACTATTAGAGAGAGAAGCCCTTGTGAAGCAGAAAGTTCCAAGGTTGGTTTCTGAATAGCATGATGAATTAGTAAATGGAACATTTTGCTTTCTATATTTTGCCTCAGTACTATATATGTAGTAGCAAATTTTGCCTGTCTACTTCAGGTGAAAGAGCACCCATTATGTGCTGTGTCAGAGTCGACAAATATGGGATCATCTTCATCACCCAGAAAGAGAATGCCCACAAAGAAAGGTGGTGAAATGTTTTTTAACTTCTCAAACCATTGTTTTAGTAACTATATGATGGATAGCTCAATTGGTAGAACATTGTCTTAGCAGCACAAAGGTTATTAGTTCGATTCCCAGGGAACTTGTATATTGAAAATATGTAGGCCTGTTCATTGAATGCATTGTAATTTGCTTTAAGATCAGTTTTCTTGGATTGTGTAGTATTTCTAATTCAATTGCTTGCTTCCCCTTGTATTAAGGCTTGCTAAAGGTGAAGATGGTTTTTCCCAAAAGGAGAAAAGGAGAGTCCTCAGGAAGTGTCGAGCAATCACCAACATCTTCAGCAGAGCCTCTGTCAACTTCAACGTTGAAACAACAAAATATCTACACTCTGAAGAGTTTGAAAGAGTCAAATTCGGATAAGAGTGAGGACGAAACAAAATATTCATCTCCTTTTGAAAGTGAAAGCTTTCCGCCATGGCAACAAACACAATGCAGCATCAAGACTATATCATGGTATGAACGCTTTTTCTGATATGTAATTTGATGTTTGGATAAAGACAGAGGGTCAATTTCTCACTGTTTTGTAATTTCATCGTAGTGCTAATTCACTGGCAATTGAGTCGACGGACACCCAGGAAGTGTGTGAGGGTGTTTCTCACACAGTGTTTTCTGATATATTTGTTCCTGTGTCCAACGAGACTGCAGAGAGCAGCCTTCACGAAGAGGCATTGATGGTTAGTTTTCAATAATCATCTGAAAGAGTATGTTCATGCAGTTTTGACAGTTCTTTATTGATTGAGTACTTCTAGTCTTGATAAGTTCAGCTGGGATATTAAGAGATTGACTGACAATCTAACTGCCACAGGTTAATTCGTTGGCTACTGAAAGACCTTCAGATACGGAAAGACAAGATTTACCTGCAAGTCTATCTTCAGAGCAGAATATTCCTTCCTGTAGGATAGGTTAGGTTTTTTTATTGAAGTATGAGAATTTTAAAAATATATTTTAATGAACGATTTTTATTAAAATTGTCATCTCTAAAATGGCTATTTAAAATCGCACAGTTACACAAACAGCTCAATCTCTGGAGCTTCAAGCTGAGGAGGAATGGTCTCTCAGAAGTCATATGCTTCCCATGGACTCAAATGAAATTGAGAACTGGTGTGAAGGAGTTTCCCACATGTTGCTGTCAGATGCGTTTGTGCCCGTCTCTGAGGAAGAGAACAGCACAGACCAGAAAGAGTTTGTTGCAAGCAGCCCCCATAAAGACGTGGAAAATGCTAGAAGTCTACCAGAGTGTAGCGGGATGACTGACAATGCGAACAACGTATGTAAACATTTAACTGCAATTCATAATAACCGACTGTAATAAATGTATAATGATAAAAAAGAATATTCATTAAATGACATTTATAATCATGATTCAGATGACAATGCAAATATCTGCTTTATAGGAACATCAAGTAGACAGCATCCCTGGCGTGCAAAAACCGGTTCAAATAACAAAGGAAAAACTGCTAGAATCACAAACAAAAACTTCACCTGAACGGCGAAGTAAGTTTATATACATAATACATAATTTTTCAGGGCCCCCCACAATATTTTGTGCTATTGATTTTTCCCTGATGTCTCTTAAAAGGTACTTTACAGATGACACTACGGTCACCCAGAAGATCTCCAAAATCGCTCAATTCAACCCAAGCTGTCCCAACAACACCTCAGCAAGCCACAACGTCAAAGGAGAAGAAAGAGTCTATTCGAACTCCCACAAGGCTACAAGGAGAGGAAATCATTCGGGAATGTAGGATCCCTCTGGAGAGGCTATCTTTAGAGGAAATCTGCCAACATGACTTGCAACCAAAACATCACAGCACACCTGTCAATGTGAAATTTTTTTCTAAAGAGTAAGATTGCTTTACATTTTCTCTTTACTTTTCACATTTTTGTAACCTGAATACTGTAATATTTATTGCTATATATTTAAAGCGTTATTCTGTGTTTTCAGAAATGAAAGCAGAATGATTGGTTCAGGATCACATGCTGCTCAGGAGCTGACCATGTCGTCAGGTAGCTGGCCAAAGGTTTTCCTTAATCGTATAAAAATAAATGCTACTGATGCAGACACCTCCACATCTACCTCATCCCCAGCAAGAGTGTCTACCACAGCCTACCAACCAGTGGATAATTATCAGGTACATTCTGGGATCGATAATCAAATGATAAATTCTTATGAATTGACTTGTTTCACATTAATTATTTTTAGGCCTATTAATGACATTGATGTCTATTTTGTGGTCACCTCAGAGCAGTCCTCATAACTCTGGTTTGAATGTGGATGACGAGCCTACTTCAGTTTCCCAGTTCTTCCTTGATAACATCTTTACCGAAGTTGAGGATGCGGAATGACTCTGATTTCTGACCTGTGGGTGAAATTCTTATGGCTGCTACCATGTTGCACTAGAGGGAACTCCACTGCTTTGAAGAATTGTTAGTCATTGTTAGTTTTGTTACATTTTGTTCACAAAGTGAAAAACTACATTTAAACATGTATGTTATGAGGCTGGTCAATATATACATTTTGTGATGTGCAACCCTTCCTCAAGTTCACCAATGATTGCCTTATTTATTTTTATTTATTCCATGATAAACATTGCCTATTGTCTATACTGAACAACCACTTTGTTTATCAGATTTTTGTTGCTGACAATGTTTGAGCTAAATATCTTGTTTTGTTCAAATATATCTTGTTCAAATATATCTGGTTTTAAGGTTACTGTATGTTAAGTAATGTTTTCCAATCTGATAAAAGAAGGGTTAGGACCATTAACAGCCTATTTTTAATCAATGAAACAAATACTATCAAATAAACTCCTATTTAGTAATTTGATTTAATATACAGCTCATTGTCCATTTAGGGCTACTGTAGTCACAACATGATGACATCTATGTAAGGTGAGCCTGCGGTGTATGTAGATCAAAATTGCTCATTCTAAGGTAATTCAAACTTAACGCTTCATTATGTAAGGTCTTTATACACCTCTGAACACATAGTTATGTATATTATATTGTATTTCTGGTAATAGACAAAAACTACACACAGCACCTTTAAATCGACTTGCCATAAATAAACCCTTGGGGTATTCGACCTTGTGAGATCCTGCGCAGACCGTTCGGCTTGTGACATCAAAGTAACGCGAGACCGGTTTTAAATACGCTCTCAAATCACTCTCGCGGTACTTCGATGTCATATGTCGATCGGTCTGTGCAGCGTCGCATGAAGTGGAACACTGCTCCTGTCAAAGGGGAAAGGGGGTGTTCCGTTTCTTCCTATTACCATTGGCTGGCGAAAGCGGGGCGTTAACTCTTTGCTGTCCGTACTGAGAGGTGAGGTCAGGGGACGTTGTGTGTTGAATTCGTCCTGTGACGAACAGTTAGATGATGAATCATGATTCTCCAATATGTTAGACCGGTGGTGTCACTCATTCGGAACCGGGCTGTGAATGCCGGCGTTTCAAGATTATATCATGCAGACAAAGTGGCAACGTTGGGCTCGCAACCCGACGTTCACTCTCCGGTCTTCCAGGTAGGCCGTGAATAAAGCCTTGAGCTAAAGTTTTTACAGTAAACCCAGTAGCGAGGATATAGTTTGTAGTTTCCTTGTGCACCAATAACTTGTTTACATTGACGTTGCTATCCGTGCGCATACGTGTTCTCTAAGAATTAGATAGATATGTAGCTTAGATATAAGCCGTTTTAATGCATTGATAAGAAGTCTGTCACGTACATTACATTTCAGTCACGGTCTGATATAATACAATAATGTATGCATTCAGTTTAAAATGTGTTTCATTGCATAAAGTACAACTTTAATATCGTAGGAGAATTACGAACGAATGCAAGCTCTGGTTGAAGAGTTGAAGGACAGAGCAGAGAAGATTAAACTCGGTAAGCATGTTTTTGCAAATTATGCAAGCAATTAAAAGCATTATAAACTATGTAACTTTTGTAAGGAACGTACACGAAGATTTTCATCTTGAACTAATGTTTACACAACATTATTGCCACTTTTAAAGGTGGCGGAGAAAAAGCAAGAACTCTGCATACATCCAGAGGAAAACTCCTGCCTCGAGAACGCATCGACAGACTGTTGGATCCTGGGTAAATGAGCGAAATCTTACAAATAGACATTTAAAATGTTGTAAAACTTCACACTTAACATGTTTTTGTTTCTGAATGCAGATCTCCCTTTCTCGAGTTCTCCCAGTTTGCTGGGTATCAGTTGTATGGTAAAGAGGAGGTACCTGCAGGAGGCATTATCACTGGAATTGGTCGAGTGTCAGGGTGAGTGTACAGTATCACCAATGTCACCAGTTTGCAATGATGTATGGTTTGTTATAGTTTGTCTGTGTGTCTTTACAGGGTAGAATGTGTTATAGTTGCAAATGATGCTACTGTCAAAGGTGGTACCTATTATCCAATTACTGTAAAGAAGCATCTACGAGCCCAAGAGATCGCACAGCAAAACCGTTTGCCATGCATATACCTTGGTGAGTTCTTGTTTTTCACTTGTTTGTTGGATGTTAGGACAAATTTCTAAAAAAAAAAATGTTTCTGTAGTGGATTCTGGAGGAGCCAATTTACCCAGACAGGCAGAAGTGTTTCCAGACAGAGATCACTTTGGGCGCATCTTCTTCAACCAGGCCCATCTTTCCTCAGAGGGAGTTGCACAGGTCTTTATGCAATAAAAGTGATCTGTATTTGTTTTGTGTGCGTGTGCTTGCATGGAGAAGGTATTTGGAAGTGTAATGGAAATTTTCTAATGGCTTTGTTGTTTGGTAACTGATATGATGGTCATAAGCTTCATTTTTTAGATCTCAAACTAGGGAGTTGATACACCACGGCAAATCATATTTTCCGGTTTTATTTCAGATTGCTGTCGTAATGGGCTCCTGTACAGCAGGTGGAGCCTATGTCCCTGCCATGGCTGATGAAAGCATCATAGTACGCAAACAAGGGACCATTTTTCTCGGTGGACCGCCACTCGTATGTATATATGTCTGAAGGACATTAGCTGGTATTTAGTTGTTTGTTTTTCTTAGCAGTTCTCCCTTGTTTAAATCCTGCTTGTGTTTAATAGGTGAAAGCTGCAACTGGTGAAGAGGTGTCTGCTGAAGACCTAGGTGGTGCAGATCTTCACTGCAGGTTAGAGAACCTTAACCTGACTAACTGTTTTCACATAAGCTTGTTAGTTGAATTTTCACTATTTGTCTTCTCTCAGAAAATCAGGGGTGACTGATCACTATGCCTTGGATGACAACCATGCACTTCATCTGGCACGGAAAGTGGTTCGAAGTCTGAACTACAAGAAAACGCTTGATGTGAGGAAACCGATGCCCTCTCTCCTCTCAGATGACTCTGCATGTATTTTGAACTTTGACTGACTTGTGGATTATCTGCTTATTAGGTTACTGTAGAAGCTCCAGAGGCACCCCTGTTTCCTGCTGATGAGCTGTATGGTGTTGTGGGGGACAACCTTAAACGCAACTTTGACATTCGAGAGGTATTGTTCTGATTTGATCATTAGAATATAATCCTCCTTAATATCCTGTTTCTTATAATAGTGGTCTATTTTTGACAAATGTTGTTCTAAAGGAACCTGACTGTACATTTCAGGTTATCGCACGTGTTGTTGATGGCAGTAAATTTGATGAGTTCAAGGCATTTTATGGGGACACACTTGTGACAGGTACATGTTTTTTAATTGAAAGGATACTAATTTTCATTTAATCTCACTATTTCTTGGTTTTGTTCATTTGGTTTCTAGGTTTTGCTCGGATATTTGGCTACCCTGTTGGAATTATTGGCAATAATGGGGTTCTGTTCTCAGAATCTGCAAAGAAGGTAAGAACCTACAATTCTGCAGTTAAAGTTAACCCAAAATGAAGTTTGTGTCTTATAAATTTGTTTTTTTTTTGCAGGGAACTCATTTCATTGAGCTTTGCTGTCAGAGAAACATTCCACTCATTTTCCTGCAAAACATTACAGGTCAGCATTATTTATGTGTGCATATATTCCATGTGATAAAGTTCTACACAAAAGCATGTGCTTAATGCCCACTGTATTCAATTCATAATGTCCTCTATCCTCTAATTATCAGGCTTCATGGTTGGCAGGGAGTATGAGGCTGGAGGTATTGCTAAAGATGGAGCTAAAATGGTCACCGCTGTGGCCTGTGCCAATGTGCCTAAGATTACTGTAATCATTGGAGGATCATATGGTGCAGGGAACTACGGCATGTGTGGCAGAGCATATAGGTAGGTTTTATTGTACACTTCCTTGCTCAAAGACTGAATCTAACCAATATAACAATATAGTTTAACTGCACAGGGTAAGTTACCTTAAATGACCTGTTTCACAGCCCCAGGTTCCTGTATATGTGGCCTAACTCACGGATTTCTGTGATGGGAGGAGAGCAGGCAGCCACTGTGCTTGCCACCATAACCAAGGATCAAAAAGCAAGGGAAGGAAAGGAGGTAAGAAATCAATAACAATTAGTGCATGTTTATAAAAATTGATACTTTAAAAGGAATTTTAATATATATACTGTATATATTTTATATATATATATATATATATATATATATTTTGGTTATTTATTTAGTTTACTGCAGAGCAGGAGGCTGCAATGAAGGAGCCAATTATAAAACGCTTTGAGGAGGAAGGAAGTCCATATTATTCCAGTGCCAGGTAACTAGTACCATGTATTTTTTTTATATCTTAAAATGTATAAAATACCTATACTTTTTATGCCTGATTTCACTGTAGTATACAATACATAACACATAAAAAAGTACCCATTTTCTTACTACTCTCTTGACATCTTATACTTCTGTTTTCTACCAAGATTGTGGGATGATGGGATCATTGACCCTGCTGACACTCGCCTTGTCCTGGGCTTGAGTCTGAGTTCTGCGCTTAATGCCCCCACACAGAAAACCCGTTTTGGTGTCTTCAGAATGTAAATGTGAATTAATTGTGTAGAATTCTTTTTGCCTTGTGGGCAGTACATACTAACTTTATAAACTGTTTTTTAATGTGTGACATTACAGTAAAACCTGTACAAATAGTCAAATAGTGTTATGTCTCATGCTTTATAAATGTGCAGTGTTCTGCATTGTTAAAGTGCACGGAGTTTACGTTTTTTTTCAACAATGATCTGTCATATGCACGCAGTACTAAAACACCAAAAAAACCTTTAAGTTTTACATCCAACTTGCCACAGTTATCAAATTTCAATCTACTACAAAACTGGTTAAATGGTCTGTTAATAATTTACTTGTAGAAAATGTATAAGTGAAATCATAAATGCCATTGCCAACATACTGTGTAAGTATTAAGAAAGGCTAAACAAATGTTGAACTAAACAGAATATAGTCTCCACAAACATAACTTAAAATTAAATCATATATTTACAAAATCAAAGAGTAGATTTGCACATTTAGAAAAATGTATAATGGAAAGCTTTATTGGTTTCGAAAAATATACAATGATAAACTCTGATGATGACAGTTGAGATTCAGTTGACTGTTAAGTCAATTATATAACAAGTTCATACATACATACCAGTGACCTTCATGACACACAACAGAAAGCGATCTTACGATTGTACACTAACTTTATGTACAGAGACAAAATGGTCATATCCAGATAATATGATAAACCGCAAATGTGTTGCATTTGGTACATTTACCTGTAGGGAAGAAAATGATTGTCAAGATCCTTGTAATGAGTTTTTACCTGAACATGTTAAAACATACGAAATATAACTTACAGAAATATCATTAGTTTGGAGACTGCTCTCTGTGTGTTCAAACTCTGAAACACAGAACATTCGTGTGACGTAAATCAGACTCCAAAGATACAAGAACAGGTACAAATAGCACACATGCTTTTGGACTCACCTGTCTCTGTAATTGTTTCAAATTTATCAGCATCCTCTGATGTACTCATTTCTATTCTTAAACTTTTAACTGAAGAGCAAATGTCAAAGTTAAGACTATTACGACAAAATGAAGACAATCGTATGTCTGTGCCTATACTTACTGCTGTAACTGTGAATGGAAATAGTGAGTATTTTCATGTTATCCGGGAATCGGATGATGAACTCTTGGGGGAACAGGCCAGCTGAAATCCAGAACGTCTCCGTTTTTCTATAAAAAAATAATAGGATACATAAATGTCAATAGAATACATTGTAATTCTGCCAATTTCTGCTTTGATAACATTAGCTAAATTAGCTTTCTGGCTCTTCATTCGTCTTTTAGGCAACATACAGACCCGTCAATTATATTCTCTGGAGGATAATTCTCATCACTCGATGTAGCCAAGAAAACCTGAGCACCATATGAATTTAACGCAGCATCAAGCATTGTAAATTTGGATTAAAACAGCCGAGCGTTTTACGCTGAGGTGATCTGAGTTGCTAAGCAACAGGCTTGTCGCGCGATTTGTGCGTCATCAGCAACTGGCGTACATCAGCTGCGCACGTTGTACGTTACCTCAGAAATATTTTGCTATTTGGTTTTAAAGGCAGATTTCTCATGGCAAATGGACAGGATGTCATATTTTGTCGTGGAACGGGTCAGGTGAGCATTTGGGTCATATACCTGCATGTATATCCACTAGGTTAGGTTGGAGGTTTGGCTTGTGTTGTTTTATTTTTAGCTGTTTCTGTTTGCTAAGTAGTTAGCTACGTTTAAAGTAAGTCCCGTATTAGCTTCAAGTTTAATTGTTTTCTGTGGCTTTGTTTTACAAACAACTGAAATTGAAGAATGTATGTAACGTTAGCTGAGGCTTGTGGTTAGCATTTTTTTCTCGGTGCAGAGTGAGGATTCCGATATTTGGGACGACACAGCTTTGATCAAAGCTTATGATAAAGCGGTCGCTTCGTTCAAGGTAATGTTATTAAAATGACACTAAAGACACGTGATCATGCAGCATGTAACGGTATGATTTGCTTTTTCAGTAACTTTGTTGTTGTTTCTTGTTCCCCTTTTCCCACTAGAGTGCACTGAAAGGAGAGAATGCTGTGACTTCACAGAAGAAAGAAAACCCTGCAAAAAAGCGGAAAAACAACAAAAAGAGCAAAACCCGAAAGAGATGTAATACAGAACCTGATAAAGAGGTAGTTATATAAACCGTGGCTGTTGTTGAATTTCAAGCAGTTTTTAAAAATATTTTTTTTATTTCAAGCAGTAGACCTATTCGGTTTTTTAGTTTGACGTCACGCACCACCATATATGGAAGGTCATGTACCGTCCCCGGGTCCAAACGCTCTATCAGATGCCATAGGCAAACATTAAAAAAATGCTAATAAACGCTTGTGTGGAGCTGGAAAACCGTGATTCTAACCCTTATCTCCATAACGAAATCCCAAATGGCCAGACAGCGATAAATTGTTCGAAGTTTATTAAAATATTAATTTTGGGGATTCCATGAGCCTGGATACTGTAGTGTATATATGGTGAGTTTATTAATGTTTTGCTTAAATAGGCGATATGAATAAACAGTGCTTATAAACCGCTGTTTATGCTGTAGCCCCGCTTAAAACAAGTGTAGGCTTGGACCTGGAAATGGTATTCCTGACGTCATCACTAAATACCCGGATAGGTAAAAGTGACGTGTAAAATTGTGTCATACAGTGGCAAGTTGGGGACTCCTGTTATGCTTACTGGTCTGAGGATGGCAACTTGTATGCTGCTACAGTTTCCTCAATAGACCAGGAGAATGGCACATGTGTTGTTATTTATACTGAATACGGCAATGAGGAGGAACAGAAAATCAGTGACCTTCTGACAGAAGCTTCAGATTTGGATGACGACACTTTAAAATCAACAGATGTGCGTAATCCTTCATGTGCATAGTTATTATCAATTAGATATATCAGCTAAAAGTGTAATGTATTAATGCCATTATCTGCTTAATAGCAGGCCAAAGAGGCCGAGTCCTCAACAGAGGAGAGTGATAGATCTCTTACCCCACAACGGTCCGGTCCTCAGAAACACAAATCTAAAGGAAAGTCTCCTATGGGCCCTCAGTCTTGGCCTCCTGGTTTTCTTCCTGGGTTTTCTCCTGGCCCCCCTCCTGGCCCCCCACCAGGACCTCACTATCACAAGGTAAACAAAATATGACTATTATATATGGCAAAAAAGTGCTCCACATAAAATGTCATGGAGGTTTTGACATATTTGGACAAGCAAACAGTTGATCCTCTGAAACCGTGTGTATTAATAAAGTTGATCTACTTAATCAAATGACATGAAATTTACATTAAGTAGTCATTTACACAATTTAAAAAAAGCAAAACAGATCAGTTTTATGAAAAGAGTAAGTACATTTACGTATTTGGCACTGCAGACACTTTTATCCAAAGCAACGTACATTGCAATGCATTATACTATACATTTGTTACTAAGTATGTGCAATCCCTGGGATCAAACCCATGACCTTGGCGTTGCTAGCACCATGCTCTAACCACTGAGCTACAGGGGAGCCCTACATTTATTACACTTTTAAATCCATAAAATATTATGTCCAAGATTTGGTGAATGAATTACTTAAGTAGTTTGCTAATGTTTGCTTGTCCAAAATGTAAAGATTTCTTCGTTTTAATGGATGTACCTATTTTGTATTTTTCAAATGACTTTATATTTGCATGTAATATATTTGATGTTTATAAATATCTGTGTTTGAATCAAATGAGAGAAGTGTGAAACGACTGCACAATGTTATAGTTTAAATATAATTTCAAGTTATGTCTTACGAAAGATGTAAATGCATACTACGCTCATGTTCTCCCTAGGCGGATGGTAAACGATCAGAAAGTCCCGGGCCTTTCTTCCCTGGATGGCCTCCCTTGTTTCCACCTGGTCTCCCAGTAAGAACTGGTTTACATTTACATTTACGCATTTGGCAGACGCTTTTATCCAAAGTGACTTACATTACATTGTACTATACATTTGTAAATTTTGTATAGTAAGCAAGTGGGGGTTAGGTGCCTTGCTCAAGGGCACCTCAGCCGCTACCCGCCAGCCCTGAGAATCGAACCAGCAACCTTCTGGTCATGAGTCCAACTCTCTAACCACTAGGCCACGTCTGCTTTTTAAACATTTAAACATTTACATAGATCTGTTTTGTATGATTTTTTTATTTACTACAATCATTTACAAACATACAGCTCTTTTTAGAACAACTCAGCATATTTTTTGTAATGGAAAATCTGTATTATTGACTCAGATGATCCCCCCACCACCTCCTCCAATGAGTCCAGACACACTGGAGGATGATGAGGCTTTGGGCAGTATGCTTATATCCTGGTACATGAGTGGCTATCACACAGGATACTACTTGGTACAGTTATTCTTACACTTCACAAACTCATTCTCTGTACCTAAAACCATCACTTTTATTAATAATATTGTCTTTTACACAGGGGTTGAAACAAGGTCGTAGAGAGGCTGCCGTATCGAAGAAGTCCCATCGTAAATAAAGACTCTGGTTTGTGTTTCAGTTCTATGTTTTACAGACTATTGCAAAAATTCAAGAAAAGCTATTTCCAAAACAAACCCATCTTTATATTGTTAGGTTTGCTTAGTTAACTATATAATCTCTCACACTTGAACTTTAAATTGGCTGATTTGTTGACTTTAGCATCTTTTATTTTTTCTACACAGGTGTGGCAGATTTGACCAAGACAGACTTTATTTTTTTGTATTCTTTGTAAATAAATGAATTGAAAGTCAAGATTTTCTTTTCCTTTATTCAGTACTAAGTTTAAAATACATTATAGAACATGAAGGTATGTCATACATGGCATGAAGTCATAAAAAGTAAGCAGAATTGAAGTCTTTTTAAGACAAATTAAATCTTAAACTAAAGCATATACATGTACAAATCAAATCAATGATTTTTCAGAACATCACTCAGCACAGATTAATATTGTGCTGTGATTTTCAAATAAATTTTATATTTGCCTTTAATTTTCCTCTTTAAACAGAGTGTCCTAAAACACAGAGCTTTTGCTTTGCCTGTGTAATCTTTACAGTGTTCATATTGATGCAGAAAAGTAAACAAACAATTACCGATACATAAATATAAAAGTGATAGTATTACATAAGTAAAATCAAGTATTTCTTAGTAACTTGATCAGAGGTAAAACTGTTACTGCATTTTACAGTAGAGTTCAGAATAAAATAAGGACAAACAAATGTCCATTAGGCTCCAAAGATATCTTCATGGTATCTCTTCTCAGCCTGCCAACAAAAAACATGATATATGAGTTCACCATGTACAATTTCTTCAGCTGATGATATGAAGCGTTTACTTAATATTTCACTATTTTAAAGGCTCACCTTTAATTTCTCCAGATATCCTGCAGCCTCTGTGATAGTCATTCCAGTGCTTGTTAGGATCTCTTGCAAAGTGCAGGCAACATCACGGGCCATGTTCATACCGCCACAGATGTACAGGTGACCTGCGTTTGTGTGTAGATCCTCTAAGACCTTTTCACTTAGCTGTTCTCTCAAGACGTCCTGCACATACCTCTGTTTTTAGGTTATAGAAAGAAGACAATGAATTTAAATGAATTTTTTTCTTGCATCGACTAATTAATAATGACATATAGAATATATATATTTGGATAGTACAGTATGTAGTGTATAGAATAAAGCTGGTTGAAATATACTAAGAGATAAAGATACCTTTGGTTTACCAGGTTGGCGAGAGTAAGCTGCATTGATGTTGCCCAGAATACCTTTGAGTCTCAGCTTCAGTGTTTCAACTTTATAAAGATGGTCTGTTTCTGCATTACGGCATCCAAATACCAATGTCATAGGACTAGAATTGAGTCCTAAAAATAAGTTAATCAAATAAAGCAATTAAAAAACGATTTTTACAATTCTGTTTAGTAAAACAATTGGCACAGTAACTTCACGCTTCATCTTAAAGAGTAAAAATAACATGTTTTTCTTTGTGTGCTTTTTGGTAAAATACAAGTTTGCATAGTTTACCTGATTTCTCTGTTTCGTGAATGCGCTGTTGCCAAAAGCTACGGAAAGGAGCGATGCCACTACCAGCACCTATCAGAACAACAGGAGTGCTGGGTTCTGCTGGAAGATGGAACCCACCAGAGCTATAAAGAGCAAAAAACAAAGTCAGGAGGCAGAATTAAGATTTGTTTTGTAGATCTACTAGGCAAAATCCAACATGCAAACTAAATGATGATATATTTTCATTATTCAAATGCATAATATACAAAATGTTACTTTGCGATCATAAATATTTCTATATTTATTTAAATACACAAAGTTTTCAGTACCGGTGAATAAAGCAGGGTACTGTGTGTCCTTTTTTAATGGTGTTAAGCCATGTGCTACAGGTCCCAAAATGCAGTGGGCCCTGTCCACCTATAGAATAAGAGCAAAATACTTCAAATTAAAAAAAAAAAACGAGAGAAATTACACAATGCAATCTTTTTACAACATTTGATTATAAAATTATAATTTTAAATGGCTTTGATTCGTGTATTTTATGCTGAAGCATCATACCCTGAGTGTGGTACTCGACCACAGATGCTGTGAGGTGCAACTCATTGGGATGATGATCCAAAGAGGAGCTGACAGAGTACAAACGGGGTTTGAGCAGAGAAAGCTGGCTCAGAAGAAAAGCTGCTGACACTTTTAGAGAGGGAAATTGTTCAAGCACCTCCAGAAAGGTAGGGCTGTGGAAATCTTTCCATGTAGAATATTCCTGGAAATCCTAGAAAGACATATAATGCATTAAATGTATCTAAAAGTTACATTTAAATTCATAAGGTTTACACACCACTGCATTCTACAACATAAGTTGCTAGACTTATTATTTTGGGCATTTTATATTTATTCTTTTTTTTGGCAACATAAACATAAACTAAATCTAGTCAAACCCAGTATGATAAAAACATGTTAAAGAGAGGATTTATTTCACATACAGATGCAAGTGCCACAAGTCGTCTGTGATCCTCTTCTTGACCTGCCACTGTGGAGAGTTTACGCAGCAGGCTTTGTGAAGGTGGAGTAGTAATATCCAGGAAGTATGTAAGCGCCTGAACCAAAGTGCAAGCAGGGATACGTTCATCCATCTGCCAACTCCCTTCCTCTAAAATAACCAAAGAAAAGATCCATCAAGTAAGCTTGGAGCATTAAAATCCCCACAGAATCAGCATTTTAATAAACAAGTAGCTCAATCTCATTAGTGATAGTTACCATTGCTAGATTCTGAGAGGATGTCCAGGTGAAGGTTCTGGTTAAAAGGAGGGGCATCTGGGAGATGCGTCAGAACACCATTAACAAGCTCTGAAGAATTCTCTGGAAAAATCCCAACATGGTCTCCTGGAGCAAAGTTTAAAGCTTCTGTGTTCCCATCCATCATCAGCTCAACTAAGATAGTGGACCGACTGAATAAAGAATATTGAATGATTAAAAAAGAAAACGGCATTGACATAAATGTGCACACTGGTTATGAAGTAGAACCAAACCTTGACTTGGAGCTCTGCAGTTTCTGTCTTCTCTTTAGAGTCATAGGAAACACAGTTTTAGAGTGAAGAGCAGACAGTGCTGGGAAAAGAAACATTAAATATTATACCATAGATAGTAAATAGTGAAATTCCTAATACAGACAGAACTTTATTAAATGTACAGTGTATTAAGTGTGATTTTTTTATAGAGGTGTACCTGTAATATAGTCCAGTGTGCCACTGTCTTGCTGTACTCTGTATCTCTTTGGGTCCCAGCAGTCTGACTGTTGCTCAACCCCTTTCAGCTGTTTTTTAATGTTAAACTCCTCACATGTATCCTTCAATCAAACACAACATTTTTCTTTCAAAACATGATGCATTTCTCCGAGAATATCTTCAGGGTTTTTTTTTGCGGATTTGTTTCAGTTGTTTTATTCACTTCATTGTACCATGATTCCCAAACCCTCACTCACCTTAAAGGCATTGCAAGCCCAAGCAGAGAAAGCCTCATCCTGCCCGTTGAGTTCATCTCCCTCCCCGGTGACTGTGAGACGCTTGGCCCCCAACTCAGCGAGCTTGTCATCCACAGCATGGGCAAAGGCACAGAACTGCGGGTACACTCGTGAACCAAGACCAAACACGCTGTACCTGTAGTGGAAAGAGAATGTCAGTGCATTCTATACAGCAAAATATCTACAGGTCATGAATCATGCATAAATATGCTGTAAAGTATTGTTCATTGTATAACTACAGACCTGATGTTGTTTGTCAGGGTTTTCAGGCTGAAAAGCTGCTTCTTGAAGTTCTGAGGAAAAGAAAATGTTATTGTGAAATAAGTGAAATGTGAAAGTATAAGTGAAAGTTAGTTCTTAACCAATTTAGTTGTTTATTATTATTTCTATAGAGTTATGCACATACCACTCCATTTCCTGGACTCTCTCCATTGCCGAAAGTACTGGTGACCACCATCAAAAGACTCTCTGTGTCAATCTCACTGAAGTCATAGTCTTCCATACAAACTAACTGTATTAGAAAATACAAAGCAGTCACCGTTTTATGGGTTGTTTATAGTTTATTCTGCATTATCAGCTTTTAATAAGGAGCCATAATTCATAATTCATAATTAAAGGTTAAAATAAGTTTTAACCTTTATGTCTGACATTGTTTTTCTACAAAACAGTATCACAAAACATCCCATGTAGCTTTTCTTACCCTGGAGTCAAAGGCATGGTTGAGCATGGAGTTTAGTTTTTTGGCAAAGGTGAGTGATTTTCCTGTTTCTGTGGCATAGAGAACAGTGCAGCGCACCCTTTTAGCCATGACCGCTCTAATGAGCACTCGAGAAAAAAACACCGCTCTACAGAAAAATAAGTTTTTCAATTAAAACTCACATTCGGGAATGATGTAGTGCAGTATAGTGTTGGTCTGTTAGTACCTTATCAGTCCTTTGAAGCTGACCTTACATCTCCTAAGACCTTTTTTCTCATCCTTCCACTTGTGTGTTAACCATGGATCACTCTACAAAACACCAAATTAATAGCAATTTAGTTTATCATCCCTTGATGCTTTTTCATGTAGACTGGCACAGATTCAATCCCTAGAGAATGCATGTATGCACATGGCAGATACTTTTATCCAAAGTGACCTACATTGTATTATGCTACACATTTGTTTAGATATGTGCAATCCCTGGGATCGAACCCATGACCTTGGCATTGCTAGTGCCATGCTCTAACCACTGAGCTACATGAAAGCTTTATATGTCTGGATTAGTGTAGGTGCTACTTGTCATGTTCACAGGTCAGTTATATTTGCGTTCATGTCTTTTTTTGTACCTGGTAAAAGAAGAAAGGAGACAGGATGTAGTTGAGCATCTCCTGGTGGTACACAGGGGTGAGGGAGCCAGACATGGGCGGGACCAGCCACACCCAATCAGCTGGACAGCCTCCACGCACCCGAACTTCTGTTTCCAAGTGTTGCATGAAGGACTCGCATGCCGAATGGTGGTCTGTGATGGTGACCTTCTTTTTCTGCACAGAAATCATTAAACATTGTCCCATCTTTTCTATATCATAAGTATACATAGTTTTGAATGTGGAAAACAGAATTTAAATTCATAATATTTGATGTTTTAGCTTGTTCTTGAGGACACAGAAGTGCAAAGACACTTTTATCCAAAGCGATTTACATTGCATTGTATTATACATTTGTTTCTGGATATGTGCAACCCCTGGGGCCAAACCAATGACTTTGGCATCACTAACGCCATGCTCTAACCACTGAGCCACAGGAAAGCTTTGTTAAGGTATGTAAACAAACCTGGAAGCTATGAATGACAGCAACGTTGATAGCCACCAGTGCCTGGTCTTTCCACAGTGAAGACAGCTTGCGTGTCTCTAAACCCATTAGCTGGCCAACACGCTGCAAAAACAAATGTAAACAACATTATGACCTCTCTTTGACAAAGAGTCCACAGGTACATGATTAAGAGAGAATTACCTCCAACATGTTGTAGCGCTGGTTGTCACAGAAGTCTCTCACTCCAATCTCTGTACCCATGTACCAGCCATTAAAAGGACATGCTGTGAATTCCAGACCACCGATTTCCATTAACATGTTTGCCACTGCAGGCACTGCATACCATTTGAGGTTTAGGTCTTTAAACCACTCATACCTAAACAAATACAAAAAATAATACTGCTGAACACAGACAACAGAAATATAATCACATAATGAATACATAATGACCAGACTTATTGAGATTGATTTTTGCCAGACAGTACAGTGTAAAGATAAAGGAAATAATGGAATGATAAAAGGGTACAGTAGCCAGGAAACAGCTTTTATGAAAACAGCAAATGTTCCCATCAAATGACTTACTGTGGATGCTCTATGGGGACCTCCAGAATCAGATCTTGTGGAAGCTCAAAAAGTTCAGGGTCTTCTCCATTTGCCTGCAAAACTAGTGGAAGCACATCAAAGCTGCCATACTTTGGTTTCCATCCAAGTTGAATACACACCTGTAACAACAGTCAGCGCTGTTCAATACCTATCATCTTTGTTTATGTCTTAATACAAGCAAATATTTTCTTGGCAAATGCCATATGAAACAGAATTTTGTAAAGATGAAATAAAATAGAGGGGTAACAAACACTAATGTGCTTCTTTTAGTGATCCTTTATTTCAAACATTTAGTTACCTGTGTGAACTCTACGCTTGATGGATCTCCCATCACACTACCATCCTCCATCTGGTAGCCAGCATACTTTATGAGCTGACCACTCCAAACACGAAAATCATGCTCACCGTCTGTTCTTTTGGGGAACACAGTAATAGCAGATCTGCCAAACACAACAGAGACATTTCTCCATGAATTAACCCGTTCAACATTACTGTTCTGTCAGTAGAACACTTCATGACAAACTGTATATCACTATAAAGTTCGAAGCCTCTAAAATACACACCTGTCCCGTTTAATACAATATAAATTATTTATGAAGAAACAGTAATTGATCTAAAATAATGTCTCAATTATTTTTTGGTATGTTTGGGGGTCTGAAATAATCTGCCAAGTGTCTTTTTTTCTTTAAAAAGGCAACTTTAGGTCTGCATTTCACATTATGAATTAATTAAAACTATTTAAGTTTGGAATGTGAATTTTTATGTATATTCTCCATACATTTTGTGACAGTTAATGGGTTAATTTAAGAAGTATATTTATAAAGGATATATGATATAATAATAATAGCCTAGGCTTAAAAATAATAATAATAAACCTTGACTTTAGCCTTTGAGTTTATTATTGGCTTTGCATAGATTATCGTAAATAAACAATGAATAAAAATAAAACATTCACAATTGTTTATACACATACTTTAAAAGACAGTTAGTATTGAATAAACACTATAAATGCAGCTTACCTCAGGTTTCCTCCATTTGAGGCGTACTTCAGATGAGCACACAGGGCGTGAAACATCTCCTCGGCAGTTTTGCACTGACGCGCATCGAAAACCTGCAAAAGAAACATTGCATTGTTTGTATTCCGCCTACGAAACATACCGTTCAAAACTGGAAAAATCTGCATTAACAAAACTTACCTGTAAATTGGCCCATTGAATCCTACCGATGCACCTCGGCGCGTTTCTCCATGCTTGCTTGGCACCGAAAGCGAGTTCATCAGAAGTGACTGTATATGATCCGGTGAGGGTGATCTCCAGAGTGACCCGGTCAACCCGAGCCTGGTGCGCAGCTGGATCAGGGCTGGGTGAGAGGTAAGAGTGTTATTCACCTTGAACTACTGTTTGTTTCATAGACTACGTTTCTTTGTTTGTGATTGCTGTTATTGTATTTTCAGTAATATTACAATAGCCTAATAAGTGTTTCCCGTTAAGAGAAGTCTCGATCATGCGTAATGTCAGTATAAAAAAATCCCAAACGTTAAAATAAATAGTGGATGTAAACGTTTTTACTGCTTAATTTAAAATTGCTCTTACGTTTTGAAGGATTTGTAGTACTGGTCGATGAAGTCTACTGCCTGTGTCAGGATATCCATTGATCCGTTTGTTTTGTTGGATGGACCGCGTATCAGACATTTGGGATTCATTATGGAGCCTTCGCAAGTTTGGCCATGGCAGGGCGTGTTCTGAATAAAAATACATTTTTAATCAATATATTTATACTCATAAGTAAAACTCCATTTATATGGCTTTCATTTAATTATAATATACAGCAGCTACGACTATGTGTGACACTAGACCAAAATTGAGGAAAATTGTAAAGATGGCATAATTTTGAGTCTAAACTAGTGATACTTTATATATACCTGCACTGCTTTTTGATGCAGCGTGTCTTGGTGGGTCGAGCCATCCTTGTAGTTTTGCAAATGAACGGCAAATGGACATCGAATTGGACGATCAACTGGCTTTTGCTAGAGTAAAAAAGTCCATTTGTTATTCAAAATGAAGTGCAAAATAAATATTTGTCAGCATATGAAATTTTGGTCACCTTAGTTGGAACAGTTGGTTTTTCTTTTACAATACTTTGGGTGTGGGCTTGCTTTCCCATTTTGTAGAACCTGTAGAAGCTTTTATTATTACATATTAACATTATTATTTAATAGTACGTATTTATTACATCTACCATATAATGGTCAGTTACATGTATATTAAACATAAAGCTGCTTAATGATAAAGACAAGATGACAGAAAGGTAAAAGGTACATTACACCAGGATAGTAGAAAGAAGAAACAAATCGAAGCAATTACCTTTTTCAAGTGTAAGATTTCTTTGTAGCTTTATCTTTGTATACTCTGCAGCACTGGCTGTTTAACATCGGTTTGAGAATCGTTTTATATAGATCAGTTAAGGATGCCACTGTGCTGGGTGGATCTTGGGTGTGAACTTTGGAATCTATATAACCAAAAGCAAAAGATTCCAAGTTACATATACTTCCTTGAATGAAAGGAAGATCTTAGTAAATTAAATTTCCTTCTGGCTTTCTTATTGTTATCAGTAAGGTACAGTAGCCTAAAATAGAACTTACTTACAGTATAGCAGGACATTTAGCTAGAAAATAACCAGACTGATTAAACAGAAATGAACGTATACTGTGACAGATGTGGTTTTGACTAGATAATGTTTTTTAATCATACTAATAATAAACTTAAAAATAAATGTTGGCCTTAAACGAGAATAAAACTGAAGTTGTAAAAACTAAAGTTGTAATTACTCTGTGTGCAAAAAACCTTGTTGTGTTTTATTTGATTCAGGACTTCGGTTTGATAAACAGATTCATTCTGTTGTCAAATCATGCTTCTTTCATTTCTGGTGTCTTGCTGAAGTCAAAACTTTTCTCTCCCTCAGGAATTTTGAAACAGTTTTACATGCTTTTATCACCACGCGTTTTGACTACTGTAATTCACTTTATTATGGAGTTAATAGCTCATCTATTGGGTGTCTACAACTTGACCAGAATGTTGCTGCTAGGCTGTTGACCGGGAAAAGAAAATATGATAGCATTGCCCCCGTCTTGATGTCTCTGCGTTGGCTACTGGTTATATTCAGAAATGAGTTTAAAATCCTAGTCGTTGTTTATAAATCTTTAAATGGCTTAGCTCCAGGGTATCTTTCCGTCTTGGTACTCCCTCATAACCCAACTAGGTCTCTTAGGTTTGGGGATCTTGTTTTACTCTCTGTGTGCAGGACTAGGCTAAAACATAGAGGGAACCGAGCCTTTGCTAGGCCCTGAACTATGGAATAGCTTACCACTGTCAATTCGAATGGTGTCATCTCTCTCTTGGTTTAAATCCAAGCTTAAATCTTACTTTTTATCTAAGGCTTTTAATAACTAATGAATTGTACTGTGTTTTTATTCTGTTGATTGTAAATTTTCTGTGTTCTGTACAGAACTTTGGTAAACCTTTTGGTTGTTTTTAAACGTGCTTAATAAATAAATAAATAACTAGCTATTCTTGTGGAAACTGTCAGTGAACTGTCATGGTACAAGTATGTGACATTGGCATTTATATTTGCATAATGATGTTTGTTTTATCTTGAATTGTGCTTTACTGGGAAAAAAACACTAAAATATTCTCACTAAAATGCATAATAATGCGGATGTGTTTGTTTCTGAGCAATTTATCAGATGAACTCAATCCGCATAGCCAACTGTAGAAACCAAAATTGTAGATTATGTTGGTTTGAGATAATCTGGGACTGATAATCTAATTTCCCACTACAAAAATCTCTATAAGTAATGAATATATCCAAAAAATAGAAAACTAGATGAAAAAGTTGCTGCTTTCATTGCTACTGCTTTCATTGAGATATGCATATTTCATTGATTCTATCCCATGAGGCTATGCAAGCAGCGGATATAGGTACTTCATCTAATTGTAATCCATTTGGCAGGGAATGTTTCCATTACACCAGGGCACTTCCACGCACAAATGACAGAGTAATAGCTGTAACTGATACTTAAAAGAATTCATAATGTGAATCCAACTTCCGAAGAAAAAAAAAACCCATTTCCTTGAGTTATTTATAGTACTGTATGCTCACTAAGAATAGCAAACTAACAAACCATACAGGCCTTTCAAGGAAAGTCAGTTTCCCTTCACCTGTTGCCAAAAAGATATTCATGTAGTTCAGTTGGTAGAGCATTGGGTTTAACTTTTAGATGACACATATTGCTGATAAAATGTTTGATCTGAATCTACTAAAACCAACTTTAGATAAGAAATTCTGTAAATCGAGTTTGGAGTCATACAGGAAAGACTTATCAGTACTTGTGTTCACAGATGTCAGAGTTATGTTCCATTTCATTGGCTTTGTGTTCTTGTTTTTTGGTTTCTTGTTTTGTTTTGCCTAGTTCATTGGTTCCCTCATTGATTTCTTTAGTCCCTGTTTGTCATTAAGTCACTTTGGTTATTATCTGTATATATAAACGCTTAATCCCCTTGTTGGTTCTCATTTCTATTAATGTGTTTGTTTGTTTCTTGATTATTGTAGTTACTTTGGTTTAAACTGCTTTCTGCAGTGTGCGTTTTGGTTTTACATACACTAAATGCTAATCGAATGCTCAAATTAAGTTACAGGGACACAAGATTTTTGTAATTTTAAGATAAATGTAGCAGTGTCAACCCAAAATTGGTTCAGAGATTGCATCGCAGTCATTCTTTGTGTATTTGAAATAAAACTTTGCATGGTTCATCAGTACTGTTGACCTGGTGGTATGTGCCAAATTTGGGAACAGGGCCATGTATGGGTCGAAGAGATTTATTGCTCACAACATTTGAAATGTTGGTGTCTACAAATTCCTTAAGTCATGCTGAATCCGGGCAAAAAAAAATAATAATAATGAGAAAATCGCCTTTAAAGAGTTGCAGTAGCAGGCCCCTGATCAAAATTTTAAGGCAGTCTTATTTTTTTAAAGTTGAATCAACATTTCTTTTTTACAGTGTGTGATCTCATCTGTGATTTTTCTTTCTTATGGGAACACAAAACATTCATTTCCTTTTCTGGTCAGTGTATAAGGATTCATTTCCTTGAAAAATTTAGTGATTGTCTCAATGTTCAAGTGTACAAGCATGTTTTATTAACTCCAATTAAATGAGCAAAATCAATGGCCTACCCTCTAAAAGTATGTTTCATTTCTCTGCTACAGTCTGTATCAAATACCCTGTAACTGAACACTTTACACTCATAAAGTCAGTGTATACTTGCCCTGCATAGCACAGGACAATAGCCATCAATCAAGTCTATGTATCTGTAGTTGTGATGCTATGAGCCTGCAATTATGTTCAATGATATCATATAATTACACCTGATGATTTGCATTTTAAGCCCAGATTCACCAAAGGGCTGTCACATTTTAGTCATTTCACGAATCATACGTTCATGCAAAAGCGCTATTACAGAAACCACAAATTGTATATAATAAGTACAACTGTTATAGTTCAAATTTGACAGTTATCGCATTTGAAGAGATGGAGTCCCTGGACTGCTTTCATGAGCGAGTCCACCTGTCCTGTCTCCCTTTCTAAAAGCTTTCCTGAGAAAAACAGTTGCTTTTGTAACCGGTCCTACTTGCAGCCTCGACGAGCAGGCCTCGAACCGGTGATAGGCATGAGAGACGTCCATCCGTTCAAGTTCCGAACGGGACACATTGACCTGGACTGGCCCACATGAGGTCCGGCTCACAGTGAGCTCCTGGTGGCCATCCGCGCCTGTTTGTGTGTACTACAATTTCTACAAATGTGATGTATTTACCACTTTATGTGGAGAAGCCCTTTCCCTCAGCAACATGCTGCGTATAGTGTATTTCCAACCTGATCTCACAGGAAGTCTATAATTATGAAATAATTATGAGACACCAATGCATCATCAATGTACTATAGTGCTTTGATGAGGCCAGATGAGAATTTTAAACCAGAAAAGGCAAAAAGATAGCAAAAAAAAGCTCAAAACTAGTTTTCTCTACTCTTAAAATTAACAGTTGCTAGCATTGTTTTCTATAATGTGTAACACAACCAACTCTGTTAACATCTAAAGAAATGTTATTTAGTGTTTCATGATGCTTTAAAATGGCCAGAAAATCATCAACACAAACAGAATATTACAGTTTCAGGTCTTGCTGCATGACTTCACTTTGAAATGAAGCCAGTCAGTCAAGCTGATCTTGATTGTAAGCATTTCATTGTTGTGGTAAACAATTGTGACTCTAGATGATTAGATTAGATTAGATTCAACTTTATTGTCATTACACATGTACAAGTACAAGGCAACGAAATGTAGTTTAGGTCTAACCAGAAGTGCAATAAGCAAGTGCAGGATATACAGTTGTGCATAAATACAGAATAAAGCAAAAATTATGAAGAATTTACAAGTGGGAATGTACTATGAACATTATATACAGAATACTTTAGAGGCAGGGTTTGGCATACATATTTATGCAACAATAGCTTTGGCTTAGAAAGTAAACTACTTCTAAAGTAAATTCCATTATGGTGTTAATGGTAATCCTAGAAAAGGACCTTACGAGTAATATCCTATTTCCTCATAACCTCATACCATTGACGTGTGCTATGTTGTGTGATATACTACCGTACATTGCACTTTTCACAATAGACATATTTCATTTGTAATTCTAATACTAGTTCCTGTTTCTGGCATTATGACCTGGAAACGTCCTTTACAATGGGCATTAAATGCTACTTTTCATTTACACCGTCCAGTATGGTCTCCCTTCTTCTTCCTTTGTGGCACATTTATATTAAAGTTGGTAAATGTTCCATTACCTTTAGGCCATACAGCTGAATTTATGAATTTCACAACACAACTGAAAATGTAAAAATAGTTCAGCTCTGAAAATCACATCCAACTTTGGTAGATTGTATGGGTCAGTTTTGAGCATTTGGAAATAAATATGACGACTATCCACGAGAACCAATAAGATTTGTCGTGCCTTCATTTTTGAGCTTACCTTGCTGGGATGTGTATTGTTGTCTTTATACATTTTTTTGCGACAAAAAAACACAGAATAAGCTCAAAATGTTTGTTGTCTCTCATAAACAGTTGTTTAGATTCAGATTATATTCATTTACTAACACTGTGTCTACATCGGATGTGACCGCCACGACGCAACAAAAGACATTAGAAACGCATTTGAACCAATTATCCGTCCGGTGTAGACAAGGTGTAACTGTTTTTGAGGAAGATTTAGTTTTTGCCTTTGTTAAGGATTTTACTTGTGTGTCTGTTACCTGAAAGTTAAGTAGCTTAACTGATCTGCTGTTAAATGTATTTAGAATTGCTGAGTCCCATGACCAACATTTGGTGTTTGGTTTCAAATGGGATATATAACCATTGTGAAAGGCACTGAATGAAAACAGCACAGCGTTAAATGTTGCTACATGATGCCATAGAAGAACCATTTTGGTCTGAATCGTTCCATAAAGAACCTTTAACATCCACATAACATTTTGTTATTATATAAATTTGTTATTTATAGTAGGAAAGGGTTCTACAGACTGTAGAATTGAAAGAAAGAAATTGTTCATTTAAAGCCCCAATAAAATGCCTTGGAACGCGCAACATTATTTGATGTGATGACGTCATTTCAACTGAAAAATGCAGAGAGCGCGAGACATATAGAGTGGCCCGCCCCCTTAAAAAAGAACCAATAGCATTTTGAACAAGCGGCTGATTAGAAGGGCCGCTTCCACAGCTCTCATGGTGAAGGAGGCTGGACTCTTCCGATTCTAAAGCGGATTTGATTGGACAAGAACTTCGACGGGAGGCTGAAGTGTAGCGTGATTTCATAGAATTTCTAGATTTTTTTGAGTGCACGTGCCAGACTGTCAGTTTTGAACGCTTATATCTTCTAAATGGGAATTTTGGCAGTGCATAGTAGCATCTCAGTTTATTGATGTTCTTAAAGGAACAATACTTAATTTTTTTGAATGATTTATTGAAATAAATGCAATATAACATACAAAACTGTTTCTTCAGAGGTGTATAAAAACCGTACGTAATGAACAGTTATGTTTTTATTACCTTAGAATAACCCCGTTTTATCTACATAGGCGCGGGCCTATATATGTGGAGTTTTCTATGTTGCGCGGCCATGTTTGGTTACAGCAGCCCTAAACGGACAAACAGCTCACAGAGCGCATTTAGTAATTTGTAGCGGCAGCTTACGTCATCACTGAGTTGAAAACCACGAAGAAGTAAGTTAGTCGTAGTACGAAGAGTCATCTAGCTGAAGCATAGATCGTTCTGTTTTAAGAAGTTTTGATACAATGGAAGACCATACGTATTGTGCACAAGAGCCGACAGAGCGCGAATCTCCGTCAGTGAAGCGCAAATGTGACAAATTAGAGACAAACGATGGCAGAAATACAGTATAAACATCAGTGTAGCTATTACCAGATGAAGGACAAATGTTTTCAACACGACGCAAAAGTTGCCTGTTTTCTGCTGGGCTGGTAAGATAATTTAACTTTTGTGAAAGTGAAACCAGTTTTTTGGTAACGTTAGCATTTGATACAAATGGGCATATAACCTACGAGAGACGAACGTTTTTCCTTATAAGTGTAGAAATAATGTAACTGCATTGTAATTTCACGTGAAGTAACATGACAGTGTGCCTAGAATCACAGCCGCTGTCTCAATCAGCGACATGTTTTTTTACTGTTGCGGCCACCGAAAGGGAGGGATGAGCAAATGACTGAAAAGATTTATTGCAAATCTATACTGAAACGCTAGTGGCCGCTAAAAATCCAAAACTGCGCCTTTAATATACATTTCTCAGCAAGGTGTGTAGTAGACAGGCAGGAAACAGGCGTGATGAAGCCAATATCAACAAAGGCAAGATAATTAGTTAGATAATTAACAAGATAATTAGTTAAACACAGCTCAATAGAATGAACTCATAATAACGTTGACTATAGCAAAAAAGGCGGAGCAAGATAAATGAACAAAGGAAAGCAGGAACTAAAAGTCCAAGATGACGAACATAACTGACAATATATACAACATTTTTAAATCAATTTTTTTGACAAACCTAACGACTTCTTGGATAAACCCTCCTTTCATTCAGTCATCAATACTGCCCTGTGAGTGTGAGGTCTTTTTTCCCCAGCGCAGGGATCGTGCCAATGTAAATACGACACAATCACATCACAGATATATTCATTAGTGTGTGACATAATGCGATGATGAACAAATTACTGGGTAGGACAGGGTGGGAGACAATACCTCACAATTCCAGTCAGACAATCAGCCAGTCATCTGTGTCCATCTTCTCCAGCATTCCCTCGGCTGCTGGTGTTGCAGGCTTACACACCTGGGCAGACTCACACTTGGGCTTCCCTTCAGGGATGATGGTAAGCACTCTCCTCTTGTCCTCGAGCTCTGGCTCACTCATCTCGTCAGAGGGGCCCTTCGCAAAATCTCTGCAATTGTTCGTGGTTCTGGTTCTTGGTCTGGCTGTATTACCGGTGCGAGGTTGGACTGGACGATGGAGTTCTCCTCTGCTTCACCAACAGGGAACAAGGCTATCCTTGCTATCCGTAATGTGAAGTTGAAGTATTTCGCTAACGACCAAACTGGATCTCCTCATGGCATTACAGATTTCCTCATCTAGCCCAACCCAAAATCCCTCCATTAGGGCGAGGTGTGATAGTGCTTTATATCAGCATGGCTGTGATTAGGCCAGAGGCACGAGTTCCGTATGGCATAACATTACAACACAAAACACTTTATTACAAGGTCATTTGGCAGCACAGACTTTGTTTCAACTACAGCCAGTGGCTGCTTCTCTCAGCAAAAGTACTAAGTTCTTTGACTACCCTCCGTTGGACCTGTCCTCTAATCCCGACATCTTTAAGCAGTTTTGTAGTGGAATTGGCCACAAAGCCCCTGCAACCTACTTCCACCGGGAACACTTTTGCTGTCCAGCCCCGTTTTTCTGCCCCAACTACCAAGTTGGCATACTGGAGATTCTTCAAATAAATGTTTTTTTGTACATCAAATGTTTTTACAAAAGCAATCCATCATGTGTCAACAGTATCTGTTATGTATCTGTTACATAAGTTAAAATGACGTTTTTGTTCTAGTCTAACTGGATTCCTTGTTTTTATGTATAAATAAAATACCCACATATCTGAGTTTGTGGGCAGCAACACGTCTCAAAGTTGGGACAGGATCATGTTTATCAATGTGTAGCATTTACCCTTTTAACAAATGTTTTTATGTCTGGGCACTTAGGAGACTAGCTGGAGGAAGTTTGGGAGATATTCATGTCTGATACAGTCCTGGGTCTTCTTTTTTATATTTGTCTCTATAGCCATCTCTGCTTAAAACATTCCTCAGCTGCCTGACATCTGTCACAAAGTAATACCCAACAGTTTTAAACAAACATACATTTTTATAAATCCTTACTAATAAGCTCTTCATGTTAACCAAAAGTTATGGATTTTAGCTGTAATGTGGCCCTCCCAGACGAGTTTTGGTTCCTTGCTGCTGTCACACTGGGAGACGTCTGGTATAAGCTTAAATTACATTGCTTTTATTACCAATTTATTCTTCTTCAGTATGTGCTGCTATTGTTATAAACTCCCTGGTTATTTCGGATTGAACCACCCAGACACCAGACACAACGTCTCATCCTTCTTTACTGCTCTCCTTGCGTGCATGATGACGTCCGTGACATCATCTTAATACACAACATCCCCCTTCTACTTGAACATAAACACATTTGCAGTTATAAACATTCAACATACATGCATTGTGTATTTTATGTTCTTACAACTTGATAGAACATCAGTATTGTCTTTAAAACAGATACACCAAACCATGACATAATTTTGTTTTTAACTTCCATTTAACATCTATATTAGGAGTTGGGTCCTCTCACTGATATGTTTCACAGTTCATCTTTCATTCGTCTGCATTTCCTTTTTGTTTCTTGTCTCAACTCGGCTCTTGGGCACATTTTATTTCGCGACTCACTTTTGGCGTCTCCACAGAATAAACATTTTGACAAATGTTGTGTTCCGTGCATATTTTGCTCTGATATGGGACTGAACGATAACACCTTACATGATAATGATAACAACGTACACCTGAACGTACCTTCTTTGCACGGCTCGTCTAGGAACAGTTAAACAGCTAATTACTCCTGGCAGTGCTAGAGAGAAAAAGATCTCTCAGCAAGCACTGCCAGGAGTAATTAGCTGTTTAACTGTTCCTAGACGAGCCGTCAAGGTACGTCACTGAACACAGCGATTTTTATGAGGGGAGTAGGTTACTGTCATGGTGAATTATTTGCTGAGCTTGATATTGAATTATGGCGACTTCTGGGTCGGTACGCAGCGGGTCGAAAGCGAGTTTGCGAGATTTTCACCCCCTCTGCATCGTCTGCCTGGGAGTGAAACATGCGCAGGCGGCACTCGCTGTTATCTCTTTCCATCAAGGGTGTTGGAGAGAAGAGTGCGAGTGGCGGCCACTAACAAAGACGACCCCTGCCTTTCTGTCCCAGCCGCAGAAGAGCCGAAACAAGCAGCTGCGTCAAGCAGCTGGGGTGATCTTATGGACGAGGTCTCCCCTGACCTGCCGCCTCTCTTTGGAATTGAAAAGGATGAAAGGATTTCCGAGGCTGGATGTTGGTGGCATGGAGGAGTTAAGGATGTTGAATCCCCCTCTGGTGGAGCCGTTAGTGGCGAATCATCTTAACTCCACCCGCAAAGTTGCCTTATCTTCTGCCTCAGTCTCATTGCCAGGTCGCACTGAGCGCCTAGCGGCATCGGTTTTTCAGAAGATCTACCGTTCTTCTGCTTTAGGGGTGAGGGCTCTTAATGCTACCTCTCTCCTCACAGCTTATCAGACGGAGCTTATGGAGGAGATGGGGAAACAGATGGATGCTGGGACACCTAACTCGGCTCTCTCGGAGGAGATCTGTGTTATTGCAGATCTCAATCTGAGAACTTCTAGAGGTGCGGTCCAGAGCTGCGGTCGCAGTATGGACCTTTGGGCTGGTAGGAGAGCGAGCTCTCTGGCTGGGCTGTCAAGGCTGTCAGACAGAGAGAAGGTGGACTTCCTGGAAGCTCCGATTGAACCGAAAGCCCTCTTCGGGTCGTCAGTCACCGCTATGCGACAGCGGTGTGATCACAGAAAGCAGGAAGGTGAGGCTTTCCAGACCTGCCTCCCTCGCAAGACCACCTCCGCCTGCACGTTCAGGTTTTGAGGACCCCCAGAGAAGCACTCAGCCAGTGTTCAGATGTCCCAGACCTGCTCAGCCTCAACAGACTGAGCCACAGCTGAGACCAACTCAGCCGAAGGCGAAGCTGTCCTTTGCTGCAGCTGCGGCTCAGCTGCAGCGAACCCTCAGGGAGGGAAGAAGCGGCAAGCTACCTAACCTGCTGGTTGGGTCAGGAAGAGAGGATGAGCATCAGCACTCGCGGAGTATCTGTTGTTATCCCCCACCAAAGAGAGTCATTTTCTCCCCCTCCTGCCAAGAGAAAGCATCGGACTCGGGAGTTGTTCAAGGTAAGTTTTCCCTCAACCAGTTTTCCTGTGAAATTGGCACCAGTTGGCACCAGAGGTTGAAGGGCAGTTTACATGCAAGCATGTGTGGTGTACAAATAAATTAATTCCCTGTGCATCCAGGCGGTGGACCAGGGCACAGCATTGTGTGAAAATAAACATGCAAAAGAGTTATTCGGGTTGTACCACCGGAAGACTCGGTTATTTTGTTATTCCCAAAAGAGGGGGAGTTCTCCGTCTCATACTGGATTTGCGGAACCTCAACAAACACCTCAGGAAGTACAAATTGAAAATGCTCATGCTCAAAGCCCTGTGCCAATTTATTCGTCCCAGAAATTGGTGTACATCAGTCGATCTGAAAGACGCATATTTTCACATAAGCATCTATCCGGCACACCGAAAATTTCTAAGGACCACCGGCAGTGGTATATATATCAGGGAGGCTGGACTCCCGCATCACTGTCTTGATTGGTCTGTCAGCCGACAGACGTGGTGTCATTGATGCTTCCAGGATCTGTCATGCCAGAGATGTTCCCATAGTGAGATACTGCACTCATGTTATCAGAGAACCGGGGTTACATGAGTAACCTAACGTTTCAGATCGATCAGGTCTGTGTTGCGCGGCATAAGAAAACCGTATTCTTAAAGCGGGCATAACTCACGCAGTTTCTGCCAATGTTAATCTTAAGTACCTATACAGTAGTATTGCATACATCGTATCTTAGAAGAGTATTTAGTTTTATCACATTAATAAAAGAGAGATACAGCTGTATGATTATTTCAGAAAAACACGATTTGCTGGAGGCAGGCAGGGGGGACGGAACTACAGCACGTGCACACAATAACATTACATCATCGCATTAATCCTTTCGTGTTGTTAACATAATGCACGTACACGCCCATTGCCAACAATACACACACATGTGACTTAGTCTCACTTATCTCACTAACGCATGCGGTTCATGTCCGGCATTTTTTAGCACTGGGACCGCGCCATCTATAAGTTTCAAACGATTTCCAAATCCAGCAGGCTATATACACCGTTTATATAACATCCATCACCGAAATGCCGTGAACAAGCAAACTACTGACTTCTCTCACTATCGCAAGCGTATGAGCAGTGCAGGCTCTCCGAGCTTGATGTGCAGCGCAATCAATCTTGATGCTAGGCGGGTCTTACTATCGCTCGTTGCTTGGCGTGTGTGTGGACTCTTCCTTTCACCTTGCAGAGCTTTTCCGGTAGAATTGCCCAATAAAAGCAACAGAACCCTGTTTCGAACCAGGGATCCAGACTTATAAAAAGCTTTCCGAAACAAGTTGTAGTGCTGGGGGAGCGTATCAAGCACAGAAATACTGCGTCATACGTCCAACTCAATTTTAACAAGCTGACCATGTTAAGCATGAGAAGATAGCAGTTTAACAGTGTAAAGAAGTCCGAATGCATGAAATAACGTTGAACACCCCCCCAAACACGCTGCTGTTAATCAAAAAACAAAAAAAAGGAAATCACATAAATAGCTTTAATGAGGATTCATTACATGTTGCACTTACACAAATGCAGTCAATAATGAAGCAATATTCATGAATATTCATTACCTTAGCTTAAATAGTCCTAAAACCCCTTTAACCCACTCAATAATGGCATGAATAAGTATGTTGATTTATAAATATTTTAGGTTTATGACTCATTATTTGGCAAGTATTGGATAAAAGTTGGCCTTTTTATTCATTTATTACTGCTTATTAATTATTCCTTATGATTGCCCTCTAATGTAATGAATAATGTACAGTAACAAATTATGTTCTATTTGTACATTAAATGTTTTTCCAAAAGCAATCCATCATGTGACAACAGTATCTGTCACATAAGTAAAAATTACATTTAAGTTCTAGTCTAACTGGATTCCTTGTTTTTGAGTATACTATGTGACAGTATCACACATGACGCATGTGTTTTTGCTAGTTTCAGCTCGATGCAGTTCTCATTTTCCTGTCCTGCACTGTGTTGTTTAAATAGCAAATGCATTTGCGCTGGGTGTGCTGGTCTAAAAAAGAGGTGTGTTCAGGCGCGTTGTTGGCGCATTGCTATTTTGAGGAACTGAAAACAGACTGCGCCATAGACCAGCTTAAACCTGGTCTAATGTCTAAAGTCAACGGCGCAATATATTTTTTGTTATTTAAAGGGTGCGTTAGTAGAAAATGCGCTCTGTGGCTGTACAGGTCCACATTAACGCCCTTTCACTTTGCTTAATCACTCAACTAAAGTTTATTTATATAGCACTTTTTACAATTTTCATTGTTACAAAGCAGCTGTACATGAGACAAAATGACTATAAGCAAAACATTAAATTTGTAAAAGGAAAGTAAGAACAACAAATTGAATAAATACACCCCAATAAATACATTTGAATAAATGCACACGCACGCACGCACACACACACACAGTGTTATTACAGAGAAGCACACACAGAAGATATAGGAAAGAGAAACACAGGTAACATATTATATGAACTATAAATTCCTATATGGAGTATTAAATGAATAAAATAGATTATGCAGAAATATAAAAACTTTAAGTTCTAAAGCTGATGTCAGCAACCCACCCCCCCCCCCCCCGATCGGGCAAACAGTGCACAAAATATGCAAACAATGGCGAGGAGAGAACTCCGATGGAGAAAAAACCCTCGGGAGAACCCAGACCCAACCAGTTCCCCTCTGGCAAAAACTGCAGCATCTTTACAAGCTCAACAGTGCTTGCATAACTAGACTAAAATAAAATAAAGATATAGATGTACGATTATCATTAATATTCCTGTTGCTAGTGGCAGTTTTGTAGTGAAGACTTGTCGGGTCGCCGCTCCACCATCTGGTCTGGATACTTATTACACAGGGAAGCGCAGCAGCACACAAACAGGCCAAATATTAAAAACAAAAGGTCTACAATGTAAAAGATTATTGTCTACATATACAAATCAGACTGTAGATTGCCCTGTATGGTCTGCTCGTGCGCGAGGTTAAAGTGCGCTAGCAGACCAGGGCACAGGACACGTTGGATTTTTATCTTTATGTTTAGTGAGGAAACCACACAAATTATTATTGTGTAGCCTTCACAAATTAGGCCGAGTAAAATTGATCTGCTTATTACACACAGAGGGACGCGCAGCAGCACACAAACAAGACAATTTTTTAAAATGAAACGACTATAATGTAAAATATTATACATAAAAATCTGATTTGTCCTATGGATGGTCGAGGTTTAAAGCCAGCAGATTTTTATCTTGATGTACACAATAATAATGTGTGTCATTTCCTCACTAGAGAAGCATTCAGTCTCTTGTAAACTCTGCCGTGTAAATAGCAAATATTTCATGGCGTGAGCGCAACTGTATTTTAAAGGGAATGAAAGATGAGACTCTGATTGGTTTACTGCATGTTTTGCCAAAAACACACCCATTACTCATTAAGAAAGTAAAAGCAACCCATTTAGACCATGCGCCCGGGCGCACCGACAGTTTTCCCAAAAGTGGATTTAAACGCCATTTTGCAATGTTTTGTCGGGGCTGAATGCAGCCCTGGTTAGTCTGTCATGTGACCAGTCAGAGGAGAATGGGTCCTCCCAGCTGAGCCTGGTTTCTTACAAGTTTGTTCCTATTTATTATACATCATTGGAGTTTTGGTTCCTTGCTGCTATCACACTAGGAGAATGCTGATGCTAACTTCGCTTAAAGGGATTCTTCAGCCTTGAAGCAAAATTTCCCCATGTTTTATTCACCATCGGGGCATTCGTAATGAATATGACTTTCTTCTTGAAGAACAATGCAGTCTGAGTTATATTACCATTTATCAGAAAGAATGATTTTGGAAGAATAGGAGTAATTGGGACCCCATGTTTTAAAGCTCCAAAATGTGCATCTATCGATCAAAGAATTGCTCAACACGGTTCTGTGGTCTTAACAAAGCTCTTCTGAAGCCAATCAATGTGTTTGTTTAAGAGAAATATCCATATTGACAACGCTATTAACGTTGATGTCTAACTTCCTTTATCCTCTGCTGCGTATGTGCGCGTGAACATTTTTTTCCGGTAAATGACAATGACGAAAGCTCCCCAGAGAGGAGACGGCATCCCATTGGAACAAAACAAAATTTCAATCTTCCAAAAATGCAACCTTTGTCAACGGAACTTACGACACGCCTGCGTCATTTGCCGGCGCAGATGAGGGATAACCGGAGCTAGACATTATCATTGATATCACTGCAGGCTTTAGATCTGAAATTTATGAAAAATATCTAAAAAATCTGAAAAGTATGTTCTATTTGTCAAACGTTTTTCCAAAAGCAATCCATCATGCGTCAACAGTATTTGTTACATAACAGTGAAAATGGTGTTTTATTTCTAGCCCAACTGGATTCTTTGTGTTTAAGTAGCCTATAATCAACCACAAATCTGGAGATTTTGAGACTCATGGTAAACATCTGTCAGTATTTTGATCTTAGTCCACCGGCATACTCCTTTCAGTACTCCTACACCCCATCCAGAACCTTGTGACCATCGAATGAGCAGTGCATTGTGGTACTGTACATTTACAATAGGGTACAAAATCCCTTTTAACAAAATCATGCTGACTTCTCTTCTAGTTATTTAAATTTAAAATTAATAATAATAATAATAAAATAACTAACTCCCCCTCTCTCATATATCGATTTATTGTTTCATAATTCGCCTTTGATAAAAACGTCTGCTAAATGTGTGTGTGTGTGTGAGAGAGAGAGAGAGAGAGAGAGAGAGAGAGAGAGAGAGAGAAACATTATTTTTGAATAGTTTATAAAAAGGGCCAGGCGATTACAATGTGCTCCTAAGCTTGTACCTGTGCAATGACTTTTACATACTGGCTGGTCTCTATTGCGTTTGCATATGTGTTTCTGATTGTGAAAAACTGATAAGACAAAACTGACACCATTGTTACTAGTTACACCTGAGAACCTGAAGCTCAGTTACGGTAAACAGTGGGACATTTCAACAAACAAGAGAGGTGCTGCATTGTAAAATACGTGAAAACGTGTTTCTTTGAACAATCAAGCACAGATATCTATTCTAGAAACATGTGTACATAGATCTGTTTTGTATGTTTTTTTAATTTACTACAATAATTTACAAACATGCAGCTCTTTTTAGAACAACCCGGCATATTTTTTGTAATGGAAAATCTGTATTAAATGATCCCCCACCACCTCCTCCAATGAGACTTTAGTATCTCTTATTCTTTTCTACACAGGGAACATGAAGGTGTGGCAGATTTGATCCAGACAGACTTTATTTTTTGTTTTATTTGTAAATTGAAAGTCCTTTTAGTAGTAGGTTTAAATACAGTACATTACAGAACAATTACATTATTGAACATGAAGGTATGTCATACATGGTAAAGTAATAAAAAGTAAGCATTAAAGAATAAAAGTATTTTTAAGTCAAGTTAAATCTTAAACTGAAGCAAATACATGTACAAATCAAATCAACGATTTTTCATAACTCAGGCATGTGGCACATATTATTATTGTGTTGTTGAGATTTTCCTCTTTAAACAGAGTGTCCTAAAGCACAGAGGTTTTGCTTTGCCTGTGTAATCTTTACAGTGTTCATATTGATGCAGAGAAGTAAACAAACAATTACCGATACATAAATATAAAAGTGATAGTGTAGAGTTCAGAATAAAATAAGGACAAACAAATGTCCATTAGGCTCCAAAGATATCTTCATGGTATCTCTTCTCAGCCTGCCAACAAAAAACATGATATATGAGTTCACCATGTACAATTTCTTCAGCTGATGATATGAAGCGTTTACTTAATATTTCACTATTTTAAAGGCTCACCTTTAATTTCTCCAGATATCCTGCAGCCTCTGTGATAGTCATTCCAGTGCTTGTTAGGATCTCTTGCAAAGTGCAGGCAACATCACGGGCCATGTTCATACCGCCACAGATGTACAGGTGACCTGCGTTTGTGTGTAGATCCTCTAAGACCTTTTCACTTAGCTGTTCTCTCAAGACGTCCTGCACATACCTCTGTTTTTAGGTTATAGAAAGAAGACAATGAATTTAAATGAATTGTTTTCATGCATCGACTAATTAATAATGACATATAGAATATATATATTTGGATAGTACAGTATGTAGTGTATAGAATAAAGCTGGTTGAAATATACTAAGAGATAAAGATACCTTTGGTTTACCAGGTTGGCGAGAGTAAGCTGCATTGATGTTGCCCAGAATACCTTTGAGTCTCAGCTTCAGTGTTTCAACTTTATAAAGATGGTCTGTTTCTGCATTACGGCATCCAAATACCAATGTCATAGGACTAGAATTGAGTCCTAAAAATAAGTTAATCAAATAAAGCAATTAAAAAACGATTTTTACAATTCTGTTTAGTAAAACAATTGGCACAGTAACTTCACGCTTCATCTTAAAGAGTAAAAATAACATGTTTTTCTTTGTGATGCTTTTTGGTCAAATACAAGTTTGCATAGTTTACCTGATTTCTCTGTTTCGTGAATGCGCTGTTGCCAAAAGCTACGGAAAGGAGCGATGCCACTACCAGCACCTATCAGAACAACAGGAGTGCTGGGTTCTGCTGGAAGATGGAACCCACCAGAGCTATAAAGAGCAAAAAACAAAGTCAGGAGGCAGAATAAAGATTTTTTTTGTAGATCTACTAGGCAAAATCCCACATGCACATTGAATGATGATATATTTTCTTTATTGAAATGCATAAAAAACAAAATGTTACTTTGCGTTCATAAATATTTCTATATTTATTTAAAGAGTAAATAGCATCTGTTTTTTTAGGGCTTACTTTGGTTTGTGGAGTGTCCGACAACAGGTGTAAAAACACTATTATTTCGTAATAATAAGCCGTTTTTATTAACTTACTTCTTGACTGACTCTCAAATGATTTGTTGTGCGATTCATCGGTCTAATCCCCGCCTTTCCGCTAGCATAGTCTGCTGTGATTGGTCAGATGGTCTAGTCTGCTGTGATTGGTTTAGCGCGTGTGTTCAAGTTTTCGCGGGCAGGCGGGGACTATTTCTAGAGACGTAGCTACACGGAGGTTAAAGATTCGGACAGATCACGACTCGTTCGCGTGATTCAGAGTCGACTCCCATTTTTACAAGCTAATAACTTTGTTATTCGTTCACCTTCAGATTTACAACTTTGGCAGACTGCTTACTTTCAAACACGGCAACATTACACAACGCATGAAATGTAATGTTTATGATCTTGTGAATTGTACTCTTTAAATACACAAAGCTTTCAGTACCGGTGAATAAAGCAGGGTACTGTGTGTCCTTTTTTAATGGTGTTAAGCCATGTGCTACAGGTGCCAAAATGCAGTGGGCCCTGTCCACCTAGAATAAGAGCAAAAATACATATTTAAAAATGCAACTTAAGAGAATTCACTCTGATGTGTGTACACTAGTGAAAAAGCTAGCTTTGGGACACTTTTTTTCGACTAGAATTTACAGAAATGTGTTCATGTAATTTTATCAAGCAGTTTTTTGAGGTCTCACCCTGAGATGCTTTTTAAACAATATTAAAGGAGTTTGTATCTATTCTGTGCTCTTATTGGCTGTTCTTTCTTAATTATTTATCAAAGTTATTCTTTTTTTATTAAATAAAATGTTAGTTTTGTCATAAAAAAGCATGTATGTTTGAAAAATTGAATTTGTTTCTACTAAACTAATTTCAGATATTTAAGCAAACACCTTAGATCAAGTTTTTTTTAATAATGAGAAAAATTTCACTCAAGTGTCCCAAAACCTTTGACCGCTAGTGTATATTGTGCTGAAGCATCATACCCTGAGTGTGGTACTCGACCACAGATGCTGTGAGGTGCAACTCATTGGGATGATGATCCAAAGAGGAGCTGACAGAGTACAAACGGGGTTTGAGCAGAGAAAGCTGGCTCAGAAGAAAAGCTGCTGACACTTTTAGAGAGGGAAATTGTTCAAGCACCTCCAGAAAGGTAGGGCTGTGGAAATCTTTCCATGTAGAATATTCCTGGAAATCCTAGAAAGACATATAATGCATTAAATGTATCTAAAAGTTACATTTAAATTCATAAGGTTTACACACCACTGCATTCTACAACATAAGTTGCTAGACTTATTATTTTGGGCATTTTATATTTATTCTTTTTTTGTGGCAACATAAACATAAACTAAATCTAGTCAAACCCAGTATGATAAAAACATGTTAAAGAGAGGATTTATTTCACATACAGATGCAAGTGCCACAAGTCGTCTGTGATCCTCTTCTTGACCTGCCACTGTGGAGAGTTTACGCAGCAGGCTTTGTGAAGGTGGAGTAGTAATATCCAGGAAGTATGTAAGCGCCTGAACCAAAGTGCAAGCAGGGATACGTTCATCCATCTGCCAACTCCCTTCCTCTAAAATAACCAAAGAAAAGATCCATCAAGTAAGCTTGGAGCATTAAAATCCCCACAGAATCAGCATTTTAATAAACAAGTAGCTCAATCTCATTAGTGATAGTTACCATTGCTAGATTCTGAGAGGATGTCCAGGTGAAGGTTCTGGTTAAAAGGAGGGGCATCTGGGAGATGCTTCAGAACACCATTAACAAGCTCTGAAGAATTCTCTGGAAAAATCCCAACATGGTCTCCTGGAGCAAAGTTTAAAGCTTCTGTGTTCCCATCCATCATCAGCTCAACTAAGATAGTGGACCGACTGAATAAAGAATATTGAATGATTAAAAAAGAAAACGGCATTGACATAAATGTGCACACTGGTTATGAAGTAGAACCAAACCTTGACTTGGAGCTCTGCAGTTTCTGTCTTCTCTTTAGAGTCATAGGAAACACAGTTTTAGAGTGAAGAGCAGACAGTGCTGGGAAAAGAAACATTAAATATTATACCATAGATAGTAAATAGTGAAAATCCTAATACAGACAGAACTTTATTAAATGTACAGTGTATTAAGTGTGATTTTTTTATAGAGGTGTACCTGTAATATAGTCCAGTGTGCCACTGTCTTGCTGTACTCTGTATCTCTTTGGGTCCCAGCAGTCTGACTGTTGCTCAACCCCTTTCAGCTGTTTTTTAATGTTAAACTCCTCACATGTATCCTTCAATCAAACACAACATTTTTCTTTCAAAACATGATGCATTTCTCCGAGAACATCTTCAGGTTTTTTTTTTGCGGATTTGTTTCAGTTGTTTTATTCACTTCATTGTACCATGATTCCCAAACCCTCACTCACCTTAAAGGCATTGCAAGCCCAAGCAGAGAAAGCCTCATCCTGCCCGTTGAGTTCATCTCCCTCCCCGGTGACTGTGAGACGCTTGGCCCCCAACTCAGCGAGCTTGTCATCCACAGCATGGGCAAAGGCACAGAACTGCGGGTACACTCGTGAACCAAGACCAAACACGCTGTACCTGTAGTGGAAAGAGAATGTCAGTGCATTCTATACAGCAAAAATATCTACAGGTCATGAATCATGCATAAATATGCTGTAAAGTATATAACTACAGACCTGATGTTGTTTGTCAGGGTTTTCAGGCTGAAAATCTGCTTCTTGAAATTCTGAGGAAAAGAAAATGTTATTGTGAAATAAGTGAAATGTGAACTTTTGGCAGTAAGACAAAACATACATTTGATTTTCTGCGGAAATTATTGTTTTTAGTTTTTAACTGATTTAGTTGTTTAAAGCCCCAAGAAGCAATGGGTTGCAGTGTATTTTATAACAGCTAAGGGTACGACGCAAAGCAGAGTGCCGTAAACCCCCTTAGCTGTTATAAAATGCACTGTAACCCACTGCTTCACAAGGTTTATTGCTTTTATAAAACGGTTATTCCATATGAGTAGCAAGGTTTCATAAAGTAAAACACTGCAAATAAGATGTAATTATATTAATAAAAATATTATTCTTCCACCAAACAAAGTAGTTCCTCAGAAACAGGTGTGGCTGCTACAGTGCGGTTGCCAAGCAACACAGACGCAGCAAAGATACGCAGTGAGTGGCGCAGTGATACTTTGTAAGCCTATGTAATGCGGTCAGCTGTTATAAATTGGGGTATTTTATAACGGCTTAGACTCGGCTCAGCCAATCAGAATCAAGGACCAGAACTGACTGTTTTATAATATTATTTATAGAACTATGCACATACCACTCCATTTCCTGGACTCTCTCCATTGCCGAAAGTACTGGTGACCACCATCAAAAGACTCTCTGTGTCAATCTCACTGAAGTCATAGTCTTCCATACAAACTAACTGTATTAGAAAATACAAAGCAGTCACCGTTTTATGGGTTGTTTATAGTTTATTCTGCATTATCTGCTTTTTAATAAGGAGCCATAATTCCCCCCATTGATTATAAAGGGCAGCTTTAACCTTTATGTCTGACATTGTTTTTCTACAAAACAGTATCATAAAACATCCCATGTAGCTTTTCTTACCCTGGAGTCAAAGGCATGGTTGAGCATGGAGTTTAGTTTTTTGGCAAAGGTGAGTGATTTTCCTGTTTCTGTGGCATAGAGAACAGTGCAGCGCACCCTTTTAGCCATGACCGCTCTAATGAGCACTCGAGAAAAAAACACCGCTCTACAGAAAAATAAGTTTTTCAATTAAAACTCACATTCGGGAATGATGTAGTGCAGTATAGTGTTGGTCTGTTAGTACCTTATCAGTCCTTTGAAGCTGACCTTACATCTCCTAAGACCTTTTTTCTCATCCTTCCACTTGTGTGTTAACCATGGATCACTCTACAAAACACCAAATTAATAGCAATTTAGTTTATCATCCCTTGATGCTTTTTCATGTAGACTGGCACAGATTCAATTCCTAGAGAATGCATGTATGCACATTTACATTTATGCATTTGGCAGACACTTTTATCCAAAGTGACCTACATTGTATTATGCTATACAATTGTTTAGATATGTGCAATCCCTGGGATCGAACCCATGACCTTGGCATTGCTAGTGCCATGCTCTAACCACTGAGCTACATGAAAGCTTTATATGTCTGGATTAGTGTAGGTGCTACTTGTCATGTTCACAGGTCAGTTATATTTGCGTTCATGTCTTTTTTTGTACCTGGTAAAAGAAGAAAGGAGACAGGATGTAGTTGAGCATCTCCTGGTGGTACACAGGGGTGAGGGAGCCAGACATGGGCGGGACCAGCCACACCCAATCAGCTGGACAGCCTCCACGCACCCGAACTTCTGTTTCCAAGTGTTGCATGAAGGACTCGCATGCCGAATGGTGGTCTGTGATGGTGACCTTCTTTTTCTGCACAGAAATCATTAAACATTGTCCCATCTTTTCTATATCATAAGTATACATAGTTTTGAATGTGGAAAACAGAATTTAAATTCATAATATTTGATGTTTTAGCTTGTTCTTGAGGACACAGAAGTGCAAAGACACTTTTATCCAAAGCGATTTACATTGCATTGTATTATACATTTGTTTCTGGATATGTGCAACCCCTGGGGCCAAACCAATGACTTTGGCATCACTAACGCCATGCTCTAACCACTGAGCCACAGGAAAGCTTTGTTAAGGTATGTAAACAAACCTGGAAGCTATGAATGACAGCAACGTTGATAGCCACCAGTGCCTGGTCTTTCCACAGTGAAGACAGCTTGCGTGTCTCTAAACCCATTAGCTGGCCAACACGCTGCAAAAACAAATGTAAACAACATTATGACCTCTCTTTGACAAAGAGTCCACAGGTACATGATTAAGAGAGAATTACCTCCAACATGTTGTAGCGCTGGTTGTCACAGAAGTCTCTCACTCCAATCTCTGTACCCATGTACCAGCCATTAAAAGGACATGCTGTGAATTCCAGACCACCGATTTCCATTAACATGTTTGCCACTGCAGGCACTGCATACCATTTGAGGTTTAGGTCTTTAAACCACTCATACCTAAACAAATACAAAAAATAATACTGCTGAACACAGACAACAGAAATATAATCACATAATGAATACATAATGACCAGACTTATTGAGACTGTTAGTTTCATATTGAAGCATTTTTTTGCCAGACAGTACAGTGTAAAGATAAAGGAAATAATGGAATGATAAAAGGGTACAGTAGCCAGGAAACAGCTTTTATGAAAACAGCAAATGTTCCCATTAAATGACTTACTGTGGATGCTCTATGGGGACCTCCAGAATCAGATCTTGTGGAAGCTCAAAAAGTTCAGGGTCTTCTCCATTTGCCTGCAAAACTAGTGGAAGCACATCAAAGCTGCCATACTTTGGTTTCCATCCAAGTTGAATACACACCTGTAACAACAGTCAGCGCTGTTCAATACCTATCATCTTTGTTTATGTCTTAATACAAGCAAATATTTTCTTGGCAAATGCCATATGAAACAGAATTTTGTAAAGATGAAATAAAATAGAGGGGTAACAAACACTAATGTGCTTCTTTTAGTGATCCTTTATTTCAAACATTTAGTTACCTGTGTGAACTCTACGCTTGATGGATCTCCCATCACACTACCATCCTCCATCTGGTAGCCAGCATACTTTATGAGCTGACCACTCCAAACACGAAAATCATGCTCACCGTCTGTTCTTTTGGGGAACACAGTAATAGCAGATCTGCCAAACACAACAGAGACATTTCTCCATGAATTAACCTGTTCAACATTACTGTTCTGTCAGTAGAACACTTCATGACAAACTGTATATCACTATAAAGTTCGAAGCCTCTAAAATACACACCTGTCCCGTTTAATACAATATAAATTATTTATGAAGAAACAGTAATTAATCTAAAATAATGTCTCAATTATTTATTGGTATGTTTGGGGGTCTGAAATAATCTGCCAAGTGTCTTTTTTTCTTTAAAAAGGCAACTTTAGGTCTGCATTTCACATTATGAATTAATTAAAACCATTTAAGTTTGGAATGTGAATTTTTTCATATTCTCCATACATTTTGTGACAGTTAATGGGTTAATTTAAGAAGTATATTTATAAAGGATATATGATATAATAATAATAGCCTAGGCTTAAAAATAATAATAATAAACCTTGACTTTAGACTTTGAGTTTATTATTGGCTTTGCATAGATTATCGTAAATAAACAATGAATAAAAATAAAACATTCACAATTGTTTATACACATACTTTAAAAGACAGTTAGTATTGAATAAACACTATAAATGCAGCTTACCTCAGGTTTCCTCCATTTGAGGCGTACTTCAGATGAGCACACAGGGCGTGAAACATCTCCTCGGCAGTTTTGCACTGACGCGCATCGAAAACCTGCAAAAGAAACATTGCATTGTTTGTATTCCGCCTACGAAACATACCGTTCAAAACTGGAAAAATCTGCATTAACAAAACTTACCTGTAAATTGGCCCATTGAATCCTACCGATGCACCTCGGCGCGTTTCTCCATGCTTGCTTGGCACCGAAAGCGAGTTCATCAGCAGTGACTGTATATGATCCGGTGAGGGTGATCTCCAGAGTGACCCGGTCAACCCGAGCCTGGTGCGCAGCTGGATCATGGCTGGGTAACATTTACATTTACATTTATTCATTTGGCAGACGCTTTCACTAGGGGTTCAATCTTCAGCTGGCTGGCAGGAGCTGCCACTGGCCACTGGCAGGTCACGTGACCCGCCACTCCGGCCACTGGCAGCCTAACAAAATAATGGCAGATTTAACAGTTTGGAAGCGATACTTTGTGTTTTATGTAGTCACATTAAATGCTGCTGTAATTTATTTAAAACGTGTGCTTTGAATAAACAACAATTGATGTAGCGCTTCTCATTTTCATTTATATGTTGATGAGGTACCGTTGTTCTCAGGGATTTTTCACTTGCATGTCTTATGCTTGGTGAACGTTTTGGGGGGGATTGTGGGATTGTGTTTAAAATAAAATATGGTTAAAACAGTTCATTTTTTAAAATTATGGAATTTAAATAGTGCGTTAAGTGTTCCTGCTATTTTTATACTGGACTTTGACCGTGTTGGGCAAGTTACTCTGAAAAAGTAATTAACTACTAGTTATTAGTTATTAATTACATATTTAAGTGTAATTAGATTACTGTACAAATTACTCTCTCCAAAAAGTATTATTTTCTATATCAACCTGGATTAGTTAAGTGATTCAAGGATAGACATGAAACGGCTCTTTAAATTCATTTAAATAAATAATATAAAACTATTTTAAATATAAAGTAGGCTATTTGTATTAACTGACCAAAGTATTATAAATGTGAAAATGATACTTTAAAGCATGCATTTTAAAGTTAGACTTTGAATTTTGATGTCAATTCCACTATTGTATATATTACACACAGTATTTAGTTTAATTACATTAGGTAACTGTAATTAAATTACAGAAAAAATAAGACTAATCCCTTACTTTACTTTTTCAAGGGAAAAGTAATTCAATTACAGTAACTAATTACTTAGTAATTATTTATACCCAACACTGACTATGACATCCTAAAAATGTTTTATTGCTGTGAATATAAATATTTTATCTGGTCTAGAAAACATTATCCTATAGGCCTTTTTGTCATTGTCTGAGTTTATATTTTTTGCTATAGGCATGTAAAATACATTAAATTTATTTTTTGCTAAAATTATTGCCGGTGTTTCATTATTTGACTTTTACTCTAATCAATTCATTTTAGGAGAGCTGTGGGAACGCGTGAAAGCCAGCGCTGTTTCTGACTCTGTTTAGCTGACAGGACAACTGCCACCTGCCAGTTGTTCTTACCGTATTTTCAGCGCTTTAAAACGCAAAAAACTCCACACGAAATTTTGCTCATGCACAAGAAGACATCCATGGTGCAGAATAAAAAAATATTTAATTTGTGATTAGAAGAGCTGCGGGAACGCGTTAAAGCCAGCGCTGTTTCTGGCTCTGTTTAGCTGACAGGACACCTGCCAGTTGATCTCACCGTATGAGCGCTTTACGTATGACACGAAATGTTGCTCGTGCACAAGAAGACATATACAAACACATGCATAATAAAAAATATAATTTTCTTTGTTTCTATAGTTTTACTTTTTTCTTCAGGGAAACTGCCAATCAGCGGAACATGATAAAAACAGAACGAACAAAATTTTATTTCAGTCGGAACTCGTGAAATTCAGCGCAGTTTTATCCTCACACCCCCCAGAACGTTCACCAAGCATAAGACATGCAAATGAAAAATTCCCTGAGAACAATGTCATCAACGTATATAGGCTAAATGAAAATGAGAAACGCTACATTAAAGCTCTGTTGTTGTTGTTTATTAAAAGTACACGATTTAAATTAATTACAGCAGCATTTAATGTGACTACATAAAACACAAAGTCTCTTCTAAACTGTTAAATCTGCCATTATTCTGTTACGGCTGCCAGTGGCCGGAGTGGCGGGTCACGTGACCTGCCAGTGGCAGCTCCTGCCAGCCAGCTGAAGATTGAACCCCCACTCCGCTTTTATCCAAAGCGACATACAATTGAGGAAAACAGCGATTTGTCCAAGTAAACAATATCCACGAGAAGTGCTAGTAATACAAAGTTTCAGATACAACGTAAAAGGTAAGAATGTTATTCACATTGAACTGTTTGTTTCATAGATTATACGTTTGTTTGTTTGTCTTTTTTTAAAGTAATATTACAATAATAATTTTCCGTTAAGAGAAAACTTGATCATGTGTAATGACGTCACACTCTAAAATAAATCCGTAAAAATATACTGCATTAATATGAAGGAATTTTCCGTATTCATTTTTTTACAGTTGTTTTAGCTGTATTTTACATTTTGCTCTGCATTAAATTACCGTACAATAAACGGAAAATGTACTGGTAATTTTCTGCCAATTTTCTACTTTATCCGTTTTTTTTACGGAACTTTTGCAGTATAATAAATAAAACACTAAAAATAGACACAAAAAATTTAATAAATATTGGATGTAAACGTTTATATTGCTTAGTTTAAAATTGCTCTTACATTTTGAAGGATTTGTAGTACTGGTCAATGAAGTCCACTGCCTGTGTCAGGATGTCCACTGATCCGTTTGTCTTGTTGGTTAAACCACGTATCAGACATTTGGGATTCATTATGGAGCCTTCGCAAGTTTGTGCATGGCAAGGCGTGTTCTGAATAAAAATACATTTTATCAGTATATTTATACTCATAAGTAAACTACAATAATTCACCAGATAATCATTTGTTTGTCTACATTTGGTCTGTGCCTTTTTTTAATACTGTGGTAGTCTAGGGATATTATCTGATAGTCTAAAGTATTAAAGCAACACTATGTAGTTTTTTAACCTTACAAAAATGTCTCTAAAATTATATCAGTGGCGTAACAACTTTTAACTGGATGACTTTGACTGCTGCTGCCTGAGCAGCCTCCTATCGGCTGTATTCGCACTTGTAAGTTTCGCGGTCGTGTCAGTACACACAGCCCCGCCCATCCCGCCTGCGGAAGAGTGCGATATGGTTTCCAAACAACATTTCTGCATTCGCCAGTTCCATCAGCTTAGTAAACAAATTCACGTGTATTGCGCTGCCCACAGAGAAACTTATACAGCGACATTATTTGCAACACTTGTAACAGACAATTGCGCTTATCAACCACATGGTGGAACCGGTGAGCAAAAGTTCCCTAGTGTAGCTTTAATTCCTGCATAGTTTTTAGGCACTGTAGAGAGACATACAGTTTTGTACCCTACAGGTATGTTGATGCAGCATTTGTCCCGCCCCTCCTGCGCTGTGATTGGGCGGCTAAGTAAAAAGTGACATTGACGTGCACAATCATTATGCATTAACACATTTAATAAAAACCTAATGGTTTCCAATGGCGTTTTAATGGAAACCATTAGAATTTCTGTGGTGTTTTTTTTTCAGCAGGGTAGTCATACTTTTGTGGTAATTTTGATGAAGTAACTCAAAAGTAATGCAAAAGTAGTGTAACAGAATTAAATTTAAAGACAGTAATGTTGTAATAAAACTAATTACTTTTAAATGACAGGAACTAGTAATATGTAATTTATTACATTTTGGAGATACCTTGCCCAGCACTGATGATTATGTGTGACACTTGTTCTAGACCAAAATTGAGGAAAATTGTAAAGGCATAATTTTGAGTTTAAACTAGTGATACTTTATATATACCTGCACTGCTTTTAGATGCAGCGTGTCTTGGTGGGTCGAGCCATCCTTGTAGTTTTGCAAATGAACGGCAAATGGACATCGAATTGGACGATCAACTGGCTTTTGCTAGAGTAAAAAAGTCAATTTGTTATTCAAAATGAAGGGGCAAAATAAATATTTGCCAGCATATGAAATATTGGTTACCTTAGTTGAAACAGTTGGTTTTTCTTTAACATTACTGAGGGTGTGGGTTTGCTTCCCCATCCTGTAGAACACGTAGAACCAGAAGTTTTTATTATTACATATTAACATTATTATTTAATAGTATGTTTCTATTACGTCTACCATATAATGGTCAGTTACATGTATATTAAACATAAAGCTGCTTAATGATAAAGACAAGATGACAGAAAGGTGAAAGGTACATTACACCAGGATAGTAGAAAGAAGAAACAAATCGAAGCAATTACCTTTTTCAAGTGTAAGATTTCTTTGTAGCTTTATCTTTGTATACTCTGCAGCACTGGCTGTTTAACATCGGTTTGAGAATCGTTTTATATAGATCAGTTAAGGATGCCACTGCGCTGGGTGGATCTTGGGTGTGTAAGGCAGCTGCACAAGTGACAAGGACTGAGCTTGTTTGTGGTGTTGGATTGTAAAACTTGAAAACCACATTCCATGCTAGATCTCGAGAGATTGTATCTTGCCTCTCTCTGGGCCGCTGCTGCCCAGGAGATGACCCCCCCCCCCCCCCCACTCCAATCACCCCTCTCCCTCCCCTTCCTCTCCTCACGTTCTGGTCATTGGAAATGTGTTAAACATCTATAATACTGTATATATCATTCTTTGTGATGTTGCAAAGATGTGATCATGATGTTTGATATCATTTTGAAGGTCTTGGTGCGATGGGTAAAAAGGTCTAATTTCTATAAGTAACTCTATAACACATATTCCACACTCTTCTAGAGGGTGTGCCTCTCTCAGGATATCTGGAATCTAGATCAGGGCGATCCCATTTGGTGTTCTCTTAACTCACCTTACCAAACTAAATTCCACATTGACTTTATGACTGTTTGTCTAGGTTGGGAATATAAGGTGCATTGGCAAAAGACTCGGTGAAGCAGTCTGTAACCAGACCTTTCCACATCATTGCTGTGTGTGTATCTATTGCCAGGTATGACTTTGTAACTTCTACATCTTGCTGATCCCTTTCCTTAATTGGAACTGAAACTGTTCTTTATTCTGTATTTATGATTGAACCTGCCTGGTAAATAAATTGTTACTTTTGACTTATTCTAAGCTTGTGAGATTATTATTATAATTACCTCTTGTTACTTGTGTTTAAGATGAGTCTGAAATGGGAGATTGATGTTTTACATCTAGGTTGGAATGGAGAATGCCTCAGTTTAGGTTAGAATGGAGTAACCCAACTTAAACTTGAATGGAGAAACCTCGACTTAGTACTGGAATGGAGAAGCCTCGACTTAGGGCCAAACGGTATAAACTCAAATTGGAATGGAGCAGCCTCGATTTGAGTTTAGAGTAATGCCTTAACCTCTATATTTCATCTGGAATCTTACACAATAACATAGATATTATTGTTTTATGAGTATGCAGATTGAATTCAATAATATTTATAAACAAGAATAACATAGACATGGAAAATGAATAATAGTCAAATATAAAGAATATGATCAGCATTGATATATTTATAAATTGGAGTCAGATTATAATTATTTGCAGAGTCAAGTAAACCAAATTTCTAACAAGGTAAGAAATTATTTCGGAAGCGCTTAGGAAGGACATATCACGAGAACCCTTCGCCCACATCATTGGACTCAAGTTATATATATTCATTAAATAAAAGGAAGATCTTTTTTATTGTTATCAGTAAGGTAGCCTAAAACAGAACTAGAAAATAACCAGACTGATTAAAGAGAAATAACATATACTGTGACGGATGTGGTTTTGACGTTTGTGATTTTTTCAACCATACTGATAATAAACTCATCTTTATCCATATTTTAAACTTTTAGTTTGGATTTTTTACTGTCTTTATGTCACTTTGTATTAACTTTTGGCCATATGAAAAATAAGTACACACATACAACTTGTAGGGGATTTTTGGGTTATATATGAACACTGTAAAAAGTCTTATACACGTTCTATATGACAACAGTACATAATCGTGTATGGTATTATTTTAAAAAATAAATGTTTTGTACATGAATAACAGTTACGTTCCTATACCAAATCATATGCTAATCAAATAAAAGTCATATAGAATCTATCTAAATTTTGAGTCATTTGTTTATATGTTTTACACACTTTCCATATGTTTTAAATAGGGAAATGGTGTGCCTGCTTTTTAAGTTTTATATGTTTTTACATAATCCCTTGTATTATAGCAATGACATTACTACTCATATAATTATCATACATGATTTCAGTCAGTATTACAATATCTCCACATATAGTAATTATATATGATTTTAGTCAATATAACTTAAACAAATTTGCAACAGGAACACATTTATTTCGCAATAACAAAAAGTGATACAACTTCAGCTTGAGAACTTCCATTTCAACATGAGCAAACAGAACTTTGCTTATATACAGAACACACAAAGCAATGAAATACCCTAAACACATACACTATATTGCCAAAAGTATTGGGTCACCCTATCTAATAAACAGGTTTGATGACTTTAGTAATTTCCATGAGTACAAATGTTAATGCTGCAGCATATCATGATATTCTATGGAACTGTGTGCTTCTAATTTAATAGCAACAGTTTGGGAAGAGCCCTTTTCTGTTCCATCATGACAATTTCCCTGTGTATGAGACAAGATTCAGAAAGAAATAATTGATTCAGTCAATGTGGAAGAACTTGACTGGTCTGCATAAAACCAAGTCCTGAACCCAGCTGAACACATTTTGGTGTCATTTTAAATGCAGACTTTGAGCAAAGAACTCATCACCAAACACCAATGACTTGTGCACAGGAGTCGTCATTTTGGGACAGGAAAGGGGGCTTTTAAAAGTTCCAAATTGGCTGTACCCCTGTGTACAAGCCATTGATGTTGAGTGATGAGCTTTTTGCTCAAAGTCTGCATTTAATGTCACACCAAATGTGTTGAGCTGGGTTCAGGACTTGGCTTTATGCAGACCACTCAAGTTTTTCCACATTGACTGAATCAATTATTTCTTTCTGAACCTTGTCTCATACACAGGGACATTGTCATGATGGAATAGAAAAGGGCTCTTCCCAAACTGTTGCTATTAAAATAGAAGCACGCAGTTCCATAGAATATCATGATATGCTGCAGCATTAACATTCGTAGTCATGGAAATTACTAAAGTCATCAAACCTGTTTATTAGATAGGTTGACCCAATACTTTTGGCAATATAGTGTATGTCACAGTCATTAATCAAACAGGATTTCCAGATGTTTTGGGGTTTTGGGGTTTTCTTTTTCCCTCTGATTTCTGTAAGTTTCGCATTTATGGCTGCACCAATGCTGGAGGGCACCAAATGAGCCAACTTTTGCAACGTTGCTCCTGTGAGACAAATAAAAAGCAAAATATTGCCGTTGTTAAGAAGCAAGAATGGGTGTGTTTGGTAGTCAAGTGCAGATGTTCTAGTACTGTTCTAATACTCCACGTTTTGTACAGTATGTCTCCCTTATAAGACACACCTGATTCAAGTTATGAAATAGTTATTAAAGACTGCAAGATCTGCCCTGCATCACAATTTGCATGATATCGGTTCTAAATAGTATTCAAAATTAGTTTGTCCCAAATCATAGTATGTGAAAATAAGTATAAAATTCCTGGACGATCTACTGCTTCTAGTGACAATGCATAGTAAAGATCCATGCTCAAACGTTTAAAAAATTGTATATAATTGATATATTTTTATATCACTTTTATCCATTTGTTTAAATTCTTTTACAATTTCAAGCACACACATTACATGCTAAAATGCAATTCTTATTTTCTTATTTTATTTATGTTAATATTGTTAATATGTTAATTATTGTATAATAATTGTATTAAATAAACTGTTTATTGAATTTTATAAATACGGTAAACAATTTGTTAAATGGGTAGTGTAATCTTGACACATTTGAAGAATCCATATGGGACGTTGACAGTTGTTGACAGTAAGCTTGGTGTCGAAGTCTAAATTCGAAATATTGGAGAAACAAGCTAAGTAACAGTTCTTCATGGTTTCTTTTGCTTGAAATAATCTACAGGCCCTCTATTATTTGTGAATGTGTAACGGAAGTTAAGTTGGAGGTCACAAAAGCGTGCATGCGCAGTAAAGTTATGTTGTCACTTTGAAACCGTCTATATTGATCAAGTATTCTAGAGTTGTGAACCTTCCTCTCTAATAATGTTGTGTCTGAACTGTACAGGAAAATTGAAAAATAGCGGAAAATATATAATAATAATTAATTAATAATAATAAATAAAGAATATAATAATAAATCATCATTTAAAAAAGCAGAACCATCACAGAGTGCCACTACTGATGTAAGTTACAAAGGAAAAGTGAGGCAACATTTAAAAATTAAGCACAAAAAGAGTTTATCATCTTTTAAAAATATAGTCAACTTTATCATCTTTTAAATGAACTGTTCTGTTTTCTCCCTCTTTTGTATTACCTATCTTAGGTTGGTGTTTCACCCTCACCAAAGGGAACTGAAGAATCAGCCCCCACAGATCAATACATCCAGGTAGACATTTTGGTGTAAATGATATTTAAAGAATCATTGTTTTAGGATTCATGGTGTGAATCCAGCTTCCGAAAAAAAATTCTTATTATAGTATATATATAGTAGCCTATTATTATAGTTATTTATAGTACTGTATGCACACTAAGAATAGTAAACTAACAAACCAGACAATCCTGGTTTAAACAGGAAAGTCAGTTTCTGTTCACCTGTTGCCAAAATGTTATTCATGTACAGTGGGGAATACTATTATTTCATTCCCTGCTGATTTTGTAAGTTTGCCTGCTTACAAAGAAATGAAGAGTCAAATATTTTATGGTAAGTTTATTTTAACTGATAGATACAGAAAATCAACCAAAAAATGTGGAAAACATAATATAAAAGTTATAAACTAATTTGCATTTCAGTGAGTAAAATAAGTATTTTGTAGGATCATCAATAGCATGTCCTGAACATACCTGTAACATTTAAAGAATGCACTTATAAGATGTAGCACTTTTTTTTATTCTGAAGACTTAAATACTTTCTCTAAAATGAATTTTCTCACAGTCATTATCCGCTTGGAAGGTTTCCGGATTCAACCGCTCTATGAGATGCCATAAATGCTGATGCTTGAAATGAGATTTATGTTAAATGTTTGAGTTTGTACTGCATTCTTCAATACTTTTGATCTGAGCTCTGTTTGTGACATTGTTAAGATCTTGTTTGAAACTATAATGGAGGAAACAGAAGACCTAAGCAAACATTAACATGCTCTTCATTTAATTTCAATGATTTCTAGAAGATCTAACTGAGACGTGATCTCATCTGTGATTTTTCTTCCTTATGGGAACACAAAACATTCATTTCCTTTTCTGGTCAGTGTATAAGGATTCCTTTCCTTGAAAAATGTGAATGTTCAAGTGTACAAGCATGTTTTATCAACTCCAATTAAATGAGCAAAATCAATGGCCTACCTTCTAAAAGTATGTTTCATTTCTCTGCTAAAGTCTGTATCAAATACCCTGTAACGGAACACTTTACACTCATAAAGTCAGTGTATACTTGCCCTGCATAGCACAGGACAATAGCCATCAATCAAGTCTATGTATCTGTAGTTGTGATGCTATGAGCCTGCAATTATGTTCAATGATATCATATAATTACACCTGATGATTTGCATTTTAAGCCCAGATTCACCAAAGGGCTGTCACAATGTCAGATTTTCACTACACGCATTTCATGGCCAAAAGAATTCAAGATATACCAATATTATCGCAATATCTTTTTTTAAACAAATAAATAGTTTTATATATTCGTTTTTATGTTAGTATACTATATAAATAGTTTTAATATTTTATTTTGTTTTATTTTGGGTTTTCTCTATTGTTGGCCAATGACTCATACTCAAAATATGAATGTAGGGAGGCAGGGAGAGAGTTTGTAGTCCATTGTGTATTTTAAGGCAAAACTTTAAACGGGTATTTACAATATTATCATATGACAGATTTAAAATGGCTAGAAGATCATCAACACAAATAGAATAGTACAGTTTCAGGTCTTGCTGTGTGTTTCTTTGAAATGAAGCCAGTCAGTCAAGCTGATCTTGATTGTAAGCATGACATTGTTGTGGTAAACAATTGTGATTTTAGAGGCAGGGTTTGGCAATTCCAGAGGATTTATGCAACAATAGGTTTGGCTTAGAAACTATTCTAAAGCAAATTCCATTATGGTGTTAATAGTAATCCTAGAAAAGTACCTTACGAATAATATCCTATTCCCTCATTACTGTCATACCATTGAAGTGTGCAACGTTGTAAGATATATTACCGTACATTGTACTTTTCACAATAAATATTTTGTGCATCTTATGTAAACAAACACATTTTCAATTTATAATTAAATGTTCCATTTCCTTTAGGCCATACAGCTGAATTTAAGTATTTCACAACTAAAAATGTGAATACAGTTCAGCTCTAAAAATCACATCCATCATATCAGTAAGCCATACATGACGACTAGTCACAAGATCCAAAAGAACCAATAAGATTTGTCGTGCCTTCATTTTTGAGCTTACCTTGCTGGGATGGGTATTGTTGTCTTTATACGTTTATTTGCGACATAACAAACAGTAAATAAACACTAAAAAATGAGAGAATGTTTTTTTCTCTCATAAACAGCTGTTTAGATTCAAATAACATTTGTTTACTAACACCGTGTCTCACTACACCGGACATGACACGACAACAGACATTAGAAACAGACATTTCGGCAGTCACGTCCGGTGTAGACACGGTGTATTTGTTTTTGAGGAAGATTTTGTTTTTTCTATTTTTAAGGATTCGACTTGTGTGTTTGTTACCTGAATATAAAAGTAGCTTAACCGATCATTAAAATAAAAATAATATTAAAGGTCTGCTGTTAAATGTATTTAAAATGACTGAGTCCAAATGGGATATATAACCATTGTGAAAGGCACTGAATGAAAACAGCCCAGTGTTCAAATAATGTTGCTGCATGATGCCATAGAAGAACCATTTTGGTCTAAATGCTTCCTTTATCATTCACAACTTTTTGTTGCACACATTTATAATAGGAAAGGGTTCTACAGACTATAAAATGGAAAGAAAGAATATATATATATATATATATATATATATATTTTTTTTTTTTAAAGAACCAAACATGTTCTTTTATAGCACTGCTATGATTTTACTATAGCATCGCTGCTCATTATTTGCATAAAGTCAAGCATTTCTCAACTTGTGTATGGTGTGAAAGTACAATAACAAATGGGTTGAGTGCTTCACTGTATGTTTTTCCATCAGCAATCCATCATACGTTAACAGTACAGTATCTATACATAACTGATAAAGTTATGTTTTAATTCTAGCCTAACTGGATTCTTTGTTTTTGTGTAAAATCAACCACCTATTTGGAGATTGCAAATCTTAGTATAGAAATTTTATCTAAAGGCTAAACATAGAGAAAATGTCAGTATAACATGCATTCAAGGGTGTACAAGCAGGGGCGAACTTACCGTTAAGTAAAGGTTGGCAATCGCCTCGGGCCCAGAGCTACCAAATGTCCCCAAAAAAGGTTCCCAAAAGTATATGAATTGTATTTAATGTATTCTTCTTAATGCTTTTTGTTTGACCACAATATCCCCATCAAAGTTTTAATATTCAGCATACTGACTGTAAGAGACTGTTGTGGTTTTGTGTTCATGGAAACATGGCTCAACAACAATGTACCGGACTGCGCCATTCAGCTCGACGAGCTAACAGGTAACGAGGGAGGTAAGACCCGCGGCGGCGGACTTTGTGTTTACATCAACAATGTGTGGTGCCACGACACTGTTGTGGTTTGCAAACCCAGCTCACCCCTGGTGAAGTTCATGACTATTAAGTGCCGGCCGTTCTACATTCCGAGGGAATATACAGCCATACTTCTAGTTGCTGTATACATCCCCCCCAGCTCCAACAACAACAACAGGAGTGAGGCACTGAATGAACTGTACCAGCACATCAGTGACGAGCAGATAGCCCACCCAGATGCTTTTCTCATCTCGGCTGGAGATTTCAACCACGCAGACCTAAAAAATGTTGGCGAAAATACACCAACACATAGACATTCCAACTCGGGGAAACAACACACTGGACTTTGTTTACACCACCCAGAGAGGATCCTACAAAGCCCTCCCCCATCTTGGTGCCTCAGACCACATCACTATCATGCTAATGCCTGTACAGACCACTCATTAAAGTCACCAAACCAGTTTACAAACAGATACAAGTGTGGCCAGAAGGCTCATCAGAGGTACTTCAAGACTGCTTTAACACCACTGACTGGAATGTTCAAGCAGGCTGCCACATACAACAATCTCCCTGCTAAATGAGCTGAACGCCTTCTTCACTCGCTTTGAGGCACAAAACGACACCACTGCACAGAAGACTCCACTACCTCCTGGCGACCAGGTGATGACGCTGTCCCCAGACAACGTGAGGATATCCCTTAACAGGATCATTGCACGCAAAGCTCCGGGTCCTGACAACATTCCTGGGCGTGTGCTAATGACAGTGCAGCAGAACTCACTGATGTCTGACATTTTCAACATCTCGCTGAGTCAGGCTGTTGTCCCCACATGCTTCAAAGCCACCACCATCATCCCAGTCCCAAAGAAGTCATCTCCATCCTGCTTCAATGACTACCGTCCAGTTGCACTCACTCCTATTCTCATGAAGTGCTTTGAACGGCTGGTCATGCACAACATCAAGTCTGTCCTCCCCCCCTCTCTGGACCCCTTCCAATTTGCAAATCGGTCCAAGCGCTCGACCGATGATGCCATCGCCACTACTCTCCATGCTGCGCTCACTCATCTGGACAAAAAAGACTCATACGTCAGAATGCTGTTCATAGACTTCAGTTCAGCATTCGACACAATCATCCCTCAACAGCTCACTCACAAACTGTTCCAGCTGGGTTTAAACACTTCACTGTGCAACTGGCTGTTGGACTTTTTGACTGAGAGACCTCAGGCAGTACGGGTCAGCAGTAACACATCTAGCACTATCACACTGAACACGGGGGGCCCACAAGGATGTGTACTTAGCCTCCTCCTCTACACCTTACTGACCCACGACTGCGCACCATCACACGATTCCAACCTCTTCATCAAGTTTGCGGACGACACAACTGTAGTGGGTCTCATTAGCAGAGATGAGACAAACTACAGGAGTGAGGTGAGCAACTTGGCCAGGGATTGTTTGACAACAATCTCTCTCTGAACGTGGAGAAGACGAAGGAGATTGTTGTCGACTTCAGGAGAGCGCACACTCAGCATGCTCCTCTGACTGTCAACGGTGCGACCGTGGAGAAAGTGAGCAGGACCAAGTTCCTGGGTGTGCACATCACTGAGGACCTCTACTGGACTAAAAACACCACAGCACTGGCCAAGAAAGCACAACAGAGGCACCATTGAGAGCATCCTGACCAGCTGCATCACTGTGTGGTATGGCGCCTGCAACGCGTCCTGCCGCAAGAGCCTCCAACGCATAGTGAGAGCAGCTGAGAAGATCATTGGTGTCTTTCTCCCCTCCCTCCAGGACATTTTTGGTACCCGTCTCACCCGCAAAGCCCTCTGCATTGCAGGTGATCCCACCCATCCATCACACAGCTTCTTCAGTCTGCTGCCATCAGGGAGGAGACTTCGGAGTCTCCAGGCCAGGACCAGTAGACTGAAGGAGAGCTTCACACTTTACGGAACATTGGACTGCTCACCACCTCTTCAGTATTGGTCTGAGCCTCCTCAAATACCTCTTAAGTCAATTAAACAAGACTGCTATCTTTGACACTTTAAAACAAACTAATAAGCTTTTTGCACTACATTACATCTGCACTGTTGTTACTTCAATCTGCACTGTTGTTTATTTAATCTACACTGTTGTTTACTTCATCTGCACTGTTGATTATTTTTATCTGCACTGCTGCTTATTTCACTGGTTTGCACATTTATCTCGGTTACATATCCATTGCTTGTAAGTTGTATTGTGTATATATAGAGATGTTGTATTTATCTGTAATTTGATATATTTTTTGATATATGTTTATTCTATGTTATCTGTATGCACCTAGGGTCTGAGAGTAACACAATTTCAATCCTCCATTTGTATGTACTGTACGTAAGGCAGAATTGACAATAAAGCTGACTTTGACTTTGACTTCAAGTTGGTGTCCCCCATTCTAGAGGATAATGTGCTGGTCACAACACAGAGAGCACAGAGTTGTAATGACCAACGACCAAAACATCTGTCAAACAAAGGCCGGTGTGCTTTTGGTAGGACAGGGCCAGTTAAAAGGTAAAAGTGATACGTTTAATTTTTGAGACAAAATGGGCAGGGGCTCCCGTTCTTAAACAGAAGGCTCTGTTTTAGAGAGAATGCATATCTTGGCTGCCAAATTATTAAGCTCCATCGAAGGGCATCTTAGTTTGAAGGATCCTTGATAGGTAGACTTTGTTTTGCATTTAGCCTCTTTTGAAGGACCCAATTACCCACAATCCTTTGCACAAATTGCAAAAACATTGCTGGAAACGAGTCACTGCTGACTTAATTTCGCCTTAATTTCATTATGAAGCGTAAAAGAAAATCTTTCATTTAATATCAAATTTCTTAACTGGGTTCTTAGTTTTTGAGTAGGCTATAATTAATATTTGCAATTTGCAAACCTCTGGGCTTAAAGCTGTAAGCTTAGAGCAACTCAATATTACAATCTTTCAAAGTTAGTGTAAAAAATCAGCATTGTTTGATTTTTATATGTTGGTCAGTTTCTGAAATCTGAACAGGGTGGAGTCATAAAACCTTTTTTCAGAAACGTTGCTAACAACAGAAACAGAAAATGTGTAGCCTATATGTGAATGGCTTTATTGGGCAATAAGCTGTATTAAAATACATTGGATCTTACGTACATCACGAATATGTTAATTAACAAAATCCTGTATGTCTTTCTCAAAGTGATCTTATATTTGCCCTATATGATTAATAAAACTTTTTTGTTACCGCCTCCATGTGTATTATGTTAGTAACAAATGAATGTTCTATTTGTACATCAAATGTTTTTTTTTCCAAAAGCAATCCATCATGTGTCAACAGTATTTGTTGCATAAGTTAAAGTGACGTTTTTGTTCTAGTCTAACTGGATTCCTTGTTTTTGAGTATAATTAACCACGTATCTGATTTTGATGACAGCATCTCAAAAAAGTTGGGACAGAGCCATGTTTACTATTGTGTAGCACTCTCACCTTTAACGACAGTTTTATACGTCCGTAGCTCTCATCTGGAGGGTCGCAGATTCTTGCATTTCCTGCCTGAAGATGAAGGCAGGGGCGCTGCATACCCCCAAAAATGTAGAAATGACTTATGCCACCAGGCTTGTGCCTTATGCCCACCCCAAAGAATTGTATAAGGAAGTATATACCCACCAGTTAGTGTTTCTTGAGGATCCTCAAACAGAGATGAAGAATATAAATATTATAGTTAGACATGACAAAAACATTAAATTCACCAACACAAGTAAAACCTTCTAAGACCATAATACCACGTCGCCATGATGGGGAAATGGCGGAAACGACAAAGACATTGTGTGAGAAATGCAGGGAAGCCATGAAAAGGTGATACCATAGGCTAGGAGAGGAAGGTTTCAATAAGCCACATAGAGACGGAGGCCACGATAGGCCGCATGATACGCATGATAAGTCTGCTCTTTACCTTGTTTACTTTGTTTTTACTGTTGCCTTTTGTTAGTTGAGATAATGTGTGCTTACTAACAACATGTGTTTCCAGTATGTCCCTGATCTCCACCGCACACAGCTTCTCACTAAAAATGCAAGGCACGACGCGTTCCCTCGTATGTGCGTCACATTCACATCTAATCTCCCACACCTCTGTCTCTCTCTCTCTGGGTCTCTGGAACTGCCAGTCGGCTGTGAACAAGGCTGAATTCATCCATGCTTTTGCTACCCAGTCTGATATTCACATTCTAGGTCTTACTGAGACATGGATTCGTCCTGAGGACACAACCACACCTTCATCACTTTCAACATGCTCCTTGCATGCACTACACCCACACTGCCACCAGTTTATTTTAGACGTAACCTTCGCTCCATCTCCCTTGGCACCTTATCTGCTAAGGTGGCATCTTCTCTTCTCTTATCTTGATGCTGACACTGCTACTGACACCTTATGCATCCTGACACTTACATCCTGTCTAGACAACCTTTGTCCTCTGTCCTCCAGACTAGTGTTGTAGTACTTGAGACCAGTCTCAGGACCATTTTTTAATGGTCTTGGTCTTGTCTCAGTCTCGACTGTCTTTGGTCTCAGACTTAGTGGTCTCTGGATTTTATTTCAAGACCACAACTGTGGGAATTACACTAAATTGCTGGCGCATTGTCTGATTTATCATTCATGTGATTGGATGTAAAACCTCTGGCTTTAAAAGCGTTCACCACTTGTTCCTTATTTGATTCTTCTGTTACTTTTGTTACTCTTACTGCTGGTAAGAGAAGAATGGGGGATTGTTTTAAAGAAATTTGTCAACAAAATGAATACACACAAAGGCCCACAATATCCAAGATGTGATTGCAAAAAATGTACTTGTATCTTGTTTTTTTGTTTTATAACATCTGATGTGATATTGATTTTGTATAATTATTCAATAAAACTTTGAGTTAATAAGTGACTTAAAGGCGCAGTTTGCGGAAATCCGCCGCTAGAGGGCGCACGATTAAAACAACAACAATGCCGTAGCTTGATGATGCTGTGAAGGAGCGTGGAATTATGGGATCTGTAGTCTTCACCTCCACCGCTGGCCATTAATCAAACGGGAATGAGAAATTGTTGTCATGCGGTTTCTACGTCAGTAACTAAGGCGGTATCTAAGGGTAATATGACGCCATTGACAGGCGACTGCACAGCCCCGTGTCACAGTTTAGAATGGCAATTTTCTCACGATTTACAAGTATTTGGAAACATTTGAGATATTGTAAGTAGGGCCTACTCAGCTGAACAAAATATATAACACCCCGCCTAGTGGTTTTTGAATATTTTTCTGCAAAAATTTTACAAACAGTATCTTTAAAACCTCCAAAATAACTAGGAGCAACATCAATAAAGTGCTAAACATGTGATTCAAGAAAACCATTCTAAATAAAATCCTCCTGCTCTCCCGGCTCCACTGTCTCGTCCGTGGCGGCCGACTGGTTCCCCTGGCTCCCGGCGTTCTCGTGGCCCCCTGATCCCTAATGTCGGGAGCATCGTCCTGGAGGCTTCCCCTCCCCGGTTGTTGCTTCCGTAAAGGGGGAGTATTGTCACGGTCCTGTCTGCCTCTTACTGTTGCTCTGCCTGTTTCTCCTGTGTTTAATGATGGGCGCTTTCAAAACACTTCTTCATGAAGCTTTGAAACCTTTATGAATCTTTTGATTTGAATCATTTGCTTCGGAGCGCGAATCAAACTGGCCAAGTCACGTGATTTCAGCAAACGAGGCTTCGTTACCTCATCACTATTCGAACACTCCATCACCACTAGGTGGTGTCGATTTAAAGGTGTATATATGCAGTGTTTTAAACTGATGAACTCATGAAATCTAGATATAAAAATAAATAAGCCATGGCCAGATGTTGTGGGTTATAAAGTAGGGGAGCACAGGTCCACAGTGTCATTGCAGATGCAACAGTTGAAGTACAGAGATACTTTAAGACCCCTTATGTTAACAGGGCAAGTGATCCACTCGAATTTTGGGCAAAACACCAAATCTTTTTCCCACATCTCTTCGCTATTGCCCAAAAATACTTGTCAATACCAGCAACATATGTGCCATGTGAACGAGTGTTTTCTAAAGCAGGAGAGATTTTGTGCAAAAAGAGAAATCGTTTAAATGCTATAACACTGGAACAAATTCTGTTTTTGGATAAAAACTTATAATGCTATTTTGCTGTTTTGTTGTCACTTTCTCTCACAGACTCGCAAGGTAATTAATTTGTTGTTTTTTAACAATTTGTTGTCTTTTACATGGGATTCACCAACAGGTGTCGCTAGCATGTGCTGTTTCGAACGCTTCGAAACTGTGAACCATTTTGCGAAGCAATTGGTTCGGTTGATTCGAAGCATTGAAAAGCTTTGTTTCTCCCATCATGCTCCCTCACCTGTTCCTCGTCTCCCATCAACCTTACCTGTCAGCAATCCCCTCATCACCAGGACCATTCTTATACTCATCACTGTGCCCCAGGTCTTTAGTCTTTGTTGTTACACTGCTTTGTCTCTATTTGGATATAGATGTATTAAGAGGTGTTAATTGGTAATCCTCCCCATCTGTGGCCGTTACAGGGATGTGTTGCTACAATTTAAAACAAAATGGTGATTTATTTTAAAGGTCATGTCATGTTAAAGAGCAAAAATGTTTGCTTTACCTAAGTACCTACTCACCTATACATACTTAAAGTTGGTACCTACCAACCAACTTACACTCTTCAACTTGTAAATATCACAGTAATGATAACAACTATATTAACGTAATAAAATCTGTGAATATCCCTTAAGTAATTTTTTTAGTTGGACATAACAAAAAAAACTGTAAAAGAAGCCAGCATTTAGTAAATACATGAAAACTACAACTAGCACCTTTAACCCTCAGATTGTCTTAGAGGACTAATGTGACCTTCGTTGACAAATTTGTAAATACTGGCATTGGCACAATTACGGCTCAATGAGTAAAGTAACACACAAGCACAAGCACCACTCTTCTGAACAACGGTAACTGCTTAAAAAGCCACAAACTTTTGAGCAAAGATAAATCAACAAAAATCACTAACAATACACAAAACCAATGCAAGTGAATACGTACCGTCGCTGTTCGGTTAACAATATTCTTCAACATATCTTCTTTTGTGTTCAGTGGAAGAAAGAAAGTCATACAGGTTTAAAATGACAAGAGGATGAGTAAATGTTGACAACATTTAACAGAGGAAGTGATGAAGATTTGCCTGCTGGAAACAAAGATGTGCTGCTGATGTAAAGATTGGAACTGACGGCATCACTGTCCTCAATATTAATATAACTGTATATAACTGTCCTTATAATTGATAGTCCAGTATGAAATAAAACTACACTGTGAAAAATGTCTCTAGAAATTACAGTATTACTGGCAACAATTTGCCAGTAACTTGCTGTAGATTTATATTTATCCAATTTATTGGCAACAGTTTGTTCAAAGGTAAATGAACATTAAACATTAACAAGTCTTTATCTTAACAGAAACACACGTGTCTTATCGTGAATCAACAACTCGAGTGATTGAAATCCCAGAGCAGCTCGGATGTATTACTCATCGGCAGGCGGTGATAAACAGCGACCTCTCTCGGCATAAGCCGTATGGCTGCTATAGCCACATTTCCACAAAGTAAGAGTTAGCGTGTGGAAACAAAACATTTAAGATATCACAAACATTGAATTTTTCTGTATATGAAATTTAGAATAATAATTGAAGTCATATGAACCATGAAGTCATATGAACTATGATTTTATTATAGTTGTACGTTGTAAAATGTTGCAACCATGCAGATGAATTACCATTTGTATCACCACAGCTTTACAACAAATGCCATGTCTAAACTAAGTGTCTGTAACATAACCAATATTCATATATAACTCCTGCATAACTACAGCAAAATCTTTTACAGTGTAACTTTTAAATTAAGCAAATATAGCAGGAGAATTTCAAAAAAGAAAGACAGATGGAGACATGGATCAAAGAATTTTACTTTGATCCGAGACATGTTCAACTGTATAATTTCAACTTTTATATTTGAAAGTGTTGTTAAAATAGGTGCAATAAATCCACAATTCTAAATGTAAAGAGGGCCCCCCTGTGTCCAAACATGAACGCATCCTCGTACAAAATGACCAACATATACAAAATTATTATGGTTTTAAAAAGAAGTTAAACCGTGATAACTCAAATGAATGATGGTTATGTTACAGACACTTAATTTAGACATGGCATTTGTTGTAAAGCTGTGGTGTGACCCTGGATCACAAAACCAGTCTTAGGCCTATTGGTCAATTTTTTGAAATTGAAATTTTTACATCATCTAAAAGCTGAATATAAATATTGATGTATGATGACGTAGCCTATCTATTGTTGGTTTGTTAGGATAGGATAATATTTGGCAGAGATACGACTATTTAAAACTCAGGAATCTGAGGGTGCAAAAAAATCGAAATATGGAGAAAATTGCCTTTTATGTGGTCCAAATGAAGTCCTGAGCATAGCATATTACTCACAAAAATGCAGTTTTGATACATTTACGGTAGGAAATTTACAAAATATATTTATGGAACATGATCTTTAACTTCATATCATGATTTTTGGCATAAAAGAAAAATCGATCTTTTGACCCATACAGTGTATTTGGGCTATTACTAGGCCTACAAATGTTGTCGTGCTACTGCGTTGTGATCCAGGGTCACAAATGGTAATTTATCTGCATGGTTGCAACATTTTACAACAGCTATAATAAAATCATGGTTCATATGACTTAAACTATCATTCTGAATCTCATATACAGAAAAATCACAATGTTTGTGATATCTTAAATCTTCTCTTACTTTATGGAAATGTGGATATGTAGCTGCTATACGGCTTATACGCCGAGAGAGGTCGCTGTTAATCACTGCCTGCCGATGAGTAATACGTCCGCTGCTCTGGGATTTCAATCACTCGAGTTGTTGATTCAAGGCACGTGAGTCGTACTGTTCTCTGTGCGCTTCTCAACCTTTATCGTGGGCTTTTGTAGTTTTTGAGCGTGAAGGATGTTCTGATTTACATGAAAAAGGCTGTGACAGTGACCGCAACGTGGACTACCCTTGAGAGGGTCTCAAACACAGCGCACTTCAGAAGTTCAGCTTCAACTTTAGAGGATCAACTTTCTGTCGCTTATGTTTTGCCGAAATCAGACAGCGAGAGCCACTATCGCTCGGGGCTCCGCGCTGGAGATGGAGATACGGAGAGGAAAATTCAGACAAAGTGTTTTCATGGAAACCCCTCAGGTACTTAAGACCATTTCATCCATATGAAGCGGTGTAGGCTACTGTAGTTTAAATGCGCTGGTGATGTACTGATAAAAACAGGACAAACTATATTACAGAACGTCTAGTGAATTTAATGGTCATAGTGGGAATTGTAGTGTTTTTGGATGGAAACTGATGGAGACCCCATTGGTTTCTGATAATGTGTGGGGTTCTATTTGGTAGGATGGTACCTAGCAAATGGAAACTAATAGAACAGCATAAAATATGGCCCGAAACACAGTACATCAGAGAAGTTTGTAATAGTTTAAATGGTAAACAGCTGATGGATATATAATGGTAATGTATTTCTAATGGAGAATTGTATAATATTGTTTTATTTTCAGCAGGCTAGACTGGCTGTTATTAGATTATATATCAATATGGCATTGCTGAAATACTTGAAGATTTAGTATTGTCTCCCAGTTTCACTGTTTTTACAAAACATTTACATGATAATAAAAGCAAGTGCAGAAGACTATTGTGGATTAAACTGGAAAACAATCTACAAAATATTATCAACAAGGAAAGGAAAATTGTGTACTTGTGTTCTTACAAAGAAATGGTTTCATTGATACACATGTTATTATCCAGCATTGCATTAATCCTTTGCATTTTGTTAAAGAGAAAAGGTTCTATAACATCTGTATATGATTATTCTGGAGTGGGTTGAGTTAAAAGAGAACTTTGCCTAACCCCTCATTATTTTTATACGTAGCTCGCTGTGGTGAGATGGAAAGAAGCAAGAATGGAGTGTGACTGTTGGATGCTTAAGTGTCCCAGTTGCAGCTTAGGGCAGCTGTGCCTGAACTGAACGTTTTGTTTGGAACCACAGTCTTTGTTTCGGTGTATAGCTTGCTGACTATGTGGAATGTTTTCATTTTGCAGAAGTATTTGTTGAGCATGGGGATTTATATTTATGTGAAAAAGAAATAAGTTTTGTCATTATTTTAGCAACATGAAAAGTAGAGATGTTGTCCTGGTTGGTGGTAAGTAAAAGTCACCGTGTCACTGGATCATTGGTTGTTTACAGTCATATCTCTGTGGATACTTAAGTTGTTTACCAGTTCAAAATTGCACAACTACCATTTAGTTTCAGTAGCCAGAGTTGATAGCTACTAGATGGTCAGTTAAAATGGTTCTTCTCTTACCTTCTTTAACCTTATAAGCTCTGGAGGGTCCACTTGATGTTCTGTTTGCACAGCTGGAATGGGATTTTGCATGTCTTGCAAATGAGTGGACTTGCCTTCCAGTCCCTTTCAGTGTCAGTCAGGTAGCACTCTAACAATTACACATTTAAAACTCAGTCCCTCATTTAAAATGCATGGTATTTCACTAAGGTCATTGTATGCTTTGGTAAAAAGCCTTTAGTGTCCCAGTTCCCCAGTGACATCATATTTCCTCCATATTGAATGTGATAAAGTCTGCTGTTTGCTATCTTTACCAAGACTGCTGATTGGAAATCAATATGGCATTTTAAAGAATTTCCTAGAGATTTTTGATTCTAACCATGTGTACAAAGTGGGTTACCTAATGGAACTTATATAGTGCCCCAGTTTCCAGTAATAGAACTGCAACAGACCGTGTCCGAATAAAGCTCAGGTGAATGAAGCAATTAGACTGAGGGGTAAGGAGAAAGAAGATGGCAGGATCAGTTAAGTGGGATTTAATACGGCAAAGGGAAAATTGGCTCAGCCTCGCAGACCTTGCGTAATGCCAGTGGATTTTGTTTTTGTTTAATGCCAAGTCCTCTTGCTACCTGAAAAGTATGCATAGAAAACAGACAAACAAGCGACTTTAATGTTCTTTAGAAACAAAATTTTAACAGTTGCACTCAGTTTTAACTTAGTTTGTCTTTGTCAACCCTGTTGTTGTCTAAATCACACTGTCATCTACACTGTCATGCTGAGTAACATAGCTTTACGAATATTACACTAGAACTATGATCATTTTTACATGTGGCTAGTTTGCATACATTCTTTTGGTTTGCATTTTATTCTTTTTAAAACATGGTCCTTGAAACCACATCGCTTGCCTGCTGAGGGATCCTGCCACATATAGAAGGCAGTTAAAAGTGATGTAGGTTACACACCAGCTTTCCAGACACACCCTTCTACCCACACTGCCTGCTTATTTCCTAACAAAAATCCTACAGAATACACTCACTTCTGAATTGTTCTTGATAGTTTTTTTTTAAGGTAAAAATGTCATGGAGTAAGTTTTCACCAGCAGACAAAGTTTGCACAAAGTTGCTGCTTTTCCAGATGATTCAGTATTTTTATGATGCTGTTTTCTCCATTGACGTATCTCCAGCGTATTTACTTTAAGCGCTTCTCCATATACAGATGCACTGAAGCTTTCTTATAGACATACCAGCTGTTATATTAAAATTAATTAGGGATACATCGATATGTAAATTCTTTAACAGGGAAGCCAATATCTGATAGATTGGCCGATATATTAATATTAGTAAAATTTATCTGAGCCTGAAACAAAAAGTGGACAACTGCTTTTTTTTTTTAAATATTGATTATAGAAAACAAGGTAACACTTTTTTTAAGGTACCAAGCCTAATTTCTTAGGCTTTATGACGTTAACAAATTCTTTAACATTTAAACTTTTCATAATGTTTATTTAATGAACAAATTATAGATGTTCTTCTAATAAAACCCAGAAAAGTGTTCTCAACGGCCACAAGTCTAACTGGTCTCAAGACATAAAACATTCAGCCAGAGGAAATTATTAAAAAAATTATCGACTTTAATATATTGGCCTGATTTTTATAATATTATTATAAACGAGAATTTATCCTATATATATATATATATATATTATATAACATATTTTAATACATGAAATCATTAGGGTTGTTTCGATACCCGTATCGAAAATGCCACCAATACCACATCAAATTCTGGTATTGGCGAGTACTTGAATCCATGTACTGATCTGATACCATTTTCTTAAACAGGACCTAGTTATACCTGCTAGCTTTGCTTCTTCTTCGCTGCTCAGAATGCAATCACAGGAAGTTGTGATCTGTCGTCACAAGCAACCACTGTTTAGAGCAATAAAGAAGAAATGAAAATGTGCTAGCAGTATGTCGCTGTTTGGCAGTATCCAACCAGCCAGTAAAATTGCGATTTAAGAAAAATAAATAATATTACGGTCAAATGTCTGTCAGATAATAAAAATACTCTAGTTTACTGTATGTATTTGCTCATGTTTTATTAAGGAATGCAACCATTTCCCCTTCAGCATATTAGAAGAACGTCCCAGCCTGAGAGAATAATAGGGAATCTTTCAACACTGAGGCCCTAAAGTTCTCCTGGTCCCTGGCAGATTGCCCTGTTAAAAGGAACCAGGGAAGAGGATAATCATCCACCCTCTGTTGTAACAGAAGCCTCACTCATTTTAATATGCCAAGCACTCTTGAACTGTGAGCGCCGGAGAGAGTCGTGTTGAGAGTTGTTTGAATTTTGTATGTAAAAGCGAGAGGATGTTTGAGTTTAAGTAGCAAAAGTATTTAAGGAGGTTTTTTTGTATCCTCTTTGTTTGTTTTGCTTTGCAAATCCAAGAAGCATATTGGCAAAAACCTTCTAGTAATGGGAACAACATCCTGTGATTGTGCAGGGCCCAAGATATTAGTGGTAAGGAGGCGTGATGGGAAAATCACATTCAGTAGAATCTATTTAATAATTCCTCACAAAAAAGCTGTGAACTGTGAATTCTATTACTTTTCTTATTATGTTCCTAATCTGCACTAAATGATCTCTGTACTCTGTTTGGTTTATTGAGATGTGCATATGCTTCTGAGTAGCAGCAATTTGCAAAACAAGAGTGTTCATGTCAGAACTCAACTCAAGCTTTATTTATAAAGCACTTTCAACACCATGACTGGAACCAAAGTGCTGTACAGAATAACAAAAAAAATAAAGAAATGTTTTTTTTTTTTTTTGACAGTATAACATACAAACAGATGACAGTATTCTCATTCTGTTGCTGTCAGTGTTTATATCTAGGGCTGTGTATTGGCAATGGCCTTGCAATACGATAAATATCACAATAGATGAGTCGTGATTGTGCATATTTCGATATGATACATATTGCAATATATTGCAATCGTTTTTACAACAACTTGCTTTGGACCACCTGGGGTATTTTTTAACATCCCACCATAATCCATCGCATACCTGCAGACACCATTATAGTTTCTATTAAAACCAATTAAATTCCCATTATAACCATACATTTTTCTATTGTGTCACAACCCATGAGATGGATCGAATGCATGTTTTATGTGCGCTCTTAACATGCGGCTGCGCATCTTAAAATCAAGGCACGTGATTTAAAAAGATGTATCGATACAGTTATATACAATTACTTTATTACAATAAATTATTGCGATAGTTTGCTGTATGGATATTTTTCCAAAGCCCTTGGTAATTTGGGCACAGCATTTTGGCATTGACTTTGCTGATAACATTCTTCTATATTGGCATGTTTCCTTTTATTAATGAATAGAGGCTCAGATGTTCACAACAGCAGGATGTCAGACAGTTCAGGACTAGATCTCAAGCTCAAGGACATCAAGATGTCCACTCTTATCTTATCTCACTTGTGCAAAGCTGACATGAACATTATTCATACCACTGAACACATAAACTCTCTTAAACTTATTAAGGTTAGTAATGTCTCCTGGCTTGCGTTATGACCAGTTAACACTGTTCTGTTCACATCGGTTAGAAGTTAACAGGTAAAAGATACCTTAAAGGGTGAGATGTAGTTTGGATGTTTCTTTTGTTTTTTTTATCTGTTTCTGTGGAGTGTGTTCAGTAGAATACCTTTTTTTGTACAGTGCATTTTACAATATATACATTTTTCCAGTATAGCTTTACAATGAAGAGTGCCTTACACTGACAATGGGGACAAGGGCATGTTAAAGTGCTAGTTCACCCAAAAATTGTCATTTCAAAACCTGTATGACTTTCATTCTTCCGCAGAACACAATAAGAGATATTTTGAAGAAAGTTGGACAAATAGTTACGAATTGTAGTGAGATTGTGTTGCCAGAGACTTTGGGGAAGAGACTGAACACTTATAGAAAATGAAATGGGAGACAAATAACGCTCTATTTGGCAACTGTACAATATTAAAAACCTGTTGGTTGTATTCTGTTCAGTCGTTTGTGCAGTGTTAACTAACTGAAACTGGAAGTTCTTCTGTACCAGTTGTTTACATCTCCCAAAGTGGTCTATACTGTCATCCATTGCACAAACACACAGATAGGCAAATCCATTTGCTAACTAATGCTAAAATCACTCCCATATGTTTTTTCATACTGTCCCCTCAGCAGCAGTCAAAAACAAAACTTCTCATGAGAATAATCCTCATGAGATCCTGGAGTTAACCGTTTTTCCTGTACTTTAAATTGACGGGTTTATGTTCTTTGCTCAAAGGCACGGATTCATTATCTAAATTACTATGGCATTCCAGAATATTTAACTTAGCTGTTTTGAGAAGAATGAGTGTTTGTCTTTTAGCCTGAGGGAACATCTTCCAGACAAGATGGATGAGTTTTGTTAACGTCATGAACCATTCTTCAGTCAGCTGCATGTAGAGTTCAGCTTAAAGAGTTCATTCATGTTTACCTGTGTCTGGAAACAGGAAGTGAGTCATCCACTGTATGTCTTACACAATGACGTGTCCCACACAAGCCTGATCTGAACAGATAAGTTGTAGTTTTGTTTAGTTAACATTACCTCAATCATTTGTGCATTAACTTGTGATGGCAAAGCTACCTTAAAACTGTATATTTATTTTGGGGGCAATATTTTGTATAACTTATTGTTGAATTTTGTAAAGTGAACTGTGACTAAATCAGACTTCTCAGTGAGCAGTATGAGAGTGTGGAGGTTGTATGTTTGTTTATTGCCTCAGCTCATTCCTCTGTAAAGCTGCAGCCGCAATAAAAAGTGATGAAAAATACAGCAATGTGGCATTCTGTCATGCTACACTGGTACTTGTTTCTGGAAAAGCATTTTAAAAACTGCTGTCACGCCACTAAAAATGTAGAAAATATATATTTATTCTGTTATTTCCCACCACTGTGTCTTGTGTCGTGATATGTTTATTCTAAATGTTCACACAGTTTGATTCGAATGCACTTACAGCAAGTATGTTTGAATCTAAATGTAGCAGTGAAACTGTAAACAGTTTGAAAATCTCATTGGTTTTACCCAGTGGACCTGATGGCATCTAACACTTTTGCCTCATTCACACGACTTTCTGTTCATCCATGAGATTCGGCCTCCTTGTGTGCCAAGAGCATAGCATTGTTCACACACAAATGATCGAGTGATGACGGCCACAGCTGTCTCACACAGGCACTGTACGTCATCGCTGGACATGTAACAGTGTTTGTGAATGACTACTTCTATAACGTCTGTGAAAAACACTCAGGCTACTATGTAAAACACTCATATTGACATGGGACATTTGTTAATAATGTGCTAACCTACCACACAGACACATGACACCTATGAACTTTTCCCTCACAATGCTAAAAATGGCATTAATCCTCATATTCCCCACCCTGATCTGCTTTAATAGCATCTCTTCTGTTAAGCCAGTATTTGGTTATTTTTATTCCCTAGCGACAAGATTAAAATGTTTGCGTTTTGTAGCGCTGTTTGTTTTCACTGACCCTCTTGCTGTACACTAGCGGTCAAAAGTTTTGGGACACTTACTCACAATTTTTTTCCACATTTTAGAATAATAAACTCAGGGAACTGGGAATTATGTTGTAATTTAAAAAATGCGAAATAAATTATAATATGTTATTTTTTATTGTCTTCACCTTTCGACTGGAATTTGCGGAAATGTTTTTATGTAATTTTATCAAGCAGCTTTTTGAGGTCTCACCCTGAGATGCTTTTTAAACAATATTAAAGGAGTTTCTTATCTATTCTGTGCTCTTATTGGCTGCTCTTTCTTCATTATTCAGTTATCCATTTAAAAAAACGTTTTTTTATTAATTTAAATGTTAGTTTTGTTATGAAAAAACATGTATGTTTGAAAAATATTTTTTTGTCTAATTAATCAATTAAAACAATTAATTTTGACTAATTTCACATATCTAAGCAAACACCTCAGATCAATTTCTTTTTTAAATAATGTGAAAAATTTCGCTCAAGTTCAGTTAAGTGTCCCAAAACTTTTGACCGCTAGTGTAGGTTGTCTGTCTGTCAATGGCTGGCTTTGACCAGGGTCATTTTTAAAGTGTGTTGTAGTAGTGAGAGTTCAAGGTTGTGTGGTTGAATGTGTTTTATTCAGTGCTGCATTATTTAAATTGCATTGCTGCTGTGTCTGTAAGCCCCTGTAAAATGTCTGTGAGGATGACACAATGGAACAAATTAGTCATTTGTGTAGTAATGAGTTGCTTTCTGCTAAATTAATAAATGTAGTAAAGGTCTGCTGGCATGTTTCTTGGTGGACTGATTGAAACATGTACACTTTGACTCTTTAAAACGACTAAATATAGCAATTTGTGTAGAATTTGTAATTTCCACAGGCTTGTTATTATTATTACTATTAAAAATTATATACTTTACTTTAAAATGCTTTTTAAAATGACAGATTTTCTTCAGTTCCCCTGTCACATTCAGAATATTTTTATCTGTGCCATTGACACACTTTCTGGCACAATTTTAGAAATCCCTCTCATGAGCTAACCAGTCCTCTTTAAAAGGCACTAAATTTACTCTGATAATAAGGTGATAAAGGTGTGTGTGCTTGTGAGAATTATTGCATCCCCAGTCACCAGTATGGGAGTTTTTATGATGTCAGAGGGGGCGGACTAGTTTCGCAATGTACAGTGTAAAAGGTGAGAAATCCGTGTGATGTTTTGTCAAACTGACTCATGTTGGATGAGCTTTGTCAGGCTTTCAAAGTAAGAGGGACCTGACTGGACCATTAATCTGGTAATATATATCTAGCCCTCTGGGGCTTGATGGTTAAATGCTCATCCAAAAAATGAGAATTCCCCAGAATCCCCACTCACAGCTTAGGTGTATATGACTTCCTTTCTTGCCTTTGCTATATGTCCTTATATGGGCCCTTGCATGTTGATGCCCAAAAAGCACAAACAGTAATCATGAAAGTAATCCAAATGACTTCAGCAAGTTAATGTGTTTTAAAGTGAATTTTCATAACTTGTCATTTATTTAGCGAGACCGAAATGTCAAATATGGCGGCACTTCAAATCTCATGGTTCTTGAATGTCTTGTGGCTAAATATTTTACAACTAGTTATAAGACATGCAGGGATCTCTCTCCTAGTCCCTAAAATATAATATCACTTACAAACTGTTTCAGGGGGATTTTTTTTAAGTCCTCATCCCTAATGTTTTTTTTTAAGAACAGTTTTACCCCCACTGTTACATAGAGTACAGTGTGCCAAGGGGTGGCTTTAGACAGATCCACATGGAACCTGTATCTGCAAAAATCTGAAGCTAGAATTCTAAGTGTGACACTATTTATTAGAATAGTTATTGTTGGGATATTTATGTAAGAAAACCCTAAACACGGGTAATATGTATTGTTTTTACAGTTGGTCAACTTCAAGATGTTTAAAACAACACATATCTTAATCTAGACGACAACTAAAGCAAAATGAATCATATAGCCTCCTATAGTCTCCTAGAAGCTACAATCTCAGTGCTGTCAGACTCAGACATGACTTAGTGTGATGTTTTCAAACGTGATTCATCGTGTGTCTGTGGCTTTCCTGGATGGCTGTTTTTTCCTCATTGGAAAAATTGTCCCGGCATTACAGGTTTATTTGACACATTTTGCCCTAACCTAACATGGCTGTGTATATTGCTGCTTCGGTTAGTTCATGCGTTATGCAAAACCAAGATGAGACATTAAGTTAATAGTGATTTGCATTGAATGTTTAGAAGAATGTGCTCCAGATTGTCCATAAGAGGGAGACATTGTCCCAAACAATCTCCTCAATAAAAAGTTAATGACTTGTCAGCTCTAGACACCAGCACATTGATTCTGTAATAACCCCCTGACATGCGGTGGTTCAATCATATTATTAATCGACAATAATGAGCGGTGCATGAGCTTTTTCCGATCATATTAATGCATGTGGTCCCACTAAAAAGCTTTCAGTGCAATAAATAAAAATGAATTTCTCATTAACAGTGTTTAAATAGAGTGAAGTGAATTTAATCATAATTAAACCTAATCATTGAGCTATTTAGTAGATGGATTTCAAGATATATTTTGTGTGTGTTGTGTGTGTGATTCAGAAAGAGAATAGATTTGAAGGCAATGGAAAGCACCTGGGATGGGGGCCAGATCACACGGACAGCAGCTGACTTAGACATGAGCAGTCTTTCTGGGAAGTTGTGAGGCGAGAGATGCACAGTGACACTAGTAAAAGGCTCACTGCAGACACAGGAAGTTCTGGAGATCCCAAAGGACAAACCTCAGACGTGTACTTAGAGAGCCGGCCTTAAAAAGACGTTCCCATGCCTCTTTTTGGACAAAAGGAGTAGTAAAGAATGAAGATACGGGGACAACCAAGCAGTGACATCACATGTTTTGTATTTTTTCATGACTGGAGGATGTCACAATATAAAAAGAGAATTCACAATTTCTAATTATAAGAACATCATAAGTTCTTTGTGTATGTATACAGCGGCCTCTTTTTTTTGTTTCTTGCGGCTTGCATTCACAGATGGGGTTGGGTAGCTCTTTGTAGTGGTTAGCGGCTTTTCAGAGTCTTGCCCTTCCCTCTGTCTGTTTGTTTCACAGATGTGTTGTGTGTCGGGACTAAACTTCAGCCCAAATTAATTACATACGCCTATTATAATGTTGCATATTTCCAATTAACTGGTATTTTTATTCACTTATTAACAAGTGAAACTTATTTTTGGAAACCATGCAGAGGATTTGAACATTCAACAATGTTAAGTGAAGCTAATAGAACAACTATTGGAGCGTGATAACAGTGTCTATAAATCAATAGAGCTTCACTTCTGTCCGCAGATTCTGCACATGCCTGCTTTATTTATGTATCTTTTAAAACTCTTGAGTCTAATCCTAAATTCACCAAACCTTTCAATCACATAGCCACAGAGCTTAGAAAAGCATTGCAGAAAATTAACCCACACAACCAAAATATAAATTATCTTCTGCAGACTTGAAAAACAGTCTCTTTCTCCTGTCAAAGTACTTCCTTTCACTAGATTTAAGTGTACAGCAACCTGAAGTGTTGTGGTAACTTCAGTATGGCATTTCCTTACTCCACCCAGTCAAATTCCTTCTTCTTGCCACCGAAGCAGCTTTATCACCCCACACAAGAAACCATGCTGTTCTTCTATTCTTGATTGGGAACGGGAAATGTCCCCTAATGCTTCGGTACATCCGGTAAAGAACAAAAGCCTGTTAAAGGGTTACGGTTCTATTCAGTTTGCATTCTGAAGCTTCTACCTGAACATTTGAGGCTATACAGTGCATTGTCTGTGGATGTGCCAACCCATCCTGATATAAAACATGGCATTATCCTGTTATGTAACTAACTTGATTGGCATGGTAAAAATTTTTGGATTTTCGTGATTGAAGGAAAATATGGAAGGTGACAGTTACAGTTTTCAAAAGCTCTCATTCATTAAGTCATTCACCATATACATGTTGTGTTTTGTATAGACTTTGATTTGTGTCTTAAAAGGTTATTGTCAGATAGTTTTGTTAGTGATACTGTTGTTCATAATTGCTATTGACTGTGTTTGACAGATTATTTATTATAGTTTTCAGTTTACTGTTGTTTTGTCCCATGTATATATATGTATTATTCTATTCTTATTCTATGTATTATTCTATATATATTGCAACAACTGTATATCTTGCACTTGCTGCTATTGCACTTCTGGTTAGACCTAAACTGCATTTCGTTGCCTTGTACTTGTATATGTGTAATGACAATAAAGTTGAATCTAATCTAATCTAATCTAATATTACATATACTAAGACCATTTATAAATGGAGACTATAGACCACTAATGTAAATAGTTTATCCACTTATTACATAAAATTAAAAAATGTTGTTTTATTTTAATATTTAGTTTTCATGCCCATGTCCATTTAAAGACATTACAAGAGGAATGCAAATACCCCACATATGGTAGATTAAATTGCTCAGAGTCAAGACTCCTGAGTCTACTTTGTTTTCAACAACACTGAATACTATTCTGTCGGAGCCCATATTTTGTATTTTGTTCTTTCTTCTCCCAAGACTAAAGCAAAACTAAAAAAATCATGTTTTAGTGTGTTCCATTTTGTGTCATTGTCAGCTGAAAGAGACCCTGGGGTGACACGATTTGTGGCTTTGTGCATAGTACTCCATCTGTATCTGAAGTTATAATCTCTAACACTGATTTAAATGTTCTGACAGTAAATTTTCTCTAGGGACCCATCAGGGTAACACAGAACTATGTAGATTTGTAGGTATAGTCTATGTAGCATTTATTTTGGCTGGCATGTTCTTTAACAATGTAGCCACCACAAACCGCTTTGTGTCTTTGAGAGACTCACCCACTTCCCAGGCATTCACAAAAGATTCATGTGCTAAAAATGATTTTAAATGTAATGTTCATATGAAAAAAAATGCAAAAATACACCTAATGCTACTATAAACAATTCTTCGACCACAAACTGAACCATGGCATTTTAAATCATTTCAACCACTCTGAAATTGAACCATGGCATTGTAAATAATTTAGTTTATATTAAACATTGATATTGTGCTACCACATACAAGCCACTTTATGAAATATATAGTCATTCTCTATAAGCAATAAAGTGTATCTTTTTCAGTAAATTAATTTTTCTTACATGACAGGTAAATGGTCAGTTTACCACCACTTGATGACATTGGTCTTGTGTTTAAAGACTGTTTTCATAAAGGAAAGAATTCACACAAAGTGCTCTCCTCTTGTAGAGAGGACAGATGGATCTTTTGTTTCCTGTAGTTAATGTTTCTGTATTGCAGCTGTAGCAGCATGACGCCACACATTCTGAAGGCTTTTAGTATGGGTTAGTTATCATGACTTCTTAACAGCTCTTGGCATTTTGTATAAACTCATTCCCCACGTTTTCCTTCAGATTACTAGTATTTCTAGTACAGTAGCGAGAGTACCTGCGATTACTATTATGCATATGATGTTATTTATTTATGAAGGGCGTCTATCTACTGTTGTTGTGTTGTGAACTGAATGGGCCAAAGGCAGTAACGTTACAGTCAATCCACTCGCGCTGGAATGCCCTTTTGTGAGAAGGTTCTGCCAGAGCACACAGACACTCAGCACAGAGGGACACAAAGAAGGAAACAGCATGTAAATAACCCATTATACTGCAACGCTAAAGAGAAGTTGATTTATGGGGGTTTTAAAAGTCTTTGTCCCTCCTGTAGAGAGCGTTCTGGCTTGATTCGCTATTGTTGTTGGAAGGCAGACGTGAAGAAGCACGCACGCTCGCGGCAGCTGGAAGAGTTTGAGCGCCTGTTCAGCGGATCGTTTATATCATCTGTCTTTCGTTTGTCTTTATCGCATTTTTTATTTACGCTGTTTTTCTTTTATTTCTGGATGCACGGCGCTTCTGAATGTTTTTGGGGACACTCGTCATGTAAAAACCGATTTTCATGAACACGTTATACGATTTTTAGTCTTGGATCATTTTATTCCCAAACCCGCCAGTCCTTCGATAATGTTTCTTAACTCTCGGGACAGATTCATGGTTTGAAGGGGAGGAGGAAGTGCTGTGGGAGACTGAACTTTAAATCAGAAGCTGATCCCTCTTGAATGATGCCCATAGACAGACTCGCAGACATGGAGGACAAACTTCGCATTTTGGAGGACTTAAATATGATATACATTCGTCAAATTGCTCTGAGTTTAAAGGTAAAGCGATTTTTGCCTTCGTTACGCTTCACTGTTAAATGCTGTTAAAAAATAAATTTTGAAATCGATTTTATTGAAAGGGATTTACAGCGCATTCACATTATACATTTTGTCAGTGTGTTTCCTTGAAATGAAACCCATGACTTCTATATGCTGCTATTGTAATTCACTTATTGTTGTAAAGTAAATGCTGTTATATGAAATCATCAGAAAGTCATGCTGTGTGTGAATTTCCAGTTGCCATTTGTGATCCTGTTGTCTAGCTAAACACTGTGAGAGATATGTCCTATTGCATTGAAATACTTCAATATACAATTTATTTGGTTGGAAATGCAGTATCCTTAAAACCGAGAGATTTCTACAGTGGTCCTGGTCAGCAGCTGCAGTCACCCTGGTGTCTCATTGGATGAAAATGTGTGTTTGTTGTAAGACTTGTGGTTTGTGATTTTGGCATTCCGTGCCTTGACTTATAAATACCAATAGGAAAAAAGCCTACCAATTACAATACGTTATTTTGCAAGACTTCTCCGCAGAGACTTTACTTGGCAGGTCTTATCTTTGGGAACAATTCCTCAATTGATATCATCAGTGTTAACGTAATGATACCTTATTTTGTAACCCAGGCTATGAGCAGTACAGAAAGAAAACATTGCCATCCGCACGCTATACAACGAATAACCGTCATTCCTGATTTATTAAGGAGCCATTGGTTTGTGGTGTAAATTTCTGATTTATTATTAGCAGCAGGAGGGACGTGACAAACTATACAAGAAATATCAAAGTACATATCAAATGGCTTAGTTTTTACCTCCCTTGGTTAAGAAGTGAAGTTTGCCTCTTTTGTCTTGCAGCTGTTGTGTGTTATGAATGCTCAATATTTCATTTTATGACATTTTGTGTTTCAACACTGCTTCATTGCTGAGCTGAATGGGGGTTTCCATGGGTGACTAAACTGGCCTCTAGCCTCGTCTCACAGAGCATGCTGAGATCGCACCTCGCTGTTTCTGACTTCTCAGGTAGCCTGACAGCTACAAGTAGTAGGACTGCTCAGTATTTTTTTACTTTGACCCTAAATTTAAATTCTACATCTGCATTCCCCTGCGATAATAAAAGGACTTGGAGGCGCCTGCTTTGAGCTGAAGGACATCTGTGTGGATTCCTAGTGCATTTTAATTCCTCATGGTCATGCATCTCAGGGTGTGCAGTCGTGAGTTCTCAGAAGTCAATAGTTTCCTGCCAGTGTGGACTTGAAGGAGCTCCTTATGAGATCAAGACTTGTTTACTGCTATGTGGAGAAGAGAAAAAAAACATATTCATAATGTTCAGCTTAGTTAGTGTAGTGTGATCTTAACAGACACACGGTTTAGATTTTTTTCTGGCTCTATACCTGTGGTCTGTATTATAAATATCTGCATTCTAACAACATTATTGCATTTATACACAAACTCTATGGTAATTGTCAGTCAGAGGCTATATTATTTTGAGAGAATAAAGAGGCATACATGCACAAGATGCATTTTTGCATTCTAAAACCGTTAGCAATGGATGGAATTTAACAAAAAACAGGGGACCTGAGGCATGATTTTTGTATTTAACACAGTGCATGGTGTTATATTCTTAAAAAAGACTGGGACATACTGCAACCATCAAAGACGTCTGTCTGATGCATACTGTATGTACACACTATATAGACCAACAAATAAAAATAGCACAGACAGACTTGCTGCAAAACCCATCCCACCCACACGTACCCATTTGCTATATCTGTTGAGTACGTATGTCTTAATGCTTGAAATGCATAGTAGTGTACTACAGCTTGTTTTTTTGTATACACTTTATAACCTCAATGAGTGTTGGATGGCAGTAAGAGGTGAAGGCAATTGATCATTGTAATTTTAAAGATTGGTTTGAAGAGTAAAATCTCTCTTGGCTCTCTTACACAATAAAATGGCAAAACGAAGGTGAGCGTATTCTTGGCTCTGCTGCATAAACATTCCCCTCTGTGTCCTTCCTTTACGATGTCTGTGTCTCTCCTAAAATCTCCCCTGTCTCACTTTGGAGTCGTCAGAACCTTTTGTTGCTAAAATTCATGGCCTGTTTGTTGTGATGGGTGATGGGAACAGGAAATAACTGAGCTTCATCTGAGTGATTGGCTGGTATGATGTCATCTCTGCTAGCCACACAACACACAGTGCTTGACCACACATACAATAGCATGCTGTAGGTATGGGAATGCCTGTGTGAGGAGAGATTGCTCCCTCAGGCTGCTCTCAGTGTTGTTTCTTCCCTTCACGCTGGGGTTTCTGCATGAGGAGTGCTGGGTCACTTTCTCTATAATTAGTTTTGCTTGGCTGGTGATGGTATATACGTCAAATCTAAAGACTGTTGTGTATTATGTAGTACTTCATGGTAGATGTCTATCATGATGTCATTGCTATACAGATGTTTAGATTTCTCAGAAATTACATTTTTACTTTTATCATTACCTGTGCATTGTTTCAAATTTGTATGATCTTTTTTTAAGAAGGTTGTTGCTACTTTTTTCCATAACATTAAAGTAATACCTCATTGTGAAATGAAAGTTTATATAGAATCTAGATCTTGAATAAGAAACGTGTGACGCAGAATGTATTGTTTGCCATTTATCAAAGCATTTCAGTGTACATTTGTTCCAGGTGACAGTCCCACAGATGTGCTCAAGGGCATTATGATAATAGAGCAACAATGTGAACTTTGTGTATCTCGTCAGTTCCGTGTCTTCTCTACTTTGGTAACACAATCAGTAACGCAAACTGAACATTTCTAAGGCCACATCCATACAAAGCCAGAGTTTTCCCCATCCGATCAGATTTTTACCTCATTCTACAAATTATGTAAGCATGGCGTCATCTCAAGAAATAATCTGCGTTCACACAAAACTACTGCAACTGACCCAGAACAATGTAGTATACATGCCAGACCAGTATGAGGCGCTGTAATTCTGCCACAGAGATACACTAAAAACGGAGAGGAAGGCTTCAAGCATGCGCATAAAGGTTAAGGCTAGAAGGGATACAGCTAAGGCCAAATCTCATGAGATTTTAGGTAGGGTTGTTCCGATACCAGTATCGGAAATGCCACAGATACCATATAAAATGATGGTATCAGTATCGGCGAGTACTTGAATCTATGTACCGATCCAATACCATTTTCTTAAAGAGTAAATAGCTTCTGATTTCTACTTTGGTTTGTGGAGTGTCCGACAACAGGTTTATGTACATACATGGTGTTAAAACACTATTATTTCGTAATAATAAGCCGTTTTTATTAACTTACTTCTTGACTGACTCTCAAATGATTCGTTGCGCGATTCATCGGTCTAATCTCCGCCTTTCCGCTAGCATAGTCTGCTGTGATTGGTCAGATGGTCTAGTCTGCTGTGATTGGTTTAGCGCGTGTGTTCAAGTTTTCGCGGGCAGGCGGGGACTATTTCTAGAGACGTAGCTACACGGAGGTTAAAGATTCGGACAGATCACGACTCGTTCGCGTGATTCAGAGTCGACTCCCATTTTTACAACTTTGTTATTCGTTCACCTTCGGATTTACAACTTTGGCAGACTGCTTACCTTCAAACACGGCAACATTACACAATGCATGAAATGTATTGTTTATGGTCGCGTAGAATGTACTCTTTAAACAGGACCTATGCCTGCTAGATTTGCTTAACTCTGCAAATGAGAAATCACTTCTTCTTCGTTGCTCAGAATGCAATCACAGAAAGTTGTGATGTGTCGTCAAAAGCAACCACTGTTTAGAGCAATGAAGAAGAAATGAAAATGTGCTAGCAGTATGTCCGCTGTTTGGCAGTATTTCAGAGTGAACCAACCAGCCAGTAAAACTGCGACTTAAGAAAAATAAATAATATTAAATGTCAAATGTCTTTCAGATAATACTCTAGTTTACTGTATGTATTTTCTCATGTTTTATTAAAGGATCTGAAGCACATCTGAAATTAATTCTATCAATTCATACAGGGCTAGTAGTATATTCAGCTGTATACAGATACACACCCAGGTATCGGATCAGTACTCGGTATCGGCCGATACCCTGAGCACAGGTATCACAATCGGTATCAGGAAGGGAAAAAGGGTATCGGAACATCTCAAATTTTAGGTTTAGGGGGTAGGATTAAGATGAAAACAGTGCTCATCTGGCAAAATTTTGCGCCACTACCGGCCGTAGCTGTATCCCTTCTAGCCACAACGGCGCATAAACATAAGCATGTAGTCCACCACTGTTGTTGCTGTTACGTGACATAGTGGTGTCTGACTAGGGTCGAGAGGTGGGTTGATGACATCACCGTTCCAGAAAATATGCATATTGGTTGTACACACGAAAACACAAGGGTGTCGTTTTCAGATCCACTCTGGGACCCGGTTTAAAAAAATAGCGGTTTCAGGCTCCCAAAATGCCGGATTCATCTGGATGAAACGCAGATACTATACTATTTTTTTTACGTATATAGCTAAACGTGTTAATCAGCTCTTAGAGGCCGTTTATACGAGATCGTGTTCAAATGAAATTTATGCGTTTGGACGTTCGTTTACATGGAAACAGCGTTTTGGGGGACTGAAAATGCAAACTTTTGAAAACGGGTCTCAAAGTGTACGTTTTCGAAAACCATCCATGTAAACGGCAAGACTGAACTTTTTGGAAACGATGATGTCACGCACATGCTAACGTTAACTGTGTTAACGTTTTCCCAGCAAAATGTGGATTTACTGCACCAGTAAGACCAGCGGAGACACATTATTTACATTCGCCAGACTTTTAACACATATACGTTGACCTAGGGTATTAAAAGCACTTTTGGCTTATAATTGTGTATGTGTATGTGCGCAGGCAACATCAAAACATCGCCAACCAATGACCTGGCATGCATACTACAACGTTTTTATCCGTGTCCTGGATCCGTGTAAATGCAGACCGTTTTGATAACGGTGTCGTGTATGTGAAATTTAAAAAAATGCAAAGGATAAAACTTGCGTTTTTTATCGTGTAAACGTGGTCTTAGTTTCTGTTACATTTCTGTTTCATTTCATGTTTAAGGGCCCAGTAGCTCTGTTGATACAGGGATCTTTTTATACCCTCACATCAGTATATTTGCCAGGGTTCCTCCCCTCAGGTGGATCAGTGTGGTCTTTGTGCATCCAGCATAGCATGGGTGATCGTGCATCCAGCACAGCATGGGTGATCCTGCATGCTGTGGTATTTTGATGGTATGTTGCTTAATGAAATCTTAGAATAAAACTATCCTCTACTCCTACAGAAGCTGAGGTACTGAACCTTATTGTGCAAGTAAAATTGCCTCCACCCATAATCTCCTGTGGGTCTTTGAACTCCAGCCAGGAGAATGTTGAAATGTATGGGAAAGGGCAGACCTCTCACCTAACCCAGAACCCCACCGTGACCTGAATCTGCTTCGAATGATCTCCACAATTGAGCAGGTTCAGGTGCCGTGTTTCGGTTGTGGACAACAGGAAAAGTGTGGTCTCTAGATACCTTCCAAACAACTTGTTAATTACATAATGTTGGCCGTGAAATGTCACAACACCACAGGATGACCCACCAGACATTACTCACAAAATGACCTTGAAATGCTTAGCTTACTTTAGCCATTTGTTGAGATAAATGAACTCAAGTAATGAGTTTGAGCCAATGTGACTTTTCAGGGTTCAGAAGGTTAGAGGTCATCAATGTGCGCATGCCAGAGCCATTTACTCAGTTGTTTGCCTATTCATCCATAGTAAAATGGCAAAGCAAGGGCTTCTTTTCATACTGTTAGTTCAGCTGGAGAATTGTTTAAGTAGTTTTGTCATGGACTGAGGTTTCAAAATTCGGTGTTACGCACTAATAGAAGTCTTTATTGGTTTATGCTAAGAAATAGAGCGAGAGTTGACTTTTGACCACTACTGTATGCATTGCTTCATGCTTTTCGAACCCATGATTTTGGCATTGTTAGCGATTTTACTTTAAGGACTATAATGGGATTCTGTATTTCTAAGGAACATGCTGTCACTGCTTTTTTGTGAATTTTCATCGTGTATCTGTTAGGTCTTGGGACTACTCATGCTCCTCAGGCAGGGTGGGGTATCGGGAGGAGGGCACAGACTGGTAGTCAAAGAGGGCATTGTAGTTGGGCACCCACGCCTCAGAACAGCTTCTTTCGCCTCTGGCCCGGGCCCTGGTGCAGTCAGGAACAGGGCTGAATGGACACTCTGTGTGCAGGAACCAGCCAAATGCCTCGACTCAAGCCAGCTTCCTTTGGAAAACACCACCCAGAACGCAGTTTGTTAGAGGAGACAGCAAAGCTTTCACCCTGGCCCTATACTTTAAAACCTACCATGTCTTTCCTGCCCTGCTCAGGCATTCTAGATGTTATGCTTTAAGAATACAAGTCTCATTATTCTAGGATAAGACCTGCTGAATCTGTTGCTGAATCTGCCTTGTCTCAGTTTAGTTAATGGTTGTATATTTTCACACATATGGAAAAACATTCCCCTTTATTCAAGGCTTATATTTTTCATTATGACAAGCCATTCCATATCAATATATCATAAAGCACCACCCACATGTTGCCTTGTGGACCCCACCACAATCTGTTACAGACGACAATGAAAAATACACAGTGGCTTTGTGTTGCATTATATCACATTTCACTTCAGTTTGTTTGTGGAAAACGACCACTATACAAGATTTGTTTCCTTAATGTATTTGTGTAGGGCAGTTGATTTTTTTGTGAGTTTCTGCTCTCATAATTTGGTTGATAATATCAATACAAACTGGATGTTGATGGAAAACCAGTGCTTTTGAGAGTGAACCTGATTTGTCAGTGACCAGTCAACTGCTCTCCATGTTTTAAGAAATCCAAGATACACAAACCGTCTTCATGCTCAATACAACCCTCTCTCTGTAATTTTATTATTATTTTCAGTTTTTGACTACATCACTGTCGTGTAAACGTGGCCTTAGTTGGATGGATTCCTGCTAGGCAGTGGTGAAGGTGTTTGTACAGTGCTCTGCCTGCCTGTCTGTTTAATTGAATCGAGTCTCATGTTGACAGAAGGACGAATGGAACTGCATGCAGGTCTTTTTAGCACCAGTATAACAAACCAGCGTAAAACCACTGCACCTCCATCCTCCAGACAATGGGTTGCAGTTTAGGGCTGTTGCTACACAATAGCTTCAATCAACACGCATGAGATAATGTACTTTATGCTGTTTGTTCATCCCTAGCGCAGTTTGAAAGGAACCATCTGGCTGGCCTCAAGGGATATAACTGTGGAAGTGTGAGGTGCTTAGCTTATCTGATAGCGCTAAAGAGGAGCCCTCATCTCCCTGGTACTTTCTGCTCTGCGGTTCTTGCGAGAACTAAAGATGATGTGTGACCTGTCTGAATGTTCGTGTTGGATTTATCACTCATTTTCAGCTCACAATAGAACACAGCTTTTCAGGGCTATCAGTGTATTTTAATGTTGACGGGGATAAAACAGATTTGGCAGTCGAGGGAATTTGCCACTCTAAACGTTATGTTCTTTAGGCTGCAAATACAAAATTGTAGAGCTATAAACATCACATCTTACAAAAGCACACAAAGGTTGTGCCTTGACCTTTTTAACAGGTCATTTAGGCTTCCACAAAACAATACAAACTGTGTTATGTGGTGCTACTGCCCAGGTATGATCACAATATATTGCTCTTCGAACTAAGATTAATGTCTTCATTGCAAAACCCTGACCTGCTTCCCAGTTTCGCAAAGCCTTCAATTCAGATCTTCCCTGCACTGGAACGGCATCTCTGTATGATCTAGTGCTCAGGCATCTGTCAGTATACCTGCAAAATAAATGAGCCAATGGTCTGCGCTTGCATCATCATCGTATCTTTCCTTTAGATTTATAGCTCCACCGGAGAAAATAGATTTTACCTCTTGCACGCTGTTAAGCAGTGTCAGCCTCCAGCTCCATCGATCTAACTCCTGCTACTCTGTATCAGCCACTGCCGGTGTCCACACAGTCCAATGAAAATTGCTGTTGTGTAGTTGCAAAGTGTCAGGAGATTCAGGCACTGTGTACAGCTAGTGATCTAGTTAGTATAGTTAGTATAATACATCTCGTACCACATATATTACACATTGCCTTCTTATAACTACATTTTTATAAAGTGATAAAAGAACCATGGAAACATCAGTGCACATTTTTTCCCAAATTTACTCATAGTTATAGTTCACCCAAACATTTACTCACCTTCTTGTTATTTCAAACTAGGACTGACGATTAATTGCATCCAGAATAAAAGTTTGTGTTTACATAATATATGTCTACTGTGTATTTTTATTTTGTATTTATGAACACAAAAACATGCACATACATGTGTATATTTATTTAGGAAATATTTAGATGTATTTATTTATATTTATCTATAATTGAAATTATCTATAAATGTTTATTAATTAGTATAAAAAAATTCTTAAATATATGCATGCATTTGTGTGTTTATAGATACAAAATTAATATACTCAGTATGCAGACATATATTATGTAAACACAAACTTTCATTCTGAATGCGATTAATCGTGATTAATCGTTTGACAACCCTATTTCAAACCTGTATGACTTTCTTTCTTCCACACAACACAAAAGTTATTTTGTAGAAAGTTGGTAAGCAAACAGCAGTGGCACTCATTCACGTCTATTGTATATGGACACGAAACCAGCATTCTTCAACATTTCTTCTTTTGTCTTCTGTGACAGAAAGAGATTCAAACAGGTTTAAAATCATAAGAGGGTGAGTAAATGATGACAGAATTTTCAATTTTGGGTAAACTGTCACTTTAAAATTTCTAAGTTTCTAATTATGGGATCGAACCCATGACATTGGCGTTGCTAGCACCATACTCTAACCACTGAGCCACAGGAAAGCTATATAAATGAACTAGACAAGATTTCATGGTTTTGCTGGAGAAAGGTGAAGGTCAGGAACTTGGATTAGTTTTAGTGCCTCTTACTACTGAAGCAGAGAATCATACAGAACTGCTATGTTTGCATCTTTTTGTGCCGGTGGGGTTTAGGGGTGCATTATGGTATCATGAAAAGCTCTGTGGTGAATTATCATCATATCCGTTAGATTTTAATGGAAGCTTTTATGAGAGTGCTTTAAGTAGAATCTTTACTACGATGCACTTGAGTCCAGTTATGATGCTTGGTTTACTACAGGTCAGCTCTGAAAGATTACAGCAGTATCAGTTATTGCTTAGATCCAAATGTGTCTCGGAGAATAAGCAGTGGAATTAAACGGCCTGTGCCTTTGTTAAGACTACACACATACATGTAATCTTGTTGCTGTAGCGAATCCTTCAGGTTAATCCTGTTTACCTCAGCAGCAGTATAGGTGATACAGGACTCTTGCTTTGTCCCTCATTGGCTGAGGAATGACTTGTCTTCGGAATGAGCTGACATCCTCCCTATAGATTTAACACTTTCTTTAACAATCCAAGTGGCAGTATTGGTGTTTTTTTCCAGTCGATGCTGTCATTGAATTTTGCTTTTGTCTAAATATCTGATGTTGCTCCCATATTGTAAATATCCTCAAATGCTGTTTTGCTGTTGCACTTACATAGACAAAACACAGGAATAGGCTTTGGCACAACTTTTTTTTATTCGCCATGCAATTCCTTTGCTTTTGAGGAATGTACTCCCAAAAGACTTTCTGATAGAATCAATTTTCAGCCATCAGTCATCTCAGCTGTAGATGTTGTTGTGGATCTGTTGCCATAATGCAAAAATCAATACTTCTAAAAGCCTTTTAGTAAATCCACTGATTGAACGCCACTATTATCAGCTGGTGCGTTCAGCACTATAGTGTATATTTTATAGTGCTTTTAAAGCAGAGAAGGTTTCCAGAGTGGAATCTGTGATTTATAACTGCTGTTTGTACAATGTTTACATCATATAAATGTCTAAAATGACATCTGTTGGTAATGAGAGTAAAAGTATAAATATTGTTTGCAAATAAACACTAAGTAAACAAATTTAGGTACTTTATTAGAGTTAGATAAATGTGGACTTATGCTGAGACATAAAAATCATGCATGTTATATATATTTATACTCGAATGAAAGATTGGTATGCTTGAATATTGCCATAGTTTATGAGAACATATTACCACTATGAATTACTTTATTTCCATTTTTTTATGAAACACGCAAGATTTTGAACATCTTGTGTAGTGGTGCTTGTGTTGTGGTATGTGGTCAACTTACAAACCAAGTTACTAATTTCCTGTCTCATGCCTGACCTCTTTCAAACCTAGAAACGCTAGCTATACATTTCTCTTAGATTTTCTTGATATCACTATACAAACCAAAGTGACATGCTGCACAATGCATCTGTGACATAACCGGTCAAAACTTGGCAGGAGAAAGACGCAGAGGCACTGTTTTGAATATGCTGTGTACGGTGAGGAAGGAAACAAAATCCAGAGACTAGGTCAACACGCCTCAGATAGGAAACAAGATTTTGTATGCTTGGAAAAAAATACCCCCACCATCTATGAGAAAGTAAATATGATATCAATTGGAACTACGTTCTTGTGGAGGAACAAAAATAATAGCATCAGAATTAGTATGGGAAAGAAATCTGTTTATTTTGGATATGTTTAAGCAAACTTTTAGTATAATTAATCTCTTTTATCTCAGTGGCAGTGAAGCTTTTAATTGGTTTTCTGGAGGATGTGCTGTGGTGTTTTGTCTCTATCCCAGCAGGCCATTCCGTGACCTCTGGCCTTGTGCACCAGACTCTGGAACTTCATCCCTACTGGCCTCAGAATAATTACTGTATGCTCACAAATACATTCATATACATATCATTTTCTGTTTTAATTTCTTTGTTCCTTTTTGTTTTCTCTCACTTCATAAATACGCACGCACACATATTAGTCCAAGGCTAATTTTACGCCATGTGACCCTGTGACCAATAATACTGTGTGCCGCGGTTAGTGCAGCTGTTGTTGAACAGATCTAGTTACTGCATGATGATCTTTGGATTTGGATGAAACTATTCCCTAACTATTTCCTAATGGGTGTTGAGGTATATGTACCAGCCTGCAGGCACATACAGTTAATTTCCTGAGGATGTGTGTGAAATCTTGCCAGATCAAAATCTTGCTATGAAGTATTTCTTTAATCTGCTCGTTTCTCACCATGTTCATTGATTTGTGAAAGACAATTCCCTGTTGTAACTCTCCTTTTCCTTATTATTCTGTTTCCCTCTCTCTCTCTCTTGCAGTCTACGTTTTCCTTCAGCTTTATCGTATGGTTTGCTCATTTATCAGCAACTCTCTTTCACTGTCATTTAAAATACCTCGTCCTGATTTCTTTTGTCATCAGGGGTGTTTTATGACATTTTTTAGTTTTGTGGTACAGTATGTTTACATATGGAATGTAGGAATAAGAGATAATGAAAATTGCATTTTGTTTTTTAAAGTATGTGCAATGTAATTATTAAAACATTGGATTTAAAATACACTGAAAAATGGCTTTTTGGTTGAACATGATTGGTAACATCCTAAAACCACCAACAGAACAAAAAACTATTAAATACCAACACGACAGAATACTGAACATTAATAAGTCTCATCTAAAAGCCTAAAATAACACTTTATTTCAATGTTTACACTAGTTTCTTAGTTTAAAGTCAAATCTATTAATCAACAATAATAATCGCAATTACAATATTGAGGTGAATAATCAACAATTATGATTTTGTTTTTACATAATCGTGCAGCCCTACATTAAGTGAAGCCAAAAGGTTACCATTTCAAGTCATTAACGTTTTTGAGTGTGAATTCTCATAAATGGCATTAAATCAAAATGAATTGTTTAAGTAAAGTGAACAGCATCAAAAAATCTTTTTTTTTTTTTGTGTATATTCCCTGTTTGTTTGATTCTCTTACTTAACAATAAATGAAGAGTTTGGTTCCAAAACGCAATAAATCCATTTAAAAAAAAATTCAAAATTCATGTTTTTTATTATGTTGTCATGTTTTTATTGTGTTTTTTTATGTTAGTTAGCTGTATTTTTTTTTAGCTATTATGCCTTAAATCAAAACTAAACAACTGCAGTTTGATTAATATTAATTGGAATGCACAATCAAAAAACATGATTTTTGGAAAAAAAATTGAAAATGGATTTATAGCGTTTTGGAACCAAACTCTTCAAATTCATTCTCTTATTTAACAATAAATGAAATCCTTACTTAACAATACTTTTTCCTCATCATGCCAATAATAAACAAAGGAGTTTTCCTTTTTTTGACAATATTAAGTGTCACTCTAGTGCACTACAAAAGGGTCGCTCATATTAATTTTGCTGGTTCATGGTGAATAATACCTGCTGTGCTCTCTGGAAAAGCCGTCTGTCTGAAGTGGTTTAATGAATCTCAGTGCATGTCTGTCAGAGTCCTGGCTTGAGTCTGTCCTGAGCAGGCAGTGGGCTTGTGATTCACCTACTGTGGGATAGTGTGAAACAAGAAATTTTACTGACTTTTGTGTTACCAGGTTACACAATCGTGGCCTGTGATGATGTGATTTTTGCATGGTTGTTTACTGTTTGGAAAGCATCTAATAAACCGTAAAAGCCCTTAAAGGAAGTTACGTTGAATTTGTACTCATTTATGCTTAAATAGACATTGTTGTCTTTTACCTTAGCAATTTACCATGTTTTCATATTATGTTCATGAACCAAAGTAAACTGTTTCACTTTATATGTCCTTGTATATTTAAATAGTTATGGACTGTTACATAACTCTTAAAAAATGTATTGTGGTATTACAGCAATGGTATTAGCCTACCTCTGCATTTTTTTATAAAACTATACTATATAGTAAAAACATTGTAACCACCACAATGATCAATAGTGACTGTGAAGTATTTTAAAGTGTTTTTGTTTAATCACACCTTGAATGAGTATATGTTTTAATCCTACCACGTTGGTAACTTTTTCCCTTTTGGGCTTTCTTACTTTATAAAGAGTTAATTGGTTTAACCCATGAGCCGAGGTGCTGTTGTGAACCTTTAAGGCGCGTTATTCGGAGCGTTCGCTGCTATTGTTAGAGAGCTGATGTAATTCACCGTGGACCTGGCGAGAGGAACGATTATATCACTGTGCTTCAGCGCGTGGACTGCCAGCTCTGTGGTAAAATTGCGACTTTATTATACATTTACGCACAGGCGCGTGCTGCATTGCTGGACTGCTCGGGACTGTAAACCCAGATAAGTCACCACCGCCGCCCCCTCTCCAGCCACACTGGTTGGCTCTCACCGCAGCACGTTTGACCCCCTCTAGACTGGAGAGAGAGAGAGAGAGAGAGAGAGAGCGTGCGGCGAGATAGATGACAGCTGGAAGATGAGCTCGGCCAGATGACCGCGTCAAACACCACCAGTCTCAGACAAGCATTTCCTGTACCATCGTGACAGAGCAAACGTCCCGTCCCGTGAAGCGCTAAGGAATGGCCATTTTATCACTTGGAGAGTGTCAGGGTTGCTGTAAACGGACGCGGTGTTGGATTGCGTAAGACCGCACTCTGATTTTGGAGTTCGCTTTTCCTCGGATCTTTCAGCGACTCTCCAAACATGAACAACACAAAGAATCAGCGAGTAAGTGAATCAGATTGCGGTTTCTAGTTCAGCCCGATGTACACCTGCAGTATTGATTTATCAGTGGGTTCTATATATTGGCGTATTTTGCGTATTCAGTTAACTTTGCGCAGATGTAGTTTATTTAAACGATATGTAGACGTGAAATGGGTGACATAAACTCAGGTAGAGCTGCGTGGTTGTATGCAGGTGCGCGTGCAGCAGCAAGGTCAGATGCCCACGCGCACTCAATACCTGCATATATGAGATGATGCGTGGAGGCGCTTTTCTGTTGCAGCTTGTGTAGCAATTCATTAAGTTGTCAATCTGAAATGAGAATTGATTGTGACGCATCTTTTTCGTAATAAGAAATTAATAAAAAAAATAGGACTTTGTCTCAGACAATTTATATTAACAAGACCGTGTGCTTGAAGCACTAGTTAAGGCATTTTAGGTCTTACACATTGTGTGGTAGAGATAGAATTAAACTTCTTGACAAACACAGACAAACTGCAGAGGTTCTGTTGTTTCTTGTTATCCTGTTACACCTATTAAAGCCATATATACCCAGAAAATTTGTTGAATAGCCTCCCCCTAACGTCTCAAAACGACTCCATGATCTCTGCCCTTGCACACTATTTCAGAAACCAAAATGCGGGTGAATGTACTTCCCAATTCAATCATTCATGTCAGTTTTTCCCTTCTTTTTTTGTCTTCACCTTCACCTGCTATCATGTTTGTAAGGTTTGGTGTCAGGATCACATTTAACCACTGGTGGTCTGATGCTGTAAAGGTCATGTTTGAAGAGACGATTAGGTGCAGAGACAGCTTGCTCTTTTCGCTTTCAGGATTTCTAGGGATTGGTCTGAATCATCTTGGTCGTGACTCGAGGCATGGTGTTTGGTCTCAGGAATGTAATCGATACATTTTATGTGGGAAGGTTTTGCAGCTTGTTGTGATGTGCAGGATTTAGTTTAGGCCAGCTAGCTGCTGCTGCTGCAGTTGAATAATTACCATCTGGTCTGAATGCATTTAAAGAATCAATATTTGCTGAAGAGAGATGCAGGGTCTTCCTCCTGCTTATCTGTAAAGCTGCAGCTACAGCTTTTAAGAATTGGATCTTGAAACAGTTGTAACCTGAGTGTTTTGTAGATATAAGAGAACAGTGCCTTTAACTTTAGATGAAGTACTTATTGTGCCTTCTAGGGCTGTCAATATTTATTAGAAAAGTGCTGTTTTTGTATTCACACTTATGGACTTTCTTTTCCTAGGTGATGTTTAATACTTCTTGAGCTTTGACAGTCATTAAGTCCCATCATGCAAAGAGTGCAAATGACTTTTTGGTTCATGTGCCATCTCTGCTGAATACAGAAATAAGATTTCTGTTTTAGCAGCATGAAAAGAAATAAACATTTTACAGATTTAATGAAGTGCATGTGATGAATTACATTTAGTCATTTAGCAGATGCTTTTATGCTTGGTAATTTCACATGTTAAGGGCCAGTGCAATTTAACAGTGTGAACTGAAGATGGTATAAAATGTGGGATTGCTTTATTAGGACTGCATCATCGTGGTGCATCAATCCATGACTGGATGTTCTGGCTCTCATGTTTGGTCCTGGGACAGTTACTTAGCTGCTAAGGCATTTTCTGTTAGACAGGGCTATATATTTTTGGTTTTGACAGCACCATTTATCTGCGTGTAGACCAGAGAATAGCAACATGTGTGGATGGTGTGAAACAGAGATGAGAAAATAAATAGGGAAAATTTAACTATTAAAGACCGAATGCGTGAGTGAAGCGGTCCTGTCACTCTGTTTTATGAGACTGCCAGACATTAGTTGAAATGCCAATGTGTCCATTACGTTGATTCAGAGAGGGAGAGAGAGAGAGACTACTGCTGAATTCTCAGCTTTACTCACACTCCCATTGCCCATATGGAAATGTGTGTTCATGAGTGCATGTGTTTGTGTGTATGTGTTGTTGTATGTGTGTAACAGTTTTATGAATGGAACACACATAGAACAAAATAAAAATAGGTATGCTATAAACTTTATGACTTTTTCTGTTTCACAAAACAAAATAGGAAAACGAATCAACCTCACCGATTGATTTGAGGTTGTTGGACAACTAGTCAACCATTGGAACTATTGAAAAAAGTCTGTTCACTTGCACTTCGAAACCTGTTTCCAAAAGTTTGCGTTTTCAGTCCCCCAAAACATCTCCGTTGTGACAGCCAAAGTGCATAAAAAAATGAAAACGTTGTCGTATAAATGGCCTCTAAAAGCCACCATGTAGAGATGGCACCATTGTTTTTTGGACCGGTCTTTGCTGCTTCAGCTATATTATTTTCGTGTACTCTTTGACGCTAATAATTTTAAGAACTATCACCTCCACACCTTTCCAAAATACCAGGTTCAGGCACATGACCAAAAAGGTAAAGACAACCTAATAAAAAGTCCTTAGGAATGCATTGTTCAATTTAAAGTCAAGCTGTTGCTCAAGTTGTGAATGGGCCCTTACTTGCTCCCTGCTCATGAAGTTAATTCTGTTTCAGGAGGAAAGCTGATTTTACATTATATGGTTTATATGTATCATATCGGATTCGGAAGGACACATTCTAAGAAAGGATGGAGATTTACTGTGTTGGAGAGAGTTTGTTTGGTATATTTATATGTGGGTGATTAAATATTCAAGTTTCAAATCTGTGTTTTCATATTATTCAAGTTGATGTTTTAGTGGGAGAGAGGGCAGTGTGTGGGCACCATATGTGTTAGTGTGTGCGTTATTAATGTGGACTGTTGTTAGTGTGTGTCAGTTGCTCTGTGTGTTGTCTGTAGGTGGTTGCTTTGTGCATGGATGTCCAAAACATCACAAAACACCAAAATCCCACACAAGCAGCCTGAGTTTAGAAAACGTTTTTCCTGAGGGGACTTGTACTTCAACAAACTCTATTACAAAGGAAAAACACAGTTCAAACTTAGCTGCAGGGCTGGAAAGTTGCAGCAGGCTGCTCTCAGCATGTGTGAGAAAGATCTCAGAATGTGTCTGTCACTTGATGCATTTGCATGTATAAAGACTACATCTATTTCTACCCTTTCAGGTTTAACAGAACCTGTAACAAACCTGTAACTTGAATTTGTTAAGGTCATGTTAAGGATAGGTGTGTTAGTGTGTCTACAACAGACAGTGTAAAAGTTACAGATTTTTATCGCACTAGCTCGCAGAATGATCAAATGAAGCTGTGTTCGAATTTTTTGTAGCTGCAAGCTTGTTGACATCAACTCCTTATGCATATTAAGCTTTATCGTAACCGACCAGCATTAACAGATTCTCTCTCTCTCTCTCTTTCACTCTCTGGTAATTGCTAATGCATATGCTCTCTTTGCAATCATCTTTCCATTATATTCAGCAAAGCTACAGATTAGAGCAAACACACACTTACAATAACAAAGTCTGAAGATTGCATCTCATGGCCTCTATGACCAAATTCTGGTTGAACAAGACCTGTCATAATAATGGAAAATTAAACGAGGATTTAATGCATGTGGATGTTGAAAAACTGATTGTTGTTATGATTGAATGGGCAGTGTTGTTAAATGTTTAGTTGACCAGAGGTGGATGATATGAAAAAGTTATTTGCCTTTTTTTATAATTATAATAATAATTAAATTAAATGCTTAACAAATGAACACTATTTTATTTGATTGTTTTGTTCTATTGTTTTATTTTGAACTGAGTGGATGCAAGCTATTAAGATGAATTATGACAAATGAATGAATGTGTTATCTGTGCCAAAACAGATTGACGTTTGTATCACTTCACTTAATAATGATCCTGCTCTTTATTTTCACATTACTACATGTTTATTGGTCCCTCTTATATCTAAATAAACAGTCACACTAATAGACGCAAACATTTACCAATGCACAATATTGACCAGACATGGTGATGTATTAATTACAGATCAACCTCATACTGTATGATTTGTTTTTTTTCTCTTGCTCTCTGGTCAAGTCAGCATTTGTGTGCCCAGCAGGGAAGTTAATCCAGACTTGCTTTTTAATAGACATGTTAATGAAGAGCTCCTTCACTAGAACACTGGTCACACAGCTGTGTTTGTGCATTCGGTAATAAGTCTATAGTGTATTGAGAAAATGATGAGAAAATGCTTTACTTCTGTGTTACGACCCTTGCTTTGCCGTTAAAAAGAACATTTAGCATCAATTACACGGTTGAAAACCACAAAGTCTGTTTCTGTTACTGTAACATTTTCTGAATCAATGAATGTTCGGAAAGCATCTTATTTAGCCACAATGTGCAGCAACTGTGAGTGTACAAAGCAGCCTGATGTCGATTCTACAGGGGGTCTTTCTGCTGTGCTCATACACGCTCTGTGCCGTGATGTTAATGAAGCACAACAGCTTGTTTCACACAGTCTGATGGAGTATTCAACAGAGCAGCATGAGAGAGAGGGAGTTTATGTGGGATAGTTTGGTTACTATGATTACAGTAATAAACTGTCTGTCGCGGTGGGTGCTGTTGATTTGTGGAGCCATAAGTTACAGTTTTAACATTTAACATGTATGTACTTGTGAGGGCTATATATGCTGTATATAATGCACTGTAGTGCAAATGTAGTGCAGCATATATAAAAATGCTTTGTTAGGACATTTGAAGTGGGCTTAACTATTTGAATAGCTTGTACATCAGCCAAATTGAATAATGTCATTTGTGAAATGTTTTTGGGAAAGTTATGTGTAGGGTTAGGGTACAGTAAATACATTTATCGTAGGATAAAAAACAGACTAATGTAGGCATAAGCCCTGTCCACGTTTATGCGTTTTCCTTTGAAATATGCTTTCTTTTTCTCTCCATTTTGGCCTTCTGTCCACACTGAGACAGCATTTTTGTCAACAAAAACAGAGCTTCTTGAAAACTCTCCAAAGTCGACATATTTTAAAGCACTGTTTGGGTTTTGAATACGATTACGCATTTTCCATCATGTTATGCAGTTGTTTTGGCTGCTTTCCAGCTTGCATCCTTAGTTGCATTTTAGGAGACAGAATATTTAATTACTCACAGTTATTGTTCAACGAAGATATATTTTTACTTTCCCAACAACATCCAGACCTCATTGTCCGTCCATTTAAAGAACTCTGTGCCTTTCCTTAACACTACCGTGACAATAATAAGGCAGAAAGTACATAAACAGAAATGATGCAAGCATTATCAGGACCTTTCAGTGTAGATGGGCAACACTTGGATAATGCTAGTATAGAGGAAGAACGTTTTTAAAACGAAAACATAGCAAAAGCACGAACAATTTTTTATTGACTTTCACAAAACGTGTGACGTTTGGAGGACACATGCTCTTCGTCAGACAATTGAAAACCACTCAAAATCAAATTTAAACCAAATACAAAAGTCAATATTAACAATATGAAATTCAACACAAAATTAATGACTAATACCTGCGTACACTCAAAAACAAAAATTTGTGATATCACATGTATAATAATAACATATAAAAAATATAACATATAGATAACATTAGCCGTTTTGCAGGAAAGGTGCATCATTGCCATGTGAGGATGTGTAAAAGTTGAAGTTTCATTGTTGACAGTTTCCACATCTGTCATTTCCAGAAGGTATTTTATTAAGAAAATAAGAGGCCGGTGTTAGATCCAAAATTCTAAAAGATCTAAATCTATCTGATCAAATCTGTGCTTGTTGTTGAAAACCATCATCACTACTACAAATACGACGAATACGACTAAATTGAGAGATGGGTAACGAGCATTTTAGTGACACAAGATGATATGATTTAACATGCAGGATTGTATTACGATCCATAGGTTTACAGTATACCGTAGTCTCAATTACTGATGTAGTACGGCGAACAAGTACATTAAGAAAATTCATTTTCTCTAAAAATGAAAACATATTAGTGTGGTCTAAGGTTGGTGTGTGTCACTGAGGGGTCCAGTGAATTGGATTAGCTTAGTGCGCAGGTTGTAGTCCTGTTTGTCCTTCAGTGATGTTTATAAGAGACCTTGAATTACGAATTAATGGTGTCAGTAATCCCTTTCCCTGATCTCAGCCACAAACCCACCTTTATGTACCAAAGGCACTACACACCTATAAAGAAAGTTAGTGTACCAGAAACTTGTACTATGATGTAATCATATATCTCCAACCATACGTCACTAGTGTTCATCAAAGTCAAAACAGTGTGACAGACATTTGAGTTTTGTAGCATTTGTTTTTATTCACAAGAAGAGCTGACGTTGAACGGGCATATATCATATGGAAATGAAAAAGTAGACAAACTATTGTGACATACAGTACTGTATATAACATTTGCGCAACAGATAACCATCTCCTGTGTACAGGTGCACAGGAGCATATCAAGATATGACTGTGCATGTTTATCAGCACATTTTAAATATTTAGCAGCCTGGTTCACTGTGATGAATAACACACTGAATAAACTTTACATGCAAAGAAGGTCATTTACATAAAGAAATCTTAAGGTAGAGTGACATAAACAACCTATTTAATTCTAACCTTCAGAGGTATAGGAAATCTTGATTAACATTGGTCAAGTGGCCTTGATGGGGAAAATTTGCATATATTAATTTCTAAAAGTGTAATGTGGCTCATTAGCTATACACTACCATTCCCATGTTTACTGGTGTAAACCTGATCATCATACTGGTTGTTCAAGGTCACTGCTTCTACTTTTCATCCCAGCTCTATACTTAGTGCGGCCAGAGGCGCTTACCTGCCAATTAACACGCTTGAGCTGATTAAAGACCAGTCCCACACTCATCCTCAAGCAGCATCAGAGAGTGGGATTAACAGCCATAAGGGAATACAGATCAGCCAGAGTGTGTCACTAAGGCAACCAGACCCCCCACACCACCACCTTATACCTCTACTAACCCAGAAACTGAGCCTGTAAGGGGTTTAGCAGGGCCACAGCCGGGACATTACCTGACTATAGACAGGCAGAGTGTGTTAGGCCTGAGGTGATCCTGAAGAACGTGTGTGACCTTACATATAGAATGTGTCATTTTAAACATGGTTTGCACTAAAGATGTTACAATGCGACTGGTAGACAATCTGACAGCAGATAGAAAGTGGAGATTTTGGTTACAAAATCAAACATTGACTGGTGTCAGTGTGGTTTTTACAGGAGAATACAGTTCTTTACAGTTCTGTGTTAAACAAGATCTGTGATGTATGGTTTACGCCTGATAGAAAAGCTGGATTGTACATTAGTCTTCTGATATTTATTTTGACATTTAAGCAGCAATAAAATTAGGTTTGTTTTAATCAAACTCTATAGGCGTCTCTGGAATGGTGCTGAGTATCCTGGAGAGGTGAGGTCTCTACTCTGCTACTGGGCTTAGTGCTTAGACCGCTGCTCTTTTCCATATACATGACATGACCCTAGGTTCGGTCATTCGGAAACATGGCTTTTCCTATCACTACTATGCGGATGGCACACAACTCCACCTGTCATTCCAGCCTGACGATCTGCGTGCATCTCAGCATGCCTGAGTGACATTTCACTCTGGATGAAGGACCATCACCTGCAGCTGAACCTTGCCAAAACAGAACTGCTTGTGATTCCGGCTGACCCAAAGATTAATCTCAACCTCTCCATTCAACTAGGCTCGTCAACCATTACACCTTTAAGAACAGCCAGAATCAAACCTCTAGATGATCCAGAATGCAGCGGCAAGAGTGGTCTTCAATGAATTGAAGACTGCACAATTCACTCCTCTCTTCATTAGGTTACATTGGCTCCCTGTAGCCACCCGCATCAAATTCAAAGCTTTGCTCTTGGCCTACAAGACCACCACTGGTTCGGCACCCCCATATCTTCACTCGGTAATACAGACTTATGTTCCTGCCCGATCCCTGCGCTCTGCAAACAAACAATGTCTTGTGGTGCCATCCCAAAAAGGGAAAAAATCACTCTCACGTACCTTCTCTGGATCCGTTCCACATTGGTGGAATGATCTGCCTGCTGCTACAAGATTAGCAGATTCTGTAGCCATCTTTAAAAATCGCCTAAAAACACATCGCTTCCGTCAACACCTGACCGATTAACACTGACTTCTATTCTTTTCTATCTCTTTTCTACTCTTTCTCAAAAAAAAAAAAAAAAATTCCTTAGCTTTGTATACTGTGCTAGGCTTTATCAGACCACTTTATTACTGCACTTTTATTACTGCATTTTGTTATCTTATGTTGTTCCAATTGCTTCCATTGTTTACCTCGTTTGGATAAAAGCGTCTGCTAAATGACTAAATGTAAATGTAAAAGCCTAGCTTTTTCTCAACTAAATTGGAGTAAATGGTGTACATTATTGATTTATCCCACTTTCTCCACAAGAAAACGTAAATCAGGTCGTGTTTCTTATCCCTGTAAGATTTGCATAAGCAGGTAAAGTGAGGTTATCTCAAACCAGCATAAAGAAAAGCTGGCAGAACAGATGTCTGCTTTTAGATCACTTAGACCCAATCTAAAATGTAAAAATAGAAATACATATTATTGGTAAGCATCAGTAAAGTACTTGTGGCTGTATCGTGAATTTTTTTACTTTTGCACAATACAATATTAAAGCCAAAAAAAATATGTATCAGTGCAATTTTCATGAAGTAAAATCATAAAAAGCCTTGTTTTATCGTGAATATTGATCAGTCAGAATCAAGGAATGGAACAACGTTTTATAAAGAAACAGTAATGTTATGATGTAAACCTAGTCATATGAATTATGCTACATGTTAAAGAGTTGACTATAAATGTAGAGGGAAAAAACAACAACAAAAAAGAAATACATTAACATCTGTGCATGAAGGCTCTCGAGATGTTAAATGAGGTGTTCCAAGCTTTCCACTCTAACCGGATGAGCCAGTGTTGATCTCCATGGTCTCTACTCTCCTTATGGAGTTTAATCATACACAAACCTCTTTGCTTGCACTGTTTGCCAGATAAATATATTTTCTATCACAGATGTAGGCTGTGCAATGTGCCATGGTCAAAGCTCAAACATGTACATGTATGCACACACTCTTTTTTGGTCTAAACCTGCATCTCTCCAACACACACAGACACCCCATTTTCCCATACACACACCCTTTTTCAGTTGTCCAAAACCAGCTGCGTTGGAAGCCTTCGCGCCTTTGTGTGGGAACAGCTGGCTGGAGAGTCATAGACATACACTATGCGTTTTAGAAGACCCTCACACACATATACAACAACATCTCAAATGGCCCATTGTGTGCTAATAATGAGCCCTGTGTACTTCTGTGCATCTTAAACAGGATTCCATTTTGGCCTACGCAGTGCTAACAGGGCAAAATGTGCGTGTCTGGAACACGCCTCGCTTGTTGAAGCCGGTTTTCCATAGATTCACTTCCAGCGTTTCTTGAGTATTTGGAAAACGTTCAAACAGAGTTGTCAAGGCTAACAGTCAGCAGAACCCTAAAATCTTTAAGTAGATAGTTCACTAAAAAACCTAATTCTTTCATAATATCTTCACCCACATGTCATTCAAAACCTGTATACGGAACACAAAAGAAGATATTTTGAGAATGTCCCTGTGGTTTTGCATCTAGTGGAAGTCAATGGGGGCCAATGTTGTTGGTTATCAATATTCTTTTTGTTTTAGATGCAAAATATCATTAAAAGTGTCCTTTGTCTTTTTTTCCTCAAAGTTACTTTTAACCAACTGTTCTCCTAATTTTTTTGCCAAGTCTGCCTTTGTTCACAGAAGTGTTCTGGAAGAGTGACCTCAGGTGTAGTTAACACACTTCACATTCTACAAAGTTTGGCAACCGTAAGTGTTTAACAACTTGAAGAAGTGTTGTATGCTATATGTTTTGCCTGAAAAATGGTTTGATATACATTTTATTATTTTAATGTGAAGTGATTTATACATTTTTGTGTCTTTAAGTGCCCAAACACTTTGTGGGCCACTGCACAGAATGTGGACTGCACGGACAACAGTCCGAGGTGGTGATGCTAGCAATGCTGGCTCTGGCTGTCCTGTTTACTTTTGTAAACTAAAGTCTGAACTTGATGTTAATTTAACTTGTCGTTTATGTACCTGGATATCTCAGCTGACGCAAAAGGATTTGCCTTTTGCCCTGCAGTAGACTGAATCACCGAAACTTGACTCAGTCATCAGTGTCCCTTTATGGCTCCTCCCCATCTATACTCGTATTCATGGGAAAGTCTATTACTGTCCTCTTTGCCTGGTTCTTAGCCACAAGAACGAAAAGAGGAGCACTGGGATTGGGCGGAACGGTCGGGGAAGGCGGGTGCATATTTGTGGTTGACTAATTTGAGGCCGTCTGGCCTCGGTCAGTGAAATCCAGTGTGTTTGTGGGTGTGGTCAGAGATTCGGCCTTTTCAAGTGGTGTTGAGCCTTTGGGTGTCACTTACTGTAGTTTCAGTTTTCTGTGTGAGTCAAAGTTCAGTAATACCAAAATGTACAGTAATTAATGTTAACTGCTGTTATGCAGAGTGTTTCTTCTTGGTGCAATTGATTAAAAGTATATTGTTATTAAATGTAATATGCATAGATTTTAGTCTGTCTCACTTTTAAAGGGTGTTGTTTATTTCATGTGTCTGGTGCATAATAATAAAAATATAATAAATATTTTTTTTATGCTTCGGGTCCTGATCACACTGTCAAGGCTTATTTCTGCGATAACAATCGACTGCCTGTCGCGATATTATTTCATGATAACAACTGGCTGCCTCTGCATATTTCCTGTAGCTTAGTGGTTAGAGAATGGCGCTAGCAACGACAAGGTCATGGGTTCGATCCCAGGGACTGCACATACACAGAAACAAATGTATAGTATGTTATAGTAAATACAATTGCTGAGGTCAGGGAAAAGTCATGGAAGTTCATCAGTCAAAAACAATGGAGACCCTGTAATCAACTGGGCAGAAATAACTCAAACATCAAGCTGCATATTATTGTGATTTAGATCTTATAATCTGGCTCCATAGGGCTGGTTCCTCTGTGTACATTCTTTCCTTTGCCATGACAAGCCAGTTGTTCATGTTCATTATTTCAGTCATTGCTTCAAAAATGTAGCATATCCTCTAAAGACCATAGTCACTTCCCATGACTCATTTCCCCTATCGCCAGAAATGTGCTTCCGGCATTCCTGCTGCGGTCACATTACACAGTACATACATGTTTCATGACCACTGGAGGTACAGACTACTTAGACAACAAGAAAGGTTTCATACTTGATCATTATCAGCAATTACCAAGTAGTTCACATCTTAAAGCAATGAACCGATCATTGTTCTGGAGGTCCTATTGCTATAGGGTTTCTGTGTCTGAAGTGTGGCAAAAATTAATGGGTTGTGCAGATTAATTATAGACTCATTATTTTTGCATACTCGTTCTTTTTGTCCTCTACGTGTCAATGTGGGGAAGATTCCATCTCTCTCAATTATTCCCATCTGGGTTCATTTTCTACATTCGCGCTTCATTTCCAGGGAACAGAGCGTTCGCTGGTTCTCCTCCCTCCTCTCTTTGCTCCTAACTCGCTCTTTCACACCCTCTGCTTCCAGCCCGCCACCCTCGCTCTGAGGACTGCCACATGCCCTGCCTGGCATGCTGAGGCACCTGTCACTGGGGAAAGGGCACTGGGCACCAGTACAAGTGGACTTTGAAGGGGTATTGTGTAATGTGGTTGTATATTAACTACTTATTGGAAGTTTAAGTATCAGTTTATTAACTGACACTGTCTCTTAATTGACATGAATGTTGTCAGATGGATGTCCAAGTGCTTGTGTACAAAAAACAGCGGCCCAAACACTTGTAAAGTGTTAGGCAGGGCTGAAGTAAACACTGTTTTAAGTCATTTTAGCAGGGTAAATGCTACATTGGGTGTTCACGAGGTGTTAACCATTGACACGTGTGGCCTCCACAGTCTTTGCGATTAACTCACTCTTTTTGTCAATTGTTGTTATCTATCCATTCCATCCATATCACATAACGTTAAAGGCAAGTGTCCTTTTTGGTTCATCTATATTCATAAAAGATCATCATCATCTGTTCTTTCTGTTCAGCGGTTTTGCTTTCAAAGCTCATTTAGTGTTTTTATGACAATGCCATGGTGTAGTAAAATGAACTGTATAGCAAAACAAAGAATCTTTTTAAAGGAGTTTATAGAAGAAATGCATTTTGTAGTAGTGGGTTGAGCAGTTGAGAACTCTTAATTGAGGCCTGTGCTAAACGTTAAGGAGCTTCTGAAGTTTGCACACAGAAGAGGGGTTATTAAAGGTTGCCATGGCAACAGCAGCCCCAGTGGAGGTCCAGGAGGGCAAAGCATAATAAATGTCTGGATTTTTACTTTAGAGACCTGAAAAGTGGCCTCTAGATACAAAAGTGGCCTTATTTGTATGTTTAATAAATTCCATCACAAGATTTTGACAAGTAAATAAATAGCTTCTGTTTTGAAAGCATCTTTAATTTCACGTGTGTCATACTGTATCTGTAAGTACTTACTCTGCCAAGAAAACATTGAAACATGAAAATTGTGTACACAAACAGTGGACAGTCTTATTGTCATGTAATTAAATGGCATAGCTATGTGAGAAAATGGTCTTGTATGTCCACTTGCTTGTTTGAACCCTTTTCTTGTTGATTCAGTATAGTTCTAAATCTCCATTTATTTTTTTTTATTTTTCTGTACGGGACCACTTCCTCACATTTTGACCCTCTGACTTTTGTAGCTATCCAAGAATTTCATATTCTATTTCATACATCACTGCATAGAGACTGCATTTAAAGGAGTTCACTCAGAATCATCCAAAACAAAACATAATATGACAGTGGCAAAAAATTTGAGATGACACTTTTTTTTCTCTAGGACAGTGACATCCAAAAGAAGATTGACTATGAGATCCGTATGCGAGAGGGGGCGTGTAAGCTGCTGGCCGCGTGTTCTCAGAGGGATCAGGCGCTGGAAGCATCCAAGAGCCTCCTCACCTGCAACTCCCGCATCATGGCTTACATGTCAGAGCTCCAGCGCATGAAGGAGGCACAGGTCATGCAGCGGGTCGCACGCAGGTCAGAGGTCACTTTTCCTGGTTTAGATTTTTTTTGCGTATGTAAGCTCAGTTTATGTCACCTTAAAGTTAATTTGGCTAAATTTGTCGGTGCCGCGGGTCCAGTGGACAAAAAATGCGCTGCAGGCGACAGAAGTTCGAATCCTGCCTCATGGTCCTTTCGCGGCTCTTTGTACCCCTACCTCTCATCCCAGCATTCCATGTCTCTCTACACTGTACTCTCTGAAAAAGGCCAAAAAATGTGCTACGATTAAGCTAAATTGGCCAAAGTTTGGAATAGATGTATATGGTTGGGGGATTAAGAGAAAATAAATCCAGTTTCTTGAGGTCAGGCATTACTGTTATACTGTCAGCATTAATGATGATCAATGTCAAACTATTATTTTTCAAAAAAAGCAGTTAATAATCGTGTTACTGTCTTTTTAAAAGTACAAAAATGTCTTTTTACAATGTAGTCCTGTGTAGTTCGTGCACACATCAAACACTTGAGCCTGCAATAGTTAATTTCAAAAAAATACACACTCACTCACTAAAAATAGCAGAATGTGTTATAAGACTTAACCGGAGCAAAAAATTGTCTAGAGTTCAAAATGAGTTCAGTGTGGTTTATTGAGTTTTGCTTATTTTACTTGCTTATCCCGAACAAAGGATCAGAAAACACAATGTGTCACATGAAAGCAAGTGTCACAGTGTTCTTCGTGGCACATATAACAAAGTAATCTTTGTGATCACATGATTGGCTCTGGATACACAACAGCCAGAACAAATAAGCTTTTTAGGCCAGTGTAAACACTATTACTCCTTAGCCAGATTGCTTTAGCATCCTGACCAACCTGACACCACAATATTGGTTCAGCCAATAGCGAGAGTTTGTGGTATGTGACCAATGGAAATAATATTCTTTACAATACGTTCGGTTGAGCTTGTAGCACAGATATTATTGCGTGAATGTTATTGTGATGTCACTATTTGTATCTAATTTGTAAATGTGTTTGTGTTCAGGTCTTCAGATGCAGGCCCAATGGATGACCGATCCCCATGTAAAGGCAAAGTAGCCATTTCAGGTATGTTCATAGACAGCAATGCAGCTTTTGCGTATTTTAATTGTAATTTATTGTACAGTACCTGCACTTTCAGAGTACTTACCCAACAAAATACTGGGAACTACAAGTACTTAATATGGCTTAGGGTTAGGTTTTGGGGTAGGTCCAGGGTTAATACCTAGGAATTACACAGTTACACAGTAAGTACATAGTATGTACGTGGGTAACAGAACTGTAAAATATGTTTGTGGTATATTTGTGTGTCTCCATGTAAGAGGTTATGGGTTTGGGTAATTCTGAAGGTAATATGTGAATTTATAACAGTTTAGGATTTAGTTTCTGTATACTATGTATACTGTATATATACGTGTGTGTGTGTGTGTGTGTGTGTGTGTGTGTGTGAACCCCAACGGGTCTGTTTGTATGAGTCTCTGAGCACTAAATTACACCCCTGCTGTTTTATATATCAGTGCCTGTGTTTCAGTCTGCTGGGCTGTACGTCCCCTCCTTAATGTGTGAATCTTTTAGTGGAACCCACCTCCCTCTTAACACCCCATACTATTAACTCCGACTTCAGACCTCTTGACTGTACCCATGGCAATTTTTGTCGGAGACCAACATTGAGACGCCTGTATTTGTACATGCTGTAATTATGACGCCATTACCAAGATGCCCAATATAAGGGTTATGGAGGACTTTGTAGTCTTACATTGCAGACAAACAGCAGTACACATACCTATCGGCTCTTTCCTATTATTTTAACAATGTTCTGCTGAAGCTGTTAACAAGTGTGTTTACACAGATCTTGAGGAGTCTCTTCCAGGATGCATGTGGAGTTAATGTAGTGGGTGGGTCTGGGTGGTAATGGTAATTTATGTTGACTGGCAGCATGGCATAAGATTGCAGATGTGTGTTTGAGGTCGATTGACATTGAGTGACAGTCAGTTTTGGTTGCTTGCAGCTCTGTGTAATGCTGCACTGATGTATGCGTGTGTGTAATAACCTTGTCTGATTCTCTGACCTCTTTCTCTGCAGATCTTCGGATCCCCCTAATGTGGAAAGACACTGAGTATTTTAAGAATAAAGGAGGTAATACTTTTATCTCTGATACTCAAGCGAAATACGTTTTTCTTTTCACTTTCGAATGTATTGAATCTTAACCCTGTTTACGCAGTTGTTTTATTTTGCTTGTGAACACACATGCACACTCACACAGAAAATTGAATACTACTGTGCAAACGCATTGCGCATACAATATGTGCACATGCCGAGATGTCAAAACACACATTTATCAACCATTCAGGTTCAGCAAAGCCCTCTGGGTAAATGGAGTATTAATAATGGCATTGAAAACCTTTTTCCAGACATCTGTGACTAATGTAATTTTACACTAGGTGCTTATAGCATCTGTAAGAGGAGACATTATTTTGATGAATGTGAAGCAGGAATCCACATGGATGTGTAGTGTGGGAAAGCATTCATGTGTACATTCTTCTGTTAATAAAGAAATGCTCAGATATTATGTATGTATTGTCACAGTGAAGCATGTTGAAGCTTTTCTTTTCAAGATACCAGATAAAAAAACGTGCGTAGACCTACAGAAGAAGGAAATGGCGGACCTGTATATCTGAATCATTTAATCATGAAGTATTAAAATCTATGTAAACGTCTTTCTGTCTTTCCCTCAGAACTGCATCGATGTGCCGTCTTTTGTCTGCTGCAGTTGGGAGGTGAGATCTTTGACACAGACATGGTGATGGTGGACAGGACCCTGACAGACATCTGCTTTGACAACACAATTGTCTTGTAAGTATTTACATGCATCATGTAGGTCTCTAATCCAATCTAATCAGACTTTTGGACGTCTGTACAGTATGTAAATGTACATCAGCGCTGTTTAAGCAGATGTTTTTGTGTTGTGCTCATTGTTCATTATCATTAATCTGTGTTTCTGGTGTGCAGTAATGATGCAGGCCCAGGGTTCGAGCTGCGGGTGGAGCTGTACAGTTGTTGTTCTGAGGAGGACTACTCAGCAGGCAGCACGCCACGGAAGCTGGCCAGCAAACTGAGCTCATCTCTGGGTAGGTCATCGGGGAAGAAATTGAGGGCAGCAATGGAGCCCGGAGCTTGCAGTCCCACCAGCAATGGAGGAGGGGCGACAATCCTGCTGCCTGTTCCCTCTGTACCGTGAGTGTGGAGATGAACACAATACATCTCATACTGCCTATACAGAGTCCTAGATGCTGGTATACAGCCTAAATTTGTAGAAGTTCATTTTTGTGTAGGCATAGCCTTAACATCCTAACTACAAAAAACTATTGATCATTACCTTTATTATTGCTCAGGAACAAAGATACACTTTATTAAACACACTATGACCTTGTATGAACTATTAGCACGGTATGTAACACTATGACCCATAGATGTAAACACTGGTCCAGAAGCACTTCCCGATTCAGTTTTTATTTATTTAATATTAATATATTTTATTTTATTTTGGTCAAACGTTTGTGTAACGTTACAAAACTGAAACAGGAAGTTCTTCTGTACCAGTCTTCCAAAGTGGTCTAAAGACGGTTTCATCGGACGCACGCGCCTGACCCGAAGTCTGTGTTTGTTGATCGTTCTGGCTTGTGGCTAATAATATAACTATTTATATTTTATTTTATTTATATTTTATCATATAATAATTGTATTAAATATACAATTTCATGAATTTCATTAAATAATAATTTGATCAAATAAACAATTTATTAAATGGGTCGTGTAACTTTGTCTCATTTAAGTTTAGCCAAGTAATGGTTCTTCTACTGGTAACCCAAAATAATACTGACCAGACATACTTTTAACTTGCTAGCTAAAGTAATTTACTTGGTATTTCTTTAGCTTGTTATCAGAAATAATCTGCAGGGACTCTATTCTTTGCCGATGTATACCGGAAGTTAAGTTTGGTCACAAAAGCGTGCATGATCAATTACGTTTGTTTAAGTTGTTGCTTTGAAACCACCTATATGGGGCAAGTTGTCACAAAGAAACTGGCCTATTATAGCGCTATAGTAATACAAATTTAATTAAAACAACAAAGCTTAAGTTAACATTATGGGTTAAGGTAACTTATGATATTAAATACAAAATATGTAGAAAGTTTAATTTTATTTTCATTTAGGACAGTTTTCAGCTGTTGAATAAAACACACACATATAAAACACTACTATAGAAAAAACCCTCATCTCTGCCAATTTTTTATTCTGTTGTCTTTGAATTTGCAGGGGGCCTAAATATCATCTTTTGGCTCACACCACCCTCAATCTCTCTCATGTCCAGGACAGCTTCCGCACACATGACCTCACCATCACAGGAAACGGTGAGCTGCCAAACCCTCTAATCTCTTCTCATCTCTTCATCCGGCTACTTTTAAAACACACATATGTTTAATATCATCATCTGAAATGACTGCCAATGCACTGTATAGATTGTTATCATTTTATCAATGATATAAAGAAAAATATCAATATATTTGATCAAATATTGTCTGGTTAATGGATAGTACCACTTATATTCTCTCTGTGTCAAGTGGTTCTGAGACTTTATTAATAGCACATCAGGGTTAATGACGTGCTAGTTTTCATCACTTTGGAAGGAATCAATTGCAGACAGGCCTACAGAGTGTGTTAGTGTGAGTGTAGTCTGTCAGATTTATTGTGTTTAAGGTCATGCTCATAAACTCCTCTGAATAGCCAGCAGTGGTGCCTAAAAGGCCAACAAGAGGCACTTACAGCTGTCTGTATGTCTGCAGACAGTCTTACAGCCTCACCGTGGGCTGGTCTGTCACGCATTTAGAACACTTAAGTGTGCTGTACTAAGAACATAGGGTGCAAAACCTGACAGCCTGGTTTTGCAAAACTGTTTCTAATTTTGTAAGATCAGACAACTTCCTTTTTTCTCACTAGACGTGTCATTACACCGTAAAGACTCCAATTCTTATTTTTCTCTCTTTCTGCAGAGGAGTGTTCATACTGGTTGCCTCTTTATGGCAGTGCATGCTGTCGTCTGGCTGCTCAACCTCATTGTATGACACAACAGATGATGAGTGGCTGTCTAAGAGTCAAGGTGAACAAAAACACAGGTTATAGAATGTTTAGAAGTAAACATTGCAATTAAAAGTAAATACTACGTTTATTTTGTTCTACTTTTTTCTTGATTTGTCTACTTACCAAATGTATTTCTCCAGTTCACTGTTCTTCAACTAAGATTCACTTTGCTTCTTTAAGCTCGGAGGCGAGCCACAAGGCTGGACAAATGTCTACGGTGTTCTAAAAGGGACAAATCTCTTCTGTTATCATCAAAAAGAAGACATGGAGGCTAAAGTGGAGCCTGTATTAACTATTGGTATTAATAAAGTAAGTCACATTCCGTGTTAATCTAGTTATTTCAAGCCATAATTCATGCACTGGGATAGGGTCAAACTGTTAAAGTATGAAAAGTAAGACGCTAATATTCCTCATTGCGTCAGTAGTTCTGAAAAGACTTTTTGTTTGGCATGCACTGGGTCTTCAGAGAGCTGCATGTCATGAGCACAGAGGGTTTGCTTTAACATCTGAGAGCTGCATTGTGATTCTGCACATTCCTCAGATCTCAGGTGACCGCTGTGCACTGAACTCGTTTACTTGTGCTCTGCTGCCACCTGTTGGTCAATAACACCTACATAGGACTCATAAACATACAGTTTGAAAAGCCCAGCTGTAGAAGCCTTGAAAAAAAGTTGAAACCGAAAACCTAATATCTCGAATCTGTATGTTAAAGGATTCATGATGATCTCATGACAATTTACAGGCAGTCAAATTATGAGATTTTCAGTCATAATTGACATGTTTAGTGAATTGTTTTGGTGTGTCTGTCTCAGGAGACAAGAATCCGAGCAGAGAAGGACTCTCACAGTAAGACACAGAATATCTGTATCACTAACCAGTATGGAGGAGAGGAGGTCATGCACACATTAGGGGCAGACAGCAGAGAAGACACACAGCGCTGGATGGAAGCATTCTGGCAACAGTTCTATGATATGAGTGAGTAGACTTTCCAAAACGGTCACATTATAGATGTCTTTAGAAGACTTATGTTGTATATACATTTATATATATTAATTCAGGTGTTGTAGCATCAGTTTATCCAAATATTAATGGACATAAAGGAATAGAAATAAAATGTTGCATGAGCTACCAGCCAATCAAAAGGCACCTTATCGCCTACTACTACATGTTAAACCTAAATGTACTGTAACTAATCCGCTCTTGCCCCCTGCAGGTCAATGGAGGCAGTGCTGTGATGACCTGATGAAGATCGAGCAGCCTTCACCACGGAAACCTGCCATAGTCACACCAAAGCAGGGCTCTTTGTATCATGAGATGGGTAAGTGCATTCCGCCTTATATCCACATTTATATAGGAATGTTTTGAGTACATTTTCACAATACCAGCATCTCTTTAAAGACCAAGACACTATAAATATTAAAGAGCCTCATACATATGATGCAGAAACATTCCTGTAATAACACACATCTGTCTGGGACTCTTGTGTGTGGACTGAACTGCATGTCCCAGATCCAAGCCTCTCTCAGAATGGAGCTCTTTCAAGGACAGTGTTTTTTGTAAAAACAAGTTTATTATTCGGTTACACTGGAGCAGAATTTACACACTTAACATTTAACCTCCTAAATGACAAAATGACTGTTTCGGACATATTGACACGCTCTTTCTTTCTCTTTCCTTTTCTGTTTCCTCTGTGGTTTGTACGTCTGTCTCCTTACTGTCCTAATGTTTTTTCTTTTTCGTTTTTCCCTTCCTTCCACACTATGGATTTTCCCCACACTCCTGTATCTGATCCTGTATATTTCTGGTTTTCATGTCTTAAATCCAAACATCTGTCCCGTATATTTTCCACATTATTTGGTTATTACGTAAACACTCATCGGCTGTGCCCTCCACACAACCCTGCATTTGTTGCCCCCTCATTCGTTTTGCAACACCCCCACCCCCTCAGTGGCCCCCGCGTCCTGTGAGGGGCTTTTGCTGCAGGATAACGCCGTCTCTGCTGAGATCCGAGCCTTGCTCTCCTCCTATTACAGTGACAGGTGAAGTAACTGTGATGAGAAAGGTTACATAACCCTCTACTCGTATAAGATGCTGCTGTTGGGTCTCAGTCTTTCCCAGTTTTTATTTGCCAGCTGACCCAAAATAGTTCCTAATGTGCATCTTTTATTAAAATACAAGGTTTTCATTGTGGCAACTGTTTCGTTCGCAGTTATTGACACCTCAGACGACATTGGAACAGTCACTGACATCCTCACACGTCGCATCGACGACTTCGAGCTGAGGACCCGGCTTGGAGCGCCACCTCACTGGGTGTCCTTATTTGAAGAGGAGACCCCAAGATCCCCCCACAACTATCAGCACCGCCCTACCGCTCACCTGCCCCCCCACTCGCCCAGCCCCCGCCTGCACAGCCGTCAGCCCCGCAGTCCACGCTGCCACCGTTCCCCCGGCCTTCTCTCCTCCAATGCCAGTTTAACCTCAGACGGCGACAGTTTGGCCAGCGTCAGCCCCTGTTTCCGCCCGGCATGGTCCCCCGATACCCCTTCCTCCTCCGGTCGCTTCCGCCCTCGCACCCTCTCCCTGGACGCCAAGCTTTCCACACTGCGCGGTCGAGGCTACGGGGGCTTCCAGTGCACCTGTCAGTCATCCGCCACTGGCGCGGCGTCACCCCGACCCTCCCAGACTGCTCTGTCCTGCTCCAGTTCAACTTCTAGCAACAGCTCCAGTGAAGGAAGCAACAGCCAAGAGTCTGACGTGGGCTTCTCTAGGCGGTCCGGTGCACGGCGTAGCCTGAGGAATCTGAAAGCCAAACTAGACCCGAGGAACTGGCTGCAGAGTCAGGTGTAGCTTGCATCTTGTTTCCACCCTGGAAATAACTGGAGGTCCTGAGGTCATGTATCGTGCTAAACTTCATAGATGCTTTTTTTTGCTGCATGTCAGTGCAGTTAACAAAATGGGAATCTGATCTATTTATATAATACACTACTATACTGTACATGAAATGTCCGTTACTGTCAAGGCTTACAGTGAGAAGTCTTTGTGCATGGGTTCGCTAGAGTCTTCTGAGGTTCTGAATATTATCATAGCTAACAATAATTGCCAACAAATATTTCATAACCAGTTTTAAATGGAAGCATTGTATTAATATTTGAATAAACCTAACAAGTGTGAAAGTTAACACTGATAAACGTACAGTTTGTTATTGATGCATATCATAGCAGGCTCGCACAGAAAAACCAAACCGAATCGGAAAAGTCGGATACACACCTGTCGGATGTCAATCATGTGAATAAGAACATTCACGACATCTCACATAGCTGTTCGGTGTCTGTTATTCTCTTTGCATGGCTTAAAATAATATATATGCAAAGGTGCCGATGTCTCAACTTTCTGTATTCAGGTTTAAAAAAATGACATGGGATATAATGTGACTGTGTTTATTACCTGTGACTGTGATGACCTCAGCATTACTGTACAGAAGTGATTTCGCTCTGCAAATGTGAACCCTATAGTGGAGGATTTCCATGAGTCTCATCTAAGATTAAAAGTCACAAAGCAGGACTCATCACAAGCAAATTTGGATTTAGCTTTCGAGTCCTGTGTTATGATGGTGCTGTAAAAGCCCTGTCTGACTGAGAAGGGGTTAGAAAGGCACTACTATGCAAATCTGCAACATCCTAACGTTCATTAAGCGGTACATGGATTATTTTAAGTTTGCGTTATTTTGTGTGGCAAGAAATTGTGGCTTCCTGTTTTTCCGGTCAGTTTTTCAAGCATATTCCAATATGTGCTGTGTGTCAGTGTGAAATCATAACACCAACACTCTTCCAACACTGGTCAGGTAAAGTGTATCGGTTGATGTGGTGTTATGATTTGTGTGAGATTAGTGTTAAAATATTATAAACAATGAAAGTCAAATAACTGTTGTTGTGATTTCATTATAACCTCAGGGGAGAAGTGGATCTTGCCATAACAATACGTTTCTAAGACAAATTAATATTACTTTAATATAGATAAAACATAAATAATACATTATATTATGTCTAAGCCTGTATTGTTATACATAGATTTTTTATTTCAGATAAAAATATTAGATGAAGGCTGTTTTATTTACAAAATTACATGTATAGAAATGGACCCAGCTAAACTCTAAAGTTCTAAAAGCAGCAAGTTTTGTCCTAGAACTACATGCACGCTAAAATAAACAGTGCTCAAAAAAAATCTAAGGGCCACTGACCTGTATTTAAAAACCTGTAAACACTTTTTGTAAAGTTTTGTAATTTTCATTTTGTGCTTTTATTAAAGATGTATTTTACCATATTCATTTTTGTTATTTGTTATAAATCAAATAATATCAACATTATCAGCTGAGTTAAGATCTAGATTATTTTGGTAAATATTGAATGTTAACCTGGAAGCTCCGTTTCAGCAGGTTGTCTGCATGCACATCGTCTCTGAAGAAAAACCTTCTCATGTACAATAACACAATGTATATAAATGACTTAAATTAAAAGTTAAAACAAGTGTTTTTTTGTGTCTGTGCATTATTTTATAATTTGTGCATCACTGTTGCCAAATGATTTTAATAATAACAATAAACAACAATGTACATACGCAACTAAATCTTTAAGCTGGTGAACACAAACTTTATTTTGACCCAGTAAAGCAAATCCCTTTAATGTGATCTCATGCATTAAGATACTGTACATGTACTGAATATGGTTCCTTGATGATAATGACGTTAGAATAATATAAAAGCATTGTATTGATGTATGAAGAATATAAAGCATTACTGTTGCTGTGGAACAAGACAAAAAAACAATGATCTAATGATACGGTAAACATTCATTATAAGCTCAGAGGAAAGAAACAACTAATAGCACAAGCTAAATGCATTGTGATTGTTGTATTATTTTTATATAGATGTGTAAGTTAAAATCACCTTTTACTTAAATCCACAGAAGTTATAAAGAAAGACCCTCACTAGGAGGAAATATTTCTATTTTCATAGTCATAAATTACATAGAAAAGCCATGTGGAGTCTATAGTATGTACATAACAGTGGACATCCTGTTTTATTATTGTTTACGGAGACACTTTGCTTTGGAAACCTTTTTAAGATATGCCCAGGGTCTTAATGTCACAATGTCAAATAAGACATCAAGGATCAAAATTTTGGGATTATAACTACACTAGTTGTGGTTTATCAAAAACATTGGGCTTTTTTTCTCTCAGTGAACTAAATGTTCACAGATTAGGTTATCGCTTCTGTCTATAGCAGATTTAAAAAGATTTGCAAGAGCTGTTACTGTAACACCAGATAACTGTTCATTTGTTGAAAAAAAAAAATTAACATACTGGTCTCTGGCAATGACTTATTTGTAAACATCTCTGCATTAACACGTGGCAAGTTACCAGTATGTAGCCTACATTATTAATACGTCTCATATAACAGACGGTACTAAGGGCCATTTATCATTGTTTTGCTCTCCAGCAGACATTACCACATGTTTTGGTATGATTTAGCACCTCGGTAAAAATGTGTATTCATAAACGATAAACATTCAAATTGTACTGAATCATGATGTGTTTTTGCAGTTAATAATCCCCAAAACTTGTTCTGGATTGTTGGCCATGAACAATTTTCTTCCCAAACCTTTTTCATGTGTTCTTCGTCTCAGAGTGCTTTGTGCATCCTCATAGACTGGGTTGTGAGGTTTAGTCCCTGAGAATCAGTAAAAAGAAACAGGGGGTGATGAATCCTTTTAAGAGAAAAAGTCTTTTAGATGGTCTCTACGTAGTTGGCAGGGAAAAGACCCTGGCGTCCATCTTTGCTGGAACCCCTCCACCAGGCTTTGTCAATCGTTTCCACATCACTAATGATGTCACCAGGTTCAAAAGACAGTTCAGTTTCATCCTCTGTGGACAATATATATTTTGTATTTATAAATACATGTGCACCCACAGAAATATGATTTAAACGGCACTGACTAATAAGGAAAACTAACCTGCTTGATAGTCGTATAAAGCTCTTACACACAGAAGTCTTTCTGGTGATGACTGTTTAAAGAGAAAAGAAAAAGTTACAAAACAAGTTTTATTACTTTCAGTTGTTTTCACATTAAAGGAATAGTTCACCCAAATCATCTGGAATGGAATGAATCATATGGACCATTTTGACAATATTTTGTGCTTTTCAGTTTGTTTAACTCATATATGGGTAATATTTGTCATTTATCTCTGTTAAATCGCATTCATGTACTTTTATTAAGTACTTAAGTACTTTTTACTATTTGAATGTTGTGTTGAATCTTTGTATTACTGGCACTTCTCGTGATTATTGCCTTAAGATGAATGGCTTGTTGTATTCCTCAACTGTCACTTTGGATAAAAGCGTCTGCTAAATGAATAAATGTAAATGTTAATACAAAAATTAAATGGGGAAAAACAGTTTAGAAAACGTTAAAAGGGGTCGAAGGGTTTGAATCTCCTGTGCCAGTTCATTATAAAGAGATCTGTTTGTTCCACAAAAAAAAGACATTGGTTTTGAATAACATGATGCTAAGCCTCATTTCATTTTTGGGTGAACTTTTCCTTCAACATAAATGGTTGGCTTTAAATTTTGAGCATTATATTGTCTGGTTTTGTACGTACTTCTCCGTTTTCTTTCAGATCTTCATCTGTCTCCTCACGATTCACTGTGTAACTGCACCTCTCAGGTGTGCTGTGCTCAGATTCATCAACATGCTCTCCTGAAAACCAAAGAAAGAGACATGTATCAATCTACAAAACAATCCTATATACTGGAACGCTAAAACCTGAATAGCTCCTCACCTGTACCATTCAGTGGTCTTTCACATTCTGATTCATCTTCCTCAACCATCAGATTATATTCTGCTATCTTTACACGTGGCTCTGTAATCCAGAAACAGAATGACAATGACATCCCAACTATAAGAACGTGCACTGCAAAAATCGCTTTCTTACTTTGTATTTCTATCTTGTTTTCCAGTAAAAATGTCTTAAAATTCTTGAATCCAGATGCATTTTCTTGATGAGCAAAATGACCAAGAAAATAAGTTTTGTTTTTAGGCAAAAAATATTAAATTTAAATAAATTTGTGCCTAAAACAAGAAAAAAAATCTGTCCGTGGGGTAAGAAAAATAATCTTGACTTTAGTGACTAAGAAAAAAGTAAAACTTATTTCAATTTCTTTTTTCCTACCCCATGGACAGATTTTGTTGCTCGTTTTTTGCACAAATTCACTTAAATTTAATATATTTGGCCTAAAAACAAGTCTTATTTTCTTGGTCATTTTGCTCATCAAGAAAATGCATCTTGATTTAAGAATTTTTAGACATTTGTACTGGAAAACAAGACAGAATTACTAAGTAAGAAAGTCATTTTTTGCAGTGTGTTTGCATTTCTTCACATAATGTTTCAATGTTCCCATCACCTTGGTTTTCTGGCAGGTCACCGTCAACCTCATTCTCCTCTGAGAGCTCAACTAATGTTGGTATCACAGTTCTGGGCAGTTCAGGTCCTGACTCGTCCACATGTGGTCGGAATTCCTCATATTCTGCAGCATGCTGCTCTTGTTCATCCTGAGATTCTGCTTCGAATTCTTGCTCCTCAACTTCAAGGACATTTTCATAGTTTGTATGCATCTTGGTTTCTAAAGGTTCTTCTGGTTCCTCCACCTCTTCTTCATCTTCTTCAACCAGAACAGCTTTGACTGTACAATCTATTTCTGACTGAAGTTCAGGCAGCACTGGAGAGCCTGTTACAAGCTCTATGACAGAAGACGTGTGGTCAATTTACAAACAAAACAAAAACCGCTTTGTTACCGTTTCATAAAAATGAGTTAAATGACCCTCACCCTTATTGTGTGGTGTGTTCTCAGCCTCTTGAGCTGGTGGATCTGGTGCTGTAACCTGTTGTTCTCTGGCAAGATCATGGGTGAATGACTCATCCTCACTCTCTGGCAGCTTTGGAGATGCGGGGGAAGCTGGGAGTTGAGGTGGAGAGGGTCTGGAGACAGGCCGAGTGGGTAATGGTGATACTGGTGGAACAGAGCGTTGAGCAGGTGGTGTCGGAGAAGATGTATCAGGCTGCTGTGGTGAAGGGACTGTCCGGTAGAATGGACTGAGTGGAGATGTGGGACGCCCTTGGGATGAGCTTGGGGTACGGGAGAAAGGAGACCTTACAGTGGGACTGAGAGGTGATGCGGGACCAGAACTAGAATTGGTCCTCTCAAAGATGAAGGCTGAGTCTGTCAAACTACGCTGGTAGCGTCGGAATGGAGATTTGACTGCAACATAGAAAAACAGACTTTTTTCAATATATTTTAGTAAATGATAAACAAAAATCACTACATAAGTAATTCGTATCCAGTAGGTGATGCCTTGTGGCCATGTTTACCTGAGCGTGGTGATCCAGGGCTGGAGGAGTTTTGTGAGGATGCCGATAACTGCCTGAAGAACTCCCTGGGATTGAGAGAACGCTGGGAAACAAGTGCTGCTGCCTCCTATTGGTTAAAGGAAAACGTACTGTATAATAACTGTCAAAAATAAGTCAACTTTTGTTTCATTTTATTAAGTGTAGTGAAGTAAAATTGAAGTGTATTTTAAAGTATTCTGTATACTGATTAGTTAAAGAAAAGTATACTTTTACATATACTAACTAGTACAGAGCTAGTTTACAACTATGTTTTCCATTTGTACTACAGCTATAGCTGTACTATAAGTAACTTAATAAAATAGTAAAATAGTTATACTGAAAGCATTTTTTAGTACACTTTGAAGTATATTCTTAGTAAACTACTAGTGACAGTAGTGAAAACAAATACTTAATATTTTGATCAATATAAAGTTCTGTAATAATAAATGTCATCATTAGGATGAGTTTATAAAGCAAAGGCAAAGCTAACAGAAAGCTAGAAATGATCCTATTGAAAACGAATCTCTATTCTCAGCCCTATTCAAAATTTTAGATATGTTTTTTGATCGTCGAGTTAAATTCTTAGTCTTGATTTGTATTCGGCTTTATGGTTTGGTAATTACATTTTCTAAACTCTGTATTTTTTGTATGACTCTCATGTTTTTTATTGTGTTATTGTAAAGCACCTTGGTCAGCATGAATGTTGTTTTAAGGTGCTATATAAATAAAAGTGACAAAAACAACATTTTTTAGTTACTGATGTCATTGTAGAAGAGAACATTTGCAGCGAGTCATTTGTAATTTCTTGTGCAATATAAAGTGTATAAAACAGTAGGCTTAAAGTCAGTAGCTGTACTGCGTATGGTAGTATTCAGCTGGTCATGTTTTCTCAATCCTCTCAGTGTAACAGCTTTTCTACACCACTGATATGTGATTGTGTTAGTGATGGGGATTTTAAACATTTTCAATTCAAGTCAGTTCTGCTTATTTCTTTATGTGTTCAACTTTTAACAGAGAAATGCAGTAAAAATGAAGTTTCGCTTTAATCTGAGACAAACTCACTGCTGCTTTCTCGATGGACTCGCTGCGTCTGAGGCGCGCTCTCATGTCGTCCTCGTGTTCTCTCTGCTGCTGATCCTGTACATTACACAAAGAAATTTGTTAACCTACTATTTCATGTAAAGGTTAAAAATGTAACAACAAGCTTTCAAAACCTCAGTTAAACAGTCAAGCATGAACACACCCATCTCGCTCGCTCTTCTTTTTTAGCTTCGTCATCAAGTTCAGCTTGGATTCTCCTAAAAAACAACAACAATAGAAAGATGAAAGAATTTATTTTGCTGAATAAAACTGCTGAAAGATCAGTTTAGAGCAGCATCAACTCATCTTATGATGAAAACCAGCATTCAAAACGTGCTGGTATTCAAAAATGTTGGTCTCAAGTATACAAGACAAACCTTTGCTCTTCAATCATCTTCAGTTTTTCTTCCATCTTTTTGTCTCTTTCTTCAGCGTCTTTTTTTTCCTGCAGAATTCTCTCTCTCTCCCAGCGGCGTCTGTCTTCTACAGCCCTCCGACGTTCTTCGTCCTTTCTCTTCTCCTCCTCACGCTGTGACACACGATATTAAACCGAATTATACCGATAAACATGAGTGTAGTGAACGTTTGTTCAAATGAACTGATTTATAATATTGATTTATTACATACAGAGTTATTGAGTCTAACTCCCTCACCAATCATTCTGCCGTCAAATACTGTATTTTTGTTAAATGGTTGTTATTTTGTCCAAGACAACCTATTTCCTACATTCTGATGCTAATTTTTATGTCTCTCGAATCACTCTTGAGTCCATTTCGTCTCAAATAATAAAACAATTTCACTTAAAATCAATGCTTTTTGTGCATTGATTTATTTTAATAAGTAGCCTTGTAATAAGGAAGAATCGGCCAATCAGGATCACAATAAAAAATTATTTCTGGGTAATGCAAGTCCAAGTTAGCATCTTGATCATATTTTATGAATAATGACATTATACCTTATTACATTGCTGGCAAATTTTCTTTTTAAATCTTTTAGATATATGTATATAAATGATGTCTTTTAACACTAAACACAGACTAGATGTACCTCTGCTCGTGCCCAGAAGGTGTCTCTGTTAATCCGTCTCATCTCCATGGCAGCGTTTGTCTTCTTGTAGTTTGTACCCTATGGGTGTGGTGCAGCAAACAAAAGATTACTCCAAATTACCCAAAACATGCATCAGAGAACAGTAAACCAACTCTCAAACGTGCATCACTAAATTACACCCCGAAACATAATTTTTTTTTTATATTTTCATGAAAGAAGCCCTTTTACACAGCCAGGATTGTGGCAATTTTGTGGTAACTTACCACAGTCTCCTCCTTATCCGTCGCCCTTGAGGGTCTCCTTGATCTCTCCACTGGTGGTCGAATCTTTTCAGTGGCAGATTTAATCTTCTCCTCTGTCACCTCATCTTGGTTTGAGGCTGTAATAAATACTTCAGCCTCCTGTTATGACAGGACATTAAGACATAAAAACATTAATGAAAGTACCCTAAATGAACTTTTGCAGAAAGAGAACTGATTTTCACCTTCTCTTTACTGTATGTACAAAGTTCTACTATTTTTTACAAATAAATAGTATTCTTTAACATATTTTAATATTAAGGAGAATCTATTGACAGAAATGCAATATACTACACATAAAAGGTAAATAAAAACGTTACATAATGAAGCGTGTTTAACCTTAGAATGAGCTATTTCTATTTACATACAGCGCGTGTCACCTTACATAAAATTCGTCATGCTGTTGCTACAGTATCCCTAAATGGACAAACTGCTCTTCGGAGCACCTTTTGTAAATACGTTACGAAAAACGTGCAAAACGTGACGACATCTTTGTCCTGTGTCAGCCACCGTAGTGCTTCGAAAGGGAGGGGTGAGCGGTGAAGTGAGCCGTTGATTGCAATTCGCAACCTCACCGCTAGATGTCACTAAAATATCCACATTGCTCCTTTAATGTTTGAAAAGATACATTTGAAATATTTGAATTGCACATAAAGAGAGAAATGCATTTGAATCGAAGTATAATGCTGGGCTCAACATGTCTGCCTACTACGATTTCTTTTAAAAGCCATTTTTCTGTCATCCACATCCATCTATAGCTCTGGGGTACAATACCAAGATTAATCACTGCTCTACAAAACATATACATTACACCCCTAACCAAATGTATCCAGTGCAAGTCAAGTTAGAGTGATGTGGTTTGTGGGAGCCAAGAGAGTAGAAGACCTGCTAGACAGTCTCATAAGAGCTAAACTGAGCTCAAACTCAGCAAACAAGATTTATAGTGGATTACTATGCTGTCATTAGCAGGCAGGCTGCTACAGTACATAGCATTTTCTTGAACATGTCAGAACCAATACGCGTACATATTGTTTGTTCTGTGACTAAAATGACTTTATCTTCAGAACATTAGGTTAAAACTGTGGCTAATTTTCCCTTCTATCCTTGTTTCTGCTTGGGAGGAGTTGAATGACTTAACTCTGTTATTACTTGTTTTGGATGAGCCCCTGACATGCAGTTGGCTGCAGGGCTTTAGCGATAATGACAATATTAACAGTACTGAAGGCAGATTGTCTCCCATACACACCCCATCCCTGAAGCTCACTGTCAAACTATAATGCAATTTACAGTTCTTATCTCATTGGATCAAAACCAGACATTAAATGTATTGTGTTCATGATAAATGAGTTTACACAATAAAGGCTTCCATCAGCCATCATACTACATGTTAATAATAGCTTTTACTAGGTAATAAACTACAGTAAAACGTTTGTGATTAATGCTCATTAATATTGACTAATGCAAAATAATGATCCACCTTGATGACTTAATAAACCACATTTCCAAAGGCGAACTGTACTTGAAAACATTTTTAAACACCAAGACCTGACAAGTCAGTCTGGCACTCATGACTGAGCCTTTACCAGCACAGACTCGCATAAGGAGACAATAAAGAGGGAGTAACAGAGAGAGAAGCAGTGAGGAGTGGCTGAGGGGGATTTAGCCTCATTGTGGCTCATACTCGATCTGTAATGATACTTTAAAGGAAGCCAACATATATACGCCATGATAAATGAGGTGCTTTTTACATTGGGTTCTGCTTTTTGGGGTTTAGCTTATGTCTCTGGGAGCATTGAACATGAAGTCACAAATGTTGTTCACTGATTTAGGCCAGTCATTATTTAAAACAATACAGTTGTAACAATGTACTGTTAAATGTTTTTGTAATAAATCATTTTATAAATATATTAAACAATATCACAACAGCAAGAATGCTGTAATATGCTGATTTATAATTAAACTCCATTTTATTGGCACATAACACTATTACTCATACGACATTATTTTTGTTTTATTCTGTAAACTTCTAACAAAATGTCTCCCAAATTTCAAGTAAAAGTATTGTTTTATTTGCATGTATTTGCAGAAAATGAAACTGGAGAAACAGGTCAAAATAACAGAACAGATGCTCTGTATTTTTTCAGACCTCAAATACTGCAAAGAAAAGTTCATATTCACTTTTAAGCAATTCAACAATATTTGTACTATTTCTTATGTGATAACCTGGATTTTTATCACAGTTTCCATGTGTCTTGTCATGCTGTCAGTCTTCCTGATATTTACATTTATGCATTTGGCAGATGCTTAACTTACACTGCATTATACATTTGTGTCTGTGTATGTGCAATCTCTGGGATCAAACCCATGACCTTGGCGTTGCTAGCGCCATGATCTAACCACTGAGCTACAGAAAAAGCTGCATGTTAGATGACTTCTGTCACTCCTGTGGTTTGATTTTGTGGAAATTCAGTAGACACTGAACTGAAAATGTGGAATAATTTTTCAATTGTCGTCTTGCTTGACGTTCTGTAGATTCATATCCATACATAGCCGTAATTTACGGGTGGGACATGTCCCCACCAGTGTCCAAGCACAAAAATGCGTAAACCAATTAACAAGTGACAACAATTTATTAAAGTATTGATTTAGTTGTCTTTGTCCTCACCACAGTAATCATATAGAGGAATGTTGACCACTGAACACTGTAAATGCATCTGCAAGCATCTCTGCAGCTGTATGAGTTTATGAATATATCAGGGTCTATCTAGACAAAGGTCAAGTCCCATACAGTACTTTAGTTGAAAACTGACAATATAAATTGGGGGCACAACCTCTCCCACGCTATAAAACATAGTTCTCGCCCCTTTCTAACCCAATAAAAGTTCATATGTGTGTGAACATCAATCAACACAGAAATCACCCAACATGTTTGAACCCAAATGAAAACACGTACAAATACACTGACTGTAGATTCAAGGTCATAAAGGTTGTCGACCTCAAAAGAGAGAGAGAGAGGAACTTTGAGATTTAAATAAACAACATTCTTGGCATGCCTGAGATGCTGACCGGGCAATGTCTTTATAAGGCATTAAAAACTGAGACATGTTTAACAATCTCCTGCAACCATCCAAAAATGTGGAAATATTAAACCAACATTGCCTGGATGGCGACGTATTAAAACCATGGACAGCTTCAACAGACACACATGTATTATAAAACAGATAAACTACCTATAAAACTTTCTAAGCACTACAATTGTTTCTTTATAAAACATTTGTTACATTTTCTGTAACGAACATCCTTTTAACCATCTTTTCATTTCCTTACTCTCTTTCATTTCTGTCATTTCATTTCATTCTCCCTGGTTCTGTGAAACAATAGGGCCAAAAACAGAGGAAGAGCCCAGTAAAAAAAGACCTGGCACCAAGCAACTAGCCATCACTTAACAGATACTAACAGAGGAAGGAAAGCATTTAAATCTGAGGAAAATCTCAGAATAAAACACAACACAACACAACACATACTTTCCAACAAGGTCAGTCATTTCAGAACCGTGTGTGAGAAAGTTTTTTTACATACTCCTCCTATTTATTCAAATAGAGGCAAAATGTGCTAAATTCCATTGGTTCAAGCAAAACAGCAATGTGCTGTAAGGTAAGAAAAATAACATCTAAAGCAGAAAGAGTCTGAAAATGAACTGTGATGTTGTAACATGACAATATTTTAATATAAATAACAGAATTTTCATTTTTGGGTGAACTATTCTGAACTATTAAGTTGTATTTGATCTGTTTTTACAAACATCAGTACATGCATTCTGCAAATGTTCCGTTTCATGGAAAAAAATCTGTATCGGTGTGCCCATGAGTTTGTGACTTAACTTCCTATCAGAATGATTCTGTATATAGCAGAACACTAACAGAAAGAACATTCCACAGTGACACAAACACAGGATGTATATGAGAATGAGACAAATATGTATATGAGGGAAAGACATGCTTTTTGCCGGCTCTAAATCTGAATGTTTCCAAATGTAGCCACAGGAACAAATACTAGCTGATGACAGCTTAAACCACAACGCTGGTATCAAAGTACCTTCTATTCTGTAACATAATATAAAATGTATCTCATGCTTACAGTTCTTATGGAGTGATATAGCTGGTAGTAGAGACACAGGCAGTTGAGCAGGGGTTTGTTACCTTGAAGAAGGTCTTGATGGCAGGTACATGGCTGGTACATTCTTCTCTGCGGAGCTCATCCACGCTCTCACCAACCTGTGTGATGTAATCAGAAAAGATTGCTATTTGTAATCCTGCAAACTGTTCTTAAAGGGATAGTTCACCCAAAAATGATAATTCTGTCCACCTTTACTCACACTCAAAACATTCCAACCCTGTATACATTTCTTTGTTCTGTTGAACACAAAAGATATTTTGAAGAATGTGGGGCACCATTGACTACCGTACAGTAGCATTTTGTTCTTTCTTTTTAGGCTGGTCAATAGTGCAAGTCAACTTGAAGGTAAGTAAATAATGACAATACTTTAATTTTTGCATGACCATCCCTTTAATATTATACAGATTTCCTTCCTTTTTGTGAGGTAGTACTGTGCCCATAAAAATATGTGGCTTAAAAAATTCAGACCCTTTTGCACACCTACATTTAAAACAAATGATGGTAGAGATTTTACAGAAGTAACTTTTCTTAGAGGCCGTTTACACGAGATCGTTTTCAAATGAAAACGCAAAACTTTTTATGCGTTTTGGCCGTTCGTCTACATGGAAACGTTTTGAGGGATTGAAAACGCAAACTTTTGAAAACGTGTCTCAAAGTGCAAAGTTTTTAAGAACGATGCAGTTTTTGTCTCCATGTAAACTACAAGACAGAACTTTTTAAAAACGATGACATCACACGCATGCGTATTATGCGTTCAGTGTATGTGTATGTGTGCAGTTTTTCTGGATCCGTGTAAATGCAGATTGTTTTAATAACGCTGTCATGTGTACGTGAAACTTTTCAAAAACCTTTTCGTGTAAAAGTGGTCTTAGTCAGCTGGTCCCAGGGTCATTTCAGTGAGTGTGAAGTTTACACACAGGTGTATAACAGAATAGCTGCGAGCGTAGTTCAAAACCATTTCAATAGCACTGTTTAACCAGAAACCTTTTTAAAGGTTTAACTTCGAAAGACAATCGTACATCGACCACAACTATACAACCGTTCAAAACTACATTGACTGAAATGTTTTTATGATCTTAAAATCTTTACCTAAAAACATATGTCTGAGCGACTGAAATTAGCTGTAGAATGTATTTAAAAAGTATTTTTAAAAATGTATGACGTGGACGAAATCATGAAAGAAAGAGCAGCCAATGAAAGACAAGAATAGGTCGGAGCCCCATTAATACTGTTAAAAAGACTTGCTTAAATGTAACATTTAATTTTGAACAGTACTGTAAATGTTTCCTGATGTAAATGTATCCAAGAAAGTTCATGATCACTACTTTTCTGGTACATCGTTAACTTCTAGTACAGCGGTGTGTGTTTCTGTCTGAGTACCAGCACACAAGAATGTTTCTTCTGCAGTTAACAGGTCAGTGAATCCACATCCCCCTTCTTCTACACAATGCATGACCGGCTACAGATGGCACCTCTGACCCTAAACACAACATTCCCGCTTGTTGCCTTAGAAACCAGAGCATGGTGGATATTAGAAAGCTTCCCATAATGCCTCATTCTGTCTGTATTTGAACTCCGTCAGTTACTCGTCTGAAGGTCAAAGCCCTTTTGTCAAGTGAAACCATTGACACGTCTCATCGACAGAAACCTCACATCCTTTGGTTAAACATGAGCTGTTAAATGCTGTGCCAGCTCCAACCAATGAGGAATCACATCGGACTCACACCCCATGACAACATCCAATAGGAGCTACTCTTAAAGATTTAGCAACCAATCAGAACAAGGCAAAATGACCTCATCCATCAAGAAAACGAAACTTTCCATCTCAAGTTTAGGACAGTTTATGTACAGTCCTGACTAAGCGTAGAATTTTTTATGGCTGCAAAGATGTAAATGTGTCAATTGTGCATACAGTATGAACTTACCCAGCAGACCATGACAATCTGTGGTTGTCCTGTTTCTGTCAGTCCCAGCCTGCAGAGGCCATACATGGCACTGATGTTGTGAAATTTCCCAACCAGTTCTGTCAAACCTCCAGCTGGCAGATTGGAGAGAGAAAAAAATTACTGAAATCAACAATTTCCCATTCCTCAATGTAATAATGACCACAAAAGACAGCCGAATAATGACATAAATAGTTTTTCTCTTTTGGGCATTTCCAAATGTAATGCAAATAATAATGAGGTGTTATTTTTATAATCTACATTATTTCCACCCATCACTGGCAGTAGCAATAAAAAATCCACATATACAGTGAAAATGTGCTGCCATTGTGTTTTATCAACCCAATCCAATATTCATGATAATGATCTTTTGTGTTAGGGAAGAGGGATTGGGAATGATGGAATTCCTATACAATACATGATTTTCATAGGTGAACTAGGCATTTTGGCAGCCACTGCTTTGGAGCGTACATCTCTTTACCTAGAACGCTTTCATGTTGTTAAGCAGACTTTGTTCTGGTAAAATATTTTTCATTATATAAGATAAGAAAAAATATGTAATATTTTTCAACAAGACTGAAACCAAACCTCTTTTGCTGCAAGACTGTTGTTCTGTTGTAAGAACAGAAATGATGTCTTCAAAACAATGCTACAACAAACTATTAGCTGTAAGTCATATATTTATGTCTTACATTTACATCTATGCCTTTGACAGATATTACAGCAATTTACAGTGCAAGCAGAGGGTATTTTTACTACCAGTAGTACATTTTTAAATATGTGTACTTTATGAGAGTGTTTCTACTTTGGTATAATTTACTTCACTACATTATAAAGCATATCATATAGTAGCATATTTTGTACTCCACTACATTTCATAAATACATGCTGTTTTTTTACCTTTTAATACTTAGGTACAATCTCAAATATCACTTTTACTCAAGCATTTTTACTTTTTACTTCCAAAAGTCTGGAAGTACTAGATTTTTAAAGTACTTACATACTGTATCAAAGGTAAAAAAAAGTTTAAAAAAATTAAAAGCACTCTCATAAAATACATATACTTATATATGTACTTGAATAAAAGTAAAAATACTTAAGTATTTTTCACCTCTGAGTGCAAAAAATATTATAATACATTTTTGTGTGTTTTCTGGTAGAGCCCATGCCATTGGCATTAGTAACAAATTGCTTTCATGCATGACACCCAGCTAGTTATACATTTGAAAAACACACTTTAGGATTATGGGTACTGTCGTTCTTCTGTAGTTCTGTGGTTCTGGAGAAATTTTGACAATAAATATGATTTTATTATTAGTTATCTTATGAAGATACTTTAGTACAAGTTTCTATATTGGTGCTCCAACATACAATTTTAAACATTGTAAAAAAAAAAAAGAAAACACTTTACCTCCTGAATCAGAGAGTTTAAGATTGTTGGTCAATCCATCATATGTAAATAATGCCCTAGAAAAGACAAAGAAAGAATTTTAGTACTTCAGAAAACGGATAGTATAGTGCATACACACTGACCCCAGTAAACCTATAAGCCCTGCAGAGGAATTAATATACCAAATGTCCTCTCAGAAGATCCAACCCGTCTTTATTACTGCTTGCTGCAGTATTTGGTATACTTTTAGATTTTTCAACAAGAGCTTCTTCGTGATCTACTTAACTTGCCCTCAAAGGGCTTAGTGTACACTTGTTGAGGCTCTAATTTTGACAGGCTCAAGTCAGAGCTTGTAAGCTAATGTTCTCCAGGGCTACTAGCTTTAATAACAACTGTAATTGCAGTATATTAAATCACACTGCAACATTTGAACCCGGGTCACAGCTGGTTATAGTTATTTGTCAGTCATGGCTACATTGGGACTATTACTTGGAACTGAGGCTCAGAGAAAATAATGCATTTTGTATTGGAGCCACTCGGCCACACCAAAGCAAGAGTTTTCTACTTGTGTGTTTTAGTTTTTTGCTTCTCCTCCTAAGAAACAAATGAGCTTCCCAAGTCCCAAGAATATTGGGTTTCACTATAGCGAAGCCAAAACCTCTCTGGTTTACTTTGACTTCAGGTGGCAATTAATAGGCTTGAGTCTGTAAGTGAGTTGGCTTTCCGTTGAACCTGCTTTCGCATGATAAAGTGACATTAACATGTTAATTACTGCGAAAAGTCTTTTCTTGAAGCTTGTTATATTAAATCTCATGTAAATGCTATATTCCTATATAATATCAACTTGCTGATGCATCATACTTATCCAATAATAGCATGGCACCTTAAATCACTGTATTATCCAGTAAGCTTTTGATGATATGTGTGACTGTGACGATGATCAGTTAATTTTCAATTGTTCAACAAATGAGAAGTCAAATAGTGAGGTTTAGTGAGAACTGGTTTATCTAGAATTCTTTTTCAGGTTTTATATTTTAGTCCTGTTGCTTTAATTAAACAGTTTGCATGCTGAAACCTTGTAACAACTGAATCCCTGAAACAAATTGCTTATTCAAAACAATTATTATAAAATAAAACATTAATGTAAATTAATAATAATATAAATTAAATAAAATATAAATAGTTATATTAGCCACTAGCCAGACCGATAAACAAACACAAACCAGAAGTTAACTGCAGTCCAGGCTTGCGCACGTCCGATGAAACGGTCTATATATAATCCTCTTAATACGCCGTTGGCAGTTTCAAAGTGAAATATCCCCAACCCTAACTTCTGAATGCAAGAATGTGTAAAAACATGTCAGTTCAGGGTCAGGTGACATTAAAACCGACCTAATTATACAAGACTTTCTTAAAGGGATAAACCAAAAATAAAAATTCTGTCATCATGTATTCACCTTTGAGTTGTTCCAAATCTGTATAAATGTCTTTGCTCTGATGAACACAGAGAAAGATATTTGGAAGAATGCTTGTAACCAAACAGTTCTTAGACCCCATTGACTACCATAATAGGAAAAATTACTTTATAATTTGTTTTGTCTCTGTTGAACACAAAAGAAGTTATTTTGAAGAATGTAGGACAGCAAAAAGTTCTGGTACTTTTGACTAGCATTGTAATTTTTCCTACTATGGTAGTCAATGGGGTTCAAGAACTGTTTGGTTACAAGTATTCGTCAAAATATCTTTCTCTGTGTTCAACCAAACAAACAAATGTATACAGGTTTGGAACAACTAGAGAGTGAGTGATTCATGCCATTTTTGGGTGAACTATTCCTTTAAGACTTATTATTAAAGCAATCATTTAGCCAATCCACTGATTTGTTGATTTAGCAAATATGTAGCTGGCTGCAACGTGATCTCATGATAATTTGTATGTATTTTACGTAAAATGTGTTTCTGCAAAAGCGTACATTTACTTACGTTTGCACGAACAATAAAGCGCAAAATACTGACGTATTTACAGCATCTAAACGCACAATACTGACGTACTGACAACACATAAAACGTTAATTATTTACATATGTGGCCAAAAAAGCAATTTTACAGAAATGGAAAAACAAATTTGGGCCGACATTTGAAACTTGGCTTAGAGAATTAGCTAACGTGCTGCCCTTAGAAGAGTTAAGGTATAAACTGACAAATAGATAAGAGACATTTAAGAAGATATGGAATCCAATAAAATCTTTAATTGGTATTGCTTTTTGGATTCTTGGGGTAGTTCTTGGAGGGAGAGGTTCTGACTTCCTCGTGTAGGTTAAGATTTTGATTTTATTTTATTTATCCATTTCACTGCATTCTTATTATTATTATTGAATTATTTATTTTGTATTATTATTATTATTATTATTGTTGTCATTATTGTTTATTTATTTAAAGGTTTTTTTTTAATCTTATTTTTGCATATATGTATATTTATGTATAAATGGTGTGTCTTGTTGTAACTTAGGAACTATATATATTGGATACGTCTGTATAGGTGTGTGCATGTATGTATATAATATGTATATGTGTAAGTATGTGCATGTGTATGGGCAGGTTGGTATGTATTTGTATATGTATATACTTTTATTATTTTTATGATTTCGTTATAATTATTATTATTATTTATTTTTCTTGTTAATGCAATGTTGGCTGTCCTTGTTTCTGTTTTGTTTTGTTTTGTCTAATTTGGAAAAGCAATAAAAAATATGAAGATAAAAAAAAATTCTTTACATATGGACAACTTTACAGACTTCTTTTGAATATCGTAATCATGGCATTAACATGTTATTATATTGTATTTATTTGTCATATCAATGTCATTATGTTTTCAATTGCATTTATTAAAGTTTACTTAATATAAAATTTCGTTCTGTGATTTCTTCTGCCAAATCGACTTTAGACTCTTAAAATTAATAACATTTCTTCTGTCGTTTAACCATTAGGCTACTTATCGTGTAATTGCTTTGTTTGCCGTGAGACACAAAAACGTTTTCTACGACATGCTGTGACTGACAGTAGAACTATAAAATACACCAAAGTACAACATAAAATCACAAATCAATTTTTGTTCGCATTCGTCAGATGTAATCCATATCTTCAGAATACATTTGACTGCGAGGAACAGAAAAAAATCCAAGCCTTTATTCGGCGATCTTTATCTGCATCCTGAGCAGCCACCGTTAGCTGCAATACCAGTGCTGCTGCTGACGCGCTCATTAAAAATGTAAAAGTAAAAGGAATCTTGAACGCTCATTGGTTCTCACCTGCTTCGTCACAGATTGCGACATGCCGTGTTTCTGGTGAGGTGTGTTTGAATGAGAAATGCGCGCCATTCACGGAGTGTATCAGGATAATATTCTGGATAATATTTTCAGCGATTAACAACTTTAATTCTGCTCTGTTCCACACACAAAACTGTTGTATTCCGCCAGAGCGAACTGCGACTGCAACGCATCGTCATTTGGACGACTCTTGGTATTTTTTAAATAAATAAATGATTGTGATTGCACTTATCTGCCTGTCATGTTATTGTTTTTCTTTATACTGTACAAATACATATGGTTAGGTTTAGAGGTTGAAGTTGGATTTGCGACTATATTGTTACTAAAAGGTTAATTTTCCTGCATATTACATTTTAAATTCTCTATAAAATGTTTAGGTTTGGGGAAAGGTTAACGAGTCTAAAAATAAAAACCGCTTATCGATACAATTATAAAAATGCACTGTTAATGCTTTATAAATATTTTACGGTTTTTTAGCTAAAAATACGTAGCAATTTTTACGTTTTATTCAATATAATACGTCCATTTTAACGTTTCAGCATCAATAAAAACGTATAAAAATGAACGTTTTGAGCATGTAAACTTTACGTACAAATACCTACGTATAAACAATAAGACCAGGCTGCACATGTTTAAATGCAGGGTTAATGTATGTTTTACAGGCTATGTAATACATTTAAACATCTCCTATGCAGAATTATCTCTATCTTCTGTAATGTATAATGAATGAGGATAAACTAGAGAGCAGCCTGTCGTCATCATGTTCCTTTTGTCTTTGAAGCCTTGATCTCTGAAGCCACCCAAACTGTGACCTCTGGGCTTTTGACTTTTAACTCAAGCACAACCAACAATAACAGCCTGTTTCCCCTCATCAGGGTCTGTATTTAACAAAACCCAGCAAACCAACCTACCATCAGTCTGCAATTAGCATGTAGTGACACCATTGTTCCGGATCTTACCACCAGGATTAGAATTAAAAGGAGAGAATGTGGGATTTTTAAGTCCTATCACCCAATGAATCATGCTAAGAGAGTTAAGCTAGCATTACCGATAATGCTACAAAGCCAAGTCATTAAATTCTATATAAGCAATAGCCTATCTTTCCTAAGTCCGAGTGATTAAAGATGTTAAAGAGTCACTAAAAGGTCAAACAAAACTATGAAGTCATGCTGTGTTAAGATGGATTTTTACGCATTTCCCAATGAATTATCTAAAAAAAAAATTTTGTTCTATATAACAACTCAAGCTGCAAGTGCCGCTATAACTGCTAATCTATGACAGTGTACACAACAAGCTGCTTCTTCTTCGGCTCTTGTCTTGGTTACACAAGCAACACACCCGTGGACACTGACTACTAGTGGTCATTGCCTGTCGTCGCGGACAACGACGCACAAGTATAAATGAAAACCGGCGCATTGGTCCTACGCAGGACCACAAATCACCCTTTAGACTATCCTGTCCCTTATCTGGGTCATATTTTAAAGAATGTTACCTTTGCTTTATGGACAGCAGACTTGCTTGGTTCATCTAGGGGTCAGATCATGTCATGCTGTAATCTACAGCAGGCTACAGTGAAAAGTCATGGTACATTATTGTATTTATCTAGTACAGACCACACACATTGCCATTGACATGGTAAAATTAGCACAAACAGTCAGCACATAACTCATTGTTTTGCAGGCATGCATAGTATCCCCATGGCATCTGTGATGCTGAGCTTAAGTTCACATGCGGCTACAGGTGATTTGCATGAACTAAAAAGAAAAGATCTCAAGCAGTTGTCACATAAATCAGTCTGAGAAATCCTATGTTGTAAACAGTAATTATATGACAATCCCAGAATGCACTGATGAGCTTGGTAAAACACATTACATAGCATGGATAACCCTTTTTACACAATATTTGTTTGTGCGCTTAGCAACAGGCTAACACCAAACTATTAAAATCAACTGCTATTTGAGTCTTTGCAGGCAGACATTTGCAACTAAATGTACAGTACACAACAAACACTCACACTGAGCCACACTGAGGAGTAGAGAGGTTGTGTTTGTCTGGGTTTTATTCAAAAGAGCTTGTCAGAAAAACACAAAGCAGAGAAATCCAGAGGGACCAATACATATCCAAGAGCACTGACTGCAGTAATACTGTGTGCTGGCCTGGCCTATTTGTGTTATTTGTATATTAAATAATAAACACAACAACAAATTCAACACTAATGCTTAAAAAATACTATTTCCATTAATAAATGTATTCAATTCAAAAGCTCCATTAGACATTTCCTGCAGTCTGTTGTGTATAGAGAGAGAGAGGTGTTGTCTGGAAGTCGTCTGGCCCTTCCTCACCTCACACATACACACTTCCTGTGTCAAGAGACTGATGAGAAAAACACAAGCAGCTCTGTTCTGCAGTCCATGTCTGAGTCGGCCAGTTATGAGGTCAAGAACACAGATGAAGAAAGAGGCCATGAAAAAAAATCACATTTGTAGTACCTTTAGGAGAAAAACATGTTTTATAAAAATAGAAACATGTTACTTTCGTGTACTGGCACAGTGTTCTGTTAACTTAAATTATTAAGTAGTAAAAGATGTGCTTAGGAGACAAAAAATCTGTGCTTGAGATTTCCCTGTTAATTTCCAAATACATCATTGAGCTTTCATCTGTTTTTAATATTCAACAACATTCCATGTCATGTGATATCTAAAAAGTCATTCTTTACTTGCTTAAAATAAAACACATACAAACCACCAACCAAACATGACATAAAAAAGGTTCTTCTATGGCATCATGAAGCTTAATAAGAATGTACTGACAACATCATTGAAGACTTTATCATCTAAGACACAGCACTGAATTCTACACTTTCATATGTACTGTAGATCAGGTAACTGTCCAACATCCTTTCATCCAAAGTGCTGTTGCCTTAATGTTAAGCAAAATGTTTACACAAATGAATGTCTCTAACATCTTGACTATGTCCAATGGGCCGTTCACTGAAAGCGATGTTGATACACTTATTATAAACTCCCCAGCCAAATCTACTTGGATGTCCACCTTGCCTGGGATGGCCACATTCCATCTGTAGTGCGTAAAGCTGGAAAACAGCTGTGCAGAGGAGTATTCTTGTGCACAATGGCTAAACAGAAATAGAGCAGTTTTACCTCCATGGTTGGGAAACCGACTGGCATAGAGGAAACCGTTTTCCCCTAAAAGCAATATGAAAAGTTTCAAGTGTCATCTGTGGCGTGTTTCACTGTTGCAGAAATCCTGGAAGGCCTCTTATTTTAAATGAACTTAATGACTAATAGTTCCTTGCCAATCCAGCTTTTGTGCCCACAAGTCTTAGGCTATGTTCACTAATATTCTTGGGTCTGTTTGAAGATGATCATAAATCGAAAGCAGACGCACTGACTCGCGTCACTCCCTATAAAACTGCTCCAAATGTCACTGGACTGAAATCGCTGGAAAAAGGAAGCTGGTAGTGTTTATATAGTTATGACCCAGGGGAAGGCGATAAGATGAGAAAAATAACGGTGTCCAAAATAACATTGCAAAAGAAAATAAAAAGGTTTATCCCAGCTTACAGCTGAATCGGTTAGTTTGCCAGAAGCCTTTTGTGTGCTACAACAATATCTGCATTTATACTTAGCTGAACTACATTACAGTTTAATATGTTTTTGAATATATTAATAATAAGCCTTGGTAGGAACTAGTTAAAACATTGCAAAAGAATCAGATTTTCTGAAAACATGGGACCCTCAGAGAGCAAGAGACCATTAAAGTCAATGCAGATTCAGACAGAAGCTACTGCCTGGCAGTGCCGGCCCAGTCTGGACCCCAGCTAAGGGGTGCAGATCTCATCGGTGGGCTCTCTAACAATCTTTGCAGAAAGTACTAAACAACTCTGAGCACATTGCCATCTGGCACAGTAACCTTGTCATACCGAATATACTGTGCCAAGTGCTATTCATTTCTGTGTGCGCTGGCCTGGACCAAATTGCTTAACCCACTCAAATGAGTTCAGCACCCAAGAGAGGTGAAAAGTAGACCTAAACCAAGAGACGCGAGTCTAATGAAGACGCATAATAACAATAGCTATTAAATTAACTTTACAGCTTTAGCTTGCTTAACTGCAATTATATGCATCTTTATGAGGCTTCTGCATGAGAGTCTCACTGATGCTGTCTAAGGATGGAAATATTTGTACCCTGGGTGGCAATTTTGTTCTTTTGGACACTATTCAAAGAGAAATGAGGAATTAACTGTCGTGGATTTGCTAAGATAGAGATTCTAGCTAGATACATGGAGGATGGAGTGGAAGAGTTGTCAATAATAGGTGAAGGAGGGAGGATGGGAAAATAAAAAGGAGTATGGGAGCCTGAATTTAAGAAGACGGGGGATGGGAAAAAGAAAACAGACTGGGGAGGCTGGCATTCAATATATGGTTGCAAAATGAAAAGCCATGAGAGTATGAAAAAGAGAGAACAGCGACTGAAACAGTGTTGCTTAAAGTGAGAGTTCACCCAAAAATAAAATTCTGTCATCATTTACTCCCCCTCTTGTCATTTCAAACCTGTATGACTTTCTTACTTCTGCAGAACACAAAAGAAGATATTTTAAAGAATGTTGGTAACTGGCACCCATTCACTTGCATTGGTTTTGTGTCCATACAATAGAAGTGAATGGGTGTCGCTGCTATTCACTTACCAACTTTCTTCAAAATAGCTTCTTTTGTGTTTTGCCAAAGAAAGAAAGTCATGGTTTGAAATGACAAGCAGTTGAGTAAATGATGACAGTATTTTAATTTTTGGGTGAACTATCACTTTAAGCTCAACTATAGCAGGGTTGTGCTATCAAGGTCTATGGGTTCAGTTCAAAGGGAACACATGTAGTGATAAAATGTATACCCTATGTGAATTTGCTTTGAATAAAAGCATCTGCTCTGCCAGATGAGTAAGTGTGAACAGGAGAACAAATAAATGTGAAGGGAGAGTGAAAGAGGAGAACACAGGGAGGGAGGGAAAACAAAGAACCAAAAATTACAGTACAGATAACAGTTACGGAAGGTTAGGTAAACAGCACGAGTTAAAAGCTATGAAGAAATGGTATGATGTTTTGCTATAAACATCAATGGCCTCCTTCGGGAAATCAAGAAATGGTCTACTTATTCATTTTTTGATTCTAACAGTGTCTTTTTCGGTGACACCTTGCAAATGTTAAGTGTCTGGACATTAATCTCAAAATGTAAACCCTTTAAAACAGCTTCATGTAGTTCATTTTGGTGGATACATTGTAAATGGTAAACTTGGCCAGTTTGTAAGACTATTTTAACAAGCTATAAGATGGAAAATAACAAAGCTTTGTTTTGTTGATCGTGTCAACAATATTCTAACACACAAATCAACAGGTCAACAGATGTGTCCGAGTTTGTAGCTACAATAATTATTATAATGACCAGTCCTGAACTAACACAAAAAGAAACAATGAGTCTACTGTTTCAATAAAGATTACAGCTGCAATTAGTCAGGTAACTATTGGGTAACATGAACCCAACTCTGTAACCTCATCTTACATGCAACCTTTCATCAGGAATCTTATGTCAGCTGCTATATAAATAGATATCTACTGAAGTAATCCGGATACAGATTCACATCCAGTCCTATTTAGAAGTGAGGAAGGAAATTCTTACCGGGAGTCCACAAAGTGTCTCTTTTCAAAAGACATTAAAGTTAGACAGTTTACAACTGTTATAAGAATTACAGGAACTGACTCCCGGTTTTCCATCAACACTGCTGCTATTACCCTTTAAAGTTAATGTAATCAATGTGCTGCTATTTATTATAGGGCAGCTCATTACTTAATGCTACAATAGGCAATGGTTTTAATTAAAAAAAATGTTAAACTACTGGCTGATCAAAATAGCAAACAATAATTCAAGTGGTTTAAATGTTAAAGAAAGGAAGTGGAAGTCTCAGGGCCATAAGTGTTCGTCCAATCATTGAAGTCGGACCAAATGCGATGATACAATGTCTATAATGTTGTGTCACTGGTGAATGAGACATGAGGTAATTGAGGGAGTGTGGCTATGGAGAGAGCTCTGTAGAGAGGGCGGGTTAAAGCTACTTGGGATAAAGCTATGGACAAAATTTCACGAAGTCTAAAGCTGCGTCACTGGGTGTCGCTAGTCTCTTGCTACAATGTGGTTAGAAGATGCTCCTAGAATTGGCTGCTTTAGTAACAGTTATAAACAAACCCTGCAGTAACTGAGGGGAGACAGAAGACGTGAGCTCCGCTGCTATACTTCTATTGGTAGTCGTTTCTGAAAGTTGCTCGTCATTTGCATAAAGTTGAGCTATTCTCAACTTTGTTGCGTCGCAAGACACGCCCACTTCCTGTCACCAACGGTCACTGTCGCTCGTGTAGCCGGATGTCGCTAGGCTATTATTGAAATGAATGACATTGTCGCTGGCGGTGTGAACGGGGCGTTAGGTTAGGGGTTGGGTTTGAGGGTTAGAAGGAAAAACAGAGTTCATTCGGAGCGATTTTGTGAGATATTGGCCATAGCTTTATCCGTTCTAGCCACAACCGAGAGGGCTGGATCTTTCCCCTTTTATGCTAGCTTGCTTTTGCTAGCCTTTAAAAACTGCCTACCCTAACATTAACAGTTGATCATAATTTACATAATGACTAAAACTACTATAATTACATGAAACATTTAATTATGTCAAGCACTTTTCTCAGACAATTAAAGTGGAATTATTTATATTCTTGCCTTTCTTTTCCCAAAGTGACCTTTGAGCCCAAAGCAACAAGCTATGGCGAAACATCATCACTTTACTTCTACTGTTGTGGGTTATTTTTACTCAGTGTTTATGAACATTCTTAAATGTAATGAGCACTAAACAGTAAACAATATTTGAATGATAGATCAAAACTGCTCTACAAGATCTGAAAAAATAGATGCATACAAACCCCAACCTGTCTAAATATTTTCTTCAGGTTTTTTGCACTGTTTTGAAGATCTAAAGCCAAAGTAAACATAATTTATCAAATAACTTTCTTCAACATTTTACTGATAAGCCTTGGGCCTTTGGTTCTACAGGCCACTCTTAAGTTTCTCTCAAAAAGAACATTCCTCCGGGACAACTCTGGCATTTCCCGTCCTGCCTGTCCCACACAACTCCTGGAACACAGACCCTTACTCATGTCTACACTCTGGTATCCCTCATACAATCACTAATGCAAAAACATTTCCTCTCTCCCTCACATACAGCTTCTTCTGAGACATTGCCTTTATTGTCTCTTTCTGTAACCGCTCAACATTTGATGTACAACCTCCTTCTTTCCTCAGATCCAAGCTATTATCTGTGTATTTGTCTTCTTAGCACATCTGCATTAGCGCATACTTTTCCTGATTCCTCATTTCTGACAGCTCACAAAGCAGCACAGCACATTTTGAATCAATCTACTATGTAAACGGTGATAAAAACGGTGATGAAATGTGCGTTGCATGACATTTTTAGGGCAGCTCTCATGACCTCGTAATCAAGTTAGAATCATAACACTCTTCATACCCCTTGGAAAGAAGAAAGCTTTTAGGAAGCTCACAGTTCAGTTTGAAACTATAAAAAGAACAAAACAAAGAATCATATGGAAACAAAACAATGTAAAACTAGGGAATGGTAACCAAGCAGGTCTGGGTTTACACATTCAGCATTTGACATTCACAGGAATGCATGGTCTCAGCTAATTCCTGCAATAGTGAGATGAGATACCAGATTTAGGACACCCAGTCACCTGTGTCCTAACTCCCCCCAAAAAACACTGATCATGCTGGTTGTAATATAAAGTTTTTTATATAATGCCTTAAAATAATCTAAAATAATCATATAAGGCATGCAAAGGCTCTTGCTCGTGAGGTTATGTGAGGTGAGGGACAAGATAACATCAGCTTACACTCTATGGCTGCTTAGAACCTTTTTGGTTACTTTGTGGGAGGCTTTAGGTATGCAGGCTGTTTGTTGAGTAATTTTCCCCTCCACAAGTTTTCAATCTGAGGTGATTGAAAACATCAAGCAAGGCCAAACTTGTATTGTGTAAATCCAAAACACCACAAACCACATCTTTTGAATTACATATGGCACCCATAGCATGTTTAAACTCAAGAAACATCAAGAAAGATGAAATGGTAGGCCTTAATATTAAAAATAGAGCATTCAAACGTATGACAAACTGTTACATAAAGGTATTTTACATAATGAGCTCCATTTGTCTTGAGCAAGCCAAAACTCCAAATTTGTGGAGAGGAGGCCTACAAGCAGCATGAGGCCCTTTCCAATATGCTGAGCGTGATTCTCCCTGCCTCAGTTGTTAAAACAGTTCAAAGGTTCTAGTTTAAGGGGCAAACAGGCTACTGTGAGTCATTAGAGAGGCGTGATGAAGACTGCCTGCACACCACTTACTGCATCATGTCATTCAGCACCTAGAAGGGGAATGTGTGTAATTTGGTCCTCACCCTGAAAGTTGCATTACTAAAGAATGTAAATGTTTCCCCAATAGAGCATCAGTACTCAAATCATTGGCGAGCAGTACTTTGACAGGCTTAAAGATTTTTTAAGGTCTGTTATTGGACTAAGATAGGATTGGAATGTGGGAACATCATAAATGTTTGAAATGATGTAGTGCGCACAGACAAGCTTGGAACATTCTCTGGTCAAAGCAAATCTCATCTGACATTCTTGTGATATGGGAAAAACAAGATTGGCCAAGACAACGTAACAGCACATTGAAAAGAGAAAATTTGCCACAACTTTTGCCAAGCACAAAACTTAAATACGGAAAGATTTACAGATTTGTTAATTATGTAAAGTGTAAAGAAGAAGTACCACAAATTCAATAAAATATCTCTCTGCAAAACATGCAAGCATTAAGCAAACTTTGTATATTTGAATCCAGCAATTTAAATGCAATTAATGTTATTTTCTTGCTTCAGAGTTTTCGGCAACAATACAACATACAACAGAGCTTCTATCCATGTGAGGTGAAATGAATGATCCATGAGTCCTTCAATTTCCAGCATTAAATGCAGTATTGATGAGCTAGACTGCACCTTAACAGACTGTAGATGTAGGACTATTAGCTTTTCGGTTCAGAAAGCATTATGCTTCTATTTAAAAAATGCTACGATTCACACTGTTTTGGTGATGCTCAAACAGTGTCTCTAGTGTAATGTATGTTTGGATGTTTTGGATGTTCATTTACAAGACAATGGCATTCTGGCATTAAAAACAAAGTGCAAGTTTGAAAAACAATATTGTTGTCTTTTGTGGAATCTGTGGAAACTGTGACATCTTGAACAATAGCAGAATATAGAACTGTGTTTGTGCTACTCAACACATTTACAATATGTTTCTCCAGCAAAGAGATTTATTGCACCGCTACGACCAGTGGAAATTCACATACGCCAACAAGGCTGTTCAAAAAGCCTTTTGGATTAAACCTGGGTATGCGTGCACGTTACAGTACAAAGTGACATTGCCAGCTACTGACGTGGCATGATTTAGCCTTTTCAGTCATTTTGTAAATCCGTGTCAACGTGTATCGTTTTGTCAGTGTTGTTGTGTGTATGTGAAAAATGCAAATCTTCGAATTTTCCTACATTGCTGTATTGTGTTGTAAACACACATAAGATAAAACTTCATTGGTCTGAAACAGTTAAGAGATTCGAATAAGTTTCAAGCTCTTTTAAATTCAATAGAACACTTGGAACGAAGTAAACACCAAAGCTGCTGAATAGCTTAATTGCTAATGTATCACTATGAAACATTTCTGTGGTAACACAACCACCATAAAACTAAAAAAGCCCCAATAAGTTGTATGCTGTAAAAGTAAATTTTAGATAAAGATCTTCATCTTCATCTTTAAAGGTGTTTAAATGTGGTTGACATGTGCTACTTTCTAGTTTGTTACAAATGTCATACATGAAAAGTTCAAATAAAATTCAACTATATTGTTTCATTATATAAAAACGAATAAATACAGTACAACAAATCAATACATTATTGTACCAATACATAAAAAATATCATCGGTAATAAAACAATGTATTATTTTAAAAAACATTTGTTCAAGATCTAAAAAAAAGTCTTAAATATTATGTCCTAGTACACAAACTATTTGAACAATATTGTGTTGACTTGGCCTTTGCTACCCGGAAAAACAGATAAACATTGGGATATTAAACCATTGCTGTACATACGGAAAACAAATAAAAATGCTGTAGTATGCATGCCAGGTCAGTGGATGGCGATGTTGTGTATATATACAGTTATAAAGTGCTTTTTAATACCCTAGGTCGACGTATATGTGTGTTAAAAGTCTGGCGAATGTAAATAATGTGGTCTTATTGGTGCAGTAAATCCACATTTTGCAGGAGAAACGTTAACACATAGTCGCGCAGCGAGAGCTCACAGTACTGGAGGCCGCCATATTGTTTTGGTTATACTCGCGCGACCGAACGCGTAATACGCATGCGTGTGACGTCATCGTTTCCAAAATGTTCCGTCTTGCAGTTTACATAAAACTTGCACTTTGAGACCCGTTTTCAAAAGTTTGCTCGGTCCCCCAAAACGCCATTTCCATGTAAATTTTGTCAATAACTATATTATTTACTGTGACCTTAACAGAGAAGACTTGAGTCTTGAGCACTAAAACTAGATATGAAGGTCCTGCTGTGTAGATGCCGCAAGTCTGGAAACAAAACAAATCAACAAAAAAAAGCTAAAACAACTCAATGATGGAAAAATGTCATTTGAATGTAACAGTAAGTGCAGATCAAGGACAGTGGATGTGAAATGCAGCAGATACTGCAGATCACCCTTGTTGTCTAAAAATCTGAAATAATCGCGATGACGTCATGTAATTGCGATGAGACGATTATTTAATAATTGTGACAGCCCTAGTTACCAGCAAAGGTCAATTAAGGTTTGCTATAAACCTTAACATGACAGTTTGTTTACTTCAGCTGTCCACAAAATTACCACCTACGATAAATTGTTAGACCTGAACAGTGTTTTTAGAGAACTGATGATAACTTACCATACAACACATGTTTATTAGTGGCAACATGAGAAGATTGCACCTTGGGGCTCTTAAATCATGCATAAACCTGTGTTTCAACAGCATGGAGATGTAAACACCTGAGACGCATTGAACCTGAGCTCCGTTATCTCCGTTATCTCATTAAGGTAAGGTGAGCTCCTTAAAACCACAACTTTGCTCTGTCACCATAAAAACCATATTTTTAAAAGTTACACAATTCCTCTTTGCACTGTGGCTGAATCCCTCTTTGTGTGTCGGATGCTGAAGCCACTTTCAAAACTCAAATATCACAAATTTGGCTATTGAACATAACCTCCTCCAGATCCCTTTGGAACGAATTCTACCACGCCTTCACAGTTTCCTATCATTTCTAGTTCAATCATATCCCATAGGAGTTCTTTTTGTTGTCTGCCTAAGGCTTGGGATGACAAACTCACACCAAGAACAGTACATCTTGAAACAATATGTTAAAACCAAAAGTCATTCAATACAAGCCTGACACTCTACTGCAACAAATTAAAACAACAACAGAATCAAGAAGTACTCTATTGTCTAACGTGCTAGCTTTAAACACACTGACTTAAGTCTCATAAGTAACCATGGCCCCTTACAATATGCCCATATAACAAATAAATCCTATCCTAAATGCTATGAGGAAATAAGAACTGTTTGCCAACATCAACTTCTGAAGAATTGCTGAGTGGCATGTGAAAACACTGCCAGGGATTAATTCTGATCACATGTCCGATAAAGACTGATGAAGAATCATTCTGGGTTAACACAGTATAAGCAGCCGCATGCTGAAACTTTTCCTGAGAAATGCAATCCTCCAGGAACCTTCAGCCAGACCAAGGCTAAAGTTAGTTTGGCTGCATTTTATGAGTGGAAAAGTGTTGATCAGTAGAACTGGATTGTTCCCATTCAGCGGCTTTATATGCCTGCAATATGGCTACACGGCAGTCCTGCTAATGCTGAAAGAAGATGATTGAACTTTTAAAAACTCAATGACACCAGCTTTTAGTTTTTATTATAAGGATACTGTCATCTACACAAAGAAATACAGCTGGAACGCTTGCGCCATGACAGTTTTAGCTATCAGCTAATAGCACCAGACAGCACATGAATGGGCCTGATAGGCTTGTAAAGCCTAAAGCGCCAGTGACTGTTTCTGAGCACGTTTCCACGGCGATTAAGCGTGTGGAAAAACAGAACGGGTGCTGCCTGGATGGCTCGGGGAGCCTGACGGGGCGTTTGCTAGAATTCGTCTGCGCCTGCTGAAATGCCCGAGACAATGACACCGTTGATGTAACAATTGTAAGTTGCCAAGATCTGACACACATAACAACACTGCAGGACTTTAATGTTATCAGAACATTACAATAGTGGTCAAAAGTTTTGGGACACTTGAGTGAACATTTTTTCATTATTTAAAAAAAAATTGATCTGAGGTGTTTGCTTATATCTAAAATTAGTTTAGTTGACAAAAATATAATTTTTATCATGACAAAACTAACATTTTATGTAATAAAAATGTTTTTTAAATGAACAAATTTGACTGAATGATTAAGAAAGAATCGGAGAATAGGAGCACAGAATAGATGAAAACTCTTGAAAAATATTGTTTAAAAAGCATCTCAGGGTGAGACCTTTTATTTCAAGCTGCTTGATAAAATTACATGAAAACATTTCGGCAAATTCTAGTCATTAACATTTTCTTTTATTACAACATAATTCCCATAGTTCCCTTTGTTTTATTTCATAATTTTGATGAGTTTATTATTATTATTCTAAAATGTGGAAAAAATATGAACACATAAGTGAGTAAGTGTCGGATTTGAGGAATACGTTTACAGTTAGTGTGAAGTTTAGGTTACAAGCAGGCTTGGCTGCTTCTGCACCATTGCACCATTGCTATTCACCAGTTATGGTTAGGCTTTGGGATAGGGTTTCCTTACCGAAGTGTTCTTCCAGGGTCAACACACCACAGTACAATTTGTATGTTGACCTGGGAACATCTTTCACTTGGCAAATCAGTTCGGCATGTTCAGTTTGAATTGTTCCCCCTAAACCATGTTTACAGTTAAGGAATGATTCGCTACATTAATAATCATAGTGTTATAAATGTCTATGACTGCGACCGTTGCAAAAGGTATATTAAAAGCATACCAAAGATGACATCATAGGATACTTCTTATCTAAATGAATGAGAGCATATGTATTCAGTTACAGAAAAGGTGTCTCTAATCATGTGGCCGCTCCACTTAAGTGCAAACCACTGTGCAAACTATTACTCTCCACAGAGACCTGAAACTGAGTCATGACATCATGGCACAAAGTCACAAATGAGGGGCTGTAAGATTGTTGGTTTCTTAACATCATTCATCCTAAATGATGGGCATTTAAATCTGGAAAATCCATTGAATCATTTTGTAAGCCAGTAAATGTTGATCTTTATTTCCTTTGTTTGTTTTTGAGCTAATGTCACGGTTGGCTAGATTTGCATACAGGCAAACACCAAAAGAAACTTGACGATGGGAAGAACGCAACATCACCCACTTCCACGGGAACATACCAGTGCATTCATACATTTCCATTTAACTATTTAGCAATAAGATAACTGAAGCGCATTACTTCAGTATTTTGGTTCCCCACAAGTGATAAACTACTCAAAGTACTGACACACTAGATTTTTCCTAGTGATAAGCGAGTCTTGTATCACAGTAACATTTGATATTAGAACGCTATCACGCAGTATAGTGTTCAAAACGTACACTCAAATGTATTTACGAAAAAAAAATAAAAGCAACTGCGCAATAAGCATTCTAAAGTTGCATTAGAAGAGATGTGCGCGGTTTTGGTTGTGTGTCAAAACCTAGAATCCCTAGACAGCATTTACTCCGCTGAACGAAACGAAATAATAGTGCACAAATGCAGCATAAGTAGACACCCAGCAAATAAATAAAAGTTTACGTACCAGTTGGTGGATGCTCTGGGATTCAGGATGTCCTCTTTAGCAGTCAGCAGAGACAGGCTGTACGTGTCCAAGTTAATCGCTCGCATCCTGATGCAGGAGTTATTCTCCACAAACAGCTCACTTCAACTCGCGGTCTCTTTCTCTAGTAAAACGACTTATTTTATCCAGTCTTGCATTCAACGGCGTTTGTAAGTTTAAATGCAAGTTTAGTTGTAAAAGTCAAGCTGTTGGAGGCGTACAGCCGCACACGGGTGATGTTACAACTGCATTAGAAAACTTCATGAAGAGGGACTATACAAAAAAAGCTCCACCTCCTGCTCTGAAAAAAACACCGCTGTCGCACAATTTTTGTTTATCTTGCACTGTTTATCTTACACATTGTTGCGCATTTGTAGCGTCACATTAAAATACTACTATTTGTAAAAAATTACTTTTTAACAACAATTTGCATTTCTTGTTGAGTTCGGTCTTGATGCCCAGATGTTTTGTTTTTGCCTGCAGTGAACGTCTTCTACTAATAGAAATTTATTTATTTCCTACAATTCTACAGTGTTCTCGTTTTCTTTCTGTAGATCTCCAAAGTGGGAGAAATCATAGCTGTATGGTTTTGTGCAAATTCAATTACAATTTGTAGGTATTTTTTTTATTATTTTGCTCACATTTAAGCGTGGCCGTGAATGACTGAGTTTGGCTGGAAGTCTATGAGTCTTGCATTGACAAGCTATTGAGCTGTCAGTCTCTCTTTGTACATGCGTCCTGTGAGCAGTCTTTGGAGCGTCTGGCAGCAAGCTGAGAAGCCATTTACAGTGCATTGATCTCTGGAGGGACCCTTGCTCCAGCAGGGCCGATCTCATGGGAACCGAACTTGATGTAGTCACCGTTTAAACCGGTTTGTTGCCGTTTAAAAAGTGCAAATATTCAATATTCTTATGCTTTTTAAGGTGCATTGGTGTGGCTGTCTATTGAACTCATGAAGTATAATTCTCTTCTATAATGTCTTTTAGATCAATTTCTTGGGACATTTTTTGGGGATTACCCAGGTAGTTTTTCCATCATACAGAACTGACCCCCCCCAAACACACAGTCTAATGCATTAGAATTGGAGCCACATCTTTCTGTGTCTGCTTCTTACGTCATCTGTCTTTATGGTTGTAGAGCTTTGGTATGTCTGCCTAAAACTCCTCTCAGCTGTGGGAGCAACTGATGGGTGTACACTAGGGGGCCTTAAACCACTGGTGCCCCCCAAAACATCCTCTTTGAAGGCATGTGTTAGAGTTTATGGAATAAGGAATGGGGCCAAAATGTCAGAATTCCTTCATGATCACAGCAGCTTCCTGCCTCCTGTCGGCTCTTCCCTGATGACTGTTATTCTGTTGTTTTAAATCAAACAGTATGTTTGGTATTTCCTTTGTGTTGAAAAAAAATCGTAAATATGTTATCAAAAAAGCAAAAATGTGAAGACATGTTTGTCCTGTGTCAGCCACCGTAGTGTTCCGAAAGAGAGGGGGAGCGGTGGAGTGAGCCGTTGGTTGCGATTCGCAACATGCTATGCTTTAAAGGGAGGTGCATATCCCAATACACACAGACAATCGCGCTTCAGTGTGTTTAGACCTGAAAAGAGTTCAAAGTTTAACACACAAAAGATATATACCTTGAGTCCCACCGTACAGCTTGACCTCTGCCCTGTAACAGCCATCATTCTTTCTCATCGTATGTTTTTCATTAGTTTGGCTTCTCTCTATCCCTTTAATTCCAGCATTTCTGCCATCTTTTCTGAAGTTCTGAAGTGTTTTATCTCAAGTAAATTTAGATATCATGAGTGATTTTGAGAGAATTCATTGCGATTTGAAATGCTTACCTATGCAAGGTCAGGTAACAGGTCAGACAACATGTTTACCATATCAATTGGAGAATGTTTATTACATTAACTGTGCAAAAGTTGCAATATATAATTTTCAATAATTCATCTTTTTTGCTTCTTTTTGTTTACTTAAAGTGATAGTTTTACCTCCAGATGTCACCTCATATGTTCACTTTAAAGGTTTAGATTTCAGCATTGTAAGCGATCTGTGTTTGCTTTCACACGACAGCAGAACGAAAATGCTTCCTAGTCTTTTTTATTGCTAATATTATCACATTCCTGTGAGGAGGCTTCAGGAAGCATCCTCCACCGTGTTCAGTTTGTTTACACAGTCATTATTTGGTGCTCCTCTCATTACACCAGAAGATGAAGATCTCATGCTTTACGTGTCACAGTCTGGACTCCCACATGTGATGCTGGGTCATGCTTGTGCATTGCATTCAGTGTACATCACACCAAATGAGGCCGGAGCACGAGCTTTCTTTTTTAATGAATGCAGAATAGTTGTGATCATGATTATATAAGATCAATGAGATGAGAAATCACAGCAGAGGACAAAAGATTGTAGAAAAAGAAAGTTTGACCTCATAATGATATATTTACATTGAACGGTGCTGTATTTCATCAGTGGCTGCATCTCAACCAAGGCTTAAGTTGTGTTGATCTTTCCGATTTAACTTATCAATGGAACAGGATGTAAATCTCAAACTTTTGGTATTGAAAAGAAAATCTAATCTTTGTTTATATTTTAAATGTGCATGAAATGGAATTAAAACAATAGTAGATTTAAAATAAATGATACATCATTTATGTAAATAAACTTTATGTAAGAATCTATGGAACAAAAGGAACAGGAACTTCTGGGTTGTAAAACAGTTTCAGTGTTTCTATAAACTCAGGTGCAGTCAGACTAAACAATGTGTCCAAAAATATATCAATTTCACTTGAATTTGATCTATTGCAAATGTTTCTGAACTTTATTACTATTTCTTGTCTCTACCAATTTGTTTTACAATGTGCAAGACAGCAACCTTTCCACAGAAACATTCATTTATCTGCATGTAAAAATGAAATGAAATAACATTTTAAAAAAAAATTGACTGTAGACAACAATTATAAGAGCAAATGAATGTCACTGCCATTCCCCATAACAATATTATGTAACATTACATTTATGTATTTAGGACAGACATTTACTGTAAAGCATTCATTTTATTAGTTTGTATTTTATGCTGCCTTGGAACAAAACCCATAACCTTGGCATTGCAGCTTCACTCTCTACCACAAAACGGACTAATTTTAAGGAATTTATTATCCGTTCAGGGGGTTATACCTCCTCTAGTTAGTCTAGGCATGCAGCTCTTGTCAGGAATGTCTAGAACTTTGCTTTTGTGATTTCAGTAATGGTTTTGGACTTAAGGCAACACATTTATTGCAGAATAATTCTGAAGAATTCCTTTCTGGATAAAAAAATACCCCGTCATAACAGCAACCCTAGAACAATGATATCCTCAGCTGACCCATGTCAAGTGTGCATTTTTATAGGAAAAGTAATTTAAAGAAAAGTATAATAAAGTAAAACCTGCACTTGTTACAATTGGCCTTTCCAGACTTTTCTACATTTCAAAGAGTTTTCATAAGTTAACACAAATTGTATAGCCCTACAGTTCTCAATGGTATAGTATTTACTGTAATAATGTGAAAATGTGCAGTCCACTGCTCAAATGGGACAAGAATATGATCCCATGGTTCAGGAATGCAATGGCAAGGTCATGTTGATTTAAAGTGTTACTGGAAATGTTGCTATTTGTGTGCATGGGCATTTTGAAGATTTTATGTCATGTTAATTTCTTAAAACCATTCAACACTGAAATAACCAATATCCCACAGAAATCACCAAAAGTCATGTTTGCATGACTTGTTTTATTATCTCATAGAATTGCTTCTGAGGACCAAAAAGTGTGATCTGATCCTTCTATGTCATTTGAGAGATTGGGGGAAGGAAGGCAGTAAGTGAGATGACTCAGCATTTTTTGCAGGCTAAACTCGGACGAGTCATTTAATACAGGGTTATAAACCAAGAAAATATTGAAATGACTTTTGATCTTGTACATTGTTTTTCTGGTAAATCTGAATACCATTTGAGATTTTGTTGAGGTCCTCGGAAACTGTCAATACAGATTTTACCTGTATCATGGTTAACTTTACCATTACACCTTTTCATAATCTACAGTAAACGTTTTTATGTTTACATTTTTTCTGAATGTGCATTAAAGTGTAAAGTGTCATCATTTTACATATTAAAATCTTTAAATTAAAAAAGGCAAAAAGGATTTGAGAAAAAGCACAAGACAGTTGATAAAATTGTATATGTCTCCCTCTACAGGACATATAAGAGTAGTGAATGTTTCACATCAGAAACACAATGATTGACAATTCCACGCAAATGTCAACTTTACAAAAAGGTTTTACCAAAGGTTTTTACTCTACTGAGAGCACAGATGTCAACATTTGGTGGTTCAAATACCCATGTGAGGCCTCTCTAAAGGTTGTAAAGCATTGGTTTTATTTTTAGTGCTTGATTTTCCATAGTCAGGTAAGTGCCATTTTCAGGATTGTCACATCCATAACGCTCCATATTTCTCATGAATGTGAAAATTAAAATAAAGTAGCCTATTTTATGAAAAGGCATCTCTTCTCCATTTGTTGGCTATTATTGCTTCTGGTTTGTGCATTTTAATTCACAGAAATCCTACAAAGTAGACATAGGCTGATATTTTTCTAATGTTTAGACTCGATCAACAATAGTTTAGTAAAATATAAATAGATGGTTCAGTATATTGGTAACATTTATATATCAAGACCAGTAACCTACATGTCAGTATGATATGTAAAGAAAAGGCAAGTTAATAGATTTCAGTTTAGTTTTATTAAAAGCCAAGCAAACATTAAAATACTGAAACAGATAACTTTTCCAACCCTTCCCCAACTCTATTTTGTACAAATCACAGTTGTTTAAAAATCTTACAAAGGATTCAATAAAACGTTTTTCTTTTCTTTTTTCTTTTTCTTTTTTTTGCAACAGCAGCAAAAACATTCTGATTTAGTATTTAAAAGCCCTTAATAGTGTGTGTAGTGTGTGTGTGCTTCTGGTTCCGACCACATCCAATAATTACAGAACCGTAACAGAAACTTCGTTTTAGGACAAGAACAATAATTCTTCAAACTAAGTAAAAAAAAAACCCACAAAGTGCAAAACAGCTTAAAATAATCACAGATTTGATAAGGAAGAGAGGTAAAGAGTCGGGTCGATCTAACAGGCCGCCAGTGACACCCCACTAAACCCCACAAAATTGGCAATGACCACTTAGACAGAACACACCTACAGTACCACATCATCTGTCAAGGGAATAAGTGCTTCATTATAACTGACTGAGCCATTTTTTCTTAAGAGAAAAAAATACGGCCCTTTTGTTAAACAGAAATGAAAGTAGAATTCTTAAAACATTCGTGCTTCATAAAAAAACTGGTGCTAGAGCCTTTCTTTTCAAACAGAGAATCTTAAAAGTGGTCTCGTCTACATTAAATGTTTACAAATGTTAAATTGTGGTTAACCCTTCCAGTTTAATAGAAGTGCAAGAAAATAAATCTACACACAATAACTGCTCTCTGGTAGACCTACAACTGCTTTAAAAAAAAAAAAACCAAAAAACCCGCGTCATGTAATACATCACCTCGGCTATAAATTACATTTGTAAGTAACTCAGTTAAAGGTGAAGTGAAAATGTCAAACCAAACACTGGCTCAAACGGTGAAATTCTGAAACCTTTTCTTTCCATTTGGTGACGCTGGTGGCCATGAAATGACACACGTCAGTCTTAACAGTTTTACCTCTAGCTGACGGTAGAGGGCAAATGTTTATACACCAAAGTCATGATCACAGAACAGTTTCCACTCAGAGAGAGAAAAAAAATCTAATGAAACAATAGAAAAAAATCATAAAAAGATAAATCACATCACTCAAAGAACAGAACGGATCGCTACATGCTGGCATGCAAACAAAGCAATCCAGTGGTCTGCTGGCTGTCAAGTAGCTATGTACTGATGTTTGTGTTTGTATGAGTAAATGCACACTACAATTACCCCGACTGAAACTTACGACAATGATAACAGGACTTTGTTTGAATTAAAGGCACATGTAACACAGGAGTAGAACACAACTTTGAACTCATCTCGTGTCTCTGACAAAATTCAGAGTTTATATGCTGTGCAATGCATACCACTTACTGTACTGTACATTAAATAACCAAGCATAGAACAATATTAAGTGTCACTTATAATAACATGATGCCGTTTCCAGTCAGGATTCTAAAATATCGTATCTATGGTTGAATGACTTTAATGTCTTTATATATTTTTTTATATTTTTAATAACAAGACAAAAGTGCATAATGATTGCTTAATAGTGAAAGCTACCGTTATTCAGAACTACATACTAACTCCCTAGCACTCCCAAGACCGTTCCCATGCACATCTTACCTTTAAACGTGCATTTATAAATACTTTACAATTTGTCGTTCAGGACCATTTTTGTTAAATTGAAAGAAATTTACAGAGAACTTTGTATCTAATTTTATGGTAAAGTGCATGTCTAGTAAGCAGTTATACTGTAAAGCCAAATTTCTCAAAATTCATTTCAAGTCGGACTTCTGTTTAAAAGAAATCAACTAGACCGTCTAAATACTATGAAAAGACATCGAGTAACATGTCCTCGAGCGTTCATGAAGGCATAGTTGATAAAAGCACGAGGGAGGAAGATTTTGACGCCTTCATCACGGCAGACATTAAAGTGTTGTAGAAAGTATGCAAGATTTCTTTTCCATGCAAGCACAGAATATACAGGGCCATCAGAAGCACCGTTTTAATGGAAGAAACCCATTCCATGCTACAAAATGTAACCTCCATAGTTGAAAAACAGTCAATGCCATGCACATCAAAGCCAGACCAAATCGAAGCAAAAAAGTGCAAAAGCAAACAAAGAAAAAGTGCTAACAAGCCCGAAATCACCACGGCAATAAGATTCCGTCCTAGGATGTATACCGATGTTTATCATTTTCTCAAAGCTCGGTGTACTATACGTCGATATACTTTCAGTTAGCTTTAAGAAACTCTAGGGGGTCTCTGAGGGACAGCTATCCGGGACGGGGAAGCTGATTAAATACAGAATTCTTTGCAGAGCCAGTCTGCAAATAAACAGTAAAGCCGTACATTCTGCGTTTTACTAATAGCAAGCCTTTAGGTAGTGGGTAGGCATAGTGTGTGTCTTTGAGTGCTTCAATAAACATTCATTTCTTTTTCTGTTCCTATAAATACGGCAGAAGTGGATTTACCATCGAGGGAATGAAATTAACATGTTAAACGTAAAGGAATTTCATGAGGGACAGGTGAGAAGCGTCTGGCAGAACAATGAAAGCTTACGGACTGAAAGTAACTGCTTTATCATTTTCACGCTTTTAATTTCTCTAATATCAGATCGGCCATTCAGGGCACATGGGCTCTGCGAGTCTATTTTCGTAGCTGTTGATGATTTCAGCTTGTCTGGTGAGAAAAGCAGGACGCAGTCTCGAGAAAGCGAAGTCAGAAGCCAGAAATAGAAAAAGGTGGCATGAAAATTTTCTCATATTTCTCATTCACCCCCAATAGCTATTAATAACACTCTTGTGAAAGGCACAAAACAGGCAAAACAAACATGCTTCACCAAGAAATACTTGAAGAATGAGTGTATTTCGATGTAGAAGGGAAAGTGTAACATGTTAGGCACTCATGTACTTAAATGGAAGGCAATTTAGACAGACTCAAGCAAACAGATTCTAACACTGTTTCACAGCGGATCTGAAAAGTGGAACCGAACAGTGAGGAAAGAGATTATATCAGCGTTACAAGTGTCAGTTTAACTTCAAAACCTGTCTTGAAATTTAAATGCATAAAGCTTTTTCAATAAAAAAGATGCATGTTTTATTTACAAGTTGGGCTGTTATTAAGATTGTCAAAAACAGGTAAACTTGTATAGAGAGGTGAGTGAGCGGCTGAATGTTGTGACATTTTGCAGGTTTGTCCTGAGCACCAATCTCGTCTGCATGTGTAAAGCGCAAAGTGAGATTTGAACTGTGAAGCATCACAATGCAACAGAAATGGATTGATAGTTTCTCCCTCTGTTTGGTTAAGAGGTAGAGGACCAGAGGAATAACAGAGGGGAGCATTTGTTTTTAGTTTGTTTTAACAAACATCACAATCTATTTTTTTTTTGGTTATCAGACATTTCGCCAATAGGTGCTACAAAAATGCCTGGATTCTCAAATGCAAGGGTCTACACTTTACACACAAATGAGCTGCTAATACTTTCTAAAGAAGGGTAAACTCAGAAAGCATGGGTGCCACCTGGTGGTGGAGGCGAAGGGAAAGCATGTCAAATTGCTTGCTAGTGGTCACAGAAAACAACTCCAAGAGAATGTCATAGTGGTAAAAATAGCCCTAAATTTATAGTTCACTTGCTGTCAAGTTTTGTCTCGTTTGTAGATTTTGGTAAGGCATTTGCATCTGAATGAGTGTCTGTCTTTGGTGCTTTGCTAGAGCCTTTATGAATGACAGACCCGAAATCTAGCCTTCTGTTCCTGCCCCCTGGTCTACCACAAGAAATGTTAAAAACACAGTAGGCAAAACAATTGGAACGTATGCCAATATGGGGAAATGGAAGATCAAAAATGGAGATTTTTGTATTGTGAGAATGTAGGTAACGTTAGTTTGAAACGGGGTGAATACAACCCCTTTATTTTAATTTGTATATCCCTGCCGCCATTTTAGTTGCTTTCGTATTCAAAGCGTAAGCTATGTTTCAGCTTGTATGCATTGAACATGACGGTTCTCCCAGACACAGAAAAAGCTCAACACAGCAGCACCATGCAGCATCCGTGTGCCTGGGCGCCAGCACACAGACAGGGTGCTGGTGTGTGTGTGTGTGTATAATAATAACAGTCTTGAGTAGTGGAATCAGGTCATTGCAAAGATGGCAATCCCTACATGATGCTGTGGTGAGACCTCACACCTGCACAGTGAAACACGTAACGTTGAAATAGATTTGAAATGTTCTTCAAGCCTTCTCCAATTGAATGACACATTCTGAGCGCTTGTGATAGGCAGTCCACTAAGGCCCAGCTCGGAGGGAAGATGAATGTTCAGGGGCAAAGAGACCCTGGATTAATTTCCAGAGAAGCCAGGACGGAAACACCTGGATGTTGAAACAGGGATCCACAGGCTCGGCTACATGCCTCAGGATAGAGAGGGGTTGATGGATACCTTCAAGAAATGTGGGGTGCTGAGGAGGACGGATGTCTCCAGAAGCACCAGCCCCGTTTAGTGTGTTGCTTCCGTAAGATCTCTTCCTCACGCTGTCGCTCTTTTTGGGAGCGGAGGTAGCGGTCTTCCTCCTTCAGGAACCAGACGGGTGGCCAGCGATGCTTCTCGAAGTGTTTCTGGCTTTCTAGACAAATAAAAAGACAAAAATGGTTGATTTTGAAAGGGTAAATTAAGGTTTCCGATCAGGTGAACAGGGAAAATATTCTTACCAGCAGACATGGTCTTCATGTCTTTAGGAAATTTGCGACAGACGCTATTATAGTTGGTGCAGATGTGATGCAGACACCAGGTCGAGAGCTGTTTGGCATTGTGGAACTACAGCGGACAGAAAGCAGAGTTGGCACACATCACCAAAGAACCATTTCTCTCAATGAGGCTCATTTGAAAAGCAATGTCTGTTTATCCTTTGAACAAGAATGAATGGCAATTCTGTAATGTGTCCCAATTGTTCCATAGCCACTTCATTACTTAGCGTGAGTGCTTTGCATTTGCATAGCATTATTAATGGCTTTCTTTGCTTCATCTTTATCTTTATTGATGTTACCTGAGCCATCTCCAGATAGGCCAGCACGTGTCCATCGATGTCCACCCCTTTAACGGGCAGTCGCAACAGCTCCTCAACGGCATGTTGCTCTGTAGACCATGACAAAACATCATAAAACAAGTGTTAATATATCACCAATTGGGCTCGACGGTTAACACTGGAAAATATTCCAAAACAACAAAAGTACTTAGTGACACTTCACATTTCACTTCAATGATGGTGGTGTATTATTATGCAACAATGCAATATGCACTAATATTTTTATACAAAATTTGTTGGCTGTCCCCATGTCTTGATAATCTGACAAGCTGAATCGGTATCTAATATTACTCAACATTTTGTATATGCATTTTTAAGATCCAAATAACGCTCTGTTATAAAACCTGGGCAGCCATATGAGACATTGGTGGGCTTCCTACACAAAAGCTGCTCCGAAAAGCATCTTAACTCTTTCCCCGCCAGCATTTTGCTAGCCAGCTCAAGCATTTTTGATCATTATGACAAAACTTTCATGTCCCCAGAATATTTGCTTCTATGAATGTATGTATGTGAACATACAATATATCAAATGAGAGTACAGAGCCTCTGCTTTCAGATAGTTGCATCGGACGCACAAGCCTGGGCTGTAGTTAACATCTGGTCGGTCTGGCCAGTGGCTAATAATATAACTATTTATATTTTATTAAATTTGTATTAATATTCATTTATTGATTAATATTTCATTGTATAATAAATAATTGTATCAAATAAACTTTGCTGTTACTAACCCAAAATAATACTGACTAGAGATACTTTTAACTTGCTAGCTAATGTAAATTACTTGTAAGGACTCTATTCGTTGCGAATGTGTACTGGAAGTTACGTTTGGGCCACAATAGTTTGTTTATGTTGTTGCTTTGAAACCGTCTATTCCTTTTCATGTCTTCCTCAACAACAAATAAACAACATTCTGAACCAAAATCAATCATATATTCCTGTCTTCACAAGCACCATTGCAGTGAAAGCAATCTGTAACAACACTCTCAGACAAAGAGAGAGAAATTTGTATTTGCTTCCAGGCAGCTTTCTTGGTTTTGCAACACAGTTTTTTTTATACCTCCAGCCCCACTAACCAGACTTAACCTATAGTTTTTCACTGTCTGCCTTCAGGTAAACACAAAGTCATTATCATACCTGTTAGAGCTACAAGGCGGGGAAGACAGAGGCGGTTGGCTAGTATTATAAGTTCCATTGGCTCCAGTTCAGGACACGGTGTAAATACACCACAGTAGAGATACTCCAGGACTGCTCTCATACAGGCACAGCTGGTGTTGGGAATAGACACCTGACAAAGAGAGAAATAAAACATTATTAGTTATCAAAAAACTGTGATTTGCTAAAGCCCACAAGAACTTCATAAGCCATATTGAGGGATGTTTATTCATAGCTCATCTCCACGACATGGAAACTCTAGAGACAGATTGACCCGAGGATAAAACAATCTGCTCAGCACCTCTCCCCTATTGAGATCTGCGTGGTCCTGGCCACCGACCATTAGATGAGGCATCATGAGTGAGCAGGAAGTGGTCAGAAGGGGGCTGTATGTGTCCAGGAAGGCTCACAGAGGAATGATAAAAGGGCAAGGCCAGTGGCACCAACAAGGGGTCTTTTATCCTTCAGGAGATTAAAGCGCTGTGTGAGATTGTTGACAGTCTCAGCTTAAAGATGTGGAAAAATAATGCTGTGGGCTTGTCGCTACGGGAAACCTGGCCTCTGCATAAACAAGAGCCAACAAGGCAGCCTACAGGAGAGCCTGTTATCATATAACATCGAACACAGAATATGCTTTACAGAAGAAACGAGTCTCGGTTTCAGCATTACGAAAGCCGGGTTGACAGTTTGATGCATTCCTGTCTCATTTACTCTTAAAACGACATCTTGAAAAGTATCATTGTGAATTTAAATGCAACAAGCAAACAAAACAAGGATTTTGGATCAAACTGGAGAGATCGGCCCAGAGTCATGTGACATCGGTAAGATCCCCATGACATCACTTGCCCCCATGTCCTAATACCATTCGTACCCAAAATCCCATACACCAAAGCTAAAATGGAGGAGAGCTTTTGTTTTGACACCACTTTGGCTGAAGGGTGGCAAGCAAACAAAGGCATGCTTATTCTTTCAGCTCCAGGAAAGGCTAAGGAATTAGACACAAAGTGGGAAGTGCTGGGCCTGCGAATCAATCCATGGCAACCGTCTCCTCATGCTGCCGCATGGCTCAGATGAAGCAGTTGTTCCTCTGTAAATTAGGACAGAATGCAGTGGATTGAATTGCCTCTTACGTTATTCTGCTCAAGGACTTCACGATTATAAGGCACAGACACTAACGTACAGCAACCTGGAAACTATTAGCACTTTATCTTCTGAAGGGGTTAGTGATCTACTTTGACAAATGAAATGCAATAAAACTGAGCTAAAAAATTGAGTATATTCAAAAACAAGTATATCACTGCTGTCATTCCAAAACCTCATATCTCCAAATTTCATGAGTTTTACAAACAAGACATAAACACCGAAGATGGCATTATGCAGTAAATTTCATTTTTAGGTGAAGTATGACTAAAAATGTATCAAATAGCATAAATGTCCCAATACAATCTGTCCGGCTTCCATCACAAGAGCAGGAGTCTATGGGACAGTGGCCCCGAGCCGACACATATTCTATAGGTCAGAAATGTTTCGTCAGGGGGTAGCAAGATGACACTCAGCGGTACTTCAGAAGCCTTAGGGGTGCCCTTTACCTGCCCGTCTCAAAGCCAATTAACAGAATGTCAATGTGAATATGACCTCTCATTACTGCTAAAGGGCAGGCTTAAAAAAACGTCCTGCGTAAACCTAAAGATAACAATGATGCTTTGAGTGAATGAAAATTCTGTTCGCCTAAATCAAACGGTCCAAAAGTCTAGTTTAAGCAAACATTTATGTATTTGACATTTACTTTTATGCACTTGGCAGACGGAGTTATCCAAAGCGACTTACAGTTCATTCAAGCTATACAGGATGTGTAAAAATTACAAAGCAACCAGACTCTCAACTAACACTTGCTGAAACCACACCGACTCCGCCTTTATTGTCTTGGTTTTCACTTCATCTTTCACTCGTGGGAGAAAACTGACAAGTTTTCGCATCAGAGTTTCCGTTCGCTTTTTGTGCTAATCACACTCAAACGTATGATGTTGACAGGAATTCTGACACCACAGCATGTGCCATATGTTCAAACACTGCCTGTCTTTCTGAAAGCCGTACATGCGAAAGAACGTCCGGTTTCGAACAGACGGCAGCACATTTCTGAACAGGTCCTGAGAATTCAGTGTCATGTGATGTACAAGTCTAATATAAAAAGAGCTATAAATAACATTCAGTTGAGGAACTGGCACAGACGTCGCAAAGTTACTGAATTTTTTCCTTCAGTAATATGTACTGCCTAACCTCGAAAACCTTGAAAGATATTTTTGCACAGCGCTAGAATAGTAAAGCTTGCATCAAGGACAAATCTTGACTTTGTGCGTCACCGAGCAATGTGCATCAACGATTATTTAGTTACAGACATAAAACATTTCAGAACAGAATCACTTTAAGTGAACTCTCGGTTTTACTCAACTGAATGACACTTTATACATTTTTGCCACACTGAGGTCTTGCAAGCGCTTTATACCTTCTGTGACGCCTTTCACACAGACTATGACAAGGCTCCGCTCTATTCAAAACCTCATTCTATAAATAACGCAGCGTTCACTACAGTGTCCCAGACCAACAGAGACTTCCACTAGTCACTTAGCAACTCCGTGTCTCGCATCATTATTGTAATGTATGAAATATGTCCAGTATTGTCCACCCACCATGACATGTTCCAGCCACTGCCGTCAGATTAGAAAAGCAGACAGCATCTTATTTCCTGCATCAGTTTGGGTGCTGTAAATCTAACCCCCTGTAATGCATGTAATGTAATACAGGGTGATCCTGTTCAGCAGCAGGCCTGAGCACCTATAACCCAGTCAGTTCTGTCTCTGCCTCTCGTGTTGGTCAGCCTGCTCCTGAATCTCTGCCCTCTGAGAGTTTGTCTTTCTCGAACTTGAGCTGACAGCCGGTAGCCCGGAGAAATCAGAGAGCGCGAATGGGATAGACCTGGATTGAGTTATGTGCAGGTGAGATGCTTCAGAAAGGAATACAGTGAAACCTTACCTTTGACACCCGACTTAATAGTTTTGAATAAAAAATGCATGAGCTAAATGGTGTCAAGTAAGGTTTGCGTTATAAGCAAAATGATCCTGTAGCTTGACTGGTAAAGCATAGAGCTAGCAACACCAAGGTAATAGGTTTGAATTTATGGGATTGTGTATACTCTGGATGCACTAGAAGTCACTTATAGAAGTGTCTGTTAAATGCATTTATCTAATAGTTAGATAAGTCCTGGAAATAAGTCTTGTGGTGCAGAGGAAGTGAAGGGCCGTCTAGGAAGGGCCCAGTCACTTCCTGTTGCTGCAAACTAACCACTATGTTACATACACAAAACAACTCCACATCCAGTACCAGAGCTGTAGGTTTTGTAAACATTCAACCTACTGGTATTCCCAGGCACAGGACCTCTAATATTTCAGCATCTCTCTGCCTGGAGTTCTCTCTTCAGAGGCCTGTTTAGTCCTGTGGGGCGGTTAACTCATTCATATGGATGAGACGGTCTCCTGTCGCCGACTCGATGTGGGTCAGGCTGTCATAGATGTGGCCTAGTTTTAGCTACCTGTGCTACTTTCTTATTGGGATTTGTCAGAGCTTCAGGGTAAGTAGAATCATGGTGACTAAATCTTCCAGAAATAAGTTTTGGTGAAACTGGATATGGTCATCAAGCAAAAAAAGATATTTTGAAAAATGTTGGTAACCATACAATGTTGGCCCCAATTGACTTCCATTGTATGGACACAAAACCACAGAGACATTTCTCAAAATATTTGTTTGTGTCCCACAGATAAAAAAGTGATACACAAGTTTTGAACAACACAAAGGTGAATAAATTATGACAAAAATGTTATGTTTGAGTAAACTATTCCTATAAAGACAGATGATCAGTTTCTTTTATTTCCTATTCCATCACCTTATTACTGAAATGGAGTATGTATCACTAAGCTCTATTCACCTCCTCAATGTAGCTCTCCATGAAGGATCCACGAAACATGGCTGCCATCCAATCACAGCTTGAGATGAGCAGTGGCTTGTGGGCCGGCAGATATCCGTCGTCCAATCGAAACACCACATCTAAAACCGGGAGGAAAAGAGCACACATCTCGGCGTGTGTCACAGAGTCGAGGCTATAGAGGGGGAGACATGTGGACGGACGAACAGAGAGACAGACGAAAAGACAGACACACACACACACACACACACACAAACACACAGACCAATAATAAATAGACAGATAGACAAGGCTAAGAATAACCCTGCTGGAAATAAAGAGCTTATACCAAACTAAACTGGATTGCTGATCCTTAAACTCTGGTTATAAAATGGGTTTCCGTACCGTTTACCAGATCAGACCATAGACCCTCATAAACCAGTTGAGACCAGTTTAGCCAGGCTAAGGGATTAGCCAGACTATCCTAAAGAGTTTAGGACTAGCAAACCCTCTTAGAATCGTCTTAGCAATTTTTTCAGCAAGGTAGACAACAGAAAATATGAGGGGAAGGCCAGGCAGATTGTGAGAATTTATTTTAGTACTGAATTCTTTAGAGACTAACGTGGAGGAGTCGATGTGTTCATTGTGGCTTACTGATTCTGTTTCATTTCTCATTTATATATATCTTAAATAATGTTGAAGCTGGTTGTTCAGCAATATGCTGTTGGTATCAAATGATGGATGCTTCTAACAAAACTTATAATAATAAGACTTAAAACTTAAAAAAATAATAATTTTCTATTTTGGATTGGAAAGCAAATACATCTCTTAAGCTTTGGTTGATAAACTTCAGCGCATCCTCTGGAAGTGTACACGAAGTCTAAAGGCCACAATAGAGTTTACAAATGTTCTGGTTTTCAAACTTGAGAGAAGCACCTTCATGGTTGGGTAATGAGATTATGACTGCGAATGGTGCAATGAAATCATGTACAGTATTTGGAGAGAACAGGTATCTTGGAAGAGGTTAATTACAACAAACATGCACACAACACACAAGACGTAACAATAACAAAGGGTTAGCGACACAACACAGAACACCACAGAGCAGAAATGCAAACACATTCACAAAATGCAAATATTCACAGACTGCAATGAAGGGGTATTGTAAAGCACTCCACTGGGTATTTCCTCAAAAACACACAGACTGAATGAAGGACGAAAAGACAAATTGTGCAAATTGACTTTTCTAGAGTATGATCTATTCTATTTTAATTCCCTTGGGCTTTGGAATTAAAAATAGAACTCATGGGAATCCAAGTCACTACCAGTAACTTTTGAATGAGACACGCTGACAAATAATGGAAATTAGCCAATAACACCAGAACCTACACAAATAAGGACAGTAAAAGGGATAGTTTACCCAAAAATGATCATTCTGTCATCATTTATTCACCCACTTGTCATTTCAAATATTTTATTTTGTGTTTTGCAGAAGAAAGTCATACAGGTTTGAAATGACAAGAGGGTTTTCATTTTTGGGTAAACTATCAATTTAAGTATCAAAAATCTATGAGAACTGTTTAGTCTTGTGCACCTGTCTCTGTTTCAGCAGTGTGCCTATTTAGTTGGAGGTGAACAAATGGAGAAAAAGATTCAATTAGATTCATGTCCAATAGATGGAAGGGTCACGGATCTAACTGGGTCCCATAGTACAATATGTTTGATCATATACTATAGATTCCTTGTATGTGTGGCAATATTGTAGACGTTTACGTTGAGCTTTCGAACTCTTAAGTAAAGGAGTGTAATACATTGAAGTAATATTTCAGATTGCCTACCAGCAAAGGTGCCCTTGCTCAGGCATTCTTTGATGCGGTTGGCACGACGCACATGGAAGGCTTTGGTAATCTCTTGGTTCATGAAGCTTTCACGGTTCAGCACGTTGGCCACCATCATGCGCAGGTCGAAGACTTCCAGAAGTTCAGCAATGGTGGCCACCTGCATCAGGTCCTCACGCCTCTCATCCAGGTGACCCGTGTAAAGGTACTGCAGGACTCCCTGAAACAACCAAGTGAAGGCCAAGAATGACTTTGAAAAGCTACCCTGCATTGCATTACTCTAGATTGTGTGACCATGTGAGGATCTTCTTACCTGAAATGGCTCTTTCTGAATAAGATCATCCATGGACACTACTGTCATAAGTCTTAGTCGCCCCGTCACAGGATCATCCACCATCTCTAGATACACCCCTAAGAAACCACGTCCCCATCCCAAAAGAGCACGGCCTGCTCCCAGGGGTCCCGCAGAGCGTTGGCTCCTGGCAGGTAGAGCGTTATCGCTCTGTGAAGTCCTCAAGGAGCCTTGCTGCAACATTAGCAGTCTGTTTGAACCTCTGGTACCCCCTTCACCTTCCTTATCAATGTCCAGGCTTTTGGTACGCCCAGCCTGTTCTTTGGCTCCTCTTCGGCTCTGCTCCTCCTCCTCGCTTCCCTCTGAGCTCTCCTCACTGTCCCTCTCCTCACCAGCTGTCACAAGATCCAACGTGAAAAGGTCGTAGAACTTCGAGCAGGAAGTGGCAAGGTACACCTTATGGGCGAAGACACGAGTGGTCCCACCCTGGAGGAGAAACAGGACATCTGCGCACAAAGGCTGGCAGAAAAGAGAGTCCAGACCTTCCCCGTCCATGGGAGGAGGATCGGGAATGCCCACCACAGGACGTGGTGGTCTGGGGGGGAGGAATGGGGCTTGGAGAAAGGGACGCTGGACTTTCTTGAGGTGGGACTTCCAGAACTGAAGGTGACGTCGAGAGATGAGTGCAGCACGGATAGCATTGTCAAACACATCCTTAACACCAAACTGAGCAACAATGCTTGTTTCGTAGTATGGAATGCCAAGTTCCTTAGCGACCTCGTGGCCTCGCTCCGGGGGAAGGATATCTGTAGGTTTGATGGGTCTATAAAAACAACACAAGCAGTGTTGAAGCAAGCAAAGGCTGGGCATTTTAAGTCCTGTATATGCATACGTGATCACATTATCAAGCACATGCAAACTTTACAAGCTAAAGTTTAAGAAACACAATATGAGCTACGAGTGGGTGGAGGATGTGGTCCGTACTTGGCCAAGGGCCGGCGAGCCCTGTTAACAGCATCCAGATCAGCGTAGCGCAGGTCCAGCTGGCAGCCCACCAGGATGATCGGGGTGCGGGGGCAGAAGTGCTTAATCTCAGGGAACCACATGGTGCGGACATGCCGCAAAGAGTTTGGATTGGCCAGAGAGAAGCACAGCACTACCACGTCTGATCTAAACACACAGAGAAAGAAATCTGTATGAATTCTCTTAAAACAAAGAAATCAAAACAGGCATGAAATTGACAAACTAAAGATAATCATCATCCTACACAGAGGCTTTAAAATGGACACAATACAAATGTAATTGTACAGAATTTTTACATATTTCTGATATACAAGTCGGCTGTAAAATAACATTAAAAACGTAATATTATTTACAAAAACTTTATTTTTCAGTATTTTTCTGGTGCCTCAGCTGCCGGAATAGTATTTATTACATATTACAGTAAAATGCAATGAACAAAACAGACATTACTTTTTCATAATGACATAAGCCTAGTTCAATACATATTTGACAAAGAACAGTTTAGCACAAGTGTTAGTTATGGCACTCTAAAATTCCAAAGTGATGTTTATTAACCATTACTTTAGTTAGGACTTTAATGATCAGGAATAGAGGGATGGTTGCATGGCTGCAGATCGAAGGGTTCACCAGTTCACTAATCAGAATCATTCTTTTGTGAAATAAAAACTGTGGTATGACTGTTTTCCCAGGGGCATAAATGAACTTTATAAAGAAACGGTGAGCAAGCAGACTAAGAGAGTAATAGTTGTGTGTAAATGCATGAGTGCTCTTCCAGTGAATGTGTAAGCATGAGCTATGATCAAACCCTGTGCAAGGTGTTGCGCAAGTGATAAAACCTCATCCGACTCAATAAGCAGCACTGTTAAAACAGTTTCTATTTCAAAGCTGGACTCACAAACTCATCATGTGACAACATCATCTACAAATGACTGATGGAGCACTGCAATTCTGTTTTAATGTAAACAAACTCGGACTACTGGATTACATGACTGAGTTTTGCATTTACACTGTAAATGCATGTTTATACGTGACAACGTGAATACGTGTCAAAAACATTTCTCAGATAAATGTTCTTGTTTTGCTGGAAAATGCTTTTTGAAAACATACAGTAAAGGCAAAACAGAGTCTTATAATACCTGTTTTGAAACAATATGGGTTCTCAAAAATGTATTTTTAGTGTTCAAGCCTTGTGTGTGGTGACTAAACAATGGAAGTTCCTTGGAAAATCCTTTCAATTAAGTTAAAACAGAGAAATAAGTACGGTTCCCTGTAAACAGTTAAAAGGGTATACCCTAACACTTTTCTATATATAGTGAGGTTATATATAGGTAAAGCCCATATATGAACACTAAGACAGCATTTAAAGATCAAGTTCACATTCTCAATCGAGTTGACATCTGTGGCTCCATTATTGTGCATGTTCATGAACATGAGAACGTCAGCAAGAATTTGTGGAAATGGGTCATACAATAAAGATAAATAAAGTATGCAGCACATAGAACAATCATTGACCATCTTCCTCAATGAATGACAACTGTATGTGCTAGAAAAGCGTTGAGGGTCATCCAGGACTGTGTTACGTAATAAATGTGCGTGGTGTTCTGCAGAGCTATGTAGAGCATGTCTAAGTTCAAACTCCTGACTGTGTATCTGCTTGACTTCACTTGATTCGTCTTGATCAGAGACAGATCTAAACATACAGAGGGCATTCGAGAAATAAAAATGGTATCATCTATAGCAAACACCAAGCCAAGAGCCGTAACAGGAATACGTAATGTGGCTGTACCACGGTACACTGAAGGTATAAATAATTGATGGATTCAACAGCTAGGGTTTGAAAAACATTATCAAGCAGTGTTAAATGTGTCAGTGTGTTTGTGTGGGTGTGTGTTTAGCTTAAGTAACAGACAGTGGGCGTGTAGATCATCTGATTCGGTGTTTCCATAACAGGGCACCGGCAATAATATGTGCGTCCTCACAATGAGCCATGTCACACACACAGTTGCAGGTTCAACAGCTGAGCTAGCTTGGGTTTTATCAGCTGACTGCATCTGTTCAATACAGCACACACACAAACATTACAGGAGACGTGTCAGATCTCACACACGCATTATGTGGCTTCATTCACATGGATTCACTCTCAGTTTCTTTTAATTTCTATTGTCATGTAGGTACAACTAGGTGTCAAATACATAGGTAGTTGACAAATGTGTCCTATAGTCTGTTTGAACTTTTGTTATTAATATTTATTATATAAAATAGCATACAAGAGATTTATCCTAACTGTTAGTGTTTTTTTTTTTTTGCTGTCACATCATAGTACACATTTATGGCTTATTTGTCAACTACCCACATTATAGAAATTAAGTGTACGTTTAAGTATGGGTATTGTGACATAATTTGACTCAAACTGTACATATTTACAAGTAAAAAGTAACTTTTCCTCAACTATTAAAATTGACTCCTCACACTTTTTTCATTAGAGTAGCTTCAAAGCTTATACTTTGTAAAGCAATCTGTTTTAGTACAATTTTTTCAATGGCCTGACTATGTCTCTAGGGCACAACAGATGTTAAACTGAAACCTCTGTCCTGAAACCTGTTACCTGAAACTGTTAAACTTTAAACTCAGCAGCAGATTTTGTATTGTAGCTGTCTGACACTTAGTCAACATAGACTGATTTGTTACTGAACTATAGCTAAGCATTTAGTTTCAATATAACTCACAATACAAATCCTCCATTATAATACAAATGAAAGTAATTAACTGTAATTTACTCTTTACTACTTTACACCCACAAGTAATAAACTGCTATAAATAAATGACATAATGAAAAACCTCACATACAATGACCTCTAATTATAGTCTCTTATGTATCTGATGTATGAGTAATGTCTGTGGTATCTGCGTGACAAAGGTTCAGTCCCAGTTACAGCAAGCTGACAATGCTTATCACCAGAAGGTCTATATCCACCAGCTAGAAGTGTGTTTTAGATCACGTAGCATCTGCTCTTTGACAAGCAAAAATTATTAGAATCAGCTGATAAATATTAGTCAGGCTCAGACGATGTCATTAATAACCAGCCTTTAACAGCAGCCCCTAAAAGTTTCTAAGGTTAAACACCTTGAACTGTTTTTCTATTAAATAATAAACATTGTTGTATTCTAAATATGTGACCATGATAGCATTATTTAGCAGGGTGAAATGGGTGAGGTTTTGGCACAGCTACATGAAAAGCAAATACGTTCAGATGCAAATTACTTTGATATCGAATGCATTGAAATTCATATGCTTTTAGGTGTGGTTAAAGTGTCCAAACACATTAAGCATCCAGTGTACAGGCTTTCAGGAACGTATCAATCTCTCTTATTCTCTCTGATTGGTTCAGTAGCTCCTGTGATTTGCTGCACTGCCCTGAGCCAAAGCACCACTGCTGATCCACTGATCCTCCGCTGCCCTGTGCTGCGCTGGGAATAAGAGCCTCCACGCAGTGATCTTTGGCTGGGCTTACAGCACATTACCTTCCCAGCTGGGAGGATTAGGGCAATAACCAAACCTTGGCAGGACAAAAAATGCCATAGCCAAGAGCGTAGAGATCAGAGCAAACAAACGAAAGATTGATCTGAGGAATGGCATTGTGGGAAACAGACCCAGTCTAGACTGTTTAGAATGATGGGACAGTGATATTAAAAGGGTGCGTACAAATGTTACAGATGTCATCTTAAACCTAGACCTATTCAAATTTTATTGATAAATTGTTTATGAAGATGTAAACTAAGACAATGTTCATAACTGCACAGTACACACGCATTAGGCCAAACACGGGCATAGTCTGGCGGTTAAAAAAATGGTGTAACTGACCTGCCGTACGCGAAGCGTCTGTCTTTGTGATGATCTCCAAACGTGTCCCACAACCTGAGAGAGACACTGACCTCATCCACCACATCTCGTGACCTCTCAAGCACCTAAACAATAGACTTAAATTTATTTTCTTGAAATACTTTTATATGAACAATAGTATAGTACATAAATATGCAAGTGGACAGATATTTGTGCAGGTATTTCACTATAAGGTTTCTGGCAAATTAGATGGATTTATGTCAACATTTGATGCTTTTCAACATGTACACAATATGCCAAAGGCCTTCCCACCTCCTGGCACACACGGTATTGGTCGATGGCCCAGACAGTTGGCACGTGGGTGGCAAGCAGCTGGTACTGAGTAAGGGTGGCATTGCAGGCACGGGCACAGATCAGTCGGGTCTTGCCCACCGCGTTATCACCCACCACCACACACTTTATAGTCTCCACATTAGGTCGTTCATAATCTGTGTCTATATCCATGGAGAGGGCCCTAGGTGAGAGGGAGAGAGAGAGAGAAAAAGAGAGTTTAAGTGCTTTCCATCATTGCATTATTATTAACTGCAAAAAAGTTGATCCTGAAGTGTAATAAAACCTATTTGTTTAAATACATGCATATTTCTTGTATGTTTTATTCAGTACAAATGAGCTCAGTACAAATTGCAATATTGTGCATATGCTTTTACATGTTATGTGGTGGTGCTTGTGTGTGGGCGACCGGAGTTCAAGTCCAAAAGTAGTGTTTTGTTTCAGTTTTTCTTGCACACACACACACGAAACGCTCCATTCACATGCTGATGTGAGTCAACATAGGCTCACAACAATGAATGGCATCATCAATACTGACTATTCATCACCAAATGATTAAAGTTTAAACAAAAATCTGGGGCAGGTGCTATTTCTGTCTAAGGAAAAAACAACATAAACAGCCAACACAATGGTATATTTTTTACATTTTCTTTGTAGAAGAATATAGCTAAAGCTAACAGAATGCAATGCCCAGTGGTAAACCTTTTTTTTGTACACTGATTTCACATGGTAAACCAGACAGCATTAATGCTCATGCTTCTTAAAACAATAAACATTGATCTATATCATCTACTGTATGCATTCACTGTGCCCAAAACTGCATCGCTTCATTATGAGGCCTGTGTGCCAACACATGATCACAACTTAATAATTTCCATGACAACTAGGATATTCTCAAACAAACGCAAGCAATGTGAGATCCAACTGTTGTTCTCTGAAACAATGAAAGCTGTATGTTTGAATGTGCATGCATCCTAATAATTGCATGTATTAAGCTCATCTGCTTTGCTTGAGGAAGTTGCGTAAATTATGAATCTTTATTACAACAACACCGTAATACAGAGCCTTCATAAAATCAAATTAAATTATTTTGAGAACTGTAATTGTTCTGTGGCTTTAAATGTGCACCCACCATGGCTTGAATTACACTTGATAGATGCACAGTGTCCTGTGTTGCAGTCAATTACCTTTCTGGGAAATAATAAAGGATTTCCTTGAATAAACACACACACAGCAGCCTTTGCCAACGGTGTGCGGTGCATTCTTTTGATACAGCTAAAGTGATACAGCTATCTGCATTACAAACGTTCAGAGCTCTGCTGTCCAAGTCAGCTTACGTTCCATAAAAAGAGTTAATGAAAGATTAATACAGCCACTGTTTATTGTTCCGTTGACAAAGACGTCACAGCTCAGGCATCCAATGATATACAGGGGTCTAAAATTGGCTCTCATTCATTGAATTCACTCCGATTTGGTTGAGGAAAAGTATGGGCACATAATTTCTGATTGATTTCATATTTTTTACATTTAATAGTTTGCCTGAATGTATGGTGCAAGACTCAAGCTAATCAAAGCATTTTCAATGCTCAAAACATATATATACATATACAATACTGACCAAGACAAGTTAAGTGTCAAATTGACATAAAAAGAGGTAAAAGATCAGACTTATCTAGTGAAGTGGTGCTCAGTTTAGTTTCTCACAGGGGGACATCAAGTCACAGCCTGCTTTGAGGTTTTTTCAGGTTTCAGTGACGCTTCTCGGAAATGTTGTCAGTGGTCTAAAGAATTTTCTTTTACGCAGGTTACATAACAAGGGCAGACTGATAAATCAACTCTAAACTGTACTATATCATTGTGCTATGTTATGGTAGATGTAACTGTTTTATGAGACCAAAATGTATAAGGGATGCTGCACATGTGATATTATAATGTTTACAAAAAAAAACTATTAAAAAGAAGACCATAATCTCAACCACAGTACGCAGAAAGTCTTGTGTACTTTGCACCTACTCTACCAAATACCAACGTCTGTATTTCTATTTAAAGGGACAGAGGCAAAAAATAAACATTCTTTACCTTTCTCTCCCTTTACAATTCACATTCACCAGACAAAAGTTACAACAGCTATACAGACACAACTTTCTTTTCAAACACACGCAAACAAATGTATACAATAATAGCAATGAAACCAGAGACAAGAGTGTCTCATGAAGCTTTTAGCAGAGTCAGTGGAGTGAGTCAGTGTTTGGTCATGAGGCATGAGATGTGCGCCACACTGTTTCTTGTTGTAGTGACAGGCAGTGATAGAAACAGTGGGAGGTGAGCGAGCGAGATGAGACGCGTGGCAGACGCCCACTCCATTCACAAACACTGTGCAACCCACGCAACAGTTCGTCTGCTGTATTCGGTCCTGCCAGCCTAAGTGTGTGTGAGCGTGTTGTGTGTCTGAATAGGTAGGTAGAGGAATATTGCAACGTGTAAACCAACTAAAACCCACGGGGGGATATGGCTGTTAATAAAAAATAAACTGTTTTGTACAGAGCAATGGGTTCCAAAACATTCAGGCACAAAAACAGTTTCTTCCCACGAGCCACGAGTTTTCCCATTTATAACAGTTAGCATAGCGACTGTTGTCCTTTTTTTAATAAGCAACATTCTCTCGGGCATTATGCAATAAAGATGTACATTATATAAATGCTTTATATATTTCAACTGTTGCAAAACATCATAATAAATGTGCACTACACTGTATTTACAGTAAGGTATTATCTGCTCTATTTTCTGAGTCTACTGTTGTAAAATAGGCCCAAAAATACGATTTTCAAGTTTCTTTCTCTAATGCTATATTGTGTATATTTTGTGGTCATAACAACATTATTGTACATCTCAAAATAGAGAATCCTACAGTAAGTTCGAACGCTCTTTCTGTCTTTCTACAGAGCCGTGCAGCGGAGACTTACTCACCCCTCCCATGATGTGCGTGTGTGTTACATAACAGCTCCAGTGTCAAAGGCTGCTCTCCCCGCTGCCACATATCCAGAATCCACAGCTAACCCTCACTCTAAGAAAGCACCTGCTGACACCCATCCTAAAACACTCACTCCAGACCTTCCCATAAGCACACAGTTCCCTTTACATACACAAACTAAATTAACCATATCTATATAAACATACAAGCTAAATGTTGACCCTAGTCTGTCGGTGACCTAATTTCAGCTGCCTATGTCAATTTATTAAAAGATTTAAGTCTGGTGCAAGTCTTTACAGAAGGATCGGAGTGTTTGCGAAGGCACATTTTCAAATGTTTATATTGTAAAAAGACAAGCACTGCCAAGAGTGATATGAGCACAGACAACTTATGTAACTCGGTGGTTAAAGCAGGTTAAAGTGGGACAGTGCTTTTTCAAGGCACCGGAATTGAAAATACTGGACATTTTCTATACTCCTCATTACTAAAGTGCAAGCCTCCCTACCAAATAATGAGCCAGTCGATGCACCACTGCAGAGTAGCAACTTTGCGAGCCTTCGAGCTGCAATGAGTCAATTTCTCTTAGTGGATCGATCCCATTTTATTGCCATGCTGCAAAGTCTTTAAGAGTGCTGAGTCCTCAGGATCATAGAATGAATTGGATCTTTCCCATTATTACCATCAGGCATTGGGGAGTAACAGAGGAATTAACCACTCACTGTATTCTCGAGCAGGTTGTTACAAATGTTACATTTTCAAATTAATGCATATGTAAGACAACTTTATACAAAGTGCATTTGATGTACTGTATGCCTTTTATCAGTCTATGGAAATTGATCCAATGATTTGGGCAATAGAAGGCACATTTAACACAACATTCTTCTTATTGTGTGGTGTCTGTTGGCATTTACAATTAATTATTTAAGAACTGACAGAGAGATGTGCACCAAATTGTGAATCTACCAATTCAGTTTCCACAAAGCGTCCCACATGGACCACAGCATCATAGACCCTGTGGAGCTGAGCAGTCAGGTGCACTGTATTCTTAACTGCACCTTTGCTCTTGAGAGACAACTAAGCAAAGAGTGACTCATTAAAGTTAGCTATGGAAAGACTGAGAGGTAAAGTCTCCAGACTTTAGCTCTCAACGGACCTGCCAGAGTGAATGTGTTCAAACAGTACTGGAGGATGTTGACAGCAGCAGCTTATCTGAGAGCACTTGCCATTTACATGATCAAGCAGCGTTTGTTATTTATTTCACGATTATTCACGCGTGACACCCAGATTAAACATTCAGTCAGATAAAGAGACTATAAAAGAAGATGTTTACAATCTAGAGGAACAGAAAACCTATTACAAGTTGTTATCGAGCTCTGAACAGTGTGGCAGATCATAATGTTCACTGAAGATTGTATTGCTGAAGTAGCTGAATATTGACGAGTAATATTGATACATTATAACAATAACTGCTGAATGAAGAGTCACTCACATTGTCACCGGATTACAATGGACAAAATCCCTCACACTCGGGTTATGCAAAAAATAAAACGCTAGTATTTCAATAAAAAAGTAGCCTAATCACTCTCGATATTTCCGACGATTACATCAGGTGCAAAGATATTGTGTGAAACGTGCAGGGCCAGCCATTGACAACCCCCCATTCATAACTCTATTAAGCACTAATTCAACACCCATTCAGGAAGCGATTCATTGAGATACGTGAACAGCACTACTCTCAGCATGCGATTTCTCGCTTTAAAATGAAACGGGTTGCGAGTGAATTGAATTTGAGTACATGAGGTGCAGAGAAAGAAAGATGAGCCAAGCCCATGCGCGCCATCGAATCAGAATGCGCAGCGGGAAATGAACAAACACACTAACAAACCTAACAGAAAACGGAGGGCATTGCACCTCGCTGCCCAAAGGAAAAAGGATGGGGAGTTACATCATTCGCTACGTGATACAAAGACACGCTTCAAGCATGTGATGGGCGATGGCTAGTATGTGTATGTATGTGTGTGTGTGTTATATTCGCGGAAAGTATTTTGATGCAGCGACGAGTGTAAGAATGCACCGAGAATCCGCCGACAAACGCTACATGATTGTTGCGAGGTGAAACATGTGACTCGGTTGTGTGCAGAAGTGACATTTTACCACCTTACCTTCCGACGGTTCCAGAATTGACCCACATGCCAGTCTTCCCGGGGTTCGCTCCTGGCTCCCGTTAAACCGGGCGCAGGAGATCAAATGCAGCCTTTAAATGATTGAGATGTCAGTAAACTCTCTGCTTTCTAAGTTAAACTCGCTGCGGTGTCACGTCTGTCACAAAGGCAGCATCTTCACACTCGCCTTTTCTTCTGAGCTGATAGAGATGCGCAAGTTTTCACAATGAAGCGAAGAACATTAAGCAATAAGTCTGCTAGACTTCTCCTTCAGTGTCTCAACGACGCTTTTTTCTCCTGAAATTATTGACATTTATAGGTAAGCACTCATTTTGGGGCGTTCGCTGGACTGTTATTGTTTCTACAGCTGATTTCGCCAATGACACGCCCCTGCTCCGCGTCACGCAAACTGAACTCACCCCGAATTCATGTAACTGTGACAGACAGCCAATCAAATCTATCCCAGCCTGTGGCCCCGCCCCGTCTGGAACGCTCGTCTTTTTAACCCACAATCTACCGAGCGCTTGCTTAGTCACACATTCTGACAGTGGGACCTGTTACAAAACGTTTTTACGGCGGAACACGCGCTGTGTTTGAACTTGAAGATGTTCTGACACGCATTGACTCACTTGATATAGAGGCACTGAATAGTCACTTGATTCTGCCGTTGTTTTTAAAAAGATAAAGAGATATTTCTAAATACGGAGATATCTATCTGAACGTCATTAAACCAAACCATCGAAGTGATGACAGACAGAAACAGCTGTGTTTTACTATACACTGCTGCTCTTAAGGATTATAATTTTACATGTTATGAGACCTGTATTAAGATTTGTATTCACGATTTTAAAAGTCATCAAAATAATACTTAAGTGTAAGAAATGTGCCCGTCGACAAATATTCAGTGAGACATTATGTATAAACCACTTCAAATATTTTGGCAGCTATTCCGGTATTTACTGTGGCACGCTGATGTCATCTGTGCGCATGTTTGAGGTTCTAAGAGGCTTGATAAGGAAATATGAAAGAAAACAAAATGAAAAACTACAGCATTGTTCTGAGGGAAAATCCTTTTATATTTTAATACAAAGGACACGGCAATGAATTATTTGTCCCTAAACCAGATACACCACAAGTAATGAATACTGCCCTCTAGCGATGTCTACTGGTATAGGCCTACAAGTTATCCATAAAAACTGAAAAGAACAAAGCGCACAGATGACACAACAATGGTGATGATCCCGTTTTGTATTATTTAAATTTGTAACATATTTTTTCATGAACAATTCCACGCACTCATGTCCTTTCACAAACATTTGGATTGTTGATGATGTCCGATCAGGAGGTCATTGCACAGGTTTGGCACTGTCAGTCACAGATTTGAGAAAAGCAGCCCCTGTTCCCACACTTCAGTCAATGCAATCCATTCTGTGCCCATCTCAGACCCAGCTGGACTCTAACAGGCATACCAGTGCCAGTGCAGCAACAGGCCCTGAGAAAGTGATGCCCCCGTGGCCCCTCTAGACCCCCGGAATAGAATTGAGCATCAAAGAGTTTATAGAAAAGAGGTGGAACCCAAAGTTAAGCCCATATGGTGATTTTGGGATTTGTCTATGAAAGGGTTTAAATGGTATTAAGTATTATGAGGTGAGGTTAGTGAAAATGTCAGAGGCTCTAATTTACAGTCTCATAGTGATGGTATGAAGGGCAGAAAGATAAATTATTATGCTCCTTGAAACTGGTTTGATAAGGGTAAGCATGGGAAACATTATGAAGCGTCTCCTGCAGAGTTGAACTATGTTTGTTATTGTGACTTGGGAGATGTGAACAATGGGTCACGAGCGCACACACATTTTAACCGGCACATACTAAAATATATGTTCAAATTCAAACTGGGCCAAGCCCGTATTGAAGAAAGGCTTTTCTGAATCCAGACCAGATTGTCCATGATGCCACTAAACATTCAGCCATCATATCAGGGTTAATATCACTCTCACATCTACTGCAAATATATTCCGCTTTAGTCTACATGTGGGCAAAGTAGGTCAGCCCTGTTATACAATGGGGAATCTTTTTAAGGAGCAAACATTCTATGAAGTTGAGACGCATAAACAGGAAGTCAGTTTTCAGTAACATGAAAACAGTGAATAAACAGTCAGGCAATAACATTAGTGGCAATTAACTTTATGTTGCACCTTTATGTCATGGTCTAATATAGCTTGTGTTAAACAAGCGGAATGATTTAGTGACACACACATAATTGCTTAGGCAAATAATGTGGAGAAAAAGATGAGATTGACATTTTCAGAACAGGGAGGTTTTTTAGTATCAGTCCACAAACAGAGGCATGGTGTTGCCCATGTGAGAGGCTTGTGAGGTTGTGTGCAGAACATTCAAACAAAGATAAGGCTAAGAAAAACAACACAGATTAAAAAAGAGAAGTGGGTTCAAATAAGAAAAAGTGTAGAAAAGAGGGGGAATATTCACGTATACACACCACCCATGTATGTGGACTGTTCAGTAACTGTTTGGCAGCGTCATCTCTTGTCTATCATACCAATACAGACTCTTGGAATCCGGAATGTCGGAAAGGCGAATAGACAAAAAGAGAAGTGAGTTTGCATCTTCCGTGGGATGGTGGGCTGCAAAGAGGAGACTGAGGAGAATGTGTGTGTGTGACTAGAGAAGACATCTTGTTTTCGTCAGACTTTATCTCCACAGAATTAGGACAGGCCACACTGTCTTATCAACCCACAATTTCAAGCTCTCCAAGTATGTCAGCACTGGGAGTTCAGGCCAGCTGTCAATGTGCAACATGTGACCTACTTACTGTTCTGATTTATGTACATGACAACTTTCCCCCTTCATACGTAAACAGTGCATTCGAATATAACCATCAGTTTTCACGAGAAGCGATTTGAAGCTGACACATCCTTCAACTTTCTGCTCTACTCTCAAGAGATGGTCAGCGATCAATTGACACCTTCATTAGCAGAACACCTCACACATCTATCCATCCATCCACCTCACACATCCATCCATGGAGCTTTGGTTTGTGTGTGATGGCAGCCACATTGTTCCTTATTGCACACAGCGGGCCTGAAGTGAACGGGGAGAAGTACGAGGTCAACAGATGCCCCACATTCCTCACTGATGTAAAGCTGTTTTGATGAAGATGGAGTGAGCTGAGCCATGCTTTGGAACTTGGAACCCTCTGTACGTCTGACCAGCGAAGCCTCATTATAATGGGGTTATACTATAGTAACTATAAGCCACTGGGAGTTCAGATGCGTTTCTGATAACCCCCTGCTGTGTGGTTCATATCGTCAATGAGACACCTAATCTTATTGTAGTTCAGGAGGTAGAAGTGCCGGCCCTCTTAGCAGGATGTGAGTTGTGCGTTAAATGTGAACATCTTTAAGCACAACCCGCTCAAATGAAGAGGCTAATCTCATTAAGCCTTTACTCGGCTGTTTAACCACAGGGCTTCACCGGGGCTGAGTGCACTAGCGCACAAGCTTCTTTCAAGATAACCGGGCCAAATCTGGCTTGAATTAAGTGCGTAATGTAGTTTCGCAAATAAAGCATAGAGTTCAGAACTATAATGACGGAGATGAGTCAGGCTATAGAGCAGAGAGAACATTTTCGCAAAATGACACTCACACTGTCATAAGGATAATGGAAGTCATCTTCATGTCCACAGTTTTATTAGAAACAAACTCTTTTGTTTCTGAAATCTCATTACATCAGTACATAACCAGTTGCTTATGAACGCTGATAAACTCCAAGAACTGGTCGATTAGCTTATCCTCCTAATACCCAAGCATATTGCATTGTGTCCACTGCAGTGGACATTATGTTTAAGTGAATTTCTCTGGCGCTGTACATGCCACAGTTTTAAGTCTGGATGTTCTGTAAAGAGCACATTCAGGGATTTTTAGAGATTTTACCATGAAAGCTCCCTCTCCTTGGTCTTTAAATATGACTGACATTGATCAAATTTTGCACTATTATGGAAATAACTGATTAAATTTCGAGTTGTTTGTCATGAATCAGAATCTCAGAAAATTGGAATAGGGTGTTTAAATCAAAATATGACTTTCTGTTATGAAACAGGACTGTACCACTAGTAGAGACCAGGACTTGTCATGCATTTTGGGAGACACAACAAGTTAATAGGAAAAGAAATGATATATCATAATTCCAATGAAATAGATACTGTTATGAAAACATTGCAATTATTACTCCCATTATGACACTTTTTTTTCATTACGCATTAAATAAGCTAATATGCAAATTAGATGCATTGTATAGAATGGGACTACCCATTTTACACACATATCGTATAAAGTAATACAGTATATTAAGTAATTCTGTTGTATCTTTCATAACATAGTTGACAATCACCACAGATATCCTAAAACCTAAAAATTGATTGGTGAATAAAAATAATGTCTTTTCATGTCATTTTATTTTTTGAACCTGATGTCCACTGAAGTGGGCATAGCATAACATATGAGTAAAATATATTTTGATATGATCTAATCTACAGAATCCAGGAGCCACTCAATATGTCCTGCCCTAATTTCCTGTTTAAAAGGAAATTACATAAATGCATCGAACAAAGCTAATTCTATTTTTTGCAGCTTGCTATGAGGTATTTTGCTTTGTCTGTATATAATTTTTAGTTGCTTTTTCTATTATGCACATTATGGAATTATTTCCATTATGTTGTTTGTGTCATACTAATGCGGTTATTGTTAATACGGTGGGTTTGGGGTGAAGCTCCAAATAAACCAGTAAAAAGAAAAACACTTGTCTGTGTGTGCTATGAGGGAATTACACTAGGGCTTCAGTTCACAACCTTTGCCAGCATCAGTCGCAAATATGAAATGGAAACAAGCGTTTCTTATAAAGACTAGATTCTTTAAACTCACACTTTAGGGTGTATTCTCCGTGTATTGTAGAAAGTATTAATAAACAAAGTAATCACAGGCCACACCTAGCTGAATATATTACGCTTGTCTCTATGCATGGCAAAACCAGTATAACGTAATATTAAAGAATGTGGCATGGATCAACAGGTTCATTTAATCATTTAGCATATAAAAAACATTTCGACTCACAGGCCAAACTGGAATCTGCCTTTTCACTGGAAATGAACAACATCAGTGTTTATTTTGCCCGGTGAGAATCTGAAGGTGAAAACGAATCTGCTGCTGTGGAAAAATCAGTCGAAGAAAGGAAGACACCTTAGGCCAGAGAAAAATCTTGATCTTGTTTTTATTGGCTCACATTTTTCTGTTGCTGTAACTCAACTTATCTCTTTCTCTCTCCCTCTTTGGGCTGGGGGCTTTCAGAGAAAACAGGAAGGGATTTTGTTGAGATAACTGTCGACTGGGATGCTGTAACTGCCTTGGAATGTATTTCCACACAGTGTTTAAAAGTGGGTTGAGAAGAGTAAACAATTCAAATTAGGCCCAGAAATAGAACAATAGTTCTAAAAAGAGGAACTACTATGTACACAAAACAATCAACAGCTCACAGAATTTAGACACAAACACTTGCGCACACAACAAATTGACTGTCTGGCACCTTGCTGAACACTTGAAACAGCATCGCCAACAAGCACTGGAAAAATCTATACTGGTGTTTATTTCTGTGCCTGTCACATCAGGCTTCTATTGGCCAACCGTAACCAATCACATGGCATTACCATCACAACACCAGTGCAATGGCTAATAAGGGGAGGAGCAAAACCCCTGACAGCTTTGATCTAAAACTTTTTGAAGAACACTATATGATCAATTGATTGTTGTTGAACTGGGGTGTGTTAGTTATGGTAACTGTCACTGAAATATACTTATATAATCAGGAGGAACCACATTTTAGTGGTTTTCCAGATGACAATATACCTTTCATTGTTTTGTTTGTTAACTGACAATAAAACTAGCTCTTCTTGAAAAGACAATGGGGTTTTTGCTCAAAGCTAACAAATGCCAACCAAAATGTATATTTTACATTATAATGTCAGTTTGTTGGTGTTTGTTGGATCGGTGTGAGTTAGCCTTAAAGGAATAATTCACGCCAAAATGAAAATAATTTCATCCTTTACTCACCATCATCTCATTTCAAACCACAGGGAGATATTTTGGAGAACGTTGGCGCAACGTTTGAACAACATTGGCCCCCATTGACTTTCAATGTACGGACACAAAACCACAGACACATTTCTCAAAATAACATAATTTGTGTTCCATATAGTGTGTTATATATAATTTATAGTTCATCATAAATGATGACAGGATTTTTATTTTTGGGTGAACAATCACTTTAACATGTGTCACACCTTTATGAAGTGTACTGCTGCCCCCAAAATTATTTTTAAACATTAACTCACTGTTAAAAAGTCACTTTTTACTGTACTTGATGCAGTAACAAAATATCAAACCAAGTGGGATCTGCATTTGATGCTTGTGAATTTCTCCTGAAGTCATAAGACTACTGAATAATACCAATTTGTGATCAGCATAAAACTGCAATGAGAGGTTGCTTGCCAAGCTTGACATTTACCATACCCAAGAAAACAATTACTACAGTATAGTTTGCTTCTACTTGGTCATATAAATAGATTGTAAAACAACAAGAACACATGCCAACTGCTATTTGTGTTATGTTTCATAATCTAAAACTTCTTTTTGTGAGTTGTCATTCTTGAAAAGTAAGTTTGTGCTATAATACGGTACATACTTTACCACTGGACTTGAAGGGACAATAACTAATTCATTCATTCATTCTAAATGTCTAAGTACTTACAAAATAGTGTCTAAAACTGTACGCAGTATGACAGCTATTTGTACTGTACTGTATTACATTACCAAAAGGAATTTTGTCTGTTATGCTTTGTTATGGAAGGAATTAAGCAACAAGCAATTTCGAGCTGTGGGTGTTCCTACCAAAAATGCCACACCAGACACTCCCTGCAGTACAGGGTTTTCCTGCTGACTCACTTGGTGTGTTGGCAAATTATTACTCTACTGTATATCCTTCTTATGAGATCACCAGATAAGTTGGGTGTGCTAGTTTGGAATGCGGTTAGTAGGCAGTTCAATGGGTTACGTTGCTTTGCAGCTCACAGCGAGCAGTTAGGTGTATGTGTCCCTACAGTATATTAATGCATTTGTGTCAATGTGTGGGTTCCTATAACATGTCAATTGTAACGTGTAATGCACTAAATTATATTTACTAAATTAGGTATTTAATTTAGTGATAAAACAAAGACTTTTTCTAACTTATGTCTTCTGTTCTCTTACAAAGACACACAAACATACATGCCCATACATATACTGTACATGCAGCAGTATAAACAGAGCTAGAAAACGTATAACAGAAAACTTTTTTAAAGGAGTCACTGTGTCTTGCACACGTTGTCAATTCAAACAATAAAAGAAACATGAAAATTTCATGTTTCAGGTCGGAAATGACAATTTTTGAAGTAGTGGCGAGCAGTTCTGGTGACTGGGTTCATGCTCCCTAAAAGTGTGTCAATAGTTGTGCAATATGCAACTCTATCTGTAGTTTCCATGGATCTCAAAGTATACACACATGAACAGACAAACAGAGAGCAGTAAAGCAGGGTATCTTGACTAGGACAGGGAGCAGAGCAGTGGACCTGCATTGTTCTATCGTACTGTAACACCTCCTCCATGTACTGCATGTGTCTGTGTGCATAGAACATTTTAACATTGAAAAGTCACAACAAAGCAGTAACACGTAAAACTTAAAAAAAAGAAGTCAATTGTGCTTTTCATGCTAGTCTTATAATTGTGGAGTAATATATCTCGGATAACCCTGTCTGGCATGTAATGTAAAAACAAAACTGATTGATGTCAGTCAGGCGTCTCTTTCTACAGTAAGTGGTTGGGTCTTGTCTTGTTAAAGCTGAAAAAACACACAAGACTTTTGCCTCAAAGGTTTGACTAATAGAATAAGGGCTATGAGACCTTTAGCAAAGTTACTCAATAACAGAGAGTGCTCAGTACTGGAAAACAGATTCCTTTCTCTCTCTATATAAGTTGTAACTCACTATTTTACTCATTTTAAATTTCTCCTATCTGCCTTGCCGTCTTATAGTCATGAAACTCTCATATAGTCCTGTTGAAACAATCTTTTTGTATGCACAGCTGGGACTGATTCAGCTGAGAACTCCTTCCCACAATCCCTTGCACGTCTTCCTGAGGATCTACTCTACTCTTTTTCCTCCCGTTCACTCTCTCACTCTCTTTTCTCTCGCTATAGGCCTGCTGTCCTGGCCTCAACTTTCTTTGCACACGGACTCTCCCATTTCAAAAACAACTGTGAGAGCAGCCAAAAACGCAGAGGGAGCACTGTACAATGACCATCTCTCTAAACTGCATTTTTCCAGCACAGACGGACATCATGTGCTTCAGGGAAAAGATACATGTTTGTTTTTCTCCATATTTGTAAATGCATCTGCAGTTTCTGGCAGTAACCAAGAATGAACAGCATTTGTCTGTGCGATCTCACGCGTGCATTTAGAATGCAGAATTTGCCCTTGTAGTTTCTAAATATGCGCCGTGTGCATACTTCAGTCCTCATCTGGAGTGTTATGACATGAGACATGCACATCTGTATGTATTCCTTAAGAGAGTTGGGATGTGGATGGCTCTTTGCCCCGTTAAAGGAACAAGTGGAATGCAGAACACCCCTCCCTTTCCTCCTTGTGTTAGGGAGTGCAAAACTGAGTTAAAGATGTTGCTCAATACACTGGCCCAGAGTCTTATATGGCTCCCAGCTGTGTGGAGCTGGCCAGCTCCTTGGTGCTTGAGAGGCCTGGAATGTTTGGAGTGCAAGCATTCTGGAAAGCTCAAGTCACCAACAGTCTTCTTGAAAAGAGAAAAAATTAGAGAGTGACAGAGAGACAAAGAGAGAGAGAGAGAGAGAGAGAGAGAGAGAGAGAGAGAGAGAGAGAGAGAGAGAGAGAGAGAGAGTGGGTGGCAACAAGCTCCACAATGTGCCTCACCCAAGCAACAGTAGTTTTAGTTCCATGAAAAATAAATGGGTGGAAAAAGCATGCAATTGTCTGCTTTGACTTTCTTTTGCTTGACAACACAAAGCAGTTATTATTCATGTCTTTGTTTTTTTCTTTAAATGCCTTTGCATTGTCCAAACAATGTGAACACCCTTAAATCTACAGAAATGAATGTGTGAGTTTAACAAAGTTTCATTAGCAGAGCTGAGACAAATCACTCAACTCAGTCATGGATACAGATCATAACATACAATTATACAAAAATGCCTAAAACAAATTGATATTACAAAGAATTGTAACTGTGTCTATTGTTTAAAATAAATCTCTCAGTCATTTTTAAATAAACTCTAAATTATTTCTAATAAGTGTAATGCTAATGAACATAATTCATAACTATCACGCATTTATTCTTGCATTATGAGGTTTTAATCCATTATAAGAAAGAACAGAAAGGTGCGGTGTGAACTGACCGGCAGTGAGTGTTTACGCAGCTGTGTGAACTCCCCAAAAATACAATTTATGTGGAAACAATGTGAATTCATAAGTGTGACGCAGGCCGATTTGCCACAGAGATTTCTCCAGCTGTACCCGTGCCCTTTGTGCAATTTATATTATATAAATCACTATATAACACATGTGACTCATGGACACTTGTTGATATAGGCTAGTTGACAAAACAAACACCGACTGTGTTTCAAAAAAATATTGAGCTGTCTATTTGTGGCCATCATATCAACATGAAACATTTAGAATATTACACGCGCTTTGCAAGACTCAGAACGCGCCAGTGATGCCTATGAAATAAATGCTACCTAGGTAGGCAGCTCGCTCGTTTTAGGACACAACCAAAGCATGGCAACAGTCATCCTCAAAGCGACTTCAGGCAGGCAGTGAGCTCTTGAAGAAATCGCTAAAGTGTGAAAGTTACACATGACTTAATGTGAAGAAATCGCTAAAGTGTGAAAGTTACACATGACTTAATATGAAGACATCGTCCTTTTTGGGAAGTGAGAGTTAGAGGCAAGCTTGAGTCTTGTCATATTACGCTCTTTGCGCACAGTGCATGTTTACCTCAGAAAAACAACAACTTAATAATGACACGAGAAATATTATAGATAAACAGAGAAGTATGATCTACGATGACAAAACTAAGAATAACCTAAAGCAATGCACACACCCGAACCAAAACACATGCGACAAAAACACGTAATAATTTTTGATAATTAGCCTATTAAGTTTTCTAAATGGGAATAACGCTTACCTTATTGTGGTTTCGCCTCGGGAATCTTTTGGGGTCCACAGCTCTTCAGCAATACGCTTCCTTTAACTTTATAAAACGAGACAGCGTTCCATAAGGAGAAATAAAAAACTGGCGTTAGTCATTGAGTTTGCACAGCCCAAGACTCTGCGGTATAGCTCCAGAGCAACAGTTCTGACGGTCCGGGGATCGCAGGACTTGGGGCTAAGAAGCGCTTCCAAACAGACGAGACGAAATGTGTTCGTATCGCCCAAATCTGCAGACGCTTTTACTGAGAGGGTGGATATGTGGTGCTGATGCGAGTTGTCTGTCTCGTCCCTTTGATTTTGTCACGCCTTTAAAGAACGAGCTCTTCACTTTACCAGAACTCTGAAGGAATGCACTTCAGGATATCCAGATATTGTAACGCGTACACCAAAAAAAACCCACTAGGCTATAAGGATAAAAAGATTTTGGTGTTTTTGCAGCTTTTTAGCTGTTTTTGTGGTAGAGATTACCCCGAAAAATCTAACCTCGGTCATTAAACAGTTGGGTGAGTATTTACATTAGCGTTACTAATATAGGGAATGTAACGTTAACTTTCATTATTCGGTCCGTAAACGTGTTCACTATGGGCCGACAAAAAAAACTACATGCCTTCGATTCCTTTGTCTCCTGGAACCCATCCTCCCACCCCTTAAATATATGAGCTGCCTCTGTCACACAGCGCCGGGTGCTCACCGTATCGCCCCCGGTTGCCTTTTGCCCCTAAGCCCGACTGGTTTTCGCTCTAGCTGCTGTCGTATGCTGTCGCGGAGTCCACTTGCTGTCCTGTCACATCCACAGACGAGCGCCAGAGCCGATTAACAGCGTGACGACACTGACACTCACACTACAGCGCCACTCCCATCCATTCATAAAGTGGCGCGTGAGAGCGCGTGGACTAGCGGCGTGCGTCGATTTCAGCTCACAGCTTTGAAATTGAGCAAATTATGAACAGGAAAACAGTGAAAAGTAATTTATCATAATGTGGTCATAAATGTTTTTAAACATGCACTTTTTATTTAGTTTATTTGTCGTCATAATAGGCTACAGTTTAAGAAAACGCTTAATATGTTTGAAAACAGGGGCGGCCATTCATTCTTCCTCATTCTTCCACTTACAGTCAGCGGATTCCTCTTAAGAAATGTGTGACAGTAAATGTTTACAGTGCCAGAACAAAATAAATACAAGGAATGGAAATATCTGACATATAAATATTATATTTGTTATTATCAAAATATTAAAAAGAGGATGAACACAAAATATTGCAAAGGAATTTACTGTAACTCCAAATGCTGTGAATTATTTGGGTTGATTAAGGTTGAATAGTGGTTGTTTTTTTAACAGAGAATGTTACTCTGTTAATAGATTAACCTAGAAAGATGTAAAACACAGCAAGCTTTACAATGGCTTGCAATATTTATTTTCCTAACTGAGAAAACAATTGTCAATTAAATAGAACATTCAGAGATGAGCAGTAAAATATATTAAACAAACAACTACACTGCGCTGTAGGTGCATATCGGTGCAGAGAGCTTGAATAAAAGTATACAAATTAGTGAAACCACTAAAAAAGTGAAAGTAATTTATATTTAACACAATACCATTCATAAAAAAAATTACATTTTTAACAAGTTAAATTTAATACACCGAGAAACCTTTCACCCAATCACAGAACATAAAATCGAAATACAATAAAAGTTCTTTATGTTGTAGAAAATTGTTTATTTAGAAAAATAAATGTTTATTTTTAAATAATCTGTAGGCCCACCAAACATATTTTACAAATGAAACTGTTTGTTAGGTCAGAAAGTCCTAAACGTTTCAGAACTTTATGGCATGCCACTGTGAATGCAAGATTTTAGTAGCTGTCTGGAATACACACTGTTCCATAATGAATGAGCATCATTAGGTGATGCTGTTTACTGTTCATTGATCTTAGAACTTTCTGAGAAGTTACCTGATATCCCTTTATCTTCTTAAGTAACATCCATTGAGTTATTCTGAATAATTATGGCACACACTGCTTTTGTTGTGCCTGAATGGTGGTTAAGCAGTATGGCAGAAAGATGTCAGGTGTTCAAGTTAAAGACACTTACATTTTTATTTAGGGGGATTATTTTCCATTTGCTTCTTATTCTATTCTATTCTATTCTATTCTATTCTATTCTATAGAAACTTCTTTTATCACTTTCCCTCTTATTTTTTATAATGAAAAATGTTTCCTTTAATTTTTTAGCAAATCATTTTTAATATACTTTTTAACTGACATTAAGATCATTTACCAGTATTCTTGAAGTATTGTCCATTATACTAATATTTAATCATGTTCACACTATTTAATCACAACATATTTTACTACATTTTCAGAATAAAAATATGCTGTTTAGAGTAAAAAATATTTCTGGCACTATTATTAAATATTTCATTCCTATATCCTAAAATCTGCCAATGTTCTAAATGGGATCTTAACCAATATCACCATGGTTACTAAACTAATAAGATAGGATTTTGAGTTAGGTCCTATTGAAGAAAAATTGCAGAAATTGCAGTAAAGTACAATGAATATGGTAGGAAAGGATAACCAGGCAGGAGACATTTTCAGGTGGATTAAAAAAACAGTCACTCTCCAACAAATGACCTAGTTTGTTTAACCTTGTGGCAATTGCTGGGATTGGTTCCAAAAAATAACTCACTCATGCCTGGCACCTCATGCCATGTTCCACAAAGTAGGCTAGACTCATCTCTCTCAGTTCAGACTTGAAGTGACATCAAACCATTTGAAAAATGTGTTTTCATGTAATCTAGAAATAACCGACTCATTGGTTCCACATTATTTTAACTGTAGTACTAAATTGTACAGGGTGTTTTCATGTAGAGGCAGTGTAGACTACAACAACAACAAATTGTTGCTGATTCTCCTCGATACCGACCACCCCAGCTCCAAAGTGTCTTTCCCAGCAGTTTTACCCAACACTATTGATGTACCCGTGGGCACAATAGGAAATAAAGGTGGATTCAATGTAGTCCACTGTCCCTCTTCCCTCTCCAAGGGGGGTAAAATGCTGATCATTGGGTCGGAAAGGCTTACGTATGCTGATTCTAACAAAGTCAAGCCTGGCCGATGCCATACATGAAAGACTAGGGGTTAAGCTCGGCCAGATCAATTTCTCTCAGCAACTCTCTGTGTCCCTGGCACTAAACAGGCAGAGCCCACAATGACTTGTTTTCTGTGGCATAGAGCCGTGCCATTCTCCTCACTGATCCACTTTACAAAAGCCCATTACAGAGGTGCCAATTGAGCTTGAACAATCATCCACAAAAGCTGTTATTTACATGGACCGACCCCTCTGCCCCAAAAAAACTGTCCAGTGGCAGGCTGGCTGAGCTCTCCTCACCACGTGAGATCACTTTTGTGTCCAATCACAGCTAGAGTCGAGATCATTGAGCTGTAAATGCAGAGAATGTCTTTCAAGGAAATACTGTATATAAGAGCAACAACTTACAGAAATATAGGTAACACTTTATGAGGTTTAATTTCTTAACATTAACTGGTATATTAAATCACAAACTCACAATGAAAAATGTTTAAAGCATTTATTGCTCTAGCTTAATGTTATTTACACTGTTTATTATTAATTCAGATTGTTTATAATACATTCAAATATACAATAACTTCAAACGATTAATCGCATCCAGAATAAAAGTTTGTGTTTACAAAATGTATGTCTGTGTATTGTGCATATTAATTTTCTATTTATAAACACAAACACATACACATACATGTATATATATTTAGTAAATATTTAGATGTATGTATATTTACTAATAATTTAAATGATATCTAAATGTTTATTTATTTATATAATTTATATTATTCTTAAATATTTGTATTTGTGTGTATGTTTTTATGAATACAAAATTAATATGCACAGTACAGACACATATATTATGTAAACACAAACTTTTATTCTGGATGCGATTAATCACGATTAATCATTTGACGGCCCTAAATATAATATTAATATTTTAGTATGCTTTAATATGTTTAATACGTATAAATGAACAACTGAAAATATAAATGCTGCAACAAAAATATTATGAATAATACAAATAAATAATTATTATTTTATTATTTATTGCATCAACTAAAACAAAGCTACATTTCTTGTGCAGTTTTTCATATTTGATTTGTATTAAATATGTGGTAAACATGTCTCCAAAAAACAAACTCTTATTTCAAAATGACCCGTAAGCTTTTATCTGGGCAGTTATGTGTCACCATTGAGTAGCCGGTGGTATACTTAGACTTGAGCTACTGAGAATTAAGGTTTTGCAGTCAGCTCATCCACACACCTGTGCTCTATCAACCCTGCCGCTTCCAACCCTGAGTTTCTCTGAAAGCAGCATGCTATGGTCAGATTTGGGTTGGGCTGCATTGCCCAACTGTACCCACCACATGCCCATCCTGACCGTGGCTCACCACTGAGTGCTATGAATAGAAACCTAAGGGAACAAGAGATAGGCAGGCTTTGGCACATGCCAGACTCCTAACAGCGTCACACCTCCAAGCAGCACATTGGGGTCGCCATGGAAACAGAGACGAGTACAGCGTACGCTGCCCTGACATCTTCGTATCATGCCCAAGATTATTAACATTGCATGACTATTTTCATCATGTCAGGTGAAATTCAGTGATATAATGAATCTGGACCAGCAGGTGAGTTTTACTGGATTATTAATATGGCTCTTCTTATCCCTGAGCAGAGTTTCTCAAAGTTGTTCCTCACGGCTTTTGAATGTGTGCTCTCAGGTTGCACTTTGAAAAGCTTCAGGACCTTGTGCTGATGTTTCAGGAGATTATATGATGTGCTTCTACACAACAAAATGAAAACTTGCTTGCATGTTTTTAAGACATTTCTTTTTGCCCTTTGTATTTGGATAGTGCAGTGTAGACAGAGAGGAGAACAGGAGCAAGAAAAAGACCAAAAATGACTTAAACTTGGGTCACCTGAAGCGTTATTGTGCAACATGTCACACAGTCTACTGAACCACCAGTTTCAATAAAATCAAATAAAAAATTGTTTTATAAGATATAAAAGTAGACCAACATTTTTACAAAGTACACTGTAAATTCAACTAAAGTGATGATTTTTTTAGATCAGGGTTTCTAGGAATCTTCTGGGAACTTCCAGGCACCCTTCACTCACTTTTCAATCTTGCAAGAACTTTAAATATTGTTGACAATTCCTTCAGGATCGCCATCATAACTCCAAAGTGAAATGTGTAAGACTTAAACTGTATACTGAAGTTTCCTGAGTGAATAAATATACCTGTGATTCCTTCAGAGGAAGCTGATTTTGACCAAAGTGTAAATATGAACCAAAACAGTTTTTAGTACTTAAGATAAACCTAAGATCCAAGTGTACTCAACTATGCTATTTTAAGACACCTTGATTTAAAACGATATTTTTAGTATATTAAGTAAAAATAATGTGTCACAATGGGGCACTTAAATCCATTAGGAAGTGTACTACGTATTGTACTTTTTTACCTGGTGTCATACTCTCACTACTTTACCTTTAAAAATTGTAATCTTTACACAGCATGTGTTCATTCAGTGTCTGTCCTCTTTAACCATCAGGAAAAACAATGTTTGTCATTCTGCTTCACTTAGATTTCAATGTTTGTTCATTTTGATCATGCCGTCCAGGCCTGCAAGCCCATCTGGAGACCACACGGGTCCATCAACTCAGTCTCTTACATAATCCTGGTTTGTGAGGAGAATTCCCTGTATACGTGTTCTATTTACAGGGCATACCGGTGTCACAACCTCTAGGATCTTGTGACTGAGTTTGTCTCTGAAGGAGGGAACACCGACAGTTCATGAACTATAAAGTTCAAATCTGACTTGATGCTGAGATTGTTTAGATTTGGTTAGTGCAGGTTTTGTGTTATAAAGACATGAGATGCACAGAAAGAGGGATAAATAGACTGAATTTCAGGAACCCTGGAGATTATAGCAATTGTAGAGAGACTGGGGACAGGTTTGTGTTTTAGAGTGTGTAGCTAATTTAGGACTAGGTCAAATTTCTGCTTAGCAGAGCAAATTTAGATCTGCATGGAGAGCAAAGACCACTATGTGTTACTGGTGGACTTCCCAGATTGACAGAGCAACTGGAACAAACAAACACAAACTAGACACAAAGTACATGCAAAAAAGTAAACTATACATCCTTTGAGTCAAAATCTGTAAGACTTAAAATCAGAACTGTTCTTTTTATTCATGAGTATTTAAACAAGCACACAGATAAGAAAATAAACATCTCTGCCCTTACTGTAAAGATAAGACATAACTTACACCACTATAACAAAGTCATTTTACTGTTTTAATATTAGTTGTATATTTTTAACAATATTAGTTGCAGACTCCTCTTTGAAACAAAATCTGAAATGTCAACAAAACCTAATGTCTGCCACGTGACATTGAAGCCTGTTATGGATGGATAGATGTAACTGCTCTAGATCTAAATCTTTAGTGTATAAACATGCCATGAAGTCATTGGTTTCTCATGTGATTCAGATGAAAACATATTGACTTTAAAGTTGACATATGAAACCAGGTCGCACTGTTAGGAACTTACCAGGAACTCCCTGGTAAGATCTCGCTGCTCTGTAAACATTTTTAGTTGACATAGTCATGAACTCACTATCTGGCTAAATATCTAACTAAAACATTAAGTTCAAAGGGTAAATAGCGGCTTCATTTTGGTCTGAGAACCTATTTTATATTTGATGTTATAGAGGAAAACTAAATTGCACAAATGATTGTATATTATAATATTATATTATAATAATGCTTTCTAATAATTGAGGTGCAAATTCAATCTGATGCCATTAAATATAATTGACCTTTATACACATTAACTATTATCCTAAATGGGATAAACAAGCAAACACAACTCTGTATTAGATGGTTGTCTCTTGGCACAGGATTATAGGTGAGCAATTGATTGATCTATTTTCAATAAGTATCCTGTGCAGTTTATGTGATTTGTATGTCAAATACAGTGCAACAGAAATAAATAAGAATTGTGGAAAATCAAATGAATCAATAATAACATTGCTAAGCTGCCAACGTAACCATCCTTGCATTGCCTTGCAACGCTGCCATTTCACTGCAGCTGGTAAAAATCGAAGCATGTTTATTTAACACTAAAACACTTAAACCTGGATTGTTCTAGAGCCAGTTAACTGACAGTACCAGGGCTAGGTTGTGCTATGCAGGTTGCCAGGGAGAAAGGTCATATACAATCTGTGACCCAGTCTGTAAAACTGTGTCCTACATAAAATCCTCCTATTCATAATGTAAAGAACATTCTGTGTGGCCATTCCAGTCCAGTGTCTGTTGAATTTCAACAAAATCAAACCTCAGGAGTGACAAAGTCATGCAGCAGCAATGTGACAGAACGACAGCATGACAAGAAACATAAAAATCAAGGTTATCACATCAAATGTTTTATTTTAAACTCCTAAATACATGTACAAATATTACTGTTTAAAAATGAATATGAACTTGTTTTCTTTGCCATATATGAGGTCTGCTATTTTGACCTGTTTCTCCAGTTTTCCGTTTCCGCAAATAAATGCAAATAGAAATCTTTATTTTAAATTTGGGTGAAAAATGTTTAAGTTCACAGAATGAAGCAAAAATGATAATTCTACCTAAACACATAAACAGTAAATCCTGATAAACTAAAAATGGTCTCTTAATTTTTCCACGGCTGTAAAACCTCGATATCATTCATATTGATAGAGTAAGACCAAAGATTGAAATCATAGTGAAATTAAATTATTAAATTGTTTTCCACAGGTTAGGTCACATAGGTCACATATTTCGTGACAAATACAAAACCTATTTAAAAATATTTAGCATTTAAATATTATAATCTTTAAAATGATTGCATTTGAATTATTTTGCAAATAACATAAGTGGGCAACTTGATTTATTGACCTATTTTTGTAAAATTATTCATAATGAAACCTAGTTCCCCGGTTCATGTTAGTTGGTGATAATGTCTGTTTCTTGTTGTGATGTTTACAACAAAAGTTAAAACAGTGTGGATAAAAGAAAAAGAAGAGAAAAATATTAAAGACAGTTTAGTGAAACCAGTTCTATGTTTCATAAAAAGCAGCTCATACAGGTTTGTAACGGCATAACTCTATTTGAAAAATTCCAGAAACTCGACATTCCGAGTCTCATTTAATTGTTCATTTAAACCGTGAGTTTTCAAATCTGACACGTGTTTGTCTGAATATGATTGAAGTTCTTAGTGTGACCCTATGAGTAATCACACGCATTAAAGATGCTTTGTTTGTTCGATTGTCTCACCATCAAGACCATCAAGTTTCTAAACAGCTCACTTTCTCACTCATCACACCACCCAACAGAGGAGACGGCAGCAGCTGTTCAAGCTGGGTGTGCACACGTCTCACTCTCTCTCTCTCGGGATGACCAGATGAATCATCAGCACTCACTCCAGTTTCTATACTTCTATACCCGATCTCTAGTCTCTCCCATCTACTATGTATGTGCATGTCTCATCCCACCCCTTCCCCCCTGCTGTTTTATTCTATTTATATAAACTATTTCAGGAGACACTTTTCCCTAATTTCCACCATGCTTCTCTTTTTTCCTCAGCTCCAGACTGGTGAGGAATTACTTTGTCAATCCCTGTGTGCTGAGTTTTTTCAGCAGGCTCAACTTTAAGATTCTAAGAAGTCCAGAGAGAGGGAGTGAGTGAGTGCAGCATCCTCCATCATCTCCAAATTAATCATTCACATTAATGGGATGCGGATAGTGGCTTTGTTTGCGGAACATCAAAGTCGGGTCGCTGGGTTTGGCCGCTGCTTAAAATACGATGAAAAACAGGCATGTTGTTGTTTGGTTACAACTTTAAGTGCGTATGCAGATTAATCAAAACTAGTTTTTAACATCTCATCAATAAAAAACATGTGCATTCACCAAGATTAATGATTGCGGTCACTTACGTCACTTACCATCCTCAAAACCCTCTTCCCCTCTCATCATCATGAATAAACATATAACATCTTGCATCAAAACATATTCCATTCAGGCTAATGAGTCGGTTAGGGTCTCCATTGGCTTTTGTGAAATCAAATATGGGAGCCGGTTTTGTCAGAGGACAAACAAAACAACAAGCTTATTGAAATCCCATGGCCTATTAATAATAAAATTAATCATTAGTGAAAATGATTATGATAGATCGCAAATTATTTTACCTGTGGTAAGTTTTTGTTAAATTTGCAGATTCCCATCCCAAAATTATAAATTAACAAATATATTTTTTAGCATATGCTATTTAGCAAATGATGTAGTGTGTTTAATAAAGATAAAATATTTTTTTACTTATTTGGTTTTATTGGCAATGGACTATTCCAAAAAGGAAGCACACCAGGGAAATTAAGATGAAAAAAATCTAGTTTTTATCAAAGGTTTTCACCATTCAGATAGGTCTGATGTCAATATTTGGCAGATTAAATACACATGTGAAGACTCAAAGTTAAAGCATAGTTTTACAGTAAGTGAATTGTCACATCCATAATAGTCCAAATTCCTCATAAATGGAATGAAAATGAAAAAATATAGAGTAACTATTTTACACTCTATAATGAGCCATCATTTGTTTAGTTTTATTGCTTCTGGTTTTCACATTCACAAAAATCCTATACAAAGTATGTTGTCTCTCAAAAACATGCATCCTTTTTCTTGTCACATCCATAATTTTTCCATCTTTTAAAATAGAAAACTCCTGCATAGACTCCTGCATATTTTTTCTGATGTCTGGACTGGTAATAAATACATTCTCTAAACCATATACGTTGATTTTGTCCACATATTAATCCAGCACTCCCCTTCTGTTAAAGTGTAATAAATGAGCATGCAGGGTCCAGTAGTATTACACTGTGCCACATTGGCTGGCACTCTCCCATCCACCCCCCGGAGGTCTCGGATCTGATGTGGTTGAGAGCACTATTGAATTTTACTCTGCCTGTAAGCCAGCCATAGTGTGTATTACCTCAAATCCCACTAAACAATGACCTTAAACACATCTCTTCTGCTCCGTGCTCCAGTGCTGCACAGCAGCATTACATAAGTCCATTAAACCCAGAGCCAATAGAGTTCTCATTAATGCTACCCAGACTCCCTCTCTGTCCAACATCAAATCTGATGGTCAGCCATCTATTCCCCTCCCATTAGTCTCTCTGTGTCATTGATATTCACGCTCTCCGTGCAACACGTACAAAGTGTTATTCATAGGACAAAGTTGAAAGTCTTACATAAGAAAGCATTTGTTTAACTACAACAAGCTGGAATGGATGATTATGTGTTGATAACGCTGAAGCAGAAACATACAATTATGGACAAAAATAGTTTTTGGGGAAATACAGCGAAATGAGTACATAGCAAATATTGTTGCTGTTAAAATATCTTAATGTGATCTGCATGACTCTAGTGTTTTGCGATGACCTAAAAACAGAGAAACACACCTGAGACCTGCTCAGATGAATGATGTAATAACAACAAAATATTACAGTGTGGTAATAGGGTTATCAAGGACAAGGATAACAGGTGCGTGAAGGGCACATCTGAAGATCAAAATCTCTCTTTGTCTTAAAGGCAAACAAAGAGGCATAAAGCAAGTTAAAGGCACAGTTCACCCAAAAACAAAAAAAGAATCAAGAATCAATTATTCACCCTCATGTCATTCAGATGCTCAATATGGCTCGTTCTTCTGTGGAACACAAAAGAAGATATTTTGAGAAATGTCTCTTTCCTGTAGCTCAGTGGTAAGAGGATCCCAGGGATTGCACGTACTCAGAAACAAATGAATAATGTATAATGCAAGTCGCTTTGGATAAAAGCGTCTGCCAAATGCATGAATGTAAATGTCTCATTTTGTCATTTTTTGTCGCTACAATCAATGTAGAGTAGTTTGTGTTCTGCAGATGAATGTAAGTCATACAGGTCTGCATTGACATTAGGGTAAGTAAATGAGATTTTTCCTTTTTGGGTGAACCTGTGCCTTTAAGTTGATGCTAAATGTACAGTAATAGAATGGCCATTGCATACAATGCTAACAAGAAAATTATCTATATAATAAAGACATTGTTTAATCCTCGGTTTTGCTACATATGGTTAAAGGAAAAGTCAAAGAAATGGAAAGTATGCAAAGATGGGTTTTACTGCCATCTACTGGTACATATTTATAATTACAAAAGCTACATTAAATAAGAATGATCCCTTTTATACTAATCAAGTTTTACAATGACAAAAAAATATTGGTTTTACCATCACACTGAAATAACTAGTTACGATGCATTCATTTCGGAAAAATACCAGAATTTTATTATTAATACACAAATACTTTACAAACTGCTTTGGTCTCATCTCACTAATGAAAACGTTTACTAACATTCAACAGGTACTTAATAGCAAAAGATAAATTGTAATATCTGACATTCTGTAATTGTGACTGAAGTGACACAAATAGTTAACAAAACACTAACAGGAGAAAATCTAACATTTATTTACATTATTTGTTGCACTCAGAATACGGGGAAATACATACATTCTCTATTATCACTATTATGCATTTTACCCCAGTATGAGACCACTGAAGGTGTATTTTGTACTTCACAACTGGCAGCACAAACCACCAACAACACTGCCACATGCTGTTCAAGTGGTGCTTTTGTAGCTCTGCCGTTACCTACTGTATTGAGAAAACATTCATGACTTCTAGACTGAACCTGCCTATCATGCCTGCACATTAATGATGAAATACACAAATATTGTATATTGTCCAGACATAACTGGCTTCCTATGCAACATGCCATAGGAGACCACAGCAAGCGCTGCAGGTGCTCCTCATACGACATAAGTACACAAACAGTACACAGTGACCAGTGGGTGAGTGTATGTTGTATATAGTCTACGCCTGCGTATAGCGAATAATCTCACTCAAGTCGTAACCAGTCACTGCAAAAGCATAGCCGTCTCCATCACAGAACTTGGCTCCACAGATCTGAGTATCAGTTACACACTCATTGTACATGTGCTCAATCTAGAAAAGACAGAGAAAAGTATATGATCGATTCATTCTAATAACTAATATAGAACATAAGGTGATTTGCAACACTATGCTTACTGGTGAAAATCAGACCAACACATAAATTTAATATACAATTTACAATGTTTGCTTATATTCCCCAGCCCTTTGCATGCTCATTTTGTCAAATATTAATGAAATATTTCTAATGTATTATTAAATAAAGAATATTATGTTTTGTGTTTAGCCATTAATAACACTACAGTATTATCTCCATATTTATATTCATTTAGAAAAATTTCACAAAATTCAGCAGCACCATCTCCCTCTGGATGTGGGCAAAATATAAGCCAGGTTTACACTGAAACAAACTATTAAAGTAGTTATAGTGCTTGTGAGCACATGGTTTTTGGCTAATGCGTGTATGAAAGGAGTTTTACCTCTACGCTGTTAGTCTCTGGGGTCAAAGTCAGATGCCACACTCTAATCCAAGAGTCTTCTGCTGCAGAAAGCAGCTTTTTCATTGAACAAAAGAAACAACATCAGTATGAGTAAATAGAAAATAGATTAAAATAGAGTGCATACAGTAAATAATTCTCTTACCAGGCCAGTGAAAGGGGCGATGTCTAAAGAGTATATCCAGCGTGCATGGGCATTGACTTCTGCATGCAGTATACCCGTGACCCCTTCATACAAACGGATCTGTCCTGTCCCATAACCTGCGATGACTGTCCCCTTCCACAGCTTTACAGAGGAACAACTCGTACTAAGAGGAAAAGATGCACATTTTATTAATGTATGTATGTGGTAAATTTAAATTGAATAAGATGAAAGCTTTTCTAAGCTGCAATGTATCAGATGGTTCAGTTGTCATGACTTAATACAGGCATCCTAAATTATACTCTATTTTAGACTGAATGCCATGAATTAAAGGTAAGTTGACATTTAAATTGCTTTTGGTTTACTTGTATCTTGTCTTATGAAAGTCTTTACTCAGAACATACTCAAAACCAGGGATCTTGTTGAGCAGTTGAAAATCATCTCCTGATTTCCACACACAGAGCAGACCTGAGTCATCAGCACTGACTAAATCAGCAATCGACTCCTGAAAAAAATGTCATTTGTATTAATATGTTATTGTAAAGTAATTGTATTAAATAAACAATTTGTTGGATTTTATTGTATATTAATTTTATTAAATAACAATTTGTTGAATGGGTCGTGTAACTTTATCGCTTTTAAGTTTAGCTAAGTAATGGTTCTTCTACTGGTAACCCAAAATAATACTGACTAGACGTACTTTTAACTTACTAGCTAATGTCATTTACTTGTTTTTTCTTTTGCTTGTTATCAGAAATAATCTGCAGGGACTCTATTCTTTGCGGATGTGTGCCGGAAGTTAAGTTTGGGCCACAAAAGCGCACATGCATAGTATTGTCTGTTTTGTTTGTCTTTAAAAAAACATATACAGTAATAATGATCTCTAAATGCAAGTATAACACTAAACACAATGAAAATGTTTTACCAGGTTGCCTGAACACTCAGAGGCCATATCTGTGATGGCCTCTTTGTGTTCCTCCAGAACCTCAGACAGAGTGATGTTACTGCCTTTACTGGGAACATCAAACACAAGCACCAAGCCAGATGAGACACCTGAAAGAAATTTGTTGGAACTTTTGGTAAACATGCACGTCTAAAGAACGTAAGACATGTTTAAAAAAAATGCTTCCTCTTACCAACACAAATGTATTTTTCCCGGACTGCTGCAATTCCTCGTGCAAACACCGCCTTAGCTGGAGTGCACAACAGATCATGTTCATTTTTACCATAAAATAACAAATGCTTCTTAACTATTTTATTTAAAAACAATAAGAAGAGCCGAGGTTTGTCCCCTTCAACTAACCTGTGGGGGTCTCTGGTGTGTCCAGTGCGTGCCAATACACCATAATAGATCCATCCGACTCGTACATCTAAAAAATGAAAACATACCGTTAAACCTGGTCCCATGCAAATAAATGTTTGAGTGCACAGCTTGGCATAACACTTGACCCACCTGGATTCCTTTCTGAGAAGTGAGGACAAGCAGATCTCTGAAGGGCAGGACACACCAGGCTGCCTGTCAGATAAAAGTCAGGGTTAACCAATGGTCAAGCCCAAAAAAACAACCTGCTGCATCTTCAGGACTCAAACTGGCACCAAAGAACAGCTGGAATGAAAATGCGTCTCACCTGCATAATAAGTGAGGAGCTGGTGGCCACGTTGCCCTCCTTTGACTGCAGCTGTCGATGGGAATAGTTCAGGCCGTCCCAGGAAGCGCTGACCATGTTCACAACATTTGCATGGACCACGGTGAAATACGTGAGGCAGCGCGGCGCGATGCGCAGGACGCTCAGGTTGTTGTACAGCGCAGACGCGCTGCTCTTTATCTGAATGCTTTTCTCTTTGTGGTACATTTTAGCCATTTCGATCAAGTGATAACCACTGTTGACTGTGTTAAACTGGCAATGTTATTTCTGAAAGACAAATCAAAATCACTGAAATCGCTTCTAAGCAAGTAAAACATACGATCGATATAGCATGCTTTGCATAATAGGCGTTATACTACATAACAGTACCACCGTTGCATTGCAGTAAAGCGTATTTTAGGTGCATGCCAAGACAAAAGTACCGTTTAATCACAGAAATGGTAAACCAGCTATCGTTAACCAACCCTGGATAAAGCGGTTGATGTACACTCGGTCCAGTTAATCCTCTTACTCAAAGAATAAAGTCAAATATACTGGACTCTAATATATAACCAACACATGTCTGGCTGCCTTTTATTGGGTCACTGAACGTTAGATTTTATGGATATTTTCGCACGATTAGGGTTTGCTCCAGTAAGCTCTCACCATCTCGCGTCTCTTGCAGCCATAGTGACGGAGCAGACTTGCGTACCACGTCACACAGAGAGTGACGTACGTCTCATGTACAAAGAACTTACCTTGGTGTAGTTGTAAAGGGAAACCATAGACATATATATATACCTAGACGCCTCATTGGCCGCTTCGCTCTGCTGCTGCGATACGTCAACGGCGCCGCCATATTGGTGAGGGCAAGAGTTCACTGGAATCAAATGCAGCTAAACGGTAGAGCTGCGGGGTTTTTTTTAGATAAAAATTAAACCGTTTATATTTATCAACTGCTAAATGCTTTATGACTTACCTGGTGTCCAAAATATCTCCAGTTACGTAAAATCTCGATAGTTTTCTACCTAATCTTGTTGTACTATTTATTCAACAGGGAATTCCGAGTTTACACTTGTCATGTAGCCTATATTTGTAGCTTTTTACTTCTTGGTTCAGATTTGTGGAGGCATCCCAAACATAATGTAATTCATTTCACAACAAATAAAATAAATTATTTTCACAGAAGAAAAGGCTTTTCAGTATTTTATTTCACAGTTCTTGCTTTTATTGATCCTCAGGTCAGAGGATAACTTGTTCTTTTTAAATTACTCAGAAAATAGTAATGTGCACCTTAAGTAATAATTATCATATTTGAGAAAACAAACACGCAAATACATATTACACTGGCAAGCTCCTTTCTTTATTTTTACAGAACTAAATTGTTGCATTTTTTACAGATATACTCCAAAAACAGATAATAACTGACGGATCCTCTATGGTGGGCTATAACAACAGTGCACCAAATAGATTTGTAATTCAGTATAAAAATGAAATGGCAATATGTACATTAGTATAACTACATAAATAAATTGCAGAACACAGAAAATAACAATAAAACAAATATTGTATGATTCAGCAGCCAATGAGGCGTCTAGGTATATATATGTCTATGAGAGAAACAACCAGAAAAAAAGAATATTAAGCTAATAAAGCTATGATTATAGGCATTAAAATGTCAAACATTTGAAAAAGACAATAATTGTGCAATAGTTGATAGCATCTGAAAGACAAAAATACATAAACTATTGTTTTTGAAGTTTTGATGAAATTAAATATTATGTTTACATTAAAATAAAAATCTATAAATAGAAGACTGGTTAAACATGTGAATATGTAACAGACAGAGAGGCTTGTGTACTTTATTTCAAACTTTTTTAATAAGGTTTGGTGTTAGTTTTTGACAAGAAAACTTTCTTCAAATAACTGATCTATACATATATGGAGGTCTACACAACATCTGTTAACACTAACAAAGCTCTTCTTTTTCAAATGCTGACCGAGATTTTTTTAAGTGTCAACAGGAATAAAATGTAATTTAGATTAGGTCCACGTTTCTTTTCAGTGGATATGCATGCAGTATTTTTGCGCATGTGTTTATTAACTGTCTTAACATCTTAAAGCTACCCATTTAAAAGCTAACTTCTATCTTCGGTTACGATTTTCCATAGTTTGAACTTGTTTCACTGATATCAGGTTTCTTTTTTGTCGCTGTGGCCAAACGTTATCATGTGTTTTTTTAAGCTATTTTTTTGCTTAAAAAGTTTTCCACATTCCGGGCAAGGGAAAGGAGCCTGTCCAGTGTGGAGTAAAACATGGGCTTTCATGCTGTTCCGATGACGAAAAGCCTTGGAACAGTGGATGCATTTGTAAGGCTTTTCCCCAGTGTGTTTACGCATATGAGCATAGTAGCCTGAAAGCTGGGAATATGCCTTCGGACAAAGCTCACACTTGTGAGGTTTTTCTCCAGTGTGTGTTCGGATGTGTCTCTTTAGGGCACCAGGATCTCTAAACCCTTTTTTGCACTTGCTGCAAACATAAGGACAAGCGCCTGTGTGAGAAAACGTATGGAAACGCAGGCCTGCTGTGCTGCGATACGTTTTGCTGCAGATCTTACACTGGTATGGTCTGTCTGCGGTGTGAACAAGCTTGTGTCTCATCAGCCCTTGAAGCTGTTTAAATCTCTTGTCACACTGCGAGCATTTAAACGGCCTGTCCTCTGAATGCACCGCGCGGTGAACGGCCAAGTTACTCCGATTCCTGTAACACTGACCACAATCCTCGCAGACAAAAAGTCGGGTATTGGTGTGGATTTGCGTGTGATTGCGCAAATAATTCAAGCGTGAAAACTTCATATCGCAGTGCTCACATGAATAAGGACGTTCATCCGAGTGCACACTTTGATGTACTTTCAAGTGGGCCCACTGTTTGAAGCCCACTCCACATTCGGAACATTTGAAAGGTTTGTCTCCTGTATGGGTCCTTTGATGAGTAGCAAGATTACTAGCAATACGAAACTTTTTATGACACATGGTACAGGAAAATGGAAATTCTCCAGCATGAATGAGTAAATGTTGCCGCAAATGTTCTGCTCTGTGAAATTGTTTACCTAGAGACAAAAAACAAATATATGAGATCATTGGGTTGAAGAAGCAAAGCTGGCAATTTAAAATACTACATTTTTTTATTGTGATGACCTACCGCATTCGGTACAACTGTGCCGTTTCTCTTCACTGTGAATTTTTCGGTGTGACTTCAAATCACCGCATCTAGCAAACATGTGGCCACATTCTTCACATTTATATGCTTTAACTCCACTGTGCAGTATCATATGGGTATTAAGAGAGCCCTTCTGCGTAAAACCCTTTTTACAGATGTTGCAGGTGAAAGGACGCTCACCAGAATGTGTGACCATATGAAGTTTTAGTTTATATTGGTCAGCAAAGCACTTGCCACATACACGGCACTTACACGGTCGTAAGTGACTATGCGCCATCTGGTTATGATCGATAAGGTCCTTTCTGCTCTCCAGAACCATGCCACATTCTTTACATGGAAATTTACCTTGCACCCATTGATCATAGGAACTGGGCTTCACCTCTTTGGTGTTGGGCTTCACCTCTTTGGTGTTGGGCTTCACCTCTTTGGTGTTGGGCTTCACCTCTTTGGTGTTGGGCTTCACCTCTTTGGTTTTAGCCTTTCCAAAGCATCTGGACAGGATGGGACCTGCATGTTTCGCAGAACTCTTGATAATCTGACTGGTCTTCACATGTCCATTTATACCAGCAGGGTGTGGGTCTTCCTTGCAGCCGTGACCATTGACATTTGATGTTTTCAGTTTATTTTTTCTCCCTCTCTTAACAGGCATGTGTGGGGGCTTAGTTTTTATTTCAGCATTATTCCCCTTTCCCTGGTTGCCTTTGGTAATAGTGTTTTTGTTACCACATTCAGGTGAACCTACACCAAAGAAATACATGCGTTGTATTATTGTATTGTATTGTTTTAATACATGCACCAATTTCAAAATATATATGAACTCGCCACGGCAATAGTATTAAATTCTATGTTGCTGTAATGCTTTGTTGCAAGCTGTATTTTTAACATTTTCTTGTCACGCAGCCGAGTTTCTTTACAATCACTGCCATCCAGTTGTTATCAAACGAGCTAGTTCTTGCACAGATCAAGTAAAAAGCATCTAAAGCGCAGTTTGCTTACATTTTTTTGACGTGGTGCTCTGCGAGCGTGTCCGCATTTTTGTACTCGTGTACTGTAGCCGCTGATTCCCGCGTGTGTGCTCCAGTAACAACAAATTTGCCAGGTTCCCGCTACACGGCTACGGTTATCATACCATCTGAGCATGCGCGAAACATTTGGATTCGATTGGCTCAGCGGAACTTCAGGCTCAGCCTGAAGTTTTTAGTCAGGTTCAGTGTATATAAAACATTTACATTGTAGTCTCGTCATCATTGTTCACAAAATATCTAAACTAAAATATTTTAGAGCTTTGGCATAACTAGAAAAATATATTGGTTATAAAATAACCAAAAACTAAGTATATTTCTTTTTATTTTATTATCTCATCGTTATTCTTGGCTTTTTTTTAGAGGCCGTTTGGAAAAAAATTTGGGGCACCTGCATTTTAATGTCAGTGTGATATGAGGTCAATAGGCCTACTTGTTTTGATGTCAACTTAGGCCCGTATAAGAACCCAATGTACAGTAGTCTAAGATTTAAAATAATGCACATGTAATTGTTTAAATAAATAAAACACATTTAGCCTATTATTTGAGTTTGCAATAGACGTTCAAAACACACCTTTAAAGGTGCAATGTCTAATATTAAAGGCGCAGTTTGCGGAAATCTGCCGCTAGAGGGCGCACGATCAAAACAACAACAATGGCGTAGCTTGATGGCACTGTGAAGGAGCGTTGAATTATGGGATCTGTTGTCTTTAACTCCACTGCTGATGGCCATTAATCAGACGGGAATGAGAAATAGTTGTCTATTTCTGTTAAAAGCAATAAAAATAAAAAAATAATAAAAGAGAAATGGTTGTCATGTGGTTGATCTACGTCAGTAAAGGCGGTAACAAAGAGTAACGCGTCGCGGATAGGACACTTTTCTCACAATTTACAAGTAGTTGGAAACATTTGAGATGTAAGTACTCAGCTGAACAAAATATATACACAATATATATATAAAAACCCTATAGTGGTGTTACAAACTGTAGCTTTAAGGAGGATCAGAAGACATATTTTTGAAGAAAAAAAGAAGAAAGTTAGCATTTTAAGACTTAAAATTCCATCACCCCAAGTCTATGGGTTTTTTGAATGGGTTTGATATAAGGTCTGTAACAAAACCTATATTTTGACGTTTTAATCTACGACATAAAACCCACCGCTTGTGATTTTTTAAACCTTTATGTGTCTTTAAAACGACGGTTGCTAACAAGTTGCTAAAAGCGACTACTTCCTTTGGCGAAGACGTTAGACGTCTAATAAATAAAGAAACATGGGCACAAATCTCTAAAATCATTGATGGGGATTAGTCTGTTTATAGCCTCGTGTTAGCTTCTTAAGTTCTGCCGATTGTATTTAGGCTTCAAAAATAGCAAATATTGTGTTAATCTGTAAAGATGATTTTTATAGACAAAACGTGTAAACATCGTGAACATTTGTTAATCACAGATTATTTTGCAATGATCCAAAAGTCTATGGGGAAAATGCATAGGCTTTCGGTCGAGGGAACCAGCGCGGCACTAACTTCCGAGTTAGCCTACAAAAATACGTCATCTTTGAGGTACTCCATTGACAGAAATGTAATATAATATACTATGTCTTCGGAGGTGTATAAAGATCTTACACAATTAACCTTTCTTAGAAGGAACTATTTCTATCTACATACACCACGGGTCCCCTTACACGGAATTCGCCGTCTTTGTCCTGTGTCAGCTAGCGTAGGGCTTCGAAAGGGAGGGCCGAAGTGAGCCATTGGTTGCAATTTGCAACCTTACCGCTAGATGCCGCTAAGTTTGCTCCCTTAAAGTGATATTTTACCCAAAAATGAAGATTCTGTAATTATTTACTCCCCCTCTTGTCATTTCAAACCTGTATGACTTTCTTTCTTTTGCAGAACACAAAAGAAGATATTTTGAAGAATGTTGGTAACTGGCACCCATTTACTTGCATTGATTTTGTGACTATACAATAGAAGTGAAGGAGTGCCACTACTGTTCGGTTACCAACTTTCTTCAAAATAGCTTCTTTCGTGTTTTGTGTAAAGAAAGTCATACAGGTTTGAAGTAACAACAATGACAGAATTTTCATTTTTGGGTAAACTATCCCTTTAAATTCAGCTGAAAAGTGAATTTACACACAGGCTTGCAACTTACATGCATCCTACATTTAGGCTTTCAAAACCTCCTTCAGATCCACTTGTGAAAGATCTGATTGTTAGCATTCTGTAGGAGGTACAATGTTCATCTGAATGTTTTAGGCTCTCATGACAGACACATTACAAAAAAAATCAATTATCAGTAAACTTTAGTGCCACTTTAAAAGGATTACATTTACATTTAGTCATTTAGCAGATGCTGTTATCCAAAGAGACTTACAGAGAGATTTAGGAAGCAATAAAGTGATATGTCAAACATGGGCAATAATACAATAAGTGCTAACACCAAGTTACTAGTTTCCACAAAAGCCAGAATACAATATCAAATAGTTTTTTAACTCTTTAAAAATGTTTTATTATGCTTGTTAATATGCTTGTTTGATTGTTTCTGTGTTTTTGTAGTAGTGGGTGTTTTACACTTGCAGCACCATAGAAACACAAAAAGGTGAAAACATGCTGGAAGTGTTTTCCTGGCATTCCCACCCTAGTTAAATATGGCCTGGCTCCGTGGACACCAACTTAGCGACTACATAGCAACGAGAACAGAAGCTCTGTCATCTCAGTTTGTCATGAATGGAATGCCTTTCAAGCTGTTGAATGCTACTGCCTTATAAAATAGGATCCTCGTTGTACATTAAACCTTTGTAAATTATCATTCAGAATGGCTGTTCTTTACTTAGCCCTTTACTTACATGAACATTTTATCATAATATGCATTAAGCTATTATTGGTGTTGTTGTAATAGCCTTTTTTAGTTGTTTTGATGTTTTCTTCTTTCTTGTTTTTACTGTTTTTCTCGCTTTATCTCCCTTTAGCGTGGGAGGGCACTTATTTTGCCTTTCACCCTTTTTGTTCATTAGTATTCTGTAGTCACAGATTTTTGTGCTCTGTGCTCTATAAATTTCTGCCGTCTTCTAAGTGAAAGTCTGTTTTGCTACAGTGGTCAGTATCTTGTGGATCAGCAGTCGTTCGCTCACGGTTGCTTTGGGGATTATATCAGGCGTGGTGGGAATGAGTGTTTAATCTGTATCACCTGGATCAGAACACATCATAACTTTTGATCTTTTGTTCAATTTCCTGGGGTGATGGACAGGTGTCGGAAAGGATTCTGGATTTTCGTTCTCACGACACTCGTTTTTGAAGGTAATGGGGAAGGTTGTCAAATTCTTTGGTCAGTAGCTTTACATAATAGGCTGTGCATTTATAAAGGAATTATTAGGAATTACTTTTCTTTGTAGAATCCACAGGATTCCAGATCAGGAATGAAGAGCTAAGAAAGTGTGTACAGATAAATGAAGACCAGGTCAGTGGGTTAAGCCTGCACGAGTGCAGAGCAGATTCTTCTTTTCAGGAATGGCACTGGAACGCTGTGACCCGCACCCTCAGCAACCCACAGACGGGAGGGTGTTTAACTGCACCCCACATCCAGGACCTTGAAATGGTTTGGTTGCAGGCTTGCAGGTCCGAGGAGGAGGATTATGAGGATCAGACCTGGAGTTGCTCTAAAAAGGGCCTCTTGACATTACATGGCAAGGGTCTGCACCTTAGCGCACGCCACGATTCCTCCAAGCTCTTCCTTTCCAAAGGTCGCGGAAAAGGTAGCAAGTGGAAGACGTTGGATAATGGAACGGTGTGCGAGGAGGCAGACGGCGGCCAGAATGCGCTGCAAGAGCCTCAACAGACACTTCCGACTGGACCCAGAATCCTCACTAAAATTCGCTATTGGCATTGTAAGGGTGTTATTAGAAAAGTTACTCATAGGTGTTTCATGTTCATCATTGTGATCATCCATTCATGAACTTCTTCAAAACATCATTTCAGTTCTGTCACAGAAAACCATCCTCTGGGTCATGTGTCTTCAACACCTCAAAGCATTGTACATTGTACAGTAGATTTGGCTTCAGACATTTTAATGTACCAGTGTTGTTTAATCTTTTTTTAATGCTTAAGCCGAGAGTATTGACCTGACTGCCCCTAAGACGACTGAAGTAACACAGACGTCATTGCCTGAACTGCAAAGTAGCGTAGAACCCAAGGGACCTTCTGTAAATGTTTTTACTGCAGACTATGGTGAGTATGGAAAGGAGTTCAATAATAATTTTAGCAGATTTTCAGTGAGGAAAAACACTTGATCTTAAAATAGTTAGTTGCCTTTTGTCCACGTGAGGGCAGCAGAGTAGAGGAAACAAGTGTCAAGGCCTGCATGTGCTGGCTAAAATGTTAAGAAAAATGTTAAACGACCAAAAAAAAGATTATTTGGTAATGATCTATAAATAATAATGTGTTTTCTTAACAGGAATGGGCTGGAAAATGACAATGCTGCTTTTGAGTTCCATGGCCCTGTTACTTGGACTTGTTATTCTCATTCTAAACATCTATCAAAACAGGTAAGACACTTTACATTTGGGGGTTATAACCTTTATTTAGTTCAATTCAGGTTTATGATCATTTAAATGCTCAATGCCAGCATTTAATTTCACACATAATCACACATAAATCAGTTCCTTGTTTTTCTCTTTGTGCTCAGGAGGAAGAGGACTGTTGTGGTCTTGAAATCTTACACTCCAACAGGAGAGGTCAGTCAACCTGGTTCTCCTGTGCCTAGTGAGAGAGCCCCTCTAACCCAACACCTCATGAAGCCTGCCCAGTCCCCCTCTATTCAGAGAGGCGAGATCCTTGTGGAGTGGAAAGATGGAAAAGTCACCCCACTGTTTGAAACATACCTAACTAACTAAAATATGTACTTACATTAACATTAATATTGCTGAAGTTTACAGTGAAAGATTTTGTTGTTGTTGTAAGATCTTATGTGAAGGAATGATTTATTTCACATTTCCAACATCTTACAAAAATCACAGACATCTGTTGGGAGTGCTATGCTTTTGAAAACAGAATACCATCATTCTGCAGAAAAAAACATAGAATTTTGAAAAGCTGAGGTTGGGCTGTGATCAAAGACAATATTCTGTGCCTTGCCAAAAAGATTAAAGGTAACATCAGGTCGTAGTCCACCGTATTATTACTGACATTCCATTTAATGGAGTTCTGTCATTTCAAACCAGAATGACTGAATATGTTTAGCACTAATGTCGATATCAGCAGATATTTTTTAATGGAAATAGTGTTTACAATAGTACATTTTATGGAATTAGTGAGTAATATATTGAAAAAAAAGTTACAATTGATATAGTTATCTTACATTTTTAAATAAACTATTTGTTGACTTACAAACTGTTTCAAACTTGTTTTAAAAGTGCATCAGAGCACCACCTTAAATGTTTTGCCATGCAGGTTTATAGTTATCAAGCTAACTTGACCTGTTTCTGTTGACATATTGCTTTGTAAAGATCTGCTGTAATACACAGCCTGTGAAGGACAGCAGCCAAGAAAATGGAAAACATGTCTGTGCAGGTGTGTTGTACGGGTGGAAATCTGTGACATGTTTAGGGAGAGGGACGTAAATGAGGGGTTGACATAAAAGCATGACAAATTGATGACTGCCTTAAAATGTAGAATTCCTTCAACTTAATGAGTTTGCATGAAATTCAGTAGTTAACTAATATTTTTTAAGTTGAATTAACTCAAATTATTTTTTTAAGTTAACCCCCAACATTTTGTACAGTGTAATATACATAGAATAATATGTGGTTAAGATAAAAAGTTCTTTTAAAATATCAAATGAATAGCTTATCTGTAAATATAATTTTATATAAAGAACTTGCAAACTGCCATTTTAGCACAATGACAGACCTTGCCTAAGGGACAGGACATATTTGAAAGGTACCTCTCACATCTTCATTTTGTGGCACTTTTTGGTGCATGGTTCTAAAACTGATGGTTTAAACTACGTGTCTCATTGTGACTACATTCTGCCTACGCTTGAAAGGCAAATTTGCAACATTCACATTTATTTTCTCCTGCTGTATAGCTAAAACTCTGCCAGACAGCCATGAAGATAAAGACATGTCTGTACCAGTAGGCCTATATGGGTGTGAGAACTCTTTAAAAGCAGTGTTTTTCAGCAAGTGTACATTCACCGGTTTTATTTTTGTTATCATTTTTATGATTATGTGCAACATATAAATATAGAGTTATAGCATCACAATCACAACTATAGATACCTGCCAGAGATGAGATGCATGTACTTGTATATGTTTTTGAATTTCAACAACTAAGTATACAGTACAAGCTTATGGAGTTCAAGACATACTGCTCTCACACATGTGATATAGATATATAGAAGGGTCTACATAAATTACTTTTGTAATTGGCTTCGTACATACAAAAGAACAGATGATGTGCTCTCCCATAGGATGTTCATCCAGATAATAGAGGATGTCCCCACCCCAAAAAATGTGACACAGTCTCCGTATCTGCTTCTTTGGCCCTGTTTCTATTGGCTATGTGTTAATATCTCCAATCACGATCTGTTCATGTCTCCCATAGGCATACAGCTATGCAGTTTAGTTGTAATGGTTCAGTGCACCATCTTCACGTATCTTACCTCTAAAAAAAAACCATGAGGAAGCTAAAGAAATGAGGAATGATCTGATAAATTAAATCATTTCTGAGGAAAGATCTGAGATCTGAGAATAAATGGACATCCCCAAACAAAAAACTAGAAACTATTTGTGCAAGACATATACAGATGATGGTCAGCTCAAACAGGTTTAGTGCACGAGCACTAATACACTGCAGAACAGTTTTGATTCTTGTTTTTTTAGACTCTGGTAAAAAGATCACAAACCAGCAAATGTGGCTTTTTTAACAGGAACTTTGTAAAACAATAGGTGACTCTTTGAGAATATAGACACAAAGGTCATAAATGAAAGACAGACATTGTACAACACACTGTCACGATTTTAAAGTTAAGGCTACAGTTGAGAAGTTGAGAAACAAAGACGGTCACATCAACATGTTGACAACAAAAGTCTTGCAAAGGTATTCACATAATCCTTTAGTATTTGTTCACTGTAAACAAATATTTTTGCCTGGCTGCCCTCAAATTTTGAGTTCATAAAAAATAAGTTAACTAATAAATTTCATGCAAACTTGTTATGTTAACTAATATTTTTAAGTTGAATTCATTCAAAATATTAAGGCAGCCAGGGTACTTATTGTTTTAAGTTGAACCTACATTTCTTTTTTACAATGTACAAATAACTCATGTTTTATACATGGAAAAAGAGACTGAACATTGTAGGTTTGCTTTTTCTTTCAAAATTAAAATTATTTCTTTATTTATTGATTATTTATGTTTATTATTTATGTGCTGGAAAGGAAAGATGGTTTTGTAAGAAAAGCATTACCAGATAATTAATATGGAAATGGGTTTTTCTTTGTTCATGCAATAAGTCAGGGGTTGTGCATGTTTACAATGATCCTGATGAAATTGCTTTAACAGATTGTTGAATAATTGAAGGATTCTTTGCAAAAGTATGTTTTTCTTTTTAAAAGAATGTATGCTTTGATTAAGAGAAAAATTCAAATAATGTCTGTTAAAATACCAGAGATTAAAAATCTGGTAAGAATTTTACTGTCTGACAGCAAACGTCTGAAATTGTGTCGTCAGTGTGGATCGCACATGTGGGCAACATATGGTTTGGCAACATCTTAAAGCTATCTGGGCTCTGTGATGTCTTATAGCTCTCAGCAAGAGAACCAGGGGCTCTTTAAAAGCCTGTCTCCAGGCAGTTTGGGTACATCAAAACAGGAAACAACATTGGTTTGTAAACTTAAGAATGTGTTTTACAAGTTATTTGTGGACCTCAAAGAGTGAAAGTATGACCTGTCCAGCATGTTTGTCTGAAAATAGTGGCTTTAAAGCAGGATGAAAAGTTCGGCTGAGGTAAAATACGAGCCATGCATGGCATAAATCTAAGAACTACACAACATATATCTTCACTTAAAGATGCAATAAGAAAACACAGTGTTCTTTTGAAGGGACTATAGCAATAATATATCAAAATCATGTGAAGCCAAGGGCAGGATTTACAGCTACACCCATGAGGTTTTTGAGAGGATTTTCAGGTGTGGTCTGAGACAGGTTTCTGCAAAGACCAAAACAAGAGAAGTGCCCTAGAGTGCTTTATTAAAGCCACTCATATTCTTACCAGAATGCTGAGCTACCCAACGTCTCACATGACCAAACAGTGCTTACACGTGTAGCGTGATTTAACACCATTTGCTGTAGTTTTGCAGCACTTTGCCAGTAACTTACTGTAAATTTGATTTACAATTTTGTTTTAAACATACATTTTCTTTCATAAAACGAGATCAAATATCTAAGGTCACTTTCTTGATTTAAGAAGTTTTAGATGTTTTTACTATAGAACGTGTTTTTTTGCAGTGTAACTGTGATAATGCCAGTATTAAAACTCATTTTGAGTTTCAAAAGTGTTTTAATTTTGGTTTAAAGTAAAGCTTTGCTCACTATAGGTGGTTTGAAAACAGTACTAATAGGACAGTAGTAATTCAATCTACAGTAAATGACTGGCAATCTGCTGCAAAACTACAACACATTTTTACAGTGTAGGACTTTACACTGCAAAACAGACATTTTTGTGAAACAGTTTTGTTTGACAGAATTCATGTGTTTTCAAAATACGGTAAAAAATGACTAAATTACAGAAATATACTGCAAGTCGGGTGTAAAGTCATTTCTTTACTTTACCGTTTTATTTCACAGTGTAGAAATTTGTTCAGATGATTCAACCAAACATTAAAACACTTGATTTTTTCCAGATTTCTGATATTGCCACTCAAACGTAAACAGGAAACTGAAGTGGATGGAGGCAATTACTCTGTAAATTCCTGTTTATACAAGAACCCCACACCCATAGACAATACTCTGTTATCAAACAAAATGTTTATTAAACAGTAAAAGCCCTGGACATAACTCCAGGTTTCACACCTTATTAAGAGTGGCATGCTTCATTGTAATGGGCTAGATGAAACACATGGGTGCTTTATGCAGGTGTGTGGGCTAAATGCCACCTCTGGGTTAAATAAAGGGTTAACCTTTATAGAATCTACACAGGGCATAGGGTTAGTTGTTTAACTTTTTCCCATGTTAATGCAAAAGTGGGAATTAGAACAGAAACGACTGTGTGGAAGTGGTTGCCACTGAAAAGAAAACAGGTTTTGAAAGTTTTTTAGGTATACAGAGAAGCGTGTGGTAATGCAATGCAAAAAGAAAGGAGGCAATTGCCACAGGAGTCATATTTACAGAAAAGTAAAAGGCATTGTGAAGGTGTGTAATATGAGCAGGGTGAGAAGATTTTCAGATATATTTTGATTGGAGTGGCAGACTTATAAAAAATAAGGAATTTATCATTCATGTACATGGATTAATATGAAATAAATCATGCTTTTAACCCACAGATATTTGTTTAGCTCAGACTGGTCATGATTTGCATTGTAAATGATGAGTTATATGTAACTCTGCAATGTTATATCACCAACATTGTACACTGTTTGTTTTCTTATGGTTTTGAGAGAAAGTTGTTCTAGTTACAAATGAGTTCTTTAAAAGAACGTGTTCTTGCTTGGTAGAGATAATTGCAATATTAAAAGCTTGTCATTCGTGTTTTGAATGTGTGGAGCGTATTATATTTTAACATGCACACACCCAGATTCTCTTTAGGTGGCTGTAATATGCTGGAACCTGTACGTGAGAGTAAGGCTTCATATGCTCAGAGCAGTCCACACCTGTCATTTTATAAGACCTCCTGAAAGCATTTTCCATTTGTTTTGTGCAGCTTTTGACAATACCTTAGGCATATGTTGACATTTTTGACAAAGTAAATGGATTAAACCGGCATTCCCCAAAGGGGTGCATGAATGTGCACATCCTTAAGTTTATCTTCAATCAAACATCACAAATCAAATAGTGAAGAATTATTTAAAAAAACAAAAAACAATTTATTAGGAAAACAATCCATTGCAACATGTCAAAGGCAAACAATAACAATGATTCAGAAACAGATGGTGCTATCTATAGACTGTAACAACAAAAATGTTTTTTGAAATGCAAACATGATAAGTGCTCATTCCCAAATGCAAAGTGAAAAACTGCTGTAAATGAAAATGCGTACAAAATATTTACAAAGAACTGGTCACCTTTTTAACATAAACATCAAAATTTGTGGAAATTTTGTATAAAAGCATAAAATACTGTAAATATTGATATATGCTACACTACAATTTTACCAACTTTTCAAAACAGTGAATTAATATAATTCGTGTTGCAGAAGAAAGACCTTTTTCTCTTAATGGAGGAATTTGAAAGATGTGTGAAGAAACAGGTAAAAAAGAAAAGGAAAACAGCGAAAGTCAGATTCAACAACTGACAAAGATTTGAAATCTAGAGGTTTGCAGTGTGTGTTTGTTTTGAGGGACATACAGGTTTATTGGTCCTTGTGACAATCAGAATTCCCTTTGATGAAGAAAAGGAAAATCTTCTGTGGAATTTCCTATTTAAAAACCAGAGACTCTTAGGCACAACGCTCATGTGAGGAGAGTTGATGGAGATCACGCTGCTCCGTCCTTGCTGGTGACATCATTAAGCTTGATGTTCTCATCCGTACCTCGAAGCATCTTGTCTCGAGCTTCTCCCTCCATGTGCCATCCCACCATCATCTGGTACACAATTACGCCAATGATGGATCCCAAGAAAGGGGCAAAGATTGGCACCAAAAACCAACAATCCCCGGCACTATTGCAAACCAGAAGAAAAACAAAAGTTATTGCATCAAAATTGCTGCGAAATGGTTCGTGATGTTGCCAGTTGGAGTGAAATATGCACTTACGTGAAGACTTCACCACCCCATCCGGCCATGGCGGTGAAAATGCGAGGTCCTAGATCTCTGGCTGGGTTCACTGCATAACCGGAATTGAAACCCATGGAGAGGCCAATGACAAGGACGCTAAATCCAACAGTGAAGGCCTCGAGACCTTGAGGGATCGGGTTGTTGAACGGATCAACAATGGCCAGGATGCAGACTATCAGAGCGGCTGTGCCTATCACCTGAAAAGAAAGTCATTCCAGATGTAATATCTGAGCAAGAAAGAGTTTGTATATTTATAATATACATTTGAATATCATCAAGAGGTGTGCATCAATACTGACCTGGTCAGAAAATCCATTTAAGAGGGTGAGATGCTTGCTGGGGTATGTAGCAAAAATCCCAGCAGTGGATTTATTGCCAGTTACGAGCAACTCATTTGATTCACCAGCATAATCATACATGGCATCTAAAACACATGAAATGAGTGTCAAGAAAAGGATAAGAATATGTTTTTTTATATAAAGAGCGTGTCTGCCATATAGCGTTACCGTGGTATTCAGCGAAGATAATTGCAGCACCCAGGAATGATCCCAATGTCTGGAAGAAGAAATAAACAGGGAACTTTCTCCATTTTTCTCTTCCCAAGAGGCAGAGAGCAAACGTAACAGCTGGATTTAAGTGCCCCCCTAAAGACAAAGAAATAAACACAAAGAATGTTTTATGAAACGAACATCCTGTTTTCATACCCATGCACAATAACGGCTTAGGATGCAATTTTAGAGGAGTTTGCCTACCTGACACCTGGCCGCAGACCAAGATTCCAAGGGTGGCAGCAAACCCAAAAGCAAGGTTTACAGTGAGAAAAAGACCATGAGATCCTTCACTTAGTATAACCTGGGCCACGGCACCACAGCCAAACATCTGTAAAGTTTGTGAAAAGAAGGCGTTAATTATTGCGTGACAAAACTCACGTTGTGTTTAGTCTAACTGTTTACATTTGTTTAGAAAGAACCGTTCTTCTTCATTGCAAGCATAACATTTATTTAAACATACTTTGAAAAGAAAATGATGTGTTGATGCAAAAACACCACACAAGTCATTTCTGACAGAAGAGAAACTACCAAGTTGCTGTTCAGATTTGTGGCCAAATGATCTTTAAGGTCACGTCAGTGTCAACCCAAATACCAGTGGCATTATACAATAGTATCTGGCCCACGCTGAACTGCTTCACCAAAATCCTTTAATTACCCGGAAAAATTCAAGAGCTTATGAGACACTAAATCTCAGCAACAATCTTAACACGTTTCACTTAACTCGTAATTTATCATCTGAATATGATCCTGCGGTCAGTTTGCATTGCAACAATATTTCTATTAATGCTACCTAATAGTCTGCCACTATTATGTAACCAAATACCTATTGTTCCGGTTCTTGCTCTGCGAAAGCATGTCAGCTGATAAAGTCAATATCAGCACACTGACCTTCACAATCAAAGACTGTGTGTTTAAGAGAGCTCATTGTGGTTTCTTTCTGAAGTACACGAAATGCTTTTTTACCACACAGCAAACATCACACCTGTTGAATGATCCAGTTAGTGCATGACTCTGTATTCAAGTATTATCTCTTAACTAACTATGAGAGTGCTTCTTTAAATCAATTCTTTTACTTAAGTGCTCATAAAGTTATGTAGACCATTTTGGAGTAGCGGTTTGGTGTCAATGTGGCCTTTGAGAAGAGTCCTATTTCAAAGCACTCTTTTGACTGTCTGGAACACACCCTTAACATGTTACAACAACCCAGTTTCTCTCTTTTTTATTATTTGTGTCAATTGTCGCTTGTGTGTAATGTATCCAGTTGCGTCTTCAACATTTTAGATTTCTTAGTTTTTTGAATATTCTTGTCTGACAGATAATATCTGACAAACTAGTCTAAAATATTTGTATCAGAAATTGTTGTATTGAAACATGCATTGTATGCTGCAGGGAAAGTTTGCATTTATTCACAGGGAAGTCACAGCATGTTCTTTTTTTGGTATATTTATCTACCCTTCATTCATAGCCATCCGTGCATGAGTCTTATAGCCAACCTGGAACACAGTTCCTCAAGGCATATTAATATTCTGAAGATATGGATGCTTAAGTGTGACATGGATTCTTTAGCGCAAAAAGCGTCTACATAAAGGAATTTGCTGTACAGTGCAAACACTTTCATTATTAATGATGCATGTTTTTTCTATTTTAGTAGTCAGATTAAAGTCTAAAAGCTCTGTGTCCATACTGTGTCTTCACCATAATACAGACTTAATTGCAAAAAGTTATGTACATAACTTATGCATATGGAAATATTTCATATTTCAATGCATTATTTCAAAACATGAAAGCATCAGTAAATTTGCAGAAGTAAATTTGTACAGTTTTTCCACAAAATACCATTTTAATATGCAATACGTATAATTCAAATTACGTGAGATGTAAACCTGCATTTATGTGATCAATTTAAACAAAAACCTACAGCTAAAGCTACAGCACAAACTTGACCCCGTGCAAAATATTAAGAAAATAAGTCATGATTACGTAAAAATACCCACCACCAAGATGAGAGTTCCCAAGCATTCAGCCAATCCCTGGCGCAGCAGTTTGTTGCGGATCTGCACAGTCTGCGCAATCTTATCCAGCATGGTCTTCTGCCTTCCCATTTTCTCAGCCAGGCACTGATGTCTTTCCTTTCCTGTGTGTGAAAACCTGTATGTCCCTCAAAGTATGTTCATTTGAAGGCCAATCTTCTCCTCTTATAGACATGAAAGTACTGAGCAGACCAACCCTTCATGCTCAAGCCTGCCCACTCACACACTTCTCCATCTCACGCACACAGGAACACACGCACGCACACACACACACACACCTATGCACCACATTAGCTCACTTGAACCCTCCCTGTGTTATTCACGCAAGCAAACACACTCACTCCTCTTTCTTCATGCTGCATTCCTGTGCCGTTCTTCTCTATTATAAAACAGGTTCCTCAATTTTCTACCCTTTCTCTCACATTGTATTTTTGCAAACCTCTGAAATTTCATCACCCGATAATAAACCTTTTAGTTTAAAATCGGGGTGTGAAATTGCAGAAGAAGATTAGGCTTATCTCTGCAAGTCTAATGGTATGAGAAGAGTTTCATTTCAAGTTCACATTAAGCATGAGTAAGGATAAGGAATGGGTTTGGTCACTTGCTTAAGTGTATATGATTCACAACAAATGAGTAGAAAAATAATGCTGATTAAGCCTTAAATAAAACGTTATACACACATCACCTAATTGTTCTTATTCAATAATAACTATAACTGTATGTCCATAAATGTGGTACAAAATCATTTAGAATGCAGAATAGCAGAACTGTTTGACCACTTCTGGATTTCCATATGTGCACCAACTAATGCATAAAATGCATAATGCACATTTTACTATAGCTCCATCAGTACATGCCTATTGAAAAAACGGGACTGATTCTGATTTGTCCTCTTACCATTAAACCTGTTTTCAGTGTTCTGTTCCTGAAGTCAGTGTTAAATACATCAGGCATCATGGGTAAAAATGTTTGATAAACATGCAGCAGTGCATATCTGTCACATACACATGCTCATATCTCAGTCTCTCTATTACAGTCAAATCACTGATGTAGGCTACCTAAAAAAAGGTCAAGCACCGTTTAATCTTTCATTCATCACATTTCAGGCAAGAAGTTTTATGTTCAGATAGGGGCTAAAATTCCTCCTGGTTTTAGACTTGAATTTCTGGCATATAAATATATGAAAATAATTCTATTTATACGTCTATGCATATAATAGCAGATAAAAGCTGATTATATGGGCAGAGCAGCAAATCGAGTGATAGCTTCTCATACAATGCGTCTGATCTGCTGTTGGCATTAGAATTTCTTTCTCAAAACCTTAAACACAAAAAAAAATTTCATACTACATTCACAAAGCCTCCAATTCATGGCAAAATCAAGCAATCTTCTCAAAACATTTTATAGTTGCCCAAAATCAAACAAATCTTTCATCTACATACAGCCAGCAAATGTGTAAACACTACAGTAAAGAGTGTTTAGACTACCTGAAAAAATGGAAAACACAGCATCCAGGGCATGCAGTTACAATAAAAAGAAATGTTGATTGTAAAGTTTAACACTGTGCAAATACTGTTAAAATCTATATTAATCAAAAGTTATTTTCAAATTCGTATGAATTCATACAATCTTATTTGTACGTTTAGGCCAGTGACATTATACAGTAGGGTTAGGGGTGGGGTTGGGGGAGGGGCTTCAGTATTGCTTTTCTAACAATTGTACGGTTTTATACAACTCAATGTACGTATTCATACAAATTAGGCACCTCTTAAAATAGTTACGAATTCCTGTGAGATCAGGTTGTTATTTCACTGAATATATTGCACACTGTAAGTTCTGCAGATAATAAAGTCTGTATATGCAGCACTTGCATACTGTAATACAACTGCAAAAATGTTGTGCAACTGCAGAATTGAATTGAATTAATTCTGTCTCAGCATCACGTCCTTATGCTGGTCTAGATAGGCTTCATTCACATCACAATGCTGTTGTTTTCCTTTTATGGAATTTTAACACATTGGATTGTGAGGATTTTGTAATAAATGGATAAAAGTAACAACACAAGGTTGAGTTTTTAACACAGCAGTTCTGAGATTGTTTCTATGCACTGTTGGCATAAACATTGAGCACACATGTACCACCTGTAAATAACGTCAGTAAAAGAAGAATGTGTTTTAGCAATTCAGAAAAATGATATTAGTCACACTATCTTATAGTCTTTCTTCTAAAAAAGGTTATTTTACACCTCTACATCTTTACAGTATATTGTGTACATTTGGTTACATTGCAACTTTTGCCACCTGTATTTAACATTTTGCAACACAAGTGTATCCCTATGTGAAATTTGTTTTAGTGAAAAGAATGTTTTTTCAAAAAGACTCATGAGATTCTCAAAGTCTAACTCATAAAAATAAAGGTGCTTCAAAGGTTCTTCACAGCAATGCCATAGAATCACTTTTAGTTCCACAAAGAACCATTCAGTCAAAGATTCTTCAAAGAACATCTCTTTCTTACTTTACTAAAGAACATTTTTTCAACACAAAGAATCTTTGGCAAGGTTCTTCAGAAGTTCTTTATGGAACCATTTAGACAATAAATTTTCCTCTATAGCATCGTAAGGCCTTTTTTAAGGATTTGTTAAAATAATGAATGAATTAACAAATGGGTTAAGGTCAGTAAAAGAAGAATGTGTTTTAGCAATTCAGAAAAATTATATTAGTCACACTATCTTTTAGTCTTTCTTCTAAAAAAGGTTATTTTTATTAAACAAATCTGTTTTAATGATCACAGCTGTTAGAAGACATTATTGCACAATTGAATTGACTCATAATAATACATATTGTTTCAAAGCTGCTTTACAGAAAATGCATTTTTGCAAAGGACCAGAATAGTCTGTTATCAGAGGTGATTTCAGAGATAGTGCAAAGGTAGTACAAATTTCTGTTTGGAATGCAGTCGAGATAAAGAGAGGTTTGTCATGTAACAAAAAATCTACAGAAAAATCTAATCTAAGATGTTTAAAAACATTACATGTAGCCTACTATGCATATGACTTACTTGCAGTTGTTTGAGTAAAATGTCAAAAAAGTGCTATACAAATGTTGAAGTCATTCACATATTTTAATTATTATATATCACTATTCTGAAACATATGTAATTTTCAAAAGGTCGGGCTAGAAGAGGATTGATGATAAGGTCGATAAGGTTGAGCACTAGATTTAGGGGCTCAACCTTAAAGCAAAGGCACCGTGCTTGTAAAAGCACATGTATCTGATCCTCCAGGAATCCATTCCAATGCCTCAGGCGCCAGGTTGGCCAAAACGTCATTTTATCAGCAGTCAGGAGAAGAACAGAACCGTCTTATTCAAACAAAACCAGCAACAAGTGCAATACAAACAGATACACTCTTAAAAAATTAAGGCGCTTCACAATGCCATTGAAGAACCTTTTTTTGTCTAAATGACTCCATAAAGAACCTTTAACATCCGAAGAACCTTTCCCTCTCACAAAAGGTTCTTTGTGGAGAAAAATGTTTCTTTAGATTATAAAAAAGTTAAGAAAGACAAGTTCTTTAAAGAACCTATGAAGGACTGAATGGTTCTTTGTGGAACTAAAAACGGTTCTTCAGCCACACAGGCAATTCAGGGAGATCTCCATGCAAGTGATACAGACCATAGTTAGGTTCCAAAACAAAACAAATCCATCAAACAGATAGCCTACATGAACATGAAGAGTGGCCAAACCAACAATTTGGTGAAAACAGCACACTGCTGTGCTCAGCAAGAAAAAAAACCCTGCTGTCCACATAAGATAAAAGTGGTGGATGATGGCATTATCTTCTCCATGATAAAAAAAACCCTTCACAACACAGAAGGGTAGAACCCAAAAAAGTGATAGAAAACCCCAAAAACAAACCAGCCTCCAAACTTGAACTTGTTTAAATGACTTAAACTTAAATTTGATTTATGATTGAAACAGTAGTTATTATGTTTCAACCAACTTAGTTTAAATAATGTGCACTATTCAGTAACACTTGTCAACCATCAATGCATACTCCAAAAAATGATGTGTTGGACTTAATAAACTTTTTTATGTCAACTGGTTAGAACCCTAACCCAACTTTAATTTGTCTTCAATAAAAAGACATTAAGTTAAGAGAACTAAACAGAAATTCCAAAGTAATAATATAACCGCCCACTGCCTAGGCAACTGCAACTGCTTTTCTAAAAAAATGGTAACAAATCTCAAAAATATATTTAAAAAAAACCTCTTCAAAATCTTAAGGATAAATGAACATTAAACACTAACAAGTGTTTCTTTTTACCTAAAAACGCATAAAATAACACGTATTAAAGAAATATCTCTAAAAATGCAGTCATACACAAAGCATGCTGGTGAAATATTAGACCTCTGCCCAATTGTAACAATTTTATGTCAACAAAGCACAACTCATTGTCCCAACATGAATGAATGACTAAACATAAAAAAATCATGTTTTAAGTAGTTAAGTAAATTGGACAAGCAGCAAAATTATTTTTTTCATTTAAAGAGAGTGAACATTGTAAACAGTTTAGAAAATTGCATATCTGATTTCATTTTTTAATATCTTAATGATACAGGCAACAGGAAATGTCCAAGGCTGAGTTGTTTTTTGCCCAGTTCCGTCATGTAGGTTGACCACGTAATACTCTGAAATGACCCATATCTCATCTAACATTGTACTTCTTTATCTTTCATACTTTCTAATCTAAATCTCATATAGGCTTGGCTTTACTGCCGCTGTTCACTGTAAACAGTTTAAGCTACCGTATTAAGGCTAATTCACACTGATCCAACAAACGCGCAACACCAACAAACATAAATAAATTCTCATTCATATTGATTCAACAAATGCCTGCAGGGATTTGATCTAACAAACTTCAACAAATGTATGATCGTGTTGGTAAGCAATTGCTTTGAAATTCAAACTGAGAAAATGAAGAGTGTAGACCACTTCTCCAACCTACTACTATACTTGTGAATGATGATGAATGCATGATAAATGCAAACCTTACACTGCACTCCTGCAGTTACATTTTGCAAGCCAATTGCAAACACAGGTGTATGTTGAAAAGCTTGGGGAAGCTGAATACCAAATCTCTGAGCGCAAGGTTGCATAATGCAACACTGTATGACTAAAAGTTCCCCATGACACAATGACTAACTGCTCAGTACACCCTGTGTCAAAGGTAACATGTCACTATCAGGATTGCATTTATCCCACTACTTTAGAGTTTGAGAAACAGTGCAACAGATGTTGCTGAACAAGGTTCTTAGAAAGTATTGCTAAATGTAATAAATGCAATAAATCACAAGTTTATGATGTCACCTGGTGATTTAAAATAAGTCATCACTGTCAATCACTCAACTCTATTATTCCTCTGATCATGTGACATGAAACGAAAATGTCACTAAAATGTGTATTTTTGTGTTGTTTTAAACCAGAGCTTCTTCAAACTATTTGGAGTGGAATAGATAGGAAATCTCACTATGTTGCTAATATGCATAATACATTATTTAGTTATGGTGCCACTTTCAAGTATGGGTGAATTCAAGAGAGATGTTGTTTACAGTTTTAAGGGAAGGGTTGTGGCTGGGATATGTCTGAACAGGCTCACACACATTCAAACTGCAGTGAGACCAGACAGGACAGGTGTGGCTGTAACAGTTATGAATACCAAGGCTCTTCTGTATTGAGTGTGGGAGATGCTAACTGATGACAAGCTCGTAGTCAGATAACTCTTGCATTCCTGGAAACAGAGGATAAACATCATTTTGTTCAGTGGGAAGCATCTTTTAAATTTGATGAGACCCCTTTGCTGCTTATATTTGCCGTAACTCAATTGTGACCTGATAAGATATTGCATAATAAAACAAACAAACAAAAAGACACAGACACAACAGGATCAAGATGAATGCGCTTACTCAGAGTCACACATTTGCTAACTAAACTGAAGAGAGTGCTTTTTTTTGCAGCTATTTTCCAACCTTTTAAAACTTTTTCTTGTGGTTTAGGAAATACCGGTTAACACCAGTCAACCTGGAAACCACAGGTTATGGCCCATGTCCATGAAAATGATGTAAATAGGAATTATTTGGTTAAACCAAATGGCATATTAGATTCATCAAACTAAATTTAAAAGATAATACTTTTACATGCTGTCTTGCATGCACAGATGCAAAATAAAATTTGTGGTTGCATGTGAAATGGTTTATAGTATTCTGCCTCACAAAATAGACTGATTACCTATACTGCAATAGTGGCAAACATCCTGCCGATACGAACAAAAATATCATATTTTTTCCTGTTTACACATGTTTTAACTGCGCAAATTGTCCTGTATCAACATCCTTTTCGAAGTTCAAGGACAATGGCATGTCTCTCATTAATAAAGTTAGAAAAGTAATGCTTAACCGACAGAAGAGGAGGTGTTACCAAAACAAAAATAGTACAAACTTTTGTTTGTTTTGAACAAGTATTTACTTTAACAAATACTTTAGTATTTTATCTAAAGTATTTATGTGGGGTAAAAGCCCCCCCCCCTTCGCCACCTCATACATTTATACGATTTTTTATATAATGTTTAATACAAACATGTATTTTTCTGCAGTCATACATTATGGGTGTTGGGAAAAGCACATTGTTTCTTAAAATGTGCCTTTTAACACATTGTAGCCTAATAGAGATACACCAATATATCGGCTAATAATCGGTATCAGTCGATAAAATAAAATTTTCACACTATCAGCCGATAGTTTAAAAACAGCCAATGATCAGGGCTGATATATCCTGTCAATCAAAAGAGGACTGAAAAATGCATTGAATTTGTGCTCTGTGTATAGAAAATGTTAAGAAACATCACCAATTTGATGTTCATTATTAATAGTCATTATATGAATTAATAACATTCAGAAATATTAATTTCATTTTAAGAATTGAGTTAATGCGAATCAATATAACCCCCAAACTATCGATATCACTATTAATAATCTACTATCGGTATTGGTGGAAAATTTTGTATCGGTGCATCTCTAGTTTATAATAAATGTAAATGATGCTTTCTCCGGGTGTAAATATTTAGGAGGATCTATGGACAAAAATGCAATATAATATACATAACTATGTCTATGACCTCGTATAATGAACCGTTATGTTTTTATTACCTTAAAAATTATTACCTAAATGTAACTAAATACAGTGTAACTAAATGTTGGCCGGTTAGTAGACAACCCTTTCTGACTCATAGACTGTAAAAACACACATCTTTCTTCTCAATCCACTGTGAAATCTTGGAAATCTTCTCAAAATGCCATGTCCTATAAATAGGCTTCTAACACAACATGACTCACCATCAAAGTTGGCAAAGAGTAAATGCAAACACACACTTCAAATATTTCAATACAAATTTGGAAAACAGCTTTTCCAGAATACAAGGAAATCATGTTATTAATTATTACTTTTATTTCACATTTGCACAAATTATAACATGGATGCAACATGGCTGCCATGTACAGTACAGTACTGTATGAGCTTATGTCTTGTGTGTATGCCGTGACAGTGTAAATAAAAGCTCCTCAAATGTCTTCAGTCTCTAACTACTTACATGTACTCCACATTCCTGTTAAAACATGTTGTGCACCTTTGTCGGGGCTGTTGTCCAGAGCCTCAGATATCCTAGAAATCTCAGTCAGGAACAAGAGATTTAAGTCTGTACCAGTGTTAGCAAATCTAAGAACAAAGTGCATACTCTGCTTTTCCTGTATCTGCATTGTTTTCATTTCGTTTTCCTTCCTTGTTTGCTGTTCTCACTATTTACATACTTTTCAAAGCTCACATTTTAGTCGGCGTCAGTAGCCTTGTGTTTAGTGCACCAACACATAGTGCCAGTGCGCTCATGGCTACCTGGGTTCGATTCCTGTTCAATAAAAGGCGTAAAAAATATAAAAAAGCTCAATAGTCGGTTAATATCAGTAGACAACTGTTCTTCTTCTAGAGGAACATAATGTAAACATCAAAACAAAAACAAAACAACAAAACAGTAGCAGATGTAATTCTAAAGAACACAATTCAAAGGAACTTTAATAAACCAAATCTTTTACAGTTTTTTACACAATAAAACTAGACCTTGCGACACAAACAAAACCAGAAATTCAGGTTTTTCATTCTGGTTAAACTTTGCTTGGTTTACTCCCATGTACATGTAATGTAAATCATCCTGTTTGTTAGATCCAGCCTAGATTTCTTCATCTGAATGCTTCTGTTTTTGATAAACCTGTTTTAAATCTCTTATTGTAATTGATAAATGTTTCCGTAAACGGTTCCATTGAAACAAATAACCGGCAGAGTAACATTTGTTCTCCAGAAACATGATTTAATCAGACTTTAGCAGACGTACATTATGTATATCTCTGATATTCTCTTTATAATCTTAGCAAAAAACACATTTAGTTTCTTGGAAGTTTTATTAACATGAAATGTTTTATTAATATCTCACATACTGTATTTTATTGTTACTCAAATTATTTTACAGTTTTTATTGATTATTATATTACAGTTGTTGATTTATTAGATTTTTAGATTTATAAACTATAGAAGCAAGCATCTCATCATCACTAACCTGTGTTCTTCTATCACATCAGAGATCATCTTTATATCCATGGTGCCACTCAGCCATCTCCCATATTAAAGGGATAGTTCACCCCAAAATGAAAATTATGCCACCATTTATTCAGCCTCGTGTCATATATGACTTTCTTCTGCAGAACACAAAAGAAGATATTTGAAAGAAAGTTGGTAATCGAACAGCAGCACCCATTCACTTCTATATAGCCAATGCCAGTCAATGGGTACCAGTTAACCAAATTTTTCAAAACAAAAATTGTGTTTTGCACAAGCAAGAAAGTCAGACAGGTTTGAATGACAAGAGGGTGGATAAATGATGACAGAATTTTCATTTTCGGGTGAACAATCCCTTAAAATTTCCCAGGAGAATAAGAGGGAAACAGCCATAATGGCTTCCTTTATAGTCATGATGAGACTCACTGACTTCTGGATACACAAACCAACCTGTAGCTCTGTTTGCATGTGACAAGTATGCATTTTATGTAAAATATACATTAGCAATAGTAACTTTAAAAAAGTGCCCGTGAGTTTGATTTAATCACGCGTAGGCTGATAACAAGATATGATGGGCAAATCCATGCATGCAAAGAGTCGTGGGTATATGTAAGAATGAAACTTGGAAGGTAAGAAAGCATGATACATCTACAGTAGTTTAATATGTCACAGGTGTCATATTAAACTATGGCATTCCGTTTTACAATGAAATGGGCTAAATGGCTAAAAAATAGATTTAGAAAAAGAATTCTAAAATGCAATATCATGAATAGTAGTTTATAAGATTAAAGTGTCTACTACAATAACTCCAATGGTAATGTGTTTCAGACATTGATCTTTGCATTTATTTTCCACCATAATTTTCATACTGTAATTGCTTTTTTTATGAACACTTACTAACAACTGACAATAAATGTCATTATTTAATATTGGTTAATACATTAGCATGAACTAACAACTAGCAATTTATTTTAATTTTTGCCCCTGTGATGTTACGGGGGGTGGGGGTGGGGGTGGGGGGTTGATGTGGGCCTTTGATATGTATATTGAAATATATTGTGACTATGTCACAAACTACTCTGTTAAGTTATACATTTTAAACTAAAGTGAACAGCTGCATTGTGTAACAGGATTAAATAAATCTAGATTACATACATTTGATTCCAGTCTCTAAAGTGTGTTCCAAAGTTCTGTCACTGGAGTCAGGAATAAATTATGTGTTCCTGGAAAATGTTTTCAGAGAAGACACCTGAAGTTGGTTCATGAACCAACAGGTCAGCAGCACCCTGTTTTCCAAGTGAAAGCAAAAGCAGTGATAAATACAATCATCATATGGTTTGTCTCACCTTTTATGGGGTCATTCTTTAATTTGTCATTTAAATCATGTTCCCAACATTTTACCTGTCTAATTTTCTTAACTTTTTTACCCACAGAGCATGTTGCTTTTCTCCTCATGAATCTAATACACTCATTTTGACTGAAAATTAAAAACAGGAAGTTTGGAGTTCCAGGAAAACTCCCATCTTTCTTAGAGAAGAGACGACACATGAAGCAACACGCTCATGCATTCAACCCAGAGTGATCAAATAGAAACCAAAGACATGAAGGCCTGTGCTTTTCAGAAATTTTTTTGGGAGATTCACACAAGTGTTCCATAAACACACATTTCACGTGTGATCACGTGTTTTTTCACATGTGAATTTCATGTGCATTTTCTGTAAGGGGGAGCAACTCACACATTGTTTTTTTATGTCTATTTATGCTAACATGCATATATGTGTATATAATGGACATGCCCATTATACTGGACATCAGTGTTGTTTTACATAACAGTGACATTATGATACAAACCCAGTAATATTTTAGCAAAAATGATGGCATCATTCATAAAAAAAAGTCTGTCTTCTCTTTACTTTTCATTATAGTAAAAAAGTAAAGGATATTGTTGATGTATTTCGATGTATAAGTCGATTTCTGTGTTTCAGATTCCAAAAAATTCTATTGCACATCACTATTCAAAAAGACATTGTTTATTAAACAAATGCTAATATTTTATTTGAAACAAGGAACGTTGTCACACTGTCCACCTATTTGTGGTTCTGGAGGATGTGGTTATCTTTGTTTAATTGGATCTTACTGTATGACTCAAAAACATTCAGTTACTATGTCTAGTGACAATTTCCTTGTGTGACAACTAACCCCGATGTCAACAACAACTCACCCAACAGGTGCTAGGCATTCTTCTCACATGCAGCCTTTTCAGGTTTATACCTAAAAAAAAAACTTTACTATGTTCAGTCAATATGTTCTATGAGGTTGGCCTGACAACTATTGTCACAAGGTAAAAAGGGCTTAAACAAATGTGTTCAGTATACTGACGTTTGAAAGGAAGAGGGTTAATATTACACTCTCTTATCACACCTCCTTCATAACTTTTTTCTTGTTTTTTCTTTAATAATAACGTGAGGCCTAAACATGGCCTAATGTCAGTTCAGAAACAAGCATGCACACGTTTACAAACATACAAAATAAAGAACATAATGAACCGCAGATGAGCATAAGAGCAGGCAGAGTACCATTTGAGTAAAGCTGATCTTTTAATAACTTGTCTGTTGCATCAAGAGTAATTCCTCAGTATAGGTACAGCACAATATCGGTTTGTCTTTCTTATCTTGTGACACATGAAACATTGTTTATTTATTTGTTAAACACCACTGAGTAATCCAAACCGTCTGGTTTCATTATTGGGAAAAGAATCAGATATGATTTATTTATTTTTTTCACGCTTACAGTATTGCAGTTTTGGTTTCTTGCTATATCATCACCTACGCTCATTGAGAAACTACTGATATATATCAAAACACAGATACTTAAAAACACAGTGTTATACTATCATTCTTTCATGCAATATAAGAAGACACTGTGTTTAAACAGAACAGCACAGCAGAATTTATCCCTCTTTGTTGTCACAGTATACTTTTTACTACACGGTTATTGAAACCAAAAGAATTTACAATATCAATATTGTCTTTTTTTGGCCAATGAATCAGAAGGCAGAGAAAAGGTTTGTAAACATTGGGGCTCTTAAGGCAAAATTTTGAATATGTGCTGAATCTTTACATTAGTATCATATGTGTATAGAATTATTGTGCTATTGATCATCATTGCTTTTAATAGCACAGTTATTGGCAAACAGTGACACCCCCATTTGCTACATTTGTATTAATTGCTAAATGATGATATTTTCACAAATAATTTAGTATTATATCATTATTGTATTGGTTATTTTCTGTATATATAAACATTTTTCATTTACTCAGCATTTTCAGATGTATTGTGGTCATTCCACTCCAGTGTCTGCTGAATTTCAACAAAATTAAACCTCGGGAGTAACTTTTCTGAAAATAAAGGCACATATTTTATTTGAAAGTTGGTAGAAATATTGTTAGTAGTACACAGAATGAAACAAAAGTACCATTTTACCCAAACAATACCTATAAATAAGTTTAAAGTCTTTAAAATGGTTTCTTAATTTTTTCTTGCAGCTGTATTGTAAACAGGGAGCTTAGCTGGTGGTTAAACTAGAAAACAAGTTAAGGCCATATATGAAATAAAACAAGGCACAAAAAATGTTTGTTCTTGTTCAGTAATGTTCTTCGGTAAGTGCACAGATGTGGGTTTTAACCTCTTTCTGACCCTGTCAAGATACACATCACTATGGCTCATGTTGGCTGTTAGTTGTAAACGCGTTCAGCCTCGGGACATTCAGACTGACTAAACTCAGCTTCTGTTTAGTACCTTTCTAGCTCATTATTGCAGTGGATCATATGAAAGCAGCCCTGTACAAAGATCCAGATGTAGTCCGTTGGTAAATATTAGGCTTAGAATTGATTTGATCTTTTTATGAAAAACTATTTGTGTGTTATTTAAAAAAAAGTGAGCTAAAATAAACTACTGGGATGACAAATAAAAACCAATAACAAAAAAGAAAGCCCCAGTAAACGTGAAGATCAATCCTTTCTATAAGTTTTTTGATCTCTTGTATACTTTTATCCTCTGGCAGGCTCAGAAGAATCTGTTCATTGCTGTTTTCTAGAACTGAAATGATTTGTGGGGATTTCAAAGACAAAAGGAGACATGAAAGTGTTCACCTGTTGACTTTCCTATTGAAGAGGGAAGTAAAATCAAAAACATCTTGGCTGAATTACCATAGAGATTTAACGGTCAAACAATAACAGAGAAAGAATGATATGAGGTATTTGGCTGCTGCATATCTTTAAGTACGAGGGGGGAAAACATGTGCAGATAAGCATATATTTCAATGCACACTAAATGTCATCTTTTTTATTTTTCCGACATGTACATGCATAATATTTACATATTAAAAACATCGTAATCAAACATACAAAAGGCGTATTCTTGTGCTCATGCGTAGCGATGCCTCAAAAATAAAATAGTTGTTCCTGTCTAATGAAAAATCTAAAGTTTTGCTGTAGTTAGGCAGTAGTTTGCCAGTAACTAACTGTAAATTCATATAGGCTATTTTATTGGCAACAGTTTGTTGTTTTTAATGTTTAATGTCCATTTATCTTTGAACAAACTGTAGTCAATAGAAATGCCAATGTACAGTAAGTTACTGGCAAACTCCAAAATACTGTAATTTCTACAGAATTTTTAAACCGTGTACTACAAATGTGAAATATTTTCAGATTCTTTACAGATTTATCACATATAATATCAACCAACACCCAAACAAACACACCCCCACCACCCTGTTTTGTTTTACAGATTTTTCATGTATTTTGAAGAACGGACCAAAAAAATGTTAAAATGACAGAAAATGACAAATCTTCGCGAATTTACGAGATGGGAAGAACATGTAATTTCACAATTTATTTCTGGCACCCCAGCTGCCAGGAAATTTAAGTTTCTGTTTTTAACAAGATTTTTAAGTTCATTTTTTAAAAACGTTCTGCAATTTTACAGAGGAAAAATTAGATTTTACGGTATATTTCTGTTGCTCTAGCTGACAGAAAATTTCTTTTACAGTGCAGATTTATCTGTTTAATATATACCTTTGACTCAAATGCATATTACGCCTAAGGGTTTTCCGGAAACTATAAGTGTATGTACTGATTCATGACGCCCACTCCCAAATATGAGCAGACAGCACAGATTTTACGTATTTGTAAATGATTTAGTAACTAATCGTGAGGGAAAACATTTAACTGTGTAGGGCAGGCTATATAAAAATACCATAATTGGACATCATTTCAACTTCTGAGTAAAATGGGAGTTGTGAATATTATCTATACAGAATAAGTCACAAAACTTTGGAATGCTCTTTTAATACCATATACTCGAGCAAAAAAGAACTCTCTTCCACCCTATAAATAAACATTCTTACGTGTTCTCCATATCACTGGGAGAATGAAAATAAGCCACCTTTGCACATAGGTTAGCACAGTATTTCCTGATAAGAACGTAATTATTTGTCTTTGCAAATGATAGTGTTGATTAGCATCTGAAATGGTGCCAGTGGTTCCTGTCAAACAAGTTCAGTCCAAAGACACGAGGACCACAGAAGAGCCATCTGCATGAACGTTGGTAAAACTTGGCAAAGAAACTTCAAGTGGGAGGAGGATCTAACTGTCATGTTAAAGATATGTCATTAGGTTTTAATAACTCATTGAGAACACTGCATTACAAAACATAGACACTGTGTGTTCATTGTACAGCTGTCAATAAGGAGGATCCATATAGTGTTCATGTCAAGATCACATTCATCACAATAGATCCCTTAAATTCAAACTGTAGTCAAACAAAGCAATATTACTGTTGTATTAAATATTAATCAATAGTGAGCTGATATACAACTACAAATGTAACCAACAATTCAGTGCAGTTACACATGTGGATTTTAAGAAAATAGTATGACTGACATCTTCAACACCTTTTTTGTTTTTCTCTTTTAACAAGAACAGTCAAAATGAAGACTCTGTTAACAGTTTAAGCACCTGTTTGGAAACACTGTAAACATAGGCAAGCAATACAAAATTCAGGGAACAATATTATCACATGAATTATTCTATAACTCACAAGTAGGACATACTGTATACACAAAAAACTGACAAAATAAACTACGTGAGATGTAAAAACAAATCTTTATGAGGTAGTAGTCAGAAGAATGTGTAATATCTCCTTTAAAATACCCAAGCTATACAAAAAGAACAGAAAACATGATTAAGTCCTGATACAAGAACATATCTGTTATGAAACTAAACCTTCAGGCAATAAATCGAAGAAAGGAGAAAAATGCCTGAACATAAAAGATTGGCCAAGATGTCTTTTGGAGGAGGAGGTTTGTGTGGTTTGATCAAATCTTTGGAAGATCGAGTGGAAAATGCATGTTTTAAAGAACATAGAACATACAGTACAGAACAGGGATGACAATTACACTTCCAATAACGCATCTTCGGCAAATTCAGTGTGCTGGGAAATCAGAACTTGGGACATTTGCACAATATTGCTCCCGTCATTTGGGGAGTATACAGTAAAATGACTAATTGTATTACTTTTGACTAAAGACATACATTGAAAAACAGAAAAAAACAACTTGGGTGATGACTATGTGCTGAACTAAATACTTTTTTAGCATGTTTGCGTACTTTTATGCTTATTCAAACCATACGAAAACAATGAAATAAATCAACTTGTTCAGAGTTTTGGGCTGATCTTTCACAATTGAACTCTTTCACATGTCAGGTCAACATATGATTGGATTGATTCTTAATGGCATTATTCTACAAAACCATTCTCCGAGTCCATTGTTTTTAAATAAAACAGTGAAAGAATCTGATTATTTTGCCTTCATTGGAATGATATTTTCAACCAACACTTTGTCTATTTAAATAAAAAGTAGCTTTACATTTACATACAAAATTATGTTTACCTTCTCATCACTACTACTGGCCTTAACTGTTTACTGTATATTAGAATTGTATGGAATGTCTTCTTTAGGCCAAGTTTCAAATTTCAATCATAGATGTTCAGTCTCCCTCTTCTGGAAACCTTTATGTGTGCAACTGAAAATGTTCATTTGGACTGAGCAATAGAGGTAAATGGGCAAACATTTCTTTATTTTAATAAGCTGATACTTATTAACAAAATAGAATTCAGAAACAAAACTACCTTGAATCTCCTGAAAAAGTGTTGAAACTGATATCAGGACATCTTTTGAAAGACAGTGTGCACAATACATTAATGAATACATTACTCTTCAAATCATTTAAACCTGGAGTGGCTAAATAAAAAGGCCGACACTTCCCACACCCGAAACATGACTACCATGGTCATGTGTTCTTTGTCTTCAGGTGTTTTCTTCAGGTAGAGGTGGAGTATGGGAAAGACTTCAAATATGGGAAAGGCCAGACAAGGGCACTTACAGGAAGTGTTATGTAATAGAGAAACTACATCTGACTCAATTCTTGCTTATTTGTTTAAGAACTCTCTACAAAGTAATGAAATATCTTTCCAGGGTAAGGGACATTTTTAATGCATTGTCGTCGTTGTGACGCTTTATGATTGCGTAGCAGCATTCTTAAGATTTACACAATACAGTGTGTTTTAATATACTGTATTTCTTTCCTTCACATATGTCATATTGCATTCCCTTCTAAAATGAATATGCAACGATATACATTTGAACAGATTTACAATCATAGAAAAGTAATAGCAATTTTGCACAAGCAAGAACATGTAAAAAAATACTTTCATATTTTACTGTAACAAATAATTAAAAGCAAATCTTTTTAAACAAGGTTTATTATCCTATATACAGTATTCGGCATTGTACCACAAAAGTTCAGCAAGTAAAGTATTTCATGTTATCCCAATTACATTATGTACATTTTGCAATCAAAAATGTGTAATACATTTGTCTATGATCAATCTTGTACGGTTTTAAAATGTAGTGTGAAAACAACACATTTTCAGTAACATTCATATAAATTAACATTCATGGGGTGAAACTTCATAAATACCAAACAAATACAATGTCTAAATAGCAGGATTGTAAAAATGTACACTACCATTTTTTGAAAGAGATGAAATGGTTTGCATTTGCCACCAATTTTCTTTTTAACTTTCATTTGCTCAAGGTTTTATTATGGTTGCTTTTAACACCTGGGTCACTGAAAAGCAGGCAAACAGAATGCATCATTCTCATTAGGTTTATTGCGGGATCACAATAAGATGCCCGTGTTTAAAGTAGCCACTGACATCCATGAAAAAACTGTGAAAAGAATTTAAATATAATGGGGTATCAACAACAACAACAACAACAACAACAAGAAATAAATAATAGGAAATACCAATCTTGCATAGTCAGCTCATTTTATCCCAGCTTTTATCAGACAAACCTCGAAACACTGGGAGTCTGGCTCATCAATATACGTACTTTTCAAAAGTAACATAATAGTGTAAAAGCATTTTCACACAGCTGCAGGCCCAAATGTACATTTCTTCAGTGAAACGGGTTACAACAAGCAAGGAGACATTCACTGAGGACTGGATGAAATAGGATGCAAACAAAGCAGTCCTACTACAAAAAGTGAACCAGAATTTCTAACTACCTTATGAGACACAGAAAGTAGTTTAAAAAACAGCAAAGACTTTTAATCTTCATCGCTGTGAAAATTAGTGTATGCTTCATTTAGTATTTTTATCTATAAACTTCTAAACAAATCCATCAAGAGAAAACAATCTAACATAACACTAATGATGAGTAATATGCATGTACTCCTAAAAAGTCAAAAGCATAATAAGTGTTGTTTTTGTACAAATGTTAACATTTGAAAGTGGACATATCAGGCACTTAGATAGTGTTTTGAGAAAACGTCAATTCCACTGTGACCTTGACCTATGGTTGAGTTGTGGCTTGTCGAGGGATTTTTTTTTTGAGTCAGCCTATTTCCAACTCTGAGAAAACATTCCCAAACACCTGTCAAGCACAGAGAATAAAGCCAGGCTGTCTATACACAGAAATGGGAAAAAATGTGCTGGCAGGAGCAGATTTATCTGTCCTTGGACGTGAGCTTCTCAATCAGCTCTTGAAGGGGTGCAAGTTCTTTCCTGTCAATCAAATTAAACTCCTAAAAAATAAAGAGAAAGAATATAGCACTTTATCAACATTCTTTACTAGCAACATAAATCAACTACAACATCTATGTAATCAATATAATTTATCCTAAATATATAAAAGAATTATGGAGTTGGTCTAGCACTGTGAAAGACGAAAGCAAAAGCATGCAGCCAAACACAAACCGGCATGCATCACACATGGCGCACCTGAACAAAGAAGATAAAGTGCTTGAAAGAGGTGTTGAGGTGCGCCTCCTCCTGCAGCTGGATAACAGAATCAAAGTGCTGGTGATAGATGTGAGCGTAAACACGGAACAGTCTCTTCAAAATTGTCTTGGCTACGGACATGAAGTTCTTTGGAAACGGAACCCCTGTGAGAGTCACACAGATAAAAACACTTGAAGCGCCACCTTGTGTCCTTACATTCATTTACAATTCGGTACACAGTTCCTTGAAAATGCCTTCACATAAACATCCTGAGTTTCATGCTCAGATATTTACTGAAATGTTAGATATTGTTGGCTATTTTTGTTTATTTGTTCAAGCAGACATTTTAGGATGGGTTATTTTTGGACCTCATGCAAGAACATTAATGCTAAATGTCATGATAAATGAACCAAAAGAGTTTGAAAAAATAAGCATTTTCCAAAAATGGAAAACAATGCTACCAGTTATGCTACTTGGACCCCTACAATGACATGAGCATGATACCTATTTTTGAAGGGAAAAGTGTTTCATCATCAAGCTGATCTTGGACCCAAGTCATCAGGTAATCGATGTACTTCGGAGCTGAACATTTGATTGGCTTTTTTATGTTGGTACCATCAGCCCAGTGATATTCATACCTGCAGAAAACAGGCAAGAAACAAGTTAAGAAACAAATTTTTTTCATTTACATACCACATGTACACGCTTGTAAATACACACACACACATATAATGTTCAAAATGATTTATTGTGATAACATCCGGTTAATACGTACTTGGGTCCAGCAGACATTAATGGGCAGCTTTCCTCAGTGCAGAAGTCTGTGATGGTTCCATACAGCATGTTGATCTGGTTGAAGAAGTCAACAGCTACGGGCAGTAAACACATGCAGCATACAGTATGAACATACAGGAGCATCTTTTCTCATGTAACAGCATTTGAACGAGCCAACAAGTGATTAGTTACATTTAATTTAGAAATACATTATATGAACTTTTGTGCATTGTTTTATTTGTGTATCAAGCACATTTGTGGTAATCGACAAAAATACATTGTATAGGTCAAAATTATCCTTTTATGCCAAACATCACTAGGATATTAAGTAAAGATCAGGTTCCATGAAGATATTTTGTAAATTTCCTACCGCAATATACCAAAATTGTATTTTTGTGAAAGGATGCAGCAAAATCTGTAACACAAATGGCCGGAAACACATCTACAAACTGCCGCTCTTTGGGAATTATCCACTCAAGTTTGGTATCTGTGTAAAGCTTAGAAATTCAGCTTTCAGGTTAATCTACTCTTCACAACGTCATTATAGCGATAAGCCAAAAGAGATGTTAAAAAAACCTGTTTCTTCTTAGCAATGGCTAACTGTGCTAAACAAAAGACATTTGTCAGATCACCACTTGTCCATATTTTACAAACTACAAACTCCCTAAAGTTTCATGATTACACATTAAAAGGGATTCAGAAACCCCCGACTGGGACACTCCTGTAAATTATACAGGAGAAGCTGGGAAACACTCACCTTTACATGAGCCAGTAATTCCATGAAACCAGAAACCCTGGCAACATCAACACTGCTGGAGTTTGTATTCAACCTACTATCCCTGAAGCTAATGAATAGAGACGCCTCTACTCTTATATATCTACTGTTATAAATAGAAGAAGCCACAGGCTATCAAGCTAAAGTTGCAAAGCTGTCCTTATAAAATGGATTTTTAATCAAGACAATTACATCCAAATTAAACACAGGCTTTAACATGAATACATCACTGATTTGGTCCCTTTTTGTTTTATGCATCTTTAAAGAAAAAGCATTTGTTTTCATGCATACAATACATTTATACCAAATAAGTACATTGTTTTAATGCAGAAACATAGTATTTGTAGACTTAAATAAAGTGGGTGGGTGATTTTACTTCCCTTTTTAATAACGTCAAGTAAATGTGTACAATGAGAGGCACTTCAGATTCATTGGTTTTATTTGCCAAAGCTAAACAGGACATCAAACCAACAGGACATCAACTGGTACAGCTAACCCCAACTAAGCCTCTTCAAATAATGTTAAACACAGACCTTCCTTCTAAGCTGAAAATGCTATTTTGAGAAGCTTCCAGATTTGGCTAGCGTGTCACTACAGTGTCTACATTGATGAAAGTCACATGCTTACTGTTAACTGCCACCCATTCATTAAGATCTTCTCCATCGGGCAGCATGACAGCCATGCGCAGGTTTCCGCTGCCCAGTGTGGCCTCCGCATGCTTCAGGAGCTCGTACTGATGGGAACCCTCAGGAATGTTTTTCTTCGGCTTGAACGTCTTCGACGAGCGGCTTCCACTGTGGAATGACAGCAGAGTTTGAAAGAAGCAGTTTAGATTGAATGAAAATAAATTATATTTAACAATTCTACATCTACAAGATCTAAAAAGTTCAGCTGAGCAGGAGTTTATTATATTCAACCTTTTCCCTAAGAAATCTCTTTATGTGGGATTTTGTAAGTGCAAACGGCAGTAAATAAATAACAGCATTCCATTTGCTTCCATTAATATTGACTATTATATGTACAGTAATGTGAAAAAAAGCATTTGCCTAAAACCTGCATTTGCCTAAAACCTAAAAAATCCTTTGAAATCGGTTTACTGCTGTTATGACAGTGGTTATATTTTTCTAGTTATATTTTTCTCTAAACCATTGAATCACTTGACCTCTTTACTGTAAATTACAAAAGGCTACAATACATTTTTCTAACCCTTTTGTCTGGATTATTAGTTAAAATTGCGGAAGTATATTGCAGCACCGCAAACAAAAATTCAGAACACATTTTTCTTAGTCACAGCCAAACTATTGAGGAAACAGAATCAGATTTCACTTCAAAAAAAGCTTATAAGTTAAGTGGTGGTGTTGCTTTTCAGGCATATGGACACATTGGACAGATAACTCCAAAAAAAATCCAAAAAGGCACAAACATATATGGCTTGCATCTCTCATGAGTTTATTTGAAGCATTTGCTCATTATCTTAAAACTTCTACGAACATCACTACTCATCACTCTCAAATGACAAGTCTTGGATAAACAAAAGCATTTGTTTTTGCAAAATTCACAGCTCTTTCAACAAACACACACAGAGAGAGTAGAAAGCTGTACTGTGATGGTCAACCATTCTCCTTTCAACGTCTTTTGCATTAAAACTACTAAACAGATATATTCAAATCTAGAATCTATTGAACAATGGATAGCTGAGTTGCTGCTCTTCAACAAGCATCACACATGATGTCTGGCCTATGCGCTTTTGTTTTTCTATCAACACCACAAAGCCTGTCTTCACCAGTTCAACAGCTGCTGTTTAGTATGTCCACCTGCTCAGACAGAAAAAACAGGACAGGGATTGTATAGTAAGTGATGAAACAAGCACAAATGAAGCCTCAAACACCTCGCACTGTGCCTGTGATGTTAAACACCTCTTGTAACAAAATGAATGAAATCGTGTAAAAGCTTAATGATAGTTTTGGAAGTTATGTGGACGTTATGGTGCCTGACCTGATGTTACATTCACCTGAAGAGCTACTTGACATTCTTTAACCTTAATAAATACTATTCACATACATTTTAATGTATGAAAACCCATGTTGACTCAGCTATAAGATCATTCAAAGCAAGTCATATAAACTGAGTACTGACTCACAAAGAAAGAGGCTTACCAACTAAACAACATTATTGTATATAATAGCCCTAATGACATTTCCTTTGGTCAGACCACTGCATCAGACCACAAGAAGTCAGATGGGGACTTCCAGTCTCAACAAAGCTAAAAACACATAAAATTACAGACCTACTCTGAGCACAAACACTTACTGTGTTCTAGCAACAGAGAAAAGTGGTAAGAAACCTTTAGCACAGATTCATTCAGATAAATTAAGCGTATGGGTTTCATTAAATTAGTTGGAATTATAGGGGTCCTGTAATGCAACTCTCCTCTCTGGAAATCCAAGTCTTGATATACAAATAAAAGGACTCTTATCCCATTCAATGATTTATGAATGGCACAGCATAAGTTAAAAACATAGCCTACTTCCGACTTCTATGGAAAGCAGAAGATATTTGTACAATTGATATTGCTGAGTCTCACACGTAATATTTTTACAGCTTAAGACATACAGACAATATTTTAGCCAGTGTCACCCAATGTATTTAGTTGGTGTCTCGCCATAATTTAAAATTAGATTATATCGAATATTACATTAAAAGATTTTCAGTGCATTACAATTCGGATTTAATGACGTCATCTCTAGACACCTGCTGGTTACGTGAATGCGTAATAAAATAAAATTACTCTTACAACTACTTTAGGGTATTGATTCTTCTGGTCGAAAAGATTTGTTTCTATTGTTTCAATGACTGATCTAAGCACATGACATAGCTCTGTTGTCAGTTACATCCCAGAAAACTAAACTGAGTAAATAACGAGTAAACAAATTATGTTTCACGCAGCTGTTTCATGGCCTCATGTAATGGTCAAGTAATCTTCATTAGCCAGACTACAGTGTCGTACACTAACGTTACGTGTAAGGCAGGCTACGTACTAACATTATCGAACTGCGACGATACGAAGCAGACTTTTTTGTATTTTTAATGCGCAGTTTTAACATATTAAGGATGTGAGTCACGAGTGATCATGTACATACAGGTTCAGTACATAAGCAGTATTTTCTGCGCTTGCTAACTAGCTATCAGTGTTTCCATTTACAAAAGCCATTTATACTTACAATAAAAAGCTCATCTCTCTTTGAAGAAACGCGTTGTGCTTCAGAAATCGATACTGATCCGTTATCTTGACCGTCAAAGGATGTGAAAAAGCGAGATATTGCAGGATCAATGTCCTAACAATCCAACAACACTGATCCTGTCTGTGCAAAACTTCTCCTTCCTATCCAAAGTCTCCACAAAAAGCCAAATATCGCGATATTACGACCTGCGGATCAATCGTCACACAAAAGTCACGTTACTCTTAATAAATACATGACTTTAAAAACCCAGATTGTCTAATTAATTTTTGTTCCTGACTTTTGAATATCCACAACATCCATATATTATAAAGATGACACGATTTTGACCAAAAAGTGAAAAACTAGATTCACATGTACATGCGCTGTAGTCCGCATACAACCATATATTTAATCTAAAAAACTTTTTAAAATTAAAATTATACAACTATAATAGTATCTTTAGTAACATAGTTAACTATTATGATTTTTATATTACTATAATAATGTTTTAGTTTACATTTATGTTTATTAGGATCAGGACTATTATTTTGAAAGCAATGTCATGTCCAAGTCCCCACGTGTTTTGTACGTCATGTTGTCCTCTGATGCCGTAGGTCAACGTGGGTTGAAAAGAACGTAACATACCACGTTGATGCAGCTTATGTTGTAGTTTAAAGTTAAATTAGAAGTATTTATACCTCAATATGTCTGCATTCAGCAGGAGCGCTCTTGTGTCGTCTTTTTTCCGCTGTGTTAGAAGACAGCAGTTTTCATGCTTGGAGACCTTGGGTAACATTAAAACTGCGCAGTTTACAGCAGCAGCACGGACTCGATGTAGTCATTCATGGTCAGCGAGATGTGTAGCAAACTATAACACCAAACATTTCTGGACATCATACCAACGAAATCTGTCTTCTGAGGTACCCGATCCATTTATGTATGCATTTTGTTCAGAGCATCTCCGAACATAATTTAGGAGTTTTTGTTGTCTGATTAAAATTCTGGTTGACAGTCTGGTTTCTTTTATGTTTGTAGGCACCGTCTAAAGACGAATACCCACCTCTACCAGAATACAGTTCAACTAAAGAGACGCAGACGAAGGAAGCGTTCATCATCCGTGCCAAGGGTCTTCCATGGTCATGTACTCCAGAAGACATAATGAACTTCTTTTCTGGTACTTTCATGATCATACACAACTTAAAAAGCGGATTTTATATTGATTTTTATTTCAATAGTTTCTATCTATGTACTTTATTTGATTGATATGTTCATCTGCCCACCATTGTTTCCGTTACATTCCTTTGATAGATTGTAGGATCCGTGGTGGAGTTCAGGGAATCCATATCATAAACAACAGGAATGGCAGACCAACCGGACAGGCCTTCATTGAGTTAGAGCACGAGGAGGATGTTGGCAAAGCATTAGATCAGCACAAGCAATACCTAGGGCAGCGCTACATTGAAGGTAAAGGGAATTTGGAAGATAAAGTTTCTGGGTTTGAAAAATGATATAATGTGTGTGTCTTTGAGATGAATTGTTATTTGAGCTCAGTTATAATGTCATATTTCAGTGTATGAAGTCACAAACAGTGATGCTGATGACATATTAAAGGCTACAGAAGAAAGTCCAGAGTCCGATGGAGTGGTCCGACTCCGAGGTCTTCCCTTCAGCTGCACAGCGAAGGATATCATTCAGTTCTTCTCTGGTAAAGTCCTATAAAACATGTCATAAATTTGTAGCGCTGATGAAAGTCTTATGTTTAATTTGTGTGTTTTGCAATTTTCAAAACAGGGTTACAGATCGTGGATAATGGAGTTACAATAGTCTTAAACAGGAGAGGCAGACACTCAGGGGATGCTTTTGTGCAGTTTGCCACAAAAGAAATGGCAGACAAGGCCCTAGAGAAAGATAGAGAGGTCATGGGAAACAGGTGGGTAAATCATAAAACATAGAACATTTTGCATTAAATATATTTGGCAAATACCTTTATCCAATGTAACTTACAGTGCATACAATAATGTGCTGTCTACATTTGATCAGTATGTGCGTTCCCTGCGACTGAATCCATGATCTTGGTGTTGTGTTTTTACCAGAACTAGTTCACTACACAACCCAACAAAAATTTACATTTTTTCTTTTTAATGCAAGCATCTTGTCTTGTGTTTACTTGTGGCATCTACTCTATAGCATCCAACTTCTTGCATTGATGAGTGTTATTTTAATACAACATTCAGAAGCAGTCTCAGGTCTCTCTCTATGTACTGATTAAGTGTGGCACACTTGTGTTTACAAACTGTTTTTGATTATATTTACAGGTACATTGAGATTTTCCCCAGTAGGAAAAGGGAGATCCAGGCGCAGCATGGAAGATGGCGAAATGTGTCTTCAGAAAACACAGCAAATGTCATGCACACAACCACGTCGCACAAGGCGAGAAGAGGTGAGATGTTCATTGAGCGAATAATGTGATGTCCCTTTACAACCAAACTTGGAAATATTGTGTTGTTTTTCCCCCCAAGTGTGACATCCCTATCTTTCTTCCAATGCTCAGCAAACCCATCGTCATCAACGGATCAGAGTTCCTCTAAGCCTGATAACCTCATTCAGATGAGAGGTTTACCCTATGAATGTACAGGAGAGGACATTGTAAAGGTATTGATTTGATCAAATCTGAATTACGATATGAATTGAGTTCAGTATGTTCTCTCATCTTTGTGCTTCTTAAAAAACAATGTTTTGTTTTTTACGCTGAATGACCAAAGTGGTATTTCTGTCGCAGTTTTTCTCTCCCATCAGACCGGACAGGGTTCTTATAGAGTATGGTCCTAGTGGACGACCCACTGGTGAGGCAGAGGCCTACTTTACAACACATCAGGATGCAGTAGCAGCCATGTCCAAAGACAGAGAATACATAAGTAAGTTATACAAAATAATAAATCTGTGTTCATTTTATATCAATGCAATTGTTGAACATTGTATACAAAACATTGTAAAAGTGTATTATAATTGCAAACTTAACAGTTAACCATGTTTTTCTGGTATTTTTGTTTTGTCATCCAGTGGACCGTTACATTGAGTTGTTCCTGAACTCATCAACAGCCGAGGAAGAAGAATAAGACCAAAGTGAATTTTATTTAAACCGTCCTGTAACATTTTATGTGATGACTCAACATTAAAAGTTAATGTTACTAAACTGCCTTTATTTTTGGATGGTAAGAAGGCTGTTGTAGGCATTAGTTTATGCATCAATAGAAGTAGTTATTTAGAAGTGTTTTCTTGTTTAACATTTTAATCCATATTAGTAATTTGCAGTGGGTATGCATCATGTAACTTATGAATATTATATTAGATTAAACTGCATATAAACATGTAGGGGAAAGTCTGCATCATAACTTCTTTACATTGCTTGTAGGGCTTTATATCATACAGATTAATTTTCCTGTGGCTCAGTGGTTAGAGCATGGTGCCAGCAACGGCAAAGTCATTGGGTTCGATCCCAGGGATTGCACATACTTAGAAAAAAAATGCAATGTAGGTCGCTTTGGATAAAAGCGTCTGCCAAATGCATAAATGTAAAAGCATGCATAATAATAGAATTACTGTAGCAAAATGCTGTCTGAAAAAAATTGATATGTTTTGCAGTGATGTATAGCATTTAAGTATTTTTACTTAAGTACGTTTTTCAAGTATCTGTACTTTGAGTGTTTTTACTTTGGTAAAAAAATACTTTTTTTATGTTATCATGTTTTACTCCACTACAATTCATAAATACATTTTTACTTAAATATAGTACTTAAGTACATTTTTAAAATTAGTCCTTTCCCATTTTTACAAGCAAAAATACTTTGTAAAGGAGAGTACTAGGTTTTACTGTACTTGAGTATAAAAAATATACTATATGTAATATGTTTGATTGAAAAGTATGATATAGCTTTGACTGTAGTGAAATAAAGTAAAAATACTTAAGTACTATACAATACTGGAGCTTAGCATGTTATAATGTCACCACACAATCAACTACCTATAAAAACAACAAACTGAGAAATCACATTATAATAAAATTTTATTGTTCAGCTAATAATAAAATCTGCAGGCATAAAACTACATTTAATCTCTTTTAACCTTTTTATTTTACAGTTATTATGATTTTAACGGCACTCAACATTCAAACTCAAGTAATGAATGTTGATCTTGATTATTAAATCTTTAGTACTTGTGCTTTGCTTGTTCAAGTGTTTAACAAGCTAAAAATACTATATTTTGTATACATCCTGTTCTCTTGGTTAATATTATTTTATCAGGACAGCGGTGTTGTATATCAACACTTGCAAAAACACACAAACGACATGGGGAGAATTCAAGTAAAAGACCTGCATTAATCCACTTGGTGGACAGCTTCAGTCACTCATCCTCAAGATACGTAATTACATTGATATACTCTCATGAAACAATCTTTAAGCATTTTAAACAGCTTATAAAATCATCCCTTTTGGCAAACACTTGGTGCAAATAATTGAGATGTCCGATACTGATTGATAACCAAAGTATTTATGATTCTAAATTGCACTTTATATATTGAAAACCCGTTTTTAGTGCTCATAGATAGAACAGTCTATGCTCTCAGGAGGAGGAGGAGGTGTCTCAGGATGGGGTGGAGGCATACTGCTGCAGTAACTGCGAGTAGCAGACATCACACACGTGTTCGGGGTTGATGGAGGAGGCCAGAGGAAGTTCATTAGCCATGCAGTTCTCACAGAACACACCACTGCAGTTCTTACATTGCTTCTGAAATTGTTTAAAAAAAAATCATAATCTGCATATATCCCTAATGAAACAAAACTGAGTTTTATAAGAAACATGACCATCAACAGTGTGTAATAAATATTTTGTAAAATACACAGTAAGGTTTCTAAGTCTTAACTTTACATTGCTAAGGGTCATTGCTTTGGTACCTTAGGTGTGGTCAGTGAGTTCTGGTTTTCACACATAGGGCAGATTGAAGGGTCTTTGTCTTCAGACTGATCCTACCAAATAAAAAGAATATTTGTGAATATAAATGTTAAATCAACATTACAAGGCATTTCAGATAATCAAGATAAATAAAAAAGTTAACACCTGTTCGCCATCATGTGACAGTGTCCTAAGAAAAAGACATGTTTAGTTTCCTTTTCATGGACAAGATAAATGTATACAGTTTTATGTATGTCTCAGAATTTCAGAGTTCCAGAATTGAAAGACTTACAAACTGGAACCGAGACTCGACTTTTCCTCGAGTGCAGTGCGTAGTGTGTCATTCTCTTTTCGGACGCTTTCTAACTCCTAAATAAAAACAGAATTACTCAATTTCTGATAAACAATATACTGTACACTTAACAATAAACACGAGAGAAACCTGTAGATGAAAATGACTGAAAAATCACAAAACAACTTACCTTTCTGATCTCCTCCACATGTTGTCTCGTATCTCTCTGCGGTGGCGTTTTTCCTAACAGAGAATCAGAACTGTGGCTGCAGTGATGCTCTCTCAGTTTCCTGAGCTCGTGCTCCAAAACCGATCTATTGCACATAAAGAAAAGAGAATGGCTTGTTGACATTACACTCTTAAAAATAAAGGCGCTTTAAAGGTTCTTCACAGTGATGCCATAGAAGAACCTTTTTTGGTTCCACAAAGAACCATTCAGCCTAAGGTTCTTTAAAGAACCATCTCTTTCTTACTTTTTTATAATCTGAAGAACCTTTTTTCATCACAAAGAACCTTGAATCTTCTATGACATCAAAGAATCTTTTGAAGCACCTTTATTTTTAAGAGTGTACAGCACTACAGTGAGACTATGTTTGATGTATATCGGCTTAGTCTGACGTCTTAACGTATATCGATTAAGTCTGACGTCACACATCACCGCTTAGGCAAACAACAAAAAATGTTAATATACTGTACACTCATGGCATGCTGTAAAACTCAATTTTAGCTTTAATCTCCATAATGAAATCCCAGAGGGCCAGACAGCAATCTATTGTTAATGAATGAACAAAATATTGATGTCGGATATTTTGTGAGCCCGGAGACTGTAGTGTTCACAGTGAGTTTATGAAAGTTTAGCTTAAATATGTAATATGAATAAACAGTGCTCCTAAATGGATTTTTACACTGTTGTCTCTGCTTGGACTTGGAAGCGTTATTCCTTACATCAGTAATACAGTATGCACCACATGTGTTATCATTAAATTTTACAGTAATATATTTTATCTGCATTTTTTCAGCCTTTAAAGATGCTGCATCAGCCATCTTAAAACATAGCAGGCAAACATTAGTTTTATTGTCAGAAAACCCCCAGTAAGATGAATCTCAGTACCTCTGCTTTCGTAACTGTTCCGCCTCTTGCTGCAGACTTTCAATCTTGTCCCCAAACTCCTGCTTGAACAATCGGTTCGCCTCGTCCGCCAGATCCCGTTCTCGTTCGGCCTTCTTACATCTGAAGTTGGGCCACATTAACTTAATGAGGTGAAATGAAAACTAAAAGCCATTGAAAAGGAAGATGAATGAAATAATAAAAGCATATTAAAGAACTAAATAAGGAATGTAAAGAAAACAGCTTGAGAAAACAGGGGCATGCACACGGCTAGTTTAGAAACCGTAAACGCTAAAGAAAGCAAAGCAGTCTGACAAGGATCTGTTTTTTTTATTAAGCTATGTTTGTACTACAGTTCACATCTACGTTGTTTACATACACTTCAGTCCATTCACAAGATTTCATCATCCAGATGTTTGCAGAACATGTCATTGCCTGGTGTCAAATTCTTTTTAGAGTTTTACCATTTGGCATCAACTTCCAGTGCATTCCAAAGCTTTAACATTAGGCTTCAAAATAATTCAGGCACGCAATCTTGCACTCACATCACTTCTTGCAAAAAGCTAACATGACCTCCTGAATGTGCTTTGAAGAAGCATATTCAATTAGTATGTTTGGTTTGAGCATCTATCAAAGCACCCAACATTGTGAAACTTAAGCAAGTTGGTCAAATATTCAAAGGGTTGGTACACAGTCAAATAATATGGTGTTGCATACTTTTACCTATAAAACGATTGTATGTTCTTCTTAGGAACGTATCCCCATGCTGTATTGAATTGAGTTATAGAAACCAACTTTGAGTTCTGCCCGCCTCTTTTACAGTATTGAGAAGTAGAGAAACAGTATAATAGGGATGCATTTCCATCACTTGAAATGTACATACGCCATGTGGATTTGGGAACAGGCCATTTGTAAGATTGGCCGAAACAGTTGCGTTTTATTTCTGCTAAAACACACATAGGGAGACTAGAGACAGGAGCACTGAATTAGCTGTACAATATTGAAAGATGATGCGTGGGACACAGAAGCAAAATCTGTAGTTTTCAGTCCATAACAAAATAACGGCAATGGATCTGAAACCCAGTATTAAAATAAATACCCTAAGTCATCTATGTTATGCAAAATCAAACTGAAGATCTGTTTTTTTTTGCAAACTATCCAGGTGCGATAAGTTTATTGCTGCCTCTGCAGGAGTTTTTCAGCAGCTGTATTCAAGTTCCGTGCCTGTTTGGCCATATCTTTCTCGCTGCTCGGAGCACAATAAGTAAAAACAGAAAAACAAGTATGGGAGAAAGACCAAATGAAGAAAAAAAGACCAAAGAAATGATTCACAGAAGACAAAGATGAAGAAAGAAGTTATTGTAGGACAAGATTATTGCCAACCTTTGGGAGGCAGCAACATTTGTGAAAATTGTAAACAGAAAGAGTGAACCTGTCTTGCAAGCTTGCTGATTCTTTGTTGTGAACAAAAAATATGATACATGTCACATATACGTTACATGTCACTAAGCAAATATAATCTGCCCATCCTTCCTTGGAAAGCCATGTTACAGTATTTACAGTCCTAAAGCCTGAGATTACAGTATTGGAAATATGAAATTTACAATTTAATTGAAGCCTGTAAATAAACACTATGTTTCGGGATTTTAGTGTAACAAAGTAAATTAAACTTTGACTTTTATTATAATTAATATATCATTTATAATGAAAAAAATAGAAAAGGCAAAAAAGTCCCATTAGTGTTTTCCATTAGTAGTCTCAGACTCTTGGACTTTATTGTAACTGGTAATTTCCTTAATGTATACATTGCTTAGTTTAAAACTGTGTATGTATCTGTATCTGTGTCTGTGAATGCTGTGCTGACTCAGTAAGATGTTCTCACCTGCTCTCCAGCTGCTTAATGGCATTTGCCATCTGGTTTGTTTTCTCCTCCAAGCGGCCGACAATGTCACTCTTCTGTTTTGCACTGGTCTCAGAACTCTACAGGTCAAATACACACCAATAATACATAATGTTTAACAAAAATTGCATATTCATTGTACTAAGCATAGGCATAAAATACACAGGGGTCCCTTATAACAAAATGCTTTTTTACACAGTTTAATCTGTATATTTGTCTTGTATACAAAAAGATATTTTGTAATAGCAGGCATGTTGTGCTGGGACTGGGGCAAGAGGTTTCATGCTGTGTGTTACAAAGGAGGGAGGCTTGAACGTCTCTCATACCTGTGACTTGACGGAAAGCTCATGGTTGAGTGTACGCATGTCATCTAACTGGTGTCTGAGTTCCACCAGAGCGTCGTGTTTTTCACAGATGTCCTTCTCCAACATCTTCATAGACAACTCCATCTCCTGCTTCATCCCTATCTGCAGCTCTAGCTCCTTCTCAACATCCTAAACAAAATCACATTTAAAAAAAGATTTAGCTTTACTTTGTGTCTGGATGCTTTTAACATTCAACAAGGATTTATAACACAATATATGTGTCATGGGTGCTGCACACACAGACAGAAGCATCATATCCTTAAACAAAAAATAAATAAAAATAAACATTCATCTTTGAATATTATTTTTGCAAGAAATATTTAGGCTTTACCTTCTATACAAATTCATGGTTCAATTTCAGTATATACCAACCTGATTTACACATATACAACATGTAAGTCATTATGTAGTTTATTTTTATTGAATGTATTTTTATTTATTTATTATTATATAATGTTTGCACATGTCTAATGGTGGCCTAGGATGGTCACTTATACCCCTGCACACAGGCATTAATGTTTCACCCACCAGTCTGAGCTGAGTCTCCTCTTTGAGCTGTTTGCGAGTTTCTCCAAGTACTTGACCATTCGCAGTACCCTCTGCTCGTGATGCCTTTAAGAGGAATACAGGTCAAAGTTTCACACCACAAAGCACAACTACTCATAACGTGCACAGCTGTGTGTGTTATTGCTATGCAAGTAAATAACTGTAAATAACAATCTATACTTCAACATCATCACTGTGGGTTAAAAACAAAAAGTTCACCTTGCGACTAGATTCCACTAAATAAGAGCTTTCCTCTTTCACTCTCTCCAGTTCCTCCTGCAGAGTGATGATCCTGTTGTTTGCCACGGCAAGCTGAATAAAATGTAAAAAAATATATATATATGTTAGCTGATAAATTAATGTGTTCAAATTAATGTGCTATTATCAAACTGTATATTTTTTACTAATAAATAAAATCTAAACCAAATGTGGACAGAGTGCACAACATTAAATCAGTTTCTGCTACTTATAATCTTACGACTCAACTTCTGTAAGTTATGAATATTACCCACTTCCTCTGTAAGTTTTGTGTTGGATTTTTCCAATGCGTCTACTTTGGCTTGCAGGTTATTCACTGACGCGCTGTGAAAGGGGAATTTAGAGGAGAATTTGAGTTAAGTCATGCAACTAGACAAGAACACATCTCCATGTGTAAAGCTTGATGTTAGGTTGGGTAATGTTGACTGCACCTTAAATGTCTGTTCAGTTCTTCAACGTAGTTCTTCTGGTCAAGAATAGCTGTGATCTGTCCGTCGCTAAAATCGAACAATAGCTTAAGAGGAGATTCAACACATTTGGCCTAATATGAATGTTAAATGTGAACTCACCCCTCTGTGCTTTTGCTGCTGTGAGCTCCATCTTTCAGATACATGGAAAAATCTATGACTCCAACCTAAACAGAATTTAGAAGAAAAAGTTTGCCTCTCAAATTCATTACTTTTTATAGAAATATATCTAAAGAACTAAGAAAATTCATGAATACACTGCTGTACGTCATTATTTGCAGTCCTTTATTATATTATATTATATTTATTATATATTATTGTCTGTATAGTAAAGAGTAAGTAACAGATACCTGTGAGTCTAAATCTTCTCCCTTCATGCACAAGTTAGCATCTATGACATTCAAGCCCACCAACAGCCCAGCGATCACTGCGCCTTCCTCCTCCATCATAAGAGCATTGGGCTCATAGAATTCACTGAAGAACACAAGAGAGGCAAATATGAGAACATCAAAAAAAAACTGTGGAGCAAGACCGCATCTGCAAAAAATGGCGAACCAAAATCAGGAACTGTACCTGAGCAGATCTTTTCGGTTGATGATGGTCTTCATATAATCTGAGAGCTTCTTTTGCATCAATGCCAACCGAAGCCACGCTCTGCCTCTTCCTAATGGGGTTCTGAGAAAAAAAGAATAACTTCAGCCTTAAAGTGAAGGAAACATCATGTTCGGGTTGAAAGGACTTTCTTACTTGAGCCCAGGAAGGTCTTTGACACTGGCTGTGATTTCCCCAGCTTCCGGAGTCAACTTTTCCACCAGCTCCAACGGACCCCAGAAAGACTTATTTTGACCAAGGAATGTCTTCTTACCTTTAAAACAAGAAAACTTCAGAAAAAAGGATCTACTGTATGTGACAAAAATGAGTTAAGATCTTATCGCTCACTTTTAAGTCCGTGTTTCAGGCAGTGCTCCATGACGACAAAAAACTGCTGCAGTGGGGCATAGTCCGAGTCCAGTGTGCGTCCCAGGTTCAATGCAGACTCAATCAAGCCTTTGATGCTCAGCTTGGCCATGTTCATCAGGTTAAGCCTCTCGATGGCAATAGGGTCCTTCGGATCTAGAGTTCAACAGAAATTCAGAGATGAATTAAAACATTGGGCAAGGACTGATGCTATTCACTTTAGCAAAGTATTTAATAGGTTTGCAACATGAAGAAAGCAGTTTATGAGGGTCTGGGTAAGTGTTTCGAGAGACTGTGGCTACATAGTTTCTCCTATACCTGGCAATACATGGTCAAATGTTCCTCAGTTTCATATCAAACAGCACACACAAAAAAAGCATCTTTATGAATAAAGTTACAAATCTCACTCCAACCTACAACAAATCAGTTTTTAACCCGAACTTCACTAACTTTACTGAACTGAATTTCACACCTCACCACAACAATCATCACCCAAAAATGAAAATTCTGTCATCATTTACTCTAACCTACCAAAAATGTGTTCCAAAAAAGCAAATATTTTGAACAATGTGAAACACCAAAGAATTCTGGGGCACCATAGTAGACGTTTTGAAACGGCTTGGGCTGTGTCTGAAATCGCCTACTTCTATACTATATAGTAGGTGAAAGTCATGAGTAGTTTGTCCAAACATCAGTAATGCACAAAACAGTAGGTGAGAAATACCCGAATGGTCTGCTGCTTCCACCGAGATTTGTGAGTGTGCATCGGATGGACACTTCTTTATCCCATGATGCCACGGGAGCTGGACAACAGACAAAATGACTGTTCTCTATTTATAAATGTAAGTACAGATGAATGAATTTCTCGTGAATAAATTTTGTTTGTACCAATGCCATGGTTCACGTTGTTGTTAATACATCATAGGTCAAAGAGCATACAGGTCACATGACAGTAAAACATGGCGAATGCAGTACGTCCGAATTCTATTCATACTACCTCCCACATACTATATAGTACGTACTGTTTGAACGCTCATCCTCTCAGTGAATTCTCATTTGTCAATTCTCAGAGACCATTTGTAGCACGTATGCTCTAGTTTCACACCTGTGCTAAGGTTGAGAGCTAACGGTTTAGGGCTACACAAGCTATGTCAACACCACACGTCACAAAACACAGATTGTTTCAGAATTACGAGGAAAAAGACACGTCTCAAAAAACAGTAATCGTCAAAAAGTCTCTCAGACAGCCTTCAATGAACTGCTAGCATGAAATGCTGCTAACACCATGCAATAAAAAGCCAAATCAGCCAGAAAACAGGGTGTGGAAGTCATACAGTCAAGACAAACGTGAAGAGTGAAACAAAACAGGTCATACAACAGCAATTCAGCCAAATGGATAGCCTGATATTCACTTGCGAAGATGGCTATCAAGAAAAACAAAACAAAACCATTGACAAAAACAGAAAGAGTCAGATAAAGAGATGCAAAGAAGGAAAACAATAAGTGGTGCTAATGTGCCGTTCGGGGAGGCTGTTCTTCACTACAGACAGGGCTGCATGGCAACGCCTGCTCTAGTTTTAGGATGGTGCCCGAGACTGGGATGAGGTGGACTGGGGAATGTGAAGCCACCATACGCACCTTTAAACTCATCAAGCATTTGCATTTGCTCCACCAAATCTGTGAAATCCTCCCATGAGTCTTTGCAAAAGGCAATGTAAAACAGAAAACAAAGCAGAAGAGGATTGGGTCATGCACATCATGGGAGTAAACCAAAGTAACAGTAAAAGGGAATATACATTTTTGGGGTGTAACAAGCGTTAAAGGTCTGTACAAGATAATGTTTTTTCTCTCTCGCTGCCATACAACTGCACTGCAGCAATGCTTTCAGGCTGAATGGTTGGAGAATAATAACCATGCGTCTGAGACTAATAATAGCTACATGTGTTGATAGTCATTACAGCCATTCAAGTGTGTCAACAATTAAATGAAACGCTATGAACAATATTTGAAAAGCAAAACATTCACAATTCAGACTCCACCAGACAATGCAGCATCAATAACAATGCTCTATTTGTCCTGTAAAACTCTAGTGGCAACTTATCTAAACCAATTTGGAATGCCTCAAGGAAGAGTTTTTCCCAATACCAGCAATAATAGTCTATTTGTTCTACTGTATGTATGCATTCATAATATGCTTTCTAGCTTTAAAGTTTTATGTGGCTTGGCTGTGAGGAACAAAAACAAACCATAACACTCGATGAGGCAAAACAAAAATGAATGACAAAAGCATCTACATGCAGTGAAACAAGCCTTCAAATACTGTACCAGTGTAAATGTGAACATGACAGATAACTAATATTAATGTGCAATGAGCATCTCCAAAATAAATGGAGAGGTCTCGTAAAATATACTGTATTAATAACTAAATAAGCGTATGGGGGGCATTTTAAGTCAGTTCTATCGCAACGTGGGGAGATAAAAGGGTTTACAGCTTAAAAATGAGGTCATCTGAAAAGGCATGAACAACAAAAAATCCTTTCGGAAAAACAATTATATGCTTTGAAAAAATTGCTCAAAAAGTAGCAGTGAGATGTGAGCGAAGGCCACTTGGAAAACTAGTAGCATCTCTGTCTATACTCCTGCGATGAAAGAGCATGACATAGGCACGTACCAAAACAGTAAATAAGGTGCGTTTACAGCTCATATGTGTTGAAGGTCATTTCAGGCCATCTCCTGGGCAACAGTACTGTTTCCATATAATTGTTTCTCAATGAAGCATTATTACAATTGGCAAGGTTTGCCCTGGCTCTACAGTAATGGACTGGATTTGTAGAACATAACACAATAATATATTGTGACCAATATGCAAGAAAATATTTTTTTCTTTAAAATTAGGAAATAAATAAAAACTAATGAAAAATTTGCAAAATGCCTTTTATTTTTTATTAAAAACCCCTCAGATCAGACTACTGCAAATTATAAAGTCAAGCATTTTTTTTTTTATTTGCAATATTTATTTATGCATCTAAAAGTCAATGCTTACTCAAAACATTCGTACAATAGCTATGTATTACGCACACTTACGCATTCAATAACATAATTTATTATTATATGTCAAAACTAAATTCATTTCTATTCAAATGAATTTTTATATACCTTGTTTGTTCAACTGTTTGCTTATATTAAAACTTGAAGCTTATGAATTGCCTCTCGAATCCTCCACAAAAAAAAACTCTAATACACACTCGTGCTCCATAAAACTACATTTCCAAACATGCCTGCAGGAATGCTGGGAGCATGGTGATGGAAGGCTGGGCCAGCACCGCCCAGTACGGTAAGAGCAACAGAGGCCTAGTGATGCTCTGCTCGCCTACCTTCATGAGCCGGCTCGGGATCGGGCGTGAGCGAGATGTCGTTAAGCTCACGCAGGCACAGCCATTCTCCATCCACCGACACGCGGAAGTTACATAGGTAGATGGTCTCCCTGGCAGCCTGTGTGATTTTGTCAGTGGTGGGGGTGGGGGCATCGCTCTGGGGCGTCAGATCGGACATGGTGACTCAGCTGATAGCTGCGACGACAATAACAACCACGATGGCGGCCCTCAGCAAGGAGACAGATGCAGTGCAAAAAAAATCCAGTCCAACTAACAGTCTTCTCCGGTACAAAGGAGGAAGGAAAACAAAGGAGACGACAAGGAAAGCGCAATAAATATCAAACAGCAGTCCAAGGCAAATCTGACAGAAGGGATGCTATTCTTGCTATTCAAAGCCCCGTTGCAAGAACGAGCAAGGAAAGCTGAAATCCGGCGTGTGAATAAAGGCTTTCCTGCTTTCTGTTCTGGCTCAGCAAAGCCAGGGGATTGAGATGCTGTGCGAGTCGAGCTACACTCAGAGATGTCTCTTTCTCTCCGGCTCCTTCCCTCACAGCCCCCGCTCACATTAATTGGATTGGCTGAACACACTGCAATGGGAGGGTGTTGACCAAGATGGCTGCCGTGATGCTGAGGAGGATCACGGGAGTCACGTGAGCAGATGGTGACAGGGAAGGGGGCACAGCACCCGAGGGGCCTGTCGGAGGCGGGGGAGCTGGTGTTATTGATCCACAAAAGAAACACGAAGGCCTTAGTAATCGAGACTTGATTCAGATTCTTGCTGATAAAGCTGATGTTTATTGGACAAAATGTTTCAGAGGAGCAAGACGCATTAGGCGCAGATAAACATGACACGTCACAGATGAACCAACCTATGCACGGCATCTCAAAATTATGCCAGAAAATGTTTGGGAAACTCGTAAAACTGGTCACGGAGTTTTACTACCGATTGTTAGGTAGATTTTAACCATGTAGCATTTTATATTCATAGATCTCTTATTCAAAATGTATTAATAGAATTTCAACTTCATAGAAGCACTAATCCGCAATTCCATGCATAATGGAAAAATCTAGTTTTTAAACCAAGGTTTTCACCATACTGATACTGTTTCATACTGGTCAGATATCAATATTTGTGGTGGTTTAAATACCCTTGTGAAGTCCCTCCTAAAGATTTAAAACAATGTTTTTCATAGTCAGGTAAATGAATTGTCACATCCATGACGGTGCATATTCCTCATAAATGAGCACATGAAAAACATTTAAACTATTTTATGTTCTATAAAGATCCATCCATACTCCGAGTTGTTGGGTATTATTGCTATATTTTAATTCACAGAAATCCTACAAAGTATGTTGCACATCCATAACACATGAATGTTTCCCTCTTTTAAAATAGAAAACACGTGCATAAATATTTTTCTGGACTATCATGAGAGGTTTCATAAAATAAAATAAATACATAAATAAAAATGTCAAGTTTTGACTAAAAATGTCACACCCATAACACTGGAATTGCCCTAATGCAAATGTACACCATATTAATTGATAGCACATTGCGTGAAACAGCGCCATTAGATTAGGCTTGTAATATAACAATATAACACACAATATAAAATAACACACAAATCACATTATCATCTGCCAATTTATCTCAATAATGACATTTTTGAACTGTAAAAAATATTTTTGTGCAACAAAAAATAAAAAATTTGCCAAGCCTATATGTTAGTGATTATGTCTGATGTAAAAAAAAACAATTACTTTGTAACTATATTTTTTTTTTTACTATTAACTAATGAGGAGGTGCCTGTGTTTATGATCCCCAACATGATGCTGTTCATGTAGGCAGCTCACTAGATTTACAGCATGGATCTCCACACTAAAGCCAAAACGGAAGTGCCTCAAAATACTGTAACTGTAAACATGAGCTCGACCATAGAGGACACTGTGGCTGTATTATTAAATGCTCAACATGCGAGTCTTAGATAAAAAAAATGAAAGAAAAAACTAAACCGCACATTGCAGACGTGCATAAACACTGTAACGTTAGTAGTGGCTGTCATGTTGCAATGTTGTTGACATTGAGGGCAGGAAGAAATTCTGGACGTGACAAATATTGCTGAAAGCTCCTGTGAAACAAACACTAGCACAGCATATGAAGATATAAACAGACGATCATATCACATACTCACTTCTCGTTTTCTTGGTCTTCTCAATTTGGAAATCATATCGCACGGGTGCGGCAGAAGAGCTTGTCTTTGAAAACTGTATACTTGAGTTATAAGTTAGCGCCTCCTTAAAGTAAATGACCGAGGCCGGAGAAAGCGACTCCTCCGGACTAGTGGCTATATGTCCATCGCTTTCATTCATGTGGGGTTTAAGGAGTTCATTAGATGAAAGTAAAGTTTTAGCAACTTCACTGCTCTGGTGCTCCGATACTGCTGAGCTTTGATCCGCCATCTTCAGTTCAAATTCATGTGACTGCTCTGCGTCAACACAACTCTGCGCTCGGCAGTTTTAACACTGATCGCTTACATGCAACATCATCGCGTATTCGGCTTTTTGGATAGAAATGAGACTCGGCATCTGTCCCATTTGTATAATCCTGGCCAGGGTAACGAAGAATTAAAATGTGATTCAAATGCAGGTCATATGATGTGACGTAGCGCTTCAGCTGGGTGACCGAGCGCAGTTTAAAGGAACAGCTAACAGTTTCATTGACCCGAATAGAAAAATATTATACACGTACAATTACAGAAACAATGAACAGACCTAGCAGCTTTATCTACAACAATACAAATCAGTTACTGTATTTACTTTTAATAGTAGCCTAAACCTTTTTTTAATTGCATAATGGAATAAAACCTGCGGAGAAAAGGAGTTCTATCTTATAGTTAAAGCCTATAATATGTATACGTTGAGAACTTACAACAAAATAATTTTTGCCAACATTAGAAACTTCAGTATATTCATAGTACATTTCGATCTGTAAATTACTTCTGTAATATTTATTTATGTAATTTATGCAACCGTCTATCCTGCACTTGCTGCTATTGCACTTCTGGTTAGACCTAAACTGCATTTCGTTGCCTTGTACTTGTACATGTGTAATGACAATAAAGTTGAATCTAATCTAATCTAATCTTCAGTATTGAATTCTTTGTTACAAATATGCAGATTGTTCCATGCAACACCAGAGGGCGCCATCCCCATTTTTTAGTCTTACCCATCTTAGTAAACCTAAACAGTATTTTGTATGTTAACATTGTACGCATACAATTCTCAAATAATATTTTTAATAAAAAATAACGAAATCACAAACTTTTAGTAGCTTTAGCCTTATGCAAGATTACAGTTTGCTATGAGTATTGTAAAATTCACAGTACAATTTGTCTACGATTTTAAGAACAGCAATTTTGTGAATTGTAAGAAAATTTATTTTATTCTGCTAGTCTGTTCTGTGATCCAGTGATTTTTTTTGTGTCTTCCCCCTCATCATTTGTTGGACTTTGCATATTAAAGGTGTAATATTAAAGAGGATCTATTGACAGAAATGCAATATAATATACATAACTATGTATTCAGAGGTGTATAAAGACGTTACATAATGAACTGTTATGTTTTATTAGCTTAGAAAAAGCTATTTTTATCTACATACACTGCGGCTCTCTTTGTTACAGTATCCCTAAATGGATAAACTGCTTTATACAGTCTGTTTTGTAAATATGTTATCTACAAGCAGAAACATGACAACATCTTTGTCCTGTGTCTGGGATTTTTCTGTCCCTAGCCTTTTTACAGTAATATTACACTTGAAAAAACATTTTAGGGTTACAATATCTTTATATTTTAAAATTAAACAATGGTATTTGAACAAATACATCTTAAGCCATCAATGTGACAATATTCGTTTGTAAATGAATTGCAAGTGCTTATCCCCACAGTCATGTACAGAGGAAAACTGGTTTACCTACCATTTACAATACAATAATGCTTAAATAAATCTCAAATCAATAATGTAAAAGACATAAAACAACAAAATGCAGAATAAAAATATTATTCAATATATATATATACTGAAAGTAGTCCCTGGAGTTGTGTCACTGGTGTTATTGGTGTTACAAAAATCTCTTATTTTTATGACATCACTTGACTATTTCCTGAATATCTAGAAACACTCATGGATAGTCCACTGTCTCTTTATCAGAAATGTCCTCATTTATCACATGATTTCATATGAAGCTTTTAGCTGAACTTACTGTTTTGATCTACTTTAGGGAACTGTAAAAAACTGTCTCTGTCATTGTTATGGATGAAGATCAGTAACACCAGTGACTACCATTTACAGATAAACTCCATTTAAATGTATCCATTTAGTTCTTTAAATAAATGTACGAAAAGAAATAAAAAGTCATTAAGCTGTCATTCATAAAGTCAAAGAGTAGTCTAATAATTTGGTCTAAGTTTAAATGTTAGGAAAAAATACAATTTAGGACATCTTGCCATACCAAAAGTGGATATTTCTCAGAATCAGAATCAGAAAGAGCTTTATTGCCAGGTATGTCTGCACATACGAGGAATTTGTTGTGGTGAAAGAAGCATCCAGTGCACAGACACCATGATATAATACAAATAAACAATATATACACAGATGTATCTATATATAAAGAAGAATAAAAAAAAGTAAAAATAAGATAAGATATAGAGTGTTATGCCTATGCAGGTGTATATGTATATATGCAGATAAAAAATAGACTATTGTATGTACAGAAAAATGCACTATTCTGTAAAATGACCTATTTACAACACATAAAAAGTACACATTCCTTCTTTATTTACAATTCTTCTCTAAAGATATTATTCTTTTCTGTACATTTGAGCAACAACAAATATTCAAATGAACAAATATTCAGTATCCATAAGAGCAATGCTACTTAAATTGTGTTTATTGCCAAAGATATGGGAAGCAGGAGCACATTCTTATCTCAGTCATTGTGACCTTCTGTTAGAGGAAATCTCTGACCTTAAAACATCTTGCATTCCTAAGATTAGAGAGTCCTTATTTTATCTTTGTGTGTTTTGCAAGACAAAAACATAATAAACAAAAAGCTAATAAACAAATCTAACTGATCGCATCAAGTCTATTTTTGTTGTACAGCACGGACTGATTTAAAGTGATAGCATAGCGCACATATCATGCTCAAAATCACACAGATTGAGATGAAAACGTTGTCATTTCACCATAAATGCATAAAGTAAGCCACTAAGTCTTCATTATATTACCATGAAAATGAAATATGTTTACAACAATACAATGCAGGTCATATATTGCATTCATATACACGCTCATACTGTATGACTCAACACATTTTATTCTGAAAGATTAAGATATGATCCATTAATCCTCAGGCTTGACCTTTATTCATTAGGCAATGCATGCAGATAAAATGGAAGATGTTTTTGTAAAATAATTCTGCATAAAACACAAGCACATACTGTGTAACTTGTGAATAAATTGGGATTGGGATTCAGGCTGTATGTGTGGTAGCCTATTCCTGCTGTTTATATGAAAGTCTCCAAAAAGCAAACAGACAAATCACACATATATTTATACATCAACTACATAATGAATTTATAGGCGAAAATATTAACCAAAACTATTCAGCACTTCTTTAAACAGTGTTTTATACATTTAATAGTACATTTAACACAAATTATAACAAACAAACCTAAATACAATACAAAAAGTGACAGCCAGCCTTTTTTGTCATACATTTAGAACAGATTTGTGTACACTTTCATAGTTCTCTCTAGGTGACAACTAGTATAAAATGTATTATAAATGTAATCCTTTATCACAAATCACAAACAAAATCTAAAGAAATTGTCAGCATTGTATCTGTTAATTTCTCCAAAATGGGATAAATAGGAAAAAAGAAGCTAGGAGGAAAAACTGAAACTGAGCCAGAAGTGTCACACGGGGAAATCCCACATAACTGCATAAAATGAAGCCATTCAGCTAATAAACTCACATTTCGCCATCTGAGCGCTTATAAAGATTATCAAGAAACAATGAGGACGCTGACAGTTTTTCTTGTTTTTGCGTGCTTCACTATTTTTGTTGTTAAAGGTAAGATTTTTTTATACAAACAAAAACTTTATTTGGTTGTTTCATAGTAATCATAGTAATATTTGCTTCTCCTGTCCTCTAGGTCAGCCTGGGACTGGCAAAACAAGGTGTTTATGTCAGGGTGCTGGTGTGAAAAGAGTGAGGCAGAAGCTGATAGAGAATGTTGTAATTCATCCTGTTAGTGCTTTCTGTGGACGTCTGGAAGTCGTGTAAGTGGATTTTTCCAAATATAATCTGGTTAAAAGGCTACACTAACTGTATATTCCTCCAAAATAATTCTACAATGTCTTTAAACAGTGTGTTGCTGAAGAATGGCGCAGGGCCGAGATGTTTAAACCCAAAGACTCAGTTTACTCGAGACATCATCAAGAGGATTTCAAAAAATACAAGGTGAGTGTTTGTGGATTAACATCATTGGTACCAAGGCATTACATTAACACAGACCTGAGTTAATCCTTCATACATAATAAAGCATAAATCGAGTAAATGTCTTTAACAAAGAATTTTGTTTTTATTCTTTTTAGAAGTGCTTTGATGTGAAGTGGTTCAGCTCATTTGCATGTTAAGGATGCTGCCGGACTGTTGTGTATTAACATAATGTAAATAAAATGTGTTTTTCTATCATTTAATTTATAAAATAAACTCTTTTGTAATATGCAGAAAGTAACAATAAATTGTACTAAATTCTTCATATTTTCTCCATGGTCTTATTGTTAATAAAATGAAGATTTTTCAGTAAATATCCGATATGTGTATGGCAGCACAGGTAAATGCAAACAATAATGAATATGGATTTTTAACAGTTACAATGGTACCAAAGGCAAACAAATGGAACAACCAGGGATGCGTAAAAATAAACATAACCAATACACACCTAAAAGGCTATGAAAATAGGTCTACATAATCTCATATTAATGATATTAATATAATAGTTACAATGGTACAACAATTTGGAAGGTTTAAAGCACTGTACATAAATAAATAAAAAATTAGTTCATATTGATAAAGGTAGTCTAAAAAGAAAATAGTGTGTCAGGCTGAAAGCAAAAATAACCTGCCAGTCACTTGGGAACAGTCCAGGTATTGTCAGCAGGACTTACACTATATCATATCCGAACTGTTTGAGCACGTTTGACCCCCAAAGTCTGGTTTATTTGATGTGTGACTAAAGCTCTGTATCATGCTCGGGCGCAGTTTGTTTAATCTGCGATGGCCCACTTTAAGAGGTAGGCTTGGCCGTGGGTTAGTAGGGCTCGAAAACAAAAAGAATCATCTACTCTTATTGTACTCTCAACTGGTTGCTTAATTTCATCAAGAATTATTTTCTTATTAGGTTCTAGAGTACATTTATTCGTTTTTCATTAAAATTATTCATGAAAGATATCATTCTTGAATTTTAAGGAAATGAAAAATATGGTTTTTAACCCTAATTAATGAATAACTAGACTTATATTTTATTTAAAATGTACAATTTTTAGAGATTGTTTTGGTGATGGGGATTTTTACTGTATTTGCAGTGTGAAACATGGTGCCAGCTATTGTAACTTACATTTATTACATTTAGGCCTACATTACACATAAACACCAGGGAAATAGGTAATGACTCTTTATTAATAAGGTGTTGGACTATTATTTGCCTTTAATACTTTAAACCTTCAACAGATTCATAGTGAAATGTTTTACCATTGTATAGTCTGTTGCTTTTGACACACCAAACCGTCGGGCTGTTAAGATTACAGCTCATTTAAATTAAATATTTGTCCCATTTAGATGATGAGTCACCCATTCCACCAATTTCTTGTGCTGTAATTTCTTGAACAACGAAACTTGTTCTGGCACAACATGTTCAAAACCTTGTTTTGGCATGCAAACTAGACAATATAGAAACAAAGGATAACTGCAACGTTTTTACAGTTGCCTTCATAAATAATATTAAGCCATGATTAATTTTAAACAATATTAGCAATGGGTGTTCATATTTTTGTTTTGTGAAGAGGGCAAAAATTCTCTTATGGCATCGCTTATAAAAACCTTACTTTGGTTCATTATAAAGCACTAGAATCATGAGGATTTTCAGAGAACTTCGTTGTGAAAACACTGACTTTCTGAAATAAAATGGTGCAAAGGGAGGCAAGGCTGTAAAGACTTCCTGGGTTCTTTAATGCACCAATCCATGTATGGTTTTAGTTTTTAATTTAACTTGTGTAATTTATGGTTAGGCATACACATACATTTTTATTATTTCTAAAAAGCGCTTTACCATATTTCTAGTTAAAAAGTTAAAGAGATTAATATCTGTAATAGCATGAGTTGCAGAATTGCTTTTTTCTCATATATTCATACTTAATTTAGAATCTATTTAAAATAAAGAGGTAGTGAAAACTGTCAATGTTGTTGCACTGAAAACCGATGTTTGGTGTATTGTGGTCTGATTTTGCCTTCATGAAAGTAGAACTTGTGAACTCATTTCTAATGCAAATAAGGATGTCAAACAACATCATCATTGCAATTTTTAAATATCATCCAAAAAATATCAGTGGATTGTCGTTTTTGTACTCATAGGATTTAATTATTTTTTAGGTAAATATACTTTATAAAACTGTGTGCAAAAATCTGGCAAATTACACAAAAAATTAAGTATATCCTATAGTTGTTTTGTCAGTAATATTGTTAGGCTATCCTAAGCTGTACAGTGTTGTTTTTTTGGATGTTTTTTCCAAAGTTGCAGTAAAAGAAGATTTATGCTTTCCTCATTGAAAAATGAAAAACATGACACTAGATAACAAAAATGCAAACCTGCAGACTTTGTAGATATTTGTTTTTCCACTCATCCCTATACATGTATGATGCACTTCAGTCTGATGGATTGGAATTATTTACCTGCTGATATTATGTACCGTATAATATCATTTAGGGGCTATTGTATCTGTTAGTGTTCTTATTATTATTCTGCTTCTTCTTCTTCTGCCATGGAAGTCAATGGCAGCCCATAGAATCGTACATGGGAAAATTGTGAAATTTGGCACACACACAAAAGACAGTCTGAACTTTTATCATGGCAAATATGGAGTCTCTAACCCAAATTCCATAGCGCCACCAATAGTCCAAACTTCCACATACATTTTTGCCTATAACTTTTGAACCATACATCCAAACAATTTTCTTGTCCCTTCTGAACCCTTGGAGACACTATATGACGTCATTAGAACTTCTCGTACAAGGTTTGTCGGATTTGCATGAAATTTGGTATGCAGCATCTATAGACAATCTGCTGACAAAACGTTATTTAAAGATTTTCGATTGTCTAATCTGTTCTCATGAAACGCATCTGTTTATTCGACGGCGAGCATGCCAAAATGGATTTGATGCTATAACTTCACCAAAATTTCATGTAAACTTAATGTCATCGCAGTTATAACCGGAGGTAACATACACAGTTTCAGCACTAGTGGTCCCGAGATAAAAACTTTGGTCTAAAATCATGAGAGTGGTCTCAGTCAAGGAGTGCCAATGTTCTTTGGTGTTGCCCATGTGGAATTTTGTCATAAAATGCTGTATTTTATGAGCGCAATAGCGAATTGCTACTAAACTTCTTTTTCCCTCTGAACCCTTGGCTAATGCCGTTTGGAATACACTATATGACGTCATTTTGTCTTGTATAGCTTTCTTGTAGCTCAGTGGTTAGAGCATGGTGCTAGCAAAGCCTATGGAGGAATTTCATGATACGTCTTTGTTTTTGACCATCATTCACAATGTACTATTCTTCTTTTTGAACACATTTGTATGAGATTAAGAAAAGCACCCTGTACAGCTGTGTTTTTGATGTTTTGTAATGTTTATGAAATCTGGGCACTTTCCGGCCCTGTTACCATGACCAAATCTAGGCAGTTTCCAGCCCGTTATTATGACTACAATCTTATATGCTGATACAGCAAAGTGAGCAAGGCCACCGGTTTGGCAACAGTTAAAGAAGAGAGAAGGAGTTGAAGGAGGGATTGCACATCCAGAAACAAATGTATAGTATAATGCAATATAAGTTGCTTTGGATAAATGCGTCTGCCAAATGCGTAAATGTAAATAAAACTTGTGTATAGTTCATCATGGTCAAGTTCTGAGACAACCTGTAAAGTTATAGGCCCCCTACAGTGTAAAAAATTCTGATTGTAGTTAACTAAACTTAATTTAGTAAGATAATCCAATTGATTTGTCCAATCTAGTTGATTTGACTTAATTATTTAAGTTATCTCAACTTTTGGCAGTCAGTACAACTCAAAAAATCCAATGCAAAAAAGAAACTTAAAAGGATGAGTTGAGATTTTTTACAGTGTATAGTGGCCCGACATTTCATGCTTTTAACACATGAAAACATCAACATAATATCATTTGATTACATTAGTATATCTGTTGGCTCAAGCCGAGAACTTTGATATGAAACTTTTCATATTTCACCTTTCTTCCTGTCCGCCATATTAAATTTTATTCTTAACATACTTTTCCAAACTCCTCCTACAAAATTGGTCAGATTTGCACAGAATTTGGTATGCGGCATCTGGAGACAGTACTGACAAAAAGTTATAAAAAGATTTTTGATCGTTCAAATGGTACTTGTTTACACCATTCTAAGGCGAGTGCGCCAAAGGGTCATGTGGCTTTTTCTTTGCGACACTTTTATTGACATGAAATTTGGTACGTATTCTGTGGCACATATTGTCTGCCTCATAAAAATTATGACAGCACCACCTAATGATCAAAAGTTATAAGCAATTTTATTGTGTTCTAACTGCCTTTCCTTATGTTTTTAAACTTGTTTTTCAAAATCTGACATGTCCAGAATATTTCCCTTTGGGCCATTGTTGGGCTTGACCCCATAATTGCTGCTCGCAGCTATATTTTTCATTAATATTTGTGTTTGTTGTTTGGTTGTAATTTCTTTGTTGATATATTTGTATGTGTTTAATATTTGTTTTTGTTGTATACATGTGTATGATGGGACCCCTCGAAAATTAAATTAATCATTTCAAAGAAAAGAGAAATCAAACAGCTGTGCTTGTGAAATTTCAATTGAGAACTGTTTACTGTACAGTTGATGCCAAAAAGGGGAAACTCCTGACCCTGTGATGGATATATAAGCAGCTGAACTCCTCCTCCTCCTCTAGACATTGGAAAATTATTTTACAAATAAAATCATAAAAACATTGAAAGCACAATGAAGACTATTGCCATTTTTGTTTTGCCAGTCTGTTTGTTTGCTGCAGATGTAAATGGTGAGTGTTTCATTTAAAACTTACTCATTGAACTGCTCTAACAATAAGTTCATTATCTTGCTGTGGCGCTATGGTTAACCTTATCTGTGTATAGGGCAACAACAAGGTTTCCAAGGCAGATGCCTCTGTGCAAAGGTGTGGATGTGGTTCCCTGAAAGATGATTGAGAAAATGGACATTTTCACCCCAAGCCCATCTTGTGAAAGCGGGAAATTATGTAAGAACATATGTGACCAACCGCAACCAAGCATTTGTTATTTATAAAGAAATGTTACTGTATGATCGTATTTGTTTTTTACATGGTGTAAAACAAATTCATAAAACTAACAAACACTGTTGTGTAGTATTCCATTTGTAATACCCGAGACTGGATTATTAAATTTGTACAGTTTTTGTCAAATAAAGCTTTTTTTCTTAAAAAATAACACTGTTTACTGTGTCATTAACATACTGTAATAAACTACAGTGGAGATACATGCAAAACATATAAATAAGCATAAGTCCAGATGAATAGTTTGAGACGTTTCTCACTACCTTTTTTATATATATCAACTGTAATAATTCAGGCTGGTTTAATTTTTAAACAACAACAACAATATGACAATTTATGTCAATATACAAGAGTATAGTTAGCTAATTATTACATGATACTGGATAACATTGTTTGGACTGTATCTTCTTCCAAAAGGACCTAAATTCAAAAAATATAAAAAGAGGTAATAAGATGTAATAATAACATTTATTTTTGAATGTGAAAATGAATTAAAAACGACTGAGTTATGACATTTAACTTTAAATTGATGGTTAACTTTAACATACATCAACAATTTTAAAATAAACACTATTAACAATTTTAATGCAAGACCACAGAAATAAAAGTGTTATAATGCATGTAATGTACAGTACTTTAAATTTCTCTGCCAGATGAGCACAATCAACTTAACAGACACATTCTCTCTGTGCAGTGTAACGGCTCCTGCATCCATACCGGCCACGCCCCCTACATCAGCGCCCACTCCCTGTTTCACCCGTTCACTATCACCGGACTTTGATGAACTACACGCCCCAGCATGCACTTCACATCACCCGCCATCTTTGATTTGACCCGCACCTGTTGCTTGTTTATGTTCACACCTGTTATGTGTTTGGTCTTGTAGATAAGTTTACGCTTTTGTTCAGTTTTTTGTCCAGTCTTGTTGTATGTCGTTGTTTAACTTTACCCGTTACTGGAACATTGTATACCTGTTGTGGATTATACTTTTCTGTTTTTGTGGCACCTGGTCAATAAACACCTTTAATTTCACCTCTACCTGTGGTGTGCTCTTCTGCCCGCTCCGCATTATTACATGCAGTCTAGAGGTAAAAGAAATCAAAACAAATGTGGTCTAATTATAGACAAAATGTATATGTGCAAAAATATGTGTATATGTATGTTTTAATATGTGCATTCATTAAAAAGCACAAATATGTAGAATAGTGCATATGTAAAAATTTCAGTCATGCCTAGGACTGAAACTTTAACCGAGACCGTTTTGAGTATCAAAAGCCCCTCTATATTGGTTATATGTTGTTTATTATATTTCCTCCTCTGTATAGTTTCAGCAGCATTTTCAGACACTCAGGAATATTTACATTTCAGATTTGTTTTAGTTTCAGATTCATTTGCAGTACAAATTGAACACAACGTAAGGGTAAGAGTAAAAGTAAAGAGGTAGTAAAAACACTTCACAAAAATTTCAAGGAAATGAGAAGTTTTGTCTCATGTCTTGATTTGTGGTTTGTTATGCACTGGCTTAGATTACACTCTCATTTCTCACTTATACATCATTTCTAAGTAATTACAAAATTTCATCATTCGAATATTTCATCATTAAAATACAAACAAAAGTTAATAGAGGATTATATTATTCTTGTTTTATTAAAATCACTGAAGTTTTGTCTGATGCCCGGAATTGCGTTTTCTTATATTATCCTGTGGGAAGGAACCACTTTTACCAGGCAACACCATTTTTATGAAAGGGTGTGCAACAATGTTTAGACAGATATCATGTGTGAGATTTACATCCCCTGGGATGAGTATCACACTCCCTCTATACCTGCTTGTCATCTTCCCACAATGCATCAGGATGCCATAACTTCCTCAGGTAAAGAAAATATCATCATCAGACCAGGCAAACTTCTTCCACTCACAAACCTTGTAGTAACTCAGATATTAGAGAATAAAATGTATTATGTAATGTATAGTGTTTTATATATCATTCAATTATAACAATTGTTCAACATTTATAGTAAAATGTTCAGCAAGGGCATATATTAAATTCTATGTTCATAAAAAATTTTTGCCTTCAAGGTTTGCTTAATATAGTGGAATGATATGTATTCTTCCAATTAAATATTTTCACCTGTCTGTTTTGACCTTGTTTTTGAACTTATTATCAAAGTACTGCAAATGGATCCCAACCTGCCTGAATCATCAGAAAGCTAACACCCCCCCCCCCCCCCCCAAATTCAAGCATAACAATGAGCGTCATGAGTGAAAGCTTTTCCTCGCTAACTTTAAGAGAAAGCATTTCCGAGAAATAACAGTATAAAACAGAAGCTTGTTTGAAACTAAAACTGAGAAATACATCAGAAAAGGGGAAACCCCTGATCTAGAGTATATAAATGAGCCTTTAAACTCCTTCATTCATAATCTCACTGATCCACATACCAGAAGGAAGGAAAGAACCATCAAAAGCAAAAGACAATGAGGACTGTTGCAGCTTTTATTCTTTTTGCCTGTCTCATTGTTTTAGGAGTGAACGGTGAGTTTGATCTTTAAAATACCAAGATTATCAAAATATCGTTTTTTTATTTTGTGATCTGATTGTCAACTAATAGTAAAACTAGTATGAAATATCCAGTTGTGACTTACAGTCATGTATGATATGTCTTCTGCAGGGCAGGACAGATCCAGGGGCAGGTGTATTTGTGCTGATAAAGGAGTGAACATGGTTTTAAGAAAGAACATTGAGAAGGTTGAAATCATACCTCCAAGTGCATCCTGTGAAAGACAAGAGATTATGTAAGTGATAAATACAATTTTCTACATGAATGCTTGTGTTATTTAGCTATAAGTGTAACTTTATTTAATATTTATTGAACATTCAACTCATTGCTTCTTTTGTTCAATCATAGTGTCACTTTGAAGAATGCTGCAGGACAGAAATGCTTGAATCCAGAGTCAAAATTCATTAAAAATATCATCCTGGGGGCTCTTAACAAACAGTAAGAACACATTGGTTTATAAGTACTTATGCTTTACATAAATACAATGATTACATACGGGGTAAAATATTTAATGAAATGTTTTCTGTCTTAACAGGGGCCAACAGTAGGAGACTTTCAACATAAACTGCTCCAGATAACTCAAATGCTGTCTAAACTTCTAATAACTCATACTCAAATATTTCTTAAGCTCATAAATTTATTCACGGGACTGTAAAAATTCCTTGGTTTATTAATAATTTGATTTATATATATTTTTTACATTTTTTTATAAGACCACTGAACAATGTGTCATATGTATAGTTTTTACCATTGGTTACATGGTTGTTGTTTGTCTAGTTTTTATTGTCCCTGTGATGTACAAAGAACTGCTAAATAAAGCTTTTAATCTAAATGCAAACTTCTCAGTTAAAATCTGGCAATGGATGTGTTTAGTGCTTTTGAAGTGATATTAATTCAAGCTAAAATTATATAATACCACATATATCCAGTACATAACAGTTGCTTGGAAAACACACAGAAAGATTAACACATGAGCTCTAGATGGGCAGTTATGAAATTTCAATATTATTATTATTGCAGATAGTGTTTAATACATTTGATTTTAAGTGAAATGCTGTTACAGTTACATTTCATTTTGGAACAAATCAATGCCATAAATGTATTCCCACAGAATAATAGTTTATTAAGAATATGACAATAAAATGCCACTGCATTGGACATTTCAGTGCAGTGTGAATTGCAAACACAGGTAAAACATTTATTCAATTTAGCAACTTACCACCAAACTGCAGTAAAAACATGCTTTAATAAAACTTGTGTTTGGTTTAGATCACTTATTAGTTCTTTATATGGTTTCAAAGCGACAACATAAACAAAATAACTTGCTACTGTTGCAGAGAGAAGCAGCCACTGGCTGTGGCTGAAACGGATGGCTGCCAAATGACCTTGGTATCTTGTTTTGTGTTGTATGTTATGCTATACAGAACCGGGGGCACTGAGCATGCATTTACGGTGCCAGTGGGGCTAGAACAGCCTTAGCCAACGGTTGGGCGCGTATGGTTGTGTTGGTGCTGTTATGCCATACGAAACCGAGCGCACTGAGCATGCATTAAACGGTGCCAGTGGGGCTAGGACAGCCTTAGCCATAGGGTTGGCTCGTATGGTTGCATTGAAGTGTGTTGCCACTGAACTACCAGCAAAGCAAATGTTGTTGAAGCTGCAGCCACTAATCACAGGTCCAGCAGAGCGTATTCAAGAACTATCCAAAATCGCTTAAAGAAGCAGCCACTGGCTTTGGCTGAAGCGGATGGACACAGTATGCACTGACAATGATCATGCAACAATGCAACACAAACCCAGGTCTGATCAACCTGGGCTGGGCCTCCTTTGGCTGAGGGTGTCTTGTGGTAAAGGGCCGAAACACCCAATGAGGCTGAGGTGCACAACTGATGACGTGTTGCATTGTTGGAAAACCTACAAAGACATTATCAGCTGGTGTCACCTTGCCTTATTCATGTTCTTGACTGCTCCTCTGTCACGCTTAAAGCGTGGGAAATGTCTTACTGAACAATTAAACTGTGCTGCAACCAGGAAAAAATGTGCCGATGTGCTGAATGTGCACCTGGAGGGAAGAGGAAAATATCAGAATATCATTCAGATACACAAAGATGAATTTATTGATTATTGAAGGACAGCCTGGGAATTGGTAGAATTGGTAGAAAAGTGGAAGAATGGGAAGTCGGCTCCCGAGTCAACGGGGGCTGACTCTTTGAAGGAGGTGTCATTGAACATTAAAACAAACAGTGGGAGGGTGCAGGAGCTCAAACTAGGGGAGGTGGTTGCATCGCTCGCCAGGACTTCCCAGACTACCAACGAGCAGTGGCTTTTACCGGGCAAGTGGAGACCTGATGTGCTTGACCAGCGCAATAAAGACATAATCCTTTGTTGAGACGACGTAACATCACTTTTGCCGAAAGACACAGGCTTCCCAGCTGCATGAGCTCTGACTTGTCCGAGGGACCCAGTGTTTTGAGAGGGGAAACCCAGGATCTCAAGGGAGCTTTGACCTGCTGATGCAAGTCCATTCTGGCTTCCAACCGGATGGCTATATCAATATGATCATCTAATTTGTCAGGGGGGGCCACGAGCGTAGATCTCATCTTTGATGTTGCTGGTCAGGCCCTCTATAAAGTCTGCTACAACGCTTGCCCTGACAGAGATCCGCTAGGAGTTGTGAAGCCTCTTTGCCATAAACACAGCGAATACCTTGATCATTTCTGCCTTCAACGCTCGGAAGTCAATCCCACAGGGCCGCTCCCTAGTCGCGATCTCGTCCTGTCAAAAGGGAAATTACCTAAGCCACTTTAGCCTTTTCAGAAGCATAAGTGTGAGGCTGGAGGGAAAGTATGACTTTGCACTCAATAATGAACGCCTGGCACAAGGTGGGCTCACCATCGTAGGGTGGAGGATTGTTGACCCGGGGTTCGTGAGGGTGTTCATAAGAGGCCGGGCAGGAGAGACTCAGCTTCAGACAGATGAATATGTTCCAGCTGGGATGTCAACTCGAAGACTTGAGCAGACAGTGTCTCCACAGTCTGCTGGGTGGCTGCCAGCCCCTCCATATGACTACCCAACAAAGCTCCTTGCAGCTCCACTGCTGAGCGAGGAGATGAACCATCCGTTAGGTCCATGCTGGCTAGTGTGTGATGTCAGGCACTAAAGAGAGAGGGACCCAAAAGCAGACGGATGCTTGAAAGTTTGTTGAACAGAAAAATCAAAGAGAATAAACCAGAACACTTACAGCCGAGGCAAGGCTCAGACGATACACAGGGCGTGACAGAGGTCAGGCAGGCAGAAGTAATCTGAGGTGCCGACGTTATCCTAGGGGCTCGAGTACCGGACAGGTAGAAGCCAAACCAGCTAGGTGATTCACTGGACACCAAACACAGGTAAACAACAAGCTCAACTAGAGGTTAGCAACAAAGACAAGACAACCGACAAGACTTGGCAAAAGTAATCTGAGAGCAAGGTGAGACACAAAGTAGCAAAACACATAGGGACAAAACGAGTGAGAGCGAGTGAGAGCAGCTTTGCAAGAATGCACGTGAAAGTGAAAGTTAACCCAAAACAAAAAGAAAAAGAGAGAATGAGCGAAGATCAGACCCAAGTCCTGACAGTATGTGTATATATTATTGCTTAATCTGCATAGAGTTTCACTGCTTAGTACAGCAACATTTACACTTCTCAAGAATATTTACATTTCAAATTCGATTCATTTTCGTTACAACAGTTTCAGTAAAGAGGTAGTGAAAAGACATCACAATGAAATGAGAAATGAGAGGCGAAGATTACGTGATCATTTCCTAATTATACATCACAATACCATTTAGTCATTAAATTTCATTTTTATAATCTTTTAATCATTATTATACTTAATGAAAATAATCTTCAAAGTTAATAGCAGATTAGATTAAATTCTTTTGAATAAAATTAGTGACGTTTCGTCTGTCCTAATTAATTCTAATAGCCTTACATCTAACCCCTCACAATTCAACCATAACAATGAGCATCATGAGTGGAAGCTTTTCCTCACTAACTTTAAGAGAAAGCATTTCCGAGAAATTACGATCAAAAACAGAAGCTAGATTGAAACTAAAACTGAGAAATACATCAGAAAGGGGGAAACCCCTGATCTAGAGTATATAAATGAGCCTTTAAACTCCTTCATTCATAATCTCACTGATCCACATACCAGAAGAAAGAAAAGAACCATCAAAAGCAAAAAGACAATGAGGACTGTTGCAGCTTTTATTCTTCTTGCCTGTCTCATTGTTTTAGGAGTGAACGGTGAGTTTGATCTTTAAAATACCAAGATTATCAAAATATCATTTATACCGTATTAGCAGATTTTTTTTAAGATTTATCAACTGGTACGAAATATCCAGTTGTGACTTACAGTCATGTATGATATGTCTTCTGCAGGGCAGGACAGATCCAGGGGCAGGTGTATTTGTGCTGATAAAGGAGTGAACATGGTTTTAAGAAAGAACATTGAGAAGGTTGAAATCATACCTCCAAGTGCATCTTGTGAAAGACAAGAGATTATGTAAGCAAAAAAGAAATGTTTTACATAACATTTTCTACATTCATGTTTTTGTTATTATTGAATAAATATGAGTAACAAATTTAACAAATTTCTTCTTTTGTTGCATAGTGTCACTCTGAAGAACGGCGCAGGACGGAAATGCTTGAATACAGAGTCGAAATTCACAAAAAATATCATCCTGAGGGCTTTTGAAAAACAGTAAGAACACATCTGCTTTATAGTTACTTATGCTTAACATAAACAAATAAATGCTGATTAAATGCGGGGACAATATTTAATGAAATGTTTTTTCCTAACAGGGGCCAACGGTAGGAGACTATCAGCATAAACTGCTCCAGATAACTCAAATGCTGTCTAAACTTCCACTAAAATATATATTAGATTATTAATTTATTTATCTCACCAAAACCACTGTATAAAATAAGATGTGGTTTGTTAATAATTTGATTTGACTATTTGGTCTTTTTTTAAAAGACCACTAAACAATGTGTCATATGTACAGTTTTTTTTCACCATTTGTTACATGATTGTAGTTTGTATAGTTTTTATTGTCCCTGTAAAGAACTGCTAAATAAAGCTTTTTATCTAAATGCAAATGTTTTTAGTTGAGATTTGTGTATGAATGTGTTTAGTGACTGTGAAGTGAGTTAAATTCATTAAAGCAAAAATCATTTATTAATAGCTAGATGGACAATTATGAGATTTTATATTATTATAAATAGTGTTTTACTAATACATTCAATTTAAAATGAATTGATGGGACAAAATTTGATTCATTTTCTAAGTACATTTCATCTTGGAGTATATCAGTACAAAAAAAAATCCCACAGATTATATGAGATTATTAAGAATATGACACTAAACTGCCACTGCATTGGACATTTTACCTTAGTGTGAATTATAAACACAGACAAACCATTTATTCACTCATCCAACAACTTACCACCAAACTGCAGACAAAACAAGTTTTAAAGTCTTAACGTGGGAACATCAACTTTGACATTTGCTTGTCCTCTGCAAATTCTGTACAATAATGGAAAAAGTGGGACAAATAATGAAACAAATGGGACTTTATTTTGATTCTTTCAGTAAAGGGCAAGAGGAGGAGCTCAGTTATTCCTGATTTTATTTTTTATAACTGTTCTAAAAAAAAATTTAGTTATTCATCAGGCAGGTTATAAGTCTGTAGAGTTTGTTTGTGGTTTTTAACATTATTAATAAAGGGATTTTTTTGTGTATGTCAGCATTTTCAGATTACTACTAAAAATAATAAGTACAACAACTCAATATGAAAATGTAAAATTTAGGAAAAGTAAGAGCTTCTAATATTCCTGAAAGGATCAAGTTCTGTGTACTATAGGTTGTACCCATTGCTCTTACTGAAAATGGTACAAGTTTTGATTATTATAATATTCTATTCACTTCACACACAAAAAAGTCCTTTTAATAAATGTTTTCTGTATGATTGAAACAGACGAAACTCTATATGATCACATCTTGTAAAGTTTGCTGCATAGCTATGTATGTGTACACACATAGCGAGGGCAGTAAAATAAAAAGACAATGCCTTTTCCAAGAATAAGCAAAAATCAACAGTGACTGCCTAAACAAATTTAAGCAGACATTTTCATTACAAAAATAAATGATTATATTTTTATATAGATTAGGGGTGTCGTATATCGGTAGTTACAATAATCGTGACATTATTAACTGTTTTTATTGATATTGAATAATTAATATTAATGAAAGATAACGTATTATTAAATACTACACAGACAATAATATCATAAATAATTTAGGGCCTTTATCTGAATGACACTCCAATATATGTCCCACAAAATGAACAAAATTAAAGATGAATTACATAAATAAATAATACATGTATAATTTATTCATCTTAAAAAGATGCTGCATGAATATCGCCATTGTTTGTTTGGTGTTTTTGCCACAATAATTGAATTGTGTTTGAAAATCTGACAGCTCTAATATTAGTTTGTGAAAATACCAGTGTAACAATTCCTTCCTCATTCTTTGAAAGGTCATCCCTAACTGCAAAGTTAAAAAGAAAGTGATTATGAGAAACAAGGCCAATTCAGCTGCTGGACTAGTGAAACTAAAACAAAAAAAACAAGCAGGTAAAATCCCTTATTAAGAGTATAAAAATACAGCAGCTACACCCAACGATGCAACACTTCATTAAACAGGCATTCGGCAGGATAAAACCGAAGATCAAGAGCAATACTCTTACACAATGAAGACTGCTACTGCTTTTATTGTTGTAGCCTGTCTCTGCCTTGCATTAGAAGTGAAAGGTGAGTTTGATTTTTGCAGTCTGATTTTTGTAATCTGAAACAACCTTTGCATAACAGTGCTCTGTGTTGTTATTGGCAAATGGCTTTAATATAGGCTACTGTGTTCCTTTTCCAGGTCAGGCTGGAGCACCAAAGGGCAGGTGTTTTTGTGCTGGCAAAGGTGTAAACATGGTTTCTCCCAGAAAGATCGAGAAAGTTGAAATAATACCACCAAGTCCTTCTTGTGAAAAACAGGAGATCGTGTAAGCATAAACTAGGTTTTAACATTACTATATCTATAACATAACATATTGTCCATAATTGTTTAATTGAATAATTTGTGGTGGTTTTGTGCAGTGTTACTGTAAAGAATGGTTTGGAACAGAAATGCCTAAATCCAGAATCTAAATTCAATCAGAATTATATCAGGAAATTGCTTGAAAAAAGGTTAGTATGACATATGCTTTTCTCTGTTCAAAATGTTATGAACAGAGTTGAACTAACTGTACATTTTTCATTAACCCTTATTAAATATTGGTAAAGGAGGTTGTAATTGTTTTGATTGGAGGGGATTTTAAAAGACTTCAGAATTGATTATTTCCCACCAATTCTTAAGATTTTTTTAGGATCCAGTGAAAGTCTACAATATGAACCTGGACATTTTTATGAAGAACACCATGATAACAGCACCATGTAATCTGCAATCAACCATCCTTCCATCTTCTAACAGACAAGAGTTTCACCTGAAAAACTTATCATTTCATAACAGCTTTACAGTGCAGAGCCAATGATGATGCATAATTCTGTTATAGCTATAAATTAATTACTAATAAAAGTATCAGTTATTGTATTTGAACATTTCAAGTAAAATGTCTGATCACAAAGTGTAATATGTACAATCTTATTAAATAAACGTTTTGCACTATTTTGTAGACCATTTATCATAACTAATCAACTAAACAATTAAACAAGCATTATAAAATGTTTTCAAATATCATATTTTTTTGTATAAATGTTTGTATCCATTTTGAAAATAAGGCAATTGTTAAATCTACAACCGATGGCAAAACAGACCTAAAAACAAAGCAACCAATATCAACCAATAAGTTGTTGTTGTCTTAATAGGCTTTTAATGTAAACAAAAAATATTAGGAACAGTTTTTGGAGCATCTCTTTATTATGTCTTATTCAAAAGCCAGAAAGATTACTGTAACTGTTATCTCTGATCTACTGGCCATGAGCATGGTATGTACAGTGTCCTGTTTTAAATTTGGGAACATCTGACATTAGATGGTGTTATTAGACTCATTGGGCTGCACCTGTGCCCTCTACAGGTCAGTATAAGTACACACTTGCAACACTGCATATGGCAAGCCCTTTTAGCTTTTAATCATTTAATTTTACTAGTAGCTATGTTAAGGCTACTATAAATAAATTTTATTAACATACGGGTAAACAGAAATGAATATAAAGAATAAAAAAAAATGGCTTTGTATGCTAGCTTATATAGCTAATCGGTTAGCACAAACAGAGAAAGTGTGCTATCATGGAAATTAATTCATTTTATTGCAATATAAAAATACCTTATGGTAAACCGAAAATCACTGCGTTTTTACTGCAAATTGATTAGATGTATCAAAACAGCCGTTGCAAGGGGAGGAGTTCACGGATGCTCTGCCCAAGCCGTCTAACTTATGTCATTTGAGATGGATTGTCACTAGAGGGCAGAAGTACATTATCAGATTTTAACTGAAGATTATGAGGGCACATGAATTTTAAAAAGAGAATGACCCACACCGATAAGCTATTTACAATAAACGCAGCAATATTTCATGAAAAAATAGGAATTGTCCTTTTTCATTTCACAGGGACTTTTTTCAGATCAATATGAAAGTAACATTGGTTTTGCTGTTTCGCAGATCTCAGATATGCTGTTGTAAAAATTAGCTGCGGTAACAGGACAGGTTTGAGTGTCATTGTTAATCTGGAGCTAACATGCTGCTTTTAACCTATTTTTTATGTTGACAAATCACTTTTTATTTATGTGATGCATTAAATACATGTATATTTTCACAGTTAAAGATGCTTAATTTGGCTCATTGTTGATTTTTCGTTGTGTAGCTATATTAGACTTCTGTAAACCCTGTACAGATTAATTTAAGCGTTTGACACGGAGCAAGAATGGTTTGAATATTCATGATTATCTTAGTCTCAGCCTCAGACTTCACACCCACGGACTGTTGGCTGAACATCTGATTCACTTTGGCATACTTTTCTGGAAACACTTCAGCACATCCGAAGTCATCCTCTGATTGGTTTAATTCTAATGTCGCGTTCTTTACCGATCCGTCTGGAAACAACACGAAGCCCTTTGAACGAAGCTGTCAGGGTTTACAAGGACAGAACCCAAGCGCAGGCAGCGATGAGGTGGAACAAAAAAGACTTTTATTTATACAGAAAACAAATTAAAGGCCCACGATGGGGAAACAAGACGATAAACTAGAACCAAAAAACACTTAGACAAAACTGTGAAAACAAAACAACCCACAAGGGGGCAAAAACAGATAATCTAAAACGAATTAAACAACAACAGGCAAGACGAGGCAAAAACAGTCCGGGAGCACAAGACACACGAGACTGAAACACGAACAGGAACATACAATGCAACGACACGAGATAGCGAACACAAGTGCTTTAAATAGGGGAACAAACAAGGGATAATTACACAGGGTACAGGTGTGAATAATCAGAAACATTAACAGGGAAAAATACCGGAGAACAAGGGGGCGGGGCTTAGACGCGCGACATGAAAACACGCGGCAAAAGGCGGAAGCGCCCGAGCCGCGTGTCTCCCCACAGAACGTAAACACAAAGACAAGATACTGACGCAATCCTGCCCACTAGATCATGAAAACTAGACGTAAACAAGGAGGGCAGGATTGCGGAAGTATCCGGGGGGCGTGGTCATGACGCAAGACCGGAGAGCGCGTGACACGGGCACACCACGCCCAGGCCACGCGCTTCCACGAGAACAAACACAGAGACATGGCACTGTCATGGCCCTGCCCACAAGGCTCCAGGAATTTACTAGACATGAAGGGCAGAACCATGACAGAAGCTGTCGTGTTTACATCAATTGCAATAAGAATTTATCACGGTGGACTAAACGTTAAATTCTTATTCTCATAAACTCATAAATATTGTTGTTGATGTTAACTTTTCACACATTCTTGAATGTATACCAGTCTGTTACTGTGGGGACATTTCCACGCCTCTAAACATAACGCGGCACAAATCAAAACGTGATTGGTTGCTTTACCTGTCAGTCATATGGCCTCTTGGGCTTTTGCCAATGTAAGTGGTCAAAGTTTCCAGACCTTCAGTATGAACCCACATGAAACTATGATCATCTTAACTTTCACTTTCTATAACTGTGAATGCGCAGCTAAGGAAAAGAACAAAAAAATTGTAGAAAGGGGGCTCTTGGAGGTAACTGGCCCTGGGGCCTTTTGAAGTCATAATCTGTCCCTGCACAATATTAAGAACAGCAGTCCGGATATGAACTTCAGTTAGCACATGCAAGGTTGTGTTTTACCTTTTTCTTTTTATACTTCAATCCAAACATTTGAAAAATCATTCTTCAACAAACTTGGGAAATCCTTTTTCTCATTCCTAAATATTATATAGCATTCAAAGAGATGGACATCTTTCCATTTCCCATGCAAATGTACAGAAATGTTTGATTAAAATATTTAGGATTCAAGGGAGAGATGTGTTTGGATTTACAAAACTCATTCTGTAAACAAGCATGAAAAAATGAAATGAAAATATTAAGTAATTTCTATAGAGATTATAGCCTACACATAATCAGAATCCAAGCACATCAATGTAAAAGTGAAATATTTCACAAAAAGCTGTTTAAAATCATAATTTAAAAAACCACATCCTAATACAACTCATAACATAGATGTTGCATTTGGTAGTTACACTGTATAACACTTTATTGTCTTATATCTTAAATTTAATAGTGTTTTCTGTTTGCATGGGGTGAAATTGTAGGCGTTCAGGTTATCACATGTAGGCTACATGTAGGCTATATTATAACATGGTTTAAGCAGCTATTCAAATTTTTCATGCTAAGATAAATAGCATAATATGTTTAATATGTAAACATAATACATATATTTGAACTAATGTTACACTGCCACCCAGTGTTTGAATCGATTTGCTGCCCTTTTCTCTTATTTCTTAAAATAATTAGATTTAAACGAATGATGTGTTCATAGATGATTATTTCTCTAAAACGATCCTTTTGGATGTATCAAATTCAAACACGCTTAATGAAAATACTATTTATTAACATACAACAAACATGAAAACACGTACGAACGGTAAATTCAGTGTAAATATTTAACATAAAATTTTTTTTTCACAAACAGCTAGGATGCGACTTTTTGGCTGATAAAATGAAGCAATGCAAAATTGAATTTATTGTTTTTTTTTTATATGTTTGGTGCAGCAACAGATAACAACAACAACATAAATTGGAATAAAACAGGTTTAACTAAATTTAAGTGACGCGTTACATTATGACGCCATCGAGTTCCAAACAGGCTTACAGTTTGGCGGTTGTAGAGGTTTTTTTGTAAGAGTTCAAAGCGGTCAGTGCGTTTTTCACAGCTTTTACTTTGCGAGATTCAGACTTATTTATAGTCATGAATTCCGTTGTCGTGTGTAAACACTCTGTGTTTTACGCTGGCAGTCACCCAGCCGGTGTAATGAAAGCTAGCTGGGCTTTATCTATGGATAGTAGTGAGTCTACCGGACTCAAACTCCCGGTTATGACCAGCGACGAGTCCGGTACATCACCTCAGGAAATTTGTAAGTTAATATATTTTTTATTTCAGAGTGATACTGTCAATGCTCTTAAATCTTTAAGAAATTATGGTATTTATTTTGTTTACGCATCGCTGCAAGGTTCATTGACGTTAACAGCGGCCATGCAGTCCGACACGAAGTTATTCGTAACTAAAAAAAAACACTGACTAAACAATATATGCTTTTAATTCAACTGACGTGTGCTGATGTGGGTAAACTAAAACAAACGTGAAGGATTAAAATAGACAATGATAAGCGTTTTTGGCAAAAAAAATATTGTGTCACTTTTGGCTGCAGCCTTTAGGAAGCTCATGTGAACCAAATGTGCATAAAGATAGTTTAAAAAAAAACATGTAAATATCTGTATACTTAGCATATGCACATTTCTGGATTACATGGACAAACGTGCATTATTGTGCATCAAATCAGATTTGCTGGTTTGTATAGTTTTGTAATAGTTTTACTGTTATTGACGTGTTTACCACACCTGTCACTGAATCTCAGATGGACAAATATGATCCTTCACTCTATTCTGACCTTTTTATTTACAGACGAGGTAACAGTAACAGAAGCTGAAGACCCTTCTGCAGAACTAGCCCGTGCGCATCAGGTGAGGTTCTGTCAGCTTTAGATATGAGTCTAGAGTGTTTGTATTACTACATGAGTAAAAAGAAAACTCTTAAAAGTGCAATCGTCTTAATACATGTGTGAATTTATTGATGTTTTGAATTGATGATAATGTGATCTCTAGGAGGCTGTGACGGGTAATGATCTCCAGAATAGAGTGAAGGCTTTGGTTCACCATTTAATTCGACTTTCTGGACCCACCTTGTCTAAATGGTGCAGGTAGAAACTTCCAAGTCATCAATTGTTTCATTGCAGTAACATTTTACTCTTTAATCTTCTAGTGAGTAAGACACGCTGATCAGATACGTACATAGTTGTTAGAGAGCTGAGTTGGTTTAAAAAGATGTTGTTCCTCCCTTACAGAGACGAGGTGGAGAGAAAGCTCATCAAGCTTGCCGAATCTTCAGAGGAGGCACGTAGAGAAGTGAGGGTGACGATGATGAAAGAGATGGTCCGGATGCACAACAGTAAACATTGGCAGCAGAAGTTGATACATGTCTACAGGTTCATCGAGAGGTATGGGAATCATAACAAATTATGATGTCTTTAATTCATCAGTTCACGTCTAATAAGCAGGAAATAGAGTTCTTGGATTGGTTTTTTAAAGCTGGTGGCTGGTAAGGATTTTCACGGCTGCTGCAGCACCTGTCAGTAATGTTTGTCATTTGGCACACTGCTGATAACAGTAGTGGATCAGTACATTAGAAGTCATATAACTGAAATGTTTATAATAAGGCAACACGTAAAGAAAACAATGCTATTTCTAGTCAGTTTGGGCAAATGTATTCTCAAAATAAATGTTGATTGCAGTAGGTTAGTTTTAACATAGTATTACATAGTATAGTATTAGGTTTAGTTGTGGTCGTTGGTACAGTAAAATATCTATTTTTTGATAGACAGCAATTCCTTGATGCTTAAATGTTTGCAGAATCGGCATTTACAGTATTTTACATGTGTTTCTAGGTTTCCCTCCATATTTTTTGTTTTACATCCTTTCCATCCTTTATGGAAGGATCTCGACCCAGAGAACCCTCCAGTATGCGTTCCTCAGCAGTGTGTTCCTATGGTGGAGCAACCAGTCATGGCCCAGGAACCAGCTCAACCCTCATGTCCTTTAGCAGAACCAGCCCTTACGCATCAGGTGAGGTTCTGTCAGCTTGTGTCAGCTTTAGATACAAGTCTAGAGTGTTCGTATTATTACATAAGTAAAAAGAAAACGGTCTTAAAAGTGCAGTTGTCTTAATACAAGTGTGAATTTATTGATGATAATGTGATCTCTAGGAGGCTGTGACGGGGAATGATCTCAAGAAAGAGGCAAAGTCTTTGGTTCGCAAATTAATTCATGTGACCGGTCGCGCCATGTATAAAGGGCTCAGGCAAGAACTTCCAAGTCTTCAATTGTTTCATTGTGTGACATTTTAATCTTTAATCTTTTAGTAAGATATACACCACCAGATATACACCACCAGTCAAAAGTTTGGAAACACTTGACAAAAATGTTTCTCATGATCTTAAAAATCTTTTAATATGAAGGTGTATGTTTTGATGTTTGAAATTACTTGTGTAGACCAAAATATAATTGTGCCAACATATTAATTTATTTCATTAGGAAACTAAATTTTTATTAAATAAAATATATTTTTGATATGGATTACTTGAATCAAATAATAAATTAAAAGCAGCCAATAAGAGTGCAGCATAGATGGACATTTCTTCAATAATGTTTAAAAAGCTTCCCAGGTTGAGATCTCAAGAAGCTGAATGATAAAATGTTAAAAGTATGATTCTGCAAATTCTAGCCAAAGGATGATTACTTTGAAGATGCTAAAATAGAACATAGAGTTCATGTATTTTGAATGCTTTTAGTCACAACGTAATTCCTACCGTTACAACTGTATTATTCAATGGTTTTAATGGGTTTACTATTATTCTAAAATGTGGGATATAAAATAAAGAAAGAAAGAGTAAGTGTTCCCAAACTTTTGACTGGTAGTGTACAATGATGCTGTGTTCTCCTATACAGAGAGGAGACGGAGATGAATATCGTCGAGCTTGCTGACTTGTCAATGGAGGCATGCATAGAAGTGAGACAGAGGATGATAAAAGAGATGATCCAGATGCACAAAAGCAAACGTTGGAGGCAGAAGTTAATAGACATCTGCAAGTACACAGAGAGGTATGAGAAACATAACAAATTATGATGTCTTTAATTCATCAGTTCACGTCTAATAAGCAGGAAATAGAGTTCTTGGATTGGTTTTTTAAAGCTGGTGGCTGGTAAGGATTTTCACGGCTGCTGCAGCACCTGTCAGTAATGTTTGTCATTTGGCACACTGCTGATAACAGTAGTGGATCAGTACATTAGAAGTCATATAACTGAAATGTTTATAATAAGGCAACACGTAAAGAAAACAATGCTATTTTTAGTCAGTTTGGGCAAATGTATTCTCAAAATAAATGTTGATTGCAGTAGGTTAGTTTTAACATAGTATTACATAGTATAGTATTAGGTTTAGCTGTGGTCGTTGGTACAGTAAAATATCCTTTGTTGATAGACAGCAATTCCTTGATGCTTAAATGTTTGCAGAATCGGCATTTACAGTATTTTACATGTGTTTCTAGGTTTCCCTCCATATTTTTTGTTTTACATCCTTTCCATCCTTTGTGGAAGGATCTCGACCCAGAGAACCCTCCAGTATGCGTTCCTCAGCAGTGTGTTCCTATGGTGGAGCAACCGGCCGTGGCCCAGGAACCAGCTCAACCCTCATGTCCTTTAGCAGAACCAGCCCGTTCGCATCAGGTGAGGTTCTGTCAGCTTGTGATACAAGTCTAGAGTGTTCGTATTATTACATAAGTAAAAAGAAAACGGTCTTAAAAGTGCAATCGTCTTAATACATGAGAGAATTTATTGATGATAATGTGATCTCTAGGAGGCTGTGATGGGGAATGATCTCAAGAAAGAGGCAAAGGCTTTGTTTCGCAAATTAATTCGTGTGACCGGTCGCGCCATGTATAAAGGGCTCAGGCAAGAACTTCCAAGTCTTCAATTGTTTCATTGTAGTGACATTTTAATCTTTAATCTTTTAGTAAGACACACTGATCAGATATTTAAACAATGATGTTGTGTTCTCCCTTACAGAGAGGAGACGGAGACGGAGAAAAAGATCATCGAGCTTGCTGACTTGTCAATGGAGGCATGTATAGAAGTGAGACAGAGGATGATAAAAGAGATGATCCAGATGCACAAGAGCAAACGTTGGTGGCAAAATTTAATAGACATCTACAAGTTCACAGAGAGGTATGAGAAACATAACACAGTATTATGTCTTTAATTCATCAGTTCATATTTAATAAGCAGGAACTAGAGTTCTTGGATTGGTTATTTAAAGCCGGTGGCTGGTAAGGATTTTCACGGCTGCTGCAGCACCTGTCAGTAATGTTGGTCATAACAGTAGTGGATCAGTACACTAATTTGTATGTACAATCGAAATGTTCACATTAAGGCAACAAAGATAACAATGCTATTTATAGTCAGTTTGGGCAAATATATTCTATTAGGTTTAGCTGTGGTCGTTGTAATAGTAAAATATATTTTATAGACAGCAATATTATGAAACATCAGACCTGAACCAGCCCGTGAAAATCAGGTTAGGTTCTGTCAGCTTTAAGTATTCTTTCTACGGAGTTTAGAGTGTTTGTATCATCACGGAAGTAAAAAAGAAAACATTTCGATACCAGCCTGAATGTGCAACAATCTTAATATATCTATTATAGATGATAATGTGTTCTCTAGGAGGCTGTGAACTTCCAAATCTTCAACTGTTTCATTGCAGTAACATTTTACTCTAAGCTTACAGTAAGACATACTGATCAGATATTGTTAGAGAGCCGAGTTGGTTTACAAAGATTGGTTTTACATGTGTTTCTAGGTTCAGTGTTCCCTCCTCACACAGATGTCTGGACCTGAACTCCCACATCTACGGATGTGGCAACTAGATATGCGGGTCACATTCTCTGCTGCAGAAAACAAAACCAATAGGGGGCAACAAAACCAATAGTCTTGTTTAATTCTCTGTCTTGATACTGAAGTCAATATGCTTGGACAGATCAGTAGCGTATTTACAGCAAGCAACAGAGCCATTTTACATGTGCAAAAAAAGTCGACAAAATAAGAAAATGTGACTAAAGTATGAAAATAATCATAATAATATGGCATTTAAGTTATCGCCTGAGACAAATAAATCATTCAGTTATTATATATTTATTTATAGTTTATTAATATTTATGTTACAGGAGTAAGACAAAAGCAAAAAACCTTCGCCTAATAGTTATATTTATAATATTGTTTGTTCTTTCGCCCCTTAAAGGTCTGATATATTGTAGGCCTAATGTTTAAACAGTATAGTCTTAAATATAGGCTACAATGTGTTTGCTTATGGATTAAACTGGGCAGCCAACAAGCTGTTGGCTATTTCAAATAAAATGACGTTTTTTTGCATTTAACATTAAGCGTTTTGGATAGTGTCTATATAATATCCACACACTTAGTAATGCTGGATAATATTTTTTCCTGTCATTTGGTAAGGCTGTATAAGACAGGATTGAATATGACTCAATTACATTTATTTATTTAGCTTAGGCTTTTATCCAAAGCGACTAGACGACATATGTCACTCTTCTCCACTCCTCAAAGACAGCTCATTCATCTCTTTGAGCATTAGAATAAATAAAAAACATTTATACAAATTAATTTGTCCTTGATGAAAACCACCTATTCCTGGGGCGATTTAAAACGTATGTGTCTGGTAGCAAAAGCGGACTGTTCATTTGTGTTTCAACTCTCAAAATAACTCAACATTAAGTGCATTTAAAAAATGTTTACCTATTGTAAAATGCATGAATGGTGTTTGCTACGTTATTGGAAATTGGTCTATTTTAGGTTGTGTCAAGTACTTACCCAGGACATGCTTCACCCATGAGGGAGGTTTTTGTTTTGTTTGATATGTTTGATAAGTCCATCTCTTCTCACCGCAGGGTGTGAAGTGGAAGATTTAAAACGGTTTTGCTGCATCTCTCTGAGAGGGTCTTTACACAAGACCGTTTTCAACTAAAAACGTTTTATAAAATATAAAACAGGGTAATATAAAATATAAAACAGGCAGGAAACAACAACACTGGACAAGACATCCAGCTTCGGGCAAGCAGGCAGTTCAGGGTAGACAGGTAGCTCCAGGCAAACAGGCCGTTCAGGGCAGACCGGTAGGTCCAGGCAAACAGGCAGTTCAGGGCAGACATGTAGCTCCGGGAAACAGATAAATCAGGGCAGAGAGGTGGCTCCGGGCAAACAGGCAGTTCAGGGCAGACAGCCAATTCCGGGGAAACAGATAATTCAGGGCAGAGAGGTGGCTCCGGGCAAACAGGCAGTTCAGGTCCGGAGGCTTGGGAGGCCACTCGGGAGGCGGCTCGGGGTCCGGAGGCTTGGGAGGCTCGTAAGCCAGAGGAGGCCACTCGGGAGGCGGCTCAAGGTCCGCAGGCTTGGGAGGCTCCTCAGGCTGGCTTGGAAGCGGGCTCCGGCGGCATCCACTCTGGAACCTGGTTATGGGCACAAACTCCGAAACGGAATCTAGGGACACCAGCTCTGGAACAGAGACTTGGGGAACAGACTCAGAAACAGAATCTAGAAGCATCCACTCTGGAACAGAGACTAGGGGGTTGCACAGGGGATTGAACTCCTGGAGGACTCAGGCTCGTGTGAGCGGCGTGGCGCAGGCTCGGGTGGCTCAGCTTACTCAGAGGCATGGAGCTTGGGTGAGCGAAGACGACCCCCCCACATCTGATCGGTGTTGGATGACAATCCCCCGCACCTCTACCAGTCTCCCCAACACGGTAACAAGAGCCCGCAGCTTAGAGGACCCGATTAATAAAGTCCTCCAGCCGGGACTCGACCACGTCGGGGAGCAAAGGGAGGGCGAGTAGATCGTCATCCAACCCGATCTGAAACACTCGGTTTAGGGTGAGATCGTCCCAACTTACCCGCTCACATGTCTGAAAAAACTCCTCCACATAACACTCCAGAGTCCTCCCATCCTGCCAAATCGATAGCAGGGAGAACTCTGGAGGCGAGGTGGTGGTGAAATCCAGCGGTGTGGTCAATGTGGTGGATCCAGTGTTCTGTCACGGTTCAGAGGTTCAGGCAGAAGAGCACACCACAGGACTTCGGCAAGCAAACAGGTTTATTCCACAAAACAGGCAGGAAACAACAACACTGGACAAAGAACTGAACTCAACGAGGAACTTAAATACAGATACAAACTCAGAACAGGTGTGGAATCAAACAAGATGAAACAAGGGACAGGTGCAGAAACAATCATGACGGGTGCAAGGCATTCTGGGAAATAAAGTATTTTTATATTAAAGGTCCAGGAACACAAAAACTAAACAGGGGCAGAACGGGAGTGTTACTATACTGTTTAAATATTAGGCCTACAATATATCACACCCTTAAGGGGCGAAAGAACAAACAATATTATAAATATAACTATTAGGCGAAGGCTTTTCGCTTTTGTCTTACTCCTGTAACATAAATATTAATAAACTATAAATAAATATATAATAACTGAATGATTTATTTGTCTCAGGAGATAACTTAAATGCCATATTATTATGATTATTTTTATACTTTAGTCACATTTTCTTATTTTGTCGACTTTTTTTGCACATGTAAAACGGCTCTGTTGCTTGCTGTAAATACGCTACTGATCTGTCCAAGCATATTGACTTCAGTATCAAGACAGAGAATTAAACAAGACTATTGGTTTTGTTGCCCCCTATTGGTTTTGTTTTCTGCAGCAGAGAATGTGACCAGCATATCTAGTTGCCACATCCGTAGATGTGGGAGTTCAGGTCCAGACATCTGTGTGAGGAGGGACCACTGAACCTAGAAACACATGTAAAACCAATCTTTGTAAACCAACTCGGCTCTCTAACAATTATTTATCTGATCAGCATGTCTTACTGTAAGCTTAGAGTAAAATGTTACTGCAATGAAACAGTTGAAGATTTGGAAGTTCACAGCCTCCTAGCGAACACATTATCATCTATAATAGATATATTAAGATTGTTGCACATTCAGGCTGGTATCGAAATGTTTTCTTTTTTACAAACACTCTAAACTCTGTAGAAAGAATACTTAAAGCTGACAGAACCTCACCTGATTTTCACGGGCTGGTTCAGGTCTGATGTTTCATAATATGGTAGAGGACAGGAAAACAATATGGACCCTCTGGCTCGAGATCCTTCCATAAAGGATGGAAAGGATGTAAAACAAAAAATTAAGTTTCGATTTGAGCCATTGCGTGTAAATTTAGGCTTTGTCTTGCTAATTTGAAATGCACGGGCAGCTGTTCCCACTCATTACGTGATTAGCAACCTATTTAATACAGATAGAGGCGCGGAAGCGTCAGCGGAAGCGTTTAGCCCTCCTCGCGTGAAGACCGATGAGGTAAAGACCTTCCGACTCGTCCTGCGCGACTCAACCGAGCAACGAAACTGGCAATGCACAGTAGTATCTTTTCTAATAATTCTTACTGTACTATTTTTCTCTCCATTCTTTTCGCCTTTTCTATCCTTACTCGCACAGCATGTGTTTCCAATTTATTCCTGTGGTCTCTCGCCCACGACACTCTCTCACGAGAGGAAGGCGGAGCATTCCTGCCAACCTTCGCACTATCTGTACCTCTTCTACTCTTCCATTCTCTCTTTCCATTGGTCTCTAGAATTTTCAATCTGTTGTTAATAAATCTGACTTCCATGCATTTGCATCCCACTCTGCTCTTATTATTGTAGGATTAACTGAAACCCGTATTACTTCTGAGAACACAGCAACCCCTGCTGCTCTCTCTAGTAACTTCTCTTAATCTCACACCCCCCCAGCATGGGAGAGGTGATGGCACCGGTCTTCTCATCTCCAAAGACTGGAAGTTATCCACCTACCCCTCCGTAGTCAACACCAATTCTTTTTAATTCCATGCCGTAACTATTACTTCTCCATTAAAACTCCAAATTGTAGTTATTTATTGCTCCCCAGGTCAACTGGGTAAATTTCTAGAAGAACTAGACATGCTGCTCTCGTCGTTCCCTGAGGACGACTCACCGCTTCTTGTCTTTGGGGATTTCAACATCCACCTGGAGAAGCCTTATGCCTCAAACTTCCACTCTCTGCTAACCTCCTTCAATCTCCAACTTGTCCCCACCACAGGTACACAAGTCAGGTAACCAACTTGATCTCATCTACACATGCAGCTGTGATACAGAGAACACCTTGGTTACACCTCTGCATGTCTCTGATCCCTTTTTCATCACTTTTAATTTAATACTGCATTCCCTCAACTCACCAACTCCTCTGCTAGTCTCATTTAGGCGGAACCTGCGCTACCTTTCTCCTGCCCATCTTTCATCTGTCATAGAAACCTCCCTTCCATCCTTCACACACTTTGCATCACTTGATGTTAATTCTGCCACTGACACACTTCTCACAACACTAACCTTGTGTCTAGACACTATCTGTCCTCTTTCCTCCAGGCCAGCATGTGCTACTCCTCCCAGTCTCTGGTTGTCCGATACTCTCCGGGAACACCGGGCTAAACTTATAGCGACTGAAAGGAAATGGTGCAGAACTAAAGACCTCGCTGACCTCTGTAAGTATCAGGCTTTGCTCTCTATCTTCTCTGCAGACATTCACACTGCTTTATCATTGTTACTGACAATCAGGTGTCTACCTTCCTCACTCAAAACATCAGGCTGGACACCAACCAGTCATTCTTCCATGACAAAATTAACAGCACCTCAGACTCGCACAAGCTTTTCAAAACTCTCCTCTGTCCCCTAGGTCCATCAGCAGTCAATTTTCAGCTCCACCCATCCATGATCTCACACCACACATATGCACAGCAGACCATCTTCTCTCCTCTTTCTCTCCTCTTAAAGAGGATGATGTCTCTAAACTTCTACTCTCTACTCACCCAACCACCTGCCCGTTAGACCCCATCCCCTCACATCTACTACAAGCCATCTCACCCACACTCCTACCATCGCTCACTCATATCATCAACACATCTCTCAATACAGGATTTTTCCACACTGCATTCAAGCAGGCCCGGGTAACCCCGCTGCTTAAGAAACCCACACATGACACTTGCCTACTGGAGTACTATAGACCCATTTCTCTCCTTCCGTTCATAGCAAAAGCACTTGAACAGGTTGTTTTCAATCAGGTGTCTACCTTCCTCACTCAAAACATCAGGCTGGACACCAACCAGTCAGGTTTTAAGAGCGGTCACTCAACCGAAACTGCCTTACTAACAGTTACAGAAGCCCTAAGGAGGGCAAGAGCTGAGTCCAAATCATCTGTTCACATTCTCTTAGACCTTTCTGCAGCCTTCAACACGGTTAACCATCACACTCTTCTGTCCGCCCTCTCTTCACTGGGCGTCACTGGAACTTAACTCTCCTGGTTTAAATCCTATTTCACAGATAGATTCTTCAAGGTAGCTTAGGGAGGTGAAGTGTCCAGATCACACCAACTAGTCACCGGGGTCCCACAAGGATCGGTTCTTGGGCGTCGGCTCTTCTCCATATACACCACATCACTGGGTTCCATCATACAAGCACACGGTTTCTCCTACCATTGTTATGCTGATGACACTCAACTTCACCTCTCGTTTCATCTAGATGATTCCACGGTAGCCACACAAATCTCAGACTACCTGGCTGACATCTCTTTTTGGATAAAAGATCATAATTTACAACTCAACCTGGCCAAGACTGAGCTTCTCGTCCTTCCTGCCACTCCGTCAGAACAGCACCAGCTTACCATCCAGCTTGGTCCATCAAAGATAACCCCATCGACTTCAGTCAGGAATCTTGGGGTAATCATGGATGATCAGCTGACTTTTAAGGATCACGTTACTAAAACAACACGGTCATGGTTTGCATTGTACAACATTAGTAAGATCAGACCGTTTTTAACAGAACATGCTACACAGCTTCTTGTCCAGGCTCTTGTCATTTCTAGACTGGATTAGAAATGCTCTTCTGGCCGGTCTCCCAGCCTGTGCTTTCAAACCTCTGCAAGTGATCCAGAATGCGGCTGCATGCTTGGTCTTCAATGAGCCCAAGAGAGCACATGTCACACTTCTGCTCATCTCTCTGCACTGGCTCCCAGTAGCGGCACGCATTAAGTTCAAGGCACTGGTGCTTGCTTACAGAACAGCCACTAACACAGCACCCATCTACCTCAACTCTCTCTTACAGACCTACATCCCCTCCAGAAGTCTGCGGTCTGAAAACGATCGGCGCCTCGTTGTTCCTTAACAGAGAGGCATGAGATCCATCTTAAGGACATTTTCTTTTACCGTTTCCTGCTGGTGGAACAATCTTCCTGTTTCCATCAGGACGGCTGGATGAATTTCACAATTTAAAAAACAGCTGAAGACCCACCTCTTTCATGAGCACTTAACTGTCTCATAATAAAAAAATATTTATTTTAAAAAAAACTTTCTACCTCTCTTTTCCTTTTCTAATGTTCTCTATATACTTGCTTATACTATCTTGACGTTGTATCTGAAACTTTGTGTTACTAACACTTCTCGTGAATATTGCTTACTTAGACGAATCGCTTGCTGTTTTTTTCAATTGTAAGTAGCTTTGGATAAAAGCGTCTGCCAAATGAATAAATGTAAATGTATATATTTTACTGTTACAATGACCACAGCTAAACCTAATAGAATACATTTGCCCAAACTGACTATAAATAGCATTGTTATCTTTGTTGCCTTAATGTGAACATTTTGATTGTACATACAAATTAATGTACTGATCCACTACTGTTATCAGCAGTGTGCCAAATGACAAACATTACTGACAGGTGCTGCAGCAGCCGTGAAAATCCTTACCAGCCACCGGCTTTAAATAACCAATCCAAGAACTCTATTTCCTGCTTATTAGACGTGAACTAATGAATTAAAGACATAATACTGTGTTATGTTTCTCATACCTCTCTGTGAACTTGTAGATGTCTATTAACTTTTGCCACCAACGTTTGCTCTTGTGCATCTGGATCATCTCTTTTATCATCTTTTGTCTCACTTCTATACATGCCTCCATTGACAAGTCAGCAAGCTCAATGATCTTTTTCTCCATCTCCTCTCTGTAAGGGAGAACACAACATCATTGTTTAAGTATCTGATCAGTGTGTCTTACTAAAAGATTAAAGATTAAAATGTCACTACAATGAAACAATTGAAGACTTGGAAGTTCTTGCCTGAGCCCTTTATACATGGTGCGACCGGTCACACGAATTAATTTGCGAACCAAAGCCTTTGCCTCTTTCTTGAGATCATTCCCCGTCACAGCCTCCTAGAGATCACATTATCATCAATAAATTCACACTTGTATTAAGACGATTGCACTATTAAGACCGTCTTCTTTTTACTTATGTAATAATACAAACACTCTAGACTTGTATCTAAAGCTGACACAAGCTGACAGAACCTCACCTGATGCGTACGGGCTGGTTCTGCTGAAGGACATGAGGTTGGAGCTGGTTCCTTGGCCATGACCGGTTGCTCCACCATAGGAACACACTGCTGAGGAACACATACTGGAGGGTTCTCTGGGTCGAGATCCTTCCATAAAGGATGGAAAGGATGTAAAACAAAAAATATGGAGGGAAACCTAGAAACACATGTAAAATACTGTAAATGCCAATTCTGCAAACATTTAAGCTTTAAGGAATTGCTGTCTATCAAAAAAGGATATTTTACTGTACCAACGACCACAACTAAACCTAATACTATACTATGTAATACTATGTTAAAACTAACCTACTGCAATCAACATTTATTTTGAGAATACATTTGCCCAAACTGACTAGAAATAGCATTGTTTTCTTTACGTGTTGCCTTATTATAAACATTTCAGTTATATGACTTCTAATGTACTGATCCACTACTGTTATCAGCAGTGTGCCAAATGACAAACATTACTGACAGGTGCTGCAGCAGCCGTGAAAATCCTTACCAGCCACCAGCTTTAAAAAACCAATCCAAGAACTCTATTTCCTGCTTATTAGATGTGAACTGATGAATTAAAGACATCATAATTTGTTATGATTCTCATACCTCTCGATGAACCTGTAGACATGTATCAACTTCTGCTGCCAATGTTTACTGTTGTGCATCCGGACCATCTCTTTCATCATCGTCACCCTCACTTCTCTACGTGCCTCCTCTGAAGATTCGGCAAGCTTGATGAGCTTTCTCTCCGCCTCGTCTCTGTAAGGGAGGAACAACATCTTTTTAAACCAACTCAGCTCTCTAACAACTATGTACGTATCTGATCAGCGTGTCTTACTCACTAGAAGATTAAAGAGTAAAATGTTACTGCAATGAAACAATTGATGACTTGGAAGTTTCTACCTGCACCATTTAGACAAGGTGGGTCCAGAAAGTCGAATTAAATGGTGAACCAAAGCCTTCACTCTATTCTGGAGATCATTCCCCGTCACAGCCTCCTAGAGATCACATTATCATCAATAAATTCACACATGTATTAAGACGATTGCACTTTTAAGAGTTTTCTTTTTACTCATGTAGTAATACTAACACTCTAGACTCATATCTAAAGCTGACAGAACCTCACCTGATTCGCACGGGCTGGTTTTGCTGAAGGGTCTTCAGCTTCTGTTACTGTTACCTCGTCTGTAAATAAAAAGGTCAGAATAAAGGGAAGGATCATATTTGTCCATCTGAGATTCAGTGACAGGTGTGGTAAACAGCAAATCTGATTTGATGCACAATAATGCACGTTTGTCCATGTAATCCAGAAATGTGCATATACTAAGTATACAGATATTTACATGTTTTTTAAACTATCTTTATGCACATTTGGTTCACATGAGCTTCCGAAAGGCTGCAGCCAAAAGTTACACAATATTTTTTGGCCAAAAACGCTTATCATTGTCTATTTTAATCCTTCACATGTGTTTTAGTTTTCCCACAACAGCACACGTGACGTGACGCTATCGCAGAGTATCGCACACACCAATCATAGCGCTTGCGGTCCGCATAGTGTCCGCGTTGAGTTGACGCATTGTTACATTTTTGGAGAGGTGCACGTCAAGCTACGGCCTACAGGGAGGAGATCCAGCACCTAGCCTCATGGTGCAACAGCAATAACCTGCTCCTTAACACCTCCAAGACAAAGGAGCTCATTGTGGACTTCAGGAAAGAGTCAAGAGGCACACATGACACCATCCACATCAATGGGATGGCTGTTGAACGTGTCTCCAGTTTCAAGTTCCTGGGGATCCACATCTCGGAAGACCTGTCCTGGACTACCAACACCTCCAGCCTGGTCAAGAAGGCTCACCAGCGCCTCTTCTTCCTGAGGACACTAAAGAAGAATCGGCTGTCCTCGGCTATCCTGGTGAACTTCTATCGCTGTGCAATAGAAAGCATCCTGACCAACTGTGTCACAGTCTGGCATGGGAGCTGCTCTGTTGCAGAGCGCAAGGCACTGCAGCGGGTGGTGAAAACCGCCCAGCGCATCACAGGGACTCCACTTCCATCCATGGAGGACATCCAGAGGAAACGCTGTCTGCGTCGAGCTCGCAGCATTCTTAAGGACTCCTCTCATCCCGCTCACAGACTGTTTTCTCTCTTGCCCTCCGGCAGGCGTTTCAGGTGCCTCCGGACCAGGACTAGCAGATTAAAGAACAGCTTTTTTCCCAGAGCTGTCTCTTTATTGAACTCTGCCCCTCACTGATCCCACTGCCCCTCATATACTACCACACTCTTCTCCCCCCCCCCATTGCACACCTGACTTCACTTGTTATTTGCACTAATGGACTGTCTATACATAACATTTATGTTCATTTGCACTACCAGACTGCTCATTTGCACTGCCAACTGTTCATTTACAGTACCGACTGTTTACTATGCATCTTGCACTCCTACACTTTAACTGAAATATGCAATAACTTCTTCCACTGCACTGTTACTTCGATAGCTTCTGTCCATAATTTATTTGCACTACTCTATATTCATCGCACTGCTGCTCACCATAGCCTAACTTATTGTATACATCCACCTGTAAATTTCTGTTTATAGTAATAGCCATCTGTACATTATGTTCATAATACATATCCATCTGTAAATTTCTGTTTATAGTAATAGCCATCTGTATATTATGTTCATAGTATATATCCATCTGTAAATCTCTGTCTATAGTAATAGACATTTGTATATTATGTTCATAGTATATATCCATCTGTTAATTTCTGTCTATAGTTAGAGACATCTGTAAATCATGGTCATAGTACATTTCCATCTGTAAATTACTTCTGTAATATTTATTTATGTAATTTATGCAACCACTGTATATCCTGCACTTGCTGCTACTGCACTTCTGGTTAGACCTAAACTGCATTTCGTTGCCTTGTACTTGTACATGTACATGTGTAATGACAATAAAGTTGAATCTAATCTTGAATCTAATCTACGATGTAGGTCCTACGCACGACCATAAATCCCCCTTTAGTTTCACACGTTTTGTCCCTGTTGGCCTTCCATAAAATAGAGACGCTTCTGTAGTGTGCAGTGACAGAGACTCCGAGGCAAATTTTTTATAGGAATAAACTTAATGAAGCAAAGGTACGTAAAACACAAATGCTGCGTTCCAAGCCGCCTACTTATACTATGCACTGAAAGTATGTACTCTTTTTGTTATGGAAAAGTATATACATTTTAGTGTGTAGCAGATGTAAGTACAATAATTTAGTTTGTATGTGTTTAAACTATTTTTGTTAGTGATAAATATGATTTAAGATTGTTAAAATATAGTATAAAATAATTTGGTATAGGAAAGTATGTTTAATAAAAGCTATTGTTTATAGGTTTCCTTTATCATATATTTCCTTTTTAAATACCAAGTGGAGTGAAAAAACAAGGTGAAATTAATTAGAATATTCAACAAGACATATATTATATATATATATTGTTGTCCAGTCATTCCCTCTGTAAAGGGAGTTCCAAACGCATACACGAGAGACAGTAATGCCCTACTCCACCCTTCAAACATTTCACTTCAAAGGCTCCGCCCCTCGAAGGGAGTAGGGCATAAGGATGCTCACTTCCGTTTGGAAAATGCCCATAATTTACAACATTATGCCGCCCTCTACTGGAAAGATGTGGAAGCCAGTGTTGCATAGTAGGCTACATACGTCATATTGTTAAAAGGGCGGTGACTATTTATTTGTGCACGAAAGCAGTCAGTCGTTAATATGGTGTACGCTGTACTCCATTAAGATCCTTCCTTGTTGTTTTCATAAATTTTATGACCTTAAAACCAAAAACCTTTTAGTCGGACGCCGAGAAAAAGCGAATTCTACATTTTGAACAACTTGTAAAGGAATCGGGCAAGAAAAACATGGGGAATTGCCACACGGTGGGACCAAACGAAGCCTTAGTGGTGTCAGGTAACCTATCAACTGCTTCTTTTATCCTCAAAGCAACCTTTTACACCAACTACCATTAATTTTTTTGTATGAATTTGAATGTTTTTGGTGGCCGTAACGTTACATGTCTTTTATTCGACATACGTAACGTTAGCCTATTAAACGCCCACCGCGCTCATTTTCTCAAGCGTTTTAATCGAGTAGTGTGTAGACATCCATGCTTGCCTGTTGCGTGCTTTGTATGCGTTGTAGCCTTACATTGCATAGTGTGAAACTAAAAAACATGTATTAAATCTTCTGTTATTTTAATCCAGTTGTGAATTGATTTGGTAATGTACGTTAGGTGTTTAGAAGGCTACACATACAGGTTTATGGATTTATTGTAATGTCGTCATATTCGCCATTTGTTACAATGTATATAAGTCAAAATGAAAGAAATTAAATCAAAGTAACCACAATACTGCACAAATTACAAAAAGATCATTGGTTTAAGATTATTTAGCAACGACTCTAGTTTGGTTCCTGTTGCTTGTGGCAATGTTGCCTTCACATTGGTAACTTTTTTGCGAATTAAAGTCACATGACAGAAACCTAAATGGCTTCATTCATCTGGCTTTCACGTGGTTAAACTAGTCATGTAAACTACTGAAGTAACAGCTGAGGACAGCAAATAAAGCCTCTGCATTATGTGCACTGAAAGTTTAGCAGATTTCTGCTATATTTAAACACTTTCATTTGTGGAGGTCTTTATAATCCATGTTGGATTATTACACAATATAATAATACAATACAAGAATTTTACAGATTTCCTCTAAAATCAATGCTGATATCTGATAATCTGGTTCAGCACACATAACATGACATGCTCAAATACAAGTCCGGCCCCAGACGTGGATAAAAAAAGTATACATCTAATACAATATTTATGTGTAGTTCTCAAGCTTTGTTTCTTTAATTTGGACACTAAGGAATATTGTGGGATATTTTTATATATATTGTCCAAATGTGGCATTCTGCCACAGACAAGAATGTTGGCACGTTGCTCAACGACAGGAATCATTTACCCTGGATACACAGAGAGAGACATATTCTTTACTAGTCGGGGGACAGACCTATATAGTAACATTTAAGGAGGAGGTTCCTGTCATAGTTTACATACCTCTGATAAGGGTCACAGTGTGCTTCTGTTTATAAAACATTGCATGGTAAACACTCTTGGAATCCTGACTGATTGTATAACATTGGCAGCTGCTTGTATTTGCTGCTAGATAGATTATATCCAGGTGATTTAAATTTAGGATTCTTGATTCATATTTTTGAAAATCCTAAAGTCCTAATAATCATGGAATAACATAAATGTAATTATAATGTAACTTAAAGAAATAAATCAAAAGCTTGTTACATTTTATAATTTTTAGTGTAGTCACATGTGCAGCTTTTGCTGAAATGTTCTCTTGGCATTTTATCATCCAGCTTCTTGAAGTGCCTTGAGATGCTTTTTAAAACAGTAGGAGTTTCCATCTTTTCTGATCTTTTATTGGTCCTTTGTGTTGTTGTTTTTTTGTCCAAGCCATCTAGTTCAGATACATTTTATCAAAATAACATTTTGGTATCATATTGAAGGCAAAATAATATGTTGGCACAATCATAGGTTTGTCTGTTAAACAAATTTTGTTTTGTTTAGAGCAGCCGTTCTATTTGATTATTGACCTGAACTGACTTCAGTACACATCTTCGCCAACCCATTTTAGTGGTTAAAATTGTAACCTGGGGCTTTCCGCTGATTTTCAGTGTTTGTGGTAATTAAAAGGTTGTTGTTCATGTTACAGATTGTAAACTAGTTTGGTGGGTGTGGGTTTTTTTGTAAGTGTGAGTGGCAGCCCTACATATCTGTGCCATTCGTGCAGCGGGCTGAAGAACTGTATAAATGCAGACTGTAGTGTGATTGAAATAAATGCATTACATTTTACCTGATACAAACAATTTTGTGTTTGAAAGTGTGGAATGTGTACCTAACGTGTCTTGTTTATTTTAGGTGGCTGCTGTGGCTCAGATGAGAAGAACTATACAGTGGGAGGCTGGGCCTGGGCATGGTGGCTTATCACCGACATACAGAAGTAAGCATGTCTAATCATGACTTTCACTCACTGGATGTGTAGCTAAGACCGTATTCTAGACATTCTCCTGATTCTTTTGCTGGACTTTGTAGGGCCCTATGAAATCCATTTTATTTTTCCCAAATTCAGTTTATATTCCTTTTTAGTGTGAGTTTGAAAGTAGCTTTACTCAAATGAAGCGGTGAAATGCTCATAAAGTAAACTCACAAAAGCAGCTCTGGAGATGTGTTCGCATCCCCATATAGTGAGATGCTGTAAACAGAATTGTCATGCGTACAGTAGCCTACAGGAAACCGCTCGATTCATTCAGAGACCCACAATCTGCAGAACAATTTTAAATCTGAATCGCTACTAATGCTGATATTGAAAAATAAAGCACAAATTGAAGTTTATCAGCTATTCAGTGCTATTTTCTGATTAAAGAATAAGTATTTTGACATTTTTAAGGCTCTACTTAGGTTTATGGCAGGGGTGGTCCTGGAGGGCCACTGTCCTGCAGAGTTCAGCTCCAACCACCTCCAACACACATCTGCCTTGAAGTTTCTAGTGATCCTGACTTGATGTGTGTTGGAGATCCAGATGTGTTTGATTACGGTTGGAGCTAAACTCTGCAGGACAGTGGCCCTCCATAGACCAGGGTTCCCCACTCCTGGTTTATGGAGTGTCCAACAACAAGTTTACGTACATACGTAAAAACACTTCAATTTTCCATAATAGGTGGTTATTTTTACCGTACTTCTTGATTGACTCTGAAATGATTCTTTCTACGTTTCATAATCCCCTTCTTTCTGTCAGCCTACTCTGATTTGATTGGTCAGATGGTGTAGTCTGCTGTGATTGGTGTAGTCTGCTGGACGGGCTTTGCACCAAGTGATGCAAATCAGTCACGGAAATGAAATTGGATCATCCGACGACTCGTTTAAGTGAATCAGAATCGACTCAAAGTCAATAACTTTGTTGTTCGTTCACTTTCGGCTTTACAACTTGTCAGACTTCATTCACACACAGTAACATTACATGCTGCATGAACTGTAATTTCAAGGATATTATGATACTTACTCTTTAAGAAGTTTTACATTTGCACGATTCTGCGCCATTCCACAATCAAATACATCAAATTCCTTTCTAATGCCTAGATTCTGCGATTCCATCCGCGTTTTCCGCTTTACGGAAATCATATGACCCTAGAATTGGTCCGCACAGAGCCACCACTTGAATTCATGTGATAACATTATAAATTTGGCCCTAATCCCCATAAGTACCGCAGTGTTAAGTTCCAAATAGTCTCATCACATCAACATTCCCTGTAATCCCTCTGACAAATACGTACTAGTGAACATTATTGTGCCTCTCTTTTGCTCCCTAACATGTTAGAGCATGCATTAAAATAAATTGATAAAAACCTCTAAAAACTTTAAATCTGGTTTCAGTAAAGGTATATTGCTGCTGTCCTGTTTTTTATATAAATCACAAGAACGGATGATTAAAAGATAGGAAGCTGTGTGATATGATGTCTGTGGGGCTGTTTAGCACATTTTTAAAGGTGCATTCAATAACATTTATCAGACACCTACACACTTTGTAAACAAACATTACTTTATTGATTAGAAACATTAACGAAGCATCTGTATATAGAATATAGTAGAGTGTAGTCATTCCTAAAATCTGTCAAACTTAAAAGCATTATAGTGGAGTATTATGCTAAAGTGAATTATTTTGGAAATGTATATTTTATCTCTGTGCTCTGTTCCTGTTTTTCTTCCTTTATATGTTATTGACCTGATGCTATGAGAATGCATGTATGAAAGAATCAGCCTGTTTTTTTCTCTCTCCTGCTCATTTTTAAGTGTTTGCCAAGCTAACCCACCTTTACATGCTGGACTCGCGCTTGCGTGTCTGCCGTCTAAAATGCTTCCCGGAAACTTTCTACAGCGGATAAGATGATCACTAAATCAACTCAACAAAACCCAGTATCAATTGTGAAAATGCAGCTATGAGTTTGTTTGTTTTTAAAACTGAATACAATTGTTATATTTGATCTCATGATCTTAAACATACTAATATATATATATATATATTATTTAGACATAATACACTTCTCATGAGGGGTTATGTTTGCTGCGGTTCCAGCAGTTGGTTAGAAATAAAGCAGGACTGGGTGGGGCTGGATATGTCTTCCCCTCCCCCATTTTCCTGATAAAGAATGTAGTAATCTGCTTTACTGGCAGCACTAAGAGCTGCATTGATCAAATTATAAAAGATCCAGAGAGAGGCTCACTGCAGAACATGAGCTGAAATACAACATTAGGCTGAAGGATCCTTATTGCAGACATGTTGTGTTTGATTTCAGTATAATACAACAATGTTCAACTTCAGAAGACAAATAGCATGTACAGGATTAGTCCATTTTAAACAGAGATTTTCACATATTATTTACGCTTGGAGCTACATTAAAGGGATTGTTCACTTACAACTAAAATTGTGAAAATCTGTGCATTATTCTTCTGTGAAACACAAAAGAAAGTATTTTGAGAAATGTGTCAAGTGTGTCCATAAAATAGAAGTCAGGGGGGCCAATGTTGTTTGGTTACATTCATCTTGAATCTTCTAGGGCTGCCACCGACTAAAGATTTTTCTAGTCGACTAGTAGTCCTTCATTTAAGCAATCAGTCAAATAATCGCACATTTATGATATAACTACTTGTGTATATACAAGGAAAAGAAGAGTCTTAAGTTTAAGGGCTGAGAAAATATGTTTTTGTAACACTTTCATATTACAGAGAAATGCTAAATCATAATAATAAAGCATTTAAAATATAGCGCAGTAAGCGCACATTTGTATAAAATAACATTAATGTTAAAACGAGCGGCCATGTGAGGTGGTCAACGTTAGGCGGCTACTTAGCCTATGTTTTAAATGATGAGACATATTTGATGTTGACAAATGATAGGCAAATGTTTGCCTGCAGAGTTTGCAAACAGCCTTTTTAGGGTCATCCTTTAACTTTTCAAAATGATCCCACACTTTCGACTTTTTTCCTGACATAATTATTAGCAGAGGATCAGCCAGACCAACCTTGTAACACTCTCCCTCACATGCGCTTTGGATTAAAGTACCGCGAGAGCGATGTAAAACAAAAGCTTTCGCCGTTGATCTCGCGTTGCTTTGATGTCATACATTGACCGAGCTGTGCAGCGCCGTGAAGTTTTAACAAGCATACTGACTGCGTGACGTCACGTGAGTTTTTTTTATTTTATTTTTGCTACTAGCCGACAGATGAAAATGTATTCGACCAAGCCTCTTTCACATCGACTGACATTAGTCGACTATTTGGGGGCAGCCCTAGAATCTTCTGTGTTTCACAATAGAAAGGAGAAGTCATACAGGAAATGACATGAGGGTCAGAAAATGATTAATTAATTTTTTATTTGTGGGTGAGCTATCACTTTGTAGATGCAGGCTGAATATTAGTTTGCATGGTAGTGTGATTATAACGTATGTCGTTTTTAGAATAAAACCAGTAGATTCATATCGGATATTTTCAAGCAATTACATATGGCATAAAGGGATGAGGTTCAAAAAATACTTCTAAAATCCACTGGAAATAAAATGGCACCCAAAAATCTTGACATGCTATTTTCAGTTTGATAGGTCACAAATTTGTCATAGAACTAAAACTTTTCATGTTTAATGAATAATTAGCAAAACCTGAATCCTACTATGTAGTACTGAAATTCTGCCATTGTCTTGTGTTGTTAGAGTTGGCTTTAGTTTTTGTATTAGCATTAGCACCACTATTAGGGTTTATAATGTTTGTACAGACCAGGGTACATTTGATTTTTTGCTTCCACTGAAGCATGCATGATGCTCTTTAGATTATTTTCCAACCATCCTGAGAAATGGATCATCAGGTTTTGCACAAGCTTGTGGTGTCTATTTTAGAGCATTTTACCAGTGGTTTTAGACATTTGCATGCCACTATAGATCACTTCGGATGACGTTATTAACGCTTGTTTATTGCTGGTCCAGAAGAAATTCTTGTTCTATGATTAAAACATTTGAACAAAATACAACAGAATATTTATAACTGATTTAAAATGTAAAACAAATGTGACCCTGGACCACAAAACCAGTCACAAGGGTCATTTTATTTTATTGAGATTACTAAATCATTTGAAATGTATGGTTAGGATAGGACAATATTTGGTCGAGATGCAACTATTTGAAATTCTGGAATCAGAGGTTGCAAAAAATCTTTCAAGTTGTCCATCAGAGGCGCTGTGGCAGGCCGCTGCTAAGAAGAAACAGGTTTGCTTTAACACTATATCAGCTTACCGCTGAAAAACATGAAAGCAGACATTTTTGGTAGGTAATTCCCAAAAGAGCGGGCAGCAGCGAGTGAAGTTTGTAGGTGTGTTTCTGACCATTTTTGTTTGCGATTTTGAATATCGAAATGAATTTTAAACGGACACATTAAAAAATACAATTCCTTTTTCCCCTCTAGAGTTTACAATCTAGACTTTGAAGGGGGTAGGGCAATGTAATGATCACTTCGGAATGGAGTGTGCAGGCAGAGTATATGTGAAGAGTTTCATACATTTGAGTCGGCTTTAAACGCGTGTCTTGCGCATGGACTCCGGCAATAGAGAAAAGCGTGATCGCGCGCAGTCCCGAATCACACAGAGCCTGCGTGTCATTTTCTGTCCAATGGTGTGCTCTCTTATCCTTATAAAACCCAGAATGTGTGCAAATATGAGCTTCTAAGGCATTAGGTGCATTTATTAGTGCCAGCACCTGCTCTCCCTTCTGCCTATATGTAAAAATAAAAGTGCCATTCAAATTTGTGGTGTAAACCAGTGTCACAAATATCTTTAAGATTTATTTATATATGTAAGATTTAAAAAAAAAAAATACTTATGATAAAATAATAAAAACTGAAAATGGAAGTGCTTCTGGACCAGTGTTAACATCTTGCGAAGTGGTCTATTTAAATGTAAAATCAGATCTCTGCTCGAACTGCAGCATGAACACTTCATCACAGATGGAAATTGCTTTGTCACATAGACTTGCTTAACAGGTAGTGCAAATCACAATAGAAGTTTTTATAAAAGAAACCAATTTAGATTACGTGACATGAGATTTCAAAAAGAAATGATATGAAACAGAAGATTTCTCCATCTTCAGCAGACGACCACTCCCTGATGCTCCGGATACAACTGCAGTCAACATCAGCACCCGTCCACCCTGACCTTGACCCCTGACCTCCCCTCTGACAAATGTTAACACACTGACAATATTGTGCTGTCCTGCCTCCCCACCTCACCCCTCATCCCCCTCCCTTCCCCATTTCCCTGCATAGACTGTCTCTGGAGATAATGACCATCCTGTGTCGCTGTGAGAATATCGAAACGTCGGAGGGTGTCCCCTTGGAGGTGACAGGGGTCGCTCAGGTAATCACATTTAATGAAAAAAGCCAACCAAACGAGGGAAAAAAGTAGAGTAGAATTCAGGCGCTCAGGATGTGAAAGACGCCGGTGACCTGGTTCCATTTCCTGCATTACCCACACACACACATGCTCTCACGCTCTCTTCCACACTCTTGTGTTGCCTTTTTTCTGCAGAGACGGAGAGAGAGAGCAAGTGATGGCTCACTGTCCTTGTCTGGTGTTTGGCTACGCAGCGCGCTCATGGCTCATATAACTAATGGCTCACGTCGGCGTGCTCTGACCGCTGGGTTTCTGTAATGGATGAACAACGGATCAGTAAATGTGCGTTTTGGGAAAATAAAGTCTTGTATGTTAAGACGAATTAAAATGCGGTCGAGGGAAAATGACTGTTTGGGTTGGCTGTCTAAAAGCAAGTCTAAGAATCTGAATTCAGATCATTCCGTTACAGTCCGCGGTCAGAACACCTGATCTGTGTGGACCTCGAGTGCTTGTGTTTGTATTTTCACCCTACAAATTCATTTTGTGTCGTTTACCTTCACGTGTTCCTTTAATCCCACTTTCTTTCTCGTTTCGGCTCCGCTTTTCTTTACATTCTTCCCGTAGTTCATAGCCAACTTTTTTTGGTTTGTTTCCCTTTTTTGCGTTTTCCACAGGATAACCCTTGAGATTATGACCCTGCAACCCAAGTGTGAGGATGTAGAGACAGCCGAGGGGGTAGCTATTACTGTCACAGGTGTGGCACAGGTAAACCACCATACCTCACCTAACTTCCAAATGCCTTTCAGGTTTGCCAGGACCCAACAACTTCTCTCTGTAGCACCCTTTTTATTTCCTCTCATTGTGTTCCCTTCCCCAGTCCCTACACCCTCAGGGCTGAAATGTGCCAATCTTAGTGTGTATAAGCAGACTGAAGGTCACTGACTTGAACTTGCCTAAATGAACTGTTGTTTAGATATTTAAACACTGAACAGATGTTGCTGAGTAATCCGCCATATAATCGTGTGAATACATTCTATATGTTTGTTAAGAAAACCTATAACTTCAAACTATTAAAAAATGTGTGTGTATGGTCTGTGACCTTCATGTCTGTGTAGTGTTTATATTATAGATGTTTGTAGTTGTTTGCTTTGTAAGCTTTTAAAAGCTTTTCCCTAACAGATAAAAGAAATCTGGATGAAATTATACGTTGGTTACTTTATTTTTTTATTATAGATCGTTTGAGATTGCTTGATTTATGACATTTGGCTTCTATGTTGTCATTGTGCCAAAACCGTCATTGTTTAACTGGAGTCACGTTTACTTTCAAAGAAAGTTTGTTTACACTACAACTGAGCATGTGCTGATATCTGTACTCCCATAATTTTTTATTCATTTTTTAAATTCACAACCAGACTTTTTTTATTCATTTTTTGTTTTTCTCTGTGATTTTTATTTATTTATTAATTTTAAAAAAAAATCTGGTTGCAATTACAATGAGAACTGTGTAACTGAGAGAGGCCGTCCTGCTATTGCAAGCCATTTATTTCTCATAGCCCACGTGTGATTGGACAGGGAACTAAAACAAGACATTCCACGATTCAGTTTCCATAGAGACTCAAAAATTACACTCGTCTCTCATATCAACATAGAGAAGCCGTTTCTATGTTGGAGTAAAATGTTGACTAGGCCTCTAAACACCCTTCCGGTTTTAGAGCACTTATAAGACACATGTCTCATGTGATTTGTAAATGGAGGCCTCGCAGATGGTGAACTAATGGACCCACTTATCTATCGACTGCTCAGCCCGCTTCAGTGTTCTCCTCCTTCAGCATGTTTTCTTTAGTAAATCAATCCCCATGTATTTTTACCAGATATTTACACAGATAATACTTGGATTGAAGTTTCTTTATCCAGAGTTAAAGATAACTTTTTCAATAACAAGAAAAACACATCTGGAAGGCTTCAAGAGAAAACCGCATTCTTGCCCTACTTTCTTTTTTACTGTTTTGCATGATTTCCTTTTTTTTTTTTTTTTTTGAGTTAATGCTGTGGTTTCTTGTGAGCACAATATGAGAATGTTGGGTTAGGGGTTTAATGCGGTTTTAAATGCATGCAAACATTATTTAAATGTTAAGACACTGCTCCCCCTGTTGTCTGTTAATGGTACAACACGCCATAATTCCATTACTCCATTTGCATTTTTAACATATGATTCTATAGATCATCTGATTCTGAAAAGACTCCACTCAATGCCACAAGCACCCCGTTTTGACATCATTGTACCGGTCTAGCAGTCTGATTCCGGTTAGGAAGGCTCCAGGTCTAAGCATTTGAGTGGATTGTTTTTCAAGCATAAGAGAGTGTCTAGACCAGCCATTATTAGATGTCATACAGTACAGACTAGAGTGCATTACTCATGTAATTTAGAGTCTTTTGAGATCCAGGCCGTGTCTTTTTTTTCTGCATCTACAATAGCTACATACAGCTTTGTATTGCACTGCTGTACTACAACTATGGGGAAGTTGCACAGTTGCAGTGTTGGTTGAAGTTCACTTTTCTTTGGCACTGCTCTAAATTCTGCTTTATTCAGAATCACATGCTGCTTTAAGACATATTAAGCAAAAAAAAGCTTAATGAATATTTGTGCAGTGTTTTGTGTGTGTGAAAGTGCTGGTTTAAGATCAGTAGAGATGGGAGCTTCTACTCGGAAACTAGACCCACGAAAACAATATGCTCTCTCTTTCTGTTTCACTTCTGTGAAGAGAGCTTTAAGTTTGAAAGTGTTTATTATGTTTAATGTTTCAATGACTTGCAAACGTTTTAAGAAAAGAGGAGCCATATTTGTGTTTTCTGATATTTTTTATTTATTTATTTATTTTTGCAGCTGCATGTGGACATACACAGATATTAAATACCCTACACATCCATCAAATTTGTTCACCGTCCCTGCAGGTTTTGTCTAATCGGTGTTTACATAAATTATAAGTTACATTGAAGCACATTAGGTTTGGGTGATATAGGTACAGAGTGGTTTGATATTTTTCATCCCTGTAGCAATATTCTTAATGTCCATATATTTCCTTTTAAACCTGATCTTGTTCATAACAACAACAAAAAAGCACAAGAAAGGATATTTAACAATTTATATGTTCAATAAGGCTCTTTAAAAATCAAATGATACACATATTAGAAAATGCAATTGCCAAATTTAAAAAGCACAGTCATTAGCAATATTAATAAGTTTTGCTGACAAATGCATTGTGAATATATTGTAAATAAGTCACCCAGACTAACTGCTTGAATGTAATGAGATTTTTAAAAACGATTTTATTTAACATAATTCTATGTACTTCTGGTTTTGCACGTAACCTCAGAGTGGCATGAATGATGATTGAAGCATGTTCCTTGACCAGTCACAAGCTTAGTTTTACATAAAACATTCTGCAAGTTTGGTTGTGCTTAATGGCTTATGTCTGCCTCATGTTGTGTAGTAAATGTCATAAATATACCTTCCAAAATACACCAGCCCTCATGAGATTGCAGTTCCTGAAAGCAGCTGTTCAAATATACGTGCAAGTGTTTACAATGTATTTTGTAATGAGGCTGGAAAATTGAGTTTTACATTTCTCCATTTAAAGACTATAAATACATTAGAAACTTCTATCCAAAGCGACTTACAAATGAGGTAAATGATAGAAGCAATAAATATGTACATGCATTATACTTACACTGTATGACTAATAGCCAGCTGTAGTAGATGACAGTACTGTATTTCAGTGCATGTCTGTGTTGGCCGATGACTGACGTATATGTGTGTTCTGCTGTCAGGTCAAGGTCATGACAGACAAAGAGTTGCTGGGTTATGCCTGTGAACAGTTCCTGGGTAAGACAGTGGCAGAAATTAAAAGTGTCATTCTGCAGACGCTGGAAGGTCATCTGCGCTCTATTCTGGGTGAGTGATGATGAACACTCAAGTGTCTCTTTTGACTTCACTATGAAGAGGCTGTGTTTTGGGATCTGTTCGACAGCAGTAGATTTTTAATAGATTTGGTTGTTTGTGTATTTTGAACATGAATAGAACCTATAGATCACAGAGGCTTGAGAGAATCAGTTATAAATAAAAACACCAGAAAACAAAACTTCTTGTTTTAATACAATTAGATATTCTTGCGTACTGAAACTGAATGTTGTGTAAATCTTTTTTTGTACATGAAGTCTCATACTTCCTCACTGACGTCAATTCTTGTCTTCACAGGGACCTTGACGGTGGAGCAGATCTACCAGGACAGAGATCAGTTTGCCAAGCTTGTGAGAGAGGTGGCGGCCCCCGATGTGGGCAGGATGGGTATTGAGATCCTAAGTTTTACTATTAAGGTATGCTTTCATCAGTATGTTTATGTCAGGGGTGGAAAAAATATTTGTGTTACTTTTTACTGTCACAAAATGTGTGGGGGAAAAAACGCATGCCAAACTTGAATGGTTGTAATTCACACATGCTTTGGAATACAATTCTAAAGTAACTTTTATTTTTTATTGAACAAAAATAATTGAGACTATCAATTACTGTTTCTACATTATTTACTTTATATTGAAATAAACTGGACAGATGTATAATTTAGTGGCTTAGACCTTTATATTGATATACAATTTGTCATGATTAGATTAGAATTTTACAGTGACATTTTTAAGTAAATTTATGTAATGTAACAAAAATACAGATTAGAATTTGGGCATGTGAATATAGATTTTTTTTGTGAATTTTGAGTTTTGTAGGGTACAGTATCACAATACTTTAAAATATATATATTATAAACTATATAAATGATAAACCTGGTGTTAATATAATTTGCTCCAAATTGTCATTTTTCCTACTGTATGTTTTTACGGTCCCCTTCAATTTTCAGCGTCTTAAAAATGCAGATTAAATCTTGTTTGAATTATGTGTGTTTACTCTCTCAACAGGATGTCTATGATAAGGTGGACTATCTGAGCTCTTTAGGAAAATCTCAGACTGCTGCTGTTCAGAGAGATGCTGACATTGGAGTGGCCGAGGCCGAAAGAGACGCTGGAATCAGGGTGAGCAGTAGAATCGGACGACAATGTCTGTGTTTGTGTGAATTCTGGGTAAGAATGAGTGCATTTTCTGTTTTCTCACATTAGTTGTTCTCATACTATAGGAAGCAGAATGTAAGAAGGAGATGATGGACGTGAAATTCCAAGCCGATACAAAAATGGCCGATTCAAAGCGAGAGCTGGAGATGCAGAAAGCCGCTTTCAATCAGGAAGTGAACACAAAGGTGAAAAGCAGTTTTTTCCTTCACAACCTCAATTTTCTCTCCTTTTTTTGCGTTTCTCATGTTTTTTGTCGTCTCCTGTCATTTTTCTCCCATCTCAGAAAGCTCAGGCACAGTTGGCCTATGAGCTCCAGGCAGCCAAGGAGCAGCAGAAGATCCGACTGGAGGAGATTGAGATTGAGGTGGTCCAGAGGAAGAAACAGATCTCCATTGAGGAAAAGGAGATTGCGAGGACAGACAAGGAGCTGATCGCCACTGTGAGGAGACCAGCTGAGGCCGAAGCCTACAAGATGGAGCAGCTCGCCGAGGCACAGAAGTGAGTGACGTGAAAGAGAGGGAGATATTAAGAATTACTTACTTTAAATAAACATGCACACTTACAAGGGGTTCTCACATTACATAAGTCTAAAACGTTGTTTGCTTTCACTGGCATCAAGCTCCATTTCTATCTGTATAATTCTGTTAATCCACATGAGAAAGGCAGGTCCTTGAGCATTCATATTACTTTTTTATGTTAGGATAGTGAGGATATAGGCCATGAAATTGGATCTTATTAAAAATGATGTTATTTGGAAATATGTTTGATCCTTTGCTTTTCTGTCAGGATGAAGAAGGTGTTGACGGCACAGGCTGAAGCAGAGAAGATCAAGCGTATTGGAGAGGCAGAGGCTGGTTCTATTGAAGCTGTGGGTAAAGCTGAAGCTGAAAGGATGAGACTCAAAGCTAACGCCTATCTGCAGTACGGGGATGCTGCCAAAACCGCCCTTGTCTTGGAGGCTCTTCCGAAGGTGTGTGGATTTCTGGCAAATACACAAAACAAATAGAAAGAAGAAAATAGTGTTATGCTTTTTTCTCATTACTTTCTTCTTTTTAATTCATTTATGTGTGACTAGAATAAATCTAAACGTATTTACTCTTGTTAACTAATCAACACCTGTGTTTGTATCTTCACAGATTGCAGGGAAGGTGGCAGCACCATTGGCTCGTACCAATGAGATTGTGATCCTGAGTGGAGATGGTGGCCGCGTCACTGGGGAAGTAAATCGCCTGTTGGCTGAACTTCCTGTTTCTGTGAACGCTCTCACAGGGGTAGATCTGTCTAAAGTAAGTGAGGTGTATTATGCAGAATTTGAAGGACTTTGAAATATTCCAATACCTCGGATGTCCAAATTCGATTTGTTGTTATGTATGCAACTTTTAACCTCATCTCATAGGCATGCACTGTGACATTTTCACGATTTTTTAGTTTTTTTTTTAGTTTGACTGATATTTAAATTTAACGTTTGTTGTCAAGTGTACAGGGGAAAACGAGAGCCGATCAACCTCTCCCAACCAGCAATCAGATCAGATGATTTTTTTTGTCTTTGCTGAAATAGCACAGTGCATAGCTGGCCTTGGGTACATTATGTTAGGTGGAATGTCCACTGGGAGGCGCTAAATACACATGTTATTTTCATATATTTAATGAAGTTGCATTCAACAATAAAACATTATAGGCTAACATTAGTGAAATTCTAAATCATTGGAGACTAAGATACAATTAGTACAACATACTACAACAGAGAAACAAAGTAAAATATATAAAGAATAAAATAGAAATAAAACGAATGAACAACTTTCCATAAGAATTAAGTGTCTTAATAAATAGAGTTAGCTCTTTTCTAAAAATTAGAAACTCCCTTGGGGTGCTGTTTTCAAAGCTTTGCATGTCTTAATAAAAATGAACAGAAGTTGATTTGCAATTTATAGCAAAATCTCCTTTTTTGTTCTACAAATGTAATCCAAATTCCATTGCATTTAGTCTAGGTAATTGTTTTGAAAAGGACAAAGCAAAAAGCACATCACATAAAATGCTTACGAATTCCCCAACCTGGATTTATTACAATATTCTAAAAAAAAAAACGTAGAGCTATGAAAAAAATAGCGTTATAAAACAAATTTGTTTTGGGTAATGCAAATAAAAGTCTACTTACCCTCAGGGTTGAGCTTTACATTTCAGGTCTTCTAAAGCCATACAGTAGCTTTGTGCTTTTATTTCATTTAATCTTGTCTTGTCTTTATTGCATTTAAATCAGTTGCAATTTGTAGCTTAAAAGATATTTCATGTATTGCAAAAATAAAAGTTGACATTAGGTCAGCTTTATTGTGGTCAGTCAGGGAGTTTTAAGTTTGTTATTACTTCATTTGTATTTCAGAAATCGAACAGGATGGCTGAGTGAGTGCTGTGATGTCAAATATATTATTTTTGTCATATAAATTAACTTGTTCATCCTCTACAGATACCATTGCTGCAGAAAATGACCAACCCTCAGGCCTAAACACTCTCTCGCCACTCAGCTGCCTTTCCAACACTTCAGCTACATGCACTTCCCCTCGGATTGCCTTGAAGAAACACTTGAAAGCCATTTTATTTCTACAGAAATGAGGAATTTAATTTTCTAGACCCCGGTGATCTCTTTGCTATTGTTAAATCACTGTTTGCCTTGTTTAAAAACATACCTCATCACTGTTCTATTAAACACAGAGCTGTTAGGAAAACTGTCAAAAGTGAGCAGCTACAGCTTTTTATATAGTGAAATATTCCTCTGTAAGATGTGAGAATTGTTGCGGTTACATTTATGCAATGTATGGGTTAGTTAATATAGAAAGTATATAGTAAGTATAGAAGAGCTATTAGATTTGTTAGAGCATGTTTAGTTGACTGATAAACAGTATGTTAGACATTTTTAGTCATTTTAGTTTTGCCAGGTCAAATGAGTGCTGAATCTAGAACCAGAGATTTAAACATATGTTGATTCATAATTGTGTTTGTATACAGTTCAGACATGAAGAACATAGACCTCTAGTAACTTCATATTTTCTGTGGCTGGCCGTGATTTTTTTTTTATGTGGACAATCAGTCTTTTGCTTTAATAGGTGGCTGTTGGTCACCCGTTTAATATTTCATGTAGTTTGTTACATATAGAGCAAGTAAAAGTGGGACACATGATAAACCGTTATTGCGTTATGATCCAAATGGCTATGAATGCCATCCCGTAATATCTTTGGGTGAACTTAATGCTATTATTTTTGTTATGGAAAAATATACAGATATTGTATTTACCCTATATATTTTTTTTCAGAATGTTTTGTCTGTTCTTGGATATTATAAGTATTCTTAGCATAGGCCAAAGCTTGCTGAATCAGCAGGGTTTATCAATGTTTTTGTCTTTCTTCACAAAAACCACAGACATATACCTCACCCTGTGTTTATGCAGATGTTCAAAGCTTTAGTCTTCTATCGGCTGTGTTTATGCTTTTAGACTTTAATCGCTGTGTTAAAAAATCAAGTTTTATATCTTATCCTTTTGGCTTTTGTCTGCTTTGTTCATGAAATTCTTTTAATCTTTTAAGGTTATATGTCATATCTATGTGGTAGTGTATTGCTCTGGAAGTGTGTTGACAAATCTTCAGGTATATGTGAATTTCATCATTTAGAATGTGTTATCTGTTACTTTTTTACTCTGCCACATGTTTGCCATAGTGGGTGAATGTGAGGTCTTGCCATTCAATAAAAAGCAGTTTGCCAAACATCAGTAGACAAGACATTATATTTAATACAATATCTTTTCTTTTTTTGGGGGGGGGGGGGGGGTCTTTTTTATCAGAACAGTTTGGCAGAAGTATTTGTGAAGTTTCATGTGAGAAATATGTTCTTCAAAACTGATGTTCAATATTACTTTCTCTTTCAACTGCAGAAAAAAGGGAACTGTCAGCTATAATGTAGCAGTTGTTTATAAGATGGATAATAACACATTTAAAATCAACTTCAAAGAAACTTTTATATGCTTAATCTGAACTAAATAGTACTGTTGTTTCTAACCTGAATGTTTGTTTCAGAGTTTGTATTGTTGTTTCCACCACTAACAATCACGTGTTAAGGATGTGTTACATAGCAATGCATATATTTAATGCCTCTTTCTTAATACAACTCTCTTTGCTATAGAATGAATATACAATACATGCATATCTACAGAAGTCTGTATTTCAGATCGAATTCAATAAATGTTTCTTGATTTAATATGTCGTCTTGTTTGTTTTAGAAAGGTTTGAAACATTTGGGAGTGCAACTTCTGGTTGCAAAAATAACCTTTAGGAGCTGTTATTTTCTGGTTCCAGAACAAGCCTGTAATGTTCTGGAAATGTTATTGTTTGTTCCCGTTAGGTTAACGTTCTGTGTTTGCTAGCCTGGGACGTTGGTTCCACAATATATAATAAATACGTTATACGTGAATAAATGTCAAATTATTGCTGTAAATAACAACTATTTTGTTATTGTGTTTTTGTCCTGTGCTGTGTTATTTTTTAAGATGTTTCATTCATTCGCAATTCTCTCTTGCGTCACTCCGCACAGGGTCCTAGAGCATGTATAGAGCCAAGCACATGCATGCTTTTCAAAAAAAATAAAAAGGAATTAATAGCGATTTATTTCTTATATTAAACTAAAAGATGTTCAATGGAATTTGTATATATATATATATATATATATATATATATATATATATTTAGAATGAATGATGTAAAATGCACTGCAGGCTTATTTTGCTCAAAAGCGTGATGTATAGAAGTCTACACGTCATAATAAGAAAGAGTTTTGAAGAGACTTAGTGACAACAAGGACACAGAAGCTTTAATATAAATATTCACTTTAGTTAAAGCAAACAACAACCCCAGATGACAGAAAATAATATTTACATACGGCTGGAAAATTCATCTGTTTCGGGTCTTTTCTGAAATAAGCAAAACATAATGAACACTGCTAAAGAAAACCCGTCATTTTGCAGTATTTTGTTTACAGTAGTAGTCAACGAATGGCCTTGCATTAGGATAGTCAACCTGTGACCTGTGCTCATTCTGACTGTCTCTTGCTTGTGCCAGCATGCTGTTTAATGCAAACTGTTGACCGATATACTCCTGAACTTCTGGATAAATCTGTGGACGAGGATCTCTTTCTGTCTCTCGGAGGTACTGCTCGTGTTGGGAGAGGTTTTGCAGCACCTTCTCAGAGGTTGAGGATAATGCTTGAGCCTGGATCCTGTTAAGAATGTTGGTAAGAGGCCTCAAATGAACAAAGCTGGAAGATGCTGTCATCTCCAGGTTCTTGAGAGCACCTTCAGGTAGTTGCATCCGGCTGAGTTTGGGAGGTAGTGTGAGGGGCAGCCCCATGTCAGGACATTGTGGATGGGTCCCGAAATAAGGCTGGAGCTGAGGATTCTTGGCTTGAACGGGATGAATCGTGGATCGGCATGGGGTTTGAGAGATTGGACTGTGGTGGTGATGCTGAGGGATAAGAGGGCTGCTGATGTGAGATGGCAGTCTGTTGAGGTTCATCTCTACTGTAGGGGAACTTTGAGACATGGGTGGAGCTGTACAGAGATTGTGGAGGATGGGGGGTCTGACCTCATTGGGACTGGGGGAATAAAAGAGGGATTAGGAATCCAGAGTATTAAATCATTGCCATATAGAACCATGTAGTGTTAAGTGTTCATATGTTTCTCACCTGTCCAGGTTTATGTTGCTGAGGTTGAGCATGGTATGTGTTTGATGGGGGGAATGTACTCCAGCAGCGCTTGGGTTTATGAATGCTGATATAAATGGATTGGCCATAGCGGAAACAGCACTGTCTGAAGAAGTCCCTGATCCACTGTGGTCCACAGAACTAGACACAGTCACATCCGCATGCTCGTCTTCCTGCGGCCGTCCCACTATCATGGAGAAATACAAACATTACAAATGAAAATAAAGTCTTATTGCCTTGCATATGGAGTAAAGAAACAAAACTCTCCACTACACATTTCACATAGAACTCTGAAGGAATCAAACCTGGCTCATTCCGTGTCAAACTCTGTTTGAGCTGTTGGTCTGAATCCTGGGTCTCTTTGTCTCTAAACCTGAAGCAAAAAACAGAAAATGAGAACCCCAGCGAACACAGAACGCTTCCCTAATATTAGTTTTTGGTTGCAAGATTCTGTTATTTTTTTAAGGATGTTTTTTGGTTAGGACAGTTATCTTTAGGGAAACGGAACCTTAGTTTTTTGTTTCTTAGAAAGTAAGGGGAACGTTCCCAAAATGAACATCTAACGTCTATTTATGTAAGGAAAATTTTCTCGGATAGCCAAAAACAAACCTAAAAAAGAACATTCTGGGATCAAAAAATGTTATAGTTGGGCCATTAGGATTGCTGATCAAGGTTAGGGTTGATCTACTTTCATAAGTAAACAAGCATTTAAGTCTAGCAGGTAGTTTGTAATAAATTAGAATTCAGCAAATGTACATGAATGCTTCAAAAGAATTATGTTAAAGAGTTAAGTCACATTTATTTACATTTTCATTTTATGCAGAAAATGTTATCCCCCCACAAAGTATTCAAGCTATACATTTTTAGTGTGTTCCTATATTCTCTAGAGAAAACATTATGAGTTTAACTTATAAATGCATAAATGAATAATTTTCTCAAACCTCTTACCTTTTTCTGTTTAGTCCATTGTCACGAAAGCCTTTGGCAAAGGGGTTGTTGTCAATCTTGAGTTTTGTGATCTGTATTGAGGAAGATTAAAAAGGCTGAAAATTCCCTTGAGCAAAAGCCACATGACCGTCAACACCTCCTAAATCATTAGCATTCACTGAAATGGACTGATAAAAATAAACAAACCAAAGGCACAACATCTGACACTATAATACATGTCTGACAAATGTATTACACAGATTATAAATTGCATTGCCGTGATCTGTACAATAGTGAAACTTAAAGGATTCAAAGGTTTATCTGTCTAATAAACCTGGACATGGCTTTCTAAGTATTTTTGTATTGTTTCCCAGTACAAATGTCTAAAAATTCTTAAATGCATTTTCTTGATGAGCAAAATGACCTTAAAAAATAAGTCTTGTTTTTAGACCAAATATATGAAATTTAAGTGAATTTGTGCTTAAAACAAGCAAAATCTGCCAATGGGGTACTCTGTACAAAACATGTTAGCTCCTGCTCAAAAGAATTCCATGCGGATGCACACAAGATGATCTTTGAAACATTCTAAACTCATGCAAGGATTCTCTTTCGTATTAAAAGCATGTGTTCTCTCGCATGAGCCACTGGATGGCAGTGGAATTCCAATGAAAAGCATTCTTTTAGCAAACAGACCAGCTCACTCATATCCAAACTACATTTATATGTTATAATGTTTTACCTCCTGGTTCTGGTAAGCTGTGACGGCTATAAAGGCAGCTTCGGGAAAGGTGAAACGCAGGTAACCACCAGACATGTGCGGGTTACTGAGGTCTGGAGACTGGACTATGTGTAGACGGGGCTGGTATTTGTGCATGGAGTGAAGAACAACCTGATGAACACGGCGAGGAATGTTGTCATAATGCAAGATGAGAGTATAAGAAACCTTCACCCTAAATCAAATATTCATGTATCCTCACCAGACCACTGGAGTTAAGTGTGTTGTTGGTCAGTTTGAGTTTGTGAAAGGAGATTGGATACTGCATCCATTTCTCTCCAGAAGCAGGAGAGTCTGGGTGGATGAAGAACCGGTTGGGCAGGTGTTGATCAGCTGAACCATTTTCTTCCCATTGATCCTTATTCCACTGCAATAATGCAATAGTGTATTAAAGTACAGGTCAATGAAACAGTTAAAAATGAATGAATCTATTCCAGTGATTCAAATCGAAACAAATATTAATACTATATCATACAAAACCATATTAAATAATTTTGTTTACATCTTTGTTGCGGCAGTACACTTGTGTACAAGCCATGAATGGGTTTGGGGAAGTCATACCAAAGGTGTTCAGCTGGGTTCAGGTCTGAGCTTTATGCAGACCATAACTTAAGGTGGATTCACTAAACTATATCATTTTTTAAACCTTGTTTTGTGCACAGGAACATTTTTATGTTGGAATAGAAAATGGTCCTGCTCAAACTGAAGCCCACAATTCCCTAGAATATCATTATATGCCGTATAGCATTAAGATTTTTTTAAACATATTTCACATACTGAAACCTGTTCAGTAGAAGAGGACGTCCCAATACTTTTGTCCATATAGTATATTGTTTTTTATTCATACAGATCATATCTATTATTATTTTGCTCATGAATTGAACAGTTTTGACTGCCATGCCTTCTATAAATATATATACAAACAGCCACAAAATATTACAACACGAGAGGATCAACAAATATTAATAACGGATAAGATTGTAGTCAATGTTTGCTTGATTTCCTTCAAGCTTCTTGTGAATATAACCCATATCCGTATAGTTGTGTTTTTTGACAATTACACTTCATTTTGATCCTAAAGAAGCATTAGGAGCAAACATTTTACAAATAAACCCTCCCCCCCAAAACATCACTTTTGTTCACTATGTCATATGAAGAGTTTGGTTCCAAAACGCAATAAATCAATTTTTAAATTTTTTCAAAATTCATGTTTTTTATTATGTTATCATGTTTTCATTGTGTTTTATTGTGATAGTTAGCTGTATTTTTTAAGTTATAATGGCTTAAATCAAAACTAAACAACTGCAGTTTAAATGATATTAATTGGAATGCACAATCAAAAAACATGACTTTTGAAAATGGATTTATAGCGTTTTGGAACCAAACTCTTCATATAGTGATATATATAGTATAAGTGATGTCTGACCCTTGTGCTGCTAATGCTATGCTTTACCAATTGAGCTACATGTCTTCTATAAATAGTCAAACACATATAATATTTAATATAAAATATTTATTATGTAATATTATTATGTTACATACAATAATGTTAAAGGGACAGTTCACCCAAAAATAAAAATTCTGTCATGAATTAAGTCAAGTCTCACTTTCAAGTTGTTCTAAATCTGTATAAATGTCTTAGTTTGGTTGAACACAGAGAAAGATATTTGGAAGAATACTTGTAACCAAACAGTTCTTGGACCCTATTGACTACCATAGTAGGAAACATTACAATGGTAGTCAAAAGTGCAACGGAACTTTTTTTACTGTCCTACATTCTTCAAAATATCTCTTTTTGTGTTCAACACAATTCTTTCCTACTATGGTAGTCAATATCTTTCTCTGTGTTCATCAGAACAAAGACATTTATACAGATTTGGAACAACTCAATAGTGAGAACTATCCCTTTAACTAATAATATGGTGCAGATCTGGTATGCTGATATTGAACAGAGATTGAGAAAATGGAAGCGTATTAATATTAAATGGCAACTAAACTAGGTGTGAATGTCATCGAGATTGCATGGGGATGTATGTTATGTGACTAAAGGGAGGGGTGCAGGGGAGTTACCTTGTACTTGTGGTTATCAAACGGCACCATGTCCATTATCACCATATACTTCACTTTAGGATTCAGGCCCGTCACTGTTACTTTGCAGCTGGGAAACATCCGCCTGAAATATACCGGAAACAAACCAAAACAATTAGAGATCAAATTAGAAAGTCCCCTCCATATTCTGAGTATATGTTTATTTATGATTCATTTTAACACACTTTTCAATGCTTCAGAGAATGTTTTCAGCAAAATCATGTTGGGTGCATACCTGCCGGATTTAGTAATGAGCATCTCTGTGCCGATACTGCCGAATTTGTCCCAAAGCTCACGGCATTGCAGTGATACATGAACAGGCAGCGAGGTTAGCTCTGCTTCAGCACTGTTTGTTCTGTTGTCGGTCCCGTGCTGACTTCGGCAAAAAGGTTCTTTAAACTCTAATCAATAATAAAACAATTTCAGTTTTCATTCAACCACCTTAAATATTTATAGCAATACTTGGCTTGAATCGATCAAATAGGTAACGTGTATGTAATCGTGAAAGATGAAAAGACAGGTTTACCTTGTGAATAATATCCATAGTTAGTAACCAAAGGATTCATTTGGTAGGGTAAGTCCAACACAGGTCTTTCCTTTGGGAGATACATGATCACAAGACTGGAGCAACAAACAGACTTGTCCAGAGGTTTGTAGTGATCCAATGATCTAGTAGAAGTTTGCATATAGGTGACTACCTTTCCATCACTTCAAAGAGGACGGAGGTGTGTATATGTTTCTGTCAAAACATCACGTTTGTCTTTGATCTGTCTCTTTGTCTCACAGTTGCCAGTTTGTCCCCCAGTCTGCCAAAAGAGGTGTCTGGAACAACATTCCCTGGATCTGGGAGAAAATGGGGGAGCATTTTACTTTAGAGGCCAAGGGTTCCCTAACACTTCCTCCAAACTCTCAGACACACACGTGTAGGTGTTAATCACCCCAGCAGTTTGTCACCTATTACTTCAGGAAGCTCTTCACCGCTGAGCTTTATGGGTTCTTGCTAATACAAGCCTTTTTTTGGACTGATCTGGTTCAGCATTTGTTGGATAAATCCTGGCCTTTAAGGGATAGTTCACCCAAAAACTCACTTTTTGTCATCACAAAAGAAGATATTTTGAGAAATGTGGTTTTGTGTAAATGGGTACCTGTGCTGTTTGGTTACCAATGTTCTTCAAAATCTCTTCTTTTGTGTTGTGCAGAAGAAACAAAGACAGGTTTGGAATGACATGAGGGTAAATAAATAAAGAAGCTTTTTTAAAGCACTGAACGTTTGATATTATTAATTTTCATACTTTTGATCCTATTAATTTCCATATATATATATTTCATCATATATATTTCTTTTATATATTATTTTGATACTTTGATATTTTTGATACTTATAGTCTGCAAATGCTCAATTTTAAGCAGCTGTGACAAATGATATTTCATAAAAGCTTTTGCACAACATAGCCTATAAAACAATAAATAGATTATAAACATCTGATACAAGCATAAACTTGTTTAGAGTTTTACATTGAGGAGTACAAACAATAAAACTAGCTTATAATATGATTTCTGGGTTACCGCTTTGAGTTTTCCAGTGATAACGGCAATAAATTATGAACAATTACAAATTAATACACATGATAACAATACTTTTTTCTCATTTACTCATTTACATAAGAACATTTTACATTTATAGGCTACGTCCAAATAATAAGTAATACAATGGAATCCAAGTCTTAAAAAGGCAGTAAATTTTTTTCAGTTATTTGGACCTTATTTGGAATTTATAGCTTGGTTGTATTTGTTAATATTAGTACGGTAAATGCATTTGCTGACATAAACCAACAAGAAGCAATATCGTTTTTCATAATTAATGAATTAATGTCAATACAATTGTTAATGTTAGTTTATTGTGTATTAACTAATGTTAACAGTTACATATTTCAAATATATATTAGTACTTAATGTACTAGTAATTATGAAATGCTTTAGAAGTTCATTGTTATTCATGTTAACTGATGTATCAACAAATATATTGTAAAATGTTACCAATTCATTAATAGAAAGTTATAAATAGTGCTTCATAAGAATTTCGATTGCATTGTGTTGGTAAAAAGGTGACATGACATGAATGCTATAACCTGGTGCCAAAATTATATATGGAAAATATAATAAGCCAATGGCTATAATGCATGTCATAAAAGATACATAAAGAAGCCAGCATTAAACCCATTTCCCTTTCCTGAAAAGTAAATACATTTTCCATCTGTAGCCTATATCTAGTATCTGTATTCATTCAAGGTCATTTACTATCAATTGATTGAAAGAAAAGTACTTTCCAAGAACTGAATCTGCAGACTTTATTTTAAAAGTCAATATATGAAACCATTAGGTTTCAATCATTCCACATCAGTTAGATCAGGTGAAGACCTCTTTTTCATAAGAGCTGTGAGAGGCAGTTTCCAGCATCATGTGTATCTGGTCAGCAATCTCTTTTCTGAGAGCAAATTGCAAATTCTGTGAAATGGCCATTTATTTGAGCGATAGATAAGGTGTCAGAGCCATGCTGCATGCTGGTGCAGGTCAGATAGGCCACAACCTTGTTTTTATCTGTTAACATGGCACAGATAGTCACAAACACCCCCAGCCCCACCCTAACCGGGAGTCTGTCTCTACAGTAATCACAGGGGGCCTTTCCCATAGTAGCCAATGGACCTTTGACATCTATATGCTACAAATGTCCAATCAGCTTAATTTGTTACAGCTCACACAAGCGTATGGAAATAAACACCTGAAGGTGACCTGTAAGCAGACTGTAAACAAAAGAATTGGCCACTGAAATTCATGAATATTTGAATCTAAGGTGTGCTCATGAGTATTATAAACAAGCATTTACTTCACACTCAGAGCTGGTCATATTTTCTTTAGTTTAGATAAAAGTTATAAATAATCAAATAAATGTTTTGCCTCTGCGTGTTTTTCACCAACTTTCTTGGTACAATTTCAAGTTTATTCTAAGGGTGAGATAGAGAGAGATAGAGATAGAGAGAGAGAGAGAGAGAGAGAGAGAGAGAGAGAGAGAGAGAGAGAGAGAGAGAGAGAGAGAGAGAGAGAGAGAGAGAGAGAGAGAGAGAGAGAGAGAGAGAGAGAGAGAGAGAGAGAGAGAGAGAGAGAGAGAGAGAGAGAGAGAGAGAGAGAGAGAGAGAGAGAGAGTCCTGGTGCTAAGTAACTGTATAGGGTCTGATATAGGAAATGAACGTGATTGGTCAACAGACTAAAGGGTAGAAACGTGATAAGGATGGAACGGTCTTTGTGTCATCATCATATGCAAATGAGCAGCGAGCATTAAAACTCAGGAGCGAGGAGGCAACGTTTATGACCTTCTCAACAGCATGGAGACAACAGACTTGTGAAAACAAAAGTGGAAGGAGGAAAAGGTAACAAATGAAAGCAATCAAAGTGCTTTTCAACACCTCTTTGAGGAGTGAGGATGCAGATCTAAAGGTGAGTGTTTTGCACTGCGACTACAAAATACGGGACGGCAGCTGCTCTTCCTTTCAGATGAATCGTCCAGTGTGATGGATCTCCCACAGGTGTGATCGTCTGAGTATTTCTAGCATTGTGATGTATTCATAAATGTATTACATGATTTTTGCCCTCTGGACAGGATATCATCGTATACTGTAAGTTCATTAATGAGACACTACAGTATAGATGATGTACTATCTAGGGGTCAATACACCTCAGTTTCTTGTGCACCATCAGAAAGAGAGAGTGGCGGTAAAACCGTTACCATTACTGAGTTTAGTAATGGTAAGGGTTCTGTTGCCTCTTTCAAACATCATCTAAAGAGGACAAAGCAAGAGACGACGACTTCAGAGAATGGATACAAATAACTTATGTCATTTTCTGTCATACAAGACTGACACTGTATTCAATTTAATAAATATCACAGTATCTGAAATTAAACATTTGGCTTGTTTTGTTTCATTGTCTTGATAATTGTCGGACAACAACCCAGTAATAGTTTAAGTGTCGCATGCTCTGAGAATCTTGGCTTCAATTTCAAAAACTCATGTACAAAACAAAATTGTCGCCTTTTTAAAACTCACTTTTCATTAAGAATTTCATTAGAAAGGATTTCTACGCCTATTATATTTGAAGAAAAATGAGGGGAATTAAAAAAGACATTGCTTAGATCATTTACATATTTATTACCGTCACATGATTTAAACATAAAATAGAAATCGACAAAACAAGCACAGTACTGTTCAATGAATAAGTTGAGAGCTCCGTTTGTACTTTTGCAATACAGTATGTGTGCCAAAGCCCTGACTTCTGGACTGAGCAGATAAAGTGACCTTACGTCTTGCACCATAAATCCTTCCTTAGTAAAACATGTCTAAACTCTGCCAGCTCTCTTACGATTCACTTACGAAGAAACTATGATGAGGAAAAGCGCTCAGCTGATGAAATTGGACTTAACGGTGTTGGAGCAAAAGCTGCACACATTTTCAAATGGCTGCACTGAGTAACTTGTACAGGAAAACCAGCTTGACCACAACAAAGCAAACATCCAAAGTCAGCATGTCCTTACTTTCAATAAATGAGATAAGTTGTACATGTGTTTGGATTGCAGAAGCCGATAATTCATAAAAGTAATTATTAATAAACTTTAACAAAAGCAGTAATATGAAGAGTTCATTTACAAAAAAACAGATAATCTGTTTAAAAATGATCATCAATCAAACTGCAGTTGAGTTGTTTTGATTAAGTAATAACAAAAATAATTATGCTAACTAACACAATAAAAACATGATTTTTAAACGATTTTAATAAAAGTTAGTTTTTGCAAATAAACACTTCATATGTAACTGGACGTTGTCATATAGCATTGTTATTTAAATTGACAATTTGTTACTGAATTAATATGGAAAAACTATTTATTGTGCCTTTAACAAACCTTTATTCTCTTTCCTTTACACTTTTTCTTTACTTTCATATTTTAGAGAAAAAAAAGCCATCACTCTTTAATAACTCCTCCAGGCTTCTGCATCTCTTTGCATTGGTTAAGCTCTGACTCTCATAATCTAGATACTGAACTTCACTTCTTCAACTTTGCAGAGATTTTTAAGCGTACTTCACGCAAGAAAATGTTCATTAAGTCATTTCCAGCTTCCTGGGTTATTCTGGTTATCATCTGGCCTCCTGGACCAATAACCATTTTCTGCAAGAAGAAAAAAATTAAACGGTCACTTTACAGTGATACATAATAGTGTTACAGTTTCTTTAGGTTTTGAGGACTGGCTACACAATTATTATTTGAAAAGAAATATTGTTGGTAGTTCACAGAATGAAACAAAAATGATCATTTTACCAAAACACATACCTACAAATAGTAAATTCAGAAAAAACTGAAAATAAAATGGTCTCTTAATTATTTCTGGGGCTGTTTTTTGTTAAAAAACAATTCCACAACAGCAACATGGAGGTTCAAACTTCCAAACTAAAAGTCATTTTCTTTTTTGGAAAAATACAGTAGGAATCCCAGAGCTTACCATATGACTGTCTTTTATCACATACAGTTTGATTGATATGTCAAGCACCCCATCCTCAGACTCTTTCCACAATTCAATTTGCTGCAAGAGAACAACGTAAGAATGAAAAAAAAAATGACTTCCTATAAATGATAAAGGTGATGGTTCATTTTTAATGGATGGAGAGAAATCATAAACAGATATAGCACAGTACAGCTATAGAACAAATACAACACACTGAGTGCCAGAAAAATCACATTGAAATTCCTGTGGTTTTGAATTGACTTCTGAATATTTCTGTTGCTAGTATGTAGGGCTTCTAAGTTTTAAACAGAGAAAAAAAGAAAAAAATAGCACATTGATATAGTGCCCACTTTAACTTACCAGTGTCATAGTATATGGCACCTCTTTGGGGAAATGTTCTAGCAGTTTCTCTCTGATAATGTTGAGACAGACGTCTTCAGGACCTTGATCTGTCAGTACTTCACTGTGATACTGCCACTCGCGAGGCTTTGCAGCTTGAAGCAGGTAACTCTATGGCACACATGTAGTAATACAGGATAAGGATTTGGCATGTGACGGTATAATGTATATATATTCAGCACATTATGAATGTGCTGAAAGAATTCTTGCTGTCTGAACAGTAAAAGCCTGCACCAGTTACAGAACAGTATGATACCAACTTTGTTAAAATTCCCCAATGTGGTGTCTAACCTTTATTGTCTCCACGTCTTCTCTGTCGACAGCGTTTAGCATGAACACATCTTTAAAATGTGGCCACCCGCTGCGGCTCTTCAGATCCTTCAGCTCCTCTCTGCTCAGTCTGGTTTTGATCTGACCCTCTTGATCTGACAACTCTTTTTCCATGCTCTCAGAACTCGGTTCTTCTGCATGTCTGCTTTGAGCTTTGGCTGCTAATCTTTGATTCGACTTCCCTCCACCACGAATCCTGAGCTTTTTTCCATTCACCTGCTCAGTCAGCTGTGCAGTGATGTCTAGCAGCATCATTTTGCTCTTCAGTAGGTCTACCTGTGTGTGTGAAGAATCAATGATTTGTTTCGATGTGTTCTCATGTCCAAAATTAGTTGACAGCAACTCTAAATCATTTATTAAATTTAGTATGAACATTTTTGAGAATTTTGTTTTCTGTGCAAACTGAGGCAGATTAATACACAACTATTAAAAACCTTATTGAGGACAAGGATGGCAGGCACATCTGGATTCAGGGCCAGACACTTCAGTACTTCAAGGTCCAGCTTGATACGAGTCCATTTATCAGACACATCAACTAACACAACAACTACAAATATAAAGGAGAAAATGTCAAGACACAGCACCCAAGTTAAAAAAGTAAATGCTTGCGAAAAAATAACAAAATATATTTAGTTACCTAGATCAGCTTCCTGCAGGGATGCAAAAGGATCCACCAATAGGGATTCTTCCAGCTGGTGTCTTGTAAAACAAGTATGTCAAAACAGTTCAATTCTATATTGGGTTGGGTCTTGTCATATACAAAAGCAGGAATAAAAGTTAATGAAAGAAAACATTTTGTAAAAATGATAACAGAATAAACTTTAAAGGGGTCAAATGACAAAGTTTGTGTTTTATATCTAATGTAACTATCACAATCCGACAGAGTCCGTACATTTTGTTAATCATGTCATACATACGGCCAAAAGTAAGTGAAAGGGAGCAAGGTGAAAAATATAAAAACGCTCTGATATCTCAGAGATGATGTGGTTGTGCTTTGGTTTTCAAAATAAGTCAGGGAGTAATGAGTTATATAAAACAAATGCTGTTTGACCCACCAAGTCAGATTTGCTATTAGACAAACAGTTTATTCCAAAAAAGTAACAATGACATTTATTGTGCTTCCACGAATGTGACACCCGCGCGTTTACAGGACGGATGAACCAGCGCTTTCATACTGCCCACGTTCATAGTTTTAACTGTAATGCAGCATAACAGCCAAGTGACTTGCGTGACCCACCTTATTCCCCTGTGCTACCCACTTGAGTGGCACGACCCACAATTTGGGGAACCTCTGATCTAAAGGTCCATGCATTGCACATCATGGCCACTTTGCAGAGGTACGTTTTTACACGTATCCTAATACAGCAAACCCAGGTGGTGCACAGCACGTTGTATTTCTAGCTCTACTTTTTACATTTTTGATTGAAAGTATCGCAATATATCGCAATGGGTATCGTATCGAAATATATAGGAATGTATTGTATGAAACACTTGCCAATACACAGCCCTAAAAGTATATTGCAAAGGTATATTAAAATCTAAAAAAAACACAATTTAGTTTTACGCATACAGTCAGAAGACAATAATCCACCCACCTCTTAGCCTTTATTGGGGTGGTCAAACCAGGGGTATCCAACAAAACCTAAAAATAAAGATGTTTGTTAAATTCCCAATGTATATGGCACAAATATTTAGCATAAGAGAAAAATGATCTATTTACAATTTGTGTGTCATCCTCGGTCAGAACACCAACAGCACGTGATCTGGTCGTGTGCACTTTCTCTGACACTGCAAACAACTGTAAAAGAACGTGATGGTGCTTGTTTATAACGTGTGCATTAACAGGTGCATTGCGTTTTATATACAATGTGAAGTTTATTGTGTTGTACAACACCTTTCTGCCCAGCAGCTGGTTGGTCAGTGTGGATTTGCCAGCATTCGGGGCGCCAACTATGGCCACTTTAAGAGATCTGGGGTTCTCAGGTTGATCAGGATCCTTCAGCAACAAGGAAAATTGACGACCTAAGAGTAGAAAAACAAGCATGTTAACGACCAACCTATAATAATGTAAGTCTGTGAAGATAAGATTAAAAGAATTCCGTTTTGACATCTTATCGCTAAACAGCTTAGACGGGGGTTGGGCGGATTCTGACCAGAGTCTGATGGGACAGGCTGCTGTTGATTATGACCCTCGCTGGACACAACAGCTCTCCCCTTCTGTAATCTCTCCAAAAAAGCATCTGAAGACACCAAACGGGCCGGAGCAGAGTGAAAGAGACATTTCCTTACTGCGTGTGCACGAACAACCGCGCAATCTGTGAACCAGAAACAAAAAAGGTGACAAAAAACACTAAGCGTTTTCCAACAGTTTTTTTTATTTCTGGAGACATTACACAACAACTCTACCTTAAAATTACACTTTACAAACACCAGAGACACGACATAAGGACAATACAACTCAGAAACGAATGTATGTAAGTCGCTTTAGATAAAAGCGTCTGCCAAATGCATAAAATGTAAAACGCAATGAACTGTTTAAACACTTCATTGTTTATGTACGTATTTTGTCTGTCTTGTTAACGCACCTGTGCGCAGACGCAGTGACGCATGTTCTGGTGCTGCTGTCAGTGATCGGATCGTCGAAAATCGCAGCGACCTTCGCAAAAAAGGCTCGCAGATTCGTAAGGTCATTGCTAAAATCTGTTTCTGTTTATAAGAGATCGCTTTTAGACGTTTTTTTTTAGCGTTATTCTTTGGGCAAGGTTATCACACGCTCCATGTTTGTTTACGCATGTGTTAAGGGCGCAGACATGTTGGTTTCGTCGTGAAGAAGTGGCCGAGCTATAATTTACACATTACTGCCATCTACTGCTCAGGCGCCACTATGCCCGAAAGTCCATATACTTCACAGCTTCGATAAAAAAAAGATGAGGACTGCCAAAAAGGGGGGGGAAACATGCATCCATTGTTACATGCATCTGTCTGGCAAATGATGGTTTAGTAAGTAAAATGTACTTATATCATATTTTTGTATATTTTAAATGTTTAAATATTTTAACAGTCTAAAATGGAACAGACATGTGTACTGACTGTTGTGAATGATGTTACGTGAAGTACAGTAGTGGTAATAGGAGGCTTTCAGAACCAGAGAGCTGACAGTATTATCACTAACTGGTTACATTGAGGTTGTGTGTGTTGTTTTTATCTGCTCAGGTATCAGTGGGAACAGATGTGTTTTTCCATCTCCCATCACAAGCCTGTCCACCAGGAGTAGTACAGAATGGAAAAACACTTCCACTGGGAAAAAGGAAGGATATCAGTTGGCTTACAATCTGTCAGCTACTGTATTAGCTTAGAGGACTCACTGCTTTTACAAAAAACAACACGTTCAGGATGCAAGGAAATGGTGCTTTTAAATGAAGTAGCCCCTTAAGTTCAATGAGCAAGCAAATGTGACCTCATACAGCCTGGTCTCATTGTTTATACGTAGGTATTTGTACGTAAAGTTTACATGCTCAAAACGTTCATTTTTATACGTTTTTATTGATGCTGAAACGTAAACATTTGACGTATTATAACGGATAAAACGTAAAAATTGCTGCGTATTTTTTGCTAAAAAACGTAAAATATTTATAAAGCATTAAAAGTGCGGTTTTATAATTGTATCGATAAGCGTTTTATATTTTTAGACCCGTTAACCTACCCCCAAACCTAAACCTAAACATTTTATAGCAATATAAAAAGAACGAAATATGCAGGAAACCTTTAGTAACAATATAGTAGCAAATCCAACTCCAACCTCTAAACCTAACCATAAGTATTTGTACAGTATAAAGAAAAACATGACAGACAGATAAGTGCACTCACAATAATTTATTTATTTAAAAAATACCAAGAGTCGCCCAAATGAGGATGCGTTGCAGTCGCAGTTCTCTCTGGTGGAATACAACAGTTTTGTGTGAGGAACAGAGCAGAATTAAAGTTGTTAATCGCTGAAAATATTATCCAGAATATTATCCTGATCCACTCCGTGAATGGCGCGCATTTCTCATTCAACACACCTCACCAGAAACACGACATGTCGCAATCTGTGACGAAGCAGGCGAGAACCAATGAGCGTTCGAGATTCCTGCCGTAAAACCTGTCGTAAAGCTTCTTGAGGGTACCGGCGGCAACTTTTAAATTTTTAACGAGCGCGTCAGCAGCAGCACTGGTATTAGCTGCTAACGGTGGCTGCTCAGGATGGAGATAAAGATCGCCGAATAAAGGCTTGGATTTGGTTCTGTTCCTCGCAGTCGAATGGATTGTGAAGATATGGATTACATCTGACGAATAAAATTGATTTGTGATTTTATTTTGTATTTTGGTGTATTTTATAGTTCTACTGTCAGTCACAGCATGTCGTAGAAAACGTCTTTGTGTCTCACGGCAAACATAGCAAATATTACATGATAAGTAGCCTAATAGTTAAACGACATCAGAAATGTTATTAATTTTAAGAGTTTAAAGTCGATTTGGCAGAAGAAATCACAAAGCGAAAGGTAATTTCATATTAAGTAAACAAGTAAACTTTAATAAAGGTAATTGAAAACATGACATTGCTATGACAAATAAATACAATATAATAACATGTTAATGCCGCGATTACGATATTCATAAGAAGTCTGTAAAGTTGTTCATATGTAAATAATTTACGTTTTATGTGTCGTCAATACGTCAGTATTGTGCGTTTAGATGCTGTAAATACGTAAGTATTTTGCGTTTTATTGTTTGTGCAAACGTAAGTAAATGTACGCTTTTGCAGAACCACATTTTACGCAAAATACATACGAATTATCATGAGATCACGTTGCCTCATAAGACCTCTCAGTTTGACCCTGTCGGTGAAATCCAGCCTCAATTCTCAAAATCTAATTATTGGAGCATTAAAGTAGTCATAGCCAAATTTGATGGTGTGTTTATTATTGTAAATGATCAATTATATGATTGATTTTGAGAAGTTTTATTTATAATACTCCTTTCTAATCAGTTATTTTAACACTATGATTTGACACAACATTTTATTATATTGCAAAAAAACACTTCCACTGATTTCAATCTTTGACAAGGTCTTATTCAGTCAATATTAAATAAATTAAAATGATATTTTCATAGAATGTTCTTAACATTATGTAGAATCATTTTATGTAGAAAAATCACAAAAATGACTTAAAGCGGTTTTGTCACAGGCATGGTCACAAATGAACATTAAAATATAAATTCTTAAAAATATGCACATCTCAACATTTAAATGTTGTTGTATATTAATGCATGGATAAATATATACTAGCTTTGCACTGCTCATCTGGAACACTCACTTGTCTCACTTGGCAGATGATCAAGAACATTAGAAAGATGAACAAACCTTTTTTAATGCTACGGACTGGTTTTATGCTGAATGTTAGCTTCTATAATTTGTTTGCTTCTGTGTGCCTTCGCCCATGTCTAGTTTTTGCATCAGCTTTGTAAGATGACCTTTTCTGGGCAGTTTCTGTGGGATTTTATGGTCTTTCACTTTCTGGAAATTGAATACATGGCAATTTAGCTTAAATTCTGAGAATGCTCTTTAGTCTGCATTTTACAGATTTACAGCATTATTATTGAACCTTTAACTTTGTGTTTTAGTTCAGAAAAAGAGCTTACGCAACAAACACAAGAGGAATCAATACATTTATAGTGCTTAGAGGAAAACATATAACAGATAGCAGAATTTTCTAAGCACTGAGTTTCATTGAGTAACTCTAAAAACGGCACTGAATACATTCTGTACCTCAGATTTTCAAGGCTTTACAAAAGCTGAATAAAATATCCAAACTTGTATGCAGCTGAACTTGGCTCAGCTGTTAGCTTTAATAAGCGACGGACAATGCTATGTCACAACGAAGAAGCTGTTCGCAGATCAGCATAAAATGACAACCTCCATGGTTGTTTTTGCTGCTGTGTCCTTATTGTTTAGGAGCTGTGGGTGCTGAATAGCTGCTGTCATGTCAAATATTTCACTGGGTCTCTGCTTGTCTTTTGCAGCGAGAGACAGATACACACACATTTGGAAATGTCCCGCAGTTACAGCACAGCATTTCGACCTTTCTGCAGGCAAGGAGGAATAAAAAAGCTGAGGAGATGTTAAGTGTGAGACAGGCGTGTGACAGGAGCTCGCTGAGCCATGCCGGGTGGATGTTACTCAGGCTGAGATGCGGCTCCAACTTGCTCAGCCATTACACATGATTGCAGCACACCACACAAAGCCACACAGCTGGGGCATCCTATGTCACATCCTCATCAAAATGCTTTCGGAGGATCATTTTAAATGCACCCAGAGGTCATATTTTCCGGTGCTGATTTTAAATTCTCGGTCTGATTGGAGCGAGATTGAGGGGAGGACTTCGTATTCTATCAAGATTTTGCAATCAATACAACTTGTCTGTGAAGGAGATCAATAATGCATCTCTTTTGAAATCATCAGTCGTGTCAGAGTTGAGTATAAAAAGTGTAATTAGGACCACTGTTCCTAAACATCTAGCCTTGTCGTCTTTCAGGGCCAAAGAAAGACGCCGTTCTGCGTCATTAACGTTGTATTATTGTGTGATGAAGCCCACTGCTGAGCACTTCCCCTCAGCTGCCTGAGGCTCCATGGGTGCAAAATGAGTTTTTCTACTGATCTATGATCAGCTTTCTCAACCTTAATATTTCCAGGAAAAATACATTACAAGCTTGGTATGTGGCAAGCTCGAGACTTCAAGACTATTTCTTTAAAAGTCTTGTGACCCTGATACGATTTCAGGGCAGGCTAAATGTTTGGTTCCAGATTGCATTTTCTTATTTGTCAAAGGCAGGGATGAGATGCATTAGTCTTGATCACCACACATTTCTGCCCACTATGAATCACGTAACGTTGACGGATGGCATACCATCAGCATCACATTTCTTTTGTCAATTCTAGGAGATTTATTGGCCAGACATTCATGGTTTTTTCAAAGTATTGTAAATGTTCAATTCAATTTTTTTTTATAGAGCTTTTTACAAACTTCACTGTTGCAAAGCAGCTTTATATTATGATTCAAAAACAAAAAGTAATACATGAATAAATCAAATAAAGAAAGTATATGGTATTGAAATAGTATTATTGCAAGTTTTTCTTTATGCAATGTACATTGATGTATCCTATTTAATGAAGTATTTTATTTAAAATATTATCAGTATGGAAACTTAAATATACCATAAATACCATAAACAATTTACCAGAACAATTTGCAATAATACTATAACATGCCAATAGAATGTATAGACGGTTTCAAAGCAACAACATAAACAAGCGTTACAGCACATGCAAGCTTTTGTGGGCCAAACTTAACTTCCGGTACACATCTGCGTAGAATAGAATATTACTTTGGGTTACCAGAAGAACCGTTACTTGGCTAAACTGAAATGCGACAAATTACAACAAATTGTTTAATTATTAAAATTAATATACAATAAAATGAACAGCAAAATATCAGCAGTCTCTCAGTGAGTAAGCCAGTGGAGAACCAAATGTCCACTACAAATGTAGGCTATATGTTTAAATGTGGAGAATAAACCTTGGCAAACTCCAGGCTCAACCGGGAGAGCCAGTTCTCTTCTGGCATAATGTGTCTAAAATATTTTTAAAGAAACATAAAGGTATTTTTTGTAAATATAATAATGTAATACTGACACCTGTGTTAGTATTCTATAAAATCTATAAAATAGAGCTGCAGAATGAACAGAAATGTGAAGGTGATGGCTGTGTTGCTTTTAATGTTCAATATAATGTTGCTGACCACATTGTATTCAACTGTAAACTATTAGACTTCGAAATTGTGAACCTAAAATGTTTGAATAAGGAAAAATTGTAATGAGTGGCTTTCCTGTGCAAAACCTGTTGCAAAGATCACAGTGTCACTACTTTTAGATGTGTTCAGTGGTGGTTACTATGCAGTTTTTTACTGGCTTCAAATCTCTATAATACTTTGGTTCTAAGAAATGATTTATAGACCTTTCCTTTAATGTAAGTTCATTGGATATTTTGTCTGGTTTATTGTTCCACCTAGAGAAAATGACAAGTCTGATAGCTTAGAAAATGTATATGTGAAAGTGGATGTTAATGACTTTTGTTTCATTGATTGTTTAAATCCCTGAACGTACAACTATTAGTTTCCCATGCAGTGAATTTGTTCCCCATTCTCATGTATTTTAGGTGTCATCACACAGGACATGGAGTAGCAATGTGCAGATGGAAAATGAGATGTGAACTGGAGCATTATAAATGTCAAGTGACTGATGGGCTCCGCTATTGTAACTGTGGAGGTTTCCATAGTGCAGCGTATGGAGCATGTCAAGTACAATTGAAAGCTAGGATGTACAAAAATATACGTGCAGCGGAAAGTTTCGTGTGTGGAGGCAGGTGGGAATAGAAATGACGGGGGAAATATTTTGACACCGTTTGTGTGGGCTGGAGTCACAGGCTCTTATGTCACTATGGTGCAGCCATCAGTCTTCTGCAACAGAAAATGTTAGTGGTGAAAACAAAACATTTTTTGGCCTTCCATTATCAATATGATATATTGTTGCAATACTAATAGATTCAGTGTGATAAAAACCGTTTTTTAGGATTATAGTTATGGTTCAAATTATTCATGATATGCCCACTCATGGTGTCATAAAGATTCACAGTATTAGCATAAAGATTGTGCTGCATGAAATTATGGTCGGAATTCAGAGATGTATCCCTAGTGTTTTACTGAAATATAAAATGGAATATTTAATTAATGGATGGAATAAATATTTAGGTATTTAGAGAGCCTAAATACAAAATGAACATGACCAACTTGTTTTTTAGAAGTATAAAATCAGTTAAACAGACAGATTATTTATTAATCCAGCATTTATGTATAATGGACATTGGAAAAAGAAAATGCCTTTCTGTAACTCAAGTAAAATCTAAGATCCATTTTAGTAATTTTAGTAACCATTTCTTTAATTTTAGATTAGATTAGATTAGATTAGATTAGATTCAACTTTATTGTCATTACACATGTACAAGTACAAGGCAACGAAATGCAGTTTAGGTCTAACCAGAAGTGCAGTAGCAGCAAGTGCAGGATATACAGTGGTTGCATAAATTACATAAATAAATATTACAGAAGTAATTTACAGATGGAAATGTACTATGACCATGATTTACAGATGTCTCTAACTATAGACAGAAATTAACAGATGGATATATACTATGAACATAATATACAAATGTCTATTACTATAGACAGAGTGTTTATTTTAGTGTTTATTGTTTATTGTGGCACAACAATGTAATTTGACTAATTTGAAATAAAAAACATAACAATTTGCTCCATAATGATTGAGTGTTCGTCAAATGTATTAACCAGCCACTATTCCTTGATCGTACATCAGTCCAGCGGTAGGTGTCAGTACTCACTACGCTTCGCGAGAAATTAACAGTCGAATAAGAATACTTCCGGCAAAATGGCGTTTCGGGCAGTTCTTTACAGAGTTGTTATACATTTCGAACTTTATTTAGTTCCCTCTGCTCTTTTACGTTCATTTTAAGATAAAAGCTAAGCAATGTAAACAGGAGGTTTGTCTTTGAAATATAAAGATAAATTTAGAAACGTTATTCTCGGATTATAAATAAGAAAATAATATTGACCTTTGCATGTCCATTTCTGCTGATGATCTCAGCCATCAGGTGCTGATAACGACTGCTTCAAATAGGACATAAGGTAAATAATAATAAAAATAAATAAGTAACGTTAGGTCTATTAAAAAAATTTATTTGGATAGGTTTTACAGTACAAATCGACCAAACTTAACAACATCTGAACTCGCAAGTTTAAAAACAGCAGAGCGTTGTCCAAAAGCATCATAATTTACTGTTTTTAAGATCCATGTAATCTCTCTCCAAACTGTTGAAGTTACACTATTCGTTGTCATTTTCTGCACTTAATCATGCTTTATCAGTGTTGTCTATATTTTGTGAGCACTATAGTGCTTATGTTTTTTTCTAGCTTAATCACAATCTTTTGCATTGTCATGTGAAATATATGCTGAAGTGATACATATTTTTATTGTGGGGTTTCCAGCTGTGCAGGAGGAATCTTACACAAATTTACTTCGATGTTAAATGACATAAAAATAATAATCTGACTTTAATATAAATGGTTTTTTTTTTTTTTGTATGATTGAGAGTTAAGGTTGGGAAAGTATAAAACATTATCCATCACTGTTTATATTGTACATTAGCTTTCAGAGGATGTTGTTCAAACAGTACAGTTGGGGACACGAATATTAGCCCCTTTGGTAAATATGAGCAAAGAATGCTGTGAAAATAAATCTGCATTGTTTCTTCTTTTGGGGAGTGTCCAAAACACACTGGCCACAATTATTAGCCCCCCTTCATTTAATTCTTTTTGCTGCTTCCATTTGCAAGAAAAAAAGCTCTGAGTCTTCTCTTATAATGTCTGATGAACTTGAAGAATACATGACGAGTGATCTTAGACTATTCCTCCATACAGAATTTCTCTAGATCTTTCAAATGTTGGTGCTCTCTTCGGTTCATCCCACCTAGGGTTGGGAATTGTTTGAATTTTTAGCCTTTAGTCATTTATTATTTGGTGTGTATAGCAACTATGTTTTGTCTGATCTATTACAATTTGTATTACCATAGCTACATCATGCTACATCATGGTTAAACTGTAGTTAATATAATGAAACTCTGGTCAATTTGTGGTTCCTGTGCTTTACCACAAGTTAACATGCACATTTCTTAATATATGCACACAGGAATTGATAAGAGCAATTTAAATTTTAATTTCCAGTATCTGATTCCTATTCCTGTCAATTCCAATCCGATTCCTAGCCTTTCGATTCCTAATCGATTCCGATTTTCAATTCCCAACCCTAATCCCATTCCCACCCATTCCCATTTGATATGATCCATGATTTCATGTATTGAACAAGATGTCCAGAACCTCTGGTATAAATGTCGGCCCACAACAATGAAGATCTGGCGATATATTTAACTGTGGACATGGGGCACTTTTTTTATCCCTGTATGCATCAAACACATTTTGTTTCTTGCTGCCAAGAAAACTCTTTTTCATTTTATATGGCCATAGACCGCAGTCCTGTTTGAAGTTCCAGTATGGCAAATTAATATGGTGCAGTTTGTTTTTGCATGAGAGCAGAAGATTTCTTGAACAGTGTCCCAAACAACTTGTGGTTATGGAGGTGCAGTTTTCCTTTATTTTTAAAAATATTTTCTGCAATTCTCCATCTGTGATCCTTAAAGAGTCTTTGGCCACTTAAATTCTTCTCGCTGCATTAAGATCACATAGACACACATCCTGTTTCAGGCAGATTTGCAACATCTCCAGTCCATTAAAACATTTTGATCATTGCCCTGATGTTGGAAAATAGCATTTTTAATGTTTTAACTATTTCCTAAAAGCCACATTTTTATTTTGTGTAGCTCAACAATCGTTTGCTGCACATCAGAACTATATTCTTTGGTTTTACCCATTGTGATGAATGATTAAGGGGATTTTTTGTGATATTTTTTAATAACAGATTAAAAGGAGAAACAATGCTGATTTATTTTCACAGCATTCTTTTCTCATATTTACCAATGGGGGCTAATATTTTTGTCCCCAACTGTTTTTGTTTACAGATGTTGTTTGCCATTGTCTAAAAAATAAAACACACTGAAATTGTAATTCTTTATTGTAAAGGCCCTCGGGTTGTTATTTATTAACAATTTACCTTTTCTATTTTTTCTATCATATTGCAGCTATATACAATTAACACTATGGCAAAATATTATTGCAAAAGACAGAATGTTCCTTAAAAAAATATTTTTATGTTGAATGGGTCTAAACATTGCTCTTTATCTTGTATATTTTATTGCGTTTTGTACATGTAAATAATAACGATTGGACCGCAGCCATCGTCTGCACCGCTGTCGCGCATGCGCCGGAAGTTGCTGCCGCAGACAGCGACACTGATTCGACAACGCAGAGCAACAACACTAGAAAAAAAATCAAAACACTGTCTCCAAATAATACTAATCCATTACGATGTTTTGAGCAATGTATATGTACATGATCCACGGAGAGTAAGTATATCGTTTCAATGATACCACTGTACTGATTATGTGCTCGGTTGTTCACTATTATAGAGAGCTGACTCCTTTGTTGCTCCCCAAAGCATCATGGAATCAGCTCTCTATTTCATTCAGTGTGGAAAAGAGGCAAAAATAAAAAAACTGGCCCATATTTTAGGCCAGTACACTGCATTAGTACAACTAAATATACCGATGAATAATTGGATCATATGTTTACTTCTGCTTGTGTGATATACACATCATTTTAATTCTCTACATGCTGGTTGTCTGGACTTCTGTATGCTGACTTACCACGAAAGCTATAGTTGCCAAACATTTTGCCGTGTTTTATTCCTTGTATTATTTATTTTTCCCCGAATGTGTTTTTAGACTAGAGAATACATTTTAGGGGTAGGTGGTTTCATTACGAGGTCTGTGGTGACTTGAGCAGGTAGACTGCTGAGCGCATGCAATGCAGAATTCGCGTTTGATCCTCTCGAAAAGAAATTATATAAATTCATGGCCGTGACCTTTGCTGAATATCAAAGGCGTTGTCTCGAAATGTCACGGGATTTCTCCGCCGAGAAGCAGTGCGGTGTTTGAAGCTGGGGGTTTTGACAGCCGACAGCAGGTTGGTGGGTGGAAAGTTATAAAGTCGCATATCATTAGAGGCTTTATTGGTTTGAGGAGAATGGACTGCGATCCACATATAAGCACGACTTGGTGACGACGTCTCAATGGCCATTTGGATAGAAATGTACAATTGCTCTGTCATAAATCTGTCTAGTCTAGCCAGATGGAGTCGCTTTAAAGCGAATATAATGTAAAGCAAAATAAAAACAGAAATCACAGTTCCTCGCACGTGACACAGGCCATCCATGCAGATTTCACTCATTTACAGTTCACGTGTGGATTGTTAGACTGATAAAATCTGATTCATTATCAATGTACTATATTTGTTTGCTTCAAAAGTGCTTTCCTCGAAGTCATTCTTCCCACAGCGAACACATTTGCCCTCACAATCTGTACATACGTTTATGAAAAATACGCTATGTTTCATACTAGTAGATGAGTGCAGTTTCACATGAAAGGGGTCGGCAAGGTAACAAAGGGTTGACGTCATGCATCTCATCCGCCCGCATGACTTCCAACTCGAAAGCCCAGCCGTTTTTTCGGTGCGATTGGTCCAACCCGCTGCTCGCTACTTCCTAGTCTGACCGCAAACCAATGGGAGAGTTTTTGGAGGGAGGCTTCCGTGTTGATGTAGAAGAGTGGGCGGGGCTTGTTTGTGTGAAAGCGGTGCGATAGACGCTACTGCTTGAACCGCGACGCCAACGGATCTAGTGAAGGTACATCGGCGGCTGTCCGTGTTGAATTGTTCACTTTCAATCGCGGTCCAGGGATTTAAATATGCCTTCCGGTCTTGTGGATTGGTGTTAAATGCGTACCATTTCAACGAATGTCATCCGTAAACGACTGGATCCCGGGGTAAGAATAAAGCTTATGTGTGGCAGATAGACCTGCCGTATTTTTTTATTGACCATATTGTGATCTCCGACCGCGTCGCTTGCTTTCATGAGAGGATTTCAAGCAGTTCGCCGACTCTTGGCAGCACTGCGTTTTTCTTATTTTTGAAAACTGACAAAAACATTCATGTCTTGCATATACAGAGCTTGCAAAAGTTTAGCTATAACAAGCATTTTAAGATTGAATTAAAGCGATTATAGGTGTCCCGTGAAAATACTTTTTAACGGAGCCTGAAGCATCACTGTAAGTTACCTAACATAATTTAGATGGCTTATCTGTTTCAAAGTCATTTGCTGCTGGTTTCTAGAGGTTTATGTGGTTTTAACAACGCTTTTTCTGCCTTTTGGGCTTGTACTCTAACCATCCTTAAAAGCTCAATTACCTAACACTGCGAGAGTGTTTATTTGATTTAACGTTACGTCTCCGGTATCTTGTGCTCACTGAGTTAAAACCAAAGCTTGACATTAGTTACCCACAGAGTGCAGTTTTATATCTTTGCGCTTTCTTCAGTCTGCCCTACATTTTCCAAAGGCTGGATAATTAAATTTCAGACTCCTATTTCCAGAGAAACACGGTCTCCAATTCTCAGTACAATTATCGAGCCTGATGAAGGATCATTTTGACATCTGGGTGTAACGTTTCCCTTCTTTTATGAGGAGCTATTATGTGATTTGCCTTTTTGAATGGATCACGGGGGGCAGTGGTTTCAAATATGCGTGCCTACTCATTGAAGAAAATACATTTTCGCTCATGCATCTGTCTTTTCTCCAGGCTAAGAATAACCAGAGCTTGTTTAATGGCATTTTGTCCAAGACTAACCTGTTTTCCTGTGCCGTGATCTTTTTTGCCTTAATCTAGAGGCTGATCCACTCATACCCCTTTAAATGTTTTTTCCCCATCTGTTATTATTAAACTGCAGTGTTGCGTCAGTAACAAAATTGTGTTGTCAGATAAATGTATAGCCTCTTCTACTGGAATAGCAGTGCGGTCACTGTGTTGTAAAATCTCCAGGTTCTTAGTTTTGTAACGCATGGCAACCCTGCTAATGCATTTGATAATTAACACATTCCTCCATGTGTGTGCATGAAGCGCTTGTGGCAGCTTTCTCCTCTTAAGTGGTTTATGTTTAATTGACCTGCCTGGGCTAAGCATGGACTAAATGAAGCAGGCTTAATTCCATGTGTGTCTTTGATGTTCTTCTGCAAACCACTCCAAGCTGCCAAAACATTTATTTATTTGTGTAGATTTTACCATCAAGGTTAAAGGTGGAAACAGTCATCATAGGGCAAATACCAATCATGGTTCCTTGTTATTTATGAAACTCATAAATTCATTCCAACAAGGGAATTTGGTTCAATGCCAAGCCACTTTTTTTAGAGAGAGCTAGAGGACATCTTTTTGACTGTGTAATTGTCACAGATCATATGTTTTGAAGTTGTAACTTGTGTATATTGTCGTTTTATATTCTGGATTTGGGAGCATGTCCCTTTCCTGTCAAGCTTAGAGACATACTGATAGCAAATACTGGGAGAGATGTGCACAGGCAATCTTGTGATTTTGGAGATCAGCTGAGTGAGGTACAAGTGGAGAGATTTTTCAGAAATCACATCTTAGATGACAAGTTATGTTGTAAGAGATGATGAGGAACCTGAGACAGAAGTTGAGTTTATCTGAACTGATTGTGTTCATTTGCTCACATTTTTATAATGCGGTTATTGCTGATAAATTTCAAACATGAAATGGTAATCTTTTGTAAGCTTTTATCTCTCACAAATAGTCGGACCTAGTTTATATGCTTATTTCAAAAGCATTGCTTTTACTTTTAAGGATTAATAAATTACAGCTAAAGTAGTTTCCATTTAAAAGCCAAAAAGTTGCCCTCTCAAACCCTGCTAGTGTTACCCTCCCCATTTGGATTAGGCTATAAAACATATTTTATTTGCCTCGCAAAAAAGTCCGATTGAGCTTTCCGCGCACAGCTCGCATTTCCAGCCTGCGTGTGTTTGTGGTGTGCATGCACATTTGCACAGCTGTTTCCCACTGCATGCCAGTTGGAGAAAAATGCATGTACACAGGTTCCGTCTCTTCTCTTTCCCCACCTATTGAGAGAGAGAGTTAAACACCCAGCTGTTAAATCAGGCCACACATGCTCTTTTTCTAATTCTCAACATCTTTAGTTACACAAGGGCCATAAACCCTCACTGCTGTCTCTCTCTTTTTATCGCTTTAAACGGACCAAATCTCTCCTCTCAGTTCAGCCCAAAGCAAGTAACTGTGGCCTGACTCATAAAATCCCTTTGTGTGGGGGTACACTGAAAGAGATCAGCTGAGAAAGACCCCTTAGATAAGACTGCTAGATGTCAGAGAGGAGTCTTATGTCGGTAATGCTAACTGAGCTAAATGGGACACCCCTGGGTGGGCTTAAGGGGCACCAGGGATAGGTACGTTTGTTTTTTGGTTTTGTTTGCATATGAATTCTGTCTGTTCTCTAGGTAGTTTATTCTCTTAGGATTTTCTCCATACCTGTGATATGCAATTGTGTGTGTGAGAGTTTTGTAAGGGTTGTTTTAAGAGGCCCCCGCTTTGGTCCAGTTCAGCTAAAATTACACCTATACAGTACTGGCAAAAAAATAGAAGTTGCACGAAATTCATTGAAAGTGTAAAAAACAACTAGGCAATGTGAGGTTTGTGCCCTTTGATTTTATTAGTACCTGTGTCACCTTCTTTACAGTAGGGATTATACCTGTATTTAAGGAACGTGTGTGTGTATTTCATGCTGTAGAACAGGAACGTGTTTATCCCGTCTGTCTGTAGGACAGTGAAGTTAAGGGCAGCAGTCATCTGCTCTTATCTGTTTATGGCTGTAGATAAGACTTCTGGAACTGGATATCTGACCCTCCCTTCTGTCTCTGCCCTGCTTCGTAATAAGGGTTTGCTTGGCAAATTGCATATCTGTCCAGTGTAATCTAAAAAGATGCCATTAGCACGGAAGCACTCTCATCTCCTGCTCGGGTGACAGGGGAGCCTGCTATGTGATGGGACCCCTCTGGTCATGTGACACTGAGCTGTAATCCTAAAGATGCAGAAGTGTGATTTTTTTTTTCCCCCCTCAGAATGATGGAGAGGTCAGTTTTAAACTCAAAAGTGATCTTTAAAATGGTGGTGTTTTTTATTTCCTGGAATGGAGAGAGGACTGTACCTGTAATAGCACGGTTAAAGAGGCCACCGTGAAGGCCACAATAGACATCCCGCTTTTAGTGGAATCTAGATTTCTTTTGCTGTGTAAACTCTGTGCTGTGTGTGCATGTGTGTTGAAAGATGCTTTGACAATGGCTGAATAAGGATTTGACATGTGTATTGTAAGGTTTCGTTTCTGTTTATATATTCTTACTGAATGACATCTTAGTTAACCTTGCAGGTTTTTTATGCTATAGAACTTTAAATAGCGTATTTAAATAAAAGAAATATGTATGTAATAAAAGGAATGACACCTTGGGATCTGATGTAGCTTTTTATCTTATCTAAAACATGTTGAATGATATTAGGCCTATATATTTGCAAAAGGGTGATTTGTAATAGCCACTTTGTAAAATACGAATTGCTGTAAAATTGCTGTAAAACATTTTTTACATCGTAGAAATCATAGGACCTTTTTTTGTAAGATTGTGAATTTAATAAAACTGGCATTTTCCATGAAGGCCACTTTTGGGAATGTTATTCTCATTCAGCACAATGCAGAGAATTCTGTTTTTGTGCATGTTGGGTTTGTCCTTACATCTTGTGTTCTGTGTTTTTATGACAAATCATAATATGTTGTTATTATTAATTAAAGATTAACTGGCATCATTAAGACTCAATTTAAATGGTATGATTGGGACGAATCCAAGGTTGATGTCCGGTTCCACTGTGCAGGTCGAGTCAACAGTCACTTGGCATTATGGAGAGAAAAAGAATGGAAGGACGCATGTAAATGTTTGTTAAATTTGATCATGCCAGCCTCTGCTTCCCTGCTTATAAAAGCTCTTTGATGAATGTTCTTTGCCACAGGCGCACACTTACTGTCAGCCGTTGCCATTGGTTGGCTTTTTATCAGAGGCTGTTTTCCATTGGCTGTTACAGTTCTTAAGCCACTCCAGGTCAAACCTGGGGCTGTCATCCCATTCATCCCATCCCATCTGTTTTGAGAAGTTATTCAAAGATATTCAAACAAAGAGAACCTTATATGTACGGGTTAGGAAGCCGGTATTTTAGTTCACATTCCATCTTATTTGTATTTTTTGCGTGTTTACTTAATAATAAAATACAATTGCAATTCTAGTTGCTGATATATACTAATATACAAAACAGCATTTGATGCTTCTGAATAAATACTTTTCTGTAGCTGTATTTAATGTGTGTTTGTTCTCAGATTTGAGGTAAAGGTGAAGGTAAAAGTCAAAAGAGTATTGACCTGGACATCCTGTAAAAACCCTTTCATTGTGCAGCGGCACAAGAGTCCCACCATTATGCCAGTGTGTATGTGTGTTTGTTTAGTGTGTGTGTTATTTCAGATCCAGAGGGGAGAATAGGGGCCCTTTATGCGGCCACTAAATCAATGCTCCTGTTAAGATCCATTGTTGAGAGCACTGAATACTCAATGCTGAATGTTGAATGCTATCTCTGCACCGGGTGAAATGGCTAGATGACATTATTCCTGTGGTAGATTGAAACGGAAGGAATAGGTTGGACCAGAATGTTTATTTTTTTATTAGGTGAAAAGAGCTTGTATTTTAAAGCAAGGCTGTAGCGTTGACCTTCACTGGGTCCGAATGAAAGAACTCTGAATGAATTCTGAATGGACATTTGTGTTCAGACCTGAAGTCAATGTGTGCTGCGTGTTCATTTTGAAAGTGGCTTCTGTCACGGTAGATTAACTTCAGCACCTTTGGACATTTGAGATGGTTTCATATCTTTCATGCACGTTTCTAAGATTGAAAGCGTGGTGGGGGCTTGTTGCGAGCTGATATGGCCTGCATTTCTTGTTCTTGTCGGGGTGTTATTTTGTGTGTGACTAGCAAGCATTATGTTATTTTGTGTGTCTCTGGCAAAGTAATAATTGAAAGTTATTACTTTGACCACAGGCTAGAGTTTATTGATTTGGTAATCTTGCCGCAATTCCTGACATTTTACACGGGGAAGTATTTCTGCGATCTTATCTGCAGTCATTCATGTGTGCACTTTTTAAAGTGATAGGCCTACAAGAATTCTGTTCCAAATGTTACCCGTGCATTTTTTTCCCATGTAAAGATCAGTACATGAAATAGCCTGCGATTTTATATTTCAAACCGAGGCCGTGGTGATAGAGAGGAAAGAATTATGGATTGCAGCTTTAACAACTCTATAGATGGTTTATAGGTTGATTTCCCCAAAAAGTTTAAACACTGTAGCTCAACGGTGGTATTTAAAATATTTCTATGATCAGTTGAGTGTCCCGACCAGCCTTATTGCTCAACCAGTGGTGAAAGTTTGGAGTTTTTGGTCCAACTAGTAGAACAGGGAATGTTCTGTCAGATTCCAGTCTGAGGTCTTAGCTATTTTAGGTAATGGCTAATTGTATGAATTCGTACGTTGTGAATCGAACAAAAATGTATGACAGAATCGCCACCTCGTAAAATACTTGCAAATTCCTGTGAGATTGTGTTGGTTATTTAACCCCTATCCACCTTTGACAGCACATAGAGACTGTTAGCCAAGATAAGGGATTATTTTGATGCAGGGTAACTAATGTCTCTGTCTATTTCCTTGTCCACAACACAAGGTCTCACACAAGCCATTCAATCCAGGAATGTGTCTCCACGTTGGGTGAGCTCAGCTGGAGGGATCACATTGCCCTGTAATGACAGGTCAGAGTTGAAGAGTGTTGAAGTGGACAGCCGCGTGAACATTGAGGCTGGTGTTACGCAGGACTTACTGCCTTTGGCTGAGTCAAACGCTGGTGACAGTTAGTTCGGGATCAGTGACAATGGAGTGTAACAGGGATCTATTCCGAAACAAAACATGTAGCCAGAGGGAAGGGCAGAATACGAAGGACTAACCGCTTCACAATGTTAGTTCAACTGTAAGCAAAACTTTGTAAATTGGTTTCTAATGTTAAGAGTCCAGTATATGACTTGGATAGTAAACATGAACTGAAGTAGACAGTCTTAACATTTCATAAAAATATTTTTGTCAGCATGTGTGTTTTCACTGCACAAATCTTGAAAATGTTTTTCCAAAAAGTCTGTGGGTCTAAGCATGTTCAAGTCGCCCTTCACAAGCAGTTTTCCGAAAGTGTTTATTTTGAGGTAGACGTCAACATGCCAAATCAATAAATCAGTTGTTTTCTAGAGGTGGCGTGACGCGAGAGCCGGCGTTGCCTTCGTGCTTCTTGTTGATTTATCTGAGACGCTCAATGCGGTTATCGGTCTCACGTGGGATTAGACACAGGGTTGTCGCTGTGGACGGTTCGATCCCGTGTGTGAGAAACAGAAAGAGAGGGTTGTTTTCAGAAACAGGTGCACGGAGGTGTGCTGACAGACATGAGGGTGGCTTAATATCCCGTCAAAAGACGAAGCTGCCTCCTAGGCTGCCTCAGATCTTCCAAAGAAACAAGTCGATCCGGTAAGCGTTATAACTCCTGCGTGCTATTAACGCATATAAAAGGGATACAAAAGCTTCACAGGCATGCGTGCACGCACACAAAGATCTTGCCTGAGAAGTGTAGTGGCTGGTGAAGGAGTGTATGAGCAGCTACGGGGAGCATGCAGAGAGAGCTTTTGTCAGCCGTCTCCGAGCATTCAATGACTGATATACCTTTAGCCGTTTCCCTCTTTTGTAGCACAGACCGGAACGCTGGGGTACTTGAAGAAACCGTCCATTACCAGAGGTTCCTTTGTGTGTGTGTGCTTGTGGCGTTTGTAGCGTGTTTGTTTTGTGCATGCCTGCCTATGAAAGCTTATTTGAAGTAGGCTTTAGTATTTAAAGTCAGCTCGAGGCACAAAATGTGGAGTTGTTTGAAGAAAAGGCCTCCATGTGACCTACATTCTGAAGTGCAGCTTTGGCTGTATGTGGGACCTACACGGGCAAGGCACCGAGCTCGATTGAAAAGGATAAGAGGGAACTGAGCGGGTGTGTGAGAAAATGTGTGTGTCTGCATTCACTCACGGTTGGGCCATTTGTCTTCCTGTAGTTGAAGTCCCAGGGTCTCGTTGCACGCTGACTGTCCCTCCGTGGCGGCTTCCTGTAATTAATAGGGGCCCCTGCTTCAAGTCATCGGAGAGCAGGTGTTTCTGTGAAGCCGAGAAGCGTTATCTTTTTGACCCAGCAAAAATTCATCCACCCGTATCAATGAACACACACGGTCTCCATCCACAAATCAAGCTTCGTTCAGTGACAACAGGGAACGAGAACCCTTATTAGTAGTGCTTGCTATGTGGTGCCATATATCTAGGGACCAGAATATCATAGAGACTTGGGGATCATCTGGTTACTACACTTTTACTGTTACGAAACCATGGTTCATTTTAAAAAAGGTTTGACTTTGGCCAATTTGCAAACATCTTGAAAACCTAAGCAACCATATAGCAAGATCTCGGCAATCCTCACAACCATAGAATCTTGGTTACTTTGCATCTTCAGAAAAGTTTTTTTCAGTTTTGTGGTCACAGACTCTGTACAAACGGTGTTGTGCTTTTAAGGGTACACAATGTTTACATGACAACAATGTCGTAAAAACTTTGAAATGTTTCACGTACACAAAACAAACAATTCACATTCCCATGGATCCACAAACACAAGAAATGAAAAGATATGCATTTCAGTCAAAACTAAATGTTTGTTGAGTAAAACCAACACAGTCCTGTAAGTTGTTTTTGTCGTTGTTTATTTTTACACATGCGACTAAACATATAATATGCATTTGCTTGATGTCACCGTTTTTACAGAATCAAGTTTTTGTGGTTTACGTGTAATCGTAAACTGTATTGTTTCGAAAAACTTTGAATGTCTTTAAACGTTTTTGGTTTCAGGCCCTAAAAACACCATTGTCATGTAAACAAACAGTCAAAATGCATAAAAACATTGTGTACATTTACATTTACATTTACGCATTTGGCAGACGCTTTTATCCAAAGCGACTTACATTACATTGTACTATACATTTGTACATTTTGTATAGTAAGCAAGTGGGGGTTAGGTGTCTTGCTCAAGGGCACCTCAGCCGTTACCCGCCAGCCCTGAGAATCGAACCAGCAACCTTCTGATCATGAGTCCAACTCTCTAACCACTGGGCCACGACTGTAATCACCTTTGTAGTTTTTCTTTGTATTTTGTAATTCATTTGATAAAACATTTTCCACAGTTTTTGTTTGTCAGACAATGTTATTTTAATGTACAAAGGCTTTTAGTGGACATTCCATTTTGGTTGACTTCAACAGGGTTTCACTAAAGCTGCCCAATATGAGGTTGACGTGCCGTGAGAGAGCTGCTTAGCCGAGCTGAGCCGCTCCAGCCAGGACTGATCAGCCGTGGCCTGCCTGAGCCAGCCACTGTAATATTCATGATCTAATTATTCAGGGAGAGGTTAGTGTGTGGAACTGTAACGTGTGATTTAACCTCTTGTCAAAGGCTATAAAAGGAAGGCGGGTTAATCTTTCTGGCAAGCGTCTCCGCACCCTTGGGAACGTGCCTCAATTTCCCACTCTGTGCACCGGAGGCTGATGAGAGGGAGCACACACACACACACACACACACACACACACACACACACACACACACACACACACACACATGTGTACTGGGATGCACTTCACACTCAAGGTGTTGCTGACACTCTGTGTCTGTTGCTTCTCTCTGGAGGAATAAAAATGAAGTGACCTTTGATTGCTGATGACAGCAACTGTCAATCTTTTGGATCCAGTCAATCCGTTGCTCTCCGAATTTGTCAGACCACTTAACCGCTTATCTCGGCTTCACAGATTGAAATGTGGTTATTAGTGCTATTTTTAGTTTGGAGTGCTAAAACCTAAAGTGAGGTAATGTGACGTTGTATGTTTGAAAAGATTATGTTTCAGTCAGCTATTTCCTTGTGTTCTGAAGAATTCAGAGTTCACACAGATAAAAAGAACTATAACAGACACATTTGCCTTAGTTACCATTAAAATGTGAATCATTAAATAAACCATATTCCTTTATAACAAACAGTGAAGGAATAGTATAGGTTGTTTTCAGTCACGTGGTGTTTGGCGCGTGAGAGCAACAAGTGATTTTCTCCGTAGGAATTCACTATCACAAACTCGAAGTACCTTTGTTTAACGACCTGAACAACAACCAGGTAAGCCCAAATTTCTGTTAAACCTTACTTGTAATAAACACTAGCTTCCATTAAAAGAACGAGCCCGTATTAAATGGATAAAGTGAAAAATCTTGCGTCAAGTGTTTTTTTCTCATAGAAGTTCATTGTAAGGAAACTTTAACTTTAGGAAATTGTAAGGTGTTTAGATGTGGCTGTGGGCATTGGTGATTCAATGGCTCAGAAAGTAGAAGGTGCATCAGGCCACCTAAAAATAGGCCCACAACTGTATTGGGTGGCACAAAAGAAGCTATTGCGATGTGTAAGCATGTCTGGAACACTGAAGAATAAAAAAGGTGCTTCACAATGCCATAGAAGGACCTTATTTGTCCAAATGGTTCCATGAAGAACCTTTAATACCTGAAGAATCTTTCTGTGTGACAAAAGGTTCTTTGTGGTGAAAAAGGGTTCTTCAGATTATTAAAAGGTAAGGAAAACATGGTTCTTTAAGAACCTTTCACTAAATGGTTCTTTGTGAAACCAAAAATGGATTTTCTATGCTATCACTGTCAAGAACCTTTTAAGCACTTTTTTTCTTAACCTATTTTTAGTGAATATGCTATTATAATGTGTAATAACGTTGTTTTGGTCCCAGAACAAGCTTTTTAGCCAAATGTCTAAGCAATATGTGTGATGCCAATCTTATACTTCCCACACCTTAAAACACCTACAGTAAACAGTGGTGGAAGCATCATGCTGTGATACTGTTTTCTGTTAGCAGGGCAGAACATTTTGTTAAAACAGAAGGAAGTCTAGCTGGTGCAAAATACAGGAAAATAGTCAATAGGAATTCAATAGTATAGTATCTTACTAAAATAAAAGTCTGGGAAAGAACAGAACAGAACAAAGATCTTAAACACAAGCCCAAAACTAACAATGCAGTGGTTTGAGAACAAGAACGTTGATGTTGTGCAAAGGTCTGATCTAAAAACCGTAAAGGCCTGTCAACAACAAGAATGCAATAAAACCGTGAGTAAACTATTAAGACTAAAGAGGTTCTTTGTGTGGCCTGTCTGTTCTTTTCTTAGCCAATCAGAAATTGATTTACCTTTGCATTATTTGGCATTATCAGTTTTGCTGACATGTCTTTTGACGATGAGTGATTGAGGTTAGAAATTGACAGGAATTGTTTTTTAGATAGTGTTTTGAATATTTCCCCATGGCGTCATTGCCACACAAGACAACTTTTTTTTTCTTTATTATATGCTTATGACACTGATTGCATTAATGTCAGCAGCACATCCACTTATTCATCCACTCATGTAATCAGAGAAAGAGTTCAGTGATGAATTCGTTTTTCAGTGTTAGGGTTAATCAGGCAAGAGCCCTTATTTAAAACATGCTGGATATTCTGAGATTAGGCTTGGCTGTGAGAACCACAAGACCAAACCCGGTGAACCCTGCCTCAGTCAACAACTATCACCACCCAGAATCTAATCCACACTAAAGCCCAAGCTGCCGGATTCATTTCCTTCAGTGTGACGCACTGCCAGATCCGCAAGAAATCGAGAAACGGCGACGTTTCATTCTGACTCATGATGGAAATACTGTTTACATTTGCTTCACTTTCTGCTTTTCGACAAAAGTAAATCCACACTATTTAATTACACCGGTCCTCCACCGAGCCACATTTTCTCAGAAACTGAGTACTCACACATGCATGAGTATCTTAAAATCACTTTTGTTTTATGATTCACCAACCCACATGCCTCCATAACGGCCACTCTCCACAATAACATACCCACACAAGGCAATGGCCCCTGCCTCCGCAAAAAAAACCCGCTTGATCTGATTTTTGGACCTGGTGCTCCCAGAGAATCATAGTCATCTAGGATCAGCACTTCTGCTGAGTGCATCCAACCCAGTTACTGTTTGATCAGAAGAAGAACCGACCCCAGATCTCCTTCTCTCTTATGAAATCTATCTGACTGGGGGAGGAACCTGCCCACCACTGGTGGTGTTTCTAAATCAGATGTACCGCTCTGCATGCCTGGCTTACCGCTGTATCACCTCCCATCATATACCAAGAGTAATGGTTAGTTGCTGGGTGGGCTTATGGTTATTGAGCTCTAGGAATGTACACTTCCAGGTCACAGTATCTTATTGACATTGGTCATAACCCTCTGAGAAGAACTTGTGAAACGTTTGTTGAAATATGACTGAGGAGGAGTGCCAAATGGAATTTGGCACGAGTTTTCTAAACGCTCCCTCTGTCTTCCATTGGCTGGGCAAACAGATATATCTGCCCCACAACTAGCAGTGCTGGTTGTCTGTTTCGCCAGGTTTGGATGGTCGGAATGCTTACATAAACAGTGTTGCAATGTTGAAAGTACAATTAAGGAACTGGCCCAAAATAGGGGTGTCACAATATACAGGTGTTGACAATAGCCAGCGTTGGGGAGTAGTTAACTACAAGTAGCGACGCTACTAACTTAACTACATTTTTCAATAGCATGACACAGTAGTTCGGTTACTTTATAAAGATTGTAGCTCATACAGTAGTTAAATACTTTATCCAGCAACCAAAAGCTACATTGCATTTTGAACGTATCAATACATCATATTGCTCGCAATCAGGGTTGGGCAGTATTTATGATACATGTATTTTAAATACAAAATAGTATTTTGTAATTTGTATTTGATTGGGTTGATGAAGATGGCTTTATATTTTGTATCGAAATACTTCAGTGTTTGTATTTTTGTAGTTTCAAAATACTGCAAAATACTTTGTAAGAAGTCAACGTGATGATCATAAAAATGCGGCCTCTAGGTAGTTTGCCCGGACTTGTGAAGTGGAAGTGAAGTGACATGTGGCCAACTAGTGACATTAGTGTAAAATGTGCCATTTTTGCTGCGGTGCCCAGGGAGTTGGGGGTTCGGTGCTATGCTCAAGGGTCTCACATCAGTCATGGTTTTGAAGGTGGAAGAAAGAGCTGGTCATTCAAATGTTAGCGCTAATGTTAGCATGAAATTCCCACTTATTTTCAGAAAATGTTTAATGTTAAATTCGTGCAAATCAGCAACTCACCAGGAACACCAACAATCTCAGACACCTTGGTCCACGCATAATTTTTTATTTTTGTCCCTGTACGTAAACAGGGAGACGTCTTAAATAATTGTGAAAACCGCCACAGCAGTTATTAACATCTCCTCCATTTTGCTCGAGAACTAATGTTGTCAGAACCAATGTTTACAGGGCTGTGTTCTCTGGAATCCAGAGTGGTGGACTTCCACGTTCTGATCAGTTGCAGCCGTACTACGTCATAGCTCATTATCATAAAGTTGACCTGATTTCAACTCTCCTCGACGGCCTCAACGCACAAGACGTGCCACACCGTTGCTCGCCGCCGGCTCACATAAAAATTAAAAAATGAATAACTTCTGGCCACTTTGACGCTCTCGACGGCGGCGGTGTGAACGTACAGTAATGGTGTAAACTTGCGTGAAGCAGCAGCATTTACTGTGAGCCACTCGAAGACACAGATACATACGACCCCATGTGAAAAAGCATAGCAGAGCTGCTCACAGAAGCTTCTTGTAACACTGATTTTTCATAATTTATACATTTAACAAACTTCGTTTTGCGCAAGATAAAAGGCCATACATGTCATTATTGCTTCGTGCATTAGAGATAAAAATTGTAAAAAATTTAATATAATTTTTGCTGCAATGTTTGTTGTCAGCTCCCAATGATTAATAGGCCTAAATAAATATTTGCTAAATAAATTTGTTGAATATTGTACCTTAATTCAAGTAGCTGTTTAATAGAAGCATGATTTTGCATACCATTGCATGAATGACTGCCTGTCACACAATATATTATTATATGTTTATGATTATTTATGATTAAGATTTAAATGATTAATTAATGAGAAACTAGTTGCTATGAATAGGTGCCATCAGTTGTCTTCTTATAAATTACTTGTTTGTCATTGAGTCAGTGTTGCTGATGCACAGAAGGCCCTTTGTTGCCAAACACCAAGTAACTAAAATAGGGTACAATTACAAGTCATTTGCAAACTGTAAAACATTAAACTGTTGGTAACTTTAAAACTAACCTTCATCTGGGAGATCACAGCCAGGCATATGTGAATATTTGATCTGTTACTGGTTGCATATGTCAGATTTATTGCATGACTTGGGCAGAGAAAAGCTGTTGCTTAGCTGTTTACTTAAACACAGAATCAGTGTAATGGTGAAGGGATAGATCAAATAGGCCAATTGATGGAGGGTTTGTGAAGAAATTTCATGTTCCCTTGTAAAAGTATTTTGTAGTATTTTTAAAATACAAAAATACAGTAGTTTATTTTGATACATGGTGTGGCCGCTGTATTTTGTAGTTTATTTTGATACACTTAAAAGTAAGGTATTTGGTATTTTATTTTAAAATACATTTTGATGTATTTTTGCCCATCCCTGCTCGCAATACATCTGATGATTGCATAAAAGATGTACAGGAGTGGATTGCCATTTCAGTTTTGACACACCCATGCTAAAATTGCTTTTATATTATTTGTAATATCTCACATGGAATAAATACTGTAGCATGTTTAATATTTACTATAGTAAATATCTGTAGTAAAATGTAATATATTATAGAAATTACTAAATAAATCCTGTAGTATAAATTAATATTTACTATTGTAAGATTCAAAGACACTACAGTATGTAGGAATTTACTACAGTTTACTATAGTGAATACTATAGTATAGTATTTTTTTAAATGTGGGATACAGTGCAAGTGTAGCTAACTACTTTTAGATATTCATTTGTAGTGTAGCTAGCTACTTTTTCAGATGGGTAGCTGAGCGGTAGTAAAGCGGAACTTTAATACTTTAACTTATGAGTAATATTAACTAGGGCTGCACGATAAATTGCACGATAAATTGTTAATTACCCGCACACAATTAGGCGATTTACTACCATTGTTTTTGCACAGTTTTTTACAGTTAAATGCTGCTGTGTCTGAAAGCCAGAGGGCGCTCTCACGCAAAAACTCCAAATAAGCACAGCAGAAGAAATTCAATACCACACATAGTTCCAGAAAATGCTTATGGTGATCTTACTGTTTTTCAAGCCTTTTCATGTATTTTCTCATGTAGCGATGCTGTATAATTAAACAGTAAATGCGTGTAAAATTTGTTTCTTTATTATATGATAACACCATAAATAATTCAGAACATAATTAGCTTTTTTTTAATAAAGGTTCAATAGATATTGCAGTAATATTGTTAACGTGAATTCCTTTGGCCATGATAACAGTGTTGTGGAAGTCTGATGTTGTGACAGTCCTAGCCCAAAAATAAGTTAATTAAGATGGGATAGTAAAAACTCTTTCCCTTAAAGTTGCTCTTGACTAACATAATGTCTAATAAAATTACGTTGCTAAGATAAAACCGTTTTCAGCCGTGATATGGCCTGGCTTGCTCTGATCAGAGGAATGACAGTATATTACAATATTTCATGTGACACATGAGGATCTACACACTATAAATTAGTAAATGCAAAGTAACAAACATGCGATGAGTGCGTTTGAGGGCAGAAGCGGGTCATGGAGTTGAGTGGAGATGATTATGTACAGCTATCTCTGATTCTACTTTGAAACACTACAGAGCAGAACACTTCACAATCACTGAGGCCAGATCTATCAAAGACTTCCCTGTGTGAGGCATATCATCAGAGCTCACATGATTCATGAGCCATGAGAGCACATTTCCCTCTGCATAATCAGGTTAAACCTGTAAAAATACATTTATCAAGCTGCAGTGCTAGGATCAGTGACTGTCAAACCAAAATCATTTTCACAAAACTACAGAAAAAGCTCACGCTTTTGATCACATTGCTTTATTTCGAAAGTTTAATGTTATAAAAATACAAAAAATCAAAATGATACTTCACCAATAATGACCCTTTTGTCATTTCAAACCTGTATGACTTACTTTCTTCTGCAGAACTCAAAAAAAGATATTTAGAAAAATGTTGTTAACTCGCCCCATAGGCCCCCCTTTCACTTGCATCTGTTTTGTGTCCATACAATAGAAGTGAATGGGTGCCGCTGCCGTTCGGTAACCAACAAAATTAGCGTAGTTTTTTTTTTCATTTTTTAAAAAAATTACACGTTTTGACATATTTTCCACCCAACTTGTAAGTTTGCAGTCTATTCTCATTTGCATTGTTTTAGTAAAACATTCTGTAAAATGAAACCGTAAATTTCTATAAAATTACAGTTTTTTCACCGTTTTTTACTACCAATATTGTAAAGTAGTGTAACATCTTGGTACCAAACATCCCTAAAAGTGAAGTAAAGGGCAGATTTTTATCCCTGCGGTGAGCTGCCAGTGAGCACCAGGATGCTGATCAAGTCAATCGGATCGACCAAAAGGCTCCATTCTCACTCTCACATTGTTAGCAACATTACTGCTTATGCATCAGTGCCCAGTTTCATGTGAGTCAGCGCTAAAGCTTGCACAAGCTGTTCTCTCTCCGACCTCACTCAAATGCCTGGGTCACTTCTGGAGTTTCACGGCAACTTTTCACCGGCCTGTTAAAAGCGTATCGGGCCTGTCAGATGCGCTTCATAGACTTTGTTACTTTAAGCTTTTGCAGTGGCCTCTGTCTTTCCACGGTCTTTGTGTCAACAGCGGCGTATCTGCGGTGATTGATGTTAGAGAGCTTATTGAGAATGAGAGCGAGCGATCTGAACTTGGAAATCTGCTGCATGCTCAAGCAGCTCTCTGCTTGGAAAAATATTTAAATGCACAATTGCTGTGTAGGTCGGCGAGACGGGAACAAAATGTGTGTTTGTCATGAAGAGGTGATGTACTGATGAAGGGCGTATCGGAACGCTTCTCTGATAAATGTCAAACACAAGCGTAAATGCTGGTGAAGATTATAGTATAATTTAGATAAAGAAACACTCATTTGTTGGTGCTTCATACTACTAAACTGTTATAGAAAATTTGAATTTTGAATTGTGCTTTTTTTTCAGCCCCAGAAAAGGAAAAGAAATGAATTAGGGCAATGATATCAATTATTATTTTAAGCTCAAAAATCTTAAATTGGGTTGAAATTGGTCTTGTAGTCTGAATAATGTTTTTTAAATCATCTGGTTTATTCCATGTCAAAGAAATGTATTGTTATATTTACATTACATTACATTTATTCACAAGTAGGAGAGCATAAAACATTTTGTCAACACACGAAGCAGTACAGATAGTTTACAAATATGTTGTTAATAATATGTTAAGATCGCAGAACCCTGAACCAATACATCCAGTATGTCACAGTCTCTTGATAGCAGCTGTGCGTGCGTGCATGTGTGTGCACGTATGTTGTAAGACTGCATGTGACAGTTTAATCAGAATCCAGAGCTAAAGCAGATTGTCAGTGAAAGGTTCCATAACAAGACTTTATCTATTTCCAGGAATCTGGAAAGTTCAGTTCAGTTGTGCCTATTCGCTCGTGTTTGATGATGTGTCTGTTCCCATGGTCACATGCCCTTGTGAAATGTTTGCGGTCAGAAAGCCAAGCTGTCTGTTTGACCATCTCCTCTTTACAGCACAGTCCACCGGACACCAGCAGATGATTGTGGTTCGTGACATCTATCGGAGAACTGTGTGTATGTGGAACAAAGTGAGGGGTAGTAAATGAGATAGTCGTGACATTTCTCAATGAAACTTGCATCTCTCTGTTTTTCTCTAGTTTACTTTAGGTAACCATTTTAAAAACAAGTTGTTAATAATATATTTTATATCGTTTATGTTTATATTTATAATAAAATAGCATAAGAAAGATGTATCTCGATTGTTCGTTTTCTCCATTGTGCGGTTTATTAACTACACATAAACCAAATACATTTAAGTTGATTATTGAACTTAGTTTATATTTTGTGTTCTCCTGTGTTAAAAAAATAAATGTACATTAATACATTATATAAATTAAAATCTATCTTTTTCCTTTGGTAGAGCAATGCAAAAATATTGATGTGGACTATACAGATTTTTGTCCAGTTAGGTGCTCTCTAGTCATTCCCCCACGCCAGTACCAGAACACAAGAAATAAAAACACCATTAAGCTATTTTTGGGGTCTTTAGGATCAAATTCTTTTGTGTGTGTTTAAGACTGAGAAGAAAGTATTTTGTTTGTTTTGAGTCTGGATTTATTAGCCTCGGGATCTAAGAACTCTGTGTCTTTGTGTTTTTTGCATCTCCGACTGATGCTTGTGTGTTCAATATCTTCAGAGTCAGTTCATGTACATTTGCTTTGGCTCTGAGCTGTTTCCACAAAGATCATCCCGCTCCCAGAATCACATGACTGTGAGACCCTCAATAACAGGCTCAAACAAGCTCTGCAGAGAAAGCATTTGTGTGGATGGTGCAGTTTAGAGGTGCTGGAGGAATTAGTTTGCCCACAAGATCTGAGATCAGCTTTCTGGTGCGTCTTATGATGGATGAGGAATTAGGTGGAGGATGCTGGCCATAGATGGCTGTAAGGTGTCTTACTCGTGAAAACGCATGATTAAGAATCACGCCGCTCTGGGATAATTGAATCAATTTTTTATTTCTGTTTCAGGTTTCGCATAGCAGCGTCAAAATCTTTCCAATTCCTAGTTTGGAATCAGTGTTCTAATGCACTTTGGGATGAGACAGCAGCTGTTTCAATCCCAGAGAGAAAGAGAGAGAGCCTCCCACCCCAGGCAGGCAGCGTTCCCCATGTCCTTTCAAAAACCATCCCTCTTTTTTCCCTTCATTTTTCCTTTTTGCTGCAATTTATCACCAGGGCGTCCAATTTCAGATGAGCGGCAGACGGCCCAGGCAAACGGATGAGCAGTAAATGGATGAATCTGTTCATAAATGAAATTGTCTCGCTCTGTCTTCATTTCTTCACCCTGGTTTGTGAGCTTTTCACATGTGTTATACAGCACAGCAGCGTTTGCTACAGAATGTGTGTTCTTAACAGTGGGACGACAATAATGGTGTAAATAAAATAGAATAAAAATAGTTATTGTTTTTCTTTTTTAGTAAGACATGACCGAAGTTGTAAGCGAATTTAGTATGTGAGTGAGATGTTAGCTCTGTGACTGTACTGACAGATGAGTGAGCTATTCTTTAAAGAGATATTCATTTTTAACTAGACTATGCTTTCGCTGTATGTTTTCTGTGTGTGCAGCCTACAAACAAAATTAAAGTTCAGCTATTTTATAGCATGTAATACCTTATCACATTTTAATGGGTGCATTTGGGTACAAAATCTTGTGCTTCGTGGTTCAGTAGCATGCAGGAAGCACTGCTCTATACACACATTTGCTGTATAAAGATTGCGTGTGAGGATTCTGTCACACTCCCCAGTGGTCTTACATCAGCTGGGCTTGTCATCATAATGAGGTTATAAAGAATGATCTAAGCTTTTCTTTACATGGTCATGCAGGGTTTTGTGTAAGTGACTCCATGGTTGTGAGGTGTTCAAAAAATTGTCATTCGATTCGCTTCTTGTTCTTTTTCCTGCCAGTATCCAGCGAGAAACTCTTGACAGTGTACCAGTGTATTAGATGCTTGCAGAAACTCCTGCACACTTGAGATATTTGTGCGCTTGTATAGAAAGGTTCATGTAGTCTCTCGTGTACCTGCAGGGTAAATCGTGTGATTTACAGCGTGCCAAAAAATCCAATAATCAGCGAGTGGCTCTTCCTCTCATCAGCACATTCAATCTTTCTTTCTCTGCTCTCCATCTTCCTTTTACACCATTTTAGGAGGATTTTATGAAACACCACAATTTTAAAAGTTGACTGTAAATTTTCATCGGACAAATCTGAATTTCATTCAGTCATAATTATTGCTTTATTAAAGATCCAATGGCAGTTGGTAGATTTGTGTGTCTCTGAGGTGTCGTGTGGATCCTTATAGCGCAAATGGCCGATTTTAATTTCCAAATGTACAGTAATATAAAAATGAATTATTTTTAATACATCAAAAAATGCAAATAATGTTACTGGGATATAAAATCCATAAAACGGTGCTCTTTGGATACAGGACTTCTTAATTCATCAAAAAAACAATGCAAAGGCACTCGAAGATATCTTGAAACATATAAAGCGTTTATTTTCACATGGCTTTACGTTAAAAACAAAATAACATTGTATGATATTTACGTGACGATCAAGATGAATTCGGATCATTTGAGACGGATTATATAGATTTCCGCCCTTAGTGCACGACGTGCGTATTGAGCATTTAGAGTTTGTTTAACTGCATCTGACGGTTTTGTATCTGCTTTAGTTTGTAACAAAAATGACACCGAGCGTCAACACCTTTTCATTTGGTCACCATATGCCATGGTTTATTGTTCACAGATCATCTCATAGTAAGTGGTAAACACACACATCCACCTGTAAGTGATGAGCTGTTTGTCTCATAAATGACAAAAGGGATTTATAATTATGATTTAGAAACACATACTCAGGCGCTCTCTCAATCTCTCTTTCATGCATATACACATTCTCAAGCTTACTCATATTCACTGGGCTGATCTTTCCACACGTTTGTTCGCACTCTTGCACACCCACAGATCACTCGCTTTCTTCTGTACTCACACCTTATGTTCTGCGACTGAACCACCATCAGTAGAAATGTCAAAAGCTCTCACACAGTCTGTCTCTTAAAGGACCGTTCACACACACACACACACAATGTAATACAGCTACCGGATGTCATTCGCTTTAACCCTCTTGTGAGATGCCATAGTGAAGTGTCTGCCATGGTGGGTGACTGATACATTATCAAAAGAGGAGATACAGTGGCAAGAAAAAGTATGTGCACCTTTTGGATTTTCATAGTTTTCTGAATACATTTGTCATAAAATGTGATCTGATCTTCATCTAAGTCGAGGGTATTGACAAACATAATGCGTCTAAAAATAATAACACAAAACAATTCTGATCTTTCATGTCTTTATTGAGAACAACCAAAAAAACTCATAGTGCTTGTGGAAAAAGTATGTGAACCCTTGAGTTAATGGAGTTAGGTTTTAGCACACCTAGAGTCTCTGTAAGATAAACCATGAAATTCCAAAAGGTTCACATACTTTTTTTTGCCACTGTATGTGAACGAAAGAAATTGTAATGCAAAATCTGGTGATTTTTGTTCTCCCTATGCATTTCCTTGTTTGATGATGGTAGCAATATAGTTTTCAGGTCTACATTTACATTTCGGCGCTGTTGGGTGGAAACCTTGTATCTCCGTTTTTCATGTTTTGTTTTAGAATTCATTACTTCTGGTCATTCATGTTTGCCTTTGGGCTTTGCAAATACCTAACCAATAAAAAGTCTTAAAAATAACAGTGTTTTTAGTGCTAGTTTTGGAGATACAAGGTTTCAATCAATTTGCGTTTGGCATATGCTTTTATCCAAAGCGACTTCTTTTAAGGTACGCATTTTATAACTAGGTGCAGTCCTTCTCTTCTACTTCTTTTATTTCACAGTTTCATACTTCTATTTGTTGGTGCTTTGGTTTGTCCGGTCTTGTTTTTCCTGTCTTCTTTATGTTGTTGTTAACACTATTGTCCGTTCATTCTTTCATTCACTTTTGTCCCTTTTATCTTTCCGACATAATTCCAACCTTATTCATGTAATGGCTTTGTCAGATTCCGGGCTGTGGTTTTTCAGTACTTTTGTCTTGGCTGTGTCCTGTTTTTTCACACACTCGCACAATCACACACAGCCTATTAGCATTTCTGTCACTTCATTTTCTCACACTGATAACTTAATATTTCATGCCGCGTGTCGCACGCATTCTGGCACGCTCTTACAGATGACACTGTGTCTGTTAGAATAACAAAATTCTGACAGGATGACGAGGTCTCTGTGGCTGAGGCAAAGAATAAAAAAGCATGCGAGAGCTTAACGCTTCAGGATGTGCTTAAGTCATCACTAGCGCGCTGACAGAGACATGCCCGCGCGTCCTCAATGCACAACTACAGCAAAATCTATTCAGGCTTGGAGCTATAAATTGATGCTCTGAATGAACAAATGCACCGATGTGAGCGTTTATTTACAACCCGCGTCTTTCTATCCACCCTTGGATTCAAGGATAAGCTTGTCTCATTAGGCAAAAAAAATCATCACCCTCTCCCACCACCCACTCACTGTCCTATAGTCTCTCATAAATGATAATCGCAATCTCTCATCTCATGAAAAGCTTTGTATTGTATTGCTGGCAAAATCTCCACGTAAGCCTACATTGGTTTTGTCTTTCCCTCTATTGCATAGGTATATTTTAGTGTAATTAGCCTGTGTTTTTCCTGAGCGTAAAGGCCAGCGCAGGAAGATTGTCTGAGCTCCAGAGAACAGACCCACCAGCACCTGATTACAGCTTACCGTAGTCATTTTCTAAATAGCTCACTTCCATGCCACTTTCCTCCCTCTGTCCTTTCTTCTCTCACGTACTCCCTCCCTCTCTCCTCCCATGCACACAAAGAAAGATAAAAACGCAGAAGAGAAAAGAGTCTTTTATCAGATGTGGTTTGACCCAAACATCCCCAGCAGTTTCGAATCCAAACTCACTTTCTCTCTTCCTCTCTTTCTTTGTAGCTGTTTTTGAGGTTTTGTTTTTTTCACACCCGTTTTATTATGGCAGGAGTGATTTTAATTGTGTAACACGTTGGAATTGCATAGCTGTAATGTAACCATGTTTATAGACGATTTTCCTGGAAAAACGTGATGTGATGTGATGATTTGTTTATCAGTTTCATCCAGCTTAATTATTTTACCTTGGTCATAATTTAGCACAATTTAGTGAAATTTGCAACACTCAAACACCACCAAATACATTTAAAAAAACTGATTTCTTATTATATTTTATAAAAACAAGGCATATAAAAGGTTTCAAAGCAACAACATAAACAAACGTTACTGCGCATGCACGCTTTTGTGACCCAAACTTCTGGTACACATCAGCAAAGAATGGAGTCCCTTTAGATTATTTCTGATAAGAAGCAAAAGAAATAACAAGTAAATGCTAGCAAGTTAAAAGTATGTCTAGTCAGTATTATTTAGGCTTACCAGTAGAAGAACCATTACTTGGCTAAACTTAAATGAGACAAAGTTACACGATGAATATCATACAATAAATGTTAAGTGTATAATCAACACGTAAAAGATGCCACATTCCATCTTTAAACAATCTGCTCATGTTATCAAAGGAGCATATACACTTGAGCGAAAGTTTTCTTATTATTTAAAAGTAAAGTTTGATCTGAGGTGTTTGCTTAAATATCTGAAATTAGTTTAGTAGACTAAAATATATTTTTCCAGACATACATCGATAAAAGCTCCTTTAATATTGTTTAAAAAGCATCTCAGGGTGAGACCTCAAGAAGCTGCTTGATAAAATTACATGAAGACATTTCTGAAAATTCTGGTCGAAAGGTGAAGACGATAAAATATAACATGTTTAATTTTTTCTATTACAACATAATTCCAATAGTTCCCTTTGGTTTATTTCATAATTTTGATGAGTTTATTATTATTCTAAAATGTGGAAAAAATACGAACACATAAGTGAGTAAGTGTCCCAAAACCTTTGACCGCTTAGAGCGGGCTTTGGTTAAAATGTGAGCGAGACCGACTGACTGACAAAAATATCGAAAACAACGCATCGTGATATTGAATCGAATCTTTAATCCGATTATGATTATCGTGACATCAGTGACGATTTACATCCTAGGGTTTGCAAGCCCAACATAAACCGTATACGAACATTAAAAGCAGTAAAACAACTCAGCACTGTACTGCATTAGAAAAGCTTCGAAATCAAAGATGAGAAGAACTGTGTACATGACCATCATTAGTGAAGAGTTCGAGAGTAAAGACAGAGAGCTGGGGCTTGAAAATGCTCAAACTAGGTCTCCACCTCCCCTCCCCTTACCTCAGGTATATCTGATAAAGCGAGAGAATGTTTGGATGAGACTGTGCTGCTTTGTTAGCGCACTGGCAGGTTTTTAATGAGCTGCCGTCATGACCTTTCACTACGCTCAAACTGTTTCTCTCTCTTTGGCTGGGTGGTCATGTTCTGCCCTGCCAAGGTTGTTCGGTGGATAATTGCCTCTTGTCTGAACTGTTTGTCTACTTATGCATGTTTTAGTACAGCGGTTTTGTGTCGCGTCCGTGTGCAGCGAGAGGGTGTAATTCACGCTGTGCCGTTGTTCTCCACAAATGACCAGCCATTATGCACCGCTGTTGCTTCTTGTGCTGTTTGTGTATATGAGAGGGTGGAATGACCCGGGTCGCCGCACTCCACACAATGAAACTCATTCCTCGCGGTTTGTGGATTTGTGAGCACACACGCTCAACACGCATGCATGTTAACTCGCAAACAAGGGGTCAGAATGAACACTGGCAACCAGAAAAACAGCAGCAGTAACTTTATAAACAACTACTTTTGAGTACATTTCTGTTTGATGTTTTCGGTTTTTGCGTCACAAGCAGGTGAGATCAAATGTAAATTATATGGCTCCTCATGCACATTTACTGTGATTAATGACTGATGGGTTAGATTTGGGGAATGTTGTCTGTGATCTGATTGTCCCCCGGCTAAACTCAAATATATTCAAATGAAAAGGTTTGGAATTTAGCAAAGGTCACCTTACATCACAGCGCCCATCTTGAGAGAACCGGCGGGTTATGCGGAGGTGGGGGGTAGAGTCGAAATGCCTGAGGCACGGTCGGAACGCTCTGACTGGTATGTTTAGTTGTAGTTTTATATTAAGTATGTTTTGCCTGTTGCTGTAGGAGCGCTTTGGATTGAAAAGGCGAATGAGCTGTTTGCTCTGATCTCAGGTAATAGAGCACAAGCTGTATATTATTTGGTAGGTTAAAGGAAGAGATCTGGAGATCCTGTTATCCCAGCCCTCACTTGAATGTCTTGAAAAGCCCCAATAACTGAGTTTATTGCTGGGTGTCTTTAAATTGCATTGAAGAAAACCGTTTTAGCCGTGTAATTAGTTTTTTCTCAAATCTGTGAAATTATAGTCAAGCGCACATTTGAGATAAGGTTTGGATGCAATCCGTATGACACACTTGATTAAAAGACTGGCTGAGTTTTAATGAGTTCAGTGAAAATGTGTGTCAGAGTGACAGATGGGAAATGTCTCGTTGCTCCTGTTATGTTAGGAAAGAATCCAAAATGTGATGGAGTCATTTAGCTTTACAGCTTTTCTTACAGTTAGCTTTTAAAATACTGCAAAAATTGTCAAACTTGTTTAAAGCAGAAGCGACATTTTAATTGATTTGTTTTGATAATATTCCAGATTGCTCAAACGGACTGTTCACAAGGTTAGCGGGGAGATTGGTCTCGGATAGTGTTTTTGGGAAGCGTAATAGTGACCAAACACAATGAGGCAAGAAATCCAGAGTTAATTCATTCCGCTTAACTAGTCTTTCCACTAGGACACAGCCCAGGTGTGTCACCTGAACTGGATGAAAATGACAGATTTTAAAAGAATATGTGGTTTAATGTTTTTTTTTTTTTTTTAAAGAAATGATTCTTGATATACATTTCGATTTATTAAGAAGATTTTATTCTGTTCTATGTCATTTAAATCCACAAGGCTAGGAAATATAAATGTAAAAAAACAAGTGTTTCTATATTCATGCAATTGTATTTGTTTAGTGTTCTGTGTTCTGGGTTCTTTGTATTGTTTCTCTCTCTAACACTATAGAGCTCCTGCAGTCATGTGACCTAGCAGGAGCTCTATGCAGCCATGGAAAAAAATGAGAGACCATTCCAAATTCTTATTTCATCAACATTCCTAGATGTATTGTGGCCATTTTAGTCCAGTGTCTGTTGAATTTCAATAAAATCAAACTTCAGGAGTAACAAAGTCATTCAACAGCACTGTGAAAGACAAGACACATGAAAACTGTTATTAAAAATCCAGGTTATCACATAAAAAAAATATTTTCCTAAATACATGTATAAATTTTATTGTTGTATTGTTTAAAAGTGAATATGAACTCTTCAATTATTTTGACCTCTCTCTCCAGTTAATACTAGAAAACAAAACTATTCATTACCTATAAATAGTAACTTGAGAAAAACTGAAAATGGTCTTTGAAATGGTCTCTTAATTTTTTCCGCGGCTGTATATTGGATTGTGTTCTCTTCTGGGATTATCGTGATAGACTTTATCTAAATGTAAATATATTTAATATATTTTCATATTTACTTATTCTAAATTTTCCCCAAAGTTCGTAGAAAAGAAAAAACATGAGAAATGGGTGCGTTTCCAACAAGTTGTTTAAGCAGATGATAGTGGTATTGGTAACCTAGCAACCAACAGTAAATGAAACGAGACCTGGAAAGACAATAATTTGCAGAAACAGCCGATTAGTAACGTGGACTTAATTTTACAAATGTGTTAAGCAGGCTTAACAAAATGTATTTGCCGTTTTCATCACTTGTCAAGATGATGGAAACAGCTACTTTGTCCTAACCAGGCATGATGTAGCATTGCAGTGAAAACGCTGTGTGACATCACAACAGCCTCTCTGAACGTGACATGATGTTTAACATAAATAAATTCAATAGTGAAACTAAAACATATGAAGCACAATTTTGGACTGATGAGACAGAAACAGAAAGGATGTGAATGAGAAAATGTTCTGTCATGTCGCACCTGATGAACGTTAGGACTGCATTTAGTTTTGTGGACAAAGGTAAGGTTTCTAATTTCTCTTTTTCCTCTTTCTTTTGTAGTGTAAGGAGGAGTGTGTGGCCCATGTTGCTCTAGGAGCGTGTGTGTGCATGTGTGTGTGAGTGCGTGTGTGTGTGTGTGTGTGTGTGCGTGTGTGTGTGTGCGTGTGTGTGTGTGTGTGCGTGAGATGCTGGCCTGTCTGCCAGGGCCAGGTGATCTCTCCCTTCAGCTCCACCCCCACTCGCAGATGAACACTGGACTTCAGAAATGTAAGTACAAACACAACAAATACATTTCACCCAGAAATAAAAATAGTGTAGGTATGTGCTCAACCTTATGTCATTGCGAACCTGTAAGATTTTTTATTCTTCCTCGGAGCACAACAAAAGAGATTTTCATCCGTATGGCTCATGCACGATTTCATGCATATGTCATAGACTACATTTATGGCTCTTTAATGGTGTTTTTAATCACTTGGCTAATTTGACATCTCCAGGTCCCATTTTATTGTATTGAAAAGAGCACCATGAACATCCTCCCTAACATCTTTTGAGGTCTACAGAGGAAAGAAAATCAAACAGGTTTAAAATGAGTAAATGAATTTAACAGAATGCTTATATTGATGCACCTGTTTTCCTGACTCGGAGCAGTCTGAAGTGAACCACATACAAATATTCTGTCATGTTTGTGTGTGTGTGTGTATGTATGAGGTGTGTCTGTTTCAATACAGCAAACTCAAACAGCCATTGTCAACCGTGACATTTAAGTGCTTTTAATAAACGACAAGATGAAAACCGAGATCTGTAGAAGGAGATAAATGACGATTGATTAACAGGATGGAGCGAGAGAGGAAGTGGGAGACAGTCAGACGTGAATAGAAAAGGCAGGGAGAGAGAGAGAGCAGTCATTCGTAAGCAAAAGCATATTTCCAGTGACAGATTGTCAAATCCCTGGATTTTTATTAGGGCGGTTTACAAGGGGCGGACACCTGCTTAACCTCAGCGCTCGCACACAGATAGATGCAGGCTGATAAGTGGCATAGAGAGGCGATGAGAAAATGAGAGTCAAACAAACAGAGAAATTGAGTCAGTGCAGGAAAAAAGGATACATGCAGACAGAAAATCTTGCCTTTTTCGTCTGTGGGCAGACATCCTGTCAGATTAGCTCTCCATCAGGATGACAAATTATGCCATGGAGACGGGCGGCCGGGGGAGTGCTGATGGCCTGGAGAGTGATGAGTCTCATATCGCCTCAGGAAGACCCTCATCAGGCAGCAATTACTGAGACTGGAGACACATCTTTAACTGCAGAAGAGAACTGAAATCACAGATAGACCAGAGTCGGATTTCTAACTGTTGGATATAGAAAGAGATGGAGTCATAGTACTAACTACAGAAGGTATGAAGAACAGGTAGGAGTGAGAAACTGGTGGCGTATCTCTGATCGTGCCTCTTGCTTTGAGAGCACGGAGAGATTTTTACCTCACACAAATGAGAAGACACTGTGTCATGACTCTGAGTAATGCAGGGGGATGGAGAGAAGAAGACTTCCATTTCACTTTAGGATTTTATGTCAGACATATATATTTTGGACAAGTGGTGACCCAATACTGTGCCACAATTGCTTGTCAAGCTAAAGTAAACAAAAATAACAAACCATCCATCCATTCTCCAAACACACTTGTCCTCTGTAGGGTCGCAGAAGGGCTGGAGACTGTCCAAGCATCCAGGCGGTATACACCCTGGATAGATGACCTGTCCACCCCAGGGCATTCACAAGCACACACACTCACAAGGGAAATTTAGTGGCTCCAATTCATCTAATCTGCATGTCTTTAGATTGGAGAAAACCAGAGTATCTGGAAGAACATGGTCCTGGCTCAGTTGAAAATTTAGGAGCCTTCTTGCTGTAAGGCAACAGTGATATACACAAAGCTAAAATGTTGCCCTTTTGAACTCAATCCTTATAGGGTCAGTTTCTCGGACAGGGATTAGATTAAACCAGGATAAGGCTTTAGTTAAATTAGAATATTTAAATCAATTTTATAAACATGCCTTACGGAAATAACATTACTTTTGGGCATTGTAAACAATGGCACTGATGTATTTAAGTGCAATATGGTGCAAACCACCACATACGTAATAATATTACCATGAACTGCACAGGTCCAGCATTGTGGCCTTGAAGTGCAAAGCAAAACAACAAATCTGAAAACTAAATTTTAAAATCAAAATATCAAATCTAAAAACAACAAAAACTATAAAACATAACTATTTCGAAGACAATAACATACCATAAAAGACAACAATAATTCACAAAGCAAAATAAGTCAGAATTTTGTTGTAATGGGATAGTTACTGCTGATTGGATGAAACTCCTGTCAATCAAGGTAATCAGGAAGTACACTCAACATTGAGAGAGGACATTATGCAGCGATATAGAGAATATTTATTGATTAACGTTCAAAGATTATATTGAATTGTCACATTTTTATTGATTTTAGAATATTTACAATGAAACAAATATCAAAATAAAATATTAAAAATGTTTATAACAATAATATTGAAGAGAAAATATAATAACAAATTATAAAGCCGCAATCAATAATAATAAAAAAGTGTACTTTTCAGATTTTTTAATTTTGTTTTCAAATTTGATATTAGTATGACATACTAAGCTGAAGTGTAATTTTCCAATTGAACTGACAAGAATTTACATCACAATATTGTAGAGAGGCTACTAAACTCACAGACTGTAAAATATGGAAGCGTCTCATACATTTACATTTACATTTATGCATTTGGCAGACGCTTTTATCCAAAGCGACTTACATTACATTGTACTATACATTTGTACATTTTGTATAGTAAGCAAGTGGGGGTTAGATGCCTTGCTCAAGGGCACCTCAGCCGTTACCCGCCAGCCCTGAGAATCGAACCAGCAACCTTCTGATCATGAGTCCAACTCTCTAACCACTGGGCCACGACTGCCCGCCGACTGCTCATAGAAATATTATGTGATATTGCCTGTCATCTGAAAGGTTGTGGGATGAAGCACTCATCTGTTTAAAGCTCACCGCATTAACTAATGTGATGATGCAAGTGCTGGTTTAAACCTCCCGTGGCATGTCATTAACTGCCCCTTCAAATTCATCTGTTCCCTGCTGGGGTCCAGATGTTACTGAAGCGCATCTGGCAAAAGCACACATTCCCTCAGGAGACACAGGAAGCAGACGAGCAGGATCAGGAAGAGTCAGAATATACCTTGGAATGCAGGAACACCAGCCATGAAAGTAGATTAGGGCAAAGAAGACTTGCTTTATCTAAATAGAGTTATTTTTTTTTCCTTTCTGTCTCTGAACTATTTCAAGGGAAGTTGATATGGATGAGTTGGAAGAAGGGACAAAGACATATTTACATATGACATTCATGCATTTGGGAGACACTTTATGCAAACGTACCGTGCATTCATGGTATACTCTGAATGTGTTGTATGTTCTCACTATCAAAGCCGTGACCTTGGCATTGTTAGTGCTATGTTCTACCAAGTTGAGCTACATGAACACAAAGAGATAAATAAAACAAGCAATCTTTGTCACCTTGAGGAATAACCCTATATAAAACGATATAAGGACACCCACTCAGATCTTTAGATAGGATTTAAAAGTGTTTTAAAGTGTGTGGGCGGGTGTGTGCAGGGGTAAAGAGGCAGTTAGGAGATGTGTATGGTGTACTTGGACAGAAAGGGTTGGCAATAGCTGTGTAACAGCCCTGTGTGTCTGTAATAGGTCTCCTGGGGTTTGCGTGATTACTGTGATCCTCAAATCACTGCTGATGAGAGAGAGAGAGAGAGAGAGAGAGAGAGAGAGAGAGAGAGAGAGAGAGAGAGAGAGAGAGAGAGAGAGAGAGATAGAGAGGTTAGTGAAAAACAGTTTTAATGATAAATCCCAGAGAGAAGTGAGTCAGAACTGGTATCAAGCTTCACCATGAAGAAAAGCTCTAGAGATGTCCTTCAGTAAGAGGCGCACACAGTTATATGCTCTGTGAATGTTTAAATGCCACCTGATCCACAGCTCCTTTGAGACCGGAGCTCGAAGTCTCTACAACTACAGTCAAGGTTGCTTTTGAAAAGGTAGTTTACTTACACACTACCATTTAAAGTTTAGGGTCACTTGACTGTATTGTATTTAGTGATCTTAAAAATTATTTGAAAATACCAATTTTCTGGCTAATGCCTAATAATATAACTATTTGGGCCTTATGTTCACAGTAAGCACATGGCTGCACTTCGGGTGTGTCCGAATCCACTTTTGCTAGTTTATGGATGTGAAAAATGGTCGTCGCACCAGACACATGGTCTGAAAGGGTTGTGCCTATGGGTGTGTTTCGGGCAAAACGTGCAGTAAACCAATCAAAAGCCAGGTTTCCATTACAGATCTGCGCAAAACGTAAGCGATATTGTTGTTGTCCTTTTTTTCAAATGTAAATATTAACATGATCTGTCCAAACTAACTGGTTCATTAGAATGAATCAGATTTTTTAAAAGCCAGATATAACTGAGAAGGACACTGTATTGTACTGCGTCTGCGAGTGTATTTGGATTTTTTACTTTTATTTCCCTCATTCCCTCAATACACTCATTAAAGGGCAAACATGATGTTACAGTTATTACCGAAGCTACAATATTTTTACTAGAAGAAATGCGGTCAAGTTAGTTGCGTCACTATTTTTAGTTAGTTACTCCCCAATGCTGACCCGATCCATCCTCTGCCTTTGTCCCCTTTCCCCACAGTGTATGCATGACAGCATTGAGATTGTGTTGAGGTCGAGATTGACTCCTCATTATCACGAGCCGGCCTTCCACTGGATGTCACTTCACAGGGGAGCTTGTTGCTGACACACAATGAGAGATGGAGGGAAGGAGCAGTGAAAACAGCGAAACATTCCCTTGTGACTTATTAGGAAAATGAGTCTCCTCTTCCTTAATCCTTGATCTAGTCCTGTGGTGGTTCATTTATTGAGCCCAGCATGGCTCTTCCTCTGATTTCTCTTCTATTTCCTCTCTCTCTTTTAAAGAGGTGAGTGAATGTAGGCGGCCGGGGAAGGCAGCTGACGTGCCCTGGGATTGCCAGGAAAGCTATTTAGCAAAGAAATGTCAGGGGCCATTTTGTTTAGTCAACAGCCCACATAGAGGGCAGAGAAAGACAGCTGAGAGATGAGTAAACGGCATGGCAGTAGGATGCCGTGCGAGGTGTTGGAGGATGGAGCTGATGATGGGGCGTCCTGCTGTGGCTCCAAACAAGCCCTAATTTCACCAGAGATGTTATTAACAAGATCATTTTCACTGTTTAGTCATTTTAGACACTTCTTTGCAGTTTCAGTTTGTTCTTTGTTGATGCTTTTGTACAAAGTGACGTCTCAACATGCCCCTTCTCTTTGGGATTCAAACCCATGACCTTGGTGTTGCAATATGCTCTTCTAGCTACAGAAACACTTGACAGGGTGGCTGTGTTACTGCATTTTGCTGTAGGTGTGAATGGCTCTTTTGGATGTTGGTTGTGTTGTGTATGGTGCGGTGGGAAGTGTTGGGTATCTGTTCAGTGTTTGTCAGGGGCAGTGTGAGCCGTGAGCAGTGACGGAATCAGCTCAGGCTGGATGAAAGAGCTCAGTCACAGTGCACAGGCTGTCTATCCTCTCACTGGGGAAGAAGGGGCCAGGAACGCATGCTAATACTGTGTTCGCTTGTGTGTGTGTGTGTGTGTGTGTGTGTGTGTGTGTGTCATATCAGTGTGAGGGAAGTGCAGGTGGGTACATCAGAAGTCTCCCTCCCGCTTTTCTCCCCTCGAGTGATGAAAGCTTGTTTTATACAAAGACCCCCTTTCAGCAGGCAGACAGCAGCCTCACAGAGAGCACTTATCATCTCAATGTCTTTCTCTCTAGCTCGCTCTCCCTTTGTTTTTCTGTCTGTCTCTCACCCGCTCACCTTTCTTCTCATCCCGTCGTATCAGAGGTGTCGTGTCAGGTGGGAATGTTTTTCTCTAGCGCCACTGCTCTTTTTCAGAGCGAGCCTATGTTGCGATCGGAAATCTGTACAACTCTAAGGAAAAAGAAGAAAAACATAAAAGGCAGCGTATTTGCAAAGTGAATTATTTGGTCGGGTTTATGCTAACCATTAAAAGCATTAGGGTGATTGTGAAAATGGCAGTGCGTATGCGTCTGTGTGCGGGCAGCTGCGCACATTGGTCAGATTTAGTATTTGTTTACAGGGTGGGAGGTTGCAGTTGTACAAGAAAGAAAGAAAACAAGACAAAAAAAATCCACTCAGATACTTACCACATGCACAGTTACTTCATCTTTTTTTATGGTATGTGCTGTTGCAGAAAGCCCCCGGGGGTCTTTAAGCAGTGATGGGAGCAGGGCAAAACATGTTTCATTTACACTTACAGAGAGACAATGAAGATGAGAATTAAACACACTCACACAGTGTTGAATCACAAAGGTGCTGTTAAATATAAGAAGAGACGCTAAACAGCTATTGATGGTGTCTTAACAGTCTTTGTGTTCAAAGTGCTGTGTGTGCGCGCGTGTCTTGCGCGTTCAACCCTCGTCGTGGCAGGTCACACTAGGCATACAGAAAGTAGGAAACATCTGGTAGTGATGGAGGGGGCGTGAAGATTCACCTGCACCTGTTTGACATGCACCATAACACACTTACATTATACTACGGGCTATTAAATTAACAGATTTACATGAAAAATGTAGATTTAGTACAAATTATGCTGAAGAGACTTTCTAGAAATTATTTTGGGTGATTCTCACGAAACTGCTGAAACATCATGGAAGTAAAGATTTGAAATCTAAAACATACAGTTTGATAACACAAAAAAATGATCATAATAAAGATAATTGTGTTCTCTACCTTGGACAATAAATAATTTTGACAAAAAAATTAATTATGTATTTTATTGCTTTTTCTGCTGACATTCTCATAACCGTAACGCGTCCTGACTTGTCTAAGTGCATTAAATGTTGTAATTTAAACAGAGTAAAATCTAAATATTCTAAAAAAACAATTGGATGTTCTACTAGACCAGGGGTAGGCAACGTCGGTCCTAGAGTGCCGTGGCCTGCAGATTTTAGCTCCAGCCTTAATCAAACACACCAGAACAAGCTCATCAATGTCTTCAGGATTACCAAAGCTACAGACAGGTGAGGTTTTTTTAAAGTTGGAAAATCTGCAGGACAGCGACACTCCAGGACTGACTTTGCCTACCACTAGACGTTCTCAAGTTACAAAAAATCATTGACCGAATATTCATATATAATACAAATGAAGAAATAGTGGAGGAATGAAGTGTCCAGGACTGAGATTCAGGATTGTTTAAACACACACAAATATATTTACATTAGGTTTATTTTATACAAAGAAACACATCCACTAGTACTTTTTATATGGCTTTTATATACTTTTTATATTTATATACTTTTATATTTATATTACTTTACTTTATATCACGCTGTGTACACGACTTTTTCCCTTTTCATTACCGATACAGGTCGTTTTCCACATTTAAAGAAATTTTACATGTATAACAGTCTATTAAAATATAATTAACTAATGTCATATTATGTATGATTAATAAAAACTTGCTTAGGCATCATGACTTTGCTTGTTTTTAGCAAAACATGCTATGAGTTTGACAATTTTACGGTAATGACAATTTTTAAGGCCTTTTTTGTTACATTTTTTTGATTGTGTTAAACTGTCAGTAAAAGTTTATAAATTCATGCCTTTAAACATATCATACCTTGTTTTAAATGAATATAAAGGTGCTTTTAAGAAAATCATGTTTGACATCTTGAAAGCAAGATTTCATGAGAATTTCACGCAAATGGATTTACTTTGTTTGAAAGGTTTTCACCAAATTGATAGGTCAGATGTCAATATTAGGTGGTTTAAATACCAATGTAAAGTCTCTCTTAAAGGTGTAATTCACCCAAAAAAAACTAAAATTCTGTCATCATTTACTCACCCTCTTGACATTTTAAACCTGTATGACTGACTTTCTTCTGCAAAACATAAAAGAAGATATTTTGAATAATGTTGGTAACCAAAAACTGTTGGTCCCCATTGGTTTGTATCGTATGGACACAAAGCTAATACAAGTCAGTGGAGACCAACATTCTTCAAAATATCTTCTTTTGTGTTTTGTAGAAGAGTCATACAGGTTTAAAATGTCAAGAGGGTGAGTAAATGACAGAATTTTCATTTTTGGCTGAACTATTATAAATGTTTCAAAGCATTTTTTTTATTTTAAAAGCATGGTTTTTCATAGTCGTGTAAGTGTCACATCCATAACTGTACATGAAAATTAAAATATAATAACTATATAATAATATTTTGTTCTATGAAGAGCCATCCCTTTTTCGTGATTCAAAGATTCAAGTTTTTGTTTAGAGAACACACAGATAGATTTCCACTAAATTAAGCATTTACAGCAACCAATTTACCAAGTAAAATAGTTAACGTATTAGGTTCGATAATAACAAAAATGAAACTACATCAAAACATTTTCACAATGTGCTTAGGTTTTTTTTCCTGACTGTCTAATGGAGTTCTAGTTTCTAATGAGAGAAAATCTGCTTTGTCAGTGCTTTGCTCTCTATACTGAATGGACAGGTCATACTTATTCATAGTTTCAAAGCATAATGTATTTTTCTTCTCGTTTTTGTACCTTTTCCTTATAGGGGACACTACACAAAGGATGAGATCTGCTCAGTATCCAACCCCTGCGGAATTGGATGCTTATGCTAAAAAAGTTGCCAACAATCCACTCACCATCAAGATCTTCCCCAACAGCGTCAAGGTCCCTCAGCGAAACCACGTTCGTCGTACTGTCAACGGACTGGACACCGCGGGTCCCCGATATAGCCCTTACCCCTCCTCTCAGGCCACTGCCAAGACCGGCCTCCTTGCCATCGTCAAAGTGCCCCTGGTCAAGGGTATCATCAAGGACTTTGACGGCACACGGGCACGTCTACACCCGGAGGTGATTATGAATGCCACAGGCGCCCCTTATGCAGCGACCTCGGCCAGCACTTTAAATTTGCACCACTCGTCGCAGGGTCCTCCCAGAGCATCCCAGAATCCCCAGGGACTTCCTCCACACCCTCAGAATCTCCAGACTTTGCAACAGCAGCAATCTGGACATCCACACCAAGGACTCAGACACCCACCTGCCGCCTCCATGCCGCCGCAACCCCAGGGTCTTCCGAGACCCCAGACTCTTTCCCATGCCGCTTCTTTAGGCCATTCAGGCCCCCACCCTCCTTCAGCCATTCTGCTTCCTCAGCAGCACCTCCAAAACCCACCTCCAAGCCTGCAGGTAGGGGCTAGGAAGCTCCCAGTTGCAGATGCCCCTCCTAATGTGACTGTTTCTACCTCAACCATTCCGTTGTCAATGGCCGGAGGTGTCCACCAGGGTCGGCAGGCTGATTTGAACAGCATAGTGCACCAGATAAACCAGTTCTGCCAGGCTAGAGCTCAGGGTCCTGGTGCTACGTCAATGTGCGAAGGGCAGATCGCGAACCCCAGTCCCATTAGCCGAAATCTACTCATAAACGCCAGTACGCGAGGAGTGCACGGGGGTAACCCTAGTGCACCTCATACCGGCCTCATGCACCCATCCTGTGCTCTCGGACATCCGGATAAAGCGACTGCGTCAGCACCGGTGAGTGCGATGCCACCACATAACATGGCCGCAATGAACCGCATGTATCACAGTGATATGAAACAACACCATCAACAACATCTACACCATCAACAGCATCGAAATCCCCAGATGAGGTCATGGAATCCGCATCAGCTAGCTCACCTCCAGCACATCCCTGAGGGGGGCGGACACCCCTGCAAACCCCCTACTCATGACACTGGCCTCCACTGCAAGGGCATTAACTATCCCCCAGAGATGAGCATGGGGCAGCCTTATGCCATGAAGCCCTGCACTCCCTCCCCCCCACTTGCCAACAATAACAGCAACAATGCAATGCCCCCAGGAGCCGTGACACACTACACCAACGGCCAGTACTACCACCAGCCACCAGTGTGGGGTAGTATTCTTCCCACGCCCAACAGCGACAGCTCCAACTCACAGGACCTCCCAGTGCCCTTCCACGGCACTTGCACGGGCAATACCAACCCTGCCCCAGGGATGGACTGCGCCCCCACAGGAGGAGCGGCCCATTACCGATTAGTAGGGGGTGCCTTAATAGGGCAGACGAATCTGATGCAAACAGCAGATTGCATGGGTGGGGATTTCCAGACGCCCTGCTTCCGAGATCAGAATCTCATCCTGATGGGGAAGATGCACAGGCCACCCCCTATGGGTCGGGTAGTGGTCCCCCCCTCCGAGTCGCAAGGCCAGCACCCAGGGTACAGATAAGCTTCAGCCCACAAGCCTCAGACACAGTTTCTCTCCTCAGTGAAGTCAGCCAACACACACTTGTGTCATCTTCTGTCAGTCTTAACAATAAAATGACAAGTGAACAAATGAAATTAGCTCTTACGATGAAAATCTCAAGGATGATCGTTAATTCAACAAGCAAGGAATACAAACCTACGTCTAACAAAGAGCAGTGTTTCTGAAATATTCTGTGTTATTAATCTTGCAAGTGATCAATTTTTTTTGTTTGTTTATTTAAAGAGTGCTTTTTACAACACTGAAGGGAATTGTGGTTACCATTTATTATCACTTTCACCTCTCTCTCAACCAATCCTAGTACCTGGATCTGAGGTGTTCCTAGGGGTTTTATAAACATATTTCTCTTTCATTCTTCCAACCTGCTTAGATTTTAGCAACCTAGACCTGACCTATAACGTCAAGATGGCAGATCGGTACATATCTCTTCATCACAACACTTTCTTTGTTCTTTTGCAGTAGCTGAACTATGGAGGAAGGTGTCAGTCAGTCCCTTCCTAGAATTTGTTCCTGTACACAAGGAACCCTTTTTTTTTTTTTTACAAATTTATATTATATGGGATTATTATTATCGTCTCAAATCTGTGAGCTGTTGTTGTCAACCAGTACAGCTTGTTTTTTGGACAACAGCACTGAAACTTTCAAGACAGGACAGTAACTGAATATATATATATATACATATTGCTTATGCTATGGTCATTCAGTGCTGCAAAAACTGGGTGTCATTTTGTGTTAAAGGGTTTTTACTCTCAGTTAAAGGTGCAGAGGAGAAAAAAGCTACTGATGTGTTTAAGCTGTGCCATTTTTTTAACCTAATCATTATACTTCTTAACATATGAGAAACTATTACTTGAATTGTATAGATGATCGGTGGGCGTGTGGTCTAGCTGTACGTGGGTTTGCAGGACTAAACATACTACTGAGGAAAGTGTCTGTAGGCTTGTTATTAATATTATGTAGAAACTAACTATGAACCAAATTAAGGATTTATGATCCTGTTCAATTCATCCTTTATAATAACATTTGAGTAGGAGTTGCTACTGATTCTTTTGTGAATTGTGCTTGAATTGACCAAATTGATCACTTGCAAGATCATTTGTGGTTAAATTGAGGACTTTTGTAGGAAAAGTCAAAAAGGTGAAACAGCAGATGAATTGCATATTTTATTGTACACTGGCTAATCTACTGTACTGCTGTAACTTTAAAGAAGTGTAATAATTGTGTATGAATGCAGCCGTGTGTGGATTCACAGATTTGGTGTGCATGTGAGTGCAGGTGTGTGCATGTTGGCTTGAATGTTATGGTTTGTGTATGTGTGTGTGCGTGTGTGCGTGCGTGCGTGCGTGTGCGCGCGCGCAGAAATACTCACTGTCTGTTTGCCTCTCCTTAACAGCCCTCATGAAGCCTTAAGTATTCGGTCCTTGGACTTTCCTTTGAAAACAAGCATGATTATAATAAAGGTATAATGATTCTGATTTTGAAAAATAGACTATAAAGGAACAGCATTTTTCCTTGTTTATTTTTATTAACTTGAGCTTTTGTTGAATAGAAAAGCAATTCTTTAGAATTACTTTATAATGTAAACGAAGAAATAAAGAATATTTTATCGTCATTATGTTTTATAGCTGTGTGTAGTACTGGGCTGTAACAAAATCTTTTTATTCCAAGTTTCAAAGCTTCAGTTTTGCAATTTGTTCTATTTATAATTATGAACTAGATTTTTTTCCTTATTATTTAAATCTTTTTTTTTTTCATTTTGCAATTTCTGTGAAATGGAGGAAGCTTGTAGAAGTCTTTCTCGTATTTGTCACTCTGTGGCTGTCGATTGAATGTGTGGCAAGAATCTGACAAGTGTGAGAGTTGTGCTACTCATTTTTTGTAATATTGTAATAAAATAAAGTTCTAATTTATGCTTTCAGATCTGACTCCGTTGTGCAGATTTCTGTAAACGGCTTTTTCCTCTTGGAATTTTGACCCATGAACATATAGCTTAAACATTCTTCTGTGTATAATAAGCATAACATACTGCAGCCAAACATTTTAGTACTTTTTGTGAAATGACATGTTTGTCAGTGATCTGGTGTAAAAAAAAAAACTCAGTGTCTACTCTCATATGAACATCTGGTGCAGGAAATTCCAGACCATGACAAAAGGTATAATCGGAAATGAATTTGCGGATGTTGTCTAAAGCACCTTGCACTTTATTGGAAGTGAAATGGAGAAGTGTATATGGGTAGTTGACAAATAAATGTGGAAAAATGTCCTGTGGAGTGACAGCAAAAATTTGAGAAAAAAAACAATGAAGCTAAATCTTATGCTATATTATAAATACAGTGCACAAGAAAAATAATAAATGAGGTAAAGGCCGACCCACACATCATCTCTAGAGAATTGTAGATCTCTTTGGCAACATCTGGGGTAAATGTAAGATAAAAATCGGATATATCCGATTTTAGACACATGTACATTCACCCCAGATGTTGCCAAAGAGATCTACAATTCTCTAGAGGTGATGTGTGGGTCGGCCTTTACCTCATTTATTATTTTTCTTGATGATAGTTTTGATGGGCGTCCACTTCTAGGCAGAATTGTGGTCATGTTGAATGTCCTCCATTTGTAGATGATTTGTCTTACAGTGGATGGATGGAGTTGGAATCCCTTGGAGATGGTCTTATAGTCTTCCCCAGACTGATGTGCTGTCACCACCTTCTTCCTGATGTTGTCGGATATCTCCTTTTCTCTTGGCATTGTTTGAATCCTTGGCACTAAAGTGGTTTGGTTGGTTTCCTCTCTCTTTTATTCAGTGTTGCCCATCACTTACCGAAGATTTATTAAGCATCCAAATGTGTTTGACCAGAATCTGTTACGTGCTTGACTTTACCAATGCAGCTGGGGTTTCACTTACTTTTGCACATACAATAGTTCGATCTTTCATGTAGTTTTTTTTCACGGCATAAGACACACATTTGTCAACTACATATATCAGTTACATAGCTAAAATAAAATAATGCTTTACTTTTCTAGGCATAAAATTGTATTCCGTTTTATTCATCACTTTTCACAATACAAAAATTGTTTCAAGCAAATACATAAAAGATACATTCATCAGCAGCTGTTTGTTTAGGACAATTATTTATCATGTAAATGTGTTATTTTGCATGCTAAATGTTTGTGTCATAAACCTGTTGTTATCCCTGAAAGAACGTGATTGAGAGCATAAAAGCAAGCCAAATTTGCATTCTAGTCTGAAAAGTCTACATTGTGAGGGCCACTGCTGATTGTCTCTGTTTTATTGGCTCTCTATCAAAGCGTCGCAGCGCCAGGAAGTGACGCAGGGCCGGCAGGTTTTCGCGGATTTGAGGCGTCTAGCGCGTATGGAAATGTAAGTTATATAAAGAGTAGCACAGCAGGACAGACGCGATCTGGGGTTACAGCATTTGAACTCGGCGGGGCGCAGTAAAATAATGGCGTCAGGGGACGTGACCCAGCACTGAAATAATGAGCAGTGAACTTTAATGGCCAGTAAATTAAGGAAAGAAGGCCTGTCGGAGACACATTTAAATGAAATGGCTGTAAGAATGCAACAGTACAGAAAGCACGCAGCCTCTGTATTCATTTATGCTTTTATGGGTGTCGGATAAGATTTATCGTAACATCCTTTGAGTTCGGGGTGCCTTATTAGTAACGAGAAACACCACAAGAGGGCGACATATGCAAACAGTTATCACAATGTCATATACAAACTACCTGACCTAATGATAGCTACTGCTATGCTATGATGAATATATTTCATCTTATTACTTAGAGTTATTGATCGTCATAACGTACTCGTAGGTACGTAGGTTTTATTATAGAAATAACGTAGTGATGTTTTGTCTGATTGATTTGTATTGCCATTACAAATACTAACAAACTATGATTTTTGTTATGAGACCGTAGTAAATTTGTCGTCACTAGTATAGTTTAAACAAATAAACCCCAAATAACTGTGATTATAGTTGGTCCATTTTCGTGTTCATGTAAAAAGTTGACGTTGCAAACATTTATGCAATATACAGCTAATAGTAAAAAAGTGAAGGTATTTTACAGCGAGTTTTAACCAATTAAAACCAGTGATTCCCGGACCACTTGTAATAAAGGTGACCCTGTTTTATCCACTATTTAAATCATCTAAACTTATACACATACATTCATTAGGTTGAATACCTTTATAGGAACCAGGCGTACCATATATTTTACACACAGTCACATGTGATTCGACCCAGTGGTGGTGTTGGTCACGATGAGTCCTTTAGGGGGCGCTAGAAACTTCAGCTAGAGGACTGAGCTCGTGAGCGTCACTGCGTTGCGTTGGTCTTTGCGTCCACCGCTTACTGAAAGTTGGGAGGAGTCCAAGCCGGCTGAAATCTGTGACAACATTCAATTTAAAAGCTCATTTAAAAGCAAACTGTTATATAATAAGGTTATATAATATGTTCTGAATCATTAAATGACTGGAATATAGGTTCACCTCTTTGGGGTTTAGACGGTGACGGTACATGCATGGATAAATTCCCAGGATCTTCATTGATTATACCCAGGTTTCTGTTCCATTGGTTCCAGTTAACTTCCTCCACACTTAAAGATACAGAGAGCAGACATGAACCAATTATTGCTCAGTTTCGCTCTTATCTGCCTGACAGTAACACACAGATCAATACAGGCTAAGAGTGTAGGCCTATATGCAGAGCCTGAGGGAATGTGTTTGTGTATTTTTGCTGACAGTGTAATGTCTATGTAATCCATCCATCCATCCTAAAAAAAAAAGGCACTCAAATTAAAGGACCAGTTCACCCAAAAATGAAAATTCTGTCTTCATTTACTCACCCTGAAGTTGTTCCAAATCTGTATAAATAAGAATGTAGGAAAGCTCACCTGAAACACCAGCGTCGATCAGTTTCTTGTCCTTCACCCAGATCTTTCTCTTCCCCACAGCGCAGCCTTTTTTTAAGACAGAGAGGAAGAAACCATTCCATGTCCAAGATGGTCATTGCACGCTATGACACAAGAGCAGCAGTCTTATTAAATGCCTTATTAAACAACTAGACAAAACAAATAATGCCAAATTCATTTGGTATTGTGGACTAACAATTTTCACCTCTAGCCCCAAACCTAATCCCAAAATCTGATTGATAAAAATCTGGATGATAGAAAGATGATCCAGGAACATGGCAAAGTCATGGTGATCCCATTTTTTCATAATTCGTGCTGATAATAACTAGTGTTAATGTATAACCCAACATTTGAAGAATGCAGAAAGAAATGCAGAAAAGAACAATGACTGTGCTGTTAACGTATTTCATACTTTTATTGTTATTTCATGTTACTGCATGAATCGCTTTTACCTGTAGTTTCCAGATACTGGTGCTCTCTTTGTGTGTATCCTCCACGCTTTTATTCATAAGCGCGATCAGCATGTTTAGCAGCAGAATGTATGTCAACACTATATAAAAGATCATCAGCACGTAAAACACTGTCTGATATTTATACTGGTCTGTGAACTCCAGATCTCCCATGCCAATAGCAAACTTAAACAACTCCAGAGTGGTGCGGTAGATGTTATCATATTCTGGTTTCACGCAGTCTCCAGTTAAATTTTTAGAAAGAGGTCCAAATAAGGAACGTGTAGCCGATCTAGGTTTACCATCAAGAAGAGTCACCACAGCTGTTGAGTAACAGAAACAGTTCATGCATATAGCAAAAGTGTTGTACATTAAAACTACTGAATACATAAATAAAAGCAGGAAGTGCATTATTAGGCTGGCAAAGCAAGGGCGATACCTGCAGAGAATCCAATGAGAAAGACCATGTACACCACAAGGAATCTCCGAATTTCTCCAAGAATCATCTGGCAACAATCACAAGGTGTAAGAACTCTACTAAACATTTTAACCGATGCTTTGAGACTTACCCAAAATGTAAGGGCTAACTCACATTACCTAAAGTGTTGCATAGCACCTTGGTAATGATATTACATACTTTACAGTAATAAATAACTGTAATTATACAGAATTTTTCAGTTTTTCTATTTTATTTTTTACAGTTTCATCACATAAAATGTCTAAAACCAGAATTTTCCATGTATTTTTAAAATACGGTCAAGAAATTTACAAGAAAAACAGGTTAAATCTGTAATTTTACAGGAAAAAATTGTTATTTTACTGTTTATTTCTGGCGTCCCAGCTGCCGGAAAATGAAAGGTTTTTTTAAACTTTTCTTTTTGTTTATTTTTGAAATATGGTCAAAAACTGTAAAAGACAGTAAATTTACAAGAAAAGTGGGGAAACAATTTATTATATATTCTTATATGCTGTAGTTTTACAGGAAATGCTTTTGGAAATTGGAGAAACAGGGAGAATTATGGAGACGGAGAGAAATCACCTTTTCTATCATGACACTGTAGATTCCCATAAATTTGGATCCTCTGGAGAAGTAGAGTAGATTCAGCCAGCTCAAAGCAAGACTCAAAACTAAAAAGGCCAGGTATTCATCTTGACCACAAAAGTACAGTACAGCACACACCAAGAAGAGCAGGGCTTGCAGTAAACTAAAGGACACACAAAGCCTGTTTAGTTTACATTACCAAGACATAAAAGCTCATAAAGACATTAAAAAAAGAGTGTAAAGAAACTCACAAAAGGTGATCAGAGTATCCGTCTATCACCAGGCACTGAAATCTTGGACGCTTCCTAAACAGATCTATTAACTTATAAGACAAAAGTATTCATCAGTTTCTGTGGGAGCTCTAGTTTGTTTTATTTGTATGTCAGTTATGTGCTCTTGGTGTTGAATGAAACTCTTTAACCAAAAACATACCCCTCTGATGAAGAAGTAAAGGGCTCCAATGGCGCTTATAATGTGTCCTGCTAAAAACAGCTTGCGCTCTCTTTCAACGTCATAGTAAAATGGAGGCTTCATTCAATGAGAAGTGATAGAAAGAAAGACAAAGTCAAATATGGATGAGATGTGACATTTGAAGCATCCATACACATGTACATTATTCTGATGTACGTTTAATAGCACAAATATTTGCACCAGTTCAAATAGGCCAAACAGGATAGGTCTGATGCAAATCTATACTCGCTAAGGGAGTGAAACAAACATGTTTATATGCAATAACAATTTTTGGTTCGCAGAACGTTAGAAACACGTTAGTTTTTGATTTGTTATTTTTTAAGCTTTGTTTTTGGTTATCCAGGAAAGTTTTCCTTATGGAAATAAAACGTTAGTTTCTGGTCACCACATTCCCCTAACAATACCCTGTTATTGTTATTAAAAAAAAGCTAACATTTTATTTCTGTAAAGATAACTAAATACAAACCTTCCCTTTTTGGGAACCAAAAAATAAGCATCAGGGAATGTTCTGTATAAGTTCTTTTTTGGTTATTTAAAAAGAAACAGCCTTCAATGTTCTGGGAATGTTATTTTGTGGTTGCAAAAATAAAACCTGAAAAGAATGTTCTCGGAAGATAACCAAAAGAGTTAGGGTTAGAAACTAACTTCTGTGTTTGCAGGGAATCTACTAAAATTATTTTTTCTAATTGTGCTACATTGCAACAATGTAACATCCTAAACAAATGAAAGGTTTAGAAAAGATACATAGTAAAGAGATCTAATAACCACAGCACAAAACTAATAGAAATCAATGCAAAGCCCTGTAATGAATTTAAAAACAAAAAATGTACCTGTCCTACTTGTCGGTTATAAGCCACTGTTGTGAAGGTGAAAAGGTAGGCAAGGTAACAGATAAAGTTGAAAAAGAAAATCTGTCGAGCAAATGTATCCCACTTCTCTTCAAGCAGTTTATTAAGTGGCTCAATATGAAGCATCTCAAGACGGTTCTGAAATCAGATTGACACTTTTATGTCAATAAAATGATCAAATGTAATTTTGCGATTAGCTTTTTAGCTAAAGAAATGTGTTCTCTTACAGGAATCTCGCTGCCATAAACCACTATCTCCAGCACAGAGTTCTTCTCATAGCTGTCGAGGGAGGCGAGATCATATAGTGAGGAGCACACCGGACCATAAGCCCATTCTGTGATCTTCCGTGACAGCTGTCTGCAGTCTTTGAATTCTCTCTGTACTATGTGCTTAAACAGCTGGTGAACAAAAGAAAACCAAGATCACAATGCTTGAATCATTTTAAGCTGCCATGCATGCAATGCTGTGAGGTTGATTTGTGAAATGCATTACATCCAGAACATAAAAACGATCCATGTTAATAAACAAATGAGGTTCTGTCTGTGACTCATGTCTTGGATGATCGCTTGAAGGGAAATGACATCTGAAGTCATGTGAGAAACAATCATCTTTCCAAAACCAGGAACATCCAAAAACACAAAACAGAACTGGCTGTATTTAAAAAATGCACCAAGGAGTCATTGCTTTACATAAATGATTGTGTTAAGTATATCTTTGTGTTTTCAAAACATATTCTGGAACATTAAAATCACTGGAATACCTGAAAAATGGTTATTTATTTATAACTACTGAAACAACAGTTCCTTACCCCAATTTTTCCAGTTTTGGCTGCTAGTTTGATAGGTGTGAGTCCCTGGTTATTTTCCGTTTCTTCCAGCTTTAGTTTTGGATGGAGTTGAACGGTTTTCATTAAGATGTGGTCATACATGGCGATGACAAACTCTGTGTTTTCTGGGCTGTTATCTGCTATGGCTACTAGAGCGTGAAGCACCATGTTTCCATGGGAATCCCTCTGTCTGACATCCACTGGCTGGTATGGGTTTTCCATCAGGAAATCCACAATCTCTGGTTGATTCGTACAAGCTGCCAGTGACAACGGCAACTCACCTGTTCAAAAAAGTAGGACAAGATATAATGGAAAAAAATGATAGACTACACAGTCGCATTTCTACCTTTATTACAATATGGATGTAATGATTCTGCTGATGATGGGCTGTATAATTACCAAAATAGAAGCACATCCCTTCATTGGGCTGAAAGAATTTTCCACAGGCCTTGGCGTGCACATCAGCCCCTTTCTTAACCAGCATCTGTACAAACTTTGCACTTCTCCTCTCAATGGCAACATGGAGAGCCGTCTGGCCTGTGTCAAGAAGTCATCGCATGGATGGGTTTGATAACATTTATTTAGAATCTGATACTGTTGATTTAAAAAACTGACCTATGTTTTATTGAATATAAAACCAGATGTGAAAAGAGAACGTGGCTCTGACCTTTGTAGAAACTGTCTGTGTACGCAGCATTGACAAAATTCTTCAAATCTCCAATTTTCTCTGCAATGTCAAGCAGATATTCAATGGTGTCATTTTCACCGTCCTTCAAGTTTAAAAGAGCTTTGAGCAAAACTGTCTTTCCATTGGACTTATCTAAAGAATACGTAAAAAACAGTGGGGTTAAATATCAGTCTCTTGTGTGTATTTTTTTTAATTCGTATTATAATACAGCTGAGATGTTTTTACATTGGGAGTCAGTGAGATGTTTCATGTTCTTGTGCAGGTACTGATGTAAACCCTGCAGTTTAGAGACGTCGCCACAGGAAACGGCCTCAAACAGCATCTTGATGGTAAAGGCCTCACAGTCTTTCGGTGACGGTTCCCCTTTCATATGTCTGATTCCTCTGTGTGCACAATTGAACCTTTAATGTCATGAAACTATTTCCGTAAGATCTTTTGCTGACAAATAAGATCATCACACACAACACAGTTGTGGTTTAACCCTCTCATGCATGAATTATGACAACCCAAGGCAGCATTTTTTATAAAGAGATATACTCACTTGTCAAAGTGTAAGTTGAATTTAATTCTAGGTGTGGCATCCACTACATCTTCCAGGTAATTGGAGTCCATGGGCATCTTGTCCTTACAAGGACTTTTTTTCATGTGCTTGGTCTTCGCCCTCCCATCTTCTGACCTGTCATCCGTCTCCAGGTGGAACGGTGTGGGGCTGCTGTCTGTTGATTTATTCATAGTGACGTTTTGTCTTCTCACAGCTGTAGTTGAAGCCGTACACTGCATGAATGTATATCAGTGATTAATTTTCATACATATAAGATTCATGAGACTGATTCAAAATGTGTTAGGGGTCTAAATAATTCAATCTTCAATAAGTTCCTGTAATTCCTGTTATGTTGAAGAACTTTAAAAATATAGGTTTTTAAATTAAAACATGGAGAAAAATACAGACTTTTTTAAAAACAGAACATTCATAATGAAGAATTTACAAACAAGTTATTGTGTTTAGTTCATATGTAACCCTGGATCTTAAGTAGCATGACAACATTTATAGCATTATAACCAAAATACATTGTAGTGGTCAAGATTTTTCTTTTATGCCAAAAATCATTAGGATTTTATTGTTGTGAGTGGATGCAGCAAAATCCGGAAACACGCCTACAAACTTTACTCGCTGCTGCCTGCTCTTTGGGAATTACCCAAAGAATTTCTACTTTCAGGTTCATCTATTCTCCACAACGTCATTACAGCGGTAAGCCAAAAGAGAACAATCCTGTTTCTTCTTAGCAGCTGCCCGCTACAGCGCCTCTGAATAACAACTTTAAAGGCGATTTTCTCAATATTTTTTGCCCCCTCAGATTCCAGTTTTAAATAGTTATATCTCTGCCATCCTAACAAACCATACATCAATAGAAACCTTATTTATTCAGCTTTCAGATTACGTAAAAATTTACCCTTAAGACTGGTTTTGTTGTCCAGGGTCACTCACATATGTTAAACTGTCCATAACTCGGCACACATTAGAGCTCAAAGACTTTTGTTAACTAAATTATTAATATTTCCTCAAGCGCTTTCTTGCTAAATGATTCCATTTATATAATGGTCATCGTCAGGAAAACCTTTCAAAACCACATGTATAGAAGTTCTTGTCTGACAAGTTGAAGGGTTAATGTACTGGATATTCTCAGTTTTAGAATATTATAACTCTCTGTAAATGGGCTCATATAAGATTACACTGAGTGGAAACAGACACTCATCCTGCATTACAGACTGAATTATGTGGACCATCTCTGGGCAACAATGCAGTAAAAGCGCACAAGATTTGTGCCTGGTGTTCGAAGAGAAGCCGTAAATTTAGATTTTCTGTGGTTTTGTAGGAAAATGTGCATATAAGAAACAATCCACTAACACTAAGCTCTATTTAGAAGCACACATGTGACCTATCTTGTGACATTTTACCACATATTTCTCACAATGCTGGATCTGTGTTTTAAAAGGTTCATTTTACATAAAACAATTTCTTTCAAGATACAAAGCCAATGTGACCTTAGGATTTATTTAACGCTGTTTTTTAGGTCAATTTAAACTGCACTTATTTTACACATTATTTCATTCGTATTCATTTTGTGCGAATATTTGTTCTCAGCTGTAATGGATCACAATTGTCTTGTGACTCAGTAACAGGAAGTCACAGTACCAAAGAACATGCAAATCTAGTTTCAAGTTCTTTATATATCTATTTATCTTACAGCCACATTACACCAGTAATTAGACCTCATAAAAAACATCTCAATACCTTATCTAGGAGATACAATACTAATGTAATAAATGTGTAATGTGCACAGAAAGTTGCAAGCAAGGTGTGGCAGCAGGATTTTATCAATTGATGTCACTTTTAAGCTACATGGTCCCATCTAACAAATGCTTTGAAATATGAACATCCATCATCATTATTTTTGTCCTGTAAAGATGCTGTTTGCTAATGCATTGGACATACTTTGTTGAATTTTGTGGCTTTGCCACTCTGTAAACTGAGATGCCATTACATCACAGCAAAAACAGCACAACACAGACACGGCTACAACATCGCCATACAAGAGATGTACAGATCCAGCATATTTTAGATCGCCATTGTCAGATTTAAACACAGATTTAAGGAAATATTTAATTTAGGTGCATTAGAACTGCAAAGAACTGAAAGTATTTGGTAACTCAAAAGTCCAAATAATAGTAAAGAAACAAAACTGTCTTTGTCTGCCAACATAAGGTATTTTTATGATTGCACTACAATGTAAGTTTTTAAAATACATAACTTTTTATTTTAAAGCCTTACATTATCAGAAGTACACATCAAAATGATCAGATTTACTCACCAGTTAAGTTTTTTTGATCAATTTCTTGTTCTTCTAATTTCTGTTTACAGATGTTGTATCCAATTTTGTTGAATCATTTCATGAGCTTAACAGAGGCTTGACTCCCTAAACACATGGATGATAAGAACAAAAGACATATCTCTCTCTCAGAGAGGAAGAGAAAGCAAAATGTTTTGAGATTAACGTCCTCGAGAAAGGCGGGTTGTATTGATTTTAGAGTATGCTATTACATGTTGTGCTATGTCTCCGCCTTTTCATTTCATGTTTACAATTATTCAGCCCCCCATATAATGTACACCAGAGTGCCCATTCAAGTCCCAAAAATCTAAATGCACCTTTTAGAAATATTTTCCTTTTATCCAGTGACATGATATTTTCATGATGTTAACTATCCAAATGATGTGCTGGAATACATAGATCACATACATATACCTCACCGAACTGTTTTTCTGTTTTGTTGGTATATATCTAACACACCCAGCTCTCAACTGCACCATGCAAGTGAGACTGTGGTGGTACTATTGAGCAATGGCACTTTCTTAGCTCGAATGGTTTCCTGTATGCAGATTGAGGTGGTATGACATTCACACGTGCATTGTGGTTTGGGTGCACATGCAATGCATCTAGAATTATCTTGCAAAAAAAGAATTCAAAAGAATTGCACAAAGGGTAAAAGGCCATATAGCTACATTATATTGACATGGTTTTAAACAAATGCAAATGCCATTAACCATCTCCTAATCCATCATTTATATCAAACCATAAAACCATGCTTTTAAAAAGTGGGAGGGTAGCTCCCTTGTATCAACCAGCGAACAGTAAACAAGGCCAAACGTCTCTTCACATCAAATCGCGGTTTTACACAGATGTAATTTTGCATCTTCTTACATTTGATCATTAAACACCATGGCAACTCCAAAAGCTGAGTCCACATCTTTCCCATAGACTACAGGAAAAGGAAATACTGCCTCCACTTCCTGTTTCAGAACTGCGTTACATGATAGAGCACTGCCACTACCAATAATCCTTTTTACCCCAGCAGCCTGAAGATTTTCAGGGGGCATCATAGAGGCCATGTTCTGAATAATGCCCCTGCACACAGCCCGGGTCATGTGTCCCAGAGAGAGGTTAGTGGGCGACATCAGGCAGACGCTGGCAAGGGCGGAGGGGTCGTGCCGTTCTCCCAAGAGTGTTGGGGTCACTGTTAGATCAGTGTTAGGATGTGTAAGTGCAGACTGAATCAACTGCGAGTAGATCCCAGATTCACTCACTTCTAATCCTATGAGATTAAAAAAAACAAATACAAGTATAAACATGCAATTAGAAACACAAGAGACATATTTTAGTATCGCTTTCATTTAAAAACCATGACAGAGATAATAATCATGTTTGTTAAAACAATTGTTGATTTACCAAATTCTTTCATCCATGATCCGAGCATTCTGACAAAGGTTGCCATGACATTGCCTCCATTAAGTGACGCAGCCACCGCCAGATACAAGCCGCCGAAGTACGGGAAATAGGCAATGGGGGAGACGGGGTCTGGGGAGCTCGGAGGGCAGAACTCTGCAGGCATGGCGAACGTCAACTGGGCTGAAGTGCTCATGTTCAAAACTAGTGATTTAACAAGACAATTACATCTTTATTAATTTGTGCATGAACAGGGGACGGACAAAATAATATGAATAGCCATTATTATAGGGGTTAATATTCATTGCGCAGACTACTGTGTAATAAAAACGTTGCATGCCAAAACAAGCTTTTGAACAAAACATTAATAATAAAGAAATCACATGCAGTGTTCATGTTATTTGTTTATCCCCTGTATGTACGTTATGTGAAAATCATACTATATAAACAATGAAACTAAAATTATTATTTTACTCAAACCTTGTACCTAGGGCTGTATATTAAGATAAAGATAAAATGATAAACTGTCTTTTCTCTGCATATGCTTGTCTTAACTATAATGCATTTATCTCTCATCTCCTTGAATGAGGTCAATGAAATCTGAGTACAAGATCTGCCATTTTGCAATAACATCTCCACCTGGAGGTCAAACTGGTAAGCACATACAGTATTGTGTCTTCAAGATGAATAATAAATGCTGTTTATAGTTAAGATTATACACCTCAGATAGATCAATGAAATACTAACAGCCCAACAAATATTACCCTTTCTTTATATGTTATGCAGAAACAGTATGCAAGCAATATTACACCTGTCCTGTTCTTCACAAACATAAAATGCATAACATATAAAGAAAGCGTCTGATAAAACATTGTACCTGCGTCTCCAGTGTCAGCCATGCAGGAGTAAACACTACACTGGAAGTCTCCCAGCGCTGCCCCTACGGGTGTGTGCGCAGGGATGCCATGCCATTCAAAAGAAGTGTGTCCGGCGACAGCTCCTGACTCCACCACTACAGGTAAGAGATGCACAGGAAAACCAGCCTCCTTTAGACTGTAGGATATCAACACAGTCCAATTCAGGTTTTAGCAGTAAACCATAAGAAAATAATACAGCAACTGTTTTTTTAGCGTTTTGAAGGTAAAGGTTTTTACAGTTTTTGACCAAGTAATTTTCATGACTTTCAGTAAATAAGAACTAAAAAAACCCAGTTAAATTAAGACTTTATGAATCAGTTCAATGATTCCTTTAAAAGAACCAAGGTAAGATGCTTCAAACGGCTTTTATCTAGTATTTATATGCTATAAATTAGAAATAACTAGTCAATAAAAAAATACAGTTTAAAGCCGTTACAGAAGTAAAACAAATATAATATTCCATTTCACTTACGTTTGTTTGTTCCATTGGTTTGTTGTTGTGTTGAAGTAGCCCCAACTGGCAGCATTTTGCCTGGTCATGACACAGTTGTTAAGGCTGCACAGCATAGACACTACATAGTCTTGGATGGTACCTGCCACCGTGAAACCTAACAAGAACTCCGGACTGAGTCAAGATGATTTAAAAGTCAGGATTGCCAAAACATCTGGTGCATAGCATTGTGAACAGCATTTAAAATGTATTATAGCTAGCCATCTAAAAACTAAAATGTTGGTTGCAGGTAGTTGTGTGACCGTTCTACCTGTGTTTCATATACCAGAAGACAGTTGCACAACCAAAGCCTGTGGCCACACTCAGGTGAGAGTCTGGTTTAGGTAGAGACGAAAGGAAGGTGGTGTTGCATCTGCCATCCTGCCAGGTGATCAGCTGACTTACATCTTTAGGAATGTATCTAGTGACAGCATCTTCCTTCAGCCATTCACAACCTGATGGAGATTGACATATGATTGATGGTACATCATAAATGTAAATAATTTTACGTGGTGTGCCTGTTGCTCAACTTAGATTTGTTAGAGGAAACGCACATGCGTATGAAAAAGTAAACCCTGCTGAATGCGAGTCATGCAATGTAAATCCATTCTATGGATAGCGTTATTCATGCATTAACCGTGCATTGCGCTCTTATGTTGGATAAATGTTAACCTGTTTTTGATTTCCACAGCAAAATGCCATGCATTTGTCCACATAGTCCAATACGTTTTACTTTTTGCAGCTTGTCTTTGGGTAAAGCATCCATGCATCGGTCCAGAGCGCTGATTATAAGTGTAGGGTCCTGCTCTTTAGCCTAGAAGTAACCACAAACGCAAGCTTGAATTTGGTTGAAAATGTCAGTCAAGTGTTCGTATGTTTTGTTGCTTCTATCTCTGAAGTTCGTGTTACTGTTTTTACTTACATGTCTGTCTGGGGTGCACCTGATGTCGGAGTTTGTGGGGAAGTTCGTGCAGTCTGTCACCGTATTTGACTGCGCGTCCAGCAGCACGACTTTAACTGATGTAGTGCCCAGATCAATGCCGAGAACAAACCCAGCAGAACAACTAAGTGACGTCGCCATTTAGATCTATATTAATCACTATTAAATATATACCTATGTACATTTCATTAATAATACATATTTGCTGTACTATCTATCTCTGACTCTGAGTTTCTTTCTGTCCAGAGTCCGAACCGTTTCATAAGGCGTACTTTTTGACCCTTCGCGGATCCCGTAGAGTGGGTGAAAGGTAAATAATAGCATGTATTTAAGATTAAACCATTTTTTTTTTCATAAATATGAAGAGACCCTCATTGGTGTTGTTTTAAAAAGTAAGTACAAGTTGATCATAAAGTTGAAATAATAATTAGAAATTAATTTCCCCAAAAAGTCCCAAGATGCTTTGCGAGAAAATGGCTGACCGAGGGTGACACACGCTGCGTTTCATTTAGAATTAGTCATTTTTCCTAAATAATACATTCCTTAGTGAAGCATAGTTTTACACAAATAACGTATAATGATTGAGAGTCTTTTGCAAATTATGCATTTTTAAATCACGAAGGCAAACTCGTCGTATTTTGTGTTTTATTGTCATCTTGATCCTAACGGTAAGTGAAGAGGGGTTAACGTGAATCTGCAGTCTTTAATCCTGCTTTCTGCCGCTGTGTTTGACATTTCTCCGCTGTGTTGACTTTTAGGCTGTTTTAACATCATAAAATGGCCACGCTAGCAGCTAAACGCGAGGGACCGCAGTTCATCAGCGAGGTGGCTGTCAGAGGAAACGCCGCTGTGCTCGATTACTGCCGCACGTCCGTGTCTGCTCTGTCCGGGGCTACAGCAGGCATTCTCGGTTTATCGGGACTATACGGCTTTGTGTTTTATTTCCTCGCTTCTTTCTTGTTGTCTTTACTCCTAATTCACAAAGCCGGACGCCGATGGAACAAGTGCTTCAAATCCAGGCGACTGCTCTTCACAGGAGGGCTCGTGGGGGGCCTGTTTACCTACGTGCTTTTTTGGACTTTCCTCTATGGAATGGTACATGTGTACTAAACAGGTTCCTAAACCACAGTACAATAGCAATGTTAATGTAGAAAAATAACAAGATAGAGATGCCAATCCCATGATATGAGATTAAGAGCAAAAAGAGTGCTGAAGGATGTACAATAGATCATGTCCGTTACTTAATGTTTAGCCATTAAATCATAAAATATTTTTTTTTCAGTACTAATTGTTTGCACTGAACCTTAAATATTTAATTACTGTCTGTTGTCAATTTCTTTCCTATTGTAATTTGACATTTTCCCACTACTTGATATTTTCCTACTACTAGCTTTCAGAGCACAGATGGTTTAGTCAGTTAGTAAATCACATATGTTAAACTCCTGTGATCTTAAGGCTTTATCAAGAACAATGTTAAACAATACAGACTTTAACTGTATTACCCACATTATTTTATCACAGCTATTTTGAGGAAAATAAACCTTTAACCTCATGGATTTCTTTGTGTGGTTTTGTGAAGTACAGTGTCTGCCATGACAAGATGTTGTCAAATGTACACACTGAACAATATGTTTACTAATATGTCAAGTAATTTTGCCTTATTGAGACTTAAGATTTACCTGAACATTCAGCTTTAGGCATTTGTAACTACGACTTTGAGCTGGTTCAGTCATAATAATTTTAATAGATATACAGATTTTTTAAATTAAATTTTAAATAGTCTCTCTTGACTTTAGCATTTTAACAGACACTTCTCTGCCTGTTTAATTTTCTGTTTAACATTGCAACTGTATGCCCCTGTAAGAGTGTTTGTTGTTTATACACTGAGTCACAGGTTTAAACACCCACTCATTACTATCTGTCCCATTTAAAACATTAAATCATATATGCAATCAATTCTGTAGTGATTCAAAGAATGTTAAGCAATACATATATACCTAGTATATACCTACATATATACAGTATCTCACAAAAGTGTGTCCACCCCTCACATTTCAGCAACAATTTTATAATGTTCTCAAGGGACAATCTTATAGAAATGAAAATTGTATAAATTTTAGAGTACAAATGAAAATTGTATAAATTTTAGAGTATGTGCTGCTTGTATATACATTTCCTGTCCTCTGAAAATAACAACATACAGCCATTATTGTCAAAATTACTGGCAACAAAAGTGAGTACACCCCAAGTGAACATGTCAAAACTGTGTCCAAAGTGTCAATATTTTGTGTGAGCACCATTTTTTATCTAGCACTGCCTTAGTCCTCCTGGGTATGGGATTCACCAGAGCTGTACAGGCTCGGATCCTCTTCCACTCCATAATGACATCACAGAGCTGCTGGATGTTAGACACGGGGCGCTTCTCCACCTTCCCTATCTTCCGCTTGAGGATGCCTCAATAGGGTTCAGGTCTGGAGACATACTTGGCCACTCCATCACCTTTAGCTTCCTCAGCAAGGTCATGTTGGCGGTGTGTTTGGGGTTATTGTGATGTTAACATGAAGGGAGGGCATTATGTTGTGCTTCAGAATGTCATGTTGGAATCCATGTTTCCCTCAATGAAGCGCAGCTCCCCGGTACCAGCACTTATTCAGCCCCAGACCATGAGGCTACCACCACCATGCTTGACTGTATACAGGCAAGACACAATTTCTTAGTACTCCTCGCCAAAGCGTCGCCACACATGCTCGACAACATCTGAGTCAAATAAATATATCTAGGACATGGTTCCAGTATATTATGCTCTTGGACAGGTTGTCTTCAGCAAACTGTTTGCAGGCTTTCTTGTGAGCTAGCTTCAGCAGAGGCTTCCTTCTGGGACGACGACCATGCAAACCGAATTGTTGCAGTGTGCTGCGTATGGTCTGAGCACTGACAAGCTGACCTTAAACTTCGGCAACCTGTAAAGCAATGCTGGCAGGACCCATACATCTGTTTTTTAAAGTCAGCTTCTGCACCTGACCCACGAGGATTAAACCTCTTTGATCGAGCGTTGCAAGACCCGTCCTAGAAAACCTCTGCATGACCCTCGCCACTGTACTGTAACTCAGTTTCAGGGTGTTACCAATCTTCTTATAACCTAGGCCATCTTTGTGAAGAGCAACAACTCTAATTCTCAAATCCTCAGAGTTCTTTGCCATGAGGTGCCATGTTGAACATCTAGTGGTCAGTATGAGAGAATTGTACTTAAAGCATCAAATTTTAACTGCTCTAATACAAGATACACAAATTTGTATGGTCCTGATGAATAGGACATGTGACTTTGCATGGTTAAACAACATAAAGCTGTTGTTAGGGTGTACTCACTTTTGTTGCCAGCTATTTTGACAATAATGGCTGTATGTTAAGTTATTTTCAGAGGACAGTAAATCCATACGACTAAGCAGCACATTGCCTACTCTAAAATATATTACATTTTCATTTCTATAGTATTGTCCCTTGAGAAGATATTATTAAATTGTTGCTGAAATGTGAGGGGTGTGCTCACTTTTGTGAGATACTGTAAATTGCATATTAAAGTTTAGTACACTTTAGCTTCTTCAGAACCTACAGTTTTGTTTGATTTGAGCGTTTGTGTTTTGTCTAACATTTTAAGCATTTAGGCAGAAACCTTTAGATCAAAATGTTTTTAAAAGGGTCATGAGAAACTCAAGTGTCAAAGTAGTGTATTTTTGAGCTAACTAATGTAAAATGTAAATGTAGAATTATACAATCAGAATAAAGACCATTTTGCAACATGTAAACAATAAGCTCTTTTAACACATACATATGGCTTAAATATGTTTGTTTTAACATTTTTACTTTGCTCTAACGTTTGTGTGGTGAAACTGAAACAGAAAGTATTCCTGGACTGGAGTTGTTTTTGTCTAACAAAATATATTGTAATTGACCAAATTCTTTTACTTACATTCTGTCACAACACTTTAAAACTTACCATTTATATTTTATTTATTAACATCATTTTACATTTATTACTCCTACCCTTTCACAGTTATTTAAAAAGAAAGCGATCCAAACATTGTTCTTCAAACATTTTAACATTTATTCAGCCACTGTTTGACAAAGCGTTCTGTTTTTACCATGCTTATTTCTGAAGCCAACTGAGGTCTGAGAAAATAAATAAGGTAATTTACTTGAATTATAAACGTCTAGTATAGTCATTATAATGTCTTTTTTGTAACAAAACCCTCCATTGCCATTTAAAAAACAAAGTTTAAAAGTACTGGAAACTTTTGTCTTTGGCATGATGCTTTCATCCTTTGTCATACCTTCTTTTGTACATCCGTGGTACTGTAAATCCAATGGGATTTAATGTCCGAAAAATCCACTACTGGTTGCGTGGTGTTCTCAAAGACGAAACAGGAGAAATAATGTGTTTATCTGTACCCTGTTGAGTCCTGAATGATACTGTACCCGTTGGCTTTCTCTCAGGACTGTGAGTTTTGAGTGCTGAACCTGTGGGTCGGATCTCTTTCTCTGGGTTACTATTGGGCCGACATGACTCTGATGTCAGCGGCTGCATCTCTGCTGCCTGTTTCTCCTCCCGCTTATGTCGTCTATCTTGGCGATGGTGACCGTGATGTCTTGTATGCGTCTTTTCCCTGTGTTTGCTAGGTTGTTTTCTATAGGTGCAAACATTAATAGAAATGTATAAAAAATCACTACATTTTAGGTTAAATAGGCAAACACTAATTTATTCATTAATTCAGCATTAATTCATATGAAATGGTAAACTGTATGAAATGGTACCTCCATCACACAAACTCCAGAGTGGAATCTTACTTTGTGATCGCTTCAAATTTTGTCTCTCGGTAGAAGGAACTTTTGCTCATCATGTAGAGAAGAATCATGTCACAGGCAAAAACTCCCTATGAGATAAACACAGATGACACAAAAAATTTCCATTGTGCATGTATCACACTGTTCACCAGTTCGGACAGACAAAGGGAGAAAACCTTAGAAGTTCAAATTTGTGATTGGTCCATATACTTACAGCACCCATTAAAGCAAGCCCAGAGCCAATATTGACCATTGTAGGAATAATGTTGAATTTCCCAGCCTAGAAAACATAAAAGTAGACATAGTAGTTACATCTCAGTCACTTTTTTAATATTGCCTAGTAAGAGGACTTTAGAATTTTCTTACCTTTCCATTCACTAGTATATCAAAGCGAATGCCATATACTTTATATAGATTTCGATAGGTCTCCCCTCCTGCATCTTTGAAATATCGAGCAAACCTTGATAAAGACAGAAACCCTTTAAACAAGCTGGATCATTTAAGGAAGAAGTATATAGCCCTTTTTAAGTCCTTTGGAAAACTATCCACTGACTGTTTGAGCATCAGATTTTCTGACATGTCTTCATAGGGTGGGTTATTAACAAACCTTTTTTTTTTAAATGTTGGTTTAACTAAAGTCAGTAAATGAGAGCAATACCTAAAGTTGTAGCCTGAAGAGTGAGAGATATTTGAATGTTCCGAGGTATCCAAGCGTGCGAAGCTATATTCCGGGATACAATAGGATTCATCTTTATCCAAATCACAATTCCACTCAATTGCAACTCCAATAGCTCCGCCCTGTTTATGTGAGAAAGTGAGAAGAAAAAAGCAATATGAATACCATGCTGTAGTTCATGGCCATTCACTTATGATGCTTTCATCTCTGAACAGCTTTTTATAACAACCTCCAGCAACACGTTCAAATATTCATTCAGAGGTAAACCAGATAAAAAGGAAAATAAAAATTACTGAAATATATCATGTCATAGTCAAACTATTTAAAGCACTTGCCTTTGTTGCGAAATCCTCAAACCTGTAGCCGGTCGACTGTATCAAATCTCCCAAACGAAAGATAGGACAGTAGGGGTCATACTTTCTATCATATATACATGTCTTCAGATATGTGCTGTTGCGGGTCGGTAGAACGTTTGCTCTGTAAAACAGAAACAATACGAATCAAAAGCATTATAAGTGTTCTAAAAGTGAGTTGTAAGCTTTTGCTTATACTGTTGATGCTGCCACATCCAAATAGTCTCCCTGTGGGTTGGTTAGGTTTAATATAAACAATAAGCATTGCAAACAACTTTTATGGGCATTGACAACATAAAAACATTTAGTAAAACTTTATTAACATTAGTTAATGCTTTAGGTCATATGTGAGCCTGGATCACAAAACAAGTCTTAAGTAGCAGAACATTTGTGGTAATAGCCAAAAACACATTGTATGGGTTTTTCTTTTATGCCAAAAATCATTAGGATATTAAGTAAAGATTATGTTCCATGAAGATATTTTGTACATTTCCTACCATAAATATATAAAAACTTTATTTTTGTGAGTGGATGCAGCAAAATTGTAAAGCTTTTCAGCTTTCGGTTTCATCTACTTTCCACAACGTCATTACAGCAATAAGCCAAAAGAGACCGTTAAAACAAACCTGTTTTTTCTTAGCAGCTGCCTGCTACAGCACCTCTGATGAACAACTTTAAAGGCGAATTCCGCAATGTTTTGATTTGTAATTTTAAATAGTTATATCTCAGGCAAATATCGTCCTATCCTAACAAACCATATATCAATAGAACGCTTATTATTCAGCAAATTTCGAAACATTGATGCTTAAGACCAGGGTCACATATATGAACTAACAACGATCAATATTCTTACTTTACATATTAACCTTTTTTACTACATAAACAAATGCTGTAATGTTAATACAAATGCAATAGTTTACTGTTATTTCATGTTAGTTCACTGGGCATTAACTATTTTGACAAATACAACATTTAATTTTAAAAATGTAATAGTACACATTGAAATGCATTTTAACATGTACAGGGTGTGTCACCCTGTCACCTAACTTGAAATGCAAGGCCTTTTGTTGTCATGGCAAAGGATATAAAGATGGCCAGTCTCAGCAGATGCAACACAGGTTGTGTTGGTATAAATAGAGATGAACAAGTGCCAGATATTTAAAGCAGCTTGTGCTGTGCCATCAGTATCCAAACATAACACATTACTGTGCCCAGTCAAGTCTGCTCTTTCACGCGGCTACATGATGTAAGACACACGCACATTGCATAAGCGCAATGTCATTCCAAACCTGTATGACAGAATTTTTTTTCTCTTTAAGTTTATCTAGTTTTAGTTTATGACTTTGTGACTGCATGATTGAATTATACTGTAATGTATAGTTCATATTTCCAGCACAGCTTTTTTAGTTATTATAAATGTGTTGTATTTCAAACACAAAAACAGCTTAACTGTCTTTTCCTTCCTGTGTAAACTTTTTTTCACCTTTAGGTGTTTTTTTAATCTGATTTCCAGTAGGAGGCAGGAAGTTATGTTGTGGAAGAAAAACAAAGATTTCATGCAGTTGGTTGTATCTGCACATCAGACTTTGATGTGTTTTGCAAAGGAAATATATGCAAAATATTTTGCTCGGGGAACACACTGTAGTAAAAGGCACCTAAAGAGAAATCTAAGTTAAATACAATTCTGGTCATATACTCTGATGCATTTGAAACGGCATGTAGTAACGACCAAACATAATGTACAGAGATCTTTTCTTAGCATATGTGTTTACTTTCTAGCCTCTCAAACAAACATAAACAAGCTGACACCACTCCTGTACTTCTGACTTACTTGGAGAATGCAAATTTTGGAAACTTGATGAAGTTCTTGACATAGACTGTGAAGTTTTCAGCCTTTGCCAGCATGGGCTCCCTGTTGATAAAACAGTGAAACACTGAGGTTGATTCACTACAATTAAACATGAATCAATTATTGTTTTAAAAACCTTTTGATTATAAAACTTTTCTTACTGTGGTGTAAGGCCTTGCTCAACAGGGCACCAGGCATGTATCTCACATGTCCATGTGTCGTTTAGACAGAGGCCTGTCTTCACTCCTGAATAAACAACAATAAAATGCAATCCTTTTAGGGCTGTGAATTTAAACCTGCCAACTGGTCTTATGACCAGACAATGTTTAATGTAAGGTTTGTGTGCTTACCGTGGCCTGCTTTGACAGTTTCCCCTTCCAAACAGTCATCATCACTAGTACAAAAGCCATCTGGCACCTTTGGATTCTGAAGTGAATGGAATGAACCAAAAAAAAAGCAATATAATCCACATACCTATATCAGCACAAATCTTGACTATGAAAAACACTACTTTACACCTACAATGTACAACGGTATGTTTCTGGTGGCTCTTACCTCCGGGCAGAATCCCAATCTTTGGTTTGGTGTCACTAGGTAATTTGTCACAATAAAGAACACCCTGTCCCCCTTAAAAACAACACACATGAAATATAGTATTTTAGTAAGTTATAAGTATGTTATGTGATGGTTATTTTAAAAGACTCATAACACCTAGTACACAAAGAAAAGGAAAGAGGTGAATTTACTTGCGAAGGGATAACATAGTCCTCTGCCCCCCATAGTTGAAGACCATGTGTAGTGCTGTTGGTAAGATCTACACCCTTGAGTTTGGTAAACACAGAACTCTGGATGGCTTCCTCGGTCTCCTGATATCCTTTCTTCCAAATAAAAACCCACCTTGACAAGGGGTTTTACAGAGAGTAAGAGTGAAAGCAAAAGAGAGACATGGCCAAAACACAGTGAAAGCTATACTATGACCCCACATTATATTTTGGTTGTAAAATACGTACAAAAATGAAGCAATGATTATTTGGTTCAGTCTTACATTCAGCCTTTATACAATTCTGTCATTTAAAAACCTTACATTCCCTACAGCAAAATGTAAAAAATCATTAGAAAGTAAAAAGAGCTGTCAGATCCTAATACATCTACAAACAAAATGCTATTTATTTCCATTAAAATACAAAGAATCTCTTTTAACACAGAGCAATATTTGCTAAACCACCATACGACGGTGGCACGTGCGTATTTCCCTTGCCATAAATAACATCGGATTAATACATGGAGCTTTAACCGTCTGCTAACATTCGGTTTGATGATACTGTAATAGTTCAATCAATGGTTTGGTAAAAAATAAAAATACTGACTAGCATGGAAACTTTGTGTAAACTGAGCCCGCTAGTCGTTCTATGCATTTATAAAGAAGCAAAAGGCACCTACCCGATCAGATATCCAATGACCCCCAGCTGAAAGAGTCTGAACAGAACTCCGACCTTTTTGTTATTAGCGATGACGAATTTCTCTGTTTTGTAATCGAATAAAGATAAGAAAAAGCTGCCCCAGGTTTGAGCCATGCTCCTGTGTGTGTCAATGACAGCCGCGGTGCAGCTGTCGGCGCTCTGCACTGACTGTCGTGCAGCCGGTGTTCTTCCTTCTTATTTAGTGGAAACATTTGGACAAACTATTGGTTCTTCATTGAACGAATTTCAGGTGGAACAATACATCCATGTACACAGAAATTGTAATGTTGAACTGAACGCGATCATTTGGGATATGTAAATTGAGGGTTTAACATAGAATTTAAAGTTCGTCTGGACTACATTTACATTTTTTCTGAAAGGAGGAAATAGACATTCAAAATATGGTCTTACTCATATTTTAGACATTTAAAAAAAGGGTCTTATTTTTAATGAATTATTAAATTATTGAATTATTCCTCCTTTAGGAATTTTTTTTCAAAAATAACGTTAGGCTGCAGCTGACAGGAATAGTGCGATATGTAGGCTATGATTGTAAATTATGCATAATTAAACCAAACCGCTCTCTACCCCTAGTAAATTTAGTTAAGTTAAATATTATGACCCTGTATTTAAATGTGTAATTTCACTACCTTGAAATAAAGATTGAATCTTTAATTTACTTATTTATAATGTAATTTATAGCATTGATTTGACATTTATAGACTTCACCATCTTTAAGATCTTCCGCTTATTTCATATGCGTTTTCAAATAAAAAGCTAAATATTTTTAATTAGATTCACAAAGTAAAAAAGGAAATACGGTTTTTAAAAGAGACGAATTGTTACCTTTTTCTATACTTTGATTAAACTGGGTTAATGAAATAATGAAAGATTTAAAAGGTTGTATTTTTAACCATCTACAGTACATTTTCTCATTAACGTGCAAGTCACCGAAAAGGGGAGCAAAGATGCTACAAGGAGCGCAAACACCATCAAATAACAAATAAGTGCACATATGCAATAACATAAACAAAGTGACTTACACAGCATTTTGAACCTGTTACAAATATTTTCTTCGTGTGTGTGATAAGTCTGGCAAAGCACACGCTGACCGCGGTCATGTATAGAGCTGTCCAGTTCAGAAATATGTTAAAAGTCATATGGTTAAATCTTTCCTTGCTAAGGATCACGTCTGCATGTCCTGTAAAATGCAATAAATGACCGTAGTTGCTTAGCAGCCTCTTTGCTGCCCCTGTCGGTGACCTTTGCAACGGTTCATAAAAACCCGTACTGTAGTAGATCATGGTTGAAATACAGCCTTTTAAGAGGTTCATTATTTCACTTTCCTAGTTTAAACAAAATATAGAAAAAGGTAGTTTTTTTTATAAACGTATTTCCTTTTTTATTTTATTAAAGAAATGAAAATGTTCCATTTTTGATTTGATAACGAATATTGAATGAGCAGACCATTCACAATCTTACCATTTTTGATTTTACAGGCCAACTGCAGTTCAGCAGACAACACAGGTTTCAACTTAAATTTAAGTTATTCACAAAAACTAACTACTGTGTGCACATTTAAATGATACAATTTAATGTAGTTATTATGTTTTAGCATTATTCAAGGAACTTTCACGTAACACAATTCAGTTTTAGACATCACTACTAGTAAAACCTGACCAAGTAATCTTAAATTAATCGAACCACTTTAATTCCGCAATTAACTTTTTTGAAATAAACGTGTTTACGCACTACCTTTTGCATTTTACCATGTTTTTTTTCAGGCTGTAACGCTCACATTTCACTTACTTTAATATGAAAAACTTTATCAAGTCATGCAAAAACACAATGAATCTTTAATTTCAGAACTTTTATTTGCCTTCATGTTTCAAGAGTAGAAAAACTGATAGTAATTGAATTCAGCAACAGTTAAAAAAAAAAGGGGGTATGGAAATAGTATGGTTAACAAAATAAAGTAGGCAGTGCATGTGAACAAAGTAGACTGAAAAACCATTATATGGCATTCATTATAATAAACAGTTGAATTAAATATATTAATTAGATGCCTCCCCTGAGACGCAGCACAAGATGGAGGGTGGACTCTTTCTGGATGTTGTAGTCTGACAGGGTGCGGCCATCTTCCAGCTGTTTGCCGGCAAAGATCAACCTCTGCTGGTCAGGGGGAATGCCTTCTTTGTCCTGGATCTTGGCCTTTACGTTCTCAATGGTGTCACTTGGCTCCACCTCGAGGGTGATGGTTTTGCCAGTCAGGGTCTTTACGAAGATCTGCATGCCTCCCCTGAGACGCAGCACAAGATGGAGGGTGGACTCTTTCTGGATGTTGTAGTCTGAGAGGGTGCGGCCATCTTCCAGCTGTTTGCCGGCAAAGATCAACCTCTGCTGGTCAGGGGGAATGCCTTCTTTGTCCTGGATCTTGGCCTTTACGTTCTCAATGGTGTCACTTGGCTCCACCTCGAGGGTGATGGTTTTGCCTGTCAGGGTCTTTACGAAGATCTGCATGCCTCCTCTGAGACGCAGCACAAGATGGAGGGTGGACTCTTTCTGGATGTTGTAGTCTGAGAGGGTGCGGCCATCTTCCAGCTGTTTGCCGGCAAAGATCAACCTCTGCTGGTCAGGGGGAATGCCTTCTTTGTCCTGGATCTTGGCCTTTACATTCTCAATGGTGTCACTTGGCTCAACCTCGAGGGTGATGGTTTTGCCTGTCAGGGTCTTTACGAAGATCTGCATGCCTCCTCTGAGACGCAGCACAAGATGGAGGGTGGACTCTTTCTGGATGTTGTAGTCTGACAAAGTGCGGCCATCTTCCAGCTGTTTGCCGGCAAAGATCAACCTCTGCTGGTCAGGGGGAATGCCTTCTTTGTCCTGGATCTTGGCCTTTACGTTCTCAATAGTGTCACTTGGCTCAACCTCGAGGGTGATGGTTTTGCCAGTCAAAGTCTTGACAAAGATCTGCATGCCTCCTCTGAGACGCAGCACAAGATGGAGGGTGGACTCTTTCTGGATGTTGTAGTCTGACAGGGTGCGTCCATCTTCCAACTGTTTGCCGGCAAAGATCAACCTCTGCTGGTCAGGGGGAATGCCTTCTTTGTCCTGGATCTTGGCCTTTACGTTCTCAATGGTGTCGCTTGGCTCAACCTCGAGGGTGATGGTTTTGCCTGTCAGGGTCTTTACGAAGATTTGCATGCCTCCTCTCAGACGCAGGACAAGATGGAGGGTGGACTCTTTCTGGATGTTGTAGTCTGACAGGGTGCGTCCATCTTCCAACTGTTTGCCGGCAAAGATCAACCTCTGCTGGTCAGGGGGAATGCCTTCTTTGTCCTGGATCTTGGCCTTTACATTCTCAATGGTGTCACTTGGCTCAACCTCGAGGGTGATGGTTTTGCCTGTCAGGGTCTTTACGAAGATCTGCATGCCTCCTCTGAGACGCAGCACAAGATGGAGGGTGGACTCTTTCTGGATGTTGTAGTCTGAGAGGGTGCGTCCATCTTCCAATTGTTTGCCGGCAAAGATCAACCTCTGCTGGTCAGGGGGAATGCCTTCTTTGTCCTGGATCTTGGCCTTTACGTTCTCAATGGTGTCGCTTGGCTCAACCTCGAGGGTGATGGTTTTGCCTGTCAGGGTCTTTACGAAGATTTGCATGCCTCCTCTCAGACGCAGGACAAGATGGAGGGTGGACTCTTTCTGGATGTTGTAGTCTGACAGGGTGCGTCCATCTTCCAACTGTTTGCCGGCAAAGATCAACCTCTGCTGGTCAGGGGGAATGCCTTCTTTGTCCTGGATCTTGGCCTTTACATTCTCAATGGTGTCACTTGGCTCAACCTCAAGGGTGATGGTTTTGCCTGTCAGGGTCTTTACGAAGATCTGCATGCCTCCCCTGAGACGCAGCACAAGATGGAGGGTGGACTCTTTCTGGATGTTGTAGTCTGACAGGGTGCGGCCATCTTCCAGCTGTTTGCCGGCAAAGATCAACCTCTGCTGGTCAGGGGGAATGCCTTCTTTGTCCTGGATCTTGGCCTTTACGTTCTCAATAGTGTCACTTGGCTCAACCTCAAGGGTGATGGTCTTGCCAGTCAAAGTCTTGACAAAGATCTGCATCTGTCAGTAAATAAAAAGCAAAGTAAGAAACTTTGACCATAACAGGTAATTATTTGTATGTACACATGAAAACACAGAAAACTACAACATTTTTAAACATTCAAACTTAAATAATAATGGGTGTTTGGAAAACCTGCTTGCAAACGCCATTTTGTCATGTTGCTATTACGCTTTCTACCACTAGGGGCGCATACATAGCTACAGTAAAAACATTCTTTCTCCCATTTTTTCTAGTTATGGTCGCTTCGTTTCATTCAATCGTGGGTGCAGTATAAAGATTAAAAAAATGAAATTCTAAAAATATAAAAAGGCATCTGTTAAATAATTAGCATTACGTTAAAATTATTAGTATTACTACAATTACTGCGTTTTCATCTAAAATACGTTTTTGAAAAACGTCCTAAAACCAGTACAGTACAGATCCGTTAAAATTATTTGAATTACTGCGTTTACATCTAACATAAGATTTTGGGAATATCCTAAAACCAGTAGAGAAGAGATGCAGTTTTTACTGCGCAACACCAAAACCCTTTCTCTAACATGGCGGTTTTACAGTCACATCCGGGTTCTTTGTTCACGAAGTACTGTGATTCAGCAAAAACGCATCTACTAACATAGCACGTTCATAGACGAACAAAATAAATTTACCACAAGACTTAAACAGAACCATTTATATTAAGTAGTGTTTATCTGTATATATATATATATATTTTAAACGATTAGACGCGGTTTAGGTCTAGCTCCTATTTAATGTAACGTTAAGCTCAAACATTCAACAAGAACAGTACGGAACGCTCGAAATCGGAGTCAAGCTTAACGAATTAATTTATACAGATAAATATTCTTACCTTTAAAGTTCGCTTGATGACTGTGTCTATTCTTTTGAAATAAATATATCTTCCTCTTCGCTGAAAAACTGAAGGCAAACGCCAGTGCTACTGTATTTATACAAACGCAGGATCGTGACGTTTAAGATGCGTCACATGACATGACCATCCGCAGTTCCAACCCTTTTTAACTAAAACATTAAAATATTATTTAAATTTTAATTCATTTATCACTATTATTTAGAGATATTTTGTTTTGTATCAGTCTTTTAAAATTTACATTAATTCTTTTAAAAAAATAAAAAGCAGGTCTCTAGAAAATGCGAGAACGCTGTACACCTCCCCGGCTGTGATTGGCTGGTTCAGTTGTTTGTTGGCTTTGCTATTGGTGATTTAGACCTTTGGAATCTGGGCCAGTCAGGGACAGCATGGTGCTATGTTAGTCAGTGATAGCAACAACTGGAATTGACTGGAAGTATTGTTAAATATATATTTTAATAAAATACTTTTCTGACAAATCTTTGAATTCAATTAAACTTAATACGAAGTGATATATAGACATGCTTACTGTCAAGGAAATTGTCGTACCGAACTAAGGTTGTAGCACAAACAGTACAATATGTTTTTGAGTGTTTCTTCAAAAACAAGTTTTGTTTACAATAATAAATTCTTTTAAGCTGTGTTACCAAGAAAATAATTATTTGTATTTTGGACTGGCCTTTACAGAGTTGTGTGAACCAGCACACTTAATATAGAACGCAATGTGTGACACAAATGGTCTTGCTCTCAAACACGTTGACCTCAGACATGCTGTAGCAATGTAGATCATTCTCTTTGGACAAGTGACTGTAGAACAACCACTTCATCTGCTGGACATCTTGGGCTGACTTGCAAATACATATTTATGTTATTACGTTTATTATGATTTTCTGAGTACCCTCTTTTATTAAAAAACATTAAGTTTGCCTAGAAACAAATTAATTTCCAAGGTTCAAATCATATGCAGTTCATAGCCTGATATCCTCTACACAGTATTTGGTAAATAAGGTGTTCAACATTATGTAATTCTCTTTTGTTGCTATGGTCGATAACATGCTTGTATGAACACAACGAAACTTCAAACAAGATAAACCAGCTCTGTCTGCCTTGAGGTTAACTTGTTACCGCGTACTGGTTTTAATCAGCACTTACAGCAATGTGAGGTTTTTTAAATTAAAACAAAATACCATTATAGTTACACGAGACAGTTAAACATAAACGGTCTTGTTTAACATAGAGTTGCTCTTTGAGCTTTGTTATCTGGACAGTCATCCACTTAGTGGATTAGTATCACAGTGGAATTACGTCCCTGTTTTTTTTCTGTTAGTTCGAACAGCTGCTAAAGACTATTCAGATCACCCATCAGTTTTGTTTTGGTTGGGATGGTTGGTTCTATTTGAAACTTTTCATGATGGATTAAAATAACCATTAAGTGCCATTCCAGGAAGTATTATTATGTAATTTGATCGGTTTGTTTTTTCGACTGATAGATATTATTTATTGTTATGTTAAAGTATGTTAAACACTGAAAATGCTCTAATAATGGGCAGAATCTTTGCTTATGTTGTAAAGGTAAGACCTCAGCCCAGTGCTCTCATAAAAACGTGTCACATGTAGAGCCTTATCCTTGTTTTCTGGGAATGATCTGGTTATGACCCAAGCTTCCACATCACCAGACTGAGCTCAGAAGAGTGATTGTTAGAATCATATTTGTGTACCATGTTCTTTCATAACTGTGTGTGTGTGTGTGTGTGTGTGTGTGTGTGTGTGTGTGTGTGAGCTGTCAACATGTTCCTGACTTGACATATCATCATCATAATATAAACAATATATATATATATATATATATATAAAATATATTTTTTTATATAAAATGTATTTTTAAATATACATTCATTTTCTCTTTGTCTAGTCAACAAGAAACTTTTATTGTATTCTCAACACAAAATATACCCGGACTGTGAAAACGTAGCTAAAGTCATTTTTAGTGATTAACTGTACTACTTAAGTACAGATCATCCTTGTAAAAAGTATTATGTGGAAATGTAACCTTGATATTGAGTAAGAACATGTCTAAGATTTAAATTATAGTGCAATTATTAAATTGAAGTCAATGTTTTATGCTCCGTATCTCACTTTCATATTTTGAGACTGGGTCACATATGCCCACTACCATTTTAACCTTCATCTTTCTGTTGATCTTATTCCTGGACTTTGCCTGGGCTTGCCACTGGAACTAGATGAGCTGGCAGAAACATGTGACCGAGCAAGTCAAGTGTGTTTGTGTTGTTTTGCATTTTTGCAACCACTGGCGATCAACAGACAAGAATGTTCTACGGCGAGTGACCTGTTTTTAAGTTTAAGCGCTAAAGCTGATAAAGTTAAGAAGTATGGCGTCCTTAACAAAAGACGAAAGGTAGGCTGTGCAACCCGTTGGTCCATTTTTATCGAAATATAAAAACACATTGATTTACCTCGCCGTCCATCTGAGAATAAAAACAGCATCACACGACTATATTTAAAACATACGTTGGTTGTTGTTGTTGTGTGTATTTGTGCTCCCAGTATGTAAATGATACATTTCCAGGGCACGCGATGGTCTTGTGAAACACACTGGAGGTTGTCACTGCGGGGCGGTGCGTTTTGAGGCTTACAGCGTCCAGGATTTACACGTGTTCAATTGCAAGTAAGGGCCATTTATAACCATCGACACATGATCGACATAAACATTAGCCCCCTTCACAATGTCCCGGTATGTGTGAAGGAAACTCACAGTGCTGTAGTCAAAACGTGTGATCACGTGGATGACTTTCAAAGATCTGCAGTACTGAGTCATCGGTACCTCCTCATTTCAGAAGTCTGAATTTTCTTAACGTCATTCAAATGGCTACTTACTCATTGTTTCTATTTCTAATGTCTCAGTTGCAGTATTTGCACAAAGAAACAGAATCGACACTTCATAGTGCCAAAATCCCAGTTTACTTTGCTGAAGGTAGGCTCTGGATGCTGTACGTTTTAGTTGTAGATAAAGTATAAAATAATGAATACATACAATATAGACGTCTATAAAATGTATTTGTTTATTATCAATGTATAAATCATACAGTCTTGTGTCACAGGGTTCAGACAACCTAACCACATACACATTTAACACACACATGGCCAAGCACACATTCTGCAAAACATGTGGCGTCCAAAGTTTCTATACTCCACGATCTAACCCTGACGGATTTGGTGAGTTGAACAGAAAGTCAAATGTTCTAGTGATTTCCTTATATGCTAATCTTTCAAGCATTTCTTTGTTGTTTAAATACAATTTACATTTAATGTAGGTTTCCTTTGATTTCTACATTGTGTATGTGTATTCTGTAATGTTTTTGGTGTGACAGGTGTGACACCCCATTGTTTGGACCCTGGAACAGTGAGAAGTGTAACAGTGGAGGAGTTCTGTGGAGAGAACTGGGAGGAAAGCATGGAGAAGCATCAAACTATTAGGAGCATGTCAAAACCAACAAGGGATACATAATGTCTTAATAGCATAGCTCACCCCCAAAATAAAATTCTGTCATCATTTACTCACCCTGTTGTCATTTCAAACCTGTATGACTTTCTTTCTTCTGCAGAACACAAAAGAAGATATTTTAAAGAATTTTGGTAACAGAAAACTGTCGGTACCCATTGACTTGCATTGGTTTTGTGTCCATACAATATAAGTGAATAGGGACCAACATTCTTTAATTGTTTTTCCTGTGTGTTTTGCAGAAGAAAGTCATACAGGTTTAAAATGACAAGATGATACAAGCTTCATTTTGGGGTGAATTATCCCTTTAAATGACCTGTTCAGTCGTTGTATAGTTGTTTCGTGAGATTTTCATACTGCATTTTCAGCTAGGAGACTAAATGTGAACTCATTTTTCTCAACTATTTTGAAAACATGGTCATATGTGTTTCATACCATAGATGTATTAAAACTAACTTGTAATTCCACATTTATTTAATCTTTATTTATCAAACAATATTTGTCTCACATTTCTGGTTTGAAATAGGCATAAACATTAAACTATATCAGAGTCATTCACAAATATGTTTGGTCAGTCTTGAAACCATACTAAAGTAGTTTTGGTCCAGTGCGTAGTGAATCAGTTTAGAACAGTGCTTTAACAAGTATCTTAACAAAGTCCAGTAACAAGACTAACAAAAATGTAAACAATAGTTACACTCAAACTTTGTCTTCCATCCCCTTCATACAACAAGGCACAAGTATATAAATGATTAGTCATGTTTTGGATTTACCATTTTAAACTAGACTAAACCAGTCTGTCAAAATAGAATATTTGGTAAATGATATTTTTATCCCAGCTATTTACAATGTTTTATAGACAAAGAGAGGTTGTATGAAGGTGTAAAAACATTAAATAAAACCTTAAAACGTCAGTGCCCGAATTTAGTCCCAAAACAAGACAATCAAAACTAATACATTTTTACATTCTTTGTTTCCACGGTGACAGCCTGGAATGTGTTCATAAACATATAGCGTGAGAACAGTATGTAGAGCCGGCGGAACCACAGCAGCTGAGAGTGATGGCACAGCATGGCTTTCTGATGAAAGATTAAAAAAACAAATATAGAATGTAACACAAATCCATAACTTGATCACAGTATACAGATATTTATATAAAGTTAACATATAGATAGTTGTCCTCATACTATATATGACTAAAGATTACAGACACAGAACAGGGCTTAATATGTCACCAGCTGTATTATTTTTGTTCAGGTGCCAGACTGGTAGGGCCAGTTCAGGCTTTGGTATAGATCAGAATGACTACGTCATTTACAGGTTTCTCAGCAGGATCAGTTAATGTTTACAGTGCACTGAGCTTATTAAGGTTTAAAGTATTAATGCGTTGGCTACTAACAATCCTTTTTTAAGTGGGAAATCTTTTTTCAATATGTCATGTGTGACATTAGAAACAATGTACTTTGTACTTTATATTCATTGGCGGCCAAACTGGTCTTTGGTCAGGGAGGGCAGTGTATTTAATTCAATAAATCGATCTTAAGTTTCCTTTAAAAGCACATGACTCGTACACACCTTGGCACGTTTATACTTCTCCCACCCAATGATGCAGCACAAATCAGAGGGGAGGAGCCAACTGACTGGCAGCTCGAAGATTGACAAGTACTTTCTGAGGAGGCTGATGGTGTGAAGAGAAAAGACTTGGCAACCTGAGGATCAGACAAATAAAAATGGGTTAGTCCAAGTCCATTTCAAGAATGTACATTTAAAAACTGAAAGGGAAATCAATGACTTAAAATAGTATGATAACCTAAATAATGAATATCTGTCTGGTTGTAATTCTAAGATACTATTAATTTACATTTTTAAGAACCTGATACATTTGAATACTTTTGTAACCTTTTAAAGGATGAGATTAAATTACAATAGTTGAAATATAGTAGAATGTATCTGTTAAAGTAAAAACAAACAAACAAATAAAAACTTGGCCAGTACAGTTGGTAGGTGTTCTCTATTTAAATGGGATTTTTGGTATGAACCTGCAAATCTTTGTACAGAAACCTAAACGAAAAATATGTAATTAAAATATACTACACAAAAACTCTTAAATGCACATGGATTACTATTCTGAACAAATGGTAACATTACTTAAAGAAAGAGAATATATTATAATTGAAGAAAGACTTTGAAGAGGTTGACTTGGGATTTAGCAACTGTTACATACAATGGGAACAGATGAATCAGATGTTAAAACACCGACTTAACCTCGAGTTAACCTGTTTAATATCACTGACAATGAGATGCATACAGTTTCCACATTCATGTAGCACATTTAGGGTTAACAATGTCATGCTAAGGTTTATTGTTAAGACTTGAATGTGAGAACCACTCAGACAACTTCAACCACTTCTGTTGCTTTAGAGTTTAGATGGACGCATATCGACCCCTAGTGGTCAATGCAGTTTGTAATTGGACATTTCTTGTATTGTGCATTGCTTTCAGACACATGGAGATGTGATCCATGCTGTGAGTGTCCCTAAACCACCATCACTAACATGCCTTTAAGCAGATTAAAACATGTTTCTCCTTAAAAGTGCACTTTTAAGTGTTTGTATAATAAATTAGTAACAAGTAATCCATCTGTTTGGAACCCTACAGTACCAAAACAACTTGCACATGCTTGACTAAAAGACAAAATCTTAGATGTTTAAGTTTTTCATTAAGCACACCAGTAGGTGGCGCATTATGCCTAGAAAACACACATTACTGATGCTACCAAAGAAATGTGTCCATCTGATGATCATTTGATTAATATTTAATATATAGTGATGAGATTTACCTATAGGTAGTCTTCCAGAAGAAGCCAGATGACTGTTGCCAAAGACAAAGGAAAACAACAAAATATGATAAATATAACATTCTTTTAGTCACATAAACCAATAATTAATAAATAATAAAAATCTGCACATTTCAACTGCATTCTTCACTTAGCACAGCATTACAGATTTGTATGTTTACTACTCTATGTAGTGTCTATTTGTGTTTTACCGTTTTTGGACAATGAATTATGTTTAAAATACGAGTCTAGGGCGGTAGAGAGAGAAAGTTTATAACCATTGATATCAAGGTTAATGTCAATACTGGTATATTGTGACACCCCTAATATAAATATTTAATGCATAGACTGTATATTGTATTTTATTGTTGTTATATCATAAAGAACCAATAAATATGACACATTAAAAATAGTTTTGAAGCAAACTACCAGTCAAATTCCTAGCAAGAAATATTTTTCTTGGTCAATAACCTAAATTTGTGATTTTTTCATAACAAAGATTTATTTGTCTTGGATTTTGCTCTCATTCTCTTCCATTGTCTGTCGTTTAAAGACACACACACACACATCCTGAGGTCTGGGTTTTTTCTCAGATTAGAACTCTAAATCCATATCCAGTTCCTGGAATTCTCTGTCATGTCCTGGCTCTCCTGGTCACACCACCTGTGCAGGCCCAGCTCAGCCTGAGATGACCCAGTCCCAGTGCCAACTTAACAAACACTATCTGCCTCTCTCTCTCTCTCTCTCTCTCTCTCTCTCTCTCTCTCTCTCTCTCTCTCTCTCCTCTTTCACACACACACATCAGAAGCTCACAATGGTTTTGAAAACAAGATATTTACAATACTCCACACCTGCCTCTTAACCTAAATGCAAAATATGATTTGGCTAATTTAATAAACATTTGTACTAGTGAGGATCACTTAAACATTTTACTATATAGAAAAGCCAAACCTGTACACACACAAAGAAATAAATTAATCTGCAACAGCACAGAACTGCTGCTCAGCAACATCCCAAAGGAGTAGATTAAATAAAAATAAAACTGAACTTTTCCAAAGAAATGGTAAACATTTCTATAGGCTCACACTCAGTGGACTCGATGTTGAATTTGACATGAACATCAAAATGTCTGGTCCAAGATTGAGGCTGGTTTTTCCCTCCTGAACTGATTTTGTGTTTTGGTTTGTTTAAAAATGTGTATGTGAGTGTTTGTGTAGCAGTGATACATATCTAGAAGTGTTTTGTGATGTTAAATATATATTTTGTGTGATCTGTCTAAAAGCATGTGTATGCTGCATTTGAACGTGTTGTTTACATGTTAATGTTAATAATTTATTTATAATAATTTATAATGTTAATAATTAAATTAATTTTATTTGACTGAATAAATTGATCAAAATAAAATTCAGCCAGAGGTTTGTGGCTTTATCTTTTAAAAGACGAGAAGTAAAAAACTGCATGAGTTAAGCAACAACACAGAAACACATTCTCACATACAGTGATGCCAACTCGGCAAGAAATTTCTTACGTTGTCTAAACATGTTTGACAAATTTGACCAGTATAAATCTCCTGCCCTGACAGGTTTTACCAACATAGCCAAATTGTTTACTAGCAAAATCTTGCTGGTGAACTTGGTTGACCCAGACACCACCATCCAAAACACAACAAACATCCTGTTTCAACAGGAAAATGAAGCCATTTCCCTTTCTATCTGTCCCACTGTAACACAAATATTACAGAAAATGTACAATAAAGCAACATCAGGCTGTTTTCGTAATGACAGTACAAAAGCAAAAGCAGGCCTAAAACGTCAGAAAGTCTTATCTTATTGAACTTTTATAGCTACTATAACTAATGGTTTATGTGGGGAAAATCTGTTAAAGGGACAGTTCACATACACAAAAATCACAATGGTAGTCAAAAGTACCCAAAAGAATGTTTGCTGTCCTATATTCTTCAAAATATCCCATTTTGTGAAAATTCTTTTGGGTACTTTTGACTACCATTGTAATTTTTCCTACTATGGTAGTCTATGGAGTCCAAGAACTGTTTGGTTTCAAGCATTCGCCCAAATATCTTTCTTTGTGTTTTTACCAAACAAAGAAATGTATACAGATTTGGAACAACTTGAGAGTGAGTAATTCATTTCATTTTTGGGTGAACTGTCCCTTTAAGTCACAAATCTATTAGCATTAATAGAGATTTCTGCATTATGACATCATTATGCAGGTACCTGAGGGCTTTGTAGATGGCAATATGATTGGCATGTCCACTCACACCTCTTCCATCAAATGTTAGTACCTGCGGACACAAACCATAAACCAGAGGCAGATAAATACACTGTCAACATGAGACCACATGAGGCTTCTGAACCAAATAGCCATAAATAACTAGTTACACAATGTCTCAGCCATGCTACAACAATTGAGTACAATAGGAAGTATAGCATTTCATAAATTTGTATACAATTTTTTCATAACTATTTAGTAATAAACCAAAAGTAATAAAGCATTTAAGGCTGTGCTATATTGTGAACATAGTCACAGCAAAAATGTGTTGTTGGAATCAACAAAGCTCTTTAATCGTGACTATATTTACTTTATTTTGTTTAATGTATACCACAGAACAGAATCTGGTATGCAAAAATGTGAATCAAATCTTTTTGTCCTACATTCCTTCTAGTTTCTACCCACTGAAGAACGGGGTGAAAAGGTTGAAAAAGACAATAAACAAACAAAAGAACAAAACTAGTCATTTGAGGACTCAGCAGTTTAAATGGTGGCGGGTATTGCCAGGACTGTGTGGAAACATCTAACTGCGTATCGTCTGTTATATCACCAGATTTTTGTCTTTGAGAACGGGTGGTTTCTAAACTGCTGCAGCTCAAGAGTGCCAAGGGAGGAGGAAAATATGGTTGACAAAATAATATGTTGTAGCACGTATGTACATTGTTGCCAAAGTCAATGAGGTGAATGAGTCGGCTTTAGAGGAGCATATCAGCATATCATTGGGGAGGAAGAGAAACTCCAAACACTGTGAACATCACAGAGAGAGAAAGAGAAGACCAATGGAAAAACATGCTTGCACACTTTTATCACTTGACAATGAAAACATCCAAGGAACTTTATTAAACTAAGGGAAAAAAACTGACTGACACTTACTACGAGGTCGCTAGAAGGTGTTCCTAGATTTAGTTGCTCTAGTAACGGGTATAAACAAACCCTGCAGTAACTGATGGGAGACCGATGACGTGAGCTCCACTGCTTTACTTCTATTGGTAGTCGCTCCCGAAAGTCGCTCATCATTTGCATAAAGTTGAGCAACTCTCAACTGTGTCGCCTCGCTAGACACGTCCACTTTCTGTCACCAACGGTCACTATCGCTCGTGTCGCCGGAAGTCGTTGACTCTCCATTGAAATCAATGTCACCCAACAATGTCGCTAGTTGTTGCTGGCGGTGTGCACGGGGCGTAAGCCGTAGCCTGACGCGGACTTCTCCAAAAATTTAACAGCGTGTCAATGCACCGCAGAGCACAAGCGCTGTGATTGGTCTGCTTCAACCCTTCCATCAGGTTAAGAAACACTCTGTGATAGCGTTGTTGCGTTTAGGCATTTCCGAATGAATTATCTAAATAAATGATCTGTTCTTCTATATTTAACAACTCAAGCAGCAACAAAAATGATTTTACCTGCTGCTATCACTGCTAATGCTCCTCTGATAGTGTACACAACAAGCTGCTTCTTTGACTCTTGTCTTGGTTACACAAGCAATACACCTGTGGACACTGACTACTAGTGGTCATTGCCTGTTGTCGCAGACAACAATGCACAAGTATAAACAAAAACCTACGCGTTTTGCCTCTCCGCCATAGGTCTAACGCACAAGTAAAAATCGGCCTTGAATGTTACACATTGCACCTTTAAAAAAAACAACGCACTTAAAGGGACAGTCCACCCAAAATGAAAATTCTGTTATCATTTACTCACCCTCAGGTTGTACCAAATCTGTTTTTTTTTCTTTGTTCTGCAAAAGACAAAGGAAGATATTTTTAAGAATGTCAGTAACCAAACAGATCTCATCTCCATTGACAACCATAGTTTTTATTTTCCCTACCATGGGAGAAAATGTGGGATGGGATTTGTTTGGTTACTGACATTCTTACAAATATCTTCCTTTGTGTTTATCAGATCAAATACATTTATACAGGTTTGGAACAACCTGAGGGTGAGTAAATGATGACAGCATTTTCATTTTTGGGTGAACTGTCCCTTTAATCCTGTTCAACAAAGAATAATTTAATTTATATAGCACTTTTCACAATTTCATTGTTGCAAAGTAGCTTTACATTTAAGATGAAAAAAGTCTAAAGTAAACTTATGTTTTACAAAATAACAAATTTAAACTAATGCACAAAAATAGATTGAGAAACTTGCATTTGCTCATTTTGATTGAGTACATTTTATCTTAAAGGTGCAATCCGTAACTTTTTTGGTCAAAATATAATAATTATTCACATAAAAATGCATTCTTACCTTACTCTGATTCACAACAATAAGCCTATAATTATGATTAATAATTTGAGCTGTCAGGTCAGATTTTGAGGAAAATGTCAATTCAAGTCATTTTTACTTCAACCTATGTAAAGAAGTACACAAAGTACCTGCAATCTGTGTTTTAAACATAGATGGCGATATGGGGCAAAAGTTACAGACTGCAGCTTTTACTCCTTAAATCTAAATGTACTTTTCCAACAAACCAACAGTACACACAGCAGCAATACACACATCTGTATAAACCAAAAGAGTATATTTGTGCCACAAATCCTCTTAAAATCCTTTGATCTTTGTAACCCTGTTTACACCTAGTATTAAGATGTGTTTTATCAAACGGATCACAAGTGGACGGCGCTAAATACAGGTGTAAACAGGGTGTGAAACGTTTTGAGCTTGTCTACTTTCGACTGGATGTGTGCTCTTGGTTAAAGTTTGTGAGAGAAGATGGCTATCTTTTTTCTCCTAGCCGTTTGAAAGCCAAAGTCAAATTGGAGTGTAATGTAATATCATAATATCAGTATTTTCCATAGCCACTGCTTTAAACATTAAATAAAAAAAATCTAACATAAAATTAAGGGTGTAGCGAAACTGTGCAGATCCATTGGCTTTAGTATATATTAGTTAGCTTGTGGTTGAAGTGAGACTGGTGTGCAGTCTGGCTGTCGGGGAGGAGGGAAACTGGCTGCTCTTTAATCATAAATATATTAATAATGGTTAAAAAGAACATTGAAACAATTAATAGTATATAGTATATTAATAGTATTCATGAAACTTAAAGTTTGGTTATATTTGCCTTGTTTACGCTAGTCTTCTTTGCTTCGCTTTTATATGAATTTTAATTTGCAGAAAGAAAGACAGTGAGAAAGAACATTAAACAGTACATGACAGAAAAAACTAAAGGTGAAAGAACATTTTTTTAGTTCTAATCTTTATTTCAAATTCTTTTTGGGTATTTTCTGGAAGTCCTTAGTTTGGGCTGATAAATATCTCTACTTGGGCTTGCCAACAATGACCCTGGGGAACCACATGAGTCTGCTTTAGCCGGGTTCAGCTGTATTATGGGACATTACAGAATGTGTAATTATGGCTAAATACAGAGGGCCAATGAGAGGTTGGTCTAAGCGAGTAAGTGAATTAATCATTCAGCTATGGTCTCACTCAAGGCAACCTTATGAGAAAGTCACATGCGTTCATGACTGTCAGGAAAATGAATTTTTACCTTATACAAAAATGTACTTCGAGGGTCTTCTACTCAGATTTTACTGTTGTGTGATTATTTAATGACTCCAAGAAATTTCCATATTTTTATTTGGAGATATGTAAAAATGATGACTATTAAATGATGTCTGTGTCAGTGAAACATTCACTTCCAACCTCTCCTGAGGATTATTGTATATTTATTTTGTGACCTTTCCTAATGTTCATGTGCAACCCAGAGATGGAAACTTAAGTTTCTCTCAGTTAAGTTTTAAAAAATGATTTGCGACTTGAGTAGATTTGGCTCTAAAAGACTTGAGACATGACTTGGACTGAACACTTGGACATGTAAACGCATCTGTTTCAATCCTTCCCCTGTTTGTGGCTAAATGCAGTTTTATACTTAGTATTTGGTTTTAGGCAAATTTCAGGAACATTCTTTTTAGAAAAAAAACTACTTATATGATTGGTTTGTGCACTCTGCTTATTTTTTGTGGTCTCTCATTGGCCTTAACCACAAAACTATATACCAATGTCATGTTGGGCTGTTTTTACAGGTCTCTCAACCTGCAAAGGTGTTCTAGAGAAATTCCAGAAGGTTTAGGTCATACACATACATTACAGTTGGGGTGGTCCTGATTGGCCCCTTTGTATATAAACATAGAAGTTTCTTACCAGGCTGATGGTGTAGTTTTGGATATGTTTGAGGATCAGAGAGGAAATCAGAGCAGTGCTCCACTGGACCGATGGGTCATCTGGAAGCTCTCTGCAAGTAGAAGATAAAAAATATTGTGTTACAACATTAATGTTTCACAGACACAGCAAGACAGTGAGAAATTTGCCGTCCAGATTAGGGTGTTGTGGATGGTTGTGAGGAATATTTTTTGTGGCTGCTAAGTGGTTCAGTTCATTACAAACTGATTCTAGCATAGATGGAAATTCCTTCAATATGGTTTAAAAAGATTTCCATGTTGAGAACTGAAGAAGCTTTGTACTATTATTATAAAATGTGGAAAAAAATAAAAGAATGAGTATGTGATCCAAACCTTGTGACCGGCAATGTATATAGACCACTTCGGAAAGCGGAAACCTGTTTCAGTTTCTTAAAGGGGGGATGCAACGTTGATTCATGAATTCTGACTTATTTGCAACGTTAAACATGTTGTGTTCTCATGCTTAACATGGTTAACTTGTCAAAAAACGAGTTGGACGTATGACGTAGTATTTCTGTGCTCGATACACTTCGTACAGTGTTCGTACAGGTTTCGGAAAAAAATTTTTGCACATGAAAAACCTATACGTAACAACTTTTCTTAGTCCCTTATTGGACAGTTCTCCCAGCAAAGCATGCCCACGCATCACCCCGCCAGAGCGACAAGAAAGAGCACTCCCATGCGTCCAGTTTCTCTGTGAGAAGCACAGAGTCTTTTATAAATGTGATCAAACTAAAGACTCTACAGATATTTGAAGGGTATGATGCAATTCTTAAAGTTCTCAAGATTACGCACGCACGCGCACACGCGCACACACACACACACACACAGCTACAACAAAACAGCAAGGATGGAAAGGGCCGGGTTGAGATCTGCAGTGGTGAGTGAGAGTCTCTCTATCTGATTTACTGCCAGTTTCACAAAGTTCAGCTGGAATGCATCCCACAGTCCTCTCTAAAATCTGGGATCAAAGGTCATCCGGGCTTTTTGGTTCCATTCAACTATAACTACAGCTTAGGGAAAACAAGGGCTATGCATCATCCGCTCACACAATGTTCTTTCTTACTTTCATCTGTACATGTATTGGGTTCAAATCAAGCTGCTTCCTTTGTGGCCTGGTTTGTGTGTGTTTTTTGTTTACTTTTTACTCCTAGGTGTTTGATTAAACATCAAACATTAAGGTTACAGAAAGATAACTTTAGAAATTCCATAATGTCTTCATTCTAAAAACAATGCTGGGTTGCAGGACCCATGGCTGGGTCAAATATGAACGAACCCAACCGCTGGGTTAGATGAATCCAGAAAATGTTGATCCAACAATGTGGGTTGAAACAACTGAGCTGATAATATCCACGATGCTGTATGAACAAGACAAAAATTGATTGTAATTGACATGTTTATAGAAATGATATAATTTTATAATTAAAAATAGACATGTTTACATAAAATTGTGTGCACTATATATATTTATTCCAATTACAGTATGCCACTACTAATTTAGCAGCATTCTAATACCAAACTCTATTAAAGTCTCCCGTCTCCTGTGATTGGATAAGCTGGCAGAGCTGGCATCGCACACCAGTTGGCACTGAATGTGTTAAAACCAGCCAGCAGCAAAACCCCAGCTCAAGGTCAGGGGGTAAGACAGGGGGGTGAATGTTAGGAAGGAGAGACAGATAAAGAAAGAGAGAATCGGAGTGAAACGAGGCCGTCACCACCCCTCTTCTCTTCACAATGGAGCTTGACAGTTGTTTTAGTTCTGTTGTGATGGATCTGCACACAAATCAAATGGCAGTCAGGGTCACAGGGGTCGTCTTCGAAAGATACCATATTAGTGGAGGGGTTCATGCGAGGTGATATGCAGGTTATAGAGAAAGAGAGATTCAATTGTTAAGAGGCTGAGGGAGGGTGATGTAGCATCTGATTTAGAAAAGCCCAGTTTACACCTCCATACTGGGTAAACAATGGTCTGGTGTAAAGATGGTGTGAAATCTTTTGTGATCAGATCAGATCATGTTACATTAAATTAATACTTTAAAAGTTTTAAACTATTATTTTAGCCTGAATCATCAACTGATCTATTCATACTTTGTTAAAGGGACACTTCACCCAAAAAAGAAAATTCTGTCATCATTTACCCACCCTTAAGTTGTTACAAACCTGTATAAATTTCCTTGTTCTGCTGAACACAAAGAAAGATATTTGGAAGAATGTCAGTAATTTTTGGGTGGACTGTCATTCAAAAAAAGCAAATTCTGTCATCATTTATTTACTGTTTTGTCAATCAAAACCTGTATATGACTCTTTCTTCTGTGCAACACAAAAGAAGATTTTGAGAAATGTCTCAGAAGTCAATGGGGTCCAATGTTGTTTGATTACCAACTTTCTTCAAAATATCTTCTTTTTTGTCGTGCAGAAGAATCAACATCATAAAGGTTCATAATGACATTTGGGTGAGTAAATGATAACAGAATTTGTATTTCTGTAATTTTTACGCCAATGTTGTTAGATCTTGCATAATCGAGTTGTTTAAACAAACACATTTTAATTTCACTTGGCAAAAGAAACCTACATTACACATCTTTAACTTCCAACAAAAGAACATGAACTTAGAGAATGACAAAAAATATAATCTATCTGACCTTTTTCAAGATGGATCGAGGCAGAGTGTTGGCCTCGCTATAGCAACAGTCAAATGCCCGATAGTAACCTCTTCTCTCCCTCCCTTTCTCTATCTCGTTCACTGCATGTGGATGTGTAATTGCTTGCAGGCATCTGAATGTAGCAGATGAACTTTGGCCCACTGAGGAGGCGGTGTGTATGTGTGTGAGCAGAGAGGGTGGGGGATTGGCAGCATTTGTTTTGTCTGGTCACATGGGGCCCTGGCTGCCTTTCCGTTACAAGGCCCAAGTGCATGCTGGGAAAACCGACTGCTGAACGACAGTTAACCCTTCCAGCATAAAAACGTTCTGAAACACGTTCAACTTTTTTTAACAGTTGTGTTTGTGGAGATTTATAGAGTATGAAAAGTGAACTTATCAGTCAGTAGCGCTTCAGAAAGTTTGAGTATACTCCAGATACATTCTTCATTCATTTAGATGTTCAGGAGCAGCCAAAAAGCCTATCACAGCCATATATAGAACACCTCCTAAAATAAAATTACACTCTCAAAACACTTGGCACAGAATAGCCCTGCAGCTTCCAGACATATAATACAGAGCTTTATGATGAAAGGGAGGAAAATCAAGAAAAAGGGCAGAGAATGCAAGGCTTACTGTTTCTGCCTTGGAAGATATAGAAGTCCCAAATGTTTGTGAGAAAAAGAAGGATAGTGTTTTTCTAAAACAAGCTCTTGGCAGGGAGTGCATGTGCAGTGTTGTCTGGTAATACTGTTAACAGAGCTCATCTCTCTGTCGGTCTTGACCTGCCATCAGCCCCAACACCCACCCGGCCTGACTTTCTGTCCTCTTTCTCCAGCCGATAAATCACACAGGGTTTAGTATCCTCGCAGAATCAATGTATAATTAAATATAGAGGGTGCTGGAGGCTGGGGACAGTAAGAATGCTTCTCACTACTGTTGTTAAATATGAATATGATACTGCTGCTACTGAATATAAATATTTATTTAAAGTAAAGTTGGCTTTTTAATCCTTTGAAGAATTCTACATTTATAATGTTTTTACAATAGTTGTAAAGTTAAGAGAATAGTTGTGTCCACACCACACACAATTATAATAATACAGACAAGAGGAATGATAAAAATGATAAATGATAAAAATGATAAAAAATATTAACAGCCCATTAAAGTCCAGTTTAAAGGGATTGTGTATTTAGCATCCCAAATGTCATGTGTGATGCCATGTCTTTATTAGGTAAAACTGATTATTACTGGTGTAACATGTAGAATTGGTGTTAATATGCTATTCAAGGCCTTATTTATACATTATAAACAATTTAGGAAATGAGTCAACCAACTGCACGAACAGAAACCAAATGCAATTCTGCACGATACTGTACTATCACATTAAACAGGAGGTATATTTTATTTTCTGGGTGAGATATATTGAGATACATTGTCAGTTTACAGATTGCTGTCACTAAACTTGAGTGTACTAAAAGAGGTGACAAAGATGAAGGTAAAAATAACCCTGCAAAAATGTCTTAATGCAAAAGATTTGCATCTGGTTTCTGTTCGTGCAGTTGGTTGACTCATTTCCTAAATTGTTTATAATGTAAAATATTAAAAAAATATGTTGAACACAGTTCAACCATGATATTACAGGTCCTTTGCTAACTAAACCAGACAGGCAAAACAGACGACGTTGCGCCATATACTACATCAAGCATGGCATGAGGGTGAGTAAATCATTATCACAGTTTTCATTTTAAGGTGAATTACTTCTTTAAGGAAAGCAAATCTAATTCAAGAACTCAAGAGTGTTCAAGAAATGACACTTATATCATACCGGACCAAGAAAAACAAGCAGGATTGTCTTACAAAAATGAACCTAACACCCACTCAAAGCTCTCAACACATGACAGAGAGAGAGAGAGAGAGAGAGAGAGAGAGAGAGAGAGAGAGAGAGAGAGAGAGAGAGAGAGAGAGAGAGAGAGAGAGAGAGAGAGAGAGAGAGAGAGAGAGAGAGAGAGAGAGAGAGAGAGAGAGAGAGAGAGCTCATAGGAAGTAAAAGAGGACAGGCACTAAACCTGATGTTACCCTGTTAGGCAGGCTGTATTGTCTGTGTTTTTAGAGTGACAGAAAGTACATCTGTCTGCCTCAATGAATAATACAGAAAAAGAAAGAGAGAATGAGTGCTGGGGTCGACTCAGAGCAGGTTCAGTGGAGCGTGTTCAGATGTGCTCTTATCACAAAAGCACTCCCATGATGCATTGCCTCGGTCAGAGTGTAGGCGATCAATGCAGCTGTGCGGCAGAGAGAAGACGGGTCACGCGACCCATTCAGAGACCACGAGGACATGCACTCAAAGTTAAGAAGCAACAGAGCTTAACATTAACTGTGTAAAATGAACTTGAAATGACATTCATTCAAATAATAATAATGTTAACTGAAAAGCTTTTAACTACTGACAACAAATTGGAAATGTAGATGTATTAGAAAGTTTGCATTTATGTTGCATAACTGTACTTTAAGTGTAAACTGAAGCTCAGATTTGAGAAGAAAATTCTTCTTTGTTTGGCCAAAAATTACACACACGTACATGTACAACACATGTTTGCCAAATATATTTTTAAAGGGGCTTACATTGCAATGAAGCAAACATTTCAGGCCACGCATGACTGACGTTTTGCCATGACCGACATACAATTTAAACTTTATAAAAACAACTGTTTTCTGATGTAATGATAAAAACCATGACATTCATGAAGCACCTAGTCATTCCAACTAAAAACTTCTGCAAGCTATTATCAGTTTTTCTGTGCAAAATATGTCAATGTTCGGTGCGTAGGTGTGTCTCAGTGTCACTCTGAATTTGTGCACTTATATAACTTTCTACTCAACTAAGAGTGTGTTTGTTCAGAAGTTTCTGTGTGACAGCGTTAAAAGCTGCTGACAGCAGAATAGGTTCACAGCATACACACAAAATCCCTGATCACTCAACTACACAGTGACCTTTCCTGAACCAGCACTGAGCACAGATGACTTGGCTTAGACACCCGCACACCCACACGCACGCACTAGAGGAAAGGACCATAAAGATTACAATGTCAGCTCCTGGGTAAAGGCTTAAAGGTGAATGTGAAAAGGATAGAAAAAGAAATCTGGATAGACACACGTTGAAAAATAATCAAGGAACTATAGGCACCATGCCAAGTGATGATTGTCTGCATTTGTATGATACTTATGACCAAGTCAACATACACACACACACACACAAGCACTTCCAGGATTCTCCGAACACACCTTGATTCTTCTTACTGGCACTAGAACGCTTTAAAACAAACTGCTGGTCAATGACCCCGCACATACATAGTCAGAGTTTGTTTTAGCATTGACTGGAACGTATGGTACCATGCAGTACACAGTTTATCATTTGTGTTTATGAGGTGTATGTCTAAATAATATCTGATCTTATAATTTAAAATAGAGGTAAATGTGATGTTTTAATGTTTTGAAGTGTATTTGTTTGTGTCCAAAGCAGTCAAAACATATTAAACAAGGCTGTATCATGGTGTCTTATCTCATCTTGCTAAATTTGGGAGCACTTAGATGTCAGCCCAAGTATAATCTGTTAAACAATCAGCCAAACGCACGCACAAGGGACAGCTAGTCAGATCATAATGTTTTAGTTTTCCTTACTACGAAGAAGTGAACAACTTCTAAATGTGGCGAAGAGTTTTGGACCTCTGGGGTTCTGCAATATTTAACACCAATGCCAAGAGCACACATTTACCAAAAAATAAAAATCATGCAGGGAAGAACAACAGGCTGGGCGGGTAAAAGTACTTGGAAAATAGCCTGGAAAACACATTCCCATCACTATGCAAATTATTTCGAGAGTTTGCTCAACAAACTACTTGAGATACTTGAAACAAATGCATAACAGTTTTACACATTTCTGTTGACCGTGGAAATTTTGAAAATATTTGTTGTTTAATAAGCAACAATAAGTAAGTAATAGACATAGGCAACCAACATGGTGGTTTGGCTGGGATGGACTGTTATTGCGGTTTTAAAAAAGCTGCAACAACACAGCTGTTGCCTCCTACATGCCAAATCAAGTGACTTTATGGTATCTGAAATGCCAAAATATAATTTATTAAAATGTGATGTTATTACCTCTAGGTATTTTTTTGTAATACCTTGTTCTTTATTTGTAATTCGCTTTGAATAAAAGCTTCAACTAAATGTCAACTTAGGAATAAATAGGTTTTGGTTCTATTTGCTCAAGTTTGATGTTGCTTCTGAATGCTGTGTTATCATTATGAACAAGCATTTTATCATCTTGTCTGAAAAACTCTTTCTCTCATACACACAGCTGGTTTGTATAAATGCAAAGACAGCACATTGCTTGGCAGAACGTCAGGTAATATTACAACATCTGAGATTCATAAGTAAACATCTAGTTACAGAGAATAGAGACATCCACAGTTGTGGTGGTAGCATAGCAGTAAAGGCTCATGGCTGGTAAGGTCCCAAAGATCAAGCCATGAGTCATGTCCACTGTGTCTCTGAGCAAGACAATTAACATTTACATTTACGCATTTGGCAGACGCTTTTATCCAAAGCAACTTACAATCCCTGGGATTGAACCCATGACCTTGCCATTGCTAGCACCATGCTCTAACCACTAAGCTACAGGAAAGCTATTAACCTCAGGTTGTCTCTGTAATGAGTAAACTGAAAATTGCTTTGGATAAAGCATCAGTCACTACTTAATAATCTTACTGGCTTGAGTAAGTTCACCATGATGAGTGCCCTTTTCTGGCTCCAAAAACAAACAATTGAACCAAAAGTGAAGAAATGGAAGCCAACACAGGTGCCAAATGGATACCTCATGAATTTGGTTTAGAAAAAGTGTACAGAGCTTTAATCTTGGCAGAGACTGGCTACTTCAAAGAAGCTAAAATACAAAGACAATAGAATAGAAATCCACACTTTTTACTGGTAGTGTATGTGCCTGAGGGTAGTCAACTCTGTTACTAATAAATTGCTGATACATGTGGCTTTAGGTCTTCAGTTCCTTAGTGTCCTTGAGACTATTACAAAAATCTGTACTGCAGGGTCTAGCACAGCTAAACAATGATGAAATATGTGGGTGGAAAGAAAGCTTTTCTGTACAGCCTGTGTTTTGGAAGTCTGGAATATGGTTATTATGATTTTAGTGAATGAGAAAACAACTGAAAATTCAGAATATCACTGTGCAGAGAAGAAACTTCACAGACATTCACTTGAAAACCAAACCGATGAAATATTACTGCTGCAATCTTTCATAGTGGCATCACAATTGGTGTGTCAGGTGACTCAGCCCCATGGCTCCTTTTTAAGGGCATATCAGAATGGAGCTCTTAGGGGGGTGGAGGACTGCTCTCTTTTAGCCCCTCACCCTGGTCATTTATGTCCTCCAGTGACAGAGGGAGCTCTCATACATCAGTCTAAACTGACTGTGCCTGTGTCATGAAAGAATGGAGGGGTTTTTATTTGTAGCAGAGCCAGTGTTTGCTCAGAGGGCAGCCAGGGGAGAAGAGGAGGGGGTAGACCCAGCATGGTAGACCCTTAATGGGTGTGTTGACTGTGGCTGATGCCTTGGGGGGACAGACACACTGGATTAAACTGTTTAGTTTATGAGCACCATTTAACAAATCCATAAAGTAGAGATGAGTTTACTGTCAATGAACTTATAGATGGACAGCATCTTTATTATATTTTTACAGCTGGAGAGGATCAGGATTGCATGCAACATCCAGAGTTTGTGCAGTATGTTACATGCAATCTTCACACTTTTTTTTTTAGGTATAGCATTATGATTTGGATATTCAATTAAGTCTTTGAACAGTGAAAATGTATAAAATAGCCTACATTGTATCATGTGTGCTGCCCTTACTTGTTATCTATGATGTTGACATTGCTGGATGGGATGCCCAGAACCTTACAGCTGTCAAGCAGTTCCCTTTTGCGTCGTGGTCCTTGATTGTTGTAGTTACCTGAGCATTGCAAAAATATTTAAGATATTCCTATTTCATTTAGCAAGTCTTCTTAAATAAGAAGCAGCAACCAGATTTTTAAATAGTCTTTATTTATTTAATTTAACAAAGCAAACCGTGTACAGTATTGTCAATAATGTACTGTAAAACAATATTATTAAACATGTTTTAAGATTGCAAAAAACAAGAATGTGCTCCTTACATTTGAAACAATATTCAAATCGTAAACAAAACCTACCTGTTGACAAACATAACAAATGTAGGCCTATTTTTGATTCAACAAGATTCAAGATTGTGGGTGCAAAGAACATGCATTCATCATCTGGATGCGCGGTGACTAACAGAGCTCGTGTGGATCTCATGCGCGATTTCTCAGAATTCCGAAAGTGTAAATCGGATCTGTCTTGTGTTGGACAAAAATGTTTATTTCCACCAGTGTGTAACGGGGTGGATATTTTTTCCCGCATGTGTGGCCACAACTGTCTATATCTGCAATAAACAAACTTTATAGAAACAATGCAAGCCACAAAGACACAGATGACAGTAACGAAAACAAACATCTCGACCGTGTCCTAAATCAGTCCGTGTGGAACATACTTATACTGAAGATTGGTTCCTATAGACCCGCAGAGGAGATAGTTTAGAGTTCCGACAGAAAAATACAGGGTTATTGTTCAGGACGTAAATAGTTCTTTAATTTCCAGCCTCTAATCGCCATATTATACTACAAAACAAAGTTGCATGATAGAAGTTATTACATTTCTTAAACAAACACATTTGCTACAAAATATCAAAGTAGAAAACATTGGGAAACAATTAATACATTCTAAAAGAGATATTCTTATAAAAGAAGATTTTTAAATGAAATATTTTCTTCCTGTATGTATGATATTATAAGGACGTTTGGGTGGGGTGAAGGGCGCCTGTGGGGAGAGTTTGAGCGTCACACCGTTTCATCCTGTTAGCTTGAGGAAAAACTCTTTCGCTTCGTTCGTCTTCTCAGGTGCATCAGAACTGCACAAAATGTAAGCCACCTGGCATTTAACAAACAAAAACCGACACGTTTGTGCCGTATATTAATTTCTGGCGGAACAGTTTATATAGAAAGACTTGAAATTATATCCACAGCTCAGTAAGGACAATATCTAGCCTGTGTTTGAAGTGTGTTTGTGACTGCAACACTCGCTCATTGGCACTGCCTACGAATTACAGTATCGCACACTCTGATAGCACAAAATCACCATTCAACACGTATTGGATTGTCTCTGTGGAAATGAGGTGAGTCTGACTCTGTTCATAAAATGTTTTAGCGGGTTGTGTATTACATGCAGGTTAGTGAGAGCTGAGCGCTTGTGTTCAAGATGGCGACGCGGGTTTTAATGCAAAGGTGAAACATTCAGCTAACGGCTATTTCTCTTTGACGAAATATTCGTCCCTTTTGTATGGTATATTTTGTGCATTCATTTTTTTCTAGGATTTATTTACATGTCAGTGAAGCAGCGATATGCAGACTTTTGACCCAGAATTCAGTGAAATTGTAACGTTATTTCCTCGTTTGAACTAATAGTAGCCTCCTGGCTAACGCCATTAGATTTATACCACAGTATGTTTACTGCTGAAATCATATTGAAGTCTCTGTCATATACACTTTAACTGTGTGTCTTTACTTGAAGTCTGTGACTTTTCACACTTATGGTGTTTTACGAAAAGACAATTTAGCACCCTCTCTGTCTTTTAGCATGTAAAGCCTCGGTAATCTCATAAAGTCATGCACTGAATGTGAAACGTACTGCAGACAGTGTATGCTAGTACTCACTAATTTTTATCTGCCTGGAAATGAAATGACATAATGTTTGAACTTAGTACGTTTTAAAATCATCTTGCAACATAGTCTGTTAAGAAATAAGATTATATACATTAACTTTAAGGCTTACACGACGTGCATAGCGTAGGAAGCAAACGAGGGTAAAAGCTTGTTGCCAAACGGTAAAAGGTGCATGTTAGTCACTTTTCTAGCATTTAAATGTTGATTGTGAGTGACTTCTTGCATGTCCAGATGATGTGCACACGGAAACCCTGAAAATATATACCAGAGAGCACATTTTGGATTTGTGTTAGAATGTTTGTTTTGCACCCTTTGCTGGGTTTACATCCTAATCACTTGTTATTCATATGTTCTTATTACTGCAAAACATTTGCCCACACTTACAGATCGTACTTTGTGCTGTTATGTGTAGTATCACAAATGGAAACAAGGTTGTTTAGCTTGTAAAAAGCAATACCAGGGTATCTGTGTCGGTCTATTCATTATGAAATGTCTCTCTCTCTTTTGACCCTGCACCAAAAACTCAGCTCTGTATGCGGCACCACTCTCAGTTTAATTAGGCATGCCATCAGGAAACATACAGTGTGCTTTTCAAGCATGCCAGGCTTGTTTTTTTCCTTTTTCCATTTCTCATTGCTGTTGGTTTTTATAACAGTTGGCTAATGTGCTGGCTGGGGGACAGTAAAGTGGAACACAAAACGTGTAATTGTTGTGCTGCCGTGTCTGCGGCCAAGCATGGCACAGTAATGCTAGTGAGCAGGCAAGCGCCGGAAAATACTTGGGGGCAAGCTGCCACGTTGACACTACTTTCACTTTGGTTTGATTTCAGGATGACATTGTAATTTTCTCTTCTTATCAGAATTGTTGTCATTTGCAGTTTTGCTCAATTGATGTGGTTGCTTAAAATTTTTGTAGAAGCGTTCAAGCATTAAGCAAGGAGCGTAGATGCCACGGAGTTTGTCAAGTAAGAGAATCCCCCTGTGGAGAGGATGCCATTTTATGCTGATCTAGTTTGATCATCCTCTATCCTTGACCATCGGGACAGAGTCCATCGAACTGATCTTGGATCATTGTTATAGTTAAACAATAAGCTTCCGCAGCACAAAACCGTCGCAGATGACTTTCATGTACTGCATACTTCAAGGCTGTACGTTTCCGTACGTTCTTTTTTTGCACAGCACTGGCAGAGTTTTGAAAGTTTTGTAGCACTGGCCAAACAGTTGTAGCACAAGTATAAAACATGAATGAGCACCTCATTCACACACACAGAACAGCCAGGGCTGTGTTTCACAAAAGCATCGTAGTCTTAAAGGGATAGTTCACTCAAAAATAAAAATTCTGTCATCATTTAGTCAGCTTTGAGTTGCTCCAAATCTGTTTACATTTCTTTGTTCTAATAAACACAGAAAGATATTTGAAAGAATGCTTGTGACCAAACAGTCATTAATCCTAATGCATCGTTGATGCCCGCGTGCACTGTTATTACTTTATTGCCTGCAAGAAAAAGCTGCATGCGTTGCGCGGAAAACTCAAACCCTGTATATTATTTATTTTATTTTTCTTTATTTAAAGTGACCTTCTTGTCATATATGGTGACCCATACCTGAAATGTGACCTCTGCGTTTAACCCATCCATTGAGTAGTGAACACACGCACTGCAAGTTGTGAACACACATACACCCGGAGCAGTGGCCAGCTATCACTGCAGCACCCGGGGAGCAATTGGGGTAAGGTGCCTTGCTCAAAGGCACGTCAGTCGCTACCTGCGGGAACTGAGAATTGAACCAGCAGCCTTTTGGTTAAGTCCGCCACAACTGCCCATTACAAAAAAGCCCAAGCCACGTGCATTACAAGCTCTCTCGCGAGCAGAAAAATTTGATCTCCTACATTACAAACTATATCTGGCGAGAGAAAGAAAAGCTGCTTGCATTGCATGCTCTCTTGCACAATGAAACTTGCGTTTGTCGTATTACTTTGCGGCTATTTTTAATATTCGGTAATATCGTCAATCGGAACAACCCTAGTGTAATGTGTCAATTGCATGCAAAACATTTTGTGACTGCTATTGTTTTTAATGTGTTTTAATCTGAATTATTTTTATTTTGCCTAAACATGGTCAAAAGTGATGACAGATGGATAGAAGTAGTGATGGGAAAGCAAAGGTTAACCTGATGAAAGGGCAATTTATAAAGTTTATAAAAGTGTGGCCATATCAAACAATAGTTTGGTTGTATAAGCTTCCAACTTGGCTGTTTTTTCTTATTCACAGACAGATTTTGGAAGTGTGTATGGAAAATCCTTTTCCTGCACATTGCGTGTACTTGAGTACACTCAACAGACTCCAGTGGTGGATATTCATGCTGATTGATTTGGATATGCAAACAGACTCCTGTGCTGCTAGATCATTGTACAGAGATCTTCAAGCATGTCTTCTGTAAAACAAATGCCCATGACTTTTTGTGTCAGTGATATTACAACATTACAACATCCTAACAGGTGTTATTTATAGGGCTGCAACTAACAATTATTTTGATAATTGATTAGTCAGACGATTATTTTTTCGATTAATCTGATAAAAAGTTTAATTCAATATTTTGCTAAAAGTAACTAAATAAACCCCCATATCAGGGTATTTATTATGTGCTTTGCAAAGTGCAAACGCTATCAATTGGGATTTACTAATATAATCTTTAATTTTGTCATTTAAATAAAACAATTTTAAATAAACAGTAAGGCTCCTTTAAATGTCCCAAATATAAATAAAGAATCTGGTCCGTATTCATGAAAAATCTTAGCGTAAAGAGTTGCTCCTAGTGAGAAAATTCTAAGAACATTCTTAGAAATGTGGGCGTTTCCCCTTAAAATTACAGAAAATATCCTAGTAAAGAAAAATTCTTCTGAAATGGGAATAGAGAACATCATAGATGAATTTCTGAAACTTGTTGAAAATTAGAATTTGTTGGGGAGATAAAATGTGTAAGATAAAGTTCATGTACTAATAATAACATCTAAGAATGTATATTTTATTCCCAAGTACTGAAGGGAGCTATTGATGTGTTGTGACCACAGATCAGTGGTTGTGACATTGTGACATTGTTCGGTGTTCGGTCATTTTGAAGCTGAAGTAATCTCATATGACATAAGCGCTGTTTTTTTTATTAATTTGCCTAATGATAAATCTGACCCTGCATATGCTCTCTCTCCCGCTTGGTTTATTTTTTTTAATGGTGGGCGTTTACGCAGGCTAGGGCAGAGTGCTGATTGGGCAGAACGGAGGTTCACTCAATTGGTTAGTAAGACTTCCACTCAGGGCAGGCCGGGCAGTCATGATTTTGCTTTGACTGGAACAGACGCAGACGCGAAATCATTGTCTCAAATCGCGATTGCGATTCGATTTCGCCCAGCCCTACTAATAATGACACGCTTGATTTATAACTGCGCAACTCGCATGTGACGTCACAGACCAACTAATCGATAATGAAATTTGTTGACAACTTTTTCATTATTGCTTATTATCGATTTTAGCGATTAGTTGTTGCAGCTCTAGTTATTTAACTATGCATTACATGCATAAAGCTCTTAGTCAGCAAATACACTCATTCATATTTCCTATAGTTTACCTTTAAGAGCAGAGTATTATTGTGAGTCTTCTCTATTGTAAAGAATCGGAAAATAACCTCTCTATTCTGTGTCATTCAGTCGGAATACTGTTAATTTATAATGTGGACTGTGCATTTTCAGATGCAATAATATGTCATGTCAGTTGACAGACAGTGAATTTTAGAATTGAGCAAAGCTGCTATCTAGAGTGTTTGTATATAGGTGAAAGGTTATCTAAGATTAAATATCTAACCAACTTCTCAGGTCAAGGGTGAAGGTTTTGTTGACAACCAACCAACCAACCCCCCCAAATAAGACAGAAAAGGAAAGGCAGTAGAGTGTTGTGTTTTTAGAAGTTTTTAAGACATCTTGATGCACCTTATGCTGACTTGTTTGCGTCATTCAGAATCTTATAGAAATCATAATATGATTGATACTCATTTACACCAGTTTGTAAAGCATTTGCATACCAATCCAGTGAAACAAAGCATGTTTGGTTGCCTTTAAAATTTTGCTCCGTCATGGAAAGAGTTTATACGCAAGCCTCCAGATTCTTTTGCTCCTGACAATGTTCTGATGTTTTCCCCCCTCTCTTTTTTTCTCTCCCAGGTGGTTTGGCAGCACGGTCATGCCGGCATCAAGCCCGTGATTGAGTAGCAGTGCTCCAGGCCCAGTCTGAGGCTTCAGCACCCCAACAGACAGCCACAGTATGTCCAGTTCAGGCTTCCCCCCCAGCCAGGGGTCCTTCAGCAGCGAACAAAGCCGTTATCCACCACACTCAGTGCAATATGCCACACGCCACCCACCGGTCAGTACCAAGCACACAATACACTTCAAATAAAGAAATTAAGAATAGAATTAATGCTGCTTTATTTTCTGTAATGCGAAATAAATAGTCTATAGCTCGGACCAGCAGTATTAAAAGAAGTGGATTTGTTCATTATAGCTGCAACCAAAAATTTTTAAATTATTTAAATGTGGGACTGAATTTTACTGGACAGATTTATATGCATGTTTATCTTATGTAAGTAAAGAATTAAGCTCTCTCTTTTATAAAATATTACATATATTTAGACGCAAGTTGTGCTACACGTCTCACCTATGAGCCAGACCTACTCTCTGTTTTACCTTTGTACAGAGAGTAATGTGTCACAGGGTGTTCACACATACTGCGGTTTTATTGCTAAAGGTTAAGTACAGTGGCTATATCATTGGTCATGGCCATTCCTACTGTTGGATTCCCTAAATTTATTAAAGGGTTATTGGAGAATTTTGACAATTTCATTATAACTGAGATAAATTCATAGTGGATTATGTATATAGTGTGTATAATATCATTAACATGAAGGATAATAACGTCAATAAAACACATTTCAAAATCATGTTCCTGCATAATGGACATACACAAATCATACAGAATAGAAATGACAGTAACATTAACTTTAATCTCCATCTTGCAGTCAACTTCAGTGTCTATTTTAATGTGCTTTATTTCATTTGCAGCATTGCGTCATTGCTCATTTGCATGAAATGTAACTTTTCTTAGCTGCTGCATCGCTGGACATGCCCACACCTCTCTCAATTAGGGGTGTCCTCAACTAAGGATTTACATTGAATCAGAATTGTCACGTCTTGCCTATAGTCGACTGATAGTCGAATTGCGTGTGTCAGTGTGCGTGCGTGGGACGACAGCAGGTGGTTATAACGAATGGTAAAGCACAACGTGCAGCACAACATTGATGCACCAAAAAACAATCAAACAATAATTTACAGAATTTGTTTAGGACATATACCTTTATAATAAAAAAATTAAAAAAACATAATAAGCCAGATTCAAGTCACAATAATGTGCAAAATAAATGGGTTTAGGCAAATTTTTTGAAATGCAGGGGAGCATATATTCAAAACAGAAGCCACAAATAGTAAAATTAATGGCCATTTTCCTTAAACACTTACTAGACCAGATCTTGCCTCAAAACTATTTTCAAAACCAATTATTTTTTACAAACGGGAATTCATTACCAATGAACTACCAATAAAGTTACTTTATTTACCACATGTACAGTAGGTATGCAATAAAGCATTTGACCATTTAAACAGTCAAAAAGTCCCTTTTAACTTTTTTCCTGCGCACTCTTTCTCCACCTGACACGCACTCTTGCTTTCAATGCCGAGAATGACAAGTTCCGAAAGTCAGCGCTGTGCTTGATCTATGAGGTGATTTCGGTTATATTACTTTATTATTTTTTTGTATCATGCAGCGCAACGTTCAGTCCATGTAACGAACTACGTGCATTTACAGACAAAGTGTTCATTCGTATTTATATGCCCAAACATTCAGTAAGAGACAAATGTTTGGAAACGGTTTACGCATTCATTTGCGAGTCATCTGCAGGTACGTGCGGATCATGCTGCTTCTCAATTCTAAGTGCCTTTAACAATTCTCAGTATTCAACTTAACTTTAGTCAGAGAGCGGTCTATCTTCAGGAAATGTGGCGGCTGTCAGTCTTGTGCTAATGGTGTCTGTGGTTTCCTGATGAAGAGATGAATTGGTTATGGCAAAAGTGTTAAAACTAGTATAAAGTCTCCGTTTTACTACAATGTAGCAGCAGGCGTACACATTTCAGTGAGTGAAGAGATGTGCACGTGTGAGAATGAAGATGATACGTGCATATTATTATGTTAGCTGTTTTGACTGTCACAGTCTTTTTTGTCTCTTCTCTTTCTTCCTCATGTACACACATGCTGTCTTATTTCCCACATGTCTTCAAAGCTTCTCAGCCCTCATCTGAGAGGCCCTTGAGTTTTTGTTTTGACCAGTGCTTCCTATCTGATCTACATGTCTGTGTGTGTTTAGGAGTTCACCATTCCAGATTACCGTACCCCCCTGCAGGACCTGCAGCGTCGTAGACCTTCACTGCTATCAGAATTCCACCCTGGGACAGAGAGGTGACGCATTCTGTGACGCATCACGTGTCATGTTATAGAAACTAATGTGCTTTAATGTGGAGTTCTATTGGATATTTCATGTCTTTAAAAGCTTCAGTGCATTGTAATAATTGGGTAATAAGCATCTCTGTCATTTCTTGCAGGCCCCCGGAGCGAAGGCACGGCTATGAGCAGCAGTTTCATGCCACCTCATCTCAGCAGGAGCAGGAGACTCTGGAGCACAAGCGTCCTCGCATTGAGAATGTAAACGAAACACACTTTTCACGAGCTCAGCCCTCAAACATTGTTCTACCCCCTCAACATACCATACAGGACAGCATCAGGACTACCGGAGAGGTCAAGAAGGTGACATACAGACACCGCTACACGCATTACCCTCTTCCATAAAAAGAAATAAGGAATTGCAAAGATTTTTATATGTATTTACATTACTGTAAACACAATGTTGGATGTTATGAATGGTATGTTTTCATTGGATTTGAAATATCTGGTTAGTGGCTAGTACTTGGGTTTAATCTTATTTGTTCTGGTGCAGGAAACTCAGTTTAGTGTGAAGGTGGAGGCCTCATCTCCAGGTGGAGTTCCTCAGGTGGTTGAAGATGCAGACGCATCACCCTCCAAACTGTCCAAGGAGGAGTTGATTCAGAGCATGGACAGGGTGGACCGTGAAATCGCCAAGGTCGAACAGCAGATTTTCAAACTCAAAAAGAAACAGGTGTGTAGGCTAACTAAACACATGCTTAAAACAGAATAAATAGAACTTATCTTTATCACTAAGCCTTTTGGGAAATGTTGTCCCACTGAGACGGGCTTGTCACAATTTCCAAGCTACATTTGTGCTGTTTGTTTGCTGATCACAAATTGTTCAGTATTGCATCATAAAAATCAATTACAAGCATTACTATTACTATTTCTAATACTTGAGATTAGAAATTTGCACAAACCTCTAACATTAGACATTGCAGTTTGGCACCTAATTAAAGCATCTTTTATTGCCTGGCACTAGAGGTATGTACCTCTTGAAAGATACTTCTGGGTGGAAATAAAAGTAAATTTTACTTTTCAATCAGAGAGTATAAAAAATCAGATACTTTGTTGTGGGATTGTGGGTTTTTCAGAAAAATGTATTTTAAAAGTGTGCAGTACTGCTTCAGGTTTGAAGTGCATTGTCATGTTTGTTGTTTCTTAGCAACAACTGGAGGAGGAAGCAGCCAAGCCTGTAGAGCCAGAAAAGCCAGTGACGCCGCCCCCTGTAGAACACAAACATCGCAGCATCGTTCAGATCATTTATGATGAGAACCGGGTACATCAGACATTTTACTAACTTGATCATTTATTTTCTTGAGCACAGATATGTTTTTTCTTTCTGCTTCTCACATACACATAACCCCTGCAGTTGTTTTATTAGATTTTAAACACAAAAGTTTTACACTACTTCAGAGTCTAAAGATAAATCCTGCAAAATAACTTTATAATACAATAGAGCCATGTCTCCCCTGATTGACATTTTGAGTTTCTGCTGGTGAATGTAATCTGATGTTTTATGAGCACAATATTGCTTCAAGTCAATATGCTCCCTGTTAGGATTTCTGTATGTGAAGGTGCACATTTAGAGATATGCACATTTTTAGTTTGCTCTTGTTGGAAGCAAAGATAACTGAGTTGAGAGGAAGTGAGAGAAAAAAATAGACAGAGAAAGTGAGCGAGTGGCATCAGGAAGCTGAACTTGTGTCGCTTGTGTTTAAAATGGAGCAATTTCCATTCTCAGGAACTCAGGAAATTGTGATTTTTGGGGTGTTTATTTTACTGCCTTTCACCCTGGAAAAGTAAATGTTTTGCAAACAAGTGATAAATCATCAGTTTGCTTAAACCATTTCTGTAGGAGCTGTTGAGACACCACACATACTCTGTTTATCAAAGTTGCAGTCAACAAAATGAACAGTTTGTCGGCAGTCAGACTATCTAACCACAAGGGCATATTGTGCATCTGTCTCTGATGTTTTCTTTTTCATAGAAAAAGGCAGAGGAAGCCCATAAGGTACTAGAAGGGTTGGGGCCTAAAGTGGAACTGGTGAGTATGAAATTGTCTGATGTGATAAATTTTATTGGTCTGTGGTAATCTAGCTGAACTTCACCCTTTATTAATTTCTTCTCAGCCTCTGTACAACCAGCCCTCTGATACTAAAGTATATCATGACAACATTAAAACGTGAGTATCTGTTTTTAACTAACTGTTTAGCTAAATTTGTTGACTTCTGGCTTACTTGACTTAGACCAGGGGTGCCCAAGTTCGGTCCTGGAGATCTACTCTCCTGCAGAGTTTAGCACCAACCTATCTCACACCTGAATGCAAGTTTCTACAATGCCTAGTAGTGATATCTTGATTAGCTAATTCAGGTGTGTTTAATTAGGGTTGGAGCTGAATTCTGCAGGATAGTAGATCTTCAGGACCGAACTTGGGCACCCCTGACTTAGACTAAAGCAGTTTTCTGTAAGACCTTTAACCTTTAGCTTTCTGTATAATTTTGCTTATTCTGCGAGAGAGAGAGAAACTTTAACCTGCAAATATCTTTTCTCATTTTCACTCTGTTGTGAACACGTTTGGTCTTTTTTACATTTGGTTGAGTTGGTTTGAGTTTGTCTCAATCTAGTTACGAAGTTGTGGTATGAAGATACCCAACAATATCACACAGCATGATAAAAATGCCCATTGGACATTAATTATCCATTTTGAACCTCTTTGTCTATGTGCTTGAGCCAAAAGCATGGGTTTGACACGGAATTATAACACAGCGTTCAGCACATGTCAGAAAGGAATGTTTTTAGTAGGTGAAAGTGTGTTGTGGTTATCGCTAACGGAAATCCTGTCTGTTTTAGGTAGGGTAAAGTAAAACTGTGTGTTTACAGAGGTCAATGTCAGTCTGTTTGTCTTGTTTGTGTCCTGTTGATTCAGACAATTCACCCACTGTAAGGGTTAGTGGCTCTTTGAATGTAACCAGAAATAGCACATTTTGTGTAAAGCCTGCTTCTGCTTTATTTTCTTCCTCTGTCTAAAATAAATTACATTTATTTAACTTTTATGTGTATTTTTGTACACTTTTCAGTTTCAACTTTTGATGGCAAAAATATAAATTTTAAATATGTTCTTGGCTGTATTAGACTCATGTACATTATATTTTATATTAATTTATGAGCTGCTGCTTTTATTAAAAGCAACTTACAAATAAGGAATATTACAATAAAAGTAATGAATCCTAAAGAGATTGTTACGAAAGTGAAGCGATATAGATATAGGCGAGACACTAAGTCAACCGAGACAGGTAAATGTCTTTAGGTGTTTATTTTTTTAAGTTTGGGAAGAATTCAATTTTTCTTAATGGTTTGGGAAGATCCAAAAGCCATTTGCAATGTTTGTTTTTGGGCAGGTTGAGTGTCAGTTCACATTGTGTGCAATAACTGTTGGTTTTATGTTGGTAAATGTAAACATGCAGGTTTTTATTGCTTCAGGAATCAAATGATGAGGAAGAAGCTGATTCTGTTTTTCAAGAGGAGGAACCACGCTCGCAAGCAGAGGGTAAGTGTGGTTGAGACTGTCAACATGGATATACAGTTGATTTTGAGTGTTAGTGCTCCTCCATAAGGAGAGCTCACTGAAATACTAAATGAAAAACATTAAAGACAAACAGTGTAAAAGTGTTGATTGAAGTTGACAGAAGAGCAGATTGATTTTTGTGTTTATTATTTGGATTTCTTTGATTTGCTTTTTAGTTCATTTTATTCCTCTTAAACTTTAAATTGTGTGTGTGTGTTTTTTTGGCATTCTAATGTGCACTTGGCTTACATCTCTGGTTAAGACAGAGTGTTAAGCTGAAAAGCAACATCTTTAATTTCACTTATGAACAAGTCTATGGACATCTCGCCAATTTCGTTGTTTCCCCCAGCCTACATCTCTTGTGAATGATGTTTTCTTTAGTCTTTTCTAAAAATACACTATTCCAGTCAAACAGAAGCATTTTACTACATTTTTAAATAGTTTCTCAGGAAGGTATAGTTCAGTGCAACTGCTTGTTAATAGACAGAGTAGGTCAGACCTTTTGGACCATGAACAGTCAGTGCTGAATATGGCCAAAAGCCAAAGAGGAAGGTTAACTGTTCAGAGAGAGAAAAACAAGCCGTTTTTGTTCTCTGTGTACTGTAGTGCAGACACACAGACACAAGCGCACTTGTCTCTCTGCACAGATTGTGACCTCCTCTTATTAAAGCTCTTTGTTTTCTCTCCCTTTCTTTCCTTAGCACTCTGTAATCCTCATCTGTGCTTTTGTCCATCCTGTAGCTCAAGTTTCAATTAACAACACTACTTAAATATAAAGATATTATAAGACATGTTTACGTGGGACATTTTTTCTTGTTTATGGTACAGTATATTTGTAATCGGAAAGTACATAAAGGAATAATTAATTATTAAACAATTATTAATTACATATTAAAGAGTAAGTATCAAGTATCATAAAATCCTTGAAATTACAATTCATGCGGCGTTTAATGTTGCTGTGTGAATGTAAGCAGTCTGACATGTTGTAAAGCCGAAAGTGAACGACTAACAAAGTTATTGGCTTGGAAAAAAGGAGTTGACTCTGATTCACTTGAACGAGTAGTTGGATGTTGTAATTTCACTTCTGTGACTGATTTGTGTCATTCTGTGCAAAGCCTGCCTACGTTTTGCTTGGACCACCCGCGACTTGAACACATGCGCTAGACCAATCACAACAGACTACACCATCTGACCAATCAAATCAGAGTATGCTGACAGAAAGAACCAGTCTGCCTATTATTTTATTATGAATAACTGCCTATTATTAGAAAATTAAAGTAGTTTTACAGCTTGTATGTACAGAAACTTGTTTTTGGACACTCCATAAACCGAAGTAGGGCCTTAAAAATTTCAAAATACTCTTCAATTTATTTTTGTTTTTTTATTGTATTGATATGTATTTTTTTCTTTTTATTTACACTTTTTTTGTGTTTGTTATGTATTTGTTAGATATATAAACTGTTGTAGGTTAATAAATAATAGCTGCATTAATCTTATTTGAAACAAGTGTTCTTGGAAGTAGAAATCAATAAAAATAACATATTTAGGATTATTTTATTTTTACAATTGATTTATTTTAACATTCTCTTTTAGGGTGAATTCACACACACACTGTTAAATATATGGAATGATTGACAAAATGTAAATCTCAATGCAAAATGTGAGATGTTTCAGATTTTGTTTGAAGCAAAAATGTCAACTTGGCTGATCTGTTTTCAGGAGCAGAACATTTGCCAACGTTATGATGAGCTGATGACGGAGTGGGAGAAAAAAGTTGAGAGAATGGAAAACAACCCTCGCCGTAAAGCCAAAGAAAGTCGTACACGAGAATACTATGAGAGACAGTTCCCCGAGATCCGCAAGCAGCGCGAGCAACATGAACGCTTCCAGAGGTCAGCCAGGCTTCCAAGTTACATTACGACTCAGGCACACACATTCACTAGTATTGCTTTTCCCCGACACTGTTGATGTAACATTGTGTAAACACTCATAGCATTTCTCATAGTTGGCCAATCAGCAGGTAGGATCTGGGGGGGTGATTGGGTCAGATATCAGACTGTAATAGTTCCTAGTATAAAGGTTGCAGGTCTCTCTCTCTCTCTCTCTCTCTCTCTCTCTCTCTCTCTCTCTCTCTCTCTCTCTCTCTCTCTCTCTCTCTCTCTCTCTCTCTCTCTCTCTCTCTCTCTCTCTCTCTCACAGGTACAGAGACTTTTTTGCTGATAAAACAAAAATGTGTTGCCATTATAGATGATTACAGATTTTCATAATATACAGCATACTGGAGGTCAATTCTTTTTTCCGATTAATAGAGCGAAATTTTGGTTTATCAAAACAAGTAGGACTACAAAGGTGCATATTCGTTCTTGAATGCAAACGTAAAGGACAACACAAAGGGAAGATGCTATATATTTATTGTCTTTCAATTCTTTTGTGGCATTCAGCCTTTTCTTAATCATATTAAAGAATTAAATCATAAAACTTAGCTAAAAAAATATATATTTTCCTGTGGAACTGTTGATTCTGTAAAGTTGGTAAAGACTAAGGGTACAGGAAACCCTGACAGTTGTAAGTTTGGCGTTTCTTACACATCTGCAGAATAATGCCAGAATTGTCAGAAACGAATGTCATAAATGACATCAGCTTTAAAGAAAGTTCTTTTTTTGTTTTGCTGCTTTAGTTGAAATGGTCGTAGCAGTTCCGTTAATTCACATCTAACCGTCCAACTTCACTAAGTGATGTTTGCCACTCTTGATTGTTCAGAAAAGCCAGTATGTGTAGCTATTGTTGCTGGACCCTTCTCTAAACTGAAAAACTTCAGAGCTCATGAATAGACCCAGAGGAATCTGGCCAATAGCTGTAACCGCTGCTTCAAAGGCTTTTTGTGGGAGAAGAAACCGGGTGGGACTCTGGTCTGTTAGCTCACTGGGAAAGTGCCGTTTCATGGATCGGAGACAACAAAGTCAGGAGCAGAAAACTCTTTCTCTAACAATGCTTCATCCTTCTCTTTTTTAGAGTGGGCCAGAGAGGGACAGGTCTGTCTGCCACCATCGCAAGAAGCGAACATGAGATATCGGAGATCATTGATGGCCTTTCGGAGCAGGAGGTAAACCAGTGGCTTTTAATATCTGATCTGGTACCCAAAAGAGAAGCAGTTAAGCATACACGCTAGCCACGCTTGGACTAATTGTAGTACTAGTATCGCCCACTTAGACAGGAAAAACTGACATGCATATTGACCTGATACAATTTGTTTTATTTTCTATGTGCCAATTAAATTTAATTGTTTGTACAAAGTAATAGATCAGATTCATCATTTTTCCTGACGGACTGACAAACCAGTGTTCCCTGACTGCCGGAAATTGTCTTCAAGTCTATTGGCAGTCTGATAGGAGTTTGTGATTCACAAGTGCTTACCAGTTTTGTGTGCAAGATGCATCAAGATAGTCAGTGACAGCACAGTGGGCAGTCTGTAGATGTGTCATCAGAGGCTCAGACTAGAGTAATGTAAACAAGTGCTACAGAACCATCCTGGACATCAACACCTTTGTGTCTCTTAGAACAATGAGAAGCAGATGAGGCAGTTGTCTGTCATTCCTCCCATGATGTACGATTCGGAGCAGCGGAGAGTGAGGTTTATCAACATGAACGGTCTGATGGATGACCCCATGAAGGTCTACAAGTCTCGCCAGTTCATGAACGTCTGGACTGAACATGAGAAGGCACTCTTCAAGGAGAAGTTAGTGACTGTGGGTCACTTTGGTGTAATTGTGGATCTGTGTGTGTGTGTCTTTTTCTGACTTTGTCTGTGTTCTGGGATGCAGGTTTGTGCAGCATCCAAAGAACTTTGGGCTGATTGCTTCATTTTTGGAGAGAAAGGTCAGTGTGTCGACTGAATTCACTTGAGTGTGGTTGACTGCATTTGCACACAGAGCTCCCTTGAATGTTTACCACTAGATGTTTGAACTGCTGTAACAGCTTTACAGACTCAGATCACACCTACCACCCACGGACAGTGTTTTTCATAACACTGATGGTACTTTCTTTGCAAACTACATGTGACACAGCTGTATATGTAACTCTCTCTTTCTCTCTCTCTGCAGTGTGTGTCGGATTGTGTGCTGTACTATTATTTGACTAAGAAGAGTCAGAACTATAAAACTCTTGTTCGACGCAATTTTGGGAATCGGCGACGAAGAAATCAGGTATCTATACATAAAAGCCCCCATCTACTTTGGCATCATCGGTCTCCCTCCATACCCCACTGTCAGTCAACAGGCCAAATGTGTGATATGTGACCCTGCCTGTGAAAACCAGGCTAAAGTTGGAAAATCTAATTCTTAAATAACGAGCATCAAAATTTATTTCACCTATATTTATATTGTCAATATTAAAGATATCAATGTTATATCTTTACATTACGTAGAATGATTTTGTAGGAGACAGTAAATCACAAAAAATGACATTAGCTGGGTTTTAACAGGCAGGGTCACATATGTTTGGCCTTTGGGTAAAATGCATATTGTGTCAAAGGAGGTTCTCTACGCTAGGGGTGTGGTTTTAGGACTCATGAATCCCCCTAGTGTCCTCTATGTACCATTGCACTATCTGCATCACAGTCGAATGGTTTAGAATGTTGTTGTTTTTTTATGGGAGGGTGTGCTTGAGTCACGTTGATTGCAAAGTTGTGCGTTTCCTTTTTTTATAAAGGAGTGTGTTATACGGTTGCTTTGAATGCTGTTAAAGCCGTTTTATAAGAATCGAGACTGGGTATGCATGGGTTATCAGACAAAAATGTATTTGCACTTTAAGAGGCCTTTTCTGATTTATGGAGAGCTGCACAGCTTTCCAGGAATCTGTTTTATCTGTTTGGCACAGCCGGGAGGCTCCATGCTACTGTCAGGGACTACAGAGAGAGAGAAAAGGAACTTGAGAGTTTTAGACTTTTACTTAAAAGAGTACAGTATGTTTCATGTCAGCAGGATGTCAAGATCATCATGTTTACTCTTTAATACACCGTTTCTCCATGATTTTCCATCAAAACCGAATAACTTGTGTAGATTTATGGTTAATAACCAGATTCCAAAGGCCTATTTAAAACACTGCTTTAGGGTACTGTTGTAAGTAATAGAGCCTTTCTAAGTCTTTCTGGAAGTTAATGCAGTAGTTCATTGTGATCAATACACAATGGGATTACATAAGGTGCTGCCGCCCTACATCGTCTCATTGAATGTTCAGTTTCATTTAGAAATCCTGCATGTTACAGAAGAAAAATGATTTGATAATGCTGTCATGTGTTTTGCTTCTACATTTTTGGTCCAGTTTGTTCTTAAAATAACATTGAGTGATCACAAAAGATATAAAGAGGCAAATTCAGATAGCCAATGTAAAAAAAAATTTCTATGAAGATTTTTTTTCTCCCTGAGCTTGGACACTGCTCTCTCTACGTGCAAGTGATGGATCAGGTATATCATACACATAAGAAGATCGGCCTGTCTAACTGAATTTAGTCTTCTGTCGTCAGCATGTGTAAGCAGCTGGCGTTCGGGCTTAACACTAATTACAGCTATATTTCAGGCTATCTAAACAACGGCGGACAAGAGTGCGAGCAACAGAAGAGTTCTGTGAGCACCGCTGACATATAGATCACAAGCCGAGGCAGTGGGTCATTGAAAGCATGTGTCTTAGAGTCGGGAGTTGAGCTGCAGTAATGAGATGATCTGATGTGCCGCACACACGCATGCACTTCTTGACCCTGCAACCTCCAGTAGCCCCAGGCAGTTTTAGCAAGCAGGCGTATGTATGTGCAGCTGTTTTCGTTTGCATGCGCGTTCTGATCGGTGAGCGTATTTCTTCAGCTACCTGGTGATCTACTTTACCGCAGTCAAAGTAATCACAACAGATGGTAAAGAAAACTATAGTCACATACTGATTAAAAAGAGAAGGCTGCCGAGATCTTTTTTTATCTAATCTTTTAAATGTTCCATGTGTTTTTGTGTGTGTGGAATAGGGCCTCTTATAAGTTTGTGTGTGGGTTGGGTGAATGACCCCGCTCCACATTAGAGACCCATAAAAGTGTTTGTGTCAGTTGAGTTCAGCTCACGTGGTGATCCGAATACAGTTCCAAACAAGCTTCTGCTTTTGCTTTCTCCTCCCAGAGTCCCCTGAGAGTGTTTCAGAGAAAAAGAGAGTGCACAAACCAGAAAAATATGCATGTACGGAAAGAAAAAAGTATTTTTTTCTTAACTGGCAGCTTATGTGTTGTGCTGTATTTCCAAAGCCCTGACTTTTCAGAGAAACAGGGAGAGCCAGAGAATGTGTGTACGCGAGTTTGCGAGACACCCCTCTTTAGCTTTCCGGTGGTATGTGCCTGTTTGTACTGACACCAGTGAGAAAGTTGTGGAGCAGCCTGCTGTGCCAATCAAAATCCTGACTGGCCCGGGTTAAGATCGGTCAGTCTCCTCTCCCCTTCACTCTGCAGGGATTACCTGGGCTGACCCTGTCACACAGTTTAGCTAATGCACACACACATTTTTGTCAGTGTGTGTGCTTGTTAGATAGAGATGCCACTGCTGCTTTAGCCAGCTCAAACAACCCTATGGCACGCTTTCTTGGAATATTCGCAATTGATCTGCCGAGCTGGATCCCCGCAGCCCGGTCGCTGAAGATTTGATACGGCAGCCTGAAAATCGCTCTCTTGCTCAGCCTGCTCATGTCACTTACTCTGGCCTCTGCTGCACAGCATTCTGGGATATACCATGGGATGAATGGGACGTTTTAAGGGGCAGGTAAACATAGATGAAGGTACAGTATGCAATGCCTTTTCCCGGGTGGTTTTAAGTGTTGTTTTAAGAGCCAGTTTGGATTGATTACAGAGCTCTATGCTCATGCTGTGTGTGTTAAGGGGCACAACAAAATTTCAAAAGTTTATTTTTAAAGAAAGCATTTGTGTGATTTGTGTCTAAATTAATATATTGACATATGAGAAGAGAGCATGATTATGTGTTAAATCTAGGAGGGCGGTCTGTTGTAAAGTATAGTAGTGATTTTACTAAAACATTTTACTGCGGAATACTGCAGTAAAGGTGTGGCGTGCACAATTTAGATTTCTGTGGTGGTGTTACTGGGTCTGCCACTTGAGGTCTGCATGACAGGTGCGCTACAATAATTTAGCGAAATACCCATTTTTGGGTCCCCACCCAAAAAGCATATAGCTTTATATGATATATATTTCCCCAGTCTTTCTGTAATATGCTAGCGCTATTTTGTTTCAAAGATCTGTTTATTTTTGCTTTGACTCCCTCTGTTCTCGCTTCTGATTAATTTAGTTTTAACTGTTGCAGGAGCTTGTGATCTTTCTCTTGTGTGTTTGTCATTACAATATTGTTAATATTGAGTAATATATAATTTATATGATTAGAAGCATAAAGAAATAACATGATCAGCACTTTCTTTGCACTTTTTTATGCCAGCAATCTGTGTCTGTGTTCCATTCACACATGGAATGTAAATATAGTGGATTCACTTCCAAATTTAAATTCCGTTTTTACTTTAAAACTTGCACTGTACAGTATGTTGCCCCTGTGAAACATGTCCAAAGGTACTGTGAAGATGTATAGCCAAAGATAAAGCAATATTTCTGAATGTTTACAGTAGCTTAATGTTTAATTCTTGTGTCCCTTTTAGTCATGATACACTTTTACCAGGTTTAATGTGTTTAGGATAAACAATGACATGTTTGCTTTGTGTTTGATGATGTTAATGTTTTGATTGGGATTTTTTGGAAAGAACGTTACTTGCATTACATATTGTAGGTGTCCCTGTGTTGTCAAAGTTGACTAGCACTTTTAAATTCTAATTATTGGATTATATATTTGCAGAACCCAGTGACAAACATAAAGGGTGACTAATAATAATGATTTGACACAAAATATGGAGATATGAGGTTTCGGAAGGTCAGCAGCAATATGTCAGTATAACTAGGTGCTATAAAAACAACGTATAAAATATCAAAAAGCTGCCATAAATACATAGAAACTATACCATCTGTCATAAAAATACCAAACTAACTATGTCGTCATCGCTACCAAAATTCCATGGTACAACAAAACCATGATATTTTCATAGCGGTGGTAAATTCATAGTTGGAAAAGCTTTTTGTTTGTAAAAGATACAATGTATTTTCCTAGTCTGTGTTTATAGCTTCAAATTGCCAACTAACTTTTTGACAGGCTAGACTTCCTATAAAGGAACTCAAAATTCTCTGTAATTCACAATGGGTCTTCCAGGTTCTGTGGTGCAGTTGAGTTAGGAACTATACTTAGTGTTTCCCGTATAAAAGCCGAACATGAGATGAGAACACAGTCATCTTGAAGGAAAAATTGCATGAAATATTATTACATGTGATCCGACCTGCCAAAAATAGGCCTTCAGCATTCTTTGACATTTTTGAACACCTGCCCACTAAGCCAGAAGGCTAAAACTTTAGCATGCTTATCTTGCTGTTTACAGTATTGCAGCCCTATGACCCTCTAAAGTCTTATGATTCTGGGATATTCTTAAACCACACTGACCCTTTAGTATACCTAAAAAAGCATGTTTAGAGGCTTACGGCTCAGTTGCTCTGGCTTTTTATACATTGCCTTTCCAGTAAGTTTAGATGACTAAAATTTGTATGATGATCTTGGAATCATACACATTCTAAACTTGTATTGGGCTGTGTTGGCAATTATTATAAATTTATAATTTAAAAAAATTCGTGATTTACTAAGTGGGGTGTGTTGTGTACATTGTTCGACCACTAAGGCCTATGTTACTCTTTTTGGCATGTGAACTTTATTTTTTATTGTTTAACTTGCTTGTAATTGATAACCATATTGCAGGTTAATTACTTGCTGCCTGTATATTGCTGTTTGTGGATCAAGTATTTGTGGGCATTCTATAGATGGTTTTATCAGCCACATGCGTCTGGCCCAAAGTTAACTTCCGGTCTGTGTTTGTTGATCTGTCTGGCTAGTGTGTAATAATTGCACAATTTATATTTCATTTATTTTATATTAATATTATTTTATATTAACACGTTATTTATTTTGCTTGTTACCAGTAATGATCGACAGGGACTATTCTTGACTACTAAGTTACGTTTGGGCCACAAAAGTGTGCATGCGCAGTAACATTAGTTTGTTTTGCTTTGAAACTATATATGAATACTATATGCAAGATTATTCAATATTCAATAACTGGCGGAGATAGACAGCTTGTGGTTCACATCTGTTATGTATAATAAGTTCAACTATCACACATACTTACATACTTATAAAGATAGATTATAAGTTACATAGAATTGCATTCCAGTATAAGCTGTCTAATAAAAGACTAAATCTGAAATGAGTGGCTTTTTTAGGAGTTTCTTGTAAAGCTTCTTCAGTAAACTGAAAGTAGAGCTCCAATCACTTTAGAAAGTGATACTTATTATGATGCATCGTTGTGGTTACAGTGCAAGAGCACACATCCCTCATGCTGTTCTTTAATCATTGATCCTTAGTGCACTCCATGGGTCCCTTTTTGTTCATTTTTATTAGTAATAGGATAATATATTTTTGTTTTGACCTGAATTGTCTCTGCTTTCCTTCCTTTCCTCACTTTATTTGTTCTCCACGTCTTCGTGGCAGAGGTTCTGACTTTTTTTGCTCCCATCTGGCAGCTGCACGGCTTGTTTTTGTTGGCGGAGTTTGGCTTGTTCCTATGCTTTGCTTCTCTTTCGTGGAACAGACCAAGAAAGAGGAATGAGGGTGGGGCTTTGGTCACTCTGTTCTTACCAGCAGCCATGATAAAGAACCTTGAGCCATTAGCCCTCTTTCTCCCTCTCCAAACAGGAGAAAAAACATCATCTCCATTGACTGCTGAAGTGCTGCCCTGCACTTAGTCTAATATTAGTCTAAAGCAGACTGGCCACTTGAGCTTCTTCAAAATGTTGGTTCACTGGAATTGTCCATGATGCACAAGAATGATATACACTAAATATTAGCTTTGCAGACATTGTTGGGTTGAGTTGTTCACTTGGATCAGCTAGTTTGCTCGAGTAACATTTGTTTTTATTAGTATCAGGCTTTTCCCTATGCCTGTGTACAAATATATACACAATGTATACACAATATTGTCGCCTCTTTTGCACATGCAGATAATCCTAATAACAAATACACATATGGAGGACTATCAAGTCCATTTGCTCACACCACTCATTTTTAATGTTTCTCAATGTTTTAGTACTAACTTTGTTGGCCTCTGTTTTTTCCTATTTTTCATTTTCCAAGTAAGTCCCCACTGGTGCTGTATTATGACAACAGCGATCTGCACCTGCAGATTCGATATGTATTGTATTAGAATCAGGATCTAGTCCAATTCACATTTTTTACTGCTCAAACATGTCTTGTGTGTTTTTACAAGCTTATTAAGCACAGTGTGCTTCCATGGAAACCAAGATGAAGAAATTGTGTTTAAACTGCCTTAAGATAGACACTCTCTTTACGTTTCTGACTTTATCTCTCATTCTTGCTCTTTATAAATAATAATGTATTCGCAACATGGCTGTATGTTTTGTCTCACTGCGCACTGAAAATGCTGTTTGGCTTTTTTTTGTCAGTCATGTAAATATAGACAGTTTCATCGGATGCACGCGCGCGGCCCAAAGTTAACTTCCGGTCTGTGTTTGTTGATCGGTCTGGCTAGTTGCTAATAATATTGCTATTGATATGTTTTTATTAATATAAATGTATATTCAGATTTGAATGGGTTGTGTAACTTAAGTCGCATCTAAGTTTAGTCAAGAAATGGTTCTTCTACTGATAACCCAAAGTTATACTGACTAGACATACTTTTAACTTGCTAGCTAACGTAATTTACTTATTTCTTTTGTTTCTTATCAGAAATAATCTACAGGGACTCTATTCTTATTCTTGTACCGGAAGTTAAGTTTGGGTCACAAAAGCGTGCATGTGCAGAAACGTTTGTTTATGTTGTTGCTTTGAAACCATCTATGGTCTTTATTAAAATCCACATAAAAATATTAATATTTGATTATAGCAAAAATGAGCATGTAAGCATTTAGATTCTTGTTTTCTGCATGTGACATAACTCAGATTTTTTGAGAAACTGAAATTTTTACTGGCATTATTGGGAAGGTTAAGGTAGACCTGAGTAGATTGTGTAGAGATTATGAGAAAAAATAAGATAGTGATAGATCACGAATTACAGAATAACCAGACAGGAATTCTCTCTGATCTAGTCCAGAGCAGAGCAGGAATAAGTTGGGCTCTGTTTCAGTTTTCTGTCTGGCTTAAAAGTTAAGAGAGATCTATTCTGTGGTATCTGTCACACTGACAGATGATCAAACTTAAAAAGCTCCTGGGTCCCTAGCAGCGTTTCCAAGCTAAAGAAATGTCAGAGCCTGCATGCGTACAAAAACAGATATGTTACAATGGTATTTTACATTCAACGTGTTCTTCATACAATTCCTATTGTAAGTCTTTATTTTCACAAGGTTGTGCATGTGGATTTTGGCTCTAGCCAATCTCCTACCTGTTTTTCTCCCTGATTGTCTTATTTAATCATGATCTTATGCACACAGAAAAATGATCATGTTTCTATGTGAATTTATTTGTAGAAATGAGAAAAGCCAAAAAATAAGTAATTTTAACCATTTATTGTGTAGTCAAGAAGATACTTAATCTGTCTCTCAATATTGTGTGTTGGTGGTTTGTTGTCCATGTGGTATTTAATGGTACGTACTATAAATCCATAAATCGCTCCTTTGGCTCATAGCAGGGATGAAGTGCAACACATTGAAGGTTAACTGCTAAATGTTTGTTTTCCTGAACCTGGTCATGCTCTTAGAAAAGGTCATCTGTGTAATCAATGTTCTTATTTTGGTTCTTGTTCTTTAAAGCAGATAACACGACCCTCACAGGAAGACAAGACAGACGACAAGAACGAGGAAGACAAAGCAGAGAAAGCAGAGAAGAAAGAGGACGAGGAGAAGAAGGAAGAGGAAGAGAAAGATGAAAAAGAGGACTCCAAGTAAGCTCCAACTCCATAATCTTTAGGTTGATGTGAGGACATGTGGCATTCCTGACTGGTTGTTAAAGTTTTGCACCTCAAATTAGAATGAAACTTTTTACTCAAGCCAACCAGATGACCCAATTCAAGCAGTGTGTAGCTTTTATGAAGAAACTACGTAAATGGGTGTCGCAATGTCTCTCTCTCCACTGCTCCATTAGTCTAACAACTCTTATTGTAAGAGCAGTCTATAGATCTGTAACTGGGTGATTCTCTTTTCTTAAAAACACTTGTATTAACAAATTTCCTTTATATTCTTTTAAAACAAGGTATGATATGTTTAAAGGCATTAATTTATAAACTTTTATTGACAGTTTAACACAAAACAAAACAAATCCTTAAAAATTCACATTACCATAACCATTAAAACTGTCAATCTCAACATGTTTTGCTAAAAACAAGTGAAGCCATGATGCCTAGGTGAGTTTTTATTAATCATACATAATATGACATTAATTAATTATATTTTAATAGAAGATTTAGGTGTCAAATTTCTTTAAATGTGGAAAACTACCTGTATTGGTAATGAAAAGGGAAAAAGTCTTGTACACAGCATGACAAGAGATTATTAAGTTTTTAACTGGAAATATATAAAGTGTTAAAATTTGTTAACTTGTTAGCCATATAAAATGTACTAGTGGATGTGTTTCTTTACATAAAATCATACTTAATGTAAATATATTTATGTGTGTTAAAACAGTCTTTAAAAAAACGTTACGGAGGATGAGAATATCAGTCCTGGAAACTTCTTTCCTCCACTATATCTTCATTTTCGTATTATACATGAATATTTTGTCTTTTTTTGCCATTTGACAACGTCTAGTAGACCATCCAATTGTTTTTGCAGAATATTAAAATTTTACTCTTTTTAAATTACAACATGTAATGCACTTAGACAAATCAGGACGCGTTACGGTTATGAGAATTTCAGCAGAAAAAGCAATAAAATGCATAAATACAAATAGTTTTTTTTGGGCCAAAGCAGAGAATACAATTATCTTTATTATGATAATTTTTTGTGTTATCAAACTGTATGTTTTATAATTCAAATCTTTACTGCCATGATGTTTCAGCGGTTTCACGAGAATCACCCAACTACACTTGAAACATTTCATCTACATCAGGCTTTGTTTCCTGTGAGGTGACAGTTATTTCCTGTAATTTTATTAAGTTTAACCTCATTACCTCAGGATCTGGTAATCAATTTTTGAATAAGTGTTAAGGTGTGGTCATGTGATTTGGGTTGTGCTCATATGAAAACTCCATAGTTTAGCTCACGTATCAAAGGGTTTACGCCCTGCATATGATGTAGCTCCAGTAATAACATCATATGAGAAACTTGCACACAGTCTGGATTCTGCCTACCCTAAAGTTTAAACAGATTACATTGATTTGACTCTTCTTAGTGTTTATCTTCACAGGGACATCGGCAAAGACAAAGAGAAGTGTGAGGGAGAGGAGGAGGAGGGTAAGGAGCAGAGCACACCGCGTGGCCGCAAGACCGCCAACAGCCAGGGTCGCCGCAAGGGTCGCATCACCACTCGCTCCATGGCCAATAATGAGGCTGCATCAGCGGTGGCTGAGGACGCACCTCCGCCTCCACCTGAACCAGGTGACATGCGTACAAACATGTACAGGAATGATGCCCAATTTGGTGCCAATTTTTTTTTAGTTGGTCAAAATTTTATTATCTGTTAGGTTAAGGTAAATGTTACAGCATGAATCAGGGTATTCTAGGTCGTTTTTCTAAAGTTCTGACATAAAACAAAAGACTGTTACCTGACAATGTATATAAAATATGGTAATGTCAACATAGACAAACGTACTGACTCACCTTTATGTGCTGTAAAGCAACTTGAAGTGCATTTAACATATTTGTAAATATTTAAATTCAGGGAAGAAAATCATAAAATAATGCAAAGAAACATTTGAATCATACTAGTTTTGAAGTTAACATTTAAGTGGCATCATCGTACGGTCTGACTCAGTTTGTTTCTATGTGTTTGTGTGCGATAGTTGTGCCAGAGCCGACATCTCTCGCTAAACCTGAACCAATGCAGAAACCTGTACGAGAGTCTGCGAAACCCACTCCTGTATGCAGTACAGACACACGAGGTAAACACTATTACTTTCTCACACATACACACTTTCCTCTCGCTTTTTTTGCATTCACACACACTCGGTTTACCTCTTGGAAAGGTGTGTCTGCTTGAGGTGTGTTTGTGTTCTTGTGTCTGTCTGCTGGTTCTGCGCTTGGTTTGTGGAATTGTAAGAATGATCTCTTCAATGAACTTATTATGGAACCCACCAGCAAAAAATCTGTTGTAATATATTGAGCAGGTGTTTTTCTTTCTTCAATTCCTCCTGTCGATTTTTGTTTGATTTGGTAGCTTTATTTGAGAAACATTGAACATTGGGCTTTAAAGTTCTAGAGGAAAGAAGATTGGGTACAATGCATAATAGAAGGCGGTAATCTGTGGAGAACAAAACAGCAGCTCTCCTGCACTATTTTTCTTTTGTTCTTACTGTTATGACATCTAGAGCTTTTCTCTTGGTTTCAGTGTTTATTCTTTTTGCACTCTCGTCCCCTCCCTTCTGCTGTCTTTATCCATCTTTTTTTCATGTTGCTCTTTCGTTCCATCTCTCTTACTCGCTCGGTGAGCTTGTTTGTCCATTCCTTCCCATCTCCGAATCCCTCCCTTCTTCCCGCCAAACAACGGCAGGCTCAAGGTCTCCGAGTTTATGTTGCCGTGGTGACAGCGGGTGGAGGGATCGCCATGGAGACAATAATGAGAGGCAGGTAAACGCGGCGAGTCTCAGGAGGAGTTTGATTAGAGCGAAATGGGGAATGAAAGACTGGCCTGATTGTTTCATGCAAGTTTTGCTGCCACTTTAACACTGTTTACCTTGTCTGCTGATTTGTTTTAATGACGTTTTGATGCCGAACGCAGTCGGCATCCTTTTCAACAGGCAGATTACTCACTAAAGCATTCACTCACTGAATCTGGTTCTCTGTTCTGCTTTGATCTTCTCTACACTCTTTTGCTGGATACATCGTGATCTGATGAACCAGTAATGCTATTAAACCTCAAGCCCTCATGGGGTATGAGATTGCTGTGTAATGCCCTTCTCTCATAGAAGCTGAGCACATCTACCCGTGTTTATTAATAAAGATTGATTTTATCTGAAAGTTTTCCTTGGTTTTGTGCATTTCTAAAGCAATTATGCACAGATCCTTAATGCACTCATTCCATGTCTAACAACTGTATGAACTTCTGAATATAACACAGGTCAGGGAGTAATGTAAACAGCGTCTAGTGGGTCACCGAAGAGACGTTTATTTGAAGAGATTTAGTGGAGACACGGAGCGCAAGTCATCTAAACACTGCGCGGACACGCTCGCACTCTCGTGTAAATGTCAGGGGTTCACGCTGTGCTAAATCTGTCTTAGAGTTTAGTCAATCTCTAGGAGACCCTCAGAGAAGGGCGGGAGAGGGAAGCTCAGTCTGTCTCTCTACCGCTCGCTTGGTCTCTCTTTCCGCTGCTCGCTCGGTCTCTCTTTCCGCCCATGTCTTTCTCTCTCACTGTAGTTTGAGTGGAAAGTACGTAGGGAGGGGTTGCGCCGCTCTGCACAGCTCGGCTACTGTTATGAGACCGACTGCCTAATGATATGGGTGAGCGAGTATGTGTGTATGTGTTGGTCTTAGACCCAGAAGGGTGGTGCTTCTGTACTCCTCCACTGTCTGGTTGAGATCAGCTGACTGAGAGAGGGAGAGCGAGGTGAGGCTGTTAGCTGTGTCCAGCGAGCACAAGGGAGGAAAAGCAGTAAGCGAGGCTAAGAACAGAAATCAAGCTCACTTGTGAGAGCTGCAGAGGGAAGCAAGGTCTCGGGGGGGGGAGGTCTTTGCAGATCCTGAGTGTAAAAGGATAGAAAGTCCGGGTGTGCGATGAGCTGTGTCGTGTAGCGCTGGCAGAGTTCTCTTTTGCTAACACTGACTGTGTGTGTCGCTGCAGGCGCAGTTGAAGCTGGAGAGACGTCTCGCTGGACTGAGGAGGAGATGGAGATCGCCAAAAAAGGTACTGCTTGACTTTTACTTCATACTTGCACTGTCTCTCTCCACTCCCCTTTTCCTCCTCTGGTTTTCAATTGGCTGTGTCTGATCTCATTGTCACACATACATGCCACCACACTTTATTACCCTACTTGTTGTTGCAGATCGTTTTACATACTACAGTGTCATTTTTCTACTGTTTTTGGTGTAATTTACTGTAATTTATGACGTTTTGACTACAGTTTAAGTGTAAGCAGTGCAACATGTAAAACTATGATGTATTAATTGTATACAATTTAAATGTTTTGTCACATTTTTATATTGAGAATTTATGTATTTATTTGTATGTGCATTATGATAATTTAGTGCCTAACTGCTATGAAAATGTCACAATGCACAAAAAGGTTTTCAGTTCATTGGTAACAATTTTATTCTGCAATACTTCATACTTTAGTGCTTTGTGAAGTACATTTTAGTCACATTTACATTTTTTTTTTACATTTAGTCACCAGTCACTAATCCAATTTTTTGGAGCTGATCATCCTGACATCATGCATTGCTGCTGCTTTTATATATAAAAATGTACATTTTCAACATATGCTCAGCCTTTGAGATCTGTAATGACTTCGGCCTCCTCTTAGGATAATAGGTGCACATTTGTTTGTTTGCGTGATCAAATTTACATACTGGCATACAAATAAGTGCTGAAAGTGATTGTACGACTGAAAATTAAAAAACAGAAAAGTTCACAAAAGACATAGCACTACCATTAGTGCAAAGCATCAGACTTTGAAGAACTGTTTTCAGGTCAGTCTTTGGTCATGTTAGACAATTTTTTCTCTTTCTTTGTGTAATTATTTGTCGCCTCTTTAATAGAGGGGAAGTTTAATCCATTGAGGGACCAACATGAAGATGTGCATTTGCGCACCTACAGGATATCTGTATCTACAATCTCTTAGCTTGGAGACAGTGCAACACAGGGGTCTCCAACCTTTTTGTATGCGAGGGATACTTGAAGAGATAAAATTATCTAGAGGGCTACTTGTTGATAAAATACTTTCAAACTTGAAACATGTGATGCATTATTTTTCAGCTCACAGGACTAAATTGAGTTTTCTTTTACATATTTTTGCACTTGAATATATTAAAGCTTAAAACACATGCTAATAAGAACATTTAATGATGATGTAGCACTTGACTGATCGATATAGATTATATAATATTGAGTGTTATTGTTGAGCCCTGTGTTTGGCAGGCACCTTATCAGGTTCATGCGGGCACCTCGTTGGAGATCACTGGTCTAACATGACAGACGATGCGTCTAAAACACCACACTGTTGTTCAGTTAAAGTTTAAAGGAAATAGACCTTTTTTATGCTTGACACATTCAGTTCAAGTTGAGGCATTTATACTACCCATTGCACTGTTCTCCAAAACAGCAGGTGGCAGTGAGGAGAAAATATTAGCTGAACAAGCATGTACCTTCCGAAATAAAGGTAGTCAAACAAGATGTAGACAAAACATCAACATGTTAGATCTGGTATTTGACTTAAGTGTACATGGTGCTAAACCTTTTAGACTGAGATGTTTACTTGTGTATTTATAATATTTAAATGCAGTAAAATTGCATTTAATTGCACAATAGGCAAAAGAAAATAGTTGACTAATGTTGTGTGAATAATTTGGAGCTGTTCAAGAATCTACATTTCTCATTGAAGGTAAAACCATCAGATTAAAGTTGGCCAACTAAAGTATTTTCTGTTTTCAAACAAGAATAGCTTTGACATACAATGACTCTGTCAAAACTGGCTTTAGTGTTTGTTTTTGGCAGTTCTTTGCCTAAAAGTATGTGGTATGCGTGTGCATCTGCTCAGAAATCCTTTACTCAAAATTGGCCAATGGAATTGAAGCCTTAAGGCCGCTGACAAAACTGTGATGTGCACTGCCTTGTGGTTGTGTTGCCCACAGCTGCAAGCATCGAGATGAAGTCACTTTTGATGTCCAGACCCATCAAACATAATCCAGGTTTTACTTTGCCACACAAGGACAGGAGAGAGGAGGTAGCAAAGAACAGCTTTGCATAGACCTGAAACCTGAGCCATGAACTGCTGTGGCACAAGGTGCTTGATTCTGAACTGTAATGCGTTCTGCTATTACTCCATACTCATTTACCACACCACATGCACACCTTTATTATGCCTAATTTTTTTGTTGGTGCCACCCTTTCAGCACATTCAGCAAGTGATTACAGATGTGGTCATCAATCTGGATCCTTTAGTGGAGGAAATACACCTTCCTCAAAGAGGCCTGCAGCATTAAAATATTTTTAGATACCTCTCTGGTGTACTGTTATTATTTAGGAATGCTACTTTTCTGAACTCTGAAACCTCTGTGACATTTAGGGGACATACAGTTCTGAGTTGTACATCTAGAAACTTTGAGCAGTTAACGGCTAATGTGACCATGGGCTGGCTGAATAAATTGACGTGCCAGCGAGTAAATGGAGATAGCAGATGGAGCAGGTGGAGAACAGGGCAAGGTTCATGCTTATAGAGCATTAGTTACAATGTTTGGTAAACTAACTGTGGTCACGGATCATCTCTACTGAAACTGCCTAGTTGCAAATTAGGTCTTTGGTTCAACGTCCAATTTTCTTGATCGACTTTTTCTAAAAAGGCACCAAATCTCGGTTTGCAGTGAAAAGCTCAGATTAATTTTTTTACTATTGTACAAACATATGGGATGCATGTCCAGAAAGAACGAATGCACATCACACACATCTGTAGTGCAACGTTGGGTTCTTTTGTTTGGGCAGTTCTCTTGTTATTTTGTTGAGTTTAATGTTAGTTTTCCCCACACGTTGCAAAATTTCTGTAGCAGTTGTTTAATTTTTCACCCCTCTTCTATTCTTGTTCATTGGGTGCGACAGACTCGCCAGCAAAAGAGCGTGACATTTCCTTAACAGCAGTCAGTAGCTTTTTCATCCTCTACTAATCAAACTATTTACAGTTGATTAGTGTACAGATATTGTTGGGCTACCTTTGATGGCAGTCCGGTCTGAGTTATTCTGTGAGACCCAAAAATGCCTGATGTGGTAAAAACATTTAGTTTTCCATGTTGGGGTTTCCGGTAGAGATATTTGCTCTGCGGCAAGTTGGGCCACCCCACATACTTTTGTGCGGTTCTATATACTGGACGTGTCCGAGCCGTCTTTGGCACACGCAGTGCTGGGAGCCGGTGCGTCTGTACCCATAGAGGGCTAAGAGGAATAGCTGGAATATGGGCGCAATCCTGGAGCACTGGTATGGGAAGAAATCTCTCTGTAATGACTTCGGTAGGGGTCGACCTCACTTATACAGGTTGATCTGTCTGTTAGAGACCGACGTGGTGTCATAAGAGCTTCCGTAGTTGGTCACGCCCAAAGCGATTCGCATAGTGAATCACCTCACTCTGTTATCAAAGAGCTTGGGTTATGTTAAGTAACCCTTCATTTTCTCTCTCTTCTTTATAGGTCTTGTTGAACATGGTAGGAACTGGTCAGCCATCGCTAAGATGGTCAGCACTAAGAGTGAAGCTCAGTGTAAGAACTTCTACTTTAACTATAAGAGACGACACAACCTAGACAATCTTCTGCAGCAACACAAGGTACAGATATAGTTACATTATAACATTACCATTTCCATAAAATGTCTGAATATTTGTAGTTCATCTTCTGTATTAAAATCATATTTTCTCTCTTGTGAGATTTATCTGTAGCACTTTATTTTACAGTCTTGTTCTACATGTATGTACTATGTACTTAGTGTTTAGCTAAATTAGTCTAAATAATAGTCTAAATTACTGGGTCCTAAACCTTATCCATATTAAGTACATGTAGTTACCAGTATTTTGTTGTACACTTCAAGTATACATGTACTGTAAAATAAAGAGCAACCCTTTTTCAATTTCTTGTGTAAGAATAACTTTTAGACACGTATTAGTTTTAATTCATCTGATTAAAAACTTTTGATTTTGGTACTCCTCACATCATCATGTATAGGGTTCTGGGCGGCTCCGTGGAAATGGAGACCTGTCACAGAACGACCCCGCGCCAGAGGACGACGAGGACAGCGATGGTGAGATTTCTCTTTTTGTGATATTCTGTTTAAACAGCTGGCTGGTTTCAACATTAGCTCAAATGGACACCTAAGCACTCTGAAAGCCACTGCCAGTCTCTTTCTCTCTGATCCGTGAAGCCGTGGACAGTTCAGGCCAACAGGAAGAGAAGCAGCAGGACTGTAATGTAAAGGGAGGACTGACACAAAAAAAAGGGATAGAGCGAGAGAGCAATAGTGCAGTGTGCGGACCTGTCTGACTGCAGTGCGTTTGATTAGATCTGACAGCAAAAGCCCAGACTGCAGTGCCCTGCCACAGAGGTCAACATCCTCTCTCTACTTCTGTCTGTACTCTTAATGAGTGAGAATCAGGAGCAAATGAGGGTAGAACAGGGAGGGCGGGGGAGAGACAGATGAAAAGAAGAGGAAGAGAGTGAATAAGACAGAAACACAAAGAAAAGAAAGTGGAATATAGAGAAGGGATAAGAGATCTGGACTAATTCTGACTGCCAGGCTGGTTCTTATGTAAGTGTTCTCTGGCTTTAAAGCCTCAAGAAAGTGTGTTGGAAAGAAATCAAGAGCTCCAATGCGTTTGATCTATTGTGACCGCCCTCCCCATCCTTTTCTGATCCTTCTTTCTTTATGCTTTTTTTTTTACTGCGTTTTGCTTACAGTTGTACAAATTAAGCAGCATCACTAGCATGTGAGTGTGATATTGCTGGTATACAGCAGCAAGATATTTTGAGAAATGTCTTAGTGATTTTGTGTCAATACAATAAAAGTCTATGTGGGCCAATGTTGTTTGGTTGCAAAAGTTTTTCAAAATATCTTCTTTTGTGTTCTGCTGTTGGAATGACACGAGGATGAGTAGGCTAAATAATAAAAGCTCCATTTTTGGGTGAACTATACTTTTAATATTAAGTAATTTTAGGTCTCACAACACAGATGGGTTGTGTGTTTTTCTTTTGTTGTTTTTTTTTCTATGTAAATGGATGTTTGCTAAAGATGCCAAAGCAAGATGAAATATTGAGTGTTGCTGAGCAACACGGACATAATAGCCAGTCAAAAACTCAAACACAGATAAGTGAAGTGATACAGACAGAGAACCATTCCAGTGATGTTAAAGGAAATATCATTTCTCTTTTCTGATCAATTCAGAGGCCACAACAAACTGTCTCTATACCCCCTTTCTCCTCCCTTTATTTGCCTGTTTGCTTGCTTAACCTCTGAAATGTCCTCCATTTTCCACTCTCTTACAGTTTTATTTACACCCACTCTATCCTTTGATTCCCAGCCCCAGTGCATTATGGGGCTTTGAATATTGACATGGATTTTGGTGAGAAAAAAATAACTCTCAAAGTTTCTGCCCAGGTCTGGGTTACTTGTCTTTTGGTTAATGCGTTTCTTTTCTCCCTTCTTTCCTTTTCTCAAACCTCTCTCTCCCTCCCCCATCTGCTTTTTGGAATAGTGCCTGATGTACACTTGAAGCAAAGTGGGTTAGCCTGCATTGCTCTCTTAGAGAGAGACAGAAACGGATAGCCCGTGAGAGTGGGGAGAGTTCACACAGATAGTGCGGAATGGAGGGTGATAGTTGGAGAACTTGAGATGAGAGAAGCATAGTCGCTAGTTGTTGGATATGTGCAGCTTCACCAGCTTTCTTGAGGACGGCTTGGCTCTTTGCAGGCGATGCAGGCAGGTGTAGTACGTTGTGAGGATGGTTTCGTTGTTGTATTAATGAACCTGTTGATGCATTTGTACATCCAAACAAGTCCTGATTTGGGATTAGTGCTACCTTGGACATAGTAATATTGAGGTTTATGTAGATTAGCTATGTTGCTTATATTTTATATGTAGCGATTCCTGTGGCCCTGCAAGATGTCATCACATGCCAAAGGTGGACAGGTAGCGATTAGCCAAATGACAGCTGCTGGCCAGAAGTGCATTAACCTGATTGCATGATGCCGTGCGCATCAACTGTGACCTCAAATGCCGTCTGTGTTCTGTCACGGCAGGGTTGTTTGGGTTTGCTGTCTCTCTCTGCCTTTGTGTTTCCGTAGCAGTGATTGAAGATGTGATGTCTCAGTTTAAGGAAAAGGTTCTCAATGAATCTCACCTGAATCCTTACTCCTTCCTCAGGTCCCGATAACAGTTCGGACACAGAGAGTGCACCATCTCCCTCTCAAAATGATTCCGCCAAATCTTCGGACTCGTTAACGCATACCAGCACTTCGGAACAGGAAGCTGCCACCACCAAAGGCCACGGGGTAGATGCCAAGGCCCAGGAAGCGCTATACAGCGAGACGCGGGTCAAATTGGAGAAGAGTCCGGAAGGGGGAGCAGGAGATGGGCTGCCTCAAGAAGAGCAAGCACGGATGGTATACGAAACTCATATCCATCCAAAGAGCGAACCGCAGGATGTGGAGATGTCGGCTCCACTGGAAAGAGGACTGGTGCAGGTGAAGACTGAGCCGGAGGTTAAGGATAAAGAGGAGAAACAGGGAGAGCAGCACCATTCGGATAATGACTCTAGCGCCACCTGTAGTGCAGATGAGGATGTGGAGGCTGAACCTGACCGACAGAGGTGAAACTTAACCACATTAAGCTCTAATGTCATGCTTTATTCAAAGCCTGAGAAATACAAAATGTGCATATCCATCTTATATTTATTTTGTTTGATTCAAACCATATCCATATGTATTAATATTCTCAAAATCCAGATATTGACTACACCATTTTAACAAACAAATTAGATTTAATAATTTGCAAAATCAGAATGTGAACGTGTAGTACTAAACATGCTATTTTTAAAACCTTAACTTATTGTTTTGTTATCCTGTTTTTTCTCCTCCAGACTTTTCTCTCTTGAGAAGCCATCTTTGCTTGGCACTTCAAGCACAGTGGTTGTGTCCCCAGCCAAAATCCTCAATATGCAGCAGCTACAGCAGCGGGCCGCCGCCATCCCTCCCATGGTCAGTCCCCACAGCCCCTACCCCCACTTATCATTCAGCTATGCCTCTGTGGACAGAAACAGGGCCCAGCCACCTCGCCACGTGAGTCATGCCTCCACCTCCGCAGATCACATACTGTGATTTGATTCTGCGGCAGTTAGCAAAAGAATCAGCAGATGTCAATTGATTTTCCACGTGAAATCGTGGCGTTAAACATGAAGAGTGAAAGTTTGTTTGGTTTGGGAACCTTGCCGGTCTAAGCAGTGGGCTGTTTGGAGGCTGTTGTGGCGATTTTTGTGTGGCTGTGAAATAGATTAAATCTTAACTCAAACTGAGGCCCTGATTGGCTGTTCAGAATTTGAAACTGTTATTGTAATTTGAATAAAAGTGTGTATTATATATTGCTGTCCTTCTGAAACTTTGTATCTCCAAATTCCTTGATTTTAATTTTTTACATAAATCATTATTTTTAGTCACCTTTATGTTTGTCAGTGGGTTTTGCAAATATCTAATCAATAAAATGTATTAAAAGTACTTGTCAACTTTGACAACACAGTGTTCAATCATTAAAAAAGTTTTGAGGTTTGGAAGGACAGTGACAATATTTAATTAGTTTGTCTTTGCTGAATTACGTTGATAGACCAAAAGCTCAACTATTGAATTTGCACCTCTTTTCAAATGATGCTTTAGGTTTCAGCTCCATTTGGACACAGTGGAATTCCTGTCGGGGCTTCGTTGAGCGGTTTTGCAATGTTCCAGCACCAAATCAAAGCTGTGCATGAGTCTGCACATCAGGAGGACAAACAGAGACTGGACCAGAACGAACTGGACCGCAGACCCCGAGTGAACACCCACAGTCCCACTGTGCTGGACAGAGAAGGTAAGTCCAGGATTGTGAGAGTTTGCTTGTTTGTCTGTCTCTTTTTGTTTGAGAAAACTCATGAACAGAAGAGCAGGTCCCCAAGAAGAGTATTGAACTATAAAAAGTGGGCTTACAGAATCACTCCTGAATAGGGATGTAACGATTCACTGTGAGCCGGTTGAAAATTGATTAAAATATGTAACGATTTCTGTCGGCTGAAATGTTAAACGAATTGCGATGCATGTTTTGAACAGCAAGGTGCACTGCGTTTACTGCAAACTCACAGGCGCAATAGCAGCGAACAACATGTTGTAGAAATCAGTATGGCGACAACCAGTGTGGATGTTAATATTGAGGAAATTGAACTGTACTAAACTTTATTTCATTGTTCCTCAAACAGTGACAATAAAATTCTATTCTAAGAAATGTTTGCGGAAGATGTGTATTGTTTAGTGGCCATTAACATCTAAAACTTGTGGAAACGCAGGATGCGCCGCTTTCTCACAATCTCCCGTTGCTCGCACTCGTAAGTTATAGTTGCGGAAGACAGAGAGCCGCGACTCCAGTTTGAAATGCGTGCATGTCCCCACCACTTTTCAAAACAAAGTTACGCCACTGGATGCAGCACGTATAACCGTCACCACAATAAAAGCTCGTCACAGCCACCTGTACGCAAAAAGCGTACAGGATTTCAGCTAATGTTACTGATGAAGACACTGGAACCCAGATACACAATTCCATCACGCCCCTACTTTAGCTGAACTGTCATGCCAACGCTTTACAGAGAAGCAGTGGTTGAGACACTCAGAAAGGCAGAAAGCTAGGAAAGGCATGTCTTTTTTTTATATTAAAGAGACATCTTTTATTTGTGCTAGGAAAAGCCCAGTCTTTGTTTATAAAAAAAGACAGGAGGAGACTTGTATTATTCATTTTTATTTAATTTTGTAATTTAAAATTGCTTTTTTGTTTTGTTATTTGATATAAAAGCATTTTTATTTTACAAAGAAATTTTTCTAGGGGGAGTTGTGGCCTAATGGTTAGAGAGTCGGACTCGTAACCAGAAGGTTGCCGGTTCGATTCTCAGTACCAGCAGGTAACAACTGACGTGTCCTTGAGCAAGGCACCTTACCCCCGTTTGCTCCCTGGCCGCTGCGGTGATAGCTGCCCACTGCTCCCGGTGTATGTGTGTTCACTATTCACTGGTTGGGTTAAATGCAGAGGTCACATTTCGGGTATGGGTCACCATATCTGACAAATAGGTCACTTTCACTAATTTGTCAATTCATTTAGTTAAAAACGAATTGTGAATCGTGACCAATCGTATCATGAGATCTGTACATGATGACAAACAGATGCACTGCTTTGAAAATACATTGCTGTTAGTCTTTGATAGTCAATCTTTCATTATTAAAAAAACATTGAGTATTTGCACATGCAATATAATTACATAATGTATCAGATGTAATCCTGTCCTGTACTTTGTGTTCTGGGCTCACTTTATTGCAATGTCACCAGAAAATGTAGGGAAATGTATTATTATTGCATATTAAAATTCTTAAAAAGAAAAAAGAAGGAATTAAAAATAATATTAATAATAATAAACTAATACAATTAAAGTCTCAAAAGGCAAGCAGTGTTTAATGTTAATGTCCATATTATTTCATGTGCAGTGCTGGTTTACAAATATTTTTTATAAGAAATCATATATTTAATATCAATTACTAAAAGGCATAAACATAAAAAACAGTAACGTTTTTGGTTCGGTTTTTTGTCAGACATTTAATTATTAACTAAAACTTCATGTCCATCCTAATTGTAAAGGTCCTTTGTTTCATGCGCTTACCATTTCTTCTCTTTTAATCTCTCTTTTTGACTTTTATACACTTGAAGGTTTGAGAAAAGACAGTAACAGAGCAGACAGCCATTTGTCTCTTTTTCCTCCCTCTCTAACCCTCCTAATGGGCATAAAACCAGATTTTTGAAGGGTAGTAAGACAGTAAAACAGTGGACTTTGCTCTTCCAGCTAAGAATCGCAGTGCTTATTTTTTATAGAGCCAGACAGAAGCAGCGAAGCAAAAGGAACATTAGGTCATTCTCTTGTAGTGATATCCATTAGAGACATCAAGTTTTGCTCGACCTCTTCCTCACAGATGAGCAGACTGTACCTCCCAAAACCTGCTCTGACATTTCACTTCTGTTTTCCGTGTTTACAGTGTAGCACTGAATTAATGTTTCTGTATCTATACGTTTGATTCATGACATGACTTGAATGTGGTTTGTATTAGATGTTCACATAGCTTAGAGAGTTTAGTTCATAGAGCAGGTTATGATAAACTGATTATTGTCATTAATAACAACAAGATTATTAACGTAATAACTCCATTGATCATTTTACTATTTTAAGAAATTCCTGACAAATTACATCTGTGTGACTGTGTCTGTGTCTGTCTTTCTGTCTGATATCTGATATCAGGTATCTGATAGTCTCTCCTTTCTCTTTTGTCCCCCAGGTAAGCCATTTGCTTACATGCCATACGACCTGAAGTTGATTGAACAAGAGTCTCACGGTGCAGCTGTCAGACCTGGCTCTCCGTACAGACTTTCTCCTCGGGAGCCCAGCAAAGCTTCACCCCAGCCTGATGCCAGTAACTCCACCCGCTACAGTGTGCCTCCAGGTAAGCAGCTTTCACATGTGCCCTGTTCACTCTACATCCAGACACACACACTTGATTTATTCTTGGTTGGTTCTTAAGGCAAACCTGCAATGAAAAAGAGTAGTTTTTCTTTATGCTCTGCTGTATTATTTATTATAGATGGTAGTAATGACTGAATGCTTCTGGTGGTCATCACTCAGATTTGATCCTCAAGATGTATATATTCTGTATACAATACCATCTGTTATAATGGTTTTTAATTTGATGTTTAGGGTTGAATCTATGCTGTCTAAACAAACTGATCACTTGCACAATCACATTATGGTCAATTAGCCATCTATCTACATTTGTTTCTATAATAATGGAATGAGCTTCAGCGTGATACTGGAAGACTATTACAAGAGCTAAGGATGAAAAACCTCTACTATTTCAAACCTATTTGACTTTTTGCAGAACAAATATGAAGATATTTTGAAAAATGTCAGTAACCTAACAATGGCAAAATCCATTCACTTAAATTGTATGGGCGCAAAACCCAATTCCAAAGTCAATAGGTACCGCTGTTGTTCGGTAAGATTCTTTAAAATATCTTTTTTTCTGTTCTGCAGCGGAAAGAAAGTCATACAGGTTTGAAATGACAAGAAGATGAGTAAATCATGACAGAATTTTATTTTTTGTGAACTATGCCTTTAAGGGGCATGAAAGAAAATAAGAGTCATTTGTGCATTCATTGTATGAAAAGTCATGTATTTAGAAAGCACTCCAAACAAAATCATTCTTTGTATGACATTTCTGTGCGTTGTGTCTCAGGTGATGAAAAACAGGTTTTTCTGTACGCTTGTTCATTTAGAGTATTTCAATCATAAGTGTATTATTTAGAGCACTTGACTGGTTGGCTGATAAAGACCCAGGCACCACTCCTTATTTGAGAGGAGCTTTCCCACATGTCTCTTTACAAGGCTTTTATTAGTCAGGTCATTGAGTTTCTTCCTGATGGAAACCTTGTCGCTGTCACGAGGCTCGCCACATGTGACCGTGATCCCTTATCGGTTCTGCACTTACTACCTGGAAACCGCTCTCATGGAGACAAACACTGAGCGTTTCTGTCAGGCAGATAAGAAAGAAAATGTTCATTTAAGCAAACAGAATGTTCTGGCAAAGCTGCGTAGCTCTTATTTGATTTGTGATTAAATGCTTGCTGATAGTCATCAGATTTCACACTAACCTTTGGAGAGAATTTGGGCTTCAGTGACTTTACAGTTTGGATCCAGGCTAACTGGAATGATTGATGTTTCAGTTTTTATACAGACATTACATGGTACAGTAGCCCTGAATGAGAGATATTTAAGTCATGATTTAATCATATGAAGATCTACTCGGTGTTAGAGTATTCACACATAAAGTAATAATATTAACATCATGTCAGCAGCAGTCACCATAGTTCACGGCATTGGAAATCAACTCTTTGAAAGCGATCACGTTTGATCGGGTTCTTGCTGTCGAATGCTATGTGTGAACGGCCTTCACTCCTACGTTGTGTTTATTCGTGCATGATGAATTCACCACACCCAGCACGACCAGAACAGAAAAGCTTTTGCAGCTTAGAAAAATTAAAGAGATCTCATCTCTAGCTAAGAGACTTGTGCTATTTACACCGCAGAGTTCACGACTCAATATTTCAAAAGAGATGAGTGAGAGGTCAGGCTGTCTGGGAAGGGAAAAAGGGAAGAGGAGCTTTTAGTAGCGTTATGAGTCACGGGTGTGCTTAGAGCTTCAGATTAGACGCATATCCGTGCTGCTTTGTCAAGCTTAAGTCAGAGTTGCATAGAAGGTTCTCTGCATTTGTGTCAGGATTCTTTAAAGCAGGTCTTTAGGTCTTTGCATTTGCAGCATTTTTCCTATTGATGAGGGTTACTTTATTGACATGTATATAGGTCAGTTAGACAATAGAGGAGGTCGGCCCTACAGGAGTTTGATTAAGAGTATTTTGCTGTAAGTTAAATCGACCCTGGCAGACATTGAGTTTACATTTCAGCAGTAAGGTAAGAGAGACTGCTGTATTGTGAAGTGTCAAGTCAAAAAGCAATGTTTAACTGTTTATATAGAGCTGTTGCAGGTGTCTGGTTGCTATTATAAAATGGTCGTATACATATTAAAACGTTTTCATTATTTTCAACCCTTGCTGCTGACATGCTGTTTTTCAGTTCTTCAGCCAGCACCAAACCAGATGATTCAAACCCCTTCAGATGTCCGCATGACTTTCTCGCGTCACAGGCCGGCCAACATTCCTTCTCCTCCACCCCTCATCCCCACCTCCAAGCCCACAGACAAGCCCTCCTTCATTCAGGGGGGCTCTATTTCACAGGTGAGAGATGTACAGATTAATGGAGTCCTTTTATTTTGTCCCTGTTGCATATGTAAAATATAGATTTTTTTTAAATGGTTCTCCGTTGGGCTGTTGAATCTTATTTAAAACTCGGCTGCATTCCGATCCGCTAAGTTTAAACACTGCCTGCACGTAATGGGATCTGGACAGGGGATCAGGGTTTTCTTGGTATTCCACTCTGATTCGTGACTTCCCCCGTGTGCTCTTTAGGGAACGCCAGGCACATACCTGCCTTCTCAGACGCACGCTGTGTATGTACCAGAGGTAGTAAAGGCTGCCGGAGGGTCTATTTCGCTTGGTTTACCAAGACAGCAGGACCCTGTCAAACCTGGTAAGAAACACATTCTCTTTTTTCATGGTGCAATAAAAAACCCTCAATGTCAAGCATAGCTTTAAAGGGATAGTTCACCCAAAATTCTGTCATAAATGACTTATTCTATAGTTGTTCCCAACATGTCTAAAGTATATCAGAACTTTTTGCTGTCCTACATTCTTCAAAATATCTTATTTTGTGTTCAACAGAACAAAAAAAATGATAAAGTAATTTTCCTTCTATGGTAGTCAATGGGGTACAAGAACTGTTTGGTTATAAGCAAATATATTTGTGCTATGCTTTATCAGACCAGTTTTTACTGCACTTATGCATTTTGTTATCTTATGTTGTTCCAGTTGCTTTCATTGTTTACCTCATTTGTAAGTCGCTTTGGATAAACAACTCGATGATGACAGAATTTTTATTTTTGGGTGAACTATCCATTTTAGTAATAGATCAAAACTTGTTTTATGATTTCAGTTTTATGAAGTTTAAATAATAAAATGTCCTGCAGTCTACTCATATGTGTGTGTGTGTGTGTGTGTGTGTGTGTGTGTGTGTGTGTGTGTGTGTGTGTGTGTGTGTGTGTGTGTGTGTGTGTGTGTGTGTGTGTGTGTGTGTGTGTGTGTGTGTGTGTGTGTGTGTGTGTGTGTGTGTGTGTGTGTGTGTGTGTGTGTGTGTGTGTGTGTGTGTGTGTGTGTGTTTCAGTGTCATATATAAAGCAGGAGGAATGCTCTCCACGGGGACTGAGTGCTCAGACAGAGGGACTCTTATCCAGAGCCCAATATGAGGGTGTGGTTAGAGGTGTGTTGCCTTAAAAATACAATACCCATAATTACAAATTCATATTTGAAAGAAAAATTATTCAAAAGTGGGGTTTACATTTTTACTATAGACCCTAAAACAGTTATCTCCATTTTTTGCTTACAGGAGGACCCATACAGATTCAGGACATGAGAGGTCCTCCTGGAAAAGGCCCAGAAGGTTTGGCTTTCCGAGGAGGATCCATTACACAGGTACTTTCATATTGGACGAAAGGTACTTTCATTTTTTGTTGATGTTTTGGTGTTTCTCACTCATATTCTCTTTTCAGGGCACTCCTGCCTTGACTCAGTCCAACGTAGCAGCAGATCTGTTGAAAGGCACTATAGCTAAACTGGCCACTGAGGAGCTGAGTGGTCCAGAGAAAAGTCGAGCTGAAGCTCACTCCAAAGCTCACGTCATCTACGAAGGAAAAAGCGGGCACATCCTCTCTTATGACGGTAAAAGCTAAAACCGCTTCCTGTCTGTTGTTTTTGTGACCTCAGTATCATTTGATCATGTTGCCGTAAGGAAATGGGGTTACTTAATTTCTTGCTTTGTGTTTCAACAGCCATTAAGAACCCAAGAGAAGCCACCAGAAGTCCACGGATGGGACATGACCTCAAACGCACGTATGACATTATGGAGGGCTCCCGTGGACACCCGGTGCGGGAGACTGCACCTTATGAAGGTTAGTTGGCATTTTAACTGGGGCTAGTTGTCACACAGGGTTATATCTTGGTAACTGTAGAATAAATCAATTTTCAAAACTAAACCTGAGAAATATTTACTGCAATACGTGACCACTAGCCCTAGCCTCCTCTATGTGGCAGTTCAATAGACCGAGGAACCTTTTCTTTCTTTTTCCTGTCAGGCTTGATCAGCAGAGCATTGCCAAGAGAAAGTCCACATGAGTCAAAGGACAGAGCTATACTCACTGGATCCATCATGCAGGGTAATACAGACTTTACATGTGAAAGTGAAAGTGACCTATTTATTTTGACATATATATTTTAGATATGGTGACCCATACCCGAAATGTGTCCCCTGCATTTAACCCATCCGGGCGACCTTCTGGTCACGAGTCCGACTCTGTAACCACTGGGCCACGACTGCCCCAAAATAGAGACCGCCCCTACAAACTACAGTGCATGATACCGCTTTACACAACAATTGCCTGACCAGTCTTGGTTTTCTCTTGTTTTAGGAACACCAAGAGCTTCTGAAGTCTTTGACGAGACCTCCAAATACGGCAAACAGATCAAGAGGGAGAGTCCACCTATCCGCTCTTATGAGGGTGGCATCAGCAAGGGCAAACCATACGAGGGGGTAAACACCATAAAGGAGATGGGCCGCTCGATTCACGAGATACCCCGAAAGGAGACTCAGGATAGCCGCAAAATCCCTGTTGTGGAAGGATCAATTACTCAGGTAGATTTGAAACGTCTATTTGGAACTGTATTGAGACCTAATTGATAGCCTTAAGATGACTCAAAAAGTAACTTGCTAATCTTTTATTGTTCAGGGTATTCCTCTGAAGTATGACAGCAGTACTGTGAACCCATCAGCCATTAAGCACAATGTTAAATCCCTGATCACAAGCCCAGTGAAAATTTCCCACTCCGCCATCGAAGCTGAGAGAGCCAAGTACGAGGAAATGAAGGCGTCAGAGCGTGTGCGCCACACATCCGTAGTAAACTCAACTTCTGTCCTGCGCTCTACACACACAGAGGCAGGAAAATCTCAGCTCAGCCCAGGCATGTATGAGGACAGCAATGCACGAAGAACCCCCACCTACTCCAGCAGCTCTTTATCCAGAGGATCTCCTTTACTGCGTCCACAGGAAGGTATGACTGCCCCATCTCACCCAGACCACAAATGCACATATTCAGACTGTTCTCTCTATATAGTCTATCAATGTCTGGTTCTTTAGTATACAGTACCTATTGCTTAAGCCGTATGTTTAACTTTCTTTCAAACAGGAAGTATAACATCAGGTAAACCAGTTTCTCACGAGAGGAAGAGCACATTGACCCCAACCCTGAGGGAGTGTGTTCCTGCTAAGTCACCTGTGTCAGGTGGTGACCCTCTCGCTTCTCACAGCCCGTTTGACCCCCATCACAGACCTATGGGACCTAGTGAGGTGTACCGGACTCACCTGGCTCCACATCTGGACCCCAGCCTTGCCTTTCACAGGGTCCTGGACCCAGGTAATCTTTTCGTGGTATACAACTGGTTAATCAGACAAAGAACAGCGTGTTCTTTAGGTGCGTCACACGCAAAATGTATTTTGTTCTGAATGATGGCTTCTAAAAGCAGTACTAATATCTCATTGCTAAACATCATTTTGGGTTTTAAGCCTGGTCTCATGCATTAGAAATGAATTTCCTGCTACTGCGGAAAATCATCCCCATTGACGTCAAGGCGTGTATAGCTGTCTTTTCCCCTCACGTCCGCCGCCTTTTCTCTTTATCCCTCAAAAGCGTACATGTTTCCACGGCAACCATCGCCAACCGGTTATCCCAACACTTACCAGCTCTACACTATGGAGAACACTCGGCAGACCATCCTGAACGATTACATCACCTCACAGCAGATGCAGGTCATACCACGGCCTGATGTCACGAGGGGACTGCCACAACGCGAACCGACCATCGCCATCCCTTACCAACCCCCAAGAGGTAAGGGACATTGTGTGTGAGAGAGAGAGTGTGTGTGTGTGAATGACAGGTCCAAGAAAGAATGTAGTTTATAGATTTTGTGCTTGTGAACTTGTGGCAACCTTTTCCAGACCATCAGAAGCAAATGACCCTTAAGCAAATTCTATTTGCACTTAAATTAAATTTGTTGATTTTAACACGATGATGTCGAGGGCTGAGGCTGTTCTGATGGACAGCTGTGACTACTAAATCTGTTTGTTAAAAGTAAATATAACCCTCCTGGAAAAACCCTGTTAAAAAAACCTGTTAAAAGGTGACCTGGGTTTGTTTAGTAACATTATTACATAATATAATTACACAAATTCACAATAAATGGTGTTTTGTATATTTACCCTGGTGAAGTTTGACCACTTAGCTGGTCCTGTATCTATACTTCAATTTATACAGCGCTATACTTCAGTCTGATCAGCTTTTAGCCCTGACAGACTTATTTTATTTGTCATTTAAATTGAACTTTTTTATTATCATGCCTTTAGATGTTTCTAGAAAACCAGTAGAGGGTGTTGGCTCTTTAAGTAAAGTTGAAGCTGATTGGTTGTGGTTGCTCACCCTCTGGCCCTTTGCTTCTGTCTGTAAAAGGAATAATTGATCTAGCCCAGATGCCACCTACCATCCTGTTACCTCACCCTGGGGGCACAGGTTCCCCCTCCCTGGACCGCATCACCTACATCCCTGGACCTCAGACCCCTTTCCCTCATAGGGCATTCAACCCTGCCTCCATATCTCCAGGTGAGGATCCCACCCCTCCTCTCCTATCCAACACCTGAACCTCCCCCTCCAGTCCTGGTGGTGGTGCTTTACAACTCGCCATTTGCTGCTGCTCGCAGATCAGTTTTGCTGTTTTAATTGAAATGCTTCCTTCTATCTAAAACTTACTACAGCTATTTTAGCATTCGAATGTTGAATCTACATGCCACAGTGAAATGTGTTTTTTTCAGATTTTAAGCGATGAGTTCAAATGAAAAAGCTCTTGTTTGATCTTTATTAAAAAAACAAAAAAAACAACGGTACAGTTTGATTCATGGACAATAAACTCCAAGATGGTTCTTTCTAAGAATCTGATATCCTGTATGTTGTGTGTGGGATATTAGTCTTTATTTACTAACAACTGAGCAACCAAACACATCAATTGGTGCAAGTCAGATTTAGCTACCTACCAACATCCACCTACTGCTATTACCTGAGCTTTTGCCTGCACCTGTCTGCCTGTTTATGAATCTGAAGCATAGAGAGCGCTTTCTAACTGAGAGACTGGGATAAAGGCAAACTGTTGGTTTAGGGTCAGTGTTCTCCTGTTTATGGTTTTTCTTGGGAATACTGGTGGTTTGAAGGTGAGTAACCCTATGGACAACTGATCTGAAGGCATGTCTAAACCGGGAGTAAAATCTAAAAGATAAACCACAAAATGCAAAAAGGTTACAATTAAATATCTTGTTTGCAACAAGCGTTTGCTCTCTGTATGTCATAACTTCTTCAGTCCAAGACTTTCTCGCTAATAATGTGCTGATGTGTCCGAAACATTCTTCACATGCAGTTTGATTCTCTTGTATAAAAGGGCATACACTACATGTTTTTTTCTTTTAAAGAAATAGTTCACCCAAAAATAAAAATGTTCTCATCATTTACTCACCTGCATGCCATCCCAGGTGTGCATGGCTTTCTTTATTCAGACTCAATACGGAGTAAAATGTTTTGAACGTGTGAGCACTGTACAAAGACAAGCATATTTAAATAGCTAAAAATAGTCATACACCTGGTATGGCATGAAGGTGGATAAATGAGAATTTCATTTTCGGTGAACCACTTCAAGCTTGCATCTATTCGTCAGTAATACTTTTGTGTTGCTGTTGAGAGGCTAATGTGTATAAGAGAAAATGCCATGACAAATAGATCATACTTATGGCTAATCTTTATTTTGCAAGTTATTGTTTGTAATATTCACAATGTTACATGGTGATGGATTGCCAGCTAAATGATTTCAAATATTCAATATACAGTATCGCTATCATAGTTTTCACATCACTGCCAGCCACTGTTTAATGTACTTAATCCGAAAACTTTCTAATGCTGCCTACAACAATAAAACTGCACCAAGTGTAATCCACTGTTTGTTTTTTTGTGTGTCTGTTTTTTCCTCTTCACAGGTCATCCTGTCCATCATAGTGCCACAGCAGCCATTGTGGAGAGAGAAAACCAGCGAGAGAAAGAGCGAGAAAGGGAAAGAGAGAGGGAGAGAGAAAGAGATCAGAGAGAGAGAGAACGTACAGCAGTGGAATATATCCGTGCAGGTAGGGTGCTCAAAAGCGAATCAATTCGTGTATATTTTTTTGCAGTTGTGTATTTTAGGTACAGTGATTTTTATAAGTTCATCTTTGCGGTATAGTTGCAGTGTGCGATGTGCTCAGGATCTTTAATGTTGCTTATTTTTTAGGTTCTGAGCAGCCTAGCCGGCCAGTCAGCCGTGGTTTTCTTCGTTCCCCTTCACCCTCTGTGAGGTCACAGGAGGGCGTTCTTCAGCAGCGGCCGAGCATCTTCCAGGGCACTAACAAGAGCGTCATTACCCCACTCATGTGAGCGATATACCTTTGCTGACTTTAACATTATAAATAAGTTCCCATCTGTATTTTCTTAGATTATTCATTATAACAAATCACAATATGTAATGTTAGATTAGGTTTATTATTTTATGTGTAGAATGTAAAACTTAAGGCTGTTTTTGTCATCCAGGCAAATGCCATCACAAGCAGCTGCAGCTCAGGCCAATTCCCGATACAACAATGCAGCCGATGCGCTCGCTGCACTGGTAGATGCCGCTGCCTCCGCTCCGCAGATGGATGTTGCTAAGGTCAAGGATGGAAAGCACAACAGTGGCAGCTCACGTGATGACGATGTGATGTCATCACGGCGGGCAGCACAAGAGTCACAGGAGGCGGAACGGCGTTCCATGCAGTCACCGTATGGGGACGTGATGCTTCCTGGTGGTAAACCTTCCCATTCTGTGTATGCTGAGGGGGGAGGAGGAGCTGCAGGGAGCAAAGAAAAAGCACCACCCACTAAGTCACAAATAGAGGAGGAGTTACGCACACACGGAAAGACCACCATAACTGCTGCAAACTTCATCGATGTTATCATCAAGCGGCAGATCGCTCCAGATAAAGACACTCGTGAGAGAGGCTCACAGAGCTCTGACTCCTCAAGCAGCAGTGAGTGTCATCACAAAGAGAAGCATTTATCACAATTAGTAGTGAATGAGACCCTTTTTTATATTATTGAATTGATTGTACCATTATGTCGACAGTAGTGTATTTACCTGTTGGAACTGACAGGAAGTCTTACTATGTTCTGGATTTGTTAAACTGTTAAAGAAAAAATGTTAACCAGAAACTTAAGAGAGTGCTTAGGGATGTTTGTCACATGTTAACCGAAGGCCTAATAGGATGATTAATGTCAGTGAGGACATGAGACCCAATAATCTGCAGTGAGGTCAAAGCACAACCTTGTGACCCAGCTGGACCTGAGATTGACAACAGTAAACACAAACACCCTGACCAGGTTAATTCCATTTTGAGGGTGTGAATTAAATCCCAGCAATGACATGTCCTTTCTTTCTAAAGTTTGACTTCAGGGAGATAAGTTGTCTCTATATTGTTACACTGGTGTAATTTGCTCATTCTTGATACCATAAATGACTTCGTAATACTTTAGTTTTAAAAAAGCTTAAAATGCAGAGACAACCATAAGTATCCCTAGCCATAACTAGCAATGCATATTTCACCATTGATTGTGTACAAGTATTCTACTTCCTTATGTAAAGATTTTAATCAACAAATGCTCATGTTGGCGAGTGGTGTCCTGTTTATTGCTGACCAGTTTCCATAGATCAGACATTTTGGTAAAAGTGTAGATGGTTCTTATTTTATATACAGATATATCAGGCTATAATGCTGTATCTATCTTCATGTCCAGTGTCATCAAACCGTTATGAGCCACAAGGTGGAATTGAAGCCATCAGCCCAGCCAGCTCTCCAGCCCAGAGAGAAGAGAAGAACGAGGGAGCGTTTCAATCAGAAAAAAGCTCTCAGCCAGCTTCAGGTGAGATCACAACCAGTAACATGGACATACAGGTTATACTGTAGTAATCCTGAAAAATAATGGGTACTTCTTTGCAAGACACATTGGAGTTTGCATTATATTGACCATAATAATAATAAAATACAACAAAATACAGAACAAAGTTGATATAAAACTAATCAGTTGAAATAAGTAAAAGACTTATTGATATAAAATTTGGGTTAAAAAAATGAAAATATCACAGTGCAAAAAAATCTTAGTGGGTCTAGTACAATGGATAAAGATGGAGGTTTTTAATGCAAAATATAATTTTACTGGGAATATCTTGTAACATTTGTTTGAACCTCTTTCTCATGTTCTATAGGTGGACTGAGGTTTGACATTAATCGCTACAGATCATCCATAGATTCAGGTCTGTCTGCACACCAGCAGCCCCCCTCCTCACAAGCAGACAATTATGGGCCAGTTCCAAAAACACACCGCGTCATGACTCTTGCCGATCACATATCGGTAAGTCATTCTCACACTCACTCTGATACTTCCCCTTTTTTCACAACTCGTTCATCACTCTCATTTTTCCTCTCTTGCAGCACATCATAACACAGGACTTTGCTAAGAGCCAGGACCTTCCCCCATCATCCTCCTCCTCCACATTCCAGAGCTCTGCCATAGGCCGAGTTAAACCTCCTAACCGCTATAGCCCAGAAAACCAAGCACCTGCTACACACAACCAGAGACCACCAAGCAGAGTATCGCCTGAGAACTCATCCGAAAAATCACGAGCCAGGTACATGTGGACCTTTCACAGGGTGCTGAAATGTGCACATGTGTGTACAGGATCTGGTACCCTGAGAACTGTCACAGACCCTCATCATTGTGTCTCTGTTTTTCAGGCCAGGAAGGTCTCCTGATCGAGGTCGAGGACTGGAGAATTATGAGCCCATCTCTCCTCCTCAGGGTTACTCGGGGTTGGATAAACAAGAGACCAGTGTCCTACATAGTCAAAGACGAGAGCAGGAGCTTCCCGAACAGAGGTAGAATTGCACACAGTCTCTCTCTTTCTTTATGTGGGACTTTGTTTTATTTGATGGTAGGTGAACTATGATTCAAGGTTTTGCCCATATTCCTTAATGACTAACATGACGGAAACCATCTTTGGCAAAATAATATTTGAATTTAGTTTTTAGTTTGACTGACATCACATTTGTTTACATGTAGAGGGTGGGGTTTATTACCTATACTGCAGACAGACACCTGGTGGTGATCAAATTACTTTGGTTCCACTTTTCAGCACATTTTCTGCACCCCTGATCAGAACAGATTGTCACCTCCCAAGCCCTTGCCTCACTTTGCCTTTTCTCTGGTTTCAGGACTGACTCTCGCTCACCAGGCAGTGGCGGTTACCTGCCCTCGTTCTTCACCAAACTGGAAAGCACGTCTCCTATGGTTATGTCCAAAAAGCAGGAGATCTTCCGCAAGGCAGAAGTCGGTAAGTGACAGCTCGAGGCACAGAGCTCCATCTATTAGAGCCTCTTAAATCTATTAAAGTAGTTCCTGACTCTGACATGCTGGTACCTTTTAACAGTTGTACTATTCAACAAACACTTTTCTTTATCTACCCCTTTATTATACATCCCTTGTGCTCTTTTAAGGTAATGCTCAGCCTGGCACGGAGATCTTTAATCTACCTGCAGTAACAACATCAAGTGAGTGCAGAAATATTCTCAAGATTCATTGAACTTTAATTTTTTTAAACTGACATTTCATTTCTATCATGTTTTGCACAAATTGAGCACATTTGATGTTATGTGTGCAGTTTTGTAAGTTTAAAACACTTTTCTGATGTGTGTGTGTTGTGTACAGGCAGTGTAAACCCCAGAAACCACTCGTTCAGTGATCCAGCCAGTAATCTGGGTCTGGAGGACATCATCAGGAAGGCACTGATGGGAAACATGGAAGAGAGATCGGAGGAGCAGCAGCAGCAAGCCCAGCATGGGGCACAGACAGGAAACACCTCAGAAAGCCGACAGGAGGCCAATCCTTCTCCTAACAATGGTAAATCCATAACAAACACATTCAGCCATGTTGATTTTAAGTTCAACCCACAAAAAAGAAACTTAAATATTTATATATTTAAAAAAGATGTGTGACCAGGACTGGTGCAAAGTTTAATGTGTCTGTAAGTGAAATCACATGACTAACATCTGTCTCAAATTTTTTTGCCACTTCAGCAGGCAAACAGAAGCTACAGAGCAAAGCAAGCAGTAGAAAATCAAAGTCCCCTAACCCAAGCCAGGCGTACTCTGCTGGAGAGCGGCCATCTTCTGTGTCATCCGTTCATTCAGAGGGAGATTATCACAGACAGGCTCCCACCTGGGCTTGGGAAGACCGGCCGTCCTCCACTGGTGAGCTACTTCATCTAAGCTTAGTTTTTTGGGGACAGTGTTTGAATGTCTGCAAAAACCTGTTAAACTGTACTGTACTATTGCAGGATTAGGTGATAATAAAATAATATTTTTATCATTTCTACACGATACATGATTTACCATTATGTTTTTCACAGTCTTACTTTAGCTAGAACATGAACAGATACATTAAACTCTGTGTTCGTGACTTAGTGCAATAAAGTATAATTCAGTGTACACCACGTAGTACGTGCAGTACGTGTTCATGTGCTCTTAGACTCATACATGAGGCCTATACATGAATGTGCATTGTTACATTAGAAAACCCACCATACTGTTTGCTCTTTAAGAATTACCCACTCAAGTTTGGTATCTATGTAAAGCTTAGAATTTCAGCTTTCGGGCTCATCTATTCACCACATCACTACAGTGGTAATCCAAAATAAAGCGTTAAAACAAACAGGTTTCTTTGCAATGGCCTGCTATGATGGACAACTTTAAAGGTGTTTTTCTCAATATTGAGAAAAATATTTGCACCCTCAGATTCCACATTTTTAAATACCAAATGTTGTCCTATCCTAACAAACCAATGAAACCGTCTATAAATATTGTCTATTCTTTTAGTGGATGTAAGCTGGAAGATGACAACATCAGTTGTCTATACTATAGATCTTGAGCATGAGCTTGTAGTGTGAGGCGGAGACTGGAACAGCGTGCTCAATAAAACCTCTGTATGTTGGGTTTAATAGTGATGTTACATTGAATACGTTTGTAAACTAATCGTTCTTTTTGAACGAATCTGTCACGAAATACATGACTCATATTTCTCATTCACTGAAATCTCTCCCTTCTTCTTTGAGAAACGTGGCTCCCTGCATTAAAAGAGTGACTAAACACGAGCCAATGGCGTTCGAGTGTGAGCTTATGATTGGTTGAATGTACTGAATGAATACGCCCATCACTGAAAGTGCCGGTGCTTCCAGTAGCTCCTCACTGCAGAACATGAGGTCCAGGGGCGGGGTTGGATCCAGTCTCCTCCTACTGCAATTTGATTGGTCAACGGATTCTGCGTTGTTGCGCTACCATTACCGCCTTGAATTGTAAAGTTATTTTTTGACGGAAAAACCAACTTGCTAAAGACAAATTTTATTTATTAACTTATTTTAATAACATATTTTATTAGGTTAAAGGTTTGGGTTTGGGTTAGGGTTAACATATATTTTACTGTGATCATTAATTACAGGCATAAAACATTATGATTATCTCGACTACATTATTAATCAAATGTAGACTTACATTGTAAGAGCAAATGTTAGTGACCACAGGTTGCAACTTACTTTCCATATTGCGGCTAACTATATAAAGTGGGAAGAGTTGGATCTGGATCTAACCCCGCCCCCTGGACCTCACGTTCTGCAGTGAGGACCGTCTCGGTGCTTTGAGCCTGACTGTGAGATCTCTCTCGTTTGTAAACAAACAAAAAGAGCTGGTACTATTTGTTCATGAACGAAATGAGAGGAGCTGTCATTTAACAAGTACAGAAACAGATGCAATGCAAAGACCCTTGTGGGAATTAACCATGGTAAATTGAGTAAACATGTAGTAATCATGTTTTTGGTGTATGCATACAAATTGTTAAAACATTGCCACAGTTCTTCTGGACCAGAAAAATTACATTTTTAGAATTTTTCCCTTTTTTCTGCCTCCAGGTTCCATGCAGTTTCCATACAACCCCCTGACCATGCGCATGCTCAGTAGCACCCCTCCCACTTCCATGGCCTGCCCGTCTCCCTCCATGCAGTCCCAGCAGCAGGCACAGGGTGGCACACCCGGCCCCATGGCTCCGACTCGTGCATGGGAGAGAGAGCCACCGCTGCTGTCGGAGCAGTATGAAACTCTTTCAGACAGCGACGACTGATGCAGGTTACCAGTTTCCTCATCTAAAGGACCCCACAAGTGTCTACATCCCACTCCTCTTACCATTGCCCTTTTCTCTCTGTTTTAACGAATACCACTCACTGCCACTCGAGTGAGCTTTAACTGGGAAGGAAGATGTCCTTTAGGTGCTACTTTTGTGCCCACTGGGGGTCGGGAGGGAGTATCGCAGAGGGCAGCTGGTTTTCAGGCTTGAACTTGCAGAAGCTTGGATTTGTGGCCTGTTTGGGGATGAGAAATAGAAAATCCCAAATCAATTGAAATGTGGAAAGAAAGGATGAAGAATTTGTAAAGAGACTTATTTGCTGAAAATTTCTTTCTGTAAAGAAATGGGTTTTTTGTCTTTGAAAAGGAAAAAATCAATGTATGTAAATAGAGTAACGTTTTGCTGTGTTTTTCCTTTAACTCCTTTTTTCAGCATTTTAACAGCTTTTTAAATCCAATCCGGCTGGTCGAATACATGACGACACTGTGGAGAGTTTTGTGGTCAGTCAAGAGCCTTGAGCTTCCCAGATCTGAAAGAAATGTTTGAATCAAAACAACTCCAAGCAAAATGCAAAAAAAAAAATTATTTGGCCCTTAAATGCGGCTACTGTAAGCAGCATTGTTGATGTTTGCTGGTAATGATTTCTGCCCTGTTTCCATCAGCGAAAATCACAAATCTTTCATTGGCTGTTTGTTAAAGAACAGGACTAAATAAAAACATCAGTTATTTGTGAATGATGTGTAACATTGGACATTAGATGAATGTTGCTTCTGTTTTTTTTTTTGTTTTTTTTTTTTTGCTTCAGCAATGGCCTGTTGCAGAACTGTTCAAGGTGTATGGACCTGTGGTTGAATGTCGAACAGTCCCAGATGACTTGAATCTTTATTCTGTGGTTGCTAACTGTTTTCATAGGGCTTTCCTTAAAGGTTCTGCGAAGTCCGTCATCCTGCCCCAAATATGCGTGCGTTTCTGGAGGGAAATATGTGATTTCCACATCCTAGACCACAAAACTAAAATACCGTGAAAAATTAGGAATTTCTAAACTTGATACATCTCTGCACCATTGTTGCACTTTTTTCCTTTGTCAGTTTTGAAAAACATAAATCATACTACCTGTTATCTAAGTTATTCAGTATAATGCAGATGTTTGGAATGCTTTCAGATATATTCATGTTTCAGTCACTTCATTGCTCCACTTCATATTTCCACCACTTGGAAATTTGACTTCTGTTCTAATAATCTTGCTATTTTTCCAACCTTTTCTAAGCGTGTAAGAGCGGTACCATTATCTCAGCTGTTGCTGAATAGTGGAGACATTTGTTTAGAAATCAAAATGTCTCACTATTTGAAAATGAATAAGCTTGATTTTAGTTAGTTCCAAAAATAAAGTTTAATGTGACGAAAGCTGTAATGAGCACCGATAGATGTTCCTGATATCTGAAGGCATCTCTTGATTCTGCTTTTCCTAATTTATGTACATTTGCTTCAAGTAACACCACTGTTCTGCTCATTATTGTAATATGATGGTTTAATTTTCTTTGGAAGTTAAGTTCATGGTTTTTTCCACTTTTTTTCTGTAATATTCAGCATCAATGTAATGTTCATCCTGGTTTCATGGGATGACAAGTGTTTACAGTGGCGTTGAAAAAATGGTAAAACTTGAATTAAAATTGCTCATTGCATCAGTCTGTTTCACAGTCTAGCTTTGCAGGGGCAACTTTTTCCTGGTTTTTGAATCAAGACTTGAAAAAAGGAACTTGTCCTTCGATGTTGATACCCAATGTTTGCTTTACTCTGTTTCCTAAGTAGTGGATAAGAAATGTGCAGACCAATCAATAAAGTACAACAGATCTCCACCTCTCTGAAAAGGGACACTGCGATAACTTAAGCCTCTGTTTTTTCAATCATCTAATGGAAAATGATGTGAAGTTCCTCACTTTAAAGAAAAACAGATGTCACTGGTAAAGCAAAATGTATAGTGGTTTCAATTTTTGGAGCAAGGGTTTAAGGTTTGACTTCATTAAGATTTAGGTCCTACTGTAGTTTGCCATCATCTCATTTAAATGCGTTATATTTTTTTTTATTAATGATATTTATTTCAACTTGTTTAATGGAAAATCCAACCATGTCCTATAGGGAAAGTTATTGTGTTAATAGTGTCTCAAAGCAGGTCTTCCACTAATTTTCCACAGAGGTCAAGAAGGTCCCGGTTCGAGCCCCGGCTGGGACAGGAGGCCTTTCTGTGTGGAGTTTGCATGTTCTCCCTGTGTCAGCGTGGGTTTACTCCGGGTATTCCAGTTTCCTCCCACGGCCCAAAGACATGCAGGATAGGTTAATTGAGGAATCCAAATTGTCCCCCTCGACTCATGTGTGGAATAAGACTTGTGTATTAGTGTCGACTTATGTGTATAGAGTGACTAGTTCTCGCCATGAATACAGTATAGCCTTAGATGCTGGAATGGTGTTAAGAATGCAATAAATAAATAAATCAATCCACAGAGGTCAATGCTGTCCACATAGTGGTGACACTTGAACTATTTTCACCTTTACCTGTGGCTTTAGTGGCTATAGATCAGATCTTGATGCTGTTTGGACTGAATTTTGTTGCTTTTTCCTGTTTTGGTTCTGCGGTGCAATGCATGTCAAAGGTAAGTTCTGAGTGCATTCAGGGCTCAAGTTTTACCGTTTTTTTTTTATGTGACCCTGGATAAGTAGCATTGGGTATGGGTCAAAACGATAGATTTTTCTTTTATACCAAAAATCATTAGGATATTAAGTAAAGATCATTTTCCATGAAGATATTTTGTACATTTCCTACCGTAAATAAATCTGAACTTTATTTTTTTGAGTGGATGCTCAAAATTGTTCTCAAAAATGGCCGGAAACACATATTCAAAAATCACTCGCTGCTGCCGCTCTTTGGGAATTACTCAAGTTTGGTATCTATGTAAAGCTTAGAATTTCAGCTTTCGGGTTCATCTATTCTCCACAACACTACAGCGGTAAGCCAAAAGAAAGTGTTAAAACGAAGAGGTTTCTTAGCAATGGCCTGCTATGATGAAAACCTTTTAAGGTGATTTTCTTAATATTTCGATTTTTTTTTTGTACCCTCAGATTTCACATTTTTAAATAGTTGTCCAAACTGATGAAACCGTCTATAAACACTGTCTATTCTTTTAGTGGAAGTAGATAAGATGACCTTAACATCAGTTGTCTATAGATCTTGAGCAGTACATTTATTTTCAGGAAGTGCTGCTGTGTAATGCATGTCAGAGGTAAGTTAGTTCTCTCAGTGCCTTCAGTACCTAACTATTTACTGTGATATTTTCATTGTTTGAAAATAAAATAAAACTGATTGGTTTCTCAATATTGCTGTAATTCAATATTAGAACTCATAAAACAAATATTTGATTATTATTATTTAGATAAAGGTTAATGAAATGGGTTTTTTTTTTTTACATTTTGTCAACCTCTGAAGTTCATCAACAAGGTCGACGGTCCTAAGCACACAGCCAAGATAAAGGAGTGACTGCAGGACAACTCTGTGAATGTTCTTTTGTGGCCCAGCCAGAGCCCAGACTTGAACCCGATCTGAAAATGGCTGTGCCATTTGTCTGATTAAGTGTTTATTTTTCCAAAGTACATTCTCTGAAATTACATCCTTATGTTTAATATTGACAAAATCAAAAATCTAAATCCCAATAAAATTAATGGTCGAGATCAAACTTTGATGCTGGTCTCGTACTGTAATTACATTATGGTTCACAAATATCAAAACGTCTCTTTTAGTACGTCTGACAATGTTCAACCTGGCAAATTAAAAGATGTGTATTTTCAAAAGACTTTCCATGTTTGAAGTATTTCAGTGCTTGAATTACAGCACAGTTTTCACTGCTAATGCAATGCTCCACCAATTGTGCAACAAACAATTGCTTTGAAATGCATTGCAATCCCTGCTCCATCCTTTCTTTCAGTGTCTGACAGTCTGAACTGAGGTTCGACAGTTTGGTAAAAGGTTTATTTGTGGTGTAGTCCATATGTGTTTTAACTGCAAAAGTGCAGACCTGAGGTTGTTTGTGCTACTGGTTTTGTGATCCAGGGTCATATATAGTTAATTGATTTATTATAATAAGTTATATATAGTTTTTATGTTATATAAATATTTGATTATTATATTAATCAAAGCAGTGTAAACATGTAGAAAGGGATTTCTATTAATTTTCTTTGTTTAGGTTTTTGTTTAAAGTTTCAGGTTTTCATAAAGTTGCTGGAACACTTTCTGTTTTTAGCTTTTCAGGAAGTCACATGCATAGCTTGTCATCTTGCTGCACTTCAATGTTCATTACAACTGTGACTTCAGTGACTATAAAAGATCACATCATGATGAAGCTGTTTGGATTGGATTTCTTTGCTATTTTGATTCTAAGCTGCTGCTGCTGTGTAATGCATGTCAGAGGTAAGTTAGTTCTCTCAATGCCTTCAGTGCCTAACTATTTACTGTGATTTTGTTTGTAAAATGTTGGTACATAATTTCCAAATTTTCACACAGCTGTGTGTCCAAGAAAGTTTACTGAGAGAACCAACTTAACCACAAAGCTGGAGTCTGAAATACTTCTGCCATGTTACTTTGATCCAGCTTTTATTAAATCAATCCAGAATCAACATACAAGTGCTGTTTGGAGTCACAATACAACAATTGACATTGTAGAAATCAAAGTAAATGGAGATGTAGGGTTCTGGGATAACAGAAAAGGGAGAATTAAGGCATCCTCTTACATCTCTGGCTCTGGAAACTTCTTCATTCTCATTCGTAATGTGCAAGAGTCTGATCTGGGTCTCTACCGCTGTGAACTGTTTAAAGAGTCCAACTGTTCTCTGCACTATAAAGAGATAAACATTAGTGAGTATTATAATTACAATTCATAAAAAGGACATCTATAAATATTAAGTTGAAGTACATCGTTTTTATGCTCTTAATTAAACCACAATTCTGATTTTACTGATATTGACTATAGTTACAGCAACATAAAGATCTCCTAATACAAATGTATGAATTTTATTCCAAAATATTCATGTTAAAAAAAAGAAATATTGTGGTTTACATCACATTGTTTTGTGTCATTGTGTTGTAAATAGGTTTTGCTGATAATGAGTTCTCACTGATAAATAACTGGCTTATAATAGGAGGAGGAGGAGGAGGAGGTCTTCTGCTTCTCTGTCTGATTACAGCATGTGGATATTACACATGGACAAAGAGTAAGTCTGATCAGTACACTCTTACAAATAAAGGTGCTTTACAATGCCATAGAAGAACCTTTTTTTGTCTAAATTATTCCGTAAAGAATCTTTAACAGCCGAAGAACCTTTGTATTGCACAAAAGGTAAGAAAGAGATGGTTCCATTTTGTTTATTATTATTACTACTAGGGGCAGTTGTGGCCTAATGGTTAGAGAGTCGAACTCGTAACCAGAAGGTGTGTGTGTGTGTGTGTGTTTGTTTGTTTGTTTGTTTGTTTACTATTCACTGATGGGTTAAATGCAGAGGTCACATTTTGGGTATGGGTCACCATATCTGACAAATAGGTCACTTTCACTTTTTCCTATTATTATTTTTATTTTGTTTTATGTTCTGAAATTACTTGTAGGGCTATCTATGGGAGGGGAAGGTATTGAGGTAGATTAATACATTATATGTACCGGTTTCATCTAGACGCATTGTCATGTACTGTCGTTGAAAATGATAGTAAAAGAGATAGGAAAGAGATGTTCTTTAAAGAACCTTTGACTGAATGGTTCTTTGTGAAACTAAAAATGGTTCTTCTATGAACTTAAGCACCTTTATTTTTGAGAGTGTATGCTGTAAATGGTTGTGTCACTACACTTAATGGTTATGAATAGTCTCAGAAATGAATGACAAAGCATATTTACATTTACATTTAGTCATTTAGCAGACGCTTTTATCCAAAGTGACTTACAAATGAGTTAACAATAGAAGCAATTAGAACAACACAAGGACAGCAATACATAAGTGCAATAAAATCTGGTCTCAGCAAGACTACCACAATATATGAAGCTAAGAGTTTTTTAATAGAAAAGATAGGTAAATGTAGAAAAATAAATTGAAGTCTGTATTAGTGAATCAGGTGTTGGCGGAAGAGATGTGTTTTTAGCCAATTCTTAAAGATGGCAACAGAATCTTAAGATCTTGTTGCAACAGGCAGATCATTCCACAGACGTGGAACAGATCCAGAGATGGTCTGTGATATAGATTTTAACCCTTTTTGGGATGGCACCACAAAACGTTGCTCATTGGCAGAGTGCAGGGATCTAGAGGGTCCATAAGTTTGTATAAGCGTGTGAAGATAAGGGTGTGCCGACCCAGTGGTGGTTTTGAAGGCCAGGAGCATAGAATCTAGGGATGTCATGGACAGTAGGACAGTAACAAAGTAAATTTACTTGAGTACTGTACTTTACTTGAGCATTATTTTTTTCTGAGACTTTACTTCACTACATTTGAAATACAAATATCATATTTTTTTACTCCACTACATTTATAAAAAGGTCCAAAAGTAGAAAGTCGTTTCTATGTAGCAGGTTTTCCTGTATGCAAATGTTTTGCTGGCTTGCAATCTGCAAGGACCTTTCACTGTTGCCAAGTATTTCAGTTTTTCTAAGCTCACGGTTTTCCGGCTAGCTTTGAATGGCCATTTAGCAGATTTTTTACCCAAATCTGGCAACCCTGGGATCTTCCCACTAAACTAATGTAAACATTGGCGCTACTACACAGCTGAAAGTGCTCTAATAAGGCAAAAAGGATCATAAAAGATGAAAAAGACACATGTAATAGTATAGTGTGATTATCTGTGGGATCAATTATGTGAGTGTAGAACGAGAGCTACGATCAGTCAAAGATCATAGAAGACATTTTCATGACTTCTGATCTGCTGCTATATCGTTTAAAGCCATTGGGAAAATTAACCGTGTTTTTACTATAGTAACTATAGTTTAAGTATTCCTGCTGAAATAAAAACAGTAGAAACTTGCCCAAAACACAACAGAACATTTTGGGGATTTAATGGTTATAATGGGAATTGTATTGGATACTTGGTGTCTACTGGTATGTGGTGAATTCTATTTGTTGGATGTTAAATCCTATTGGAATAAAACCCAAAACACACTACAAAAAGGAATGTGGTAATGGTTTTAATAAAAAAATCTAATTCTAATTCACAAATTCATTGTTTTTTCCAGCAGGAATGGTATTTGCAGTAAAACCACAGTATCCAAAAATTTACCATTTTCTCTATATAGTAACCATATTCCAGTAAAGTAGTACCACAGTAACTAAAAAAATGACTATAGTTTCACTATAGTAGCTATAGTTTATTTTTGTAGTTAAACTATGGTAATACAAATAGTAATAAATTCAACAAACACATGGCTTCTACACTTGACTATTCAAAATTCTTACTACTTACTGGTAAATTGCTGCTAAAACTGGTAAAGCGAGTATACAAAACACTGCTCATAAATACATATAGGCCTAGGGGGCTAATGATCATACAGGATGATATCTAAAATAGGTTTTGTAACATAAAAGCTCTTAATATCACTGATGTAAGTTTCTCAGTGTATTCAGTAGGCTGCTTCAGAGGCATACAACAATAAAACAACGCACCACTGACATAAAGGAAATTTACTTTTAATACTTGAGTACTTTTAAAAGCACATACTTCTGTACTTTTACTTGAGTAAGAATCTGTATTTACAACTTTTACTTGTAGTGGAGTAAAATTTGACCAACAGTATCTGTACTTTCACTCAAGTAATATAGTTGTGTACTTCGTCCACCTTTGCCGGGCACAGAGCCCTGAGGTACACCGGTGTTGAGAAGTTGGGATTCAGAGACGTCACCTCTCCATGTTAAAATAATCTACCTGAGAGGTAAGACTTGAACCACAGTAGTGCCGTTCCAGAGACGCTTATAGCCTTGAGGGTTCGACAGGAGGTTGTGGTGATTAACAGTGTCAAAAGCAGCAGACAGATCCAGTAGGATCAGTACAGATGATTTAGAGGCGGCCTTTCCTGTCTCAGGGCATATAAATTTAAATCCTTTTATACAACACATTAGATAAACCTACACTATAAAAATGATTTGTTGTTTCAAGTTACCCGGCTGCATTAAACATTTTTTGTTAATAAATCTTAAAAATATTAGTTTACATAACAATTTTGCATCTAATTCACGCAAAAACTAATATATTTTTTACAGTGTAATAAAAGACTGCAGTTTCATTAAACATTATAAAAAAGGACAGCCAGCTGTACAAGATAAAAATATATGATGGTTACACCAAGTGTAATTTAAAGATAGTACAAGCATGCTATTTCTGTGGCATAGCAAGAATGACAAAGAAATGGGATTTCTGTCAAATGTACAGCACCATTTGCTACCACATGCATTGATGTTTAGTTTCTAAGGCAATGACAATCATACAATACATTGTACTGTACTGTTGGTTATTTGTCCAAATACGTTTTAGGCATTTCCATTTTTTCTCAAAAACAGCATTTTTGAGAATAAACTGCTCTTGGTGGTATTTGTTTTATGTGTTTAGTTTTAATTCACCACTCTTGCCCTGAGGATAGTGGCCATATCATGAACCATACCTAAATATGTTGTAGATTGGTTAGATAGGTTAACATGCTTATTTGTCCAAATACGTTTTAGGGGCCACTGTATATAGGAATTTACATTAACTGCCATGCGAGTGATGGTAAAATGTTAATTCTCATTATTGCAGTTTTGCAGTAAACTGGCTGTTGTTTATCAGCCTATTAACAGTTCAAACACAAATAAACTAAGGCATACTGTGATGTAGAATACGTCTGAAATCATACATAATCTCTCTTATATTAATAATATGCTTAATTATCTTGTCATTTACATTTATTACAAATATTTTTTCTATGCTTTCAGGACAAACAAAATCTGATGAAATAACCTATGCATCAGTTGTTTATAAGTCACGGCATGAGAACAATGGTAAGACTTCCATTTGCAAAGTGTTGTTTTTTGTATTAGGTTACTATCTAAGGAACACATCCGTGTTTCAAGTCCGTGTCTTCCTCTTTCTCATCAGCTCTTGTGATTGATAAAAAAAATTCCACTGCTGCATCAGACCATCTGGACTCAGAAACTGTCTATGCTATTGTGAGTGAAAGATGAAGCAGAAGATGAAAAAATGGAAAAAATGTAGCTTTAAAACTATGAAATTGACAGCAATGAAGACAACAACTGTTTCAAGAAAACCCCATTTTTCTGTGGTTTTAAGTGGTCATTCTTTTACTTGGAAATTTCAAAGGATAAAAAAGCTGAGTCAGACTGGAAAAACAATATGAGTGAAAATGATCTTGAGCAGCTTTCAAACAGGCAATCGATACTTGTTCTTTACATGAACGCAAGAGTATTCTCCAAAAGATTTAAAAGATTTAGTGAAATTCGCTTTAGTTTGTAAAGTTTTCATCAGTTCTGTTTTTTTTGGGTTGTTTATTTGCCATTAGTGGGATGTATAATCTATTTCTTATCAAATACTGAATCTCTGTTTAAAATTGTACTCCTAGATGAGCTGCATCAAGCATACTATAACTGCTGCTTTATCACCTAAACCACAAAAACATCCTGAAATGTTCCCCAGCCTCTAAAAGTAACAGACATGAACACATATGCAACAGCCACTGTTTCAGTGCAAGAGTAATGTTCAGTTGCTTAATCTAGTGTGAAAGTGTGAAGAACATTTGAGAACTACTAGACGTGTTTGACACTCAATAAATAGTCACAATTACCACATCAAAAGAGAAGTCAGAGTGTTCACATGTAAAAAATGTTTAGACACAGCAAATAAATACAGCATCAGCAAATATTGTCATTTTCAGGGTCTGTTTAAACATTATCCCTCTTGTATAATGGCAGCTCTGAATGTTCATCTAAAGGCACAACATGTAAGATTTTTGCATTCAATTATCAAAAACTATTAGCACAGTGTTATTTATTTTGTTCACATTTACATTTACATTTAGTCATTTAGCAGACGCTTTTATCCAAAGCGACTAACAAATGAAGTAAACAATGGAAGCAATTGGAACAACATAAGATAACAAAATGCATAAGTGCGGTAAAAACTGGTCTGCCTAGCACTGTATACAGAGCTAAGGAAGGTAATAATAATAATATATATATTTTTTTAGAAAGAGTAGAAAAGAGATAGAAAAGAATAGAAGTCAGTGTTAATCGGTCAGGTGTTGACGGAAGCGATGTGTTTTCAGGCGATTTTTAAAGATGGCTACAGAATCTGCTAATCTTGTAGCAGCAGGCAAATCATTCCACCAATGTGGAATGGATCTAGAGAAGGTACGCGAGAGATTTTTTCCCTTTTTGGGATGGCACCACAAGATGTTGTTCATTTGCAGAGCGCAGGGATCGGGCAGGAACATAAGTCTGTATGACCGAGTATGTATGACCACAGTACTGGCCAAACCAGTGGTGGTCTTGTAGGCCAAGAGCAGAGTTTTGAATCTGATGCAGGCGGCTACAGGGAGCCAATGTAACCTAATGAAGAGAGGAGTGACGTGTGCTCTCTTCGGTTTATTGAAGACCACTCTTGCCACTGCATTCTGGATCATCTGTAGAGGTTTGATTGTGCAATCAGGGAGTCCAGCCAGTAGCGCATTGCAATAGTCCAGTCTAGACAGGACAAGAGCCTGGACTAGGACTTGCGTAGTATGCTCGGATAGGAAAGGTGTAATTTTCCTAATGTTGTAGAGAATGAATCTACAGGACCGGGTGGTGGTGGCAACATGACTCGTGAAGTTTAGCTGATCATCAATTACTAACCCCAGTTTCTGGCTGTTCTTGAAGGTGTAATGGTTGATGAGCCTAGTTGAATGGAGAGGTTGTGATGAATCTTTGGGTCAGCCAGAATCACAAGCAGTTCTGTTTTATCAAGGTTCAGCTGCAGGTGATGGTCCTTCATCCAGAGTGAAATGTTACTCAGGCATGCTGAGATGCATGCAGAAACAGTCGGATCGTCAGGCTGGAATGACAGGTGGAGTTGTGTGTCATCCGCATAGCAGTGATAGGAAAATGTCATGGTTCTGCCCGATCTGTCTTGTAAATTCCTAGAGCCTTGTGGGCAGGGCCATGACAGTGCCATATCTCTGTGTTTGTTACTCGTGGAAGCGCGTGGCCTGGGCGTGGTGCGCCCGTGTCACGCGCTCTCCGGTCTTGCGTCATGACCACGCCCCCCGGATACTTCCGCGATCCTGCCCTCCTTGTTTATGTCTTGTTTTCATGATCTAGCGGGCAGGATTGCGTCAGTATCTTGTCTTTGTGTTTACGTTCTGTGGGGAAACACGCGGCTCGGGCGCTTCCGCCTTTTGCCGCGTGTTTTCATGTCGCGCGTCTTAGCCCCGCCCCCTTGTTCTCCGGTAAGCGATCCATTAATGTTTCAGATTATATACACCTGTCCCCGTGTCATTATCCCTTGTTTGTTCCCCTATTTAAAGCCCTTGTGTTCGCTGTCTCGTGTCGTTGCATTGTATGTTCCTGTTCGTGTTTCAGTCTCGTGTGTCTTGTGCTCCTGGACTGTTTTTGCCTCGTCTTGCCTGTTGTTGTTTCACTCGTTGTAGATTATCTGTTTTTGCCCCCTTGTGGGTTGTTTTGTTTTCACAGTTTTGTCTAAGTGTTTTTTAGTTCTAGTTTATCGTCTTGTTTCCCCATCGTGGGCCTTTAATTTGTTTTCTGTTAAAATAAAAGTCTTTTTGTTACCCCCACCGTTGCCTGCATCTGGGTCCTCTGTCCCCATCATGACAGGAAAAGCCATGTTTCCGAATGACCGAACCTAGGGATGTCATGTATATGGAAAAGAGCAGCGGTCCAGGCACTGAGTCCTGCGGCACCCCAGTATTGAGGTGTTGTGCTTATCTACTTATCTCAAATGTTTAAAACCAAATTGATATCAAGATAAATCTGCAGTTCTAACCTATGCAACGCCCCTCCTTGTCGTGTAAAGGACACATGGCAATGATGTTTTGCTCACGTTATCCTCGGTTCCACTTTCTGATTGATCTGTGCAGGACTGCATGCAAACCTCATAGCAAAACAGTGATTCTCAGGAAATAAATGTCAAACTGTAGTAGTAACATCTAGCCACGTTAATGTATCATCTGTAAACCTTTTTTTTTTTTAGTTGCACTCGATTAATTTCCTGCTGCAGTGAGACTACCACTCCCATAATTCCACACTCCTTTAAAGCATAATCAAGATATGCGTTTGATATTATTCTTGCAACCTCTAGTGCTAAAAAAAAATATATTGTGCCTTTAACCTTTGTGCTACTTTTTGCATCTTTCATTTGAAAAAAAAATCCTAATTGCACATTGTGTAGATGCATTAAAAGTGACTGAACATCTTAGTCACAATACATTTATATAGTTTTAATCCTGAGCATGATGTATGATGTGTTTTGACCGCCACAATTTCGGGAAAAAAAACATGACTTAGTATGCAGAAAGAGTAATATCTATTGTGTTTACAATGCAATAAAACACCCATAAAGATAGATGTGAAGTTAAACCTGTCCCTGTGAATATAGGCTTTGGTTGTTAAACAATGACAATGGTGGAAATGGGCGTCTTCAATCTTCCGAAGTTGTGAACTGGTGTGAAACTGAGAGAAGTGTGGCAGGTGTGTAGTGGTAAAGAACAGCTGCTGTGGTTTACATTTGTAAAAGCCACTGCAAGATGGCCTGAGACTCCTCACTTGCTTGTCCTAGACACAGATGAAAAAGTACTGTATGTAAACATGAAGTTAAGAGTTTGTAATATTTTAGTTATATATTTTGTAGAATAAAGCTGACTAATCACAGCCTTTACTTGTTTCAGTCATAATCTGTATGTGTAATCAACAAACTAAATGTGAGTACCTGACAAAATGTGAAAACTTCTATTCAACGCCCCCATTTTGTTTTTTAGATGAGTTTAATTCTAACCTGTCTTGTCTTGTGGTGAGCAACTGCTCCTGAGAAAAGCATTTTTGAGAATAAACTGCTCTTGAGTGGTATTTGTTTTGAGGTGTTTGGTTTTAATTCGCCACTCTCGCACTGAGCACAGTGGTCATATTTTGAAGAACCTTACCTAAATATGTTGTAGATTGGATAGGTTAACTTGAATTGGCTCAGAAGTGGTTTGATGCTCTTCAAGCAAGCCCATAAAAAACACAACATCAATTGAAATATCAATTTACCAAATGTCCTTTTGCAATGTGAGATTGTTATACATCTTGACAATGTAGCGGTTAGAGCATGGCGCTAGCAATGCCAAGGTCATGGGTTCAATCCCAGGGATTGCACATACTTAGTAACAAATGTATAGTATAATGCAATGTAAGTCGCTTTTCTACCAAATGCAAAAACTTGTCTATAAACATTACATGGTACATATCTTTGCTGGCCTCCAGAGGGCAGTACTGTTGCCTCCTTAAGAGTATCATGTCTAGATAAAACTTCACACAGTTGGCACAGATTGCCAATGTAAGTCAAATTATATATGTCAGTTGAGATGGCACTTTATTTTCAATCAACATTTGTCCTAAACACTTTAGAGCCATAGAAAAAATTACAGAAAAAATATTTTTACATTTTTTTGAATTTACTGAATTTACAAGAAATCTTGTGCATAGACTGATATTTTCTGTTGTTTAGACTCCAACAACAAGGGTTTAGTAACAAATATATTATCTGTGCGTTTGAAACCATCACATACCGACTGTAATGTTGGTGATTACTTTTTTCTAGGCCGCTTTTATAACTGAAGTCCTCTTCTTTTATATTTTCATCTTTTTAAAAAAAATATGTTATTCAAAACAGATTCTATTCATGGGTTTCACGTGACGTCACAGTGGTGTGGCCGCCATTTTTAAGACCGTACAGCAACATGCGTATCTCTGATAACAGCAAATCTCAAAGAAATGGATTCATGTTTTACAATATCCTCATAGTACGGACCCTGCGAGGAAAAAACATGCCCAGCAAATCCATGACCACAGTTTTGTTATTCTGTTAATTTCTGAAATCTGTACCCACAAATTCATAAACCGTGCTCATGCTTTTGATTCTTTACAAATGTAATAAAATATTTCAGGACCCGTTTGTTTTGGATGTTTATGTAAAAATACAGCATTCATTTATTTACAGAAATTTTACATTTACATTTACATTTATGCATTTGGCAGACGCTTTTATCCAAAGCGACTTACATTACATTGTACTATACATTTGTACATTTTGTATAGTAGTATTGTATTGTACATTTTAAAAACACACTTCAAATTCAAATCTAATATCAACAATAATATTAAATAGTTATAGAAAAGTATTAAATAGCAAAGTATGATTTTTGCCATAGCGCTGGCCTAAAAGGGAATGAATGTGTATTTTGTGTGTTTTTCTATCCAAATATAAAAAAATGTAAAAAAATATAAAAATATAAAAAAATATTTAAAAACAATAACTGTAGGAGGGTTTCTTTTTAATATATTGGCTTTTTTCACATATCTTTGCTGCGTGGAGAATAACACGATTGCAAATAAAACCTAATAAATGTTACAATAAAAAGCAAAAAATCTAAAAGCCAGTGGATAGAAATCATGCATCTGCTAAATGCGAATTTGCGCTTCAATGTTTCTCACATACACGCACAACTCGTGCGTGTTAATATGATTATTTATTGATTATAAAATTTCACGAATATAAGGCGAAATCCCATACCAAACACGTGTTTTTCAATAAACAGGGAATTAGTAGAAATAGATTAATAAATATTTGTTTCTTTACTTAATATTGACATTATTATGTTCTTTCGCATAATAACATACGGATATAAAAAATGCATTATTTACAAAACCGAGGGCACGAATTGGAAACTCGTGGGTATGGTTTATTAATCCATGGACATGATTTGTTAAACTGGAACGAATTACAAAACTTTGGCCTTGCGTGTCCTCATATGCTCTGTAATACGGAGAGGTTGCGCTTCGATGGCGCACACGCCAGAAAAAGGTCACATGTCTGAAACCCATGAATACTGGGGTCTTTCGAAAGAAGATGACTACTTTGACCATTTATTGTTGGAGAATTCACACAGAGTCCATCCATCATATTTGTTCTCTAAATTGACAAATACTGTTCTTGACATTATTCCCGTCTTTCATGTTTACCTTAGCAGCTATGCATATCACCTAATGATTTGAACAAACATTGTGTGAAGTGGAAATATGGTTTGAGCCATAAAGGAGTGACACAGAATAGATGTTCAATTTAAGAATCATGAACGCATTACCTTTTCTGACGGGCTTGTTTTGCATTAGCTTAAGGGAATTACAGTAGCTGTGAAAAGATTGATGTCTTTAAGTGGAGAATTAGCCATGCAGCTAAAATAAACAGGTGTGATGTCAAAAGTTAAGTGATACTGTGTTGTGCAAACAAAATAATTGAAACATGATTGTTTGTACAGTCATGTTGATCCCGTCATTCATTAGAACAAGTTAGCACAAACCGTACATGAAGTTATTTGCCTACTGTATGAAAACTTGTGCAACATTGTTCAATAACATTGTACACATATACAGCATGTACTAAATCAGCCTCTGTTGATTAATGAACGGTGAAAACCACAAGTGAGTTTATACATTAGTCCATCAAACATAATAAATGTTCAGTGTATTCAGACACACAAATAGAAAGTTTGGTGTGATGCTTGTAAAGGGAGTAAATGTACACAGTAGTGTGTTAATATTGTCGATTTACACAACACAATATTAAACCATCTGAAAACTTTCCTCCTCTAAGTATATTTGTTCTCAAAATTCACAGACATGTTGAACAACATTATTTGTGTCTTTATACATACAGCTTTCTGTTAGCTTTAGGTGTGATGCGAAACACTGTTTACCGTAATGTCTATCAACATTGTCAAGTGAGTTAGCTTAAACTTACACAATTTGTTTGTACTTTAATAATAAGATCCTGTTTCCAGAATATATTACAGGTTTTTTTCCCTACTAGCAGTACTATATAAGCCTTCACCTGTGTTGTTTTGAATTGGTTTTGTTCTAAGAGACCATACCTCCAGGTATGTAAGCATCATTGCTTCCTTAAAGTAATTACTTTTGTTTATAAAAGTAAAACTGTAAAACTGGAATGATAAATTATATTTTCTCTCTTACAGCCATGGAGATGCGGTCATTTCTTCTCTGCATAGCTGCGATAACAGTAACTGGTAAGAAGAGTTTTGATGTAACATGCATATAAATATTGATATGTATAATTGTAAATGTATCATTTTGATTATATGTCATTAAATACTATTGACATTACATACATACATATCGTCGCTGTCCTTCCAAAACCTCAGATGTCCACATTCGCTGTACTTGTGTTGATAAGCACTTTTTAATACTTTTTTTATTGTTTTTTTATTGGGTGACTAATAATAATTATTCACAGAAAAAAGTGCAGAAGAAAGTGCATATTTAAATTACATGCAGGCTTAGTATTGATTTTTAAATACATTGCAATTACTAAAAAAAAATGTAATGTCAAATATTGTGGGACTTCAAGTCACAATTGTCTAATTGTGCAACTGTCCCGAGAAAAATGTAAATATTCAAATGTAAAAACTATTTTATAATTTAAATAATATTATTATTAATTATTCATATTATTATTGTTGTGGTTGTTATGTATACGTATTAATTATTATTGTTACATATTATTATTAATAATAATTTACTAAAATATTATTATTGTTTGGGAAACGTTTGTCCACCGGATCAACGTCAGTTTAAAAACTTTTTTGAAAAGAAAGATTACATGCAAACTCACCTCATATGTGCAGAAATACTTGATTAATAGCACATGACACTTTTAGGATTTGGTATTGTCATTGTAAACATATGCAGGTAACTACAGAAGTTGACTCTACAAATCTACAGAGGTACAAATACTGTGCTTTTGTTTTACTACAGCAGTCAAAGGATGCTCAACAGGGCGTGAATTCATCACTGCATTTATGACAAATTACCAATATTCCCAAAAAGGCAGTCCGACCCTCTCCATTACAGCACAAAATTCTCCAGCAACTGTAAAAGTGGAGGTGAAGGGTCTGAGTTATAGTGAAACAGTGACTATAGCGCGAGGAGACACCAAATCAATAATACTTCCAGCAAACACCGAGCTAGAAGGTGAAGGAGTCTTCCGCAAAACTGTTTCAGTCTCCTCTGATGCCGACATATCAGTGGTGTCCTCACACATAAAGGAATACACCGGAGACACCAGTGTAATTTTCCCCATAAACCAACTTGGCAGAAGTTACATCGTTTTCACTCCAAACACGGGTCCATTAAAAAAGGAAGTTGCCATCATTAATGGCAAAGAGATGAACACAGTCACCATCGTTTACAATTCTCCAAGAATTAGGCCAAAAACCATCAATTTAAATGCATATGAGGTCTATGAGTTTCAAAGTCAGGAAACCTTGTCTGGAACAAAAATCACATCCACACTTCCGGTGGCTGTCCTGGCCGGACATGAGTGTGCCATGATCGTGGGCACCTGCGAGCATGTCTACGAGCAGCTTATCCCCATTGAGTCTCTCTCCAGCTCATACCTGGTTCCTCCGATGCATCATTTACTGAGCAAGGACACAGCCTATGTGGTTGCTCCAGAGGACAACACAATTTTGTCCATCTATAAGCACAAACATCCCAAAATAATAACAATGAATTCTGGAGATGTTTATAAAGTTGATTTGGAAAGAAAGGGAGCAATCATTCAAAGTAACAACAATATTATGGTTATGTATTTCAGTAGCAATTTTCCCTATGATGAGTATCTAACCAATGTTATTCCCACTACTGAGATGTCAAAATCATGGACCATTTATCCCCAAAATGGTTACGATAGCAATGCTGTAATTGTCGCTGAAGCAGCGGCACAACGCACTTTAAGCAGGTCTTTGAGATGGAAAGATTTCCCCGGAGACAACAAATACGTGTGGAGTATCATGCCGATCGGCTCACAGAAAGGTCCCATCACTATATCTGGAGATTCACTGATGGCTGTCTATGTTTATGGTGGAAAAGTAAGGTGGGGATATGGTACAACAGGAGTGTGTAACACCGGTAAGATTTCATGTTGCACAATCACATCTTTAGTTATTGTCTTGACTGCATAACTAATCAAACATTTTCCTTTTCGTGTTTACTAAGGTTCCACGTCAATTCCAGTTCCTCCATCAGACCCCTGTGATACTGTCAAGTGCCGTGGAGGAGAAGAGTGTAGAAAGGGTGTCTGTGTTCCCGTTTCCTCTGCCACTTGCCATGCGGTTGGCGATCCCCATTTCAGAACTTTTGATGGGAAGCTATTTGACTTTCAAGGAACTTGTACTTACGTAATGGTGAACAATACAAAACCACAAAAAGGCCTCACACCCTTTACCGTATTGATAAAAAACAACCACAGGGGAAACAATAGGGTGGCGTACGTCAGGGTGGTTTCTGTCCTTGTGTATAATCACTCAGTGGCGGCAAGCAGCCAGAGAGGAGTAGTAGAGGTAAAAGCGCCTGTCAACTTTCAACATCTTAATGTCAATATTGACATCAAATATAGTCGATGTGCATAACACTTTGAATGAATAACATTTTGAACATTCATATTAACAACCACTTTGTACAATAATAACAACTAAATCTCTCTCTCTTTATTCTTTGTTTCCGTTTCTTATGTAAGTTCAACGGTGAAAACACCTACTTGCCATTAATTATCGAGGGTGGAAAAATAAAAGTTGAGCAAAGAGGCTGGGATGTCATTATATCAACAGATTTTGGCTTACGAGTGAAATATGACTGGAATATGATGCTGTATATCACAGTTCCCAGCAGCTATTACCAGACCATAGGTGGACTTTGTGGGAATTATAATGGTGACCGCAAAGATGAATACAGTGATCCCAAAGGCACGGTGCTCTCCAGCGTCCTTGAGTTTGCTAAGAGCTGGAAAGTTCCAGATAAAGATCTGTTTTGCAATGATGACTGTAATGGGCAGTGCCCAAGTTGCCCTATAACCCTTCAAGAGCAGTACAAACAAGAGTCAAACTGTGGGATCATGGCTAAAAAAGATGGTCCATTTGCTAGCTGCCATGCAACCGTAGAGCCCAGCATATATGTGGATAATTGTGTCTATGATGTCTGTATTAACAACGGTGCAAGACTCTTTCTCTGTAATGACATTCAGAGCTATGTTGGTGCTTGCATGTCAGCTGGAATCAAGATCACTGGAAACTGGAGGACGCTTTCCAATTGCCGTAAGTATATTTACTGCGTACAGACATAAAGATTTGTTAATAGTTATGAAAACAGAGTTGCTGTTTACAAAACTTTTAAAATTCTATTCTTTTTATTTTCCTCAAAGCAATGAACTGTCCAGCCAACAGTCATTATGAACCCTGTGGCACAGCCTGTGCAGCCTCTTGTGCAGATCGTGATGCCCCAGATAAGTGCACGTTGCCATGTGTGGAAGGCTGCCAGTGCAATACAGGTTACGTCCGCAGTGGAGACGAATGCATTCCTGTGAAAAAATGTGGCTGCACTTACAAAGAGCGATATTATCCAGCCGACCAAACGTTTTGGGGGGACAAAAAATGCACAGAGAAATGTGTGTGCAATCCTCTAAATGGAAAAGTTGAATGCAAAGTGACAAGCTGTAAGAAGTCAGAGACGTGTGACACGAGAAATGGCCTGAGAGATTGTTACCCAATGGCGTACGGTACCTGCCAGGGTATAGGTGATCCACACTACCGAACATTTGATGGTAAACCCTTTGACTTCCAAGGTACCTGCACTTATTATTTCTCTAAGCTACTCAATACAGCTGACCCCTCATTGATACCCTTTGAGGTACTTGTCAAGAATGAGAACAGAGGAAGTAACAAGGCAGTTTCTTTCACCAAGACTGTAACATTAAGCGTCTATGGATATACGATTGTCTTAAGTAAGGAAAGTCCTAGAAAAGTGAAGGTCAGTCCAGTTTAAAAATACTACACATTTTAAGATGAATAACTACACTGAGGCAATGTTTTTAATTGAAATGATTTTGTCTATTGAAGGTCAACAACCTTTATGTGAATTTGCCATTTGAAAAAGATGGTCAGATCAACATATTCAGAACTGGGTATTTTGGTGTGGTAACCACTGACTTTGGTCTGACATTAAAGTTCAACTGGGAAAACCATGTAGTACTCACTCTACCCAGCACTTACTCCAATGAAGTGGGAGGACTTTGTGGCAACTGGAATGGAAACCTCAATGATGAATTCCGTACTCCTGACAACACCCTTGCAGCAAACCCAACACTCTTTGGAACCAGCTGGAAAATCAAAGATGACCCTGGATGTGCGGATGAATGTAAGGACAAAATCTGTCCTAAATGTGCCACCATTGAGAGAAACCAGGTGATTTTTACCAAGCCCTGTAGCATCATCACAGACAAAATGGGTCCATTTAAAGGCTGCCATGAAAAAGTGAATCCCAGTCAGTTTTATGAGGATTGTGTGTATGATATGTGTATGTATGGTGGACATTCATCCGCACTCTGCAGTATTCTCACGGCATACACAGCTGCCTGTCAAAATGCTCTTGGACAAATGGAATCTTGGAGAACCAACACTTTGTGCCGTTAGTATTCAGTCCTGTCATTTCTCTTTACATTTTTAACTAATTCATAACTCAAGATTGCTAAATGAAACAAAATATGATCTATCCACAGCTGCTTCCTGCAAGGCAAATAGCCACTATGACGTGTGTGGAGCAGGATGTCCCCAGACCTGTCTTGGTTTCACTGAACCTAAGGGCTGTAAGGAGCCTCCCTGTATTGAAGGTTGTGCATGTGACGATGGCTTTGTTTTGAGCAATGGTGAGTGTGTGCCCATGGCACAGTGTGGCTGCACTCAGATGGGTCTGTACTACCAGCTGGGACAAGAGTTCTTCCCTGAAGGCAAATGCAACCAGAGGTGCGTCTGCAAAGAAAATGAAAAAGTGCAGTGTGATGATGGATTCACATGCAGACCAGGTGAGAAGTGCCAGGTCCGGAATGGAGTTCAAGGCTGTTTTCCTGAGAGCAAAGCTGTGTGCTCTGTGGCTGGATTTGGACTTTATCAGACATTCGATGGAAAATCCTTTAGTGTTGAAGGTGACTGTGAGTACAGATTGGTAGAGAAGATTCAGACAAATGATAAGATGAGCTCTTTCAGTGTGTTAGTAAAACAGCTGTCCTCTGAGGCAATCATCACTCGGAGAGTTAAAATACAAGTGGACCAATACACAATTACTTTGCTGCCGGGACGCATCTGGCAAATAGAGGTAATGTAGGATTGGAATATTTAGTTCTGTTCTTGAAAGGCTACTGTGCTAAAGATTTTGGATCCAACCCATCTTTTATACCTGACTGTAATTTTTTAAGTAATTCTGAATGATCCTTTATAAGCTTGTTTATATGTTTTTGTTTGGGATTGGACCCAACTTTGCCAGACGTGGCCATACAATGATTATAACTGTAAGAAGTCAAGAACTCAAAGGTGTATAATGTTGATGTTTTCTTTGCAGGTGGATAATGCTAAAATGAATCTTCCTGTAACTGTGGAGGAAGGACTGGTGCAAGTTTATCAGAGCGGTCTTTTCATTGTTGTTGAAACAGACTTTGGATTGAAACTGACATACGACACAGTCTCCACAGCCACAATTGAGATCCCATCCACTTTTAAAAGTGCAGTCACAGGTCTCTGTGGAAACTACAATGATAACAAAGCAGATGATTTTCTCCTGCCAGATGGCATTCAGACATCCTTTGTAGAATATTTTGCAGACGGATGGGTTTTACCATCAGACAGAGGGATGTGCCAAACAGGTTGTGGGTCGAAGTGTGTAAATCCTGACAAAGACAAACAGACACAGGCAGAGAATGCTTGCAGTATTCTAACATCAGAGAAGGGGCCATTTTCTAATTGTTACGACAAAGTTCCACCCCAGACATTCTTTGATGAATGTGTCAAAGATGTGGCAGCACAGTCAAAAGACAAGACAGTTCTCTGTCGTCATATACAAAGATATGTGGCCAGCTGTCAGGAGACTGGGACATTAATTAAGATCTGGAGGAATAACACCTTCTGTCGTGAGTGGCTTGTACAATCAAATAACCTTGTGCTTGCTCTTTTTTGTGCATTCATGTGCTCCAAATTCAATTTAATATTAAATATACAGTCCAAATATTTGAAGTTTAGCATCTAAAACTGATACATGTGCCAGTCTTTAAAAATGTTCTTGTACTTTTACAGCTTTCAAGTGTTTTTTGAACAGTCACTATGAGCTCTGTGCTGACACCTGTTCCTCCACCTGTGCCAGTCTGACTAAATCACAGAAATGTCCACCGTGTCATGAAGGATGTCAGTGTGATGATGGCTTGGTGTTTGATGGAAGTGAATGTAAGGCTTTAAAGGATTGTGGTTGTCATGCAGATGGGAAGTTTTACAAGGTAAGAACCTGTACAGTTTTTTATTATTTGCTTTCAATGATAAAATATCACATCTGCTAGAAAATGACAGAGTGCCTTTGCTGCTAGATGAAATTAAATTTCACAAATATGCTTTGCAGACTGGTGAGGAAGTGGTTCTAGAAGATTGTGAAGAAAGATGCAGCTGCAATGCAGGAGTGTTCTCCTGTCAGCCTTACCAATGTGAGGAAAATCAAGTGTGTGGTAAAAAAGATGGCGCTGTTGGGTGCTACACAACAGGTACTGTAACCATAATGCATCTTCATGGTGAATTCTATGAAAGACATTTTCACATTCAGTCAGTGTACTTGGTGCAAAACTATAAAATATTGTATGCTTGCATGCACATTGAAGATACCTCTTTATTAATGGCTAGGATTCCTATTCCTGCAATGATAAGTAAATGACCTGTGATGACAAGTAAATCTTCAGCTCAAGTGTCTCAATAAACCCAAAAGTAGACTCTTTTGGTGGGTTCCTAGACAGACAAAGTGGGTCTTTGCGTAACTGGTCCTACTCACACCCGCTCTGAGTGGCCCTTAAATCGTGTCGGTCTGGCATGAGAGTCGGGTGCTCTAACGAGGAGGCTAAAGACCGCAGCCTCTAGCATCTGTCGCTAGAGCACCTCTTGAGGTCGGGTAGTGAGGTTTTCACACTACACAGCTCTTCTCTAGCTGGCCTCCGTTACATTTGCTCCATTAGTGGTACACATGCAAAGTACTGCAGTGGGCATCACACATACAGTATTCTTAAAGAGTACATTCCACGAGATCATAAACAATACCTTTCATGCATTGTGCAATGTGTTTGAAAGTAAGCAGTCTGCCAAAGTTGTAAATCCGAAGGTGAACGAATAACAAAGTTATTAGCTTGAAAAAATGGGAGTCGACGCTGAATCACACAAACGAGTCTTGACCCGTCCGAGTCTTTAACCTCCGTGTAGCTACGTCTCTAGAAATAGTCCCCGCCTGCCCGCGAAAACTTGAACACATGCGCTAAACCAATCACAGCAGACTAGACCATCTGACCAATCAAAGCAGACTAGACCATCTGACCAATCACATCAGACACGCTAGCGGAAAGGCGGGGATTAGACCGATGAATCGCGGACCGAATCATTTGAGAGTCAGTCAAGAAGTAAGATAACAAAAATGGCTTATTATTACGAAATAGCAGTGTTTTACACCATGTATGTACATAAACCTGTTGTCGGACACTCCACAAACCAAAGTAGACCCATAAAAATCAGAAGCTATTTACTCTTTAAAGAAATTGTTTGATCAAGGATATTCTTTTTGAACACTCTAAAACCAATATACAGACTCTGAATTACATTGTATTGCCAAAGATATTGGGTCACCTAATAAACAGATTTGATGACTTTAATACATTTTTTTAGTAATTAGAAATGCAATTTAAAGCTTTTTTTAAAAGCCCCTTTTCCTGTCCCAAAATGACGACTCCTGTGCACAAGTCATTGGTGTTTGGTGATGAGTTCTTTGCTCAAAGTCTGCATTTAAAATAACCCCAAAAGGTGTTCAGCTGTTTTCAGGACTTGGATTTATGCAGACCAGTCAAGTTCTTCCACACTGACTGAATCAATTATTTCTTTCTGAACCTTGTCTCATACACAGGGAAATTGTCATGATGGAATAGAAAAGGGCTCTTCCCAAACTGTTGCTATTAAATTAGAAGCACACAGTTCCATAGAATATCATGATATGCTGCAGCATTAAGATTTGTACTCATGAAAATTACTAAAGTCATCAAACCTGTTTATTATATAGGGTGACCCAATACTTTTGGCAATATAGTGTATATATATTAGTTCTCCTTTTGTGTCTGCTGGCTTCAGTGTTGTGAATATAGTTACCATGGTCAATGTTTTCTACCAAGTAAACCAACCGAATGAGACTGTAGAGTAATGCATTTACCTGCTGTAACTAAAACTAGGGAAGGTCTTACAAGGTTGTTAAAATTCTCCTCTCTTTATAATCCTCCAAGAAACGTACTGTCCAGCCAACAGTGACTACGATGCCTGCGGAAAAGCATGTCCTGCCACTTGTGCAGATCGAGATGGCCTAGACAACTGCACATTGCCATGTGTGGAAGGCTGCCAGTGCAAGAAAGATTATGTTCGTAGTGGAGACGAATGCATTTCTGTCAAAAAGTGTGGCTGCACCTACCAGGGTCGGTATTATTCAGCTGATCAAACATTTTGGGGGGATGCTAAATGCACAGAGAAATGTGTGTGCAATCCTCAAACTGGAAAGACTCAATGCACACCAGCAAAGTGTAAGAATTCTGAAGTGTGTGGTACACAGAATGGAGTGAAAGACTGCTATCCATTATCCTACGGTACCTGCCAGGGTATAGGCGATCCACACTACCGCACATTTGATGGTAAACCTTTTGACTTCCAAGGTACCTGCACTTATTATTTCTCTAAGCTACTCAATACAGCTGACCCCTCATTGATACCCTTTGAGGTACTTGTCAAGAATGAGAACAGAGGAAGTAACAAGGCAGTTTCTTTCACCAAGATTGTAACATTAACTGTCTATGGATATACAATTGTCTTAAGTAAGGAGAGTCCTAGAAAAGTGAAGGTCAGTCCAGTTTAAATATCGTACATTTTAAGATGATAAATTGCATATACACTGAAGCAAAATATCAACTGTTTTTAACTGAAATGAATTTGTCTCCTGTAGGTCAATAATCTATATGTGAATTTACCATTTGATAAAGATAGTCGACTCAGCATATTCAGAACTGGGTATTTTGGTGTGGTAACCACTGACTTTGGTCTGACATTAAAGTTCAACTGGGAAAACCATGTAGTACTCACTCTACCCAGCACTTACTCCAATGAACTGGGAGGACTTTGTGGCAACTGGAATGGAAACCTCAACGATGAATTCCGTACTCCAGATGACACCCTTGCAGCAAACCCAACACTCTTTGGAACCAGCTGGAAAGTCAAAGATGACCCTGGATGCTCGGATGAATGTAAGGGCAAAGTCTGTCCCAAATGTGACGCCCCTGAGAGAAACCAGGTGACGTTTACCAAGCCCTGTAGCATCATTACAGACAAAATGGGTCCATTTAAAGGCTGCCATGAGAAAGTGAATCCCAGTCAGTTTTATGAGGATTGTGTGTATGATATGTGTATGTATGGTGGACATTCATCTGCACTCTGCAGTATTCTCACGGCATACACAGCTGCCTGTCAAAATGCTCTTGGAAAAGTGGAATCTTGGAGAACCAACACTTTGTGCCGTTAGTATTCAGTCCTGTCATTTCTCTTTACATTTTTAACTAATTCATAACTCAAGATTGCTAAATGAAACAAAATATGATCTATCCACAGCTGCTTCCTGCAAGGCAAATAGCCACTATGAGGTGTGTGGAGCAGGATGTTCCCAGACCTGCCTTGGTCTTACTGAGCCTAAAGGCTGTAAGGGGTCCCCTTGTGCTGAAGGATGTATATGTGACAAAGGCTTTGTTTTGAGCAATGGTGAGTGTGTGCCCATAGCACAGTGTGGCTGCTCTCAGATGGGTCTGTACTACCAGCTGGGACAAGAGTTCTTCCCTGAAGGCAAATGCAACCAGAGGTGTGTTTGCAAAGAAAATGGAAAAGTGCAGTGTGATGATGGATTCACATGCAAACCAGGTGAGAAGTGCCAGGTCCAGAATGGAGTTCAAGGCTGTTTTCCTGAGAGCAAAGCTGTGTGCTCTGTGGCTGGATTTGGACTTTATCAGACATTCGATGGAAAATCCTTTAGTGTTGAAGGTGACTGTGAGTACAGATTGGTAGAGAGGATTCAGACAAAGGACAAGATGAGCTCTTTCAGTGTGTTAGTGAAACAGCTGTCCTCTGAGGCAATCATCACTCGGAGAGTTAAAATACAAGTTGACCAATACACAATTACTTTGCAGCCCGGACAGGTCTGGGATATACAGGTAATGTATAACACTATACATTCGTTTTTAGAGATCAAAAACAGTCATACATGTTTAATTTCATTGCTGTTTTTTCTTTGCAGGTGGATAACACTAAAACAAATCTCCCTGTAACGTTAAATGAAGGACTGGTGCAAGTTTATCAGAGCGGTTTTTTCATCGTTGTTGAAACAGTCTTTGGATTGAAACTGACATATGACACAGTCTCCATGGCCACTATTGAGATCCCATCCACTTTTAAAAGCACAGTCACAGGTCTCTGTGGAAACTACAATGGAAATAAAGTAGATGATTTTCTCCTGCCAGATGGTATTCAAACATCTTCTGTGGTATACTTTGCTGAGAGCTGGGTTTCCCTGTCAGATAGAATGACGTGCCAAACAGGTTGTGGGTCCAAGTGTGCAAATCCTGACAAAGACAAACAGACACAGGCAGAGAATGCTTGCAGTATTCTAACATCAGAGAAAGGTCCATTTTCTAATTGTTACGACAAAGTTCCACCCCAGACATTCTTTGATGAATGTATCAAAGATGTGGCAGCACAGTCAAAAGATCAGACCGTTCTGTGCAGTCACATTCAACGATATGTGGCCAGCTGTCAGGAGACTGGGACATCAGTTGATAGCTGGAGGAATAACACCTTCTGTTGTGAGTGGCTCATGCATAAACTTTTACTTAGTTGTACTTAAGACAGTGTAAAATAAATGCTCTTGTACTTTTACAGCTTTCAAGTGTTTTGAAAACAGTCACTATGAGCTCTGTGCTGACACCTGTTCCTCCACCTGTGCCAGTCTGACTAAATCACAGCAATGCCCACCATGTCATGAAGGTTGTCAGTGTGATGATGGCTTGGTGTTTGATGGAGGTGAATGTAAGGCTTTAAAGGATTGTGGTTGTCATGTAGATGGAAAGTATTACAAGGTAAAAATGGTGTTTGGTTGTTTATTGGCATGCAATAATCCAGCCATTGAAAAACACAGCAAATTACCTTTACCCCTTATATGTTCTATAGTCTGGTGAAGTAGTCGTTCAGGGAGACTGTAAGGGAAAATGCCAATGCAAAGCTGGAGAGTTTACCTGTGAACCCCTAAAATGTGCTTTAGATCAGTTCTGTGGCGAAAAAGATGGTGTCATCGGGTGTTACACCAAGGGTAACTATGTCTAATAAACAACATAAAGTATTTGTATTGTTGTTGCTATACCTAAATAGTTCATCATCCAATAAACACATGTGCACATCTTTTCCAGACCTTTGCAGTGATCATAAATGCCGTGAGAAAGAGTACTGCACTGTACAGGACAACAAGGCAGTGTGTGTCGCAAAGTCCAAGGCCTCTTGCATGGCCACGGGAGATCCTCATTACAGAACTTTTGATGGCAACCACTTTTCTTTCCAGGGTATTTGCACCTATACTTTAGTTAAAACATCAGGCAAAGACCCAACACTCACACCGTTCAGCATCGTCAACAAGAATGACATGCTCAAGGGCTACTATGGGTCATACGTCAGGTCAGCCACCATCAAAGTCAAAGGACATGACATCACTTTCAGTAAAGACAAGCGCAACCGTGTGATAGTAAGTCTGTACAGAGCATAAAGCACATGCAGAGTTTGTTTCTTCTTATCAAGTCAGTAATGCATTTCAACACTTTACTCATTTATGTCTGTGCTCTCCTTTTGTCCCACACAGGTTGATGGCTCAGTTTTAAACCTTCCTTTGAGTTTGAATTCTGAAGGCATTACCATAATGTTGTCAGGAACTAAAGGAATTCTGCAGACAGATTTTGGCTTGGAGGTCATATTTAACTGGGCAGATACTCTCATGGTGATACTTTCCAGCAGCTACTACAATAACATAGAAGGAATGTGTGGAACCTACAATGATGACCTAGGGGATGACTTTGTCTTGCAAAGTGGTAACGTCATAACAGATATAACTGAATGGGCAAAGTCGTGGAGTGTCCCAGAGACCAGCGGCAACTGCTGGCACTTTCCTCCCTGCTCAGATGAGAAAAAGTCGCTGTATAGGGGTCAAAGCTACTGCGGTTTGATAGAGGATGCAAATGGCCCCTTTAACCAGTGTCAGAATATAATATCTAAGCGGCAGTTTGTTTCTGACTGCCTTTTCCAACTGTGTCTCAATGATGGGAACCAGAAGGCCTTCTGCCATGCTCTCAATAATTATGTGTCCTCTTGTGCCCTGGCAAATGCTGACGTATCTCCAGAGTGGAAGCAGCTCGCTAACTGCTGTAAGTAATGGTTGTGAAGTTCTTTGGTTATTTAACAGTACATTAATGCTAACATTTCTGTTTTTATTCCTAACAGGATGTGGGGAAGATTTTCACCAAGCTGTTTTACTAACTAACAGTAATCATTATAACATTTACAAAATAAGAACAATTTTTAGAGCAGAGCTATTCTCTATTATTCTCTAATATATTAACACACAACTTAATGATTCAGTTTGGGCATTTGGTTTTTTTAACAAATTACAGGAATCACAACAGTATGATTTAATTTTAAATAAATGTGGGAGTTTCTTTTCATAAATTGTATCAATCAACATTTATGTATACAAGCAACTTGTACTGTCCATGAATAAGTCGATTACTCTTGTAATATTTTTTTCTAAAATGTATTCTCCATATTTAGTATACCTAATAAAGTCATGCAACATCTTGTATTTGCGCTGTCATTTTTGTTTGTGGTATTATACGAGGCAAATGTTCTACCATGAGACTTATGTTGGGCTTGTAGGGGCATACTGCTTAAGCATCAACTATTGAAACATAAAAAGTACTTTGGATTTTGAATGAATTCCTGTAATCATACAGGATGCTCATCTTACAGTCTAAACATACTGCCATAGTGTTTTGCTATAGCTTGCTACACTTGCAGACTTTTTTCATCAAGTGTGCTTCAGTACTGCTGATCCAGTAGACATCTGAAGATGTATCACCTGCTGAGCCACACAGCACCTGCTTAGCACCATCAGGCCTGCTGTGTCATGTCATGACTAATTTCATGTTAACATTTAGTTGCTTGATTAAACATTATAATTGAGTAATTACTTGCTTTTGTTACTTATTAACAACACTTATTTTCTTGATTGATTATTGTGTTTCACTCACCATATCAGGGCCGTGCACAGACCTTTTGAGGGGCATGTGTTGAAACTGTAAAAGGGCACCCTCTATTTTTTTTATTGGTCACATCTTAAAGGTACTGTAAGTTTTTGAAGTCTCTATTAACAGAAATGCAATATAATATCCATAACTATGTGTACAGAGGTGTATAAAGACCGTACACAATGAAGCGTTGTGTTTTTTTTTAACTTAGAACGAGCTATTTTTATCTACATACACCATACACCGACTACAGTATCGCTAAACGGACAAACTGCTCTACAGCGCGTTTCGTAAATACGTTTTATTTTATTACAGGGGCGCGGCCCAGTCTTGCCGATGGCCTATTGCTGCGGCCTGGCAACCGGAGGCCTTTCCTTGCGTGGTCCGGAGTAATTTAAGTTCTGGCTTGCTTTGCTAGGAGTTAACTTCATACTCGGATATAGTGGTGATTGGGTGGACCAATGCAAAACTCGTAGAGAAGCCACAGGTAAGACAGCATAGTCTATATAAGGGAGAGCTCGCTTGAGCTGATATGGTAGATGCAGTGATTGTTGATACCAGATCAGCCATGCTTGATTATATGCTCCGGCTCCTCCCGAACTTTGTTAATTAAACATCATATCGAGAATAAACTCACAACAGTAAGTGCACTTAAAGAAAGTTAGACGCGACAAAGACATACAAAAACACTGCGACTTACAAGACAAACACGTTCTGTTGGGAGAGAGAAGCCGCAGGATGTGTCGATTATATTAGTTTCCCTGGTTGTTTATTGCACCACCTCTGGTTCTGTTTATCCTTGATTGTTATTCATGTATTTAAGCCCTGTGTTGTTCCTCATTTGGTTGTCCGGTATTGTTTATGTTACAGTTGTTCATGTTATGCTTTGTGTGAATTTATTAAATATACCCCTTTTGGAATACTTCTCCTTGTCATTCGCTTTGTATACCCACAGAGTGTGACACCAATAGAGCCTCTGTAATATTACACACTGCACCTTTAAACAAACCAGTAAAGCATAAAATATCTAAATCTCATCTTTTATAATGGATTTTAACACTTAAAACTTGGGTTTTGTCAGCACCAATAGCTCAGTGGTTAGTGCGTTTACATATGCCAGTGTGCTCATGACGAGTTCAATTCCCATCTCAGTGGTCCTCAATGTCCCATTAAAAAGGAATGAAAAGCCTGTAAAAAATATAGTAAAAAACTTGGGTTTCTACTATCTAAATACTTAGATTACACTAGTATTTTGCTTACCCTTAGCTTATGTCACAGTACTCACAAAAAACGAGTGTGAAGCCAAAGTTAGGCTACTGTTTCAATTAATTTTTCTTATTTTAAATTGAGATGATGCAATGCTGCTTTTCATTTCACATGACAGCAATCCACAATCATTTTACCACAGATAAATGTTTCCTAAATATTATATTCAGTTTAATGCAGATTTTTGGTATTATAAGATGAACACTGAATTTCAGAACACCAGAAATATAATATACAATACACCATTACAAATACAGGATAAATCTGTTATTAATTTAGTAGTATTTATACAAAACAACCAATACATTGCTATTGATTTAGTTCTTCATACATTAATGTCAAGTTCATGTTTACTAATGAATAAGAAATTAGGTGTGCAAAGCAGTATTGTAAATAAAAAACAGCTGGAAAACAGATGTCACGCGAGGCAAGTCCACAAAGCAAACGACAAAGAGAAGTATTCCAAAAAGGGGTATTTTATTAAATCCACACAAGCATGACAGGTAACATAAAACAATACCGGACATTGAACAAAAGCAAACACAGGTCTTAAAAACAGGGGAGAATGCAATCAGGGAGAACAGAAACAGGTGTGGGGCAATTAACAACCAAGGAAACAAACTACTCAGAACAGAAACTGAATCAAAACAGAACAAAACTGTGACAGTTCACAACCCTCCTGGAATGACGCGTCCTCGCACCGACAAGAATAGTGTAACGGAGGAGGGAGAATTGGGGTTCAAGAGGCAAGCATGGGGCAGGCAAGGAGCAGGTAAAAGGGAAAGTCCATGGAGCCAGGGTGGTGAGGATGGTTGGAGGAGCCAGGAAGGAGCCCAGAGCAGGAAAAGTAGGTGGAGATCCAGAGACCAGCCAGGATGGCCCCAGGGTGGAGTCGAGGGAGGTGGGAGCCAGGGTGGAGTACTGGCAGACAACACAATGAGGACAACTGATGGAGAAAGAAGAGCCCAGGGTGGACACGGAGAACCAGGAGAAGCAGATGGCTCAGGCAACAGAGGCAGAGGCCACGGTGGGGTCAGAGCGACCAAGGATGAAGGCAGAGCCAGAGGGAAGGAGGAGCCTGACAGAGCCATAGGGGCGGAGTAATGAGGTGCAGCCAGACAATTTTCGCCACCCGCATTAAGTCCAAACCACTTACACTGGCCTTCAGAACAGTAACAGCAAATTTACCACTTTACCTTAACTCACTGCTCCAGGTCTACATTCCTTCCCGTATCCTTCGGACTGAAAATGAGCGACGACTGGTTGTTCCATCACAACGATGCACCAATCCTTTGCAAAAACCTTTACACATTTGGTTTCTCTGTGGTGGAATGATCTACCAGCCTCCACCCGAACTGCAGCATCCTTCACACATTTGTTTGTCCCTATGATAATCAGATCATGGATACAGTTGATCTAAAAGTTGTCTTGGTGTGGGATCTGCAGGCAGTGTGTTGTAGTCTAATAGCATGTTCCTGGGGAAACGAAACAAGCCTTAATAAGTGTTGTTTCTGTCATCCGTGTTTTAAACATTAAACAAAAAGCACTTAAACTCTGAAGCAGCCTCGAGTGACAGTCAATATTGCCTATAAGTGGAACAACCCTTGTTAAATCATCATTTGTTCTGCTTTTTGCAAAGCTGTGGGAAGCTATGCACTATTGTGTGAACCAGTAAAGATTTACACTTTGGATCTAATGAATCATGATTTGAACATTTGTGGAGCAGTCATTGTTGGATCTAACAATGCCAAAGTTTTTGCTATTTGTACACTTTTGGAGTTTGTGTAAAATGTACACGTAATTTGCTGAGCCAATATTTATCATCATCTAAGCTAACATTATGTGCAAACAATGGTTTTCTGTAGAAAACAGTGATAGCACAAAGCGAGGCTGTGTTTAGACACGCAACAGCAAGACAAATCTATATTATCCATCCATGTTGGGAAACAACTAAAAATAATGGCATGATACCTTAACTCCATTAGTGTCACAATAGCTTAGATGTTTTTAAAACAGTACAACTTTTCCAATAACAGCTTTTTAGGTAGCAGTGTAATTAGTATGACAATACCATGGACTAAAAACCTATAATTAACACACTTTATCAGCTGGATTATTAAGTACACATTTGACCTCCCTGGCTGTTGTTCTCATGACTATTATTTATTTAATGTTATTTAATACTTAGTTTTACTTTAGTATTATTTTTGTGTATTATGTAAAAAAAGAATATTGAACAGCAGAAACAAATTATACTGCTTTTGATTTAAATAAATGCTGCTGATCTATGCTGCTGTACCAAAACAAAGACTTTTTTAATGTGTGTCTGAGTATGTGTATGATGTTAAACTGGTGTATTAGTGTGTGTTTGAGTCTGTGTGTAAACTGGTGTATTATGGTATATTCACACAGGGCGTCAGCGTTAACGCTTTTCATTTACTTTGAATGGGTGACATCACTGGCTGCACACAGTAGAAGTTGAACATTTTCAAGCACCAATGCAGGCAACAGCCAGTCAGCTCGCCTTATGCAAATTAGCCTAAAAGAAAAAATCAGCCTAAAAGAACCCATGTAACACATCCTCCTGCTTTCACTCCATTGGCTGCCGTGGCGCCTGCATCAAGTTGAAATCACCTTCAGAACGGTAACAGCAATGGCAAATTCGCCACTCTACCTTAACTCACTGCTCCAGGTCTACATTCCCTCCCGTCACCTTCAGTCTGAAAATGAACGACGCCTTGTTTTTCCATCACAATGACACAGCAAAACGCTTGCAAAAACCTTTACACATTCGGTTTCTCTGTGGTGGAATGATCTATCAGCCTCCACCCGAACTGCAGCATCCTTCAAAACCTTCAAAAAACCAACACAAAACATTCCTGTTCAGCATCTATCTAACTAACCAATAACTGTATGTTTGCAGCAGTCTTTCAATGAGTAAGCCAGTGTCAAGCAAGGCAAGTCGACAAAGCAAACGACAAAGAGAATTATTCCAAAAACCCATATTTTATTAAATCCACACAAGCATAACATAAACCACACATAACATGAAACCATACCGGACATTGAACAAAAGCAAACACAGGTCTTAAAAACAGGGGAGAATGCAATCAGGGAGAACAGAAACAGGTGTGGGGCAATTAACAACCAATGAAACAAACTACTCAGAACAGAAGCTGAATCAAAACAAAACATAACTGTGACAGTTCACCCCCTCCTGGAAAGGTGCATCCTCGCACCAACAAGAATAGTGTAACGGAGGAGGAGGGCATGGGGCAGGCAAAAGGGAAAGTCCTTGAGAACGGTAATGGCAAAATTCACCACTTTACCTTATCTCACTGCTCCAGGTCTACATTCCTTACTGTTACCTTCGGTCTGAAAATGATCGACACCTGGTTGTTCCATCACAACGAGGCACCAAATCTCTTGCAAAAACCTTTAAAAAACATACCTGTTCTGCATTTATCTTACCATTAACTGTCGATGTTTTGTCTAATAATAATAAAAATTTCATTTTTATGTTGTTCATTTTTATGTTGTTCATTTTCTCCCTTGTTAACTTCAGCTCAATCCTAGTTGTAACACAGCCTTGTAAACTATTGGTACTGTTTAGCATGTTGACAAAATGTTTTATGCTCTCCTTCTTGTAAGTCGCTTTGGATAAAGCGTCTGCCAAATGAATAAATGTAAATGAAGTCCAGAGGCTCGGAGGACTAGCGGAGACTCGCAAGACGAAGGAGAGCTGGATGGGACCAGTGGTGACTCTGGAGATGAAGGAGACCAGCAGGGAAGGGAGCAGCCATAATTCTTCCTCAATAAAACAGTCCAAAATGCCAGTCCAGATATAGCTCACCCGCTGTGGCGCGAGTGTGGGCGGGGTTAGGGTCCCTCCAAGCCCTCGAACTCCACCAGCACTCTCACGTCAACGCACAGTGTTGCCGGCTCACACACCTGGTGAGACATCTCTTGAGGGTCAGACATCTCTTGAGGCTCAGGCTCCGGGGTGATGATGGGCTCAGTCGCGGTTGTGCATGTTGGCTCTCGTGTCGCGGCAGGGTCGTGCTCTCCATCTGCGGTGGGCTCAGGCTCCGTGCAGCTGGATGGCATCTAGCTGGTCTCTGGTTCAGGAGTGGGGCTAGAAATATCCATATTGAAAGTCTGATGGTTCACAATCCCACTGCCACTTCCATTCTATGATTAATGACTGAAGGTGTCATTCCCTATCAACACATTTGTTTGTCCCTATGATAATCAGATCATGGATACAGTTGATCTAAAAGTTGTCTTGGTGTGGGATCTGCAGGCAGTGTGTTGTAGTCTAATAGCATGTTCCTGGGGAAACGAAACAAGCCTTAATAAGTGTTGTTTCTGTCATCCGTGTTTTAAACATTAAACAAAAAGCACTTAAACTCTCAAGCAGCCTTGAGTGACAGTCAATATTGCCTATAAGATGGAACAACCCTTGTTAAATCATCATTTGTTCTGCTTTTTGCAAAGCTGTGGGAAGCTATGCACTATTGTATGAACCAGTAAAGATCTACACTTTGGATCTAACGAATCATAATTTGAACATTTGTGGAGCAGTCATTGTTGGATCTAACAATAGTAAACACACTTCCTTCAATGCAAAAGTTTTTTCTATTTGTACACTTTTGGAGTTTGTGTAAAATGTACACACAATTTGCTGAGCCAATATTTATCATCATCTAAGCTAACATTATGTGCAAACAATGGTTTTCTGTAGAAAACGGTGACAGCGCAAAGCGAGGCTGTGTTTAGACACGCAACAGCAAGACAAATCTATCTTATCCACCCATGTTGGGAAACAACTAAAAATAATGTCATGATACCTTAACTCCATTAGTGTCACAATAGCTTAGATGTTTTTAAAACAGTATAATTTTCCAATAACAGCTTTTTAGGTAGCAGTGTAATTAGTATGACAATACCATGGACTAAAAACGTTAACGCTTTAGATTAACAGAATGTAAAAACCTTGTGGACCAACTAACAAATTGTTATTACAAGCAACGACAGAATTAAATATTAAAATGTGTGATGTGCATGACTCGGCATGACTCAAGGAATCAAGTGAGATCAGTCTCACGATTTTAGACCAAAGTTTTCAAAAGTGAAAATAGCCATTTTTAATATATCTGGGCCGAAACTGTGTATGTTACCTCAGGTTATGACTGCAATGACATGTACTAAGTTTACATGAAAGTTTGGTGAAGATATAGCATCAAATCCATTTTGGCATGCTCGCTGTCGAATTCACAGATGCCTTTCATGAGAACAGATTAGACAATTGAATAACGTTTTGTCAGCAGATTGTCTCTAGAGGCTGCATACCAAATTTCGTGATGGCAGGAAAATTTTCATGACCATGGTGTATCGAATCGGCATGAGCCATGGGTTTAGAGGGGAAAAGCATTTTGTTTGGATGTATGGTTCATTGGATGTATGGTTCAAAAGTCATAGGCAAAATGTATGTGGAAGTTTGGACTGTTGGTGGCGCTGTGGAGTTTGGATTAAAGACTCCATATTTGCCATGGTTATAGTTCAGACTGTCCTCTATGTGTGTCCCAAATTTCACAACTTTCACATTTACAGTTTTATGGGCTGCCATTGACTTCCATGGCAGAAGAAGAAGCAGAATAATAATAAGAACACTAACAGATGCAATGCCCATTCGTAGCTTGATCCATAATTATATATACTGTATAAACTCATAGTTCACTGTAGGACCACTTACAACCTGTAAGCAGTAACGGAAGCAAAAAGACAACAGCGTGTATACAGCAGTTTGCACAGACCACAGCACACAGTTCTGTGGCTCAGTACTGAAACATGTGTGTGAACAGTGTCCTTATCTGCTGGATATTACACCTGTTTATCATTTATGTTACATTTATACATGGTAAGATAAAATCTTTCATTATCATGATTATTTTCATGTAAATAATTTACCATATATATCTATATCTATATATTTATTTACACATGTTACAAAGTATAAGTATAGTTTTCATACGCTTGCTTCATACCACTTCCAAACCTCTGTCTGTTTTTCAAGAAACGTCCAGAACTTTTTTTGCTTGTCTTTGAAAGTTAACATCATGCAGTCAATATTAAAAAAGGTTAAATATGGCTGCTGTCTTTCTGAAACCATGCTGTCCATATTTCATGATTTGTTTTTTACACAAATCATTATTATTAGTTTCCCTTTATTTGTTTCACTGCGTTTTGCAAATATCTAGTCAAAAAGTGTTAAAAAGGCTTCTCAACTTTGACAACACAGTATCTAATCATTTCAAGTATGTTTTTTTCTTCATTTCCTGAAAAACTAATTTTAGACATCTGAGACTTCCGAAGGACAGCAACAATATGCAAATGTATTTGACCACGTTTTATCAGTAACTTTATGATATTAGAATACTTCTTTTTCCACACTGAGGACAATTAGGGACAATTACAAAAGATGCAAATGTGTTTCCAAAAAGGCAAAACATTACATTATGAGTTAGAAATACTGAAAACAGTGTAAATACATTTGCAATGTGCATTCAATTTTGCTAAAAGCAAGGAAATTATAAAACAGACCATCAAAACTACTGTATATAATTTAAAACTAAAACTGCAATTGATTCATGAGAACTTTGAAACTCCTGCTTAGTGGTCGACAGTAAAACAAGAGATGTTGATGCCACTTTTTTGCTGTGGTTTTTACAGGTTTGCTTGCATGTCATGAAGAGCTAATAACCAACAAAAGTTTAACCTCTGAGCTGCAATCTGACGTATTGCTGCCTTGTTCCTTTACATCAGTCCTCTTTCAGTCAGACATGACGGAAAACACAAGTGTGGTGTGGATTCAGCACACTACAGCACATCCAGACATTGTGGAGATCACTTTAGAGGGTGAATCAAAATTCTGGAATCACAGAGGTGGACGAATAAAAACATTCCCAAAACTGAAATCTGGATTGCCAGACTTCTCCATCCTAATCCGTAATGTGCAGCAGTCTGATTTAGGTCTCTACCACTGTAAACTGTTTAGAGAGACTGGATGTCTTATAGCCCATGTGCAGATTGACCTACAAGAAGGTAAAAAATGCCTGATATTGCAGCAGTCTGTCTGAAAACATGTTCCTGTGATTCTTTTGCTAAGTTTTGGTATATTATGCACTGAACACAGTCTTTTCTTTATACATCTGTTGTTTCAGAGCACATTGTAATTTGGATGATTCCAGCTGGAGCAACAGGAGTAGGGATCGTGCTACTAGTGTTACTGATAATCATGTGTAAACTTTTTAAATGTGAGCATCACTGTAATGACATTTCATTTCATTTTTGTCTTTTATGCAGCAACTAATCTTCCTGGTAAATTGAAAGTTTTACATACAAATTGGTGTATGTAATTCTGAATCAAGACATGAAATCATATTGATACAATCTATGCCCACACAAACCAGGGGTCTCCAACTTTTTTGTAAGCGAGGGCTACTTAAAGAGATAAAATCGTCTAGAGGGCTACTTGTTGATAAAATACTTTCAAATTTGAAACATGAGATGCATTATTTTTCAGCTCACAGGACTGAATTGAGTTTTCTTTCACATATTTTTGCACTTCAATATATTAAAGCTTGAAACACATGCTAATAATAACATTTCATGACGATTTAGCAATTGGCTGACTGATATAGTCACAGATTATATTGAGTGTTATTGTTGAGCCCTGTGTTTGGCGGGCACCTTATAGAGTTCATGCGGTTTACCAGGTGCGAGACCACTGCAGTAAACTATAGTCTATGACTGTCATTGTGTAGAAAGTCATTGTGTAGTCAGAATGAAATAGTTAGTGCCCTAACTTCCTTCCTAACATATATGGTTGTCTATTTTGTTACAGGTGAAAAAAATACCAGTGAGCCTGTCTATGGTATGCTTTCATTTTAGTTGTAAGGTTCTATACTATTTTACAACCATGTATGCACTAAACTGTATGGGAAATAGGTTAAGTTTATGCTTTTCAAAACATCCATGAAGGCCGGAGGGGTTAGGGGGGCATTTCCTTTTATGGGCCTGTTTGAAAATGTCTAGCTTACAATTAAAAAATGAAACATGCAATATTTGCAAATGCAACCGGCTGATTTTTTTCTGTTACATTTTTTAGAGAACACCTACAAGAGCAGCAAAACAAAGTCCATTAATGAAAAAAGTAAGTAACCATGCATTCTGCCTGTCAAGATATAAATGTGTTTGTGTTATATCAGTGATTTTACATTATCTGTGCCTAAAAATAAATTTTACAGAAGCCCTAAACCCCAACATGAAAATATTGGGTGAAGAAAAAAATATTCCCTCCTGTAGTCTAGACATTTTTTTTCACACTGTGGTTCAGGGCTTCCATACTGGAATGACGTATTTTTGTAGGCCATCCTGGAAGTTGGCACAGCACTGGTTCACTTGACCAAAAGCCTAAGCCTATCCCTAGACTTTTGGAAGATTGCAAAAATAAGCTTTGTAATTAACAAAGGTTTATAATACCTACACATTTTGTCTACTAAGATAACCTTTACACATGAACACAATATTTGCTATTTTTGATGCCTAAATACAATTATCAGACTACACTACATTCGTTCTATATCAACGTCACCACCACCAAATTTACTATAAGAAATGCCTCAATGTGTTTCCATAAGCCTGGGCTTACTTTGCAGGTGAGCTGTAATCCTATTGTTTGAAATTTCTTTTACTAAAGTAATGCATAAAGATCTGTTTGAACACAAAGTCATTATCATAATGATCAAATTGGGATTCCACTGTTCTTATTTACTGTTAAATAGTTTTTCCAATGGAAGTGTTTTAGAGAGACAAATATATTTATGCCATGCCATATTGTTAATATTGTTTAACACTGATTCCTGTAATATGATAGTGAAGTTTTATAATGTTACAGGTACCGCTAAAAATATCAGCAGTGAGCCTGTGTATGGTAGGTTTCCTGCTCTTAATTAGGTTATAGTTACAGTAGACACTATACATATTTATATCAAAAAATCCCACAATGTATTGACAGACATGACATTCATACAGCAGTATGACATACATCATTGCCCAAGTGTCCCAACATTGTGTTTAAATTCTCTCCATAAGTTACATAATGGAATCATTTTGAGTTCTATAATGATAAAATGTGTGTGGCAACTTAACTTTTTACCTGTAAGTGACCTTCAAATGTGTTGTGAATATTTATTTATATAGATCTCTTCTATTCTATATCACTACAATATCTACTTAACTTGATATATTTCTTGTTCAATTTTTGTAGTGAATACATCAGAAAGCCACAGAACAAAGTCCAACTATAAAGATAGTAAGTGGTCAGCATTATGAGCAGACATTTTAATCTTTAATAGTGCTATTCAATATACATAAAATGACTTGAAATTACTTGTTAATTTAAGATCTTAAGAGAAAACACACCTTCCAGGGTATTATTTTGTGCCTATAAATTAACTTAAATTTTAAATAATTGTTCTTCTTTTGAAGGGAAGATGTTTTATTATTGCATTTTGTTGTTGTTTTTAGGAACTACATGCAACAATCCCATCTACAGTTCAAAGTAAAACTGCAATTATGATCAACAACAATTAAAATGTATATTAACATTGTAAAAACTATTAAACAATGTCCTTCAGAATAAAAACAAATGTCTACAACTACCTCTGCCACTAGAGGACAGTAATATTTACTGAGAACAAAAACAATAGTTTGTTTGTGAGGTTGGAGTGGTGAGAATTCTGTGGTCTTTAAACATCAGTGTCACATATAATAAGGTACTGTATGATGCATGCTGAAATAAGGTGCAAATTACCTGTTACTAAATATTATACCATAAATTATCATATTACAAATATATACTACAAACATTTTGTGGACTATTCATAATGGCTAGATTAAAGGCACTATATTACTTTATATGATTTAAATATAGCCTACCAATATTTGTTCATTTACATACTTACATCTCAAGTTTCTAACCATGTTTGAATCCAGAGAAATTCACAATTTTAACCAGTGTAACATCCCTCCTCATTGTGTTGGCTGTCAAGTGATGCCTGTGACTCACAATGGAGCTCAGCATCTTATAGGACATCTTAAATCTCTCGATGCATCCCAAATTCAAAGGTTGAATTTGAAGGCTGCATATGTCATAAGAGGTTTATTATTTAAGGTTTTATTTCAGATAAGCCATTTCAATGTAAAAATGAAACTACAGTGATTACGTCCTTTGAGGGGGAAAAATGTTATTTTATAATGTTTTTTTAGCCTAAAATAAAACAAATGCGACCTTCGAAGTGCACTGCGAGGAGATGAAGAATGGGAAGTGATGAAGCTTCCTGAGATTAGATTAGATTAGATTAGATTCAACTTTATTGTCATTACACATGTACAAGTACAAGGCAACGAAATGCAGTGAGGAGCCATGAGCAAGGATACACAGGTGTATCCTTCCCTACATCCCAAAGGGGTGGAGCTAAGATGTGAAGAAAGGACGTGAGGAAACTTTTAGTATATTGTTTTAACACCTTACTGCCTTAGCACACCATTTAATTCCACAAACAATGTGACATGTATAAGTGTAAATACTTTTTCACAGAACTGTAGCTGCGAAAATAACATACAAGGCGTTTAGTGTAAAAAGAAATTGGGATAATATAAAATCAACTAATGAAAACAGCTCTGACCATTTCTAAAATCTTTATACCCATCTTGTGTGGTTTTACACGAGGAGAGAGAGAGAGAGAGAGAGAGAGAGAGAGAGAGAGAGAGAGAGAGAGAGAGAGAGAGAGAGAGAGAGAGAGACTCAACGCATTATCAGCGAAGTGAAAGTTGCAGTGCAGAAAACTAAATTTCTCTATATGGTAAGATTCTTTTTGTTATGTTTATGGTTTTAATCAGCAGTTGTAAGCTTATAAGTGGTTGTTTCTGTTAATTTTGCAAAGTAAATAATTCAGCATGCTCAAAACAATATTTGAGTCTGAATAGAAGTTGAGTACCATTTATAATGTTTATCTATTTTGTTTATAAGATAAAGTATGAAACAAAACACTGCACACAAAAAACCCTAACCATTGTGTAACATTTGATCAACCTGTGATGTTTTGATATGTTTCAGAAACGGAAACTAGTAGGCTGATGTCTTTCTGCTGTTGTGGTTTTCTCAGGTCTGAGTGAATGTAGATTAGAGGTGACACTTTGCAACATCTTAACAAAGCTTCAAATCCACTGGTACCTTGTTATTTCAAACCAACCTTATTCAGGTCAGGCATAACTGTGGATCTAAATGGCTTTTGTGTTCTAAACATTTGGAGAACAATCTAAAATCTGAAGTACTTGGATAACAGAGCAAAAGCTTACTCAAATTTCTCCTTTGAAACATGCAAAAGCTGCATCTGGTTCACGAAATTGGATTTCACACATGTGAGTAAAACATTACTCTGCTGTTTTTTTTTCCACCAAAACTCTTTACCTATGTTTAGGATGCTTTTTGTTATTAAAGTACTACTTCTGACACAATAATGTATACAAAAATGTACAACCATCCAACATTTTCTATGAGCTGCCTTAAGTTTTATTTGATTACATGTCCCATCACAATTGAATGAAATGTAAATGTTCTCTTCAGTTAAAATTTGAATATGTTAAATGTCTAATAATGCTTTATGTTTTGTTTTTATTTAAACAAAAATGCCTAAAGACACAAAACTTTGAACACGCTAAATCAGAAAGCTCAGATGACCCTATGATGTCTTTCTGGCATTACATAGCAGGAGCAGCAACATTTTTTTTTGTTTTTCTTGTGAGCACATTGTGTTGCATTTGTCATAAACGCAACAGTAAGTGTATTAAGTCAATGATTAAATTAAATTAAATATGCAACATTAGAATTTCAATGAAGTAACTTTTATCCTTTTTTTTAACCATCAGAGGAACCATATTATGCAAATACAACGAGCCAACAGGGTAAGAGCTTCATTCTGTCACCCCCACACTCGTATTCACAGATACAGTAATACTCAGGGCTATTATTTAAACTCACGGGGCTCGTAACATCCCCACCCCCACCCCCACCTTCCCCAGAACCCCCACCCACCACCACATCCTGAAGATGGCCATGGTAAAACTAGAGAACATTTTTACAAACCCACACCTGAACTTAATAGTCAAATCAGAATCATGATTATTCATATATTCTGTTTTGAACATGGCTTTTTTTCTCATTTGACAGTTCGAGATACCAGCAAAGATGAAATAATCTATGGTGGGTTATTTTCTCATATTAAGCAAAAAGGATGCAACTAACATTACAACAGCTGGGCTTAGAAATGTTTTTTGAAGAGGATCTTAGTCAGGTTTTGGCAGTTTCAGCAGTACGCAAAAAAAGGGAAAAATTACCTCTCCAACTTATCCTTTCAAACCAGCATTTCTAGATGTATTGTGGTCATTCCAGTCCAATGTCTGTTGAATTTCAAGTCATCCAACAGCAATGTGAAAGATATCACATAATTGTTTTTTACTTTTCCTAAATGAATGTACAAATATTAGTGTTGTATTTCTTAAAAGTGAATATAAACTTGTTTTCTTTGCAGTATTTGAGGTCTGAAAAAATACAGAGCATATTTTCTGTTACTTCTCCAGTTCTCATTTTCTGCAAATAAAAACAATAATTTGATTTAAGATTTGGTAAATAATATGGTTAGTAGTTCACAGAATGAAACAAGAATGATAATTTTACCTAAAAGCATTACTATAAATAGGCCTACTATAAATGAAATGATGCTTTGAAACGTTATCTTAATTATTTCCGTGGCTGTGTCTGATGGTTATGGTTTAAGTAAAAGGAATGAACATTATTTTGTACAAGGCAATATTGTTGTCTCATTACTCTTTTGCAGAAAATGATCACGAACTCAGAAAAAAGATCTGTACAGGAAAGAGTAAGTAGCCTATATATCACACTGACATGCATAATTTAAAAAAATCATTAAAAATGTTGCTGCACATTGTTTGCAGCTGAATGTAATTGCTTTTAATGCCAGAATTATCCGATTCCCTTTGCATTATGTAAAAATGTTCCTGTTTTTTCTTTGCAGGCCAGTTTTCATCAGTTTACATCAACAGGCCTGAAAATAAACATGCTATTTACGTCAACAGTACAGCAAACGATGATGCTTATGAAGACTGCATTAACGATGATTATGAAAATGCAGAGATGTTTGATGGGGGAATGTGACCGAACCACCTAGTTTTGTATTCTGCAAGTTTTTCTTTTGTACAGTATATGTTATCCTGAATGATTTATTATGTAAATAAAGACCGTAAAATCGAGACTTCGAGTCTGTTTTACGACCTGCGTTTCTACAAGAACTGTATTTCCGCGCGCTAACAGTAGGATGTTCTCATAGTTTTGCTAGTGACTCATAGGCTACTTACTGATTGTGCGCTTGTACTGTAACCAGAGAAAACAAAAATGGTAACTGTTGTGTCACGTGTCCTCGGTAGCGACGTCACGGGTACACACACTTCCGGAGGCGTGTGAGTCGCGATGTGCTGTAAGTTAAACGTGTTGTCTGATTAAGCCATAGCATAATCCGTTTATCGGGACAACCCTACCCAGGTAAGGGGACACACTGAATATACCCTAGAGTTGCGTTATGCACATAATAGTATAGTAACCTACGTCATGTTGCAAAACCATTGGTGCACGCGATTTACAGGAAATCTGTATACAATATACAGCTGCTGAACAAATTAAGAGACCACTCCAACTTATCATTTCAAACCAGCATTTCTAGATGTATTGTGGTCACTTCAGTCAAGTGTCTGTTGAATTTCATCAAAATCAAACATCAGGAGTGACATAAAGTCATCCAACAGCAATGACACTAAACTATGATAAAAATGTTTTTTTTTTTACTTTAACGTTACCTAAATACATGTACAAATTCACTGTTGTAATGCTTGAAAGTGAATATGAACTTGTTTTAGTTGCAGTATTTGAGGTCTGAAGAAATACAGAGTTTCCTGTTTCTCCAGGTCTCGTTTTCTACTAATTTCATTTTATTTTAAATTTGGTAAAAAATATTGTTAGCAGTTCAGAGAATGAAACAAGCACGATAAGTTTAACTAAACACATAAATAGTAAATTCAGAAAAACTGAAATGATGCTTTGAAATGGTCTCTTAATTATTTCTACGGCTGTATATATGTGACCCTGGGCAACAAAAACGAAATTGAGATTTTTACAATTTACTGAATAAATAAGCTTTGATGTATGGTTTGTTAGTATAGGACAATATTTGGCCGAGATACAACTATTTGAAAATCTCAATATTGAGAAAATCACCTTTAAAGTTCACAAAAATAAAGTTTTGATTTATTTACGGTAGGAAATGTACAAAATATCTTCATGGAACATAATCTTTACTAAATATCCTAATGATTTTTGGCATAAAAGAAAAATCGATAGTTTTGACCCATGCAATGTATTTTTTGGCTATTACTAAAAATGTTCTCGTGCTAGTTTTGTGATCTAGGGTCACATGTATATGTATATATATATATAATTGTCACTTTATCAGTAAAGTTGGTATAAATGCAAATGTATATTTGGGGATTATTTGTGTGAGCAGCACAACAGATATGTGGCACACGTTTTGTCCTACAGGTGTTTGAATGGATAAGTTTGTGACTCATTTAAAGAGATCAGCTGTATCTTATGGAAAAGATGAATGGAAGAAAAAGAAACTAATGAAGAAGTGCGAAGAAAATGTGTGTGAGGTGGAAGAGGAGTTTTCTGAGCCTATCCCCTGGCAGAAGATAGAGGCAGAGAACCTGGACTGTGACTACAGTTTGCTGTTTCACAAAGAAGAGGCAGATTGTCTTTTCAGCCAGTTAGAAGAAGAGGTGGTGTATTTTACAGGTATTGAAAGCACTGTGCTACCACATATTATTGCATTACAAGAGAAACACTAAATCTGAAACTCGTGTTTAAGAAATAAAACATTTCTTATTATTTTTTTGCAAAGGTGACCAAGCGAAGGTACACGTTTACGGAAAGATGCACAATGTTCCGAGGAAGCAAGCGACATACGGGGACGAGGGACTGATGTACTCGTTCTCCGGGGTCCATCTTGCGGCCCGACCCTGGACTCCCACTTTAGAATACATTCGAGATGCTGTCACCAAGGCAACTGGCCATACCTTCAACTTTGTTTTGATTAACAGGTAATTCAACTGATTTTGATGACATCCTCCTGAAAGCGAATGACCTTTGCATAACATAAACAAGAAATTGCCTTTTTTACGGTGAAAAGTGAATTTACTTTTTTAACAACAGGTATAAAGATGGTGATGATCACATAGGAGAGCACCGGGATGATGAACGGGAACTCGATCCTGCCTGCCCTATTGCCTCTGTATCTTTAGGGGCTGCCCGTGACTTCATTTTCAGACACAAGGATGCCAGAACGGGTCCTGCCAAACGTCAGCTCGAGCCTGTGAAGCTGGAGCTAGCCCATGGGAGTCTTCTGCTCATGAACCATCCCACAAACACATACTGGTATCACAGCCTTCCAGTGCGCAAAAAGGTCAAAACGCCACGCATTAACCTCACTTTCAGACGCATTCAAAAGGATTGACTTTCCAGGAATCTCTTATGAAGCATCACTATGAACCTGTAGGTCGTCTTACCTCAAAATATATAAAAGCTGTGTAAAATGAGCATGTTTGTACATTTCCACAAGGTTCTCTCTCAAACCGGAAATTACTCTTATCGACGTTTATCACATTCAGACATTTCTGCTTGTATGTATTGGTTCATGTCAGCCTTGGCAGAATTTATTAAAATCTGTTGTGCATAAAATAGTACTATAATCTCAGGTACCATGACACTCACAATTCACATATTATGGTTATAAATTACATAACAAAATTCATTTTCAAGAGCACTTCAAAGGAAATCATTTCTTTTTATTTTTTTTAGAAAACCTACATGTGGAATAAATAGGTTAGACACAACCATACTTCTGTACAAGACATTTCTATTATAGACTGGGAAAAACAATATGGTCCCAATGAATAAATTTTGCTAAAAGTTTCAAAGATTGAATTACAGAAGGCAATAGTTTGGCGAAATACTGTGGCAAAAACATGAGGGTAGCAAAAACGTAATCGTATAAATATATACATTTTATTTTTCAAGCAGACGTAACCGAGTAATTTCGAGAAAGTCATACTTAGTGTTTACATTCCAGCACTGCTGGACTGAGTATGAGGTATTCGCACGGTCTACTCATAACCTGCCTGTTACAATCTAATCAAGTTTTTCCTTGGACGACGACACATGCAGTCAGTACAATTGCTGCTAAAAGAAAAGTAATTGATGATTTGACATATATCGTGTTATACATCCCTTGTGTATATTGGAAGGTTGAAGTGCTGTTAAAATGGCAACCAGCATTTCAAAGCATGGTTTGAACACCCCAGTATAAACTCTATAAAAATGAACAGGAATAAAAAAAAAAACCGTGGGCACTTTGGAAATGTAGACAGTCAAAAAACAAAATGCTATCTTTTCAGTAACACAAATGCACTCAACCAAGCAGGACCTATGCTACAAGCTCTGGTCTTCACATGAAAACTTGAATGAATCGTGACTAGTACCATTCGCAAATGTTTTTAATATATTTAGCTACTTACGGTGAAACATCACTATTCAAACTACAGCAGCAGAAATCAGTTACTTTCAGCGTGGTTAAAAACAGTGTGTTGACCTTCCTGAGCGAACAAGAAAAGGTGAGTGATATAACTTTTTAAAGGGACACTTCACCCAAAAATGAAAATTCTTTCATCATTTACTCACTTCTCAGTTGTTCCAAAGCTGTATAAATTTCTTTGTCCTGCTAAACACAAAGGAAGATATTTGGAAGAATGTCAGTAACCAAACAGATCTCCCATTGACTCCCCTAGTATTTATTTTCCCTACTATGGCAGTACATGGGAGATGAGATCTCCAGTTTGGTTACTGACATTCTTCCAAACATCTTCCTTTGTGTTTAGCAGGACAAAGAAATTTATACAGCTTTGAAACAACCTGGGAGTGAGTAAATGATGACAGAATTTTCATTTTTGGGTGAACAATTCCTTTAAATCGTAAATGGCAGGTATCAAAGCCAATTTGGAAAACTATGGCAGTTCCAGTGCCTTTTTCAATAACAATACTGATCTTAGCCAGAGGAATAAGTGACTGTAGGGCAAAATCAACCATTTTAGGATCAGTATCATCTCAAAGCTTGGTTCCTTACTCATAATGTCTTTTAAGATTTAGGCATGCCCTCTACACAAAAAGTGACTGATAAAGACAAATGGTTTCTTGTTAAAAGTGAATCGATGGTTGTAGGGAAGAGTAAAGAACTGCAGAAAACCCTCCATTTTGATGTGATGTGTTTTGGAATAAGAAATGGGGATCGCAAATGCGCAACAGCTGGCAAGACAGTTAGCTTTCTTCAGAAGAAGAATCAAGTTTCCCTTTTTTGCTTGGAGGAGCACCATCTTCCAATTCCTTCAAAAGAAAAGAAAATTTACCAGTTATAAACAAAAGATAGCTGGTTACCTCTAATATACCTGAGTTATACACAAATGTGACCTGTGACATCTTTAAGCATGTACCTGGGCCGATTTTGAAGAGTCTAAAAAGAGCCCTGAATCCCCCTGTGACTTGCTGTCCCTTTTGGATGTTGTTGAGTCTGTTGAGCAGTGATTTTGTTCTGAAAATAAAGTAACAGTAGGTTTGTTATGCTTAAAGACCACAAACATCACAGAAAGACTGAGAAGGACTTGATGTCAGTAACTAACCATTCTTGTGATCCTGACCAGATATTTTAGAAGGATATTGGTCACTTTTCAAGTCATTGCTGTCACTCTGAGAAGCTGCCATAGGTTCAGGTGCAGGACTTGTGTTGTTGCTGGTCTCCTGCTTTAATGGGGATGAATCTACAATGGAGCTCTGGTTACTGTTATCATCTGCGTGAGAAGAACAGAAATACAATTAAAAGGTGAGTTAATGCTTTATTTAATTGTATGTTAAGACAGAATAGCATATTACATCAATTCATTTGGAGTCCATGTGTTTCAGAGATCATTAACCCCCTCTATTGGTCAAAAAGTATATTGATCCACTGCATATTTGTATACACAATTCATTCCTCAAATTTCATACAAAGACTGCCAAGACTAAAAGTAATGAAAAAGATTATAGTTACTATATGACAAAATGTTCTGAATCAAACAACCAATATTACTTAAAATCAATGCTATCTGAAAAGGCTGTCAGAACATTATCAAAAGTCTGATAAGTCACAGCATTACCATGCATATCCATCATTCCTGGAGAAGAGCTATTCTCAGGGGTTGTGACCTCAGAACCATATTTGTCATCTTTGCCCTTCTTCTTGTTTTTATTCTTCTGTCACAAAAAAATTAATTGTCATTTTCATTTATTAAATCTTGTGAAGAACAATCAAACAAATAACATCTAAAAAAAAAAAAAAGATGCCTAAAAAGTAATGTTTTGTATCACAGCTCAACAATAAATGTGTAAAAATCAAATGCAATATTTTACGGCAAATATGGTCATTGTCTTTCACTTACATCATCTGATTTAGGCTCCGTCACTGGTACCCACTTGTAGATTCGCAATGAAGTGTCACCAACAGTCACCCATTTTTTCTCCCTGGACATCATATGCATGTCATCATTAGACAAAAAACATTACTTTTTTGTAGTAAATTAACACGGTGCTGCCGTTTAATATATTCTGTAAAAGACCAAATAAACTCTTCAAATATTTACATTTTTAAGTGCCATTCATTAAAAAAAACTTTATATTAAAAATACGGCCAACTTTTCAGAAACTGGTGTCGTGTTCAGTAATGATTTACACAAAACCTTAAAAAGAAAAAAAGTTCAAATGCAGGCTATGCAAAATATTTCTATTGAAACATTCTTACGGCAAATTTTTAAAACTCTGTTGTGGTGTTTGACAATCTAATACTTTTGTTTGTAGAAGTTTATGCAAAAACTTAAACTGTGTAGGCGAAGCCGAATTAATCCGCGCTGAATTTAAAAGCCCGTGTGTGAATAAAACTCTTCTGAGTCTGACGCGCCGCTGCTCAGGAGCGAGAGTCAGTCACTCAAATGAGATAAACCGAGTCAAAAGCCGGTTCAACGGCACTTCTGGTCAGCACGGACGCTGAGAGGAAGAACATTTGACTCTAACGTTAGTTCTTTCATCTCGGCCCGTTCGGTTACTATTCAGCCGGCATTACAGGCTCAAACAGAAAAGCCTTCATGTGACTGCAACGAAATGGCTTCTAGGTTCAACCCACATAAAAATTTCAAGAAAAAAATGCAATTTACACTTTGCCAAACTCATGTTGGAAAAGCCGACAAAACATCAACTTCGCGAACAAACATGGAAACGGCACAGCCGAGTGGCATATCTGAGTGAAATTGAATTGGATTAAAGGCTCTCTTTCCTTTCCTTTCATTGTTTCTTGTTGTCTCTCCTCCCCCACAGCCTGGCTGTGCTGTTCGTTAACGAGCAGACGCGCTCTCTTACCATTTCCGCACTTTTTCAATTGCAGCCATAACCCGCTTGATGTCATCTTTCGCCCTGCTCCGCGTCTCCGCTCGAACCGACCTGCCCGACATTACTGCTGTTGGTAAAATATCTTTTTGCTCGCTGCCTGTTTAGACACAATGCGAATGCACACAGCTAGAAAGTAAGGCGGGGCTTGTGCGCCTGCGCTGATGCCGGATGCCCTCGAAGCATGAGAGATACGGTCAATGCGGGTATGCGCTTCGCTCTTTTTTTGGCGAACAGAAACAAAAAACGGTATTTTAACAGCTCGTAAAGTGTGATTGTACGATCGACACAAACCACGACATCCTAAACCTGTTTACAAATGTATTAGGGAAAAAATGGAGACTGAATAGTATGCTAGTATGCTGTATAACGACCTTTATTTTTATAGGACGCATGATTTTGTCCTCGTAACTGAGGGTTTCTAAAAACCATTAAACATGCAAAAGGGAATATACCGAAACAACAGACCAGTAATCACATAAAATATAATATCGCTCCACTACACAAGCTATAAACAATACAGTTATGTGACTAAAACTAGGTTTGACATTATAGATTAAGTGTCCTCTTGAGGAAGCTCCAGGGTGGCTGTTAAAAACCCCAGGATATCTGTGGCGAATGTCTCCATGCTGATTTCAGTGGGTAGCACACTTTCCAACAGCGATTCTGAATCTATCACAAACATAAACAGTTTGTGTTAACACACTGCTAAATTTAGCAACGTTATTGCAGCTAAACAGTCCTTGACTCACAAGTTATTACAAATATCATAATAGTCATGCAGTTGATCATATTTAAGATAAATAGATGACATTTATAAAACACTGTCATGTTTTTAGACATCACCCAAAACTTTCTAAAATATAACGGAAAAAGTTGTCAAGAAACAAAATATGGTGGTTCAAAGTATTGTTTAATACCTGTGCAGCTTTCTGAATTTAAACCTAGAAGAGTAGAAAAGCATTCAGCCAGCTCACCCTCTGTCATGTGTTCACCTGAAATCACCACACACATGTAGCCTACTTTATAGTACAGAAAATGAAAAATACAGAACTGTCAAAACAGTTTAATTAAAACAAGATGTTTGTCTTTAGTGCGTAAGAATTGAGTCCATGATATTCTCAGGTAAAAATGATTATCATGTCTGTCCTGTAAGCCATTTTGAGCTCCTTTGAACTCTTTCATTTTACTGTCATTATTCTCTATATATCTCACATGCAAGGTGCACAATTTTAGAACCATTCAAGTTCAAAAAGATATTTACCTCTAGCCTGTAGCAACTCCAGCAGTTCATCTCTGGCAATAGTATATCTGCCCTTTCCATCTGGCCTTCCAAGCACCTGGAAGGCATTGTACAGCTCCTGTCTTGAAATGCCAGAGGCAGGCCGGTGGTTGACATAGAGCTTAATAAATTCTTCCAGGTCAATGTCCATCACATAATTTCTGGTCTCGGCATAGCGACTAAACTTCACCTCGTTCTGCATGTCTTCCAGCTTTAATAAAAGCAAACCATATGTTGACATTTTATGTGTGAGTGTAAATCTATCTATAAATTAGGGTTGTTCACTGTATGTATTTGTTCATGTTTTATTAGGGGATAAGTCTGAAGCACACTATAAAATAATTTGATCACTTCATACAGGGCTAGCAGTATATACAGATACACACCCAGGTATCGGAAAGGAAAAAAGGGTATCGGAACATCCCTACTATAAATGCAGATCTGAATGATAGAGTGAATTTGTGATTGCAGAAATGTTGTACCTCCTGCTCTGTGGGATAGAAGTTAAGTGCTCTCATTAAGAAGGACATGTCAGATAGAGGGATGCGTGTGGACACAAGTCGTGTTTCCATGGTGTTGAGGTCCTGGTTTTGTAATTGACAGTAGTAAAAATATTCCTCCATTTCCTTTTCCAAACATCATAAGATTTGTCATGTTAGTAGGATTGGTAACATTTAAAAATGGATAAATAGACAATGATAAATACGACTGCTAAACATTTTAGTAATAGTTTCACAGAATTATTCGTTTTTTGATTTGACAAAACATAAAAAATTTGAAAAGCTCAAACCTTAAAGAGCTGTCCCTCTCCCCCCCCCTCCAGAAGACTGTAGAAGGGCAGCATGTCTTTACCTCCTAGAGCAGCTAATGCCTCCAGTGATCTGTAAATAGGGGATTTTAGAAATTTGTGAAAAGTAGAAACTAATGGAATCACACTGACGGGGTGACTTAACACAATAAGCTTTATCTACAGCATTTAACTTTTAATACATTTTCTATGATTTATACACAATTTGCCATCCAAACGTACGATAAACTCAGCTCCCATGAGAAAACGGTGCAGTCTGATCCTCCTGCCGTGAAAGCATATCTACCATCATAAGAGCAGGCCAGAGCAGAGACGCCTGTTGAGTGACAGATAGTTGCGAAGGACTTGTGGGGGTTTCCATCCAGAGGCAGAATCTGAATGCCAATCTACATCAGAGAAAGGCAATAACAAGGGTCCTCCCTCAAGCTCAGGGTGGAACTTTAATTGGCATTAAACTGGCATAATAGCTTATGTTAATAACATAAAGAGATCAATGCAAAGACTATTAAAGATAAGCTTAGATACAAGTTTCATAGAAGAGCAGTATTATTTAATATATTGTTTGGTTGGGTGGCTAAAAACACATAGGCCTACCTTATCTTGTGTAATATATGCCATGTAACGAGAATTAGGGTCCCCATCCTTGGATGCTGGTAGGATGGCCATCTTTTTTACTGGAGAGCCATACAAGGGCCCAAGAACAGTTTTTCTGTAAATAAAAAAAAACAAGCACTATTAGCAACAGATTTACAAAATCACACACTTTTTGGGGAAAATAGCTATTCTATCTTTGTTAGCTTAGCTGCTTGTTATTATAAATCTGCAGCTGTTCATACCGCTTTCATGAAAACAAGTAAACAATATGGTCTCTTCCCAAAAGATTTATAAATGTAAGAGGGGCATTTACATACTTTTATTACCTGTTTATATTTTTATATATAAAATATATTTTTTGTATATCAATATATGCAGTCTCATTCATTTTGGAAAATTAACCAGTGAAACAAGCGTATTTTCTCTCTGTTGAATGCATATCTATTTATAGCTGTATCAGAATCGAATTTTTTTTGAATAATTTCCCTTTTGGGATCAGAAGAAGTCTATTTCCTATCCATTTTTATGTCTAGATGAACATAATTATGGAACTTATTTTTCTTATATTAAATTTTGAATATTAATTGGATGCTTTTATTGTATTAATCAATATTGAAAATATGTTTAAAAAATTGTGCTGTCAAATCGATTAATTATAGCAATTAATCGATTCCAAAACAAATGTTTGTGTTTATATAATATATGTGTGTGGCATGTATATAAAAATGCCTAAATACTTATTTAAATATAATTTACATGATGTATAAATATAAATCTATATAACTCATATTTCTTAAATATATACATGCATGTTTTTGTATTATACACGTAAGTATACAGGCCACACACATACAGTGGGGGAAATAATTATTTGATCCCCTGCTCATTTTGTAAGTTTGCCTGCTTACAAAGAAATGAAGGGTCCATAATTTTTATGGTAGGTTTAATTAAACTGATAGAGACAGAGTATCAACCGAAATATCAGGGGGAAAAATCATATAAAAGTTATAGATTAATTTGAATTTTAGTCAGGGAAATAATAATTTGATCCCCGAGCAAAACATAACTATTTTGGTGGAGAAACCCTTGTTGGCAAGAATAGAGGTAAGACGGTTTTTATAGATGGTCACCTTGCACACAGGATACATTTTATTCCACTCCTCTCTAAATCTTTTAGGTTTCTTGGCTGTCGCTCCGCAACTTGGAGTTTTAGCCTCCTTCTCCTTCATCTATAGGACTAGGGTCTGCAGACTGACTAGGCCACTTAATGTGCTTCTCCTTGAGCCACTCTTTGGTTGTCTTGGCGATATGTTTTAGGTCTTTGTCATGTGAAGGCCCATCCACGACCTATCTTCAGTGTTGTGATTGAGGGGAGGAGGTTCTTGTCCAAGATTTTACGGTACATGGCCCCATCCCTCAGCCATTTAATGCGGTGAAGTCATCCTGTACCTGTAGCAGAGGAAAAGCCCCAAAGCATAATGTTTCCAACACTGTGCTTGACTGTAGAGATGGTGTTCTTGGGGTCATGGTCAGCATTCCTCTCCCTTCAAAAACATAAAGTTTCCTCTGCGTAGTTCTGGGCTGATCTTTAACCTGTCTCATGATTATCTTTACCCCATTGGGGAAATCTTGCAGGGAGCTCCAGACCAAGGGCAATTGGTAGTTATTTTGTATTTCTTCTATTTCCAAATAATCGCACCAACAGTTGTCTCCTTCCCACCAAGCTTCTGTGTGTAGCACAGTTTGTGCATGTCTACAATCTTGTTCCTGACATCCTTTGACAGCTATTTGGTCTTGACCATGGTGGCAGGCATCTTGTATATACACAACAAGCCAACGGAGAACTTTCTTAAAGTGACAGGACTAATCTTTGTTCCATATAGCCACATAACTATAGGCACATAATCTGTGGAACTAGAATTCTTGCTGGTTGGTAGGGGATCAAACACTTATTTCACTGAATGCAAATCAATTCACAAACTTCGAATCTCTCATTCATTTGCTCACCCCTTCCTTTCGAAGTACGACGGTGGCCGCAACAGTAAAAAAAAAAGCAACAATGTTTCTTTACAAAGGTAAGAAAATATATGAATGTAATTAATCATTTAACATGTATACTATTGCGAAAGTTTCTATAATTAGATATATTTCTTGTGTGTTATTTAGTACACAGTGAGAGTAGTAAAGCAGATAGCTAATGGTAAGTAGCAAAGCTGTTCAAGGTGTTTGATCTGACAGCGAGATAGATAGTTAGGAGTAAGTTAGACTTTGTAAAGTTAGGAACAACTGGAGTATCTACTGCAAGGGATATATACGAAATGCGCTCTGTGAGCTGTTTGTCTAGTTAGGGCTGCTGTCCCAAACATGGCCTCACAACATGGAAAATTCCACATATAGGCCCGCTCTGTATGTAGATAGAACTGGGTTATTCTAAGGTAATAAAAACATTACTGTTCATTATGTACAGTCTTTATACACCTCTGAAGAAACAGTTTTGTATGTTATATTGCATTTCTGTCAATAGATCATACAAAAAATCCAGTATTGTTCCTTTTAAAATAAACCAGACCCGTATTATAGACCCTAATTATAGACAGGCAAACTTAGAAAATCAGCAGGGGATCAAATATACTTATTTCCCCCACTGTATATTATATAAACACAAACATTTATTTTGGAATCGATTAATTGCAATTCATTATTTGACAGCACTAATAATAAAAGAAATCAAACTTTTTGCAAACCTGCACATTTTTGAGGTGGCATTAAAAAGCTTCATCTTATACAGGTTGGAAGCTGTAAGGAGGAAGTGCTCAGGTGTCAGAGGAGGGTACCACACCATGCAAGTGGGCACAGCACTCTGCTCGATCCGTTCAGAACTCAAAATCACCAGCTCATTCTCGCCACTGTTCAGAAGATCATATTCTACCTATTCAGAACATATAAGACAGTTCAATACAGGAGCAACAGTCATAGTAAGAATCTTTAGTCAAGCAAAAGCCACATTTACGGTGTTTATAAACCAAACAGGTAAACTGGTTTAGGTAGTGGTGACACCACACTTCTGGAGGACATTATATGGTACATCTCTGACACATTTTAAAGATAAAATCAAACCTTGCACACTTCATGACAACCAATTATACATAATAATTCATATCAGGTACAGACTTACCAGCTTTCGATCCATGCCCAGGGAGAGGAGACGAGGTTGATTGCTGTCTAGATCCACTCCAAACAGCAGGTCTTGAATGGGTTTGTAATGGGAGTGGTGTCTGCCCTGGTACATCCAAATCTCTTGGGATCCCTCCTTATACCGGCGGAGCAATGTCACAGCCTTTCCTGTGTCCTGTAAGAAATACAGATGTGGAAAAGAGGAAATTGGCAGCCTATTAACATTTATCTCTTGTATTCAGAAATGGCATATCCTTACTGAATCTTTAATTTAATTTAATAAAGTCAAAAATGAAGCAGCATTTATTAGGGCATGTTAAGGGAGATATCTGCCATGGGTTTAAAATGATCATGACTGACATGGGTCACTTAATAAAATAAATAACTAACCGCAGCTGCTAGGAAGAGTGAGTCCTGGGAGAAGGTGAGATGGGTAATTGCATCATGACTGTATTGCAAACACTGGTCTTCTTCACTCTGAAGGGTATAGGCATCAAGAATCTGCAAAGTACCACTGGCAAAGCCAACTGCCAAGTAAAAACCTAGGATAAGACAAATTCAGAATCATGCAGGGATGAAATAATACGTAGCTTTAAATTTAGTGACCTCCAGCATGCAGATATTTGCTATTGTAAAATTTTTTAATGAATAGTATGAATGCAATCTTTTTTATTTATTTTAAATTAGTTGACATGCTAAAAGCTAAGCTAATACAATCTATTTTTATATAAAATTACATAAATGATATATATTATATGTCTAAAGATTGAAAACATAATTCAATGTCTTCTTGTAGTGTCTGAAGCCCTAGGCTAATATTACAAGGAGCAAAGATCTTGCTTTTTTGTATTTCACCTTGTGGATCATAGGTAATACACTGGATCTTCTTGTTGGACTGGAAGACTCGGCTGCAGACTGTCTTTTTACGCTCATAATTCCAAACCTTAATAGTGCCACTGTGACTGCCCATAGCTACTAGTGGTTGTTTAGGGTGACAAGCAACTGCTCCCAGAGGTTCTGCATGTTCCTTTAGAATAGTCTGTGGTACATTTTTCTGTGTGTTCACATGTACTACAGTTGCTTGGGTCGTAGAAATCACAAAATTTCTAAAAATGGAAAAAATATACAGTATTATACAATAATGCAATAATTCCAATATTGAAATAACCAAATGTTAGTTAATAATTTTGTTATTCCAGTTAAGGAAAAAAACTGAATAGACAGTTTGAGATCTCGGTTTGCTCTGTTCATACAGAAGGATCCTGTCTAAGCAAGCACTGCATTCCTGCAAGCAGTTCCAGACTTAAATGAGGACTTGAAATGTATCTCACATTTTTTGCTGATGTATGTACGAAAACTGCATTATGAGATTTTTGTTGTAAGCCGATTTGGTAACAAAGCATTCAGTGAAGCAAAAGTTTCTTTTGAAATAGATCTTTAACTCTTTTACCATATTAATACTTTATATAATAATTATACTAATCCTAACCTTCACATAAAATAATCTAACATATTATTTTGTTTTGCCAAATGTATGATATATCTCTTTAAAACCAGTATTCTAGATGCAAAGTCTCTCACCTTATAATAAATGGTTTGGCATACAGTGTGCAGTCTTTCTGATATCCTAGGCCATCTGTGGAGGGTATTTCTTTGGAAAAGGAGATCGACCTGATAGGATCCCAACTAAATTCACTGTACAAGCTGATGAGCTTGAGATTTTTATCATAGAATTTGATGTGGCCATTCACATCGCCTGTGACCAAGAAACTATAAAAGAACAAAAGCATAACAAATGCAAATGAAACTTCAGTTGCACCATAATGTCACATTTTTATGGTGTTTTTTTAATCCCTGTATATATACCTGTCGATCAGGGTTAATACAGTGATTCCAGCATCCTGGACAGGGATGATTTTGGTGGCTTTCCACACTACGGTTTGACGTGAGACTGATTCACTCTGCTTGTCCCAAAAAACTAAATTCCCTTTCGAGGTGGCTGTCAGAGCCCGCACACCATCGCAGTGGAACAAGGACTGGCTTAGCGAGCCTAACACCACATTAAATGTCTTAAAGAGGACAGATTTGTAAGAGTTTAACGCTAAGCAGAACATCATCACAAACATTCAGACCAATAAATACTGTAATTCATTTGCAAACCTTGTTAGAAATTTCAGGAGCTGAGTATTCCAAACACTCCCTTTCCTGAACAACAGATTTCATTATTATTATACATGTGAAGCAAACACTGCTAAAATAATAAATCAATAGCAAACGCGACATATTTCTTAGAACGGTTAGATAAATAATTCCTACCCAGTTGTAGAAGAGAACGTGACTTTCACTGTTGCTGAGCAACTGTGTGCTATCAGAGGGATGGAAAAGTATTCGATTCTGAGAAAACGTGAAAAACGTGGATTTGAAGTTAATTCAAATTGACATAGAACCATTTTTTTTATTTAAAAAGTATGATAAAATGTGAAATGCTGATTTAAAATGTGTTAAAATAGCCTTAATGTATTAACCACATCAAAGTTTTGCAACATACCTGGAAACCATATTCAGGGCTGATGTCAACTTGACATTTTGGGCTATCGATTTCATCTGTCCAATCCCAAATACATACACGCTAAAGCATGCCACAGTACAAGATCAGCGGATTAGTTGACATTGATCATATTCTGCTTTTTATTTTGCTGCTTTTCTTACGACTAACATAAACGTTGGTTCCATTAAAAGATAAGCAATCTCTTCCTAAGGTATCTGGTATCTCCTTAAGTAATTAACTGGAACAAGCTCATGCACAGTGTGTCTCAGATCATATCTACAGTATGTTAATGTAAAACAATGATAAATAATATAAAACAAAGAGATAAAACATGGCTACTACAAAACCAAAACAGACTGAACGCTGAACATGTCTTGCACTGCAATGCTTTGTGGTTTCTAACCTGTGCTGTTCCAACTCCAACAGTTGCTAGATATTTTGAATCCTTTGATAATGCCAAGGCAGAAACTCCACCCTCAGGATGACAATCAAACAATGTCCGCACAGGAATTCTACAACATATGCTATGAGCAGTTAACTGGACAGGAACAGGTTTTTCATACATCAAGTCCTTACTGTCAATTGTTAGTAAGGGCAGATCTATTAAACTTATATAAATATGACAATGTTCAAAAACAGTTGTCTGAAAGTTACCCTGTGTATGAGTCCCATATGATAACAAGACTCTCTTGGCCCATGTCAGCTGTCACAAGCCAACGTCTATCCTCACTAGCACACATGCAGGTGATTGGACTGCAGTGGCCCTGTAGACACAAAAGTGACACAAAATTAAGTTAACAAAAACATATTTGGTTGATCTAAATGTTTTATGAATTAAACATTTCCTAAACTCGTTAAAGAATAGAGAGTTTATGAGAGTTTAGCAATGTATAACAATGCTTCTCTTACTTGTAACAGACGCTGACTGTTGGACGTGTGATCATACATGACAGCAACATGAGCGCAAACATAGAGGATGACAAGCCTGTCTTCATCCTGCAGGCTGAAGACAGGTAAAGTTTGGTTGATCCCATAGGCCCGATCAAGGATCTATTTGCATAAAGGTTTAGTTACAGGTGTTAAAGAATAAATTTCAATACTATATTTTACTTAGTTTAACTAGTAACACTTTACAATAAGTTTCCATTTATTAAAATAATTTATTGATTATTTTCACCAAAAAATGAAAATTCTGCCATACTTTACTCACCCTCAAGTTGTTCCAAATCTGTATATATTTCATACTTCTTAACACAAAGAAACATATCTGGAAGGTACAAACATTTCTGGGGCACAATTAACTACCACAATAAGAGAACAAACTATGGTGCCTCAGATTTGTTTGGTTTCCCATATTCATCAAAATATCTTTTGTGTATTAGGAACAAAGTGAGTATGATGGCAGAATTTTACATTTAGATGAACTATTCCTTCAACATAGTTAACACATTAGTGTATATGACCTAAAAATAAGCATTACATTCATTACATTACATTACATTACTATGTTAAGGTAAGTTCAATCAAATGTAGTTGTTTATTGTTCATTCCTGTTAGTTAATGTGCATTATGTTAACAGATGTAACTTTTCATTTTAAAAATGTATTATGTTAAAATGTAAAATGTTATTATGCTAATAAATGCTGTAGAATTCTTTTTATTGTTAGTTCATGTTAACATATTAAGGTAACGAACAATAACATAACATTATATTTTATAAAACATGATCTGAAATGTAAACTTTATATCACATTTAATATCAGTAACAATAGTGAAAAACAAAAATATGCTCTGATGCATTTACCAATGGGTAGGTTTTGGTTCTGGTCTCATTAGGAATGACAGGCAATGATGTTGCTGTGTAAACTTGAGAGTCCACAGTTTCCTCTTTAAGACTGTGTAGTTCCGATTGTTCGGTTCCTTCCGTTTTATCCTCCCGCTTTCTTTCTTTATTGTCATCTAATAATTCTTTCTTCATTTGATTATCCATCGTGCTTTCCCGTTCGTCTGCATCTTGTGTTTCTTTCTCAGTCACATCAGATGGGGCTCGAGTAGACGCCTCGGTCGCCGTTGACATTTCTGTTGCCAGCCAAAGACCTGCTTTGATAGAGAACTTGCCTGAACAACCGGAAGAAAGACTTTTTGCCTGTTAGAATTTGTGTCTGTTTGCTTGGCTAATATTTGTCTTTTTGAATATAAATGTCTTTGGCATACGTCGAAGTAGCCTATGCACAAGTCACTTGTTACCGCACGCATCTGGTTGCTAAGATACGGTCACGTGTCAGTGCAACAGCCTGTACTGCAGATGTAGAGAACGGTAAAAACTGAAATCAAGAGGACTTAATGGCTCAAAGAGAAGGGTAATGTTCAATTTTAATTGCGTACAACTTGTTTTAGTAAACAAATTGTATAAATAAACAACATAGAATGCATATATTTTCAGTAAAACCAAGAAACTTGCCTGCGACAGCATCATTTTAAATGTGTAGGCTAAATATTTAAATGTTCTATCAGTAACTCTTTTAAGTGTTGGCATCAATGAAGGAAACTCATCATAATTGATTTTCGACGGCAGTAAAGAACAACCAAACCTCGATTAAAAGCTAAATTGTTAACAATGAGAACGACAGGAATAACTGGATACTAATGAGGGAATTTGACAGTGTATATTACACCTTGTCTACTATTGTCAAAGCACTTACGCTTCCGTTAAATAGTGCGCTGTATTTAAGAGTCGCGTCATGCATGATTCACATTTATTTAGTTGTCATTATTATGAGATTAACGTATAACATGCTAAACATATTTACATTAACAAGTAATGTTAATTTTACCAAAAAAATGACAACGATCAAAGGTGCACCCACATTCCTGGGATGTGTATATATCCTTCCGCCAGTTTTTGTGGCTTTTCAGACTGTTTAGGTCTATCGGTCAGTGCTGAAGCCCAGCGTGAACTGTGTATATCACTCAGAATATCGCATTAAAAATAGCAAAAAAACGATATTACGGGGTTGGTATTTTTGTAGACATCTGAAACATATGGATCGCCCGTGCTTTGGTTTTAAAACAGGCTAATTTGTTTCTTTCGAGGAGGAAATAAATCAGCAGAGCTAGCTGAAGTAGCAGCATTAGTGGGTAACGTTACTCGGAATAACTGGAGGAGTTGCTTTACACGTTGGCTGTCACTAGATCAACTGTCAGCTAACACGTCAAGTACCATCCGCACGCGTTCGCGGTGTTTAACGTTTTTCGAACAGCCAGAAAACTCTGCTCAAGTTGTCGTTTATGGGATCACCATGTCTATGAAGCCGCAGGCCGGTGGTAATCGCAAACCCGGCGGAAGCAACAGCGGAGCCGCTGCGGCCTCCGGCACCGGGGGAGCAGGAGGTGTCGGACGCCAGAACATGGGCAGGTGGGTGCACGCCCTGGAAAATATTGCTTTTTTAAATGTGCGCAAACATGTACCTACGATTATGGCATGCGACATCCCTGCACTTGTGTCGTAGTTTAAAAATGCAGGTTGTGAAGTTGCAGTGTATGGGTCGGGATGAGCGTACAGTAAGTAGGCCGATATAGGCCAAGTTCACATGACAGGGATTCACACGTTAATGGCCGCAGAAAAGGGTTTGCGCCCATTGCAGATGTAAGAAGCCGCTGCGAATGGACATGATGTTCTTGAATCTAAAAGATAGGCCGGTTGTCTGATGTGGTGAACAAATCTACGTTAAATAGCTTGTCTTTGCCGGTATAATTTGTCAGCGCTAGCATCGCCCAACAAGATGAATGCATTTTCTGTCTTTTTGTCTAGTGTTTGTCTATTTACATTTTGATAACATCCGCAAAAGGGTCTACGAGCCACGGAGTGACAGTATGCGGATTTAGTTATGTTAGCCAAGTCAGCTAACTAGCCAATATTTATTTGGTTATACAGTTACTAATCTGTCGCTTTAATCTGCATGGCAGTCCTGTATGTTGCTTGATATCGTTAAGTGTTGCTTAGAATACAATGAAGGAAATCCGTATCTGATCACCACACAAATTCTAGCCTGTTTTTACATCAAATATCGATCACTGCATGTATATCATATCTGTTTTACCTCTATTATTTAATCTTTAAACGTGTAAAACCTGTCAGTTGATTGGTCAAATGAGGGTGGACTGAATCGACATTATGGGAATTTTCCTCCCGTATGAGAAGTCACATGCTAGCTTCCTGTGTCACTGTTAGAATGATAGGCTGTCGCCCAGTTCCCTTTCGTTAGGTAACGTGAGGACATCAGGTGAGATGTGCGTGTTTCCCGTTACAGATCAGCTGGGAAAAAAGCATTTACTAGAAACTATTTTTCACACGCACGCATTTTATAGGAGAGGCGAGGCAACGTACGCTACTGATACAAGTGTTTTAGTAGAAGAGACAGTCAAGCCACTATCTCTTTCAACCTTGACGTTTCCAGGCGATTGCATGTATAAAGTCCGTCCTTGAAACATGACATTTGTGTAAGTATTTTAGAGCATGCTGTGCTACTCTGTGACGAGTTAAATTGTTACAGTTGTTATTTTGCTGAAAGGTCTTTCTTGGTAATGTGAGGCAATGGGGTCTTTGGTAACACATGGTTGCACTGCATAGGGAAAAGTGTAGAATAATTCTTGTTAACACAGAAGAAAAGTATTATGACTTGTGGGAATCCTGAGTGGTGCAGTGAAGCCTTACCCTCCCCTTAATGCAGCATTCGATTTTCTTGTATCTGAAATACGGCTATAATTTGCAGTTTCTATTCTAAAAAGTATAATATGACTGTAAGGGCATAGCTTGTACTCATAATTATGTGGAACCTCTTATTTATCTCTGATGCTTGTGGTTAAGTCTGTAAAACACATCAGAATTTCAGATCTCCCATTTAATTTTACGGTCCACCTCCAAACAAACCTTTGTATTTGAGGTTTTAATGTGCACTGTGCCGGATTTTCTGTTTCCCGTTTGTAAACACAACATTGAAACTTGGCCCCTCCTCTTGATCACACAAATTCACAAAATATTTAGCTAGGATGTCAACTTTCAGCACTAAATTTAAAGTTACAAACATAAATGTACAAATTTACGAAACTGACACTATCTCTGAGTCTTCCACCATAGACATAATATTTGGTTAGTCCCCGTCGTTGCAGCTGGCAAGACTTGTGTGTTAGACAGTATATCAGTTTGATGGTATGTAAGATATATCAACCTGATCTCACAGGAAGTCGTAAGTATTTTACGAGGTGGCTAATTCGTATGAATTCATACATTGTGTGTTGTATAAAAACTTGCGATTAATACTGAAGGCATACACCTAACGTCACTAGCGCCAAAATTAGCCGCCTCGTAAAATGCTTATGATTTTGCTGTGAGATTTCGTTGGGATCGTGTACAGGCAGCCGGATGTTATAGCAGAAATAAGCCCCGACAGTGTGATCACACTAAAGTGACTTATTTTGCGATAACAGCTGGCTGCTTGTACATTATCACGCTTATTACACGGCTACTTGCCACATAAGAAAAAACTTTATTAGCAAATTTTTACCGAATGCAGAACTTTTGCAAGGAGAAGCTGTTTACTTTCGTTTTAAGGTAAGAAACGACGTTCAAATGTCACGAACAGGCAATTTGGTTTAATCATTTGTAAATATAATGTCATATATGTTATTAATAGACATATTTATATTTATTTTCTGTGTAATATTAAACTGTACCTGTCAAAATGATTTGCAGCATCTGGGTTACCGTGTGTTATTAGTTTTGAGGGGTTGTTATCTGGGAATTACGAACCGGCAAATGTCGCAACTGGCCAATCAGAATCAAGCATTCCAACCAGCCGTGTAAATTACAGCATGTATGATTGTCATACAGTGGCGTGAACTTTAGCTCATCTGACAGAAAATCTCATTGGTGCATGGGCACACTCACACACTGCCATATAATGCAAGTCTGTAAAATTTCCATCACACACTGTAGTGTGTATAGGATTTGTATAATTTCCGTGATGCAGATATTCCGGAATCCAGTCATGAACATGGAATTTACAGTAGGCCTTCAGTGCAGATGGCACGCAAAATGCTCAATTTGATGGATGGATAAAAAAGAGCTGTAAAAAAAAGTCTGCTATATATGCTATAAAACTCAATTATTTCATTTAAGTGTCATTATAAGTTAGTCTGCAGTTAACCCCAGATTCACTTTTCTTTTAGAAGTCCAGACATAAAAAAAGATCAGTCTATGCATGAGTTTACGATTTTAAAAGATGGTTTTATGTATGTGACAAAAAAAGGACTTTACATATATAATATTGACAACTTGACCTATCAATATTAAGTAAAAGATTTTTAATCTAAAGGTTAACATTTGCATGGAATTACCCAGGAATTAATTTTGTAGTGATAAAAGACATGTATACACTAAAAGCACTGTAAATTGCTTTGGATTAAAGCATCTACCAAATGGAAAATGTAATTAAAATCAGATTGTCTTGGCAAAATGCAAAAAACTTTGATGAGTTCTTCAGGAACGTCACAACCCAGTTGTATAAAGGATATTGTTATCACTCACTTCTTTCTTATTACAGCTATGGCTGTATGCCAGTATATCTGCTATCTATTGCTACTTGGATAGCACATAAAATCTTGCACCTGGGAGTGTGTAAATATAAAAAATATGTTAGTAATTGTTAGAAAACTTATCTTTGCTTTTGATTTGTAGTTTATTTGTTATCAAGCCAATCAATCACATGGTTTCCTCTCTTCTTTACAGAGGACGTAACAATGCCAAAGGACCCTCCACTGCAGTAAGTTGCTTTTTTCTCCATTTGCTTGATTCGTAACACTCTTTCTAAACATCTTTAGATTCAAAGTACTTTTATGGATTTATTCTTTTTAGTTTTTTAATTTCATATTTTTAACAGCCAAACAATGATTTTCATGTCATGTGTCTTTTAAGGTGGCCTTCAGTGGAGTTTATGCAAACATGAGGATGGTTCATGTTTTGACCTCAGTTGTGGTAAGTCAGAAGACAAAGGCTAAAAATGTATGTTTGTTTGTCATTTCTTTTGACTGTAATAGTTAAATTACTGACAATATTTTAAAAATAATTTTGTATTTCTTTTTTCCAATATTGTTCAACAAAAGTCTTACTGAAATGTTGATCTGTGCTTCACCTTTTGACAGGGAACCAAATGTGAACTTAAGGTCAAAAATGGTCTCATCTATGAAGGAGTTTTTAAAACTTATGGCCCAGAGGTGAGGAGATGTATCTGTGGCTCTAATCTTGTGCATTTAAGTCATCATTTGAAGAGTCCAAGAAGTGATATGGTCAAGTGGCCCTATAGATTAAATAAAATAAAATGTGTTTATGTAATATATTAGACTGAATGCCACTTTATTAGAACAAGACAGATTTAATGCCATGTGCATTGCAAAAACTTAGATTTTACTGTAATTAATTTAATGCACCATATTTTAATGCACATTTTTCACTCCTGTTCTGTTGCTTTGGGATCTGCAGTGTGATATTGTACTGGATGCTGCACACAGGAAGAGTGTAGAGCCTAGTGTGGGCCCTCGTCGTGAGGATATTGTGGAAAGCATCATCTTTAAGTCTTCGGATGTTGTGGTGGTGCATTTTAAAGATGTGGACCTCAACTATGCCAAGAAAGGTAATACCTGCACTATTCTACTGTGTAACAAGTTTCTAGTTGTAACAATTTAGTTTATTTATATACATAACCTATAGTAAGTAGTTAGAGAGCCTAAGTACAAGTTACTGTCATCAAGGCCAATTTACATTTCCTGAAAGGTTTGCATTTATTTCTAGACATTACAAAGCATCAAAAAAGCCTTTTTGCCTTAATGTCGAAATGTTATGTATTGCTTAGCTTTCCATTAGCTTTCTTGTAGCTCAGTGGTTAGAGCATGGCGCTACCAACGCCAAGGTCATGGGTTTGATCCCAGGGATTGCACATACTCAGAAACAGAAATGTATAGAATAATGCATTGTAAGTCACTTTGAATAAAAGCGTCTTGTAAATTTACATTTACAAATGCGTAAATGTACTTAAACTGAGCCACCCAATGCGTTTAGCTGCAGTTTGTGTCCCGTCTGGGGAAATTGTGTTAAGATTGTGTTTTGTTGCTCTTTGTGTAAGCAAGGTTCTGTGCAGAACTGATGTCAATAGATGTAACCTGAAATTAAAGGGATAATTCACCCAAAAATAAACATTCTGTCATCATTTACTCACCTTTGCCTTGTTCCAAATCTGTATACATTTCTTTGTTCTGATGAACACAGAGAAAGATATTTGAAATAATGCTTGAAACCAAACAGTTCTTGGACCCCATTGACTACCATAGTAGGAAAAAATACTTTTAAAAATGTGTTTGTTCTGTTGAACACAAATGGCATATTTTGAAAAATGTATGAAGAAGTTTTGGGGTACATTTGACTACCATTGTAATGTTTCCTACTATGGTAGTCAATGGGGTCCAAGAACTGTTTGGTTACAAGCATTTGCCCAAATATTTTTCTCTGTGTTCAGCCAAACAAAGAAATGTATACAGGTTTGGAACAACTAGAGAGTGAGTAATTCATGACAGATCTTTCATTTTTGAGTGAACTATCCCTTTAAAATAAATTGCAAACATATTCACCTCGTGCAAACATTTTACACACAGCCAAACGATAAGTACATCAAATGTGCTTGTGCAACTGCTGTTTTTTTCCTTGAGCTCTCCACTATTAATACTTGGATAAAACAGTCCTGAAATAAACAGCCCTCTGGCTTAAATCTGCACTTACTAAAAGTCACAGGGGTTTCTCATGATTGGTTGCTTGGTTTTTTTGAAATGCAAAAGGCTAAAACGTACTCAACGTTAAGTAAAGCTGTGTTCTGAAATGTGTCAGGGTTCAAGTCATAACTCATTGCAGTTATATTTTGCTTTAGGATCTTTCTGACCTAAGGCCTGTTATAGTTTAGTTCCAACTCAAGCCGCTTAATGAAAGAAAATGTTTTTGCTGTTTGCGTGTTATAATGGGCCAACTGGGTCTAATATTCAGTTTACAACTGTTCACACTTAATGGGCAATATATGCTGTGTCTTATGACATTTGTGTTAGATTATTGGTAAATTGTATGTAGATGTAATATAGGCCAATTGTGTTATAATGGGATGCCATTTTGGGAAGATAAAGCATGGAAAACCCCTTATTATAAAATATTTACAATATTATTAACATTTTGAGTAGTTCAGCCGCAGACATGTCTATTGTTGTAGGTGCAGAAGTAACTGGCATAGTTAAATCTGGTCTGACTTGTAACTCTCTCATACTGACTATTTTTTTTTATTCTCTCTCTTTTCTCTTAAATGTCTCTAGTCTCATCTGATGCAGGTAATGCGATCAAATCATCTTTTTTAATCTCTGTTTGTTTTGGTGCAAAGTGTTTCCAGTTGCTTGCAGCATTCTTTGAGTAGGGAAATAGTGCAAGACCAAAAGAGACAAAAGGTTACGGTGGTTCAAGCTAACTTCAAGTTTGGGATGAATAGGTTTACTAATTAATAACATGGGTGTGATGTAATCCTACTTTTGTTCTCCTAAATGTTTTTGCTGTTTGTCAATATTGAATCAACCAAACCTAGATTAGAGAAGCAATTTTTAACACATTTAGAGAGACAGCTTAATGAATGTTTTATGCTGTTGCATTGGTAAAATGTGCAATATTTCAAATTTGTAATGTGATTAACTCCACTAAACAGTCTTGTTTATCCCTAAGTCTAATTTTCATTCTTGAAAAATTAAATTTGAAAACCTTCCTGACCAAAGTCTGTGCCTAGATTATCATTTTGTGCACCACTGAACATTGTGCACAGTGCTTCCAGAACATGGCAAAGAGACAAATATAACGTTTTTATTGACAGTTTGTGTGCTGATAAAGACTTCCAGATAAAATATAATTCATAGGACCTCATAAAAAAAGCAGAAGTGCTCAATCCACTCAAAGCTGGCTGCAAGTAGCTAATATAACATTTTTATTGCCATTAGGCTACATTACATGAACCTAATGATGTAATATCAGATGCTGTTTTTTTTCATGAAAATCACAACAACATTGCTTCATCTTAATTATATAGTGATACCGATATTAAGAAAGCACTTTGGCCGATTGGCCGATAACAGGGCCAATATAACACAATTGCAATTAAATGAGTAAATGAGAGACATACAGAAAATTGGTGAAACTAAATGAACAATTATTGTGTATTACATGTCTTAGTAGTTAGTAAAAGACTTGAACGCATGAAGAGGTCCACACATGACGTTATATTAATTGTGGGCAGCTAAACATGGCTTAATATTAATAAAATATAGCAATTAAAAAATATTATTGACCACACATTTTTTTTGTATCTCATACACAACCCATTTTACTGTGGTCATATAAGTGGCAAATTCCTGCCTTACATCTTAGTGGCATTTTTATGAATAAAATGTGCTGTATGGCGTCCAAACAGAAAAAAATATCAGCCATTTGTAAAAATATATCGATCAATGCCGATAATTAAAAACTTCCAAAAATCGGCCAATATATCGGTCACAGCAATATATCGGTCTATCTCTAGAAGAAACAACTGCATGTATTGCATGGATCTCTCACACAGTTGTTTAATAAACATGTTAATTTTGATTTCTAATCCTTCTGTATTTACTATCATGTTCTCTGTGACCTCTAACCTTTGGCTTAATCTGTGGAAGGCCATGTTCTCATGAATCTTACTATCTGAATAAGGAGGGAATGATCCATTAATTGTAGCAGTGAATAAACACACCATGAAAAGATGTGCTTACACTGTGTGAATAAAGATTTGAGACCCTTGAAACAAAATTTTCTAGTGATAGCCAGGACCAAGAAAGTTGAATAAGCTTTATTTTACAACAGCAGTCTAAACCTAACAACCTGCCTCATAAAATTAAAGCAATATTTAACATTTTTATTATTTACTTTTACTTTATTTTTTACTTAATTACGTTACTTCATTTTATATATATAGAATCTTTTTCACCTTTTGCTCCCATGTACTGTTGCTGAAAATTGAGATGCGTTGTGAATTATGGTAGAACAAACTTATTGGTCAACATTTTTTGTTTCTCCTGGGACAACAATCCTGTTACATGAAATTATATCAAATTCTGTCAAAAAAAACTAGAGGAGAGCAATGGATTGATAAGAGCTTTGAGGCATAGGTTGCGCACCCACCTTTTCTCAAAACATGACAGGAAAATGTCAACCCAAATATAAGTAGAACCCAGCAAAATCAGATTCACTTCCTTGTTTTCTGAGAACATGGCCCTTTTGTTTGTGCTGTAATGCAGTAAACCCAAGATTGCTGTTATATGCATAATTTTGAAATCCTCACACATGCTCTCCTTTTGCGTCTATTCAGAAATACCTCTTTTTTTAATTGTACATCACACATGTGCATGGCTGGTTTATGTGCCTTATATAAATGTTTTGCATCATAGTGCAAGTAGTATTAATTCTGTTGTGTTTGTTTTTATTTGATGATTTGTAAAGATAATTTCACAGACAGTGCGGTGAGTGCTCGCGTGAATGGGGAGCACAAAGAGAAGGATCTGGAGCCCTGGGATGGAGGAGAGCAGCACATCTCAGGCAGTCTGGAATCTCTTGACACAGACCTGGTAAGACGGCATTCGACATTGGGGAACATAATTAACGGATTGCAGTTAATTGAACTGATCATTGATCATTTTTAGAAATATAATGAGGAAATGCTAGTTACGATTTATTGGTTGTTTAAACAATAAGCCACTAACTAACTGTTTACATGCACCCTTATAATGAAATTTTGACAATATTGCAATTTCACATTACCTCATGTAAATGCAATACTTCGATCAAAATAATGCGATTTAGCTCATAAATTATTGTTTTAATTCGCAGTAAGCAGGCATGTAAATACCTTAGTCACATTTATTAGACACATTCTTAACAAAGTGTCACACATCTTAAGTGCAGATTCATAGAAAACATGACATTCTGAAGCTTTACCATGAACACAACTTTGTGCCAGCAGTCTCTGCTCCTTACCTTCATCCAGAGACAGCGCGAACGCACTGACAGCATACAAAAATGCTGCGGAGGCATTTTCATCATATGTGTCTATATTTATCACAGCGCTGAAAAACTATGAAACACATCCAGAGGAAGGCCTTTAGCATTTGATGCAAATATATTAAAACTATAGCCAGTAACGTACCTACTATACACGAGAGCATTGTTTGTACTGTGTATTATAACAAATAATCGGAATTATTAAAACTGCATGTAAACGGGAGTGAAGAGGATTGCTAATGTCATGTAAACATGTTACTGCGATTAAGTCCTTACTCTGATTATTGAAAATAGTCACATTATTGGTGCACATGTAAACGTAGTCAATGTTTTGTGCAATGCTTGTATATCCTTTTACAATGACTACGTTTGAGAGGTGGCCTGGCATAGTTTGCTGTGTTGACTTAGTTTAGTTTTCATGTTCTGATTCTTAACCTCTCACCTTTCGCTTCATTGTGAACCTGTCAAATAAATGCCTGTAATAATTAAAAGTGGTCACAACAGCAGTATGAAGGCAATAAATGTTTTAAATGTTTTCACAGGTACAGTAATATTAGTGATGTTTTCTAATGGATTTGAATATGGCTTGTTCAATCAGATTTGAGTTGTTTTATGAGCAGAAACTGTCTCCCTGTCCTCAGTCTAATGGTTGGGATCCTGATGATATGTTTAAATACAATGAGGAGACATACGGTGTGAAGTCCACCTATGACAGCAGCTTGTCCTCATACACGTGAGTTCTTTTTAGTGGAGGCCAACTGTGTTTTTAAATAACCCTTAATGTACTCTACTGAAGTTTAGGGTCACTATAGTAAAGCGTTTGTTTGTCTTGACCTTTTGATCTGAAGGTGTATGTCTTAATGTCTCAAATGTCTATTTTGTAGACAAATTTATAATTGTGCAAACATGTTTCTTTCTTTCATTTTTATTTACTAAAAATGTTTATGAAGAGTGGAGCATAAATGGGATTCCTGCAAAATTCTAGGCAAAGGATTTACATCAAGATGTTAACATTTTTGGATTTCAATCGTTTTGATGAGTTGACCTTTTTTCTTAACCGTGGAAAAATATTAAGTGACCCTAAACTATTGAATGGTAGCCTATGTCTCTGTTTGTTTTTGTTAATAAATGTTAGCTGTGTGCTGTCTTTCACTAGTCGTTTTCTGCTTTCTCTAACATCCCAGGGTCCCCTTGGAGCGAGACAACTCGGAAGAGTTCCTCAAGCGTGAGGCTCGTGCAGCACAGCTGGCAGAGGAGATTGAGGCCAGCGCCAGCTACAAGGCCCGCGTTGCCATGGAGAATGACGACCGGTCAGAGGAAGAGAAATATACTGCTGTGGCTCGTGGAGAGAGAGAGCTTCATGGCGTCAACAGGTGAACCTGTCCTAAAATTGCTAAGGTGGCACGCAGTTCATTTTGTTGTGAATCGCTTAGGGTGCATTGGATCGCGTATCATTTGCGCTTTGACTCAACAAAACATTACTTTAACTTTACAGCTAGCCTTACGCAGCGGTTTAAGTTAAGATATATGCGAGAATGCGCTTTTATTTTGTACTCTTTGACCTACTGGAGAGAGAGCGAGAGCATGTCCACGCTAAAACTATCTTTTACTCTATGATGGATAAACTCAAGGGGGTCGCACACCGGACGCGTAAGCGCAGAGTCGCACATGGCAGCGCCACATTTTTGAAAATGATAACATTATTTTCTATGAGTGTACGCACACCGGCTGCGCACCTCTAGAACTCTGGGCGCTGTTCTGAGTCCTGCCGCGACACAGAGCGCCACTCACATTAAATTAACATTTAAGTCACATAGGCTGCAACATTATAGTTTTACATGTATAGTTTACCAGGATTTTAGACTTTTAGCTTGCGATCACGCTATAAATGTACGCTTTGAACTTGATCTTGCGAGTCGACGTCAATGCCGAATGTACGCGTCTGGTGTGCGATACCTGTGAAACTGTCCTAGACGCGGCACTTCCGCGTCCAGTGTGACCCCCTTTAATGTTAATCCGCGGGTCACATGCATTCGAACTGTAGAGCACGATCCATACGGATCACCCGTGACCCGTTTCACCACTACTTGGTAGTATTTGTATCACGTAAATAGTGCTAGTTTCTAAAATAACCTATTTATTTCAATAGGGAGAGCAAGTACATCCCCCCTGTTCAGAGGAACAAAGAAGCAGGCATGTCATGGGGAGCTGGCCGTCACCCACACCCAACTGGGCCACCCACACCCAGATCTGGACCTCATGACTACAACACAATGGATCAGCGTGTAGTCAACGGAGGTACAAGATGGATTGTATATTTATTTTTGCTTGAATGTACAGTATTATGAACATTACTCTCAATAGTCACATCCAAATAATCAGACCCATGACCAAACATACAGCTCACATTTGATCTGAATCACACAATGCACATGGAAGATAAGGACTACTTCCTATTTCCCATTATTTTTTTTACCCAGCCATAGCAATATTGCTAAATATATGTCACAGTTTGCCATCTTCAAAGGTTTGACATAATGTGGAACAAATGTGGTAATAATAATAATAATAATATTTGAAATAAGTATAAATTATCAAGTTTGGTTACTATAGGTGATCCATGCCTCTCTTGGGATGACTACAGAGCCCGCACTTATTCGCCTTCGGTCTTAGCTTTTGTCCACACCTAATGCCCCACAGCCTCCTATTAGGCCTTCTATTGTCTCTATTAATCTTTCTAGAATTTTCATGACAAACCATTGTTCTTTCCTTTACCAATGATCTGTCTATCACATTTTTCTCTTTGTCATTCAGTTTTATTTATGATAGAATGATTTGGGCAAGAAGTGCTGCAGGTTTTGCTGGTTCAATATGATCTCATTGATCTTTTCAAATATTCTGGAATTTATTTCTGATTGTTTTCTGTCATATGTTGAGAATAACCAATTTAACAATGATTTAACATTAAATCAATTATCTTTAAGTAAAATTTCTGTTCTTTAGTATCTTTAATTTGCATCTCCCCAATATTCTTTTTCATAACTTCATGTTTAACGTTTCATCACTTTTTATCATTTTATCTATCTCATGCTATCATTTTTAAGGTCTCTTTAAAATGTTAATGTCCATTTTACTAGTTCTTTCTCCTTCCTCTCTTTATCTTCCTCGCAATTAAATGTTTCTTTCCTCTCATTTCGACTCATTTAATTTCTATCAGGTGCTCACCCTTGGCCCACACGCTGCCCATCTCCCTCCTCTCGCCCTCCATCACGTTACCAGTCAGGCCCAACCAATCCTCTTCCGCCCCGGGCGGCCACGCCCACCAGACCTCCCTCCAGACCCCCATCTAGGCCCTCGAGGCCCCTGTCTCACCCCTCTGCTCATGGCTCCATGGGGCCGCTGTCCACCATCCCAAAACGCATGTCCTCAGAAGGTACCAGAAACTCCAGACTGGGCAGCCATTTTGTTTTGGCACCGCTGCTCAGGTTCACATTTTGAAATCCAAATGCCTGATCTAAGGCTTCCACTAACAGCTGTGGGACTTTCTTTGTTTAATAAAATGACTCACCCCTCCTCTTGTTCCAGTTTCTTTAGCCATCCCTCCACCTTTTATGCATGATTAAAGTGTATTTAGGCCACTTTTATTCTCACGTTTTCTGGTGTGCGTGTAAGTGTTGGGTGTGTGTTTTGGCCATGGATTGCACAGATGCAGTTAACATTTGGGACACCAACAAGCAAAGGAGAATGCAAAGTATTTCTTTTCATGTTTGATATTGCTTTCCCAATGAGAAATATTGTGACAGCCTCTTTAGTTCAAATATAACTTGGCTAAACATACAATTTCTTGTTAGTTTGTTAAAGTTACTCAAGTAAAAGGCATAATTGAAATGTTATGTCATATCAAGATACTACATATTACTACTACATATTTAGGTCTTACTAACTGGTAGGTGACCCTTTTCTTTTTTCGGGATTTTGTGTATCAGATTTACTAAAACACAGCACCGGTTGCACTGGGTTCGGAGAATGCCACATTTAGACAAATGCCCTAAACTTGGGTTTATTTTCTTTTTGGAAAATAAGAAATTTCATCTCTCCGTTTTTGAATGTAGGTCCTCCAAGAATGTCTCCCAAGTCACAGCGGACCCCCAGACCTCATAGAGTGGCCTCATGTCGGGGCGGTGGGCCTCCTGCCGGGGATTTCATGTCCCAAGGTCCATCGGAAGGTTCAGCTCCCCCAGCTGCTCGTGGAAGCCAATCTGGGGGAACCTGGTCATCTGTTGTTGTTAGTGGTGTTGGTAAGTCTTGGTTCTAAATCTCATGTCTAAGGAATAAAACTGAGGACTAATTTTATGTCTTTCTCTCAGCACACAGACCTCGTTCACCTCGACAGAGTAGCGTTGGTGGAGGTGCTCCGAACCCTTCTTGTGTGTCTTCCCCTCAGGCTGGCACAGTGCCAGTAGACTCTGTAACAGTTTCCACAACAGCGACATCACCCACAGCAGCAAACCCAGCCACCAATCTGGATGCATCTCCAATAGAACAGGGTGAGAGGTTTACCTTATTTCCCAAGATTCGTGAACAACGTGGGATGCAAGATTGGATAATTTCATCCTGTATAGTTTGGCATAGTATACAACAACCAACACTGCATCGTGAATGCTTCACGACATCCCGACAGAAAGACAAGCATATTAAATTTTTTTTAACAGCTATGACATCAGCACAGATGCTCAGATGCTCTTCTGTAAACCCTTTCTAACATGGCATAACAAAAGAAAAAATGGGTTTGTGCTGCTATGGGGAATGTCATAAAGACAAAGCTCTATATATTATTTATACATATGGTCTGACATTGTTTTTTGTCTATGGCACAATAAGAATTTTGGAGTTGCAGTAACAGACAAAAAAACGGTGTAATCTGAACCTCGCATAAGGTTGTTTCTGTACAAGATCTTAATACAGTTTTGTTTTTTACAGCCAAAGAGTCAAGAATACTAGAGGCAAGGCAGAATTCTCCCAACGCCAACAAAGAGAATGTGAAGCCTCTTGAAAGTTCTCGATCCATCAGCAAAGGTGTGTACCTGCAGAGACTGTCATGCTATTTATCATCTGTGGACAGCAGTTTTAATGTAAATTGGAGCGTTTTTTGTTTGTGTATCGCTGCTCACAGTTTTTGCCGAGTTAACAAAAGAAAGCATGTCGAAGCAAAAAATTGCAACCTGTCAGTATGAATTCGGGATGTGGCTTTTCAAGAATTTATATTTTACTAAAAAATTGCTGACACTGTAGTTGAAAAGCACATACTTAAGACTAGTCTGGAATTTCTATTATAAATCATATTCAACTTTAATGCAAATGTATGATAGGCATGTGCATTAAAGCTAAGCCTAACGGAAAAATAAAATCTCATGGTATAGTTTATGTACTTAAATGTATTTTATTGTACTTTTAGGACCTCCCAGCATGGCTTCAGACCACAGGAAACAATTAGATAATTTAAAGCAATTTAGTGATAATTTTAGGGTAAGTTTAATTCTCGCCTATTATTTGCAAATCTTAAACATTTATAGATAACCTTCATTTCAATCATGTCATACCTTTTTAGTTGCAGTCCAGCTCAAATCCAGATCCAGTATTTGATCCTATGGTGGCCAAGTCTCCAAGGGACCTAGGAGAAAAGCCAAAGGATCAACAAGCTGACAAGAATGCAGGAGATTCAACAGGACCCAAAGTCTCCACAGAGTCCTCAGTTTGTGAAGAGGCCTCCACTCCCGTTCATCTGAGCATCGGCCCAACAGGAAGTAAAACTGGAACCCCTTCGCTGTCTCACTCATCTGCCGTAGCGGAGCAGAAACGAGGGCCCGATGTGACATCTCAGGGTGTCCAGACCAGCTCACCTCTTGCCAATACTGCTGCAAAAGACAAAGATGAGAAGGAGGAAAAGAATGACCCTGTAGCAGAGTGAGTTATACTGTGATTCGGTATTGTCAAATTTATTTTAAGTTAAGGATGTAAATTAAAAATGTAACATTAATACCTATTTAATAAAAGATGCATAAACCAAAATGTTAAAGAAATTGTTGTTTTTATTGACCTGAAGAATGTTCTTGTCACATTTGTGTGATTTATTTTTAAGGAGTGTTAGAAAATCTACTCTCAATCCCAATGCCAAGGAGTTCAACCCAAGAGTATTTTGTTCCCCCGTAAGTATATCAGTAACTTATTTTATGACTTTAATTGTGCCGAAATTGAATTTATTCCAAAATCTTGACTTATCTGAGACTGATAATGAGACTTTATGAGACTGAAATATAGACTACTGTACCATTAAAGTTCTTACGTCATCTTTTTTTTTTAAATGTCAACTTAAAAAAAAAATGTTTTCCTTTTTTAACTAGAATTAAAGTAATATTTTGACATTTGATACATATATATATATATTAATAATTTGTCACCTTTTTGTTTTCATCAGCCCAAACCAGCAACAACTCCTACCCTGACTCGGCCCCAGGGTCAGCCCAGTCCTTCCATTGTAGTACAACAGCCCCCTACTGTCTATGGCCAGGCAATGTTCCAGATGTACCCTCTGACTCCCGTCAGTCCTGGCGTACAGGTAAGCGCCTTACTGTATATGACCACTCTGAGATAGTCTGTTCTCTCATTTGTTCATTGCATGGAAGTCCACATCTGCCATCATAACATGTAGATCTTGATCTAGATCTTTTTCTTGTGTGCCAAAATCCTTTTTCTTGTTTATTCTACATAATTTCATCTCTCCTATTCTTTAATTTGTCAGCTGGACTTGTGAAGTATCTGCATGTAAACCCACCACATAATTGTGCTGTTAGATCTGCAATTTCATTTCTGTTTGATTCTGTGAGAAGAGTCAAGGCTTGTTCATGCTAAGTCTGATACAAATAAATGATGTTCACAGGAAATTATTGTGCCTAAACTATTGACTTGAGCCAGTTAAGACTCAAATCCCTCTGAAAATGTTTGCATGCCATCTTGAATAAAATGCACTCCTGTCATAAACATGCTATTTTGCAAATGTCAAGCCACATAATACAGATTTCTAAAAGTGAAAAAAATATCTTTGTTTAATTTTGGTTTAGAAAAGTCCAGCTTGGCATGAACAGGCCTTATGGCCCATAATATGTAAAAGATTTTGGATTGGTAGCATGCAAACCTCTGGAAGCAGACCATGCTTCATCAGCCCAGCCCCATTTCACACCTCAATGATATTTGATGTGTTCACTGATTTTCTTTTGAGGTTCGGATCAAAAGTAAAGCTTACATTTTTTCGATTTGGTATTCTAAATACATATATTCTGGTGTAGAGTGGAAAGATTTCAGTAAATAGATAAACCCAAATACTTTTATTATTATTATTTTTTCATTTTCTTTTATAGTCTTTGATACATTCTTGGTCACTCACATATTTTGACGGAAATCTTATATTAAGAAATATATACAGCAAATGAAAATCACACTAAAGACTCGTTCTTTTTGTTTCTTTTCCCTCTTTCCTCTCTCTCCATTAGAAAAGCATTATCTGGAAGGTTTGTGCAATTCTAAGCTTCTTTTCTACTGAAAACATGTATGAGATTTGCCTACATATCTGACCAGCAGATGTTGGTCTGCACTTTATCCTTTATTTTACAAATTTGTATTTGATTTCCTCTTTATTTTTTCACATCAGTGATGCTTTATATGATAAATGTACTATTGTATGAACTTTTGACCAAGACATGAAAAATGTATATCAGTCTTTGTTTAGGAGGTCTGAAGGGTATATATTGTTATTTACCAAACTTTTCAATAATTCAGGACACAATCTTGCTGGGTTACACTTTTGCCGTATGTATTAAACCCATCTTTGAGATGTGCTGCATTTAAATATATAGCTACACAAACAGTGAAAGTGTGTATAAAGGAAACTGCTAAAACTATATTACAACAGTAGTAGTAATAATGTGCATTCATCAGCACTAGTGTTTTTCAAGAATGTCATAACAGATGTAGTTCTACATCTCAAGGTTGTGTTCCTTGTCTCTTAGCCTCCAGCCATGTACTCTGTTCCAGTTCCTCATATGACCATGAGCCAGACCAAGCCCTACAGACCAGGTAAAGGTGAGAATGCTTCTGTATAAGAGTTGCATGCCTTTAGAAGTGGCAAATATCTTAGTAGAGCTGTTTAGTCACGACATCAATTTTTAGTCTGTCCGGGGAGGCTAATTCGCCAAAGGGTTTCCTCTGGAGTTTCTAATGGGTTTTTAGAACAGTTTTTGATTCATGACTGAAATAAGGTCTGTGATTAACATTCCTTGAAGAGATATTCCTGTTTTGTTTTTCAACACTGAACTGGAATTTCTTGATAGAACATATAGTCTGAATGTGAATTCTTATGTTTTTTTTAAAGGGATAATTCACCCAAAATTCTGTCATCGTTACTCACCTTTGAGTTGTTCCAAAGCTGTATACATTTATTTGTTCTGATGAACACAGATAATTTTTTTTGGCAGAATGCCTATAACCAAACAGTTATTGGACCCCATTGACTACCATAGTAGGAAAAATTACTTTTTATAAATATTTTAAAGAATCTAGGACAGCAAAAAGTTCTGGGGTACTTTTAACTACTGTTGTAATGTGTCCTACTATGGTAGTCTATGGGTTCCAAGAACTGTTTGGTTACAAGTCCAAATATCTTTCTCTGTTCAACCAAATAAAGAAGTTTATACAGGTTTGGAACAACTTAAGAGTGAGTAATTCATGACAAAATTTTCTTTTTTTGGGTGAACTCTCCCTTTAAGATTACAGGCTGAACGGCTCTATTTCCTTTTTGTATTTTGATTTATTGTGCAGCTTGTGGGTATTGTGTTTTGCTTTTCAATAAGTTTTCAGGAAGCATTGCTGAGAAATAAGACCGTGCAAACAGTTCTTTTCAGGTGCTTTAATAATAAAGTAGAGTGCATGTTTCCCATTGCATTCTCTTGTTTTGCTGTGTCAACTTGCAGTACCAAACATGCCACAGCAAAGACCAGACCAGCATCACCCACCTGGCGCATCTACAATGATGCATCCGGCTACAGCTGCCGGGCCGCCCATTGTGGCACCAAACCCTGCCTACTCCACCCAGTACTTCACTTGTAGCCCCCAGCAGTTTGCTAGCCAACATCTGGTACAACAGATGCCCCACTACCAGTCCCAGGTACTGCAGTATGAGAAATGAGTTTGTAGTGGTCAAACTAGGAGTTACTATAACAGGCATACAAAAGAGGAACACCATCAATAATTTTGCCCTTGTGTTAAATGTTTTACGATTAACTGAGACTAATTGATTTGACATCACTATTAATCGCTATAATTTAATTTGCAAATCAATTGAGCTGTAATAATAAGCACTATGCTGTTATTTACTGAATCAACATGAGAACAACTACTGAATCGCCTTGGAACGCACAGCATTATTTGATGCGTTGACATCATTTCAACTGAAAAATGCATATAGCGTGAGACATATCAAGTTTTGAATGTTTATATCGTCTAAATTCGAATTTTGTCAGCACTTAGAAGCATATCAGTTTTTTCTTTTTTACATATTTAAAAAAAAAAAAAGAAAAACTTTAATTGTGACTTTAAAGATAATATTTGTTGGATCAACTAAGACTAAGAAAATCAGTTAATCAGGTCATCTTGGGTTCACATGTTTCAGGCCCAGCACATGTTCAGTCCTGTGATCCAGGGCAGTGCAAGGATGATCACCCCATCTGCTCATGCTCAGCCCAGCCTGGTGTCTTCTTCCACCACTCAGTATGGTGAGCAGACGCATACTATGTATGGTAAGAGCAAACATTAGGTCTTTGTCACACTGTACATATGTGCTAAACTTACAATCACTTTTTTATTTTTAATTATTATTAACTTTTTAACAAGACAAACATTATTCACTTGAGGAAATATAGCAGCTGAAATATTAAAATATTAATGGATCAGATAAATTGAATGTGTTGTGCCACAATTATTTTTTTATTGATTATATTTTATACAATTATTTAGAATGTCAGAATAATTTTTTTTAATTGTGCTGCTCCCAAGATGAATGTTTAGCTTTGACTTAAACGTATACCTGAAGTGTTGATGTCAGATGTAAAATTAAAAGCTGCCTTTTATTGGATACATTTAAAAAAAAAAAACGACTTCACTATTTGTGTACCGTTTATCATTTTAACGCTAGCTTTCATACAGTGTTGCATTAGTAAATCTACTGCTGCGTTTCAGTGTCTCCAGCTACCATTCATCAGCAATTTCCCCACCCGAGCTCCACCCTGCACCCCCACCCGCAGCACCCTCAGCCCTCTGTCACCCCGACAGGACAACCTCAGCAGGGCAACCAGCATGGAGGTAACCACCCGGCCCCCAGCCCCGTTCAGCATCCCCAGCACCAGGCGGCTGCTAACCCAGCCCAGGCTATGCACTTGGGCAACCCTCCACAGCAGCAGATGTACTCTACCCTTGCTCCCACCCCACCCTCTATGAACCCAGGCCCTAACCCTCAGTCCCCTCAAGCCAGTTTCCCATCTGCCCAGCAGGCCGTATACATTCACTCCCAGCAGGTGCAGCATGGGTACAACCCTAACCATATGGCTCATGTACAGCAGGTGAGTGAAAAATAAATTGAAGCTGATCTAATCAATATGTGAGTTTTTCTTTGCTCTGTATCTCATTGACTGTTTATCCACAAAAGGCTCACATGCAGTCAGGGATGGTGCCTTCACATCATGGCAATCCTTCCCACCCAACCATGATGTTGATGGCCGCACAGGCCCCTACTGGCCCCCAGCCCGGACTGCCCCAGGGCACTCTCAACTCTATTTCCGTGTCTTCAACCACACCATACCCCCCCTACGCTTTAACCTCTGGTGAGGATCTATTTAAGCTCAACTAAACACTGATGACGTCAGAGGGTTAAGAACCACTTAACAGTTCTGTTTTGCCTTATATAGTGAAAGTGGCGTTTTGCTAGTACTCTTAGATTTTCTATTAGGGTTCATACTAAAAAGAATTTTGCTTTTTTTCTTCAGTGCAAGGTCACCATCAGCAGCAACTGTAAAGGATGAAGATCAGAGAACACCAGTCGAGTGGCACCTGATCCATGCAGAACCATCTGGCCTCACCCACCATGTACAGGCCAACCAATCTTTACCTTTCTATAAAAAGCCCCTAAATTGCCACAAGAACTTGAGTCATGCTGCTCTACTGCAACCCACCACCAGTGATTTAAAAAAAGAGCTTACAGGAGAAGATGTAGTGAACTGTGGCTTTTAAAAAGACAAAAGAATACAAGAGTTTTAACGAGGAATTTTCACATGTTTCAGTGACACTAGAACTCTTGCAGTGGGTCCTAACAATAACCATAAGCCCAGATGTATGAGAAAACTGTATGTGAATAACTGGAACATTTCATCTGCACCTTCTAAGTTAATGATAATTCTTCCATACGTTGACAGTATTAACATTACTGTTAAATGCTGCTGCTATAGCTGTGCTCAAGACCTTGGGGTAAATCCACAATAAAAAGAAATGGTTCTAACCAGACTAAACAAATGAAAAACTTCCAATAATGAAGATGTTTGGCGATAAAATGCAGATGAATTATTTATTAATTTAATCTGATGGCAAAACCCCATTAGACTTGACCGTTGTAAAACTGTTAAGTTAAAATAACTTTTACTTTGTAGATAATATAAACCAATTTAAAAAAATTAAAAACATTAAAAAAAGTTTTAAAAACTTGAAATGGGTTTGACTTTTATTTGCTCTGTGTCAGTTATTCGAGAGTGGGCCTGGTCCCAAGACTGGTCTTGGGTCATTTTTTAAGGGTCTCAGTCTTGACTGCATTTGAACTTGGTCTCGGACTGGATGTTAAGAGTGGTCATGACCACAACTACAGAAATAGGACTACATTGCCAGTGCATTGTCTGCATTATGTTAACATTATTAATGTGACTGGATGTAAAACATTCTGCTTTAAATGCCATCAATAATTTGTTTTTAACTTTTACATTTTTTGTTACTGTTATTATGCCAAGTCAGAAATGATCAGGGGATTGTTAAAAAAGGGTTTCAAATGCCCCCAAAATTGAAGATATGAAGACAGTACTTGTATGAGATCTTGGGTTTTTATCATTATAACATCTGATAAAATTAGGCAATGCAAATGAAGAGTTTCCAAGAATATGAGAATTTTATTCAAACATTTAAAAAACGAGGTTAATATGAAAATATTTTTAGAGCAAATACAGATTAGACTTAGACTTGGAGTTCATATTGGTTTGCACTAAAGAAACAAAACATACTACACATAAATCTCTGAAAAAAACAGATGTTATTTTAGGGTTTTGGGCTAATGGGTCTAGGATGAATTTATGGAATTTGAATCAGGTCTTGGTGTTATCTCCTTTCTTTTGGTCTGGGTCTCGGCACAATCTGGTCTTGAATGCAACACTTTTTTCCCCCAAGATTCACAAAAACTAAAATACTCAAAATGTCGATCAATACTTTTGGTCTCTTTTCTGCACTACTGTAGTGACAAGTAGATGACTCGAAGCGTGAGGCTGCAGCAGTGCCGCTCCAGGACGCTTGGGGTCGCACTGACCACCGTCAACTTCAGTGACATCAGAGCCAGAAAGAGTCCTGTGTTCTTTCTCTTCGAACATGTGGAATGGCTGCTTGACGCATTCCCGTATTAAAAAAAACAATCATTAGAAATAACTATAAAAGAAATAAAGGTGTTTGTCACCATGGGGAAATTAAACGTCGTTGTTCTGAGGTATCTGTCAAGAGATGATTTTAGGGTCCTTACAGCGGTACGTATAAATTTTAAAGAGCCTATTAAACTGAATTCCATAAGCCATTAAGCTGTATTTGAAATAACCACTTTAATAGAAGACAGCGACTTATGTATCAAAATAAAGATTCTCCCTTATGCCAGATACTGTTTTTTTTTTGTTGCCAAATTCTCGTCTGTTTAATGGCATATGTTGCTCATAGTAAGTTAACTTTAAATCGAGAGAATAATTAATGTTGTCAACTAAGCTATCACATTTTATTTTACTTAATGGCACCAACTCTTTTAATTGTATTTCGTGTCATGTTTTGATAAATATCAATCCAACCGAAAAGTCCACAAACTTTGTATCCGACTTTGAATGATGCCGTTTTTTGGGGAAAACAGGTAGAGATGGGAATGAAGAATCATGAAATCGTCCCAGCAAGTCTCATCTCATCCATTGCCAGTCTCAAACATGGTGGATGCAACAAAATTTTAAGGGAGCTGGTCAAACACAAATTACTGGCCTATGAACGCACTAAAAGTAAGCTTTGCACATGCATTATCATGTATTTATACTATCTATGCTCTTGTGGTGGGTGAATTCATCCTTGCTTGATTTCACTGGGTTTTCTCGCTGTAGCTGTACAGGGATACCGGCTGAACTACGGTGGCTATGATTATCTGGCACTGAAGACACTTTCAGCTAGAGATGTTATTCTTTCTGTTGGAAACCAAATGGGAGTCGGTAAAGAGTCAGGTCAGGACACTCATCTACTATTGCCAGATTTCTAAATCAATCTAAATTTAAAATGATGCTGTTACTTTTATGTAAGCACGTCTAAGTTTATGATTAGTATTTATCTATAGAAATTTGCAAATCTTTCCATACAAAATTGTCATTTTTCATATGTATTTAAATAGATATTTACATTGTTGCAAATGCTGAGGGAGAGCAGTTTGCCCTAAAACTTCACAGACTGGGTCGGACATCCTTCAGAAATCTAAAGAACAAGAGAGACTACCACAAGCATAGAAACAAAGTGTCATGGCTGTATCTGTCTCGGCTCTCTGCAATGAAAGAGTTTGCATACATGAAGGTAATATCTAAATATTCTAAAATTCTGTCTTTTGTAGTTATAGCTGTTGATCTGCTTTAACATTTGTTGCTTAGATGTAACAGTTGTTGCTTATATTTTAACATGTTCTTCTGAGATATGAAGGTTTATATGATGAAAGAGCAGAAACCTCATTTACAGTTTACATGAAAATTTCCTGTTTTTCAACAGGCCTTATATGATCGAGGATTTCCTGTTCCAAAACCAGTGGACTATAACAGACATGCAGTAGTTATGGAGCTCATAAATGGATACCCTATGTAAGTTTAATAAAACTTTACTTAAAGGGACACTCCACCCATAGATTGTTAAATTAATAACACAATAAAACATCCTATACTTAAAAAACTACAGGTTGGAGCCAGTAGCCTAGTCGACTGTCATGGTCATTTCCCGATTACTGTTCCCACAAAAGTTTCCTGTCACCTTTTTTACTGCCCTATCAATAAAGCCATACAAAGGCCAAAGAAAAACTACCATTATAAGTAGGGATTCATAATTTATTATTATTAAAATGCTAAATGGTCATTTTAATGCTTGCGTCACTAAATAGTTCCTTTTGCCGGTGCGAATGCGATTGGGGAAATGGCCTTGGGGAAAACTTAGTTCACGAACGACAGCCCTCTTTACTCGTTCCGGAACGGAACTTTGTTCCTGAACTTATCCGGTCGGAAAGCTCCTTATATCGGTCACGGTGCATCCCTAATGATAGGCTTTGTTAGTTTGTACCTTATAGAACAGTAAAATAGGAAGATGTTAAATTTGTGGGTTTTTTTGTAGGTGCCAGGTTCGACAAATTCAAGATGCAGCGGCACTCTACAGTGAAATCATGGACCTAATAGTCAAACTTGCTAATCACGGTCTGATCCATGGAGATTTCAATGAATTTAATCTCATGCTTGATGACAATGACCATGTCACAATGATTGACTTTCCTCAGATGGTATCCACCTCCCATTTAAATGCAGAATGGTAAATATCTAAACTAAAAGATTTTTTATTATATTTTAAGAACTTCCAGTGAAGGTAAGAATTTTGTTTTGCAAAGGTACTTTGATCGGGATGTCAAGTGTGTTCGAGATTTCTTCAACAGAAAGTTTGACTACGAAAGTGAACTCTATCCAACATTCAAAGATATCAGGTAATTATTTGATAGCCTAAAGTGACGTCTCTCTAAAAGGGCTTTTAAGTACCTTTCCTTCATTATCACTTAATACTTGCATGCTTGTAGAGATCAAACTAAGTTGTCATATATTCCTCTATGCAGAAGAGCATGCTCTCTTGATGTGGAGATATCAGCTAGTGGCTACACCAAGGAGCTGCAGCAGGATGACTCTTTGCTCCATCCTGAAGGTCCAGAGGGTGAGGAACTCAGTGGAGATGAAGACCGTGAACATCCAGAGTCTGATGATGAAACCTGTCAGCCGGCGTCAGAGGAGACTATCAGCATGGAGGAGTATAAGAATGCTATGCTGGAGCTGGAAGGTATGAAAATTAGTAAGGAGACCACATCAGAGGACAGCGATGTAGAGGAGAATGAAGGAGCTGAATGTGAAAGCAAGATCCCCTCAGAGGACGTTCAGAAAGAAACTGTGTGTGACATTTCCAAGGACTTGGGGAGGGATGATGAGGGTGAGGGAGAGGACGAGTGTCCGGATTTGGTTGACCTGTCTGCAAGCAACAAAGAACTCAGACCTTTCAGGTAAGAGAACATTAAATAGAATTTGATGAGTGGATGTTGTGAGATCAAAAGAACAGATGGACAAGAGGCAGGGTTGTAACACATGATGATGTGGTTTGATCTGGTAGTAACTTGCCGGTACACATTTTACATTACTTTAAAGTTTTCAGTTTTTAAATTATATTGTGGCATGGTTAAATGTAACTAATATGTTTAACCATGTAGTGTGGTGCATTAAAACCATCTCAAAGTTATTGTGTTATATTCAACAGAGACCAAGTTAGGATAAGAACAACAAGTGAAACAACCATCGGTAGTGTCGGCAGTTGTTCGACCATTCCCCCTGTAAGTAGAATCCTTGAACATGTATTATGATGTTTAGATAACTCAGTCCTAAACTTCCTTACTTGCGTCGTTAAATCACAATGTGTTGTTTTCTGATTATTACATTTGAGATGTTATGAAGTAAATGTTTCTGTAACTTTTATTCAATTGGCTCAATGCAGGAGATCATCCGACAGAAAGTAAAGAGGCAGCTTACCAAACAGCAGAAGGCTTCTCATAGACGACGTCTTCAGAAGGGTGAGGCCAGTCTGGTGACAAAAGAGAGGAGAGAAAATCACATGAACATCAAGAGCAGTTTGGAGGCAGATCAGTTCTGGGGATGAGGATGACACAGAAATATCACTTCAGGAATTTGGGCATTTACTCTGCCTTTGTTGTGTCAGAATTGTATATGAAAATAAAACGACTGCAAAAAAAAGTCTGGAAGCGAAGCTAACATTTGACTGAATTTGTGACTTATAATAGGCGTCTATATCATAATGCACAGATTTGATTATTATTTTAAATAAATATGTCTAAAGTCAATTAAATAACATCTATGTAACATGTTATTTCACACCCAACTAATAAACACCTTCAGACACTTATGTATGTTAACCTCTTATTTAAGCGCCCCTATTTTTGAGCATTTTATTGATTGCAAGTTCAAAACACAAATGGTGAGTGTTTTTTAAAAATCATTATGTATGTTTGACGTTTAGGAAAATTTAGCATGTGTCAAATGTTTATACACACCCAGTATTGTACAGAAAAACAGTTTAAGGTTATCTGTTCATCTTAGCTGTTCAAAAGATATACGAATATTTTAGAAACAGCTTTATTTTCAAAAACATTTTGGTGGTAGCAAGGAGAACATTTTATGGAGTTTTTGTAGCGTATTCCGCTTTGCGTTTTATCCCTTCTCGCTGGCCGTTGTAGGGTGGAGAGTCACGTGACCTGTATTGCGCTAGCGTCCAGGAACAAAACAAAACATCAAGAATTGACAGCTTCAATAAAGCTTTATTACTGACTGACAGCTGCTTGTTTATATGTTTAATATCGTGAAATATCATCAAGGTGGGTTATGCTGACATTATTTTAACAAAAAGATGGTTGCGTTTTGGAATCCATGTCTGTTATTTATTTAGTCGTGTTACTTGGGATTTATCCACTACTTGAGTTAACGTTACTGTAGCTTTCGATCAGTTTGCTCAACCATTGTTATTAACCAAATTAATCGAGCTAGATGCTTACAGTTCGTTGTTTTGTCAATGTCAGTTCACTTTGATTTAGATTGTGATATGGATGCTGCAAAAACTTGTCATAAATGTTTGTAGTTGACTTGTTTAGCCTAATTTCTTAACGACCCGAGTCCTGTTGTGGATCTAAAGTGATGTTTTAAAGATCATGTGGATAGCTCTGTGGAGATGGAGGCTGTGAGACCCAAAAAATCCAAGTCCAAAACCAGTGGAAAGGCACAGGTAAACACCCACCTGTTATTACAAAGAAATATTTACTATTGATTTACCTGCTGTGATATAAAACTCTTTGTATTACAAAACTTCAGGTGTAACATTTATGTCATACTTCATTAACAGGTCAAAAAAGACAGAAAGTCTGAAAGTGTTGGAAAACCTTCTGGACCTTCTACAGAACTGACTGAGCCATTTGAGATCACTGCTGAATTCACAGACGTTCCCCTCAGTCTTTGTGATGTGCCTTCTACCTCTGACCCGAACCCACCTACCACTCACCCCTCGCTAGACCATGTAGACAAAGCTGAAAAGGACCAAAATGAAGCTCTCTTGTTCAACACAAATACAATTGTGGAGAAACCCCCTTGCCATGTTGAATCGGAGCTTACATTATCTCAAGCCACGCCACTTCAAGCAGATCAAACCTTTGTGTCTACTCAACACCACCAAAGCGATCAAAAACCTCTTAATGCTGGACTTGAGCCATTTAGTGTCCCTTCGATTTATCCCTCTATCCCTGCCTGCTCTGAACCTCAGCTCCTGGAGGGACTTCTGGATTCTTCCCTTTTGCAACTAGCTTCTGATGCATCAGAACAGAGACAGATAGCTCCAGCTGTTCTGCCTCTAGCTAACCAGGAATCTTCCCCACCCAGCCTCATTCCCGTAGAGGTCGCTGACGTAGAAAGGCCCAAGGAGAGGCTTTACCCAGAGCTCCCAAAGTCCTGCCAGAGTGTACAGCCCTTCACTAGCGAGCAGCTGCGGACATGGGAACCGGGTTCCTGGCTGGAAAACGTTCAGCTCCATAAAGCTGAGTTCCAGAGTCTGGCTCACCAGGAAGGACATGAGCTGTGCGAGCTGCTGCTGAGTTACTGGAGGTGCCGTAAGCAGCTGACTCAGGCCCAGACTGAACTGCAGGCTGCTAACTCGGACTGCAAGAATGTGCAGAACCGGCTGTGGAGCTTCAAGGATGAAAGGCTTTCATTACAGGTGAGATATGTTGGTGGTATTGCAATGACAAAGACCGAATAAGGGAGAGACGATAGATAGAAAAGTGTAGAAACATTAAAATGAGCATATTACCTACAAAGGAAATAGCTGCTGTACTAGACAATGTGTCTTGATTTTAAAAACGTATAGCTCAGCTGTGCCTTTTACAAGCACTCGCACATTTGTTTGCCTTCCAGGGTGTGTGTGCAGACCAGGTCAAGGTGTTTGGCTACCACTCCTACCAGCAGGTGACGATGAATGAGGCAGCAATAGCTGACCTGAAACATCTGTTTGCTGCAAAAGCGGAAATACTCCATCAGACGGTGGCCCTGCACTCGTACACCTCCATCCTATCCTGTCTGCAAGTGGAGTCTTATCTCTACCACTTGCTAAGCAGTAACCCCACCACCAAAAGTGTGGCTGTACAAGATACAAGCACAGGCAAGCCCACACTGATAAGTCTCGACTGACTTTGACGTCAGTTGTTATGTACTGGAATGTTTGAACAATCTATGCTGTAATGATTTATAAAATATAATTACATTTAAAATTAAATTATATATAAAACTAAAAAATATATATAATTATTATTTTATTTTAATGTATTTAATTACAATTAAATAATTTTTTTTTAAACCTTCAGGAAATATTATAGAGCAATTTTCTCATTAGTATATCATATTATTATTTTCAATGCCCTGTTGAATAATAAAGAAGTGTTTTGTTGTTAAACAGATGGCTGCCAGTGTGAATGCCCCTGCTGTCTATTGAACTTTGTGTGGTTTGTTTTCCATTGACCCTGTTAGCTAGTTCAAAGTCTCAGCCCTCCTCTTTGCAACCGCTGAAAGAGAGCATAAGTGTGCTGTTCATCTTCACCAGGAGGGTTCTAGATGACTCTCAGTTTCAGACTGACATCCATTTCTGGCTGCAGAGGCTGGTAAAGACCCCCAAACCCAATCTCATGAGATAGCATTGATAATATTAGAATGTATTATTATCATCACTATAAAATATTAAAATGATAATAAACAGGACATTTATTTAGCTAGATAACTGGGAAAAAGTTCGACATCGTTTATTTTGATGTACTTTAATTCATCTAATGGGAGCTTGAAATATTAATACCTCTGCTTTACATTTTACATTAGATCATCTTGTGATGACTAAAAGCTTTTGTCCACCCAGGTTTCTGTGCTGCATCGGGTCGGTTCAGCAGGAGATCATTTGTTCATCCTAAACCACCTGCTCTACTGCCCGGCAGGATTGCGGAAATGGGCCGTGCCATTCCTACAGGTACTGAAACAAAGCTTTAATGCATTTTACTGTGTGATACCATGGCTCTCACACTAATACATGACAAACAAAAGTTTATTTAAAATCTTAACAGTAAACGCATCTGCTTTATTCTATAGATTAAAGTATTGGATAACCCATCTGGAGTGTATCATTTCATGCAGGCTCTGGCTATTCTTATGTCTCCAGTGAGGTAAAGTGTCCATTTTAATATCATTTTCATCACCCCCTTGTAATTTAACTTATGTAAGCATGTTTGAACAAGATACAATTATAATGTTTTTAGTGACATGATCAATTATTGGACCAAGTCAAATATGTCGACCAGTCAAGCAAGTACTATGTATGCAAGCAAACGTGTGTGTGTGTGTGTGTGTGGGGTGTGCGCGTGTGTGCGTGCGTGCGTGCGTGTGTGCGTGCATGGGACCATGCAGGCACCGTGCAGACTTTTTGGGACACATGAAGCCCAGTGACACAAAGGGCAACAACAGTCTTTCAGGACCTGCATCTGGTAACTGGACTCTGGTGGATGAAGGTGGAGAGGAAGTGAGTGCCTGTCATGTATCCCTTTAGAAACAAAAAATACAGAAAATATAATGTAATATATTGAATAACACCGTTCCATATATTTGAACCATTTCAAATGGTTTTTGAAATTCCTTATGTATTATTCAATATTGTAATATATTAACAATGTACTGTTCTGTGCATTCTCAAATTATATTAAATAATTTATTATATTGAGAGTTAATATATAGGAAAAATATATTTTCTTTACGTGAAGGAATCCTGTTCAGCATCTGTTTACACTAATTGTCTGAAAACTGAATGTGTATTTTGCAGCAATGTATTTTACAGTCTTTCGAGTTATTTTGTATAATTAATTGTACTGGCTTACTGTGTTAAATTCCCAGCCCTATATATTAAATTACATATATTTTTTGAACCTCTGACAGACAAAATGTGTTTTATTATCATTTATGTGACCATCCGACCCATGTGTGAGGATGACTACTGTAACACTTTAAAAAAAAAAAAAATTTTAGGATGAAGATCCAGAAACAAGCTGGATGCTGCTGTCTGAAGACGATCTGATTTTGCTGTTCTCTCAGTTTCCTTTCGATGAGCTTTTCAAACATTTATTGGGGATCTGCTCTAAAGGTGAGCCTATAGTAATGCCCTGTAGATGACTTCTGTTCTAAAACGTATTCACATATTTCATACTATTCAGTTTGAAGTTGATGTTTCAAATAAACTCTAGTTCATTTACCCTGTTAAATGTACTTCTTGCCCATAGGTGACTATGAGCCTCAAGCCACCACCAGTCAAAAGATGATGAAGATATTTGCTTTTGCTTCTTCACTGATCGAGTTGCTCGCTGTCGGCCTGCAAACCTACAACAGAGCGCGTTATCGTCAATTTGTAAAGAGGATTGGCCACATCATACGGTCAGCTTAATGTAAACAAAATACCTAAAATAGACAAACTAAATACATTTTCTATTTATATATCATGTTTAAATAATGTAAAGGTAATGTGTTATGTGCGTTTAGTCTAACCGAATTTTCTTTTTTATTCTGTTGGTCAGTTAACATTATATAATCCCACCCCAAGTTTATGGGTTAAACTTAAACAAAAGAGCAATGCTGAGTATTTTTAACTCTATTACTGACAGACAGGTTGTTGTTTCACTGATTCTAGCATGACGCTGTGTTATGTGAGTGACCACTGGGCACAGTACCTCAGCCTTACTGGTGTGAGCAGGACCACAATGCAGGAACAGTCCTTTTCAATGGAGAAGCTTCAGGTGGAGTTCGATCATCTCTTCCTGAGAGCAGTGTTACATGTGCTTAAAGCCAAGAGGTATATGATCTCTGTATTCAATAAAGTGTCTTGTTCATTTTGAAGATCTGGCTGATGTTGTGTCAAAAAAAGTCAAAAAGATCTAGCTGTTGGTACACAAGCTTCAGAATTGAGCTTTGGTTCTCAAGTGGGAGAATTAGGTTTGAATTTGTTCTGCATCTTGCTCGAATTCTGTAATCAGTTTCAGTAGCACTTTATTTTGTAGTATGCCACTGTTGACAAAAGTAACTAAACTCTTTATTCATTTATAGACTGGGTATATGGCTGTTCATGTCTGAGATGCCATATGGCACATTGTCCAGTTCCATGTTGTGGAAGATCTTCTATATCATGCAGTGTGCAGAGACAGAAAGTCTGGAGAGGCTCAGCTGTAGCTTAAGTGCGGATGACTGTATCCAGGGGCTAAAAGGTGAGAAGCCCAACACATCTGATGCTGAAAAGCACAAGAAGCTGGCACATTTCCTCCCTTACTTTGGTTTATTTACATATATAAACACGACAATCATGCTCAGATCCACACCGAAAAATTCTAGATGTGCCACGATCAAAACAATAAAATATGATGACAGATACAATAAACTTTTTATTATTACCAAATCTTTTGATTTTTAGAGTTGCATCTTGGTATCGCTTGCTGTTTTTAGTGTGCCGTTTACATATTAATCGAACCACGGCAGAGTTTGTTTAAAGTCTGGCCGAGACCCATTTTTTCAGCGGTCTTGGTCTGCTTGTTTGGTGCGCACCAGGGTTCAGATAGCAGCGTTCACATTTACTCGAACCAAACATGCCAAATGTGAACATACACTTAAAATGTATGTCTTTGTTTTTCCAGATTCAAGTCATCAGGAGAAATTTGAGAACTGGCTGTCAGAGATCAACAGCTCAGATGGAATCTGCCTGTTGACTACATTTGCACACATGGCTCAGCCCAGACGCACAGATGTAGACCCCGAGTTCATCAGGACCATTGTACTAGAGATATACGAGGTGATTTTACTCCATCGTCTGATTACTTGGGTTAAATATAGCAGATGTACATTAGTTTTTATGCTATTATCTTTATCAATATTTCATTCTAAACAGACAAAGCAATGCAGATCAAAACAGATTAAATATGAATTACTTGAACTTATAAAAGAATACTTTCAAACTTCTATAGGAATGTTAAATGAAATGTGTTATTATTTCTTTTAAATGTCCCAGGTATGCTTGTTTAATAGTTATATAATAGTTTTCATCACCTCAAAGTACTATTTTTCCCTTCCAAATATGCATAAACCTGTGATTATTTCTTCCAGGTATCTTATGTTAGTATTGCCACTCGAGAGATCTTCTCTAAAGTAGGGCGGGAGTTGCTGGCTGCTATAGCGACAGCTCACCCTCACATCATCTCTGTGTTGTTGGAGAGACTGAGAGAGACCATTGAAAAAGTGGGCATGGTGAGTGATGTACAGCAGTCCACCAAAAACAGAAGAGCTGTTGATTTGAAAATAAGTGGCACTTAATGATCAGAGATTGATCAAGACCAGCGTGTGTGCTTGTAACATTGTGAGAATGAAGGCTAAGCTTTGATTGCTATTGAATATTATGAATATATTGAATATTAATAATATTGAATCTATTAAAATGTCTTGTTCAGGTGTCATTGTACCTGTTTAAGGAGTTGCCTCTGCACATGTGGACACCAGCTGAAGCTGAGGTTGGGTTAATCCGTGACTGGCTGTTAAACTTCAGCCTCACTGCAGTGGAGAACAGACTCGCCTGTATCATCCTGGAGGGCCTCAACTGGGTATTTCAGCCTGTCAGTGTGAATTATGAAGATTTAAAAAAAAATCTGTCATCATTTATTCATCCTCATGTCGTTCAAAACCTGTATATGACTCTTTCGTCTGTGGATCACAATAGAAGATATTTTGAGAAATGTGTCAGTGGTTTTGTGTCAGTACAATGGAAGTCAATGTTGGCCACTTCTTTTGTGTTCTGCAGAAGAAAGAAAGTCATACAGAGAATGACTTAAGTGAAATGTAAATGGGTGAACTATCCCTTTAAATTTAATCTAATACACAAAATACAAAAAGTCGTGAATAGTGTACATTTTGATATTGTGTGATTGTGTTTCACCCACAGAATGGTTGCCTTGTTCTACCAGCTTTATTGCACAGTGGAATCGCCCTGTTGGTCATTGAAGCGTATCAAAAATACCTCACAGACAAACCATATGGTGGCATTCTGTCAGAAGGCATTAAACAGGTCTGACTTGTATCTATTTACATTTATGCATTTGGCAGACACTTTTATTCAAAGCGACTTTCAGTGCATTCGATATATCTTTAATCAGTATGTGTCATTCCTAGAATTCAAATTAATGAACTTTGCACTGTTAACAATGGCAGTTTTGTGGACTGTTTAACATTTTTTGTATAATAACTCTGCACAGGTTTCATACCTGGCTAATGTGGTGCGACTCGGCCAGACTCCAGAATCCTCCTTTAACCAGTGGGCCTGGGATCTAGTTTTAAGGCTAAAGCTTCATGCCAATGAAAGAAGTCCTCAGGATGCCTGGTGCCCTCTGCCCTCCTCCAGTGTCCCCAGTGTGCCTGAGATCACAGATTTTCCCACAATGCACCCTGTGTTCAAAGCTGTCAAAGCGGGCATCCCCATTGGCTGCTTCTTGGCTATTGAGATGACCACCATTGGACACAGGTTCATAAAGACTTAGATAGGACATTTTTATTTAAAAGTTTAGGGTTGTTTACTTCTTCTTAATTTATTTTTACCCCACTTTTTAGAATGATACTAAACTCTGTGGAAACACACAACATAAATGGAAAATAGGTTGTGATGAAAAATAAAATCCAAATTAAATTTAAACGGTTATATTTTAGCATTTTCAAAGTAGCCACCTTTTGCCTGTAATTTGCAAAAATGTACTTTTGGCATTATATCAACCAGCTTCTCGAGGCATCACCCCATCTGTTTCCCATATGTTCTGAGCTCTTATTGTTCAAATTCAAAATTATTCTTTTTCAAAGTTTTTTTTGTAATGACAAAAATGAACATTGCTAAGTTATATTTTCCCCACATTACTAACATCAAACATTCAGGCTTTGGATCAAAGGGTTTAAGTGTCCCTAAATATTTAAACAGTTATGGAATTTCTATCCCATTAACATTACCAGCACCAGTAATATAAAGAATATCTAGTAACATGAATTGACGTTTCATTTTTGACAGTTTGGAGCAATTCTGTAGTGATGGGATATCTCTATTGAGGACTCTGGTTCAGTCTCGACATCTCAAAGCTGCAGTGCACATACTAGAAAACATTCTGCCGCTGGTCTACCACTGCCAGTTCTACCTGCTCAAAAACGAACAGTTAGGAACATTTTAATTTTAATAATAATTAATAAATAAATACTTTTAATAATAAATGTGTTGTAAATTAGTATATTTATTGTATGAGTATTCCTGGTGGCTTATCTTACTCTTTGTCTTCAGGTTTCTCAGCTGTATTCAGCTTTTTTTACAGCTGGATAGTGGGACTCAAGGTGTGACCCAGCAGGTCACACAGAAGGTGGCTCAGCATCTTATTGGTGCCTCTACATGTGAGAACATCAAATTCCTGAATAGTGTGATCCAGGTAAGATCGTAAAGTTACACTTTAAATGTCTTGTATGTGTTTTTGTTGTTTTTCATATTATTATGTTTTATATATTTAACAAACAAGCAATAACATCCTAATGCTCATTTTCCTTTAGGCCCATATTTTGGAGAGTTCGAGACCCGGGTGTGTTGGTGTAGTAGCTGTTCTTGAGTTTTGGCTTCAGGTTTTGACTGAGCAGAGCCTCTGGCATCGAGATAGAGCTGTGCTGTACCTTCTGGACCATCTGTGCCGTTCTGCATTTCTTCACCAACAAGAGGAATGTCTCCAGAAACTTCTCTACCAACAGCACAAGGTCAGTCACTGCCAGCTACAAACAGTTGTCTTTTAACCAGTCATGATTTAATTAAAACATCACTTTAAAAATCTGTTGTCTATTAGAGTGCCTTAGGTTACCATGGAGACAAAGGTTTGCTCTCATCTTTTATGGGCTGGATATTAGCAGGAAATGTCACGCCATCTTTCATTGAAAGCAATGCTGTCACAGGGGAGGTATGTATGCTCTTCTGTAAAGAGAACAGTGCTTAAGAAACATTTTGTAATTTGTCTTAGACATTGTGCCCCCAGCACATCTTTTTGTTTGTTTTGTAGGTGTGGTTTGCTTGGTTGGTCTTAAATATGGAGTCGATGTTCGAGGAAGACTCTCAGCTGCGACGCTGCGTGGAGCATGAGCTTCTCTCCAACTCTGCCTGCACACCAGATCAGGCTCTGAAGGTACATTTCAATTCTGCTCTAATCTTAATTTCAGTACAGTTTCGAAAAGAAAACGAGAGAAAGTTTTGAGATGATTTTTCTCTCAAATTTATTTCCTTGAAACATTCATCCATCAGAAAGCCCAGGTGCGTCTCAAGCTTCAAGTGGTCCCCTCCCTGCAGAGGCTGATGATCTACCGCTGGGCTCAACAAGCTCTTGCTACACCTGCAGATCACCCACTCATACCTTTGGTGTGGCAGAAATTCCTCCAACTTTACCTCCGTCAACCTGGACCAGAGTTCGGGTACGCTGAGTCATCTTTTCCATGTAAACTGTTACATAACTGTTATTCGTTGCATGCTTGTTATACACGATTGTGATTTGGCACCTAATCCTGCTCTTCTTTGAGTCATATAACTCTGACCACCTAAACGCGAAGACCTTCAAACTTTTGCATCGTTATTTTATATGATTCATGATTCAGAAAAGTAAGGTTGTTACACAATCTGTGATGCCTGCAAAGTCATTTTTAGGCTGCATTTAAAGCAACACAAACAATGTTTCTGCATTTGCCGGTTCCATCAGCTTAGTAAACAAATTCATGTGTATTGCGCTGCCCACGGGGAAACTTATACAGCGACATTATTTGCTGTATTTTTTCCTGTATTCTTTCTCCTCTTGTTAATTTCCTTTATTTCACTTGCTGTATTGCTGTTCTTCTCATACTTACTCAGATTTCATGTTTCACAAGACTTTGCTTCAGGCTGCTGCTGAGTCACAAGGCCGATGTTAGAGCTCTTCATTTTACAACTTCTCTTTTAACAGTTTGAACAAAATGTTAATGTTGTATTTGTTAGTAATAGATTATTTTCAAGGATCTATTGATAGTAATTCAATATAATATACATAACAATGTCTTTAGAGGTGTATAAAGACCTTACCCAATAAAGCGTTATGTTTTTTATCTTAGAATTAACTATTTCTATCTACATACACCACGATCCCCTTGAACGGTGGAGTGAGCCGTTCGTTGCAATTCGTAACTTCACCAATAGATGCCGCTAAAGTCTTCACATTGCTGTGATAAGAATGATTTACAGTCAGTCATTATTTAAGTCCCTGGTTGTTGTGCAATCTTGGAGTAAAGTCTAGATGTGGAATTGTGTGAACTACAAGGATGTTTTAATATTTGATTTTGGTTCTGTTTTCTTGGTCACTACCAGGCTGGAGGTAAAGGGTTGTATTGGCAGGCATTATTTTCAGAGTGCAGCTCATCTGTCTCTGTTAAAGAGCCTCAGACAGCGACTGGTCGAGGTCTCGGATTTTCATCACGCTGCTAGTAAAGCTCTGAAGGTGCCATGGTCCACTGATGAATCCAGCGATGGTCTGCTGTCTCCAGGGACGCCCGTCACCCAGTTCATGACCTCTCCTGAGCTGCACACGGAGCTTGTGCGGTAATAAAAAAAGTTGATTTCTCTTAGCATCCTTTATGCTGTAAAAAGAATCATTGTGGATCCAAATTACAGTCACCTATTGATAGTGGTCCATTCTGTATATTGTTCAGTTTACATTAATATTTTACATCAGAGTGTCTTTTTAATGTCAAATGTTTGTTTTTAGGCTCTTTAATGTGTTTGCTTTGTGGTTGGAGGATGAAAACCTTCAGAAACAGGAAATTTACCTGCCTTCCCTGCCAAAGCAGTATGACACCCATCGCCTTGCCAAAATCATGCAGCGTCAGCAGGTGAATGTTCATTATTCTAGCAGAGCATATTTATTCTTATCTTCCCTTCATCTAACTGGAGCATCACAAAACATATATAAAACATAAAAATGTTTTAATGAAAATATTCATCAGTTATTTAGCTACATTTGTAATTCTAGGTTGTACACAAGCAGCAAGTTTCATATGAGCCTTTTTACTGCAAATTTAATAAGCTTCAAAAGTAAAGTAATGTTTTGCTTGCAGCATTCTATGATTTCTACAACACAATACCTTTTTCACTGTAGAGAAAATTGTTGTTTTCTGATGTTACTAAATAAGACTGAGGTATTAGAAAATAAGAATTATGAACTGGTGTGTCTTCAGGAGGTGTGGATTGAGCATGTTGACATTGAGAGAGTCCAGCATGAACTGCAGGAAGTCCTAAATCTGTGGTCAAAGATCAAGAGTGAACCCGTACCCTCCCAGAACACCAACTCGTCCATCTTTACTGACTTCATCAACCCTTTGGCAGGTACTGAACTGTAACCTTCTTCTGAATTTGCTGGCTATTTCAAAATTTTGTTTGTTACAGGCACATTTAGTTAAAACCTACATGACTTAAATGTAACAAAAAAAATGTTTTATATGGAGCAAACACCTAAGACAATATTTAGAGATCATGTTAGGATTATTTGTCACAATTGAATTTACTGTACAGATCAATTTTTTGTTTGCAGCAAGAGAGCGCATTCTCACCAACCTGAGAAAGCATGACGCCCCACAGGGGGCACTGTTGCCCGTCCCACAAAAAGCCCCGGTGCCTGACATTCCCACTGAGACTCTGTCTGATGAGAAAATCTCCACAGCTTTAATTCAAGAAGACCTTGCTAAGCTTCAGCATCAAGCAAAGTAAGAGTCAATACTTGAGCACTCGTTCACATCGAGTTTTGACATCACTTCATGGATCAATGGATGCTTCACTGCAGATTCAGTCCATAAATGCACTTAAATGCATATTATGTAATTAAGACATTCAAATATCTCACTGATAACCTGTAGTGCTGTTTTTGCAACACTGTATATAATTTACATTTAGTCATTTAGCAGACGCTTTTATCCAAAGCGACTTACAAATGTAAACAATGAAAGCATTCGGAACAACATAAGATAACAAAATGCATAAGTGAACATCACTTTAACTGTAAAGTCAATGGACATGCACATGCTGAATGGTTCTATCATCTTAGGTTGGCAACGGTGCGTGAGACACAGCAAGTCGCTCTGGACAATGAACTGTTGGAGGTGTTACCTCAGCTCTACATAAACAGAGAGGACCAGCTCTCAATGCAGTTAGAATGCCGTGGTAAAGGAGGACAACCCTGCCAGGGTCCTGCACACATGACTGTTAAGGTAAACGCATGTCTGTCATTTCTATTAATCTAGTTCCAACTGTTGTTAAAGGTACACACACATCTTTCAACAAATAGTTCTACACTGAAGCTGTGTCTGAATTCGCCCCTATCTCCTATATAGTGCATTATATCGGGTGTCCGCCATTTTGTAGTATTGTCCGAATTGTGAGTGAACAGCTCATTCCCTACATTCGTTCACTACTTTTTAACCACAATGCATTCTGATTTTGAGTGTACATCGACACCCGCTCACTTACTATTTCCCATGATACAACGCAAATCAACCAAATTAAAGCCACACAGATGTGTAATAAATAAGATGTTAACGCCCATTTCTGGGATATTTTGGCTTACATTTTTTGGAATAAAGTGGAGACACATTGTCCATCTTTTTTGTTAATTATTTTTTATAATTGTATTATGTCGCCTGAAAATAAATCACGTGTTGTCTGTTCCTCCTTTCATGAGCTTTTTCTTCTGTCCTTGTGTCTTGCAGTACTCAAGAATGCACAAACTGGATCCAGTGGAGAATCAGATACAGTGTCTGAAGAATGATATTAAACAGCTGCAGGCTGATGGAGTCAAACCTCCTCCTCAGAGTCTGGCTGAAGCAGCCGTACACACAGAGAACTTCATCACGTCAGTACACACTCAGCTCTTTTGTGTTTCTACATTACTGTCACCAGATGTGAACAAACACATGTGTTTTATTGTTTAGGGCCTTGGTTAATGCTTATAAACTTAATCCATCACCTGGCATACTGAAGGTGGGCATCGCTGCTTTTTATCAGATAGTGTCCTTTGTATGTGAGGACACACAGAGACATCCACCAACTCGTCAGTTCTTCACTTCCTGTATTGAGATCCTGGGTCAGGTATTTCTTTTAAGAGATTTTAAATGAATTTGTGAACAGAAGAATTCATATTTTGGTCCAACATGTATGACTTGACTTTTATTTAAAATATATACTGTAGACTTAAACTACATGTGTGACTGTAGGTTTTCATCCGGGACGTCCAATCAGAATGTAAGCACATGCTGAAGACCATCCTTATCAACAGACATCTGTGTAACCTGCTGTCACCATACTTCACCCCGAACGCCTCTCCAGCAGAGCTGGTCTCTCTCTATGAGGAAGTGGTCAATACTCTCCACATTGACAGCGGTGATGTCATCTTCATGCTCCTCACAAAGGTAATTCAGCTTCATCGAATAATGCTGTAAGGAATCTTCTGACAGGTTACATTTGATGTGGGTATATGGGATTTAACCACCCTCTAAATAATTCTTAACCGCTTATCACTGTGCTTGAAGTTCTCTTTCATCACCTCGTGTTCGAGATCCACCTATGGGAAGGGCATCCGTACCTGACCTCTGAAGAAGCATCCAATTGCACCAAGTCTGGCTAGACAGACAGAAGCACGCAGCCAGTGCCAGCCAGGCCTCACCCCCTCACCTGAGCGCATGAAAGGGGCTGCCTGCGCTGCTATTCTCCAGTTGATGGATGTCCTTCCCATAGGTGGATCTCTCCACTCGATGTTTCAAAGAACTGGGGTTACTTGAGTAACCTGTTGTTATGTTTATAGCATGTTTGTATTGTAAACAACACTGGCCCAGAAGCACTTTCTGTTTCACTTTTTTTTTAACACCTATAATTAAAGGGATAGTTCACCCTCACCCCTAAATGAAAATTCCATCATCATTTACTCGCCCTCATGTCATTTCAAACCTGTATGGCTTTCTTTCTTCTGCTAAACACAAAAGGAGAAAAAGTATTTTGGTTGAATTTTGTTCTAATGTTTGTCAGATGTTAGAAACTAAAACAGGAAGTGCTTTTGTACCAGCGTTGTTTACGTTTGCAAAATGCTCTATACATCTACAATATACAGTACAGTTTAGAAAACATTACAAGAAAATCTTAAAAACATATATCGTATTCAGTCGTATTCTGTGACTCTTGCTCATTTTGGTCTAAGCCAATGCATATACACTTTATTAGCATTTTGTTAGTTATTCCAATATGAAACCCCTAAATATATAGTGTATGTATATTAATTATCCTTAAAGAGTTTTTTTTGGGGCTTTTAGTATAAATATGTTATGTGATATCTATATATTGAAATGTACAAAATTAAACATACAAAACATAAAGCATTCATAAGTCTCTCACTTTTACCAATACAGATCATCAGATTATTGAAGTAAACTAAGTGCCATTTCAGTGGAAATTACATCAACGCATCAAACAAAGCTGTGCATTTCAAGGCACTTTAATGGGTCTTTAAACCACCTTATTACACCTTAAACCGCCCAGATTCTTCTTGCATGTAATTTTGTAAAGTTTTGTTATTATTTCTACAATTTAAGTCATCTGCCCTGTGTTTATAGTTTGATGTGACGCAATGGCTGTTGGCGACTCAGCCGGCGTTCTCCGAGCGCAGCCGACTTATGGCAATCATCCATCAGGCTCTGTGTACCTGTGGACTGGAACCTGAGGCAGAAGTCCTCATGCCCTTCAACATCTTCTGCAAGCACTGGACTGAACTGCTGCTGTATCAGTTTCCAGACCACTACAGTGACTTTCTGCGGTTACTTATGCAGAGTAAATATCTCCTTTTCTTTTAGTTAGATTAATTCATCAGCCTTTTTAGCAACATTATGATACAGGATATGGTTTTAATTTAAAATATTATTCCTATTTTTAATTCACAAGAATTTTATGTAAATACTAAAAAAGTGCATATTAGAAAATAACAAAATGCATGTTATGCTTGGAAATATTGACTGTATTTGCTTTTCCACAGGCTCCTCTGAACAGCTTCTCAGTCCAGACTGTTGGAGAGCTTCACTAAAAGTGTTGGGCTGCTCTTCTCATCCTAAGATAAAGACAGCCAAAACCCGCTCTATCCTCCTCTCCCCCCAGCAGGTAACACAACACTCTGTTCATTCTTTATTTCACCTACATCATTACTGTACATAGATTCTGCATTACATTTGTACTTTATCCAAGGTGGATGAGACAATTGAGTGGCTCTCAAAGTACTTCCTGAAGCTTCGTCTCTCCAGTGGAGACTTCAGGAGCTTCGGACTCCTGTCAAAATGGGGGCCGTACATTGAGGAAGTCAAAGGGTTCTGGGAAAATCTGATCAACTATGTCATTGATCTGGAGCTTATTAACTGCAGCAAAGAATCACTAGGAAGTCCAAGACTGGTGAAAGGTACAAATATGTTTTTAAATACAGATCTGTGACTGTTTGTGTCTTCACAGCTTTAAATATGATATGACATTTTGATTCTTATTCATGTAGCTCTTGAGAACCTGCATGCAAAAATGGCAAAACTTTTCGAACCATGGATTCTGGTTCTTAACACTGATGACACAAGGTATGTTCTCATTTTTTAATGAAAATGGCTAATGTAATGAATAACCATCTCATATCAAGCCTGTCTTGTGTGTATCCACAGTCACCCTCGCTGTTCTCCATGGCTTGAATCAGATGCCACAGCTGCGGCCAGCTTAGTGAGCTTATATGCACACTTGACAGAGACTTTACATGAGAAATCCAAAGGTAAACATACTCCAGTACAGGACAAAACTCACAGTATGATTCATTTTGTTATTCTCTAATATTCATATCATCAGTAATAACCATTTTATGTGTGTTTGGTTTTTTGCTGCAGATCGTTTGTTGCCAGGACAAAGAGGAGCTCTCTGGCTTCATCTCATGCATTACTGTGAGACTTGCACCTCTCCAAAGATGCCAGAGTACCTGTTGTACACCTACCACACCGAGTACAGCCGTCTGCCATGGAAGGAACTCCATCCAGATCAGACACTCATGAACCAGTTTTTCAATGTGAGAAACCCTTCAAATAAACCTTCTGCCGTGTCTCACGTATGGTTCATGAAATTGTTTTTATTGTCATGCTGTTTAGGTGGAAAGGGGAAGTCCAAAGAGTTGTTTCCTGTTTATGGGAGAGGTGCTGTGTGAAGTAAACTGGGTCAGTGTATTAAGTGATGCTCTCAGCCCTCATCCCAGCCCCTCCGCTCAGACCATGGTGGTCTCCCTCCTCTATCTGATGGTGTTCCTGGCAAAAGAGGATCTGCCTCGCAACAAACCTGTGAGTGGTCACTTATCTTTACTAACCATCTTCAAGGGTTCTGTAGATAATAATCGGTTGCGTTTTATCTCTCCGCAGGAGTCGTCTGTATTAAATCTACTTAGCCAGTCAGTTTCTCTGCCTTGGCATTTAGTGGATTTTCCTTCTTATCAAAACATCACACGTTATGTTAGCACACATTACCCAGCATCCCTTGTTCTTAGTCGTGACATTTCTTCACAACAAGTTATCAGATTGCTTAGAATGGCTGCAGGGTTTGAAATGGCCACACAGCCCCTACATCACAAGGTTTCTGACCATTAATACATCTTAAATAAAAAATGGTGGATATTTGAAACGCAATTTGACGCCATCATAATGTGATGCTGCTATGTGTGATGTCACTCTTAGGACATGACTTTGAAGTGCCAAGCCTTCTTTCATCTCATGGTGCAGTTCCTGACCACTCTGGATCAGAATGGGAACATCAGTTTGCCATCTTTAGAGACTGAAATGGAGAGATTACTGGAGTACATTGTCCTGTTTAACCCTCCTGGTGAGAAAACTACTTTACTATTTGTGACCCTGGATCACAAAACCAGTCTCAAGTAGCACGGGTATATTTGTAGCAATAGTCAGCAATAAATGGTATGGGTCAAATCCAATTTTTCTTGTATGCAAAAAATCATTAGGATATTAAGTAAAGATCATGTTCCATGAAGATTTTTTTGTACATTTACTGTAAATATATCAAAACATTGAGTGGATGCAGCAAAATCGCTAACAAAAATAGCCGGAAACACACCTACAAACTTCACTCGCTGCTGACTCTCTTTGGGAATTACTCAAGTTTGGTATCTATGTAAAGATAGTATTAAAACAAACCTGTTTCTTCTTAGCAACGGCCTGCTACAGCGCCTCTGATTAACAACTTTAAAGGATATTTTATCAATATTTCGATTTTTTGGCACCCTCAGATTCCAGATTTTAAGAAAGTTGTATCTCGCCCACATATTGTCCTATCCTAACAAACCATATATCAATGGAAAACTTATATATTAAGCTTTCAATTTGTGTATAAATCTCATTTTTGAAAAATTGACCCTTATAACTGGTTTTGTCACAATTACGTTAAGTTATCAGTTATCTGAATGTATGTCATCCTCCGTTCAGAGACAGACCTCCAGCAGCGACACATGGCCACCTGCAGTCTGTTTGCTGAGCTGTTGACTCTACTGAATGAAGCTGGTATCTCTACAGCAGAGGGACTCGGGACTAAACTTCACTCCTGGGTGGAAAAGCATGCAAGGGGTCCTTTTGTTCTACCGCTGCTCACGGCTGCATGTAGATGCCTGGCCTCAGTGCGTCATATAGCACGCACCACGGAGGCCTGTATTCTGTCCTACTTCGCTGATGGTAATAATAGCACGTACTGGTCCTGTACTTACTCATGGATTTACGTAACCATTTGGGAATTAGTCCTATCTCTAATCACGATGTTTGGATTGAATCATATAAGTAAACTTTTGGGCTGAAACTAAATATTTTTAAGGGTAATATCAAGTGATTATAGTCTCTGTACAAGAGTACAAAGAGTTCTTGTGTTTATTTTAAATGTTAATTCCAGACAAAGAAAACAATGTATTAATGCATATGGATTTTATCCAAAGTATTAACTCGGAAGTGCGTTCAAGCTTTAAAAAGGATCATTTTATAATATCACCATGTGCATTAAACTTGTGGTCTTGGCATTGTTAGCATCACGTTCAACCAGTATTCTAATATCTTGCGTCTCTTCTCTCAGGTGGATGTACTGATCAGTATTCTGGTTGGGGACCCATCCTGGTGTCTCTGCAGGTTCCTGAGCTGACTGTTGAGGACTTCATCCAGGAAAGCTTGAATCTGGGCAGTTACCTCACTTTGTACGTCTACATCCTCCAGAGGCTGAACTTAGAGCAAACTCTCCTCAATGAAAAGAAGACCTTAGTGCTGCTGAACACATGGATCAATCAGGGCTTCCCTGGGTAACAGGCTGCAATATTCTAAAATTGTGAAGAACCTCCCATGCAAACACATAATCACACTTACTAATAGTACTGAGTTCTTTCACATGTTGAAATCTCCTACAAAGTTTAAAAAATTTGAAATGAATATCTCTTCAGATTACTTGTGTGATAGTGGTTTTTCGAACTTAAATATGCTGTCTGTTTCTATAGTGGTCCAGCAGATGAGGCAAAGCTGTTTTTGTGGTGGCATAAGGTCTTGGAGCTTCTTCAGATCCAGGTGGATCAAGAGGACACTTGTGAGCTTGACACTCTAATTCTCACCTTAATGGCATTCCAGAACCGTCTGGCCCAGCTTGGTGAGGAAAGACTGAACTCGGGCATCCTGGGTGCCATCGGCCTGGGGAAGAAATCTCCACTTTCTAGCAGGTGAGAGAAGTTTCTTAAAAACTATGGCTTTGGCTTGATGTCAAATTGAAGGGAACTAATAAACAGATAAAGCAGATGCAAGACAGTCATTTTAAGGTAAATCACATGAAAGGTTTCTAATTGTCTGTTCAAACATCATACTTTGCTTCAGGTTTCGGGTTGTTGCACGCAGCATGTCGGCGTTTCTCCTGGTCCAGGTGCCATCAGAAACTCAGCTGCGCCTTCATCCAAACACAGAGCTACAGCTGACACCTAAAGCCCAACAGGTAAAGGTTTGGTTTATTTACCAGCGTTCTTCAAAATATCTTCTTTTGTTTTCTGCAGAGGAAAGAAATTCAGGTTTAGAATGACATAAGGTAAGTAAATGATAAAATAATTATTTTTGGTGAAATCTTTTTTACTAGGGTTGCGTGGTGTTGCCAGTGCTGCTGTAGCATCGCAGCACTAAAGCTTCAAAACATTGGCAATAATTCATTCATAAAGACACGTTCATCGTTCTTAAATATATAACACTTTTTGAACAAATCGCCTGAATTATTCAATGACTCAGTAAAAAAATGGCGCCACTTACTGGCTGTAATAGGTTCACAAATTTAAACAGTATTACCAGGGCTTGATTTGAGGGAGGATGCGAGGGGATGGCATCCCCCTAGTTGTAAAACCACCATCCCCCTTAGCATCCCACTTATAATTATATTTTAATTATTATAATACAGTATACATTTTATAATGCAAATTGTCTGTAAATTAAGTTGTAAATCAAATATTTGACCACACCATCCCCCTCATTACTCTATAGATGAAATGTCGCACATTGAATTAGTTCCCACATGAAAAAATGTTTTAGTATACTTAAGCATTTACTATATTTTATTTATTTATTTATTTATTGCATTCTTAACGCCATTCCAGCATCTAAGGCTATATTCATGGCGAGAACTAGTCACTCTATACACACACAAGTCGACACTATACACAAGTCTTACACTATAAGAGTCTTACACTATACACAAGACACTATAGTTTTTGAGTCTCACCATAAAATATACATCAGTTTATAACTTGGATTTGTTTTTACATTCTTGCCGCAATTATTTTACATCTCAACCGTCTTAAATCCTCATATCATGGATTTTCAGTGAATCATTACATCCATACTTTTGTCTGTAAAAATCTTGTATAGTATTCACAACATTTTACTTTTTAGGGGTTTTTTGCAGACAGGATTATATTAAATGATGACTCTCTGTCTTCAGGCTTTAGCTGTGCTGGAGACGATGCCCAGTAATAAACAATATTCAGAGCTGCAGGAGGCTGTGAGTCAAGCTTGCCAGTTCATCAAGTACCCAGGTCACTGCCTGCGTGACAGCAACCACCTCTTAACCCTGCTGGTAAACACACTTTACACTGACCTTCATTACCTGGACATAATACGTTAGCTGGAAACTAACATTGGTGTCAAACCCAGCAAAGATCTCCTGGCAAGAGGATGCCACTCTTTTTGTTGGAAATCTACACAGTGACGTGTCAATATGCCAGAATCTGGTAATCGACTGAAGCTTAGAGAGCGGTCAGAATGTGGGAAGATTTTAAAATCAGGATTATGGATAATGCAGCAGTCAATCCAGAGGAGAATATAAGATTAAAGAAAGGTTCACTTGCATCTCATTTTCTTTCTCTGCTTATTATATCAAATCCATATCATCTTTGTCGCTTTTTATCTGTTTAAATGTCTAAGGAATTTCAAACATCAGACTTTCACACTGGCAATAGCAAACATGTCCACAGAGTTTATCTAATTTTTCTGTAATGCTCACTGTAAGGATTTTCACAAACCTGCAAAGTGCCATAATCAGCCTGCCAGGCACAAATCAAGCATATTTCTGCAGTGGGCTTGGGATTTTGTGATGTGTGTGTGTATGATAATGCATGTTGAGGGGATTTTGGTAATGTTTAAAAAAAAAAAAAAACATTCATCAGTGACTTAGTTTATGTGCGCTCACACAACAAATATGTTGGTGAATTTACAAAAAAAATGGATTTCATTACAGTGATGACTTGAGATTCACTGTGCTTCTAATAAAAAGTATATTTGTTATGAGCTCATGCAAATAAACCAATAGTGGCCGGACATATATTTGATCCTATTTAGTTAATGCCTGAGCCTCTTTCTCACTTCATCGTGTGGATGAAATAGAATGGGTAAAATGGTTTAAGCTGGCCAAATACTGGTTGCTGCTATAGCATGAGATGTGCCTATTAAGTGCACTTAATTTTAAAGTGTTATTATGCGTGTCAATACAGAGCAAACCTCCATTAAAAAATTCTGACGTTGCACATTCCTTTCTCCTTTTAAAAGTTTTTCAACAGTACCACATTATTTGTTTGTAATCATATGAATTTGGATTAACACGGATACTGCTGTGTTTGTTTAGATTCATAAAATGATTTTAGAATTAATTAAAATTGAAAAAGAAAAGATCATGTTTTAGTATAATGCTATAGCATGCTGATGTCTCTATATTTGGTTATAATTTTAACTGGCTTAAGTTAATAGGTGAGCCTTCTGCATTTTTTGTATGCTTTAAGAATTCAGTATATAAGTTAGAAGCATTTCATTATTTTCCATAATACTTTGTTATTTACATCAAAACATTTTACACTGGGATCATAGGAATCAGCATCAACATTTTCACTGTTTGAAACATTGTACACAAGCAAAATGTTGGCTAGAGACACATGACTACTGAGCATAATGACCGTCATTTTAAGAAAGCTGATTTTAAAGTCAAGCACAATGGTGAACTATTGAAACAATCTGGACACTTATATAAATGTATACTGGACAGTCTGATCTATTATTGTATAGAACTTTACTTGCCTTAAGATCTCTTTTTAATGTGTGTGTTTTTCTTGTGCCATGATTGCTCTTTAAATCACACTGTCAACTTATCTGTCATGTACATTAAAATGTAAATGATTACAAAGGTCAACAATACCTAAAACCAGAAGAATTGTGTGTGTGTTTGTATTCTGAGACATACATTTTTAAACATTCAGATACTTTTGTGGCCACTGTTAAATATAAAAGACTAACACATGAGTTAATGGCGGGTTCTTCTATGAGACTAAACAATATACCACATCCCAGGCTTTGCTGGTTGCCATGGAAATCTCATCCACTTTAATCGCCGGTACAGCAGGAGTGTTATGAGGGTACCCAGACAGCAGATGGGAGACTGAGATGTGGTATTTAAGTGTTTCTTCTTGTGTTAGGCTGTTTTTATGTTGTCACATCATAGTCAGAAAGGCATACGGGAGTATTTGTGATCCTTCACATCCAATTGGGATACAAATCGGAAAGTTCTGTAAAATAATTATTAAGTCATTTAAAAACCTGTAAAGACTGATCTGAAATTGTTAATACGCATTTTTTTCAGCATACAAACAGATGGCAACTTACGGTAAGATGAACGTGTGCCATCAACTTAAAGCTTGGATTCTGACACTCCTACAGTCTACCACATTTAATTACATTAGATTATTTATTTGATCTGTGTGGCAAGGGGGGCATGGCCACGCTCCCTTTGCCACATAAACAAAAAGTTAGCTCTCCCGCTAACTGGCTCGCTCTCAGTCTCTGCACGCTACCCGCGTGCATGTGTCAGCTCTCGTGTCTCTCTCCCGGTCCGCCATCTGCGGCGGTTTTTGTCTCTCCTCTCCCCAATCACTGGAATGAGAGACAGCAGGTTAGAAATCACACGCGACCCATTCACCGCCCTCCGTACTCCGGACCGTAGCTCCTCCCTCCCAGACGGAGCGTGGCCACGCCCCCTTGCCACAATCTGTTTTTGCTATGTTTAAGTGGATCTGTGCCCTAGGCAGTGTTAAAGGGAAAAAGACTTTATTAAGGCTACCAACCAATCAGATTTTAGGATTAAGTTCAAGGTTAATGTTATGGTTAGGCTATGGGCTGGAATTGTGGTCAATCAATCATATAAAACTGTTTTGATCTGAGGGGCAGATTGAGGTTTGGATTTAGGTATTGGCTGTTTATTGAAAAGAATGCTGTTCCGAGAAGTTCACAGAACATACTGTGCAAAAACACTGCAACCATGTGTTCATACAATTTGTTTTCTCTCTCCCGCTGGCTTTGTAATGCACATTCTACACCAGGATCTGAGGGAGAAACAGAAATGGGGTTAGTGAACGGTTTGAGTAGGGACACGTGAAAGGACGGAGCTTACTCTCCGGGAGGTGATGTGGTGTCTTAGATGAGGCGCAGACTGAGCTTCCCTTGACGAAACAGGAGACATCCTGAGGCATACCGGGCGGAGAGAAGCGAGAGGGTCGGCTTACTGCCTGGGTGTCCAGATCCCGGAACAGGGTGCGTTGAGTCCACGAGGGCCATATGAAGCTCCGGTGGAACGAAAATCCTGCCCTCAAGACCCCCCGACGGAGTGGGATGGTGAGAGGACTCGATGTCCTGGTCAACTGACCACTGGATGGGGTTTACAAACACTGCTGGAGCGAGTATAGGTTCAGGATCTAAAGTTTCTAGGTTGGGATTAAACTGGCAGGAGAGGGCATCCGCTTTGGCATTTTTCGAACCGCGACGGTAGGAGACAGTAAAGTCAAAGCGGGCAAAGAATAAAGCCCAACATGCTTGTCTGGAGTTCAGTCTCTTGGCGTCTTTGAGATATTCCAGGTTGCGATGGTCTGTGATCACCAAAAGATGCTTGGCCCCCACCAGCCAGTGTCGCCACTCTTGTAGAGCCAGTTTGATCGCCAAGAGTTCTCTGTCTCCGATGTCGTAGTTCAACTCCGCCAGGGACAGCTTGCGGGAGTAGAAGGCACATGGACTCCCCTGCTGTTGGGAAAGCACTGCGGCCACTCCAGTGGAGGATGCATCCACCTTGAAGACCCTCCAGAACGAGATTTCCATGGAGTAATGGGAACCCACGTGCAGCGTGATGGGTGGAGAGTGATCCAATCCGACCGCGACCCAGCGGCTTTCCCAGAATGTTCTGAATGTTCTTTCGTTTTTTTAGACGTTCCAGTCCAAGATAGGCGAGTAGGGCCAGGGAAATTAAGCTTCCAGCGGCTCCGGAGTCGATCAGGGCTTTGGCTGGAATAGATGAAAGGGTTCCTCCGACCAAAATTGAACCTTCTGTCATGTTCAAGTAAACATCCATAGGTCCTCCGTTTTTCCCCAAAACGCGAATTAGTGTATTTTTGAAAGCTTTCTGACTCCTGCATAGTAGGCAACGCAACCAAACTTCAAAGCACTGAAAGTGAGCAAATACATTATAAAACTGTGGTTCAGTATTAACTAATATAATGCGACAAGGATACTTTTTGTGCGCAAACAAACAAAAATAACGGCTATATTCAAACACTTTGCGTGCAGAACGTCAGAACGTGCAATATTTTGTTTACAGCAATTAACTCATGTGGCAAGTAGTCGTCATGAACAGGATAGTGTACATTAAATCTCAACAGGTGGAGATCATGGATTTAATTCACATACAAACTGATAAAATGTATATCTTAAATACAGTACAAATTGCTTTGGATAAAAGCATCTGACAAATACAGATTTGCATATGTATTTGCCCTTTCACTGTTAAAAAAGCAGTACAGGACAGTATATTATATAAACCAATAAATCCAATGATGAAAACTGTGCATTACACTTACACGAGAGATCCTATTTGCAATACACAACTAATGAAGCACATGATTTATGCAGATTAACTGGCAGTTGTTAGTGATGGATCCCTTTTAATCTATTTGCCAATTTAAGATGCCATATTTCCATTATGTCTGAGAGGTCTTATTAAAATTAAAAATCAGTTTCTTTTTAAGATACATAACCCTTTTTGTTTGAGCGTTTTAAACAAAGGGTTTTCAGGGTTGAACAACCATTGCAACCTACTTAGTCCCTGTTGACACTGTAAGCGGCATGAGCAGTGAGTCTGAGTCATCCTGCTGTTTTAACAGAGGCAGAAAACCATGACAGTCATTTACCAGTGAATGAAAACATGGCTCAGAATTTCCACTCGCACTTTACGAGATGTCCACCACTTGCCATAAGTATTATCATTGGTGATTTTCCTTTTATAGTTGTCGAAGTAACTTATTATTAGTTTGAACATGAACAAGTCACATGAAAATGTAACATATAAATGTAGTGACTCTTTCTTTCATGTAAGATCCATTATATGTGGGGAACACCATCAGCTGCTGCTATAAATGTATTCTGAAACAGATATTCTGCTGCCCACATATGTACATGTATTTATTGCTGTGATAGTTCTTGTATTAAAGATAGCACAGGTTGTGTAATCACCTGGCTTTTCCAGTTCCAAGGCAAAGCTGGCAGACCTCATTCATTTTTATCTGCAGCAAAGCAGAACTTTTTATTGGTCGTATTCCTCCAATACTTGATGACGGGAGATTAAAAGAATCTCAAACCCCCTGATGATTAATTGCAGTTTCACATTTTTAGCTGACTCACGCTGAGAGACGTCATGTTTGATTCTGCAATCCTCAGAATACAGTTTTGTGAGTGATGAGCTATGCAATAGAAATGTCTTGAATGCGCATGAAAACAAAATCACACTTTAAAATGAAGAAATATCTTAACTTTGTTTTCTCAGAACACAATATCTATTAAATATGTATTATATGTTCTCTTAAAAATGTATTGATGTTTACTTTACTAATATTTAAAAAAACAACCGAGACAGACATTTGTGGAGTCAGTTGTTGTGTTGTATCTCTGCTAAACTGAATCAAATGGAAAAAGTAACAGAGACATGGTCCAAAGAAATACAGATGCACTGTCTAGCTCTATGTCCAGTTGTCATGGCAACCATTAGTCTGTCTGGTGTTGAGGTACATTTTGTCTACATTTTTTTGTCTCTCCCCATTTGGAAATGTTTTCACTGTTTCATGACAGGTGCCCTACAGAAAAAATAGTTTTTGAAACACTTTATGCACATCACTGCACCACATGAAATCATTTACTTAGACATGTGAGTGGGATTTTATTTATTTATTAGGTCATATATTTGTTTAGTCACTTAGAGAGACAAAGAGGTGGATGGACAGTAGAGGTGCCGACTGTAGAGACGGTTGCCATAGAGACACAAGTTGTCGGCTGTCATATCTGAACTAAGTGGGGCTTTTAGGGGGAATCCTAAACTTACTGGGTCATGAAAACACTTGTTTTATGATAATCTGGACCAGTCTTCTCTCCACAAGTGTCATGTCCATCTTTTCTGTCTAAACCATAGCAAAACATGGTGTTGTAGAGGTTAAATAAATATCAGTAAAGCAGCAAGCACTGCACTTAAGTTGTCCCTGTGGGAGGGGAGAACATGCTCTTGTCTTTCGTGAGTCATTCATTTCGATTCCTCCTCCACACTCATGGACTCTGGTGACTCAGGTACACTTGTTCCCAACAGTTCACCTCTTTCATCCCTTTCATTTGAAGAGGTGAGCTAACTTTAAGAGTAACATGTGAAGAATGTTTAACTGACATTATATATTTAATGGTATATTAAAAAATAGAACAAATGAGGTAAAAGTTAGTCTACATTGTGATACAAAATGATGCTACACAGCAATTACTGTAGATCAGAACACACATTACATGCAGTGTTTAAACTTATTTTAGATTCTCTCTCCAGATTTGCAGAACATCAATTTTGTTGTTAAAATATTAAAAGGTTGCCGGAGCCGATGGTGTATTGGACAGTGCTCCGGCATATAGTGCGGTTGCGCTCCGGGCGACCCGGGTTCGAGTCCCGACTCGAGGTCCTTTCCCGACCCCACCCCCTCTCTCTCTCCCACCTCATTTCCTGTCCTCTCCATAACTACTAATAATAAAGGCATAAAAAAGGCCAAAAATAAATCTTTAAAAAAATATTAAAAGGTTGTTTGGAAATTGATCATGAAGACTGAAAAACTTGCTAAGTATCTCCTTTAAAGTTTGCATGAAGTTGTGATCAACTTTACTTTTTGTTTTTCATATTTTAGAGTGATATATTTTTAGTGGCTTTTTTTACTTTGCATTGTTAGAATCTAGGAAAGAAGGTTGGGAATCTTGAAATTAAAATGTCCTCTTATCAATCCCTGTGTGCATATTTCAGAAATGTGCAGGTGTTAACTTGTGATAAAGCACAGGAACCACAAATGGAAAATGGTTTCATTATATTAACTACAGTTTAACCATGATGTAAGCTATGGTAATACAAATTGCAATAAATCAGACAAAACATGGTTGCTATGTGTATATATATATATATATATATACATTATATATATATATAAGGGGGGCATATATATTAGGGGGGCAGTTGTGGCCTAATGGTTAGAGAGTCGGACTCGTAACCAGAAGGTTGCCGGTTCGATTCTAAGTACCGGCAGGAAACAACTGACGTGCCCTTGAGCAAGGCACCTTACCCCCGTTTGCTCCCCGGGCGCTGCAGTGTTAGCTGCCCACTGCCCCGGTGTATGTGTGTTCACGACTTGAAGTGTGTGTGTTCACTATTCACTGGTTGGGTTAAATGCAGAGGTCACATTTCGGGTATGGGTCACCATATCTGACAAAAAATAGGTCACTTTCATATATATATATATATAGTACATGCACGCGCACGCGCACACGCACACGCACACGCACACACACACAAAACAGTGCTTATAAAAATATATATTTGCTGCAATAAGCAGGCTGAATGACCATACAGGTTGATATCTAAATGTTTTACTTCAACTGTGGAATCAAAACTGGGAATCGATAAGAATCATAATCTATGAAATTCAAATGATACCCAACCTTATTAGAGAAGGAACACTAGAGTAAAAGTACATTATTACTCTAGGTAATGATTAAAGATTACAAAGACCAAAAAGTACTTTTTGAATTTACTTGGTGTATTAAATTTAAATATTATGTGGACTTTAAGATACTCAAAATATTTTGATATCGTACATTCATTACTCTCCAGAACAAGAACTACACCAAAGCTACAAATGAACAATCTACAAAATCATTTATATTGAAATAAACACTCTTTTCTTTATGTTTTCTGGGCAATAGCAGTCTGTTCACAAAACCAGTCTATGATCAGAACATTGCAACACCTCACAACTTTCAATAAGCATGTAATGCATTTAAATAGTAAAATATTAAAGTGTGCCTTAGATGTGAGTCTATGTAACAATCATCATGAATACAGAGGAAGCTAAATGTAGAAATACCTCAGACTGAAGAGTGACCTCAGGATCCCAGAGATCAGTGTAGAATCCCCATAGTCCCATATTACAAGTGATCCAGGGCTAGACAGCTGTTTCGAGTCCACTTATCCCACAAGACATGGTTGCTCAGGCTCTGTATGTGTGAGGACGGCCTGCTGGGAGGTGGAGGGGGCATAAGTAATGGAGAGTTATTATGTGTTCTTTGCAAAAAGCACATTATTCCTGTATGTCACTGTGGGTACTGCTTTACTTCCATCTATTCATGTACTTAATTTCTTTCTGCTGTTGCTTGCTCTTTTAACATTTACATTAATGCATTTGACAAAAGCTTTTATTCAAATCTACTTAAAGTGCATTTGCGGTACATATATTTAAATCTGTAGCATCAAACCCATGACCTTGTTTTAAAATATAACCACAAGACATTATCAGTGTTAAGCTGGTATCAGTGTGATGTGAATGTGTATTGGCTATAACGTTACACAGAGGTCAGTAAGCCATTTTATTGCACTTACTGACCTTCTTTGCGTTTTTATTTTAATTTTGTGCCTAAACTTTTAAAAAAGTTGACATTTTTGCATATTTTATGGTCTGGACCCATAATTGCCTTTCCAAAGGACAAACAGACTTTTTTAGGTAATCAAAATGTAGCCTGCTTATTTAAAACCAGCAATATTTTTTTTAACAATTCTCTATAGGTTAATTGTCCTTACTGTCCTTTTCTATATCACTCTGTATCTCTTATTTCTGTAATCATTGTTAATATTAATGTGTTGCGTTAGTGTTTTATGATGCTTTGTCATAACATGATGTAACTAAATGAATTGTTCTTTAACACAACTAAAACACTTGCATTACAATTTGTTAAAATTGTTACAATTTGTAAATATATTATGTCATGCTGATAATTACAGCTTTTTAATGAAGTTCGGCAATTCTTCTCTTTCATTCTCTCAGAACAAGGAGATGTATTATGTAGGCCTATGTACCGCAGAACGAATTATTTTGTAAGAATTATGTATACCGAGCAATATTTCATCTAAATGATGCTAATGGCATCTGATGCTTAATGCTTTCATTAAAGTAGTTATGAGAAAAGCTCTTGAAAGTTATTAGAACTCTCTCATCTCTCTCTCTCTCTCTCTCTCTCTCTCACTCAGATGAAGTGTATGATAAAGGGCTCAATTTGCCCTTTGTTTTAGGGTAGTTTTAAACTAACTTTAAGATTATTCACCTATTCATACAAACACATCTATACGTTTATGTTATGAAACGAAAGAAATGATTTCGATGTGCTTTTTGTACTGGTTTGAATTCTGATTTATTTTTGGATTATAAGGAGCGGTTCATAAAAAGAATGGGCGTGGTTAAAGGAATAGAGTAGAATGTCATGCAGCTCTAACCGGCAGACGGCTAAAGGATACTTTCACACGGTAAGCTTCTGTTTTCAAGTCTTTTCACCTTTAAAAATACAATTAAAACTTAATGTCAAGAGTAAGATTGTCAGCCTCAATAATTTTCATTTCACGGCAGGATTTTTTGGGTTAGAGACGAAAAGCTCCGCGTTGGCCGGGTAGTTGTCTTTAGAGAATCTGGCAACTTCATTACACACTGATATGTGATATGTTATATCTTATATCTAACGTTAGACAGCAGCCTCAAGATCGTTGATAATTATTACAAATACTGTTTCTGTTTAGAAATTGATAATGTAACTGTACATTTATCAGAATTTGCCATTAAAAACGATTTTGTGGAAATGTTCACCTAGACAACTCACTATAGGTTTTGAGACACCACTAGTAATCACCGCTTGGTGTATTTTGTCCTCATAAAGCCTATTTTGCCCACCGCATGTCACCCTATGTAATGTAATGTAATGTGGCGTGCACACCAATCCCCGCGACATTGTTATATAGGCTACATAGTTTATGCGGAAAATACAGAATAAGGTCAAATTTATTAGAACTGTCGTCGGTTGGATATCGTTCAGTCAGCAGTCGCTCCGTTATTTTTACCATTGGTGGTCATCGTGACATCATTAAATACCGGAGAGGAATACCAGGGGGATCTCTGAGGTTTTCATTTAGCGATGAGGATTTCCTGTCGGATGCGGCAAACCGGCATCGTTGTTCTGCAAATATTAATAGCTACTGGTGGGCATTATACGGACATAACGAATCTTTCTAATCGCGATTTTTCTGGTAGAACATTTTGTTGGACGAATAAAGATATAGAAATCAAACAGACTTAATGCAATGACATTTTTAATGTAGGCTAAGTGTGTCTAGCTGTCATATTAAACTGCATTTTGCAGAAATGCTGAATAGTCTTTGTTACAGTGTTTCTAGATCAGCTGTCTGCAATGCCGCCCAAACGACACGCTCACATGATTATGAGCTTCTCACAACGCAATCCATCTTCTGTTTAGTTTTCATTTGCACATCCGTCCAGTACACGATGTTATTTAACTCGCATAAGCAAGTATATCTTGGTTTCTTTTATTCTTTATTTGATTTTAATTGAGCAATACTGTAACATATAGGGTTTTTGCATCATCTGTCATTATCATTTACACAAAATGCCAGCTGAATATAATCGCCACGGCCTTGTTGTATTAATATTAATATTAACATCTACAAAAGTATATTCGTTCTAAACTGTTCAATTTATCCTTGCAGTGCTGTCTAAACATAGCTTTTATTTGAAGTCTGCTGATTTAATTTTGCAGTATTCCTATTACACCAATGTGATAGTATGTTAAAGTGATAGTTCACCCAAAAATGTCATTATTTATTCACCATCTTGTCATTTCAAACCTACTTTCTTGCTTCTGCAGAACATAAAAGAAGATATTTTGAAAAATGTTGGTAACCGAAAAATGGCAGTACCCATTCACTTTTATTGTGTGGACACAAAACCAGTGCAAGTCAATGGGTACCGCCATTGTTCGGTTACCAACATATCTTCTTTTGTGTTCTGCATAAAAAATAAAGTCATACGGGTTTAAAAATGACAAGAGGGGGAGTAAATGATTCATTTTTGGGTGAACTATCACTTTAAGATCCTCAAAATCTATTTAAGACTTGTTTGACATCAAACCAGGTTACCTCACGGTCAACACAAAATCTCAAATGAATGCATTTTATTATTAGTTTATATTATTAGTTTATAACCTTGCTTGTTTTTTCTTTTGTTCCACAGAAAGCTTGGGTGGATCTGGAAAGTCACTGTAAATCAAAGCCATGGGGAAGGATTACTATAAGATCCTAGGCATACCGTCAGGCTCTAATGAAGATGAAATCAAAAAGGCCTACAGGAAGATGGCCCTGAAGTTTCATCCGGACAAAAATAAGGATCCTAACGCTGAAGAGAAATTTAAGGAGATAGCTGAGGCTTATGAGGTTCTGAGTGACCCAAAGAAGAGAGTCATTTATGACCAGTATGGGGAGGATGGTGAGTTTGGTAGATTAAATCTACACTAGAACCGCAGTCAAAGATCTCAGTATCTTATTAAATTCTCTGACTCATTCTGTGGGCTTAATCTGTTGTCTGGGCAACAGTAATTTATATATTTTTTGAGAACGTTTATTGTATAGTGCATGTGATGTGTCTTTTTGACTTTGGAAACACTAAACATAAAGTGTATTTAGTATTCTGTTTGTAAAATAGTGCATGTATCTGTTCAGTCTCCAGTATACCTTCTGCCTTTTCAAAGAAAACATTACAGATGCTAAGAACATCAAGGCTCCGTGGACCCAAGTACAGTTCTGTTTATAGAAGACAGGACAGACCTTAAATGGATCTTTGTAGTTATTCACCTGGCTGGACGACTGTTGTTGGAACGCAGTGTCAATGCAACTGTATCACCTCTGCTTTCCTAAGAATCAAAACAACTCACTCATGGTGAAGCGTGATGCTGAAAAGTTTCAACGGCAAATGCAAAGCTTATAAACATGGCAAGCTTGCGAAATGTCTGTTGAGACAATGAGGATTTCAAATGTTCCCACTAATGCCAGCTCCAGGCTAGATGCCAGCGTAATAAAGCTATCTTTAGATAGAATACAACTGCCAGTTCCGTCTTTACCAATGTTGGTCCTGAATTTTAAAAACATGAGGAAATTGTCCCTGTAACTGATAGAGCGAGGTGCTTGAAATGCAGACTTTATAGGTTTGGGTTTCCAAAAAAGGCACACTAATATAACATATGCAGTGCATTATAGGTTGCTTAAAGTGATAGTTCACCCAAAAATAAAAATTCTGTCGTCATTTACTCACTCTCTTGTCATTTAAAACCTGTATGACTTTTTTTCTTCTGCAGAACACAAAATATGTTTTGAAAAATGTTGGGAACTGAACATTGGCGTTACCCATTTACTTGCATTGGTTTTGTGTCCACACAATAAAAGTGAATGGGAACCGTCGTTGTACGGTTATCAACATTCTTCAAAATATCTTCTACAGAAGAAAGTCATACAGGTTTAAAATAACAAAAGGGTAAGTAAATAATGATAAAATGTTCATTTTTGGGTGAACTAATACCTTATATTAAAGGAATCTGCCAAATGCATGAATGTAAGTGGGGTACTGCATTTCATTGAATCTAATGTAAAACGTCAGACAGCATGTTTGATATGGAACTGCAACCAAGAACCCAGCACCAGCTTCTGATGCATCAGTGAAGCCTAACTGTTGTTTGTTAAATATTGTTGTGTTCGTTGCTAAAGAGACTTTGAAACACAACTTCATGATGTGTGTTGTGATCTAGATGGAGCTGTTACTTTCACATAAGCCACTTTTGATTCCCATCCTCTCATGTTTTAAAATTGAAAAGGATGTTTTTTTCAAGAACGAGTTGGAAACATGTTTTGTAAGACGTTTCCATTAAGTTTGCAGAGTGTGCACTGAAGATGTGAGGTTGGATGAGTCAGCTTGTGTCCTGATCTTTAGAAGGAGTGCATTTATTACAAGCTATCAATCATCCGTCATAACAAAGAGGTGTTAATATATTTAACAAGACAGAAAAACACAGGAAAATTAATGTTTCCTTCTAATTGCCTTTCATTTCAGAAAGTAGTCATTTTAGTGGGCATGTTTTAAACACCAGAGCTTGGAGAGCACACTTTTTTACCATGCTAAAACCAATAATGTTGTATTTTTACCTGTGATGAGGAGTCTACGCAGGTTCTCTATGGTATTAGCCCACTCACATTACCTTTGTCCTAGATTCTGTAAATTTAAGTGAGTATTTAAATTCTTGCTAAAGACGTTATCTTCTGTTCTTCATTAGAGCTGAATGTTCTTTTCAATGTATTTATTTCACAACCAGAATACTAAGTGAAACCATCTATGGGGTAATAATAGAAATGAAGAAATGTGTAACCAAACTAAGAAGAGGTGGGGAAACAGGAGAGAGAGAGATCTGGCAGATTTTCTGTTGAGCTTTTAACCTCAAAATGCTGCAGTAATTCATTTTTAAGGAAAACTCTTGCCTTCAGTTATAAATCGGCAGAACTTTATAAATAAATCTATGCAAAGATCTATTTTGCATTGACCTCTCTCTGTTTATCCACACAGGTTTGAAAACGGGTGGCACTGGCTCATCTAGTGGCCAAGGGACTACATATCACTACACCTTTCACGGGGATCCACATGCCACCTTTGCTTCTTTCTTCGGAGGCTCCAATCCTTTTGATATATTCTTTGGCTCTGGGCGTCAGAGAGGAAGCACGAATGGCTTTGCAGATCACGGCGATCATGACATGGACATTGACATGGATGGAGATGAGGATCCTTTCAGTTCATTCAGCCACTTTGGCTTCAATGGTATCAACGGCTTTCATCATGGCGGAGGTCGAAGACATCGCACAGAGCCTTTGCATGGTGGCAGGAGGAAAGTACAGGACCCTCCGGTGGTACACGAGCTTAAAGTGTCGCTGGAGGAGATCTTCCACGGATGTACCAAGAGGATGCGAATCACTCGCCGACGACTGAACCCGGACAGAAGGACAATGAGGACAGAGGACAAGATCCTTAACATTGTCATCAAGAGAGGTTGGAAGGAGGGGACCAAGATCACTTTTCCCAAAGAGGGTGATGAGACGCCGGAGAACATTCCCGCTGATATTGCATTTGTGCTTAAAGACAAAGGGCACCCACTTTTCAAAAGAGATGGCTCCAATATTATTTACACAGCTAAGATCAGTCTTAAGGAGGTATGTGTTCTGAAATCTTTATCTGCTTTACAGTTAGTTTTCAGTTTGTATTTTTCAGCATACATTGGCATGCATTTATTTGAACCTGTGGGCTTTTCCATTCTACCCCTGACAGTCCCTGACTGGTGGTCAAGTAGACCTGGTTGTTTTATCAGTTGGCTGCTGTGTGCTAAGAATAGACAGACCCAGACTTAGATTAGACAGGTCTCAACACCGGACCACCCTTTGGTCTTTGTGCCATCATTACCATGGACTTAATGGTGAATTAAAGGCCCTCATTTGGTATTAACTCAGCTGGGTCCAAAATAAATGCTTAACCTGCTTAGCTGCTAAAATTGTTTGTATTATTCTTCCATATATTATTAATATTATTTAATATATTGCTGATGTGCTTCTGAATACTTGTGTCTCCATATTTTGTAATTTTTATTTTTTGACATAAATCTTTATTATTAGTTTCACTTTATGTTTGTTACTGGGTTTTGCAAATATCTAACCTATAAAAAGTATTAAAAGGGGCTTGTCAAATTTGACAACACATTATGTATTCATTTAAAAAGTACAGCAGTTTTTTTCCATTTCCTGAAAAACAGTACATTTGGACATCTGAGGTTTCAGAAATACAGCGACTGTATTTAATATTTACATAAATTATAAATAATAATAATAGAAATCAATAATATGGGTAAAGTGTATATACCCAAGTCTTGATAGGACACATCTAGTAACAGTAGAGTCCCTTCACGCCTCAAAGTCGTTGCCGATTTACTCGCTCCCACTTCAGTGTGAGAGCTCGGGAATGTCATGATATGGTGTCATACGCCAAAGCACAGAGTCCTCGCTTTTAGAAGGCGAGCTGAACCCGCCTGGAAGAGTCGAACAGTAGATAAAGTTGTCATGTGACTGAGGCAAGTGGCATATTCAGTTGCACATTTAATACAGAATGCAAGTTCATCTGGATCCAATCAACAGAACAATTATATATGTTTGTCCAGAGTAACAAGCCTGCAAAAAACAATATTACTTAAAGATTGAAATCTCAACACTGCCAGACGTTGTGTTTGAAGGCATAGTTCTGTTTTATATGAAAGTTACAGACCAGGCATTTAATGCAATGCTAGCCTGATAAGGGCTTCTGAACTTCAGATACTTCTGCCCCAAGTCATCAAAATGATGCACTTATAATAAAGCAGTAATTTATTTTATGGATGTAGCCTAAATGCAGTGGAATTTTAATAATCTGAACCAGCAAGGATTATTATTAGCTGCATATATTGCTTTTTTTCTAGTGACCTAGAAAACCACTGTCAGTAAATGCTTTATAGTGACAGTCTCAGACTATCACCAGAAATAAACCTAATGAGTGACCTGTTTCAAAGTGTCTTTGTCAATAATGTTAGGGGTACATTTTCTTCCCTTTCTGTGACTTTGACATCCAAGGCTGTCCGTGATTTCAGCTGTTTTAGGAATGTAGGTTCCTCTACCTAAAACAGTATTTTGTTATTCTATCCTAAAATAGATCACCTTTAGCATCTCAACTGTGAATTTGAATCTTAGACACAATGTAAAGAAAATAGTTTCTAGTTAAACACTCTTTAAGGTTGGAGATGTTGTTACTTTTTTAATGTCTCAGTCATTAGATGCCCAGAACGAAACTTGATAAGTGCCAGTGAACATCACAAACTGATTTGCCATCTGGTAGCATCTCGTGCATACCGATGGCAACCTGCCCCACAAATTTTCATCTGCTTGCTTATTGTAGATAAATTCCCAGGACAGATTTAGAGTGGATCTGGATCTTCCTCAGGGCCACATTATCTCCACTCAATATTGGTTTTCATTTAAAGGGGACATTTTATAAAAATCTGACTTTTTCTGTGTTAAAGTGCTATAATTGGGTCCCCGGTGCATCTACCAACCCAGAAAACGTGAAAAAGTACAACCCAGTGACTTTGTTTGTTACGCGTTTCTCTGAAAACATGGTGCCCTTGACGTTGTAAGGCGATCTTATTGTAATATCACCGCCCCTTACTGCACGTTTCCACCGATTATTGTTTTCGCAATCAACATACGCATGTTAGCTCCGACATAATCGCAATAGTAAGCAAAGTAGAGCAAAGCATGCACAGACCACCACAGAACACTCTTCCCAGCCTCAGAGGAGACAAGAGAGCAGTGGATTTATTTTATTTTCAATGGAAATTCTCCAGACTGAATGAGGCAAAGCTGCAGATAAAGACATTGTAAGTACCAGTATTTTTTAATAAGACCTCAAGGACCTGTGGCAACTTAAAAGTAAAATGTCACTGTGAAACGTTTGTCCATTCACTCGTGTTTGGCTTGTAAACGCGACGGGAGCAGTGGGGACCAGAGTGCGTTTGCGAATGGCCCCGGAGGCAACAGGTATGCTTGTTTGGTGTTTAAAGACGAGACGCAGTGTTTCTCATTCAATACCTTAGAATCTTCTCTTTCACGGTGCTATCATTGAAGACGCAACTGAAGATTTCTTCACCGCATCCGATGGCTGCTTTCTGTTGTCTTTGCGTGGATACTCACGAGCACTGCATTGCCTGCCTGGGCCTGGCTCATGCTGAGGCTGCATTCCACGAGTCCGATTGCGCGCACTGTGCGGAACTGCCAGTGCGTCTTGAGGACTCGCAAAAACATCGCTCGTGGACTCTTTAGGTCGAGGCTCACTGCCACCAGCCACCCATCCCACAAGGTAGCGGCAACGACCCGGCCCGGGGCCGTCGTCCTCTGCCGTTGCCTCATTCCCCAGCCTTATTCCTCCTCTCTTCGTTAAGGACAGCCTTTGCCCCCCGCCTTCCATCGCGGATGCCATTTCTTTCGGCGGCAAGGAAGACGATGACTCCATGTCCATCTCGGACAAGGACTGGGCGGAGTCGGAGCGGGATCGCCCCGACTCAGAGAGCACCCCGGACCTCCACGAGGAGTTTATGGGGGTCCTTGAGAAAGCCATTAAAGAGCTCAACCTCAACTGAAGCTCTCCTAAAAGTAAGCACGACTCCTGGTACTTCCATACAGGCCTTCGTCAGGCTGCTTCGAAACGGAGTACTTTTTTTTTACCCCGATGTCCACGAGCATGTGGTGAAATCGTGATCTGCGCGGGTTCACGCTGCTACGCAGGCCATGTTCGCTCACGTGGATGGGGCTGCGGCACACGGTTACGTGAGCATGCCCCCCGTCGAGGAGACCCTCGCGACTCATCTGTGCCCCTCCTCCAAAGTCAAAGTCGTGCAAATTCACTGCCCCCTCGCCGGTAAGGTTTACTCTTCTGCGGGGAACTCTTCCTCCTCTCTTCGTTAAGGACAGCCTTTGCCCCCCGCCTTCAATCGCGGATGCCATTTCTTTCGGCGGCAAGGAAGACGATGACTCCATGTCCATCTCGGACAAGGACTGGGCGGAATGAGGCAACGGCAGAGGACGACGGCCCCGGGCCGGGTCGTTGCCGCTACCTCGTGGGATGGGTGGCTGGTGGCAGTGAGCCTCAAGTTTTCCAGGCAAAGATCATGCAGTCGCTGGATAGCGGCAGCCTGGAGGCGGATGCCACGAGGGATCTGAGGTCGGCGACTGACTTCGCGCTGATGGCTACGAAGCGTACCGCACATGCTATCGGCAGATCTTAGGGCTTTATGGTCGTCCTCCACTGTCATCTGTGGCTTATGCTGGCCGATTTCAAGGATGCTGACCGTAAGTCCCTCCTAAATGCTCCTATCACTCTCTCCGGTCTCTTCGGTGATGTTGTGGAGTCAGTAGTGAAGTGCTTCGCTGACGCGCAAAAGCACGAAGGCAATGAAATTTTACACACGAGACATTCCCCTGCCAACACGTTTAGTCTCGCTGGGGCAGTGCGCTCCCATAGACCACAGGCTGTCAACCCCAAAAAGATTTGGTCGCTATGTCTGTTTATAGACGCGTGGAAAGCTATCCCGGGCATATCTCAGTGGCTGCTCAATGGAATAAAACACGGGTATTCCCTTCAGTTTAGGCGCAGACCACCCCGCTTCAGCGGCGTAGTCCCGTCGCTTGCGTTACCGCGAACTGCTCCCGTGCTAAGGCAGGAGATTTGCAGCCTGCTCACGAAAGAAGCGATGGAGCGAGTCCCTCCAAGCAAGTTAGAATCCGAGTTCTACAGCCGGTACTTTGTAGTGCCCAAAAAAGAGACCAAAAAAGACCTATAAACCGAGCGCTCAGAGCGAGCGGTATGCGCATTCTGAATTATCTGGACGATTGGATGATTTTAGCCCATTCACGGGATGCTCTTATCGATCATACTCAAACGCTACTTCGTCATTTGATGTCCATGGGGCTGCGTGTAAACATGCATAAAAGCTAGCTCTCTCAGAGTCAGTCCATAACGTATCTGGGGGTATGGTCTGCATAAAGTCCTGCACCAAGTCCTGAACACAGCTGAACACATTTTGGTGTCATTTTAAATGCAGACTTTGAGCAAAGAACTCATCACCAAACACCATTGACTTGGGTCGTCATTTTGGGACAGGAAAAGGGGCTTTTGAAAAGTTTTAAATTGCATTTCTACAAATGGCATTGTACAGAATTTTGTTTACATCTCTGTTGCAACAGTTTTGGAAGCACATTTTTTCTCTTCCAAATTGGCTGTACAACTGTGTACAAGCAATTGATGTTGAGTGATGAGCTTTTTGCTCAAAGTCTGCATTTAAAGTCACACCAAATGTGTTCAGCTGGGTTCAGGACTTCGCTTTATGCAGACCAGTCAAGTTCTATCACACTGACAATTATTTCTTTCTGAATCTTGTCTCATACACAAGGAAATTGTCATGATGGAATAGAAAAGGGCTCTACCCAAACTGTTGCTATTAAATTAGAAGCACACAGTTCCATAGAATATCATGATATGCTGCAGCATCAAGATTTGTACTCATGGAAAATACTAAAGTCATCAAACCTGTTTATTAGATAGGGTGACCCAATACTTTTGGCAATATAGTGTATGTAGAATACTTATATATTCTGTATATAAGTGTTTATATGTGTTCTATTTATAGATTGAATTCATATTCTGTATGTATTCTATATTTTTAATAATTGTCCTGATTAGCCTTTTTTATGTAAAGCTGCTTGGAGACAATGGTTTAAAAACAATAATTCAATTGAAAAACAAAAACAAATTTTATTGAAAACTTTTATAACAGTATTGTGTGGCCAGAATAAACAGCAAAAGGTGTAATTCATAATGCAGCTTATATTATGCCACTAAACTAGCAAACCTTTGCAAATCCACTGAACATTTTATCCTCAAATGTTTCAAAGTGTGTATGTGGGACTGAAGGATAAAACTTTACTAACTTTATTGTTATTGAAATAGGAGTATCACTGTAGGACTGGTGCTTTGGACTGTTAGATCTTATGGTTGTACTTACATGGCATATTATAGATCCCTCACTTTCTTATTTATATTTTCTAATAATGTTCATTGTAAAGACTGCTGGCCAACATTTACGTTTTTCAGAACAGAACGGTAATGTGGTAAAATCATTTGTAGATGAACTAATGTCATGCAAATGTCATGCTAATATAAAACGAGTTTGTTGGTGGTACCTGGTCGTCCTTTTGCCATTTAGTCAAAGGTCTGCCTATTGAAATTTTTATTCGAAACATTTGTGTGCACTGCAGTCTTAGTCTATTCTGCTGTGATTCAGTCAGACATGAACCTTGTTGAGGACATTGCTTAAAGCTTAAACCTAGTTGCTGTTTGGGAAACATCATCATTAGCCAAAGTTCCAGATTGGGTTGAGTTGAGATGTCATGGTCAACTGTTTGTGAGAGTATCAGGTACTGCCTTGTTTCCATAAATCCTGCTGCCTCCACCCCAGAGCCCCCGCTGCTGCTGCTGCTGTCTGTAGGAAGGAGCTGATCTCATTGCTAACACATTTTCTTGTCCCTTGAGGCAGCTGCTAAGCAAAGCTGCCTGGGAATGTTTGTGCTTAGTTCATGAAACACTTTCTGCATCGTAAGTTCACAGCATATTGCACAAAAAATGCTTGAATTGCTTGCTATAAATGCACATAAGTATATTGTTTAGTTGAGTTTAGTTGAGCATCTGCCCCCAGTGGCTTAATATTACTGTACTGTTGTTGTTAACATTGGTCATTTGTCAAATGTATTTTATCTGGAATGTAATTTTAGTTTGCTTGTACAGTCCTACTTCACTTTTTTAACTGTAGTCTCAAATCTGGCAACTGCTAATGCTAACAATTTATAGCCTCAGCTAATTTGAATTACGTCTGTAAAAGGAAAACTGTGGCCAAAATTAGTTTTCAGCATATGGGCTACCCCCTTTGCAGCATAACACACAGACAAACAGTTGGACATTGGAATGCAGAAACTACTATCAAATATGTAAGGGATAGTAATAAATATGTGACCCTGTCTGTGAAATGCAGGTTAAAGTCTCATAATCTAATTCTGATATAATGAGCATCAAAGTTTGATTTTAAGCATTCATTTCACTATGATTTCAATATTTCACATGGCTTTACAGAGTCATTATTAAATATATCAAGGTTATATTTTTACATGGTCCTTTACATTATAGGATAATTTAATATAAAAAAATACTTTAGCTGGTTTTTTTTTATTAGTTCATTTGTAACAAATGCAGACCTTCTGCGAGGAAAACCTGCTTCCTGGCGGTTTTAAGGCAAGACATGAAGTTTAACAAGACAAGCATACAATTTGGTTTCATTGTTTGTAAATATAATCTTATTTATGTTATTAATAGGCATATTTATATTTAATATATTTAATTAGTCGTATTTATATTTATACTGCACTGGTTATAGTGACTTACAGTAACATCACCCGGATGACCATGGTTATTAGTTTTAAGCGCTGTTATCAGGGATTAACATAAATAGGAATATTGCGACTAACCAATCAGAATCAAGTATTCTAGACCGGCATGTAATAAATGTATTTATATACAGTATGTATTTAGACGGTTTCATTGGACGCACGCGCCTGGCCCACTAGCGTCTGGCTAGTGGCTAATAATATAACTATTTATATTTATATTTATATTTTATTTATATTAATATTAATTCAATACAAATATTTTATTGTATAAGAATCGTATTAAATAAGCAATTTGTTGAATTTTATTGTATATTAACTTTATTAAATAAACAATTTGTTGAATGGGTCGTGTAATGGTTCTTCTACTGGTAACCCCAAATAATATTGACTAGACATACTTTAACTTGCTAGCTAATGTCATTTACTTGTTATTTCTTTTGCTTGTTATCAGAAATAATCTGCAGGGACTCTATTCTTTGCAGATGTGTACCCAAAGTAAAGTTTGGACCGCAAAAGCGGACATGTGCAGCAACGGTTGTTTATGCTGTTGCTCTGAAACCTCCTATATAAATTGTGTAAATTTTACACAAGTCATTTATTTGTGTTTTCTATTTGTGTTTTTCTTTAAATTGAGCAGAATCATAATTTTGTATGACTATTCTCTGTTTCTGTTTCTGAAATATTGAAATTTCATTGACACCACTTTTTCACACTAACAACACAGCTTTTGTTTGTTCTTATTTATTTTCATAGGCTCTATGTGGCTGCACAGTGAACATTCCCACCATTGACAACAGAATGATCACATTGCCCTGCAGCGATATCATCAAACCAGGTACAGTGAAGAGACTGCGTGGAGAAGGTCTGCCTTTCCCAAAAAACCCATCACAGCGCGGGGATTTGATAGTGGAGTTCCAGGTGCGGTTCCCAGACAGAATACCACCCCAGTCCAGAGAGATCATCAAACAACATCTACCCCAGTCTTAGAAGACATTCTGTGGATTCCCTTCAATGCTTTACTCCCTCTGACCCCCAAAATGAAGACACTGAATTCGAAAACGGACCAGGAGCTCATTTAATATTTTGTTACAGTTTTAATTTATTATAACGTTCTCTGAAAAAGTGTAACACTGACGTTTTGGCTGTTTTAAGTGGTTTGTTATGCTGTGGCCAACAGCTTTTACCCAGGACTTTTTTATGTTCAGGAATAATCGCATTGTTTCCTTTCTTTTGAAAGAAAAAGGATACAAGACAGACAAAACAATGGAATTGTTGGATGAAAGGTCGATATTGTTGGTTTTGTGTTGGGGACGGACAATCCAACGATCACATGCTATTTATTCTGGATTTGATTCTTCATTGTTTTTTAAAGTCCTTTTCATTGTAATATCTATAAACTCATTTTGAAGTATGTAAATTAAAAACTTGTTGTTTTGGGGATATTTGAGCACCAGCATAACATAACCAGTTTGATATCTACTCTTCTCTCACTGACCCACATAAGCAGTCTACAGGTGCTTTTTAGTCACTTTTGAAGTACCAGGTGCTGTCATTTATGGCAAACCTTTGGAGGTGTGATGATAAGATTTACAAGATAACAAGTGCCTTAATGTGGCTCAAATCAACCTCTTATTTTTATGAACTAGGTTTAATACTACTGTTACAAATATGTAGTACTACAACACTACCCTGTAATGAGATTCTTTTGCTTTTAGGTTCCCCTCAATAGTGTTATTCAGTAGCCATCATTTTGGGGATAGTTTATTAAAGTACAAAACAATTAGTCATTTGCTGGCATTTTTTCATACTAGAAATGAAGATTGTGATAAACCTTGAAAAGGTAACATCTGAATTGTTCACATGACTCTAGTGTACAGGCCCTAGTCTTTTGAAGCCATACGATAGCTTTGTGTGATAAATCAACCGAAATTACAATTATTAAAAAAAATTAAGAACTTTGTACCCTCTCAAATATTATGGATACTTTTGCATATGTTCACAATTCACAAAATTGAGAGAGAGAAAGAGAGAACACACAGTTGACTCAACATTAGCAGAAGAACTTTAGTTTCGCTTAGCAGCAAGTCATCATATTTCGCTCCAGATCAAAATGGTGCAAATGTCTCTTTCTTCTGGTTGCAATAACTGAGAGAACTGCATCATCCTTCTTCAAATCCCCTGTATGTATCCAGGTCTGTTCCTCCAACAATGCTATTGTATGCTCTTAGAAAACTTATATTAAAGCTTAAAGGGATAGTTCACCAAAAATGAAAATTCTGTCATTATTTATGCACCCTCTTGTTATTTCAAACCTGCTTGACTGAACAAGGGTGGTACCCATTGACTTGCATTGGTTTTGTGTCGATAGAAGTCAATAGAAGGGAATGGGTACTGCCAGTATATATCAGAATATCTTATTTTGTGTTCTGCGGAAGAAAGTCAAGTAAGTCATACAGGCTTGAAATGACAAGAAGGTGAGTAATGATGAATGAATTTTAATTTTTTGGGTAAACTATCACTTTATTATAAAGCACATGCCATAAAGGCTACTTTTACAGTACTTTTGTATACCTTCTGAATCTGGACAGCTGCCACAATGAGTATTCAGCAGAATTAGTCATTTTTAGAGGATAAAGCTCACAAATTTGTTCTAGCATACACACCACCCCATGTCAGAGAATTCAACAGTAAAGAGAATGCAAACTGTAAATGAAGGATCTGAGTATGTTGATAAAACTGTTTGAAGATATTTCTGACACTCATCTGTGTCAGTGCTGTAAAACAGATAACTGTGATGTTGAAAGATACATCTTTAAGCTTGGAGATCTTTACTGTTTAGTAAGCACAGCTACAATTATCAAACATTTTTAACAAACTTGTAACAAAGGACTGATTTACATTTACAAAATTTCTAGCGTTTGAATACAACACTTACAATATACTGTATTTTACACTTAGTCTTCTGTATTTTATCAGCAAAGACTCATATTCAGTAGATTTGTGATGTACCATTCTGTTGTAACTGAAGAATAACAGTGTTTTCTATAGATAAACAGTAATTTTGCCTTTCCCAAGAAGGCACCCAGGTATCGCCTATACAATCACAACTGATTCCCAGAACATTGTAATTTTATCATTACTGTGTTTGCCAAAATGTTTCAAGGAAGGGACAAGGTGTTTTTATGACATTGGGATGTTTTGTTATGTCCTGGATTGTCATACCATTGTACACACAGGGCTTTTAAAGGTTTGGGCACTTTTCTTTGAATGTCAGATTTGAAATGTCTCGTTCTTGTCACTGTCTATCATGTGTATTAGAAAGTATTAAATCCAGCTCAATGCCCACATCTGAGGATAAAGTGAAGCAGAAAGCAAACAGTGTTAGTTTATTGAGATTCTGACACTTCTGTGCAATGGAATACATGAATGCTTTTGAATTCTTCCATGTAACAGTATATTTTTAGGTTCTTTATAAACAACTTTATAACAAGAATGACAAATAAACCAAATATCTTGACAAAAAAATGATAAGGGTCTTGTGTTTCAGGATGAACCTCACACTGTCAGTTGTCTAAATGGCACAAATGGAGCACAGAAGGTAAAAAAACACTGATTTAAAATTGTAAGCCAATCAATAAGTTATATATAATTTGTGTATAAATCTTACTCTAATGCTAAAAGCATTGTTTGTCACATTATATAATTAAGCAAACTGAAGGTGGTATTAGAATAATTTTATGTAACCTATAGAAAAGTGATGTATAAAACCATGTTACAGCTTGAGTAGTTTACACCCTATACTGTGTAATGTAACATAAAATATCTTTACTTAAATGCTGTAATAAAATAATTTTGTAGGAATATCTAAACAGATGATAATATAACTGTAATGAGCCATCAGTATTATTAGAGTGTAGGTGTCTGGATGTTCTTGTGGGTGTCTTTCCCTCTGTAAGATGACTAACACAACAAGTCTGCCTGACCACATAAGGGAACTGCATGGAGTAAACCTTGAGTCACACATGTTGCCATGACACAACTCTTGGAAGAGTCATGAGAAAGACAGGAATAATTCCCTTGCTCTATATTTGACCGACGGGAGAGACCCGACAGCTGAGAGAGTTCAACCTGAGAATGTCGGACTGGAACTCTGTTTCTAAACTGTTTTGATATATGAACCCATTGTGATCACAGGCACCGCTTTCCAAACCAAACCAATGAACTCCATTCCTCTGAGAACAAAGTGACAAGCAACAATGATCATCTTTTTTCTTAAAACATTATATTATATTTATTTGACCCTATGAAGCACAGCATTGTTTAATTTATTGTATAATTTGGTTCAAAACATTCATTCCTACATTGAGATAGTTGTAGTTGTGTGGATCTTTTTGGTTTGTTCAGCATTTTAGCAGTAGTAAACAATGAGTTCTGACACTGTCGGTTTAAATCTGTATGCTGGTTTTTTTTCAAAGGTAAGATATCTAATTTCTGATATTATAGTAGTATAACATTTCTCACTGTAACTAAGATTTTTGTTTATTGATTTGTCAAAATATTTTACTCGAATTAAACGGCAACAAAAAGATGATTACAACAAATATGACCATTACAACTTAATAAACTTACCAAATGCTCTGTGCTGTGTATATATTTATCTGGCAGAAATAAAATAACTATGTTAATGACAGCAATTAAAAATAATAACAATACCTGTGTTAATACATTATATGCATATTGCAATTTCTCCTAAATTTGACCAAATGACAATATAGACACATGAATAATATAAATGTATCGAAATAACAAATAATTTCTCTGTAACTAATAATAAAGTTTTGTTTTCTAATTCTAATTGTTTGCTTCTGATAGGTCAAGATGTTCCAAAGCATGGCAGGGGTAACAATCACACTCCTTACGGGTCAGCAGATGCCAGTAGTGGGTCTAGGAATGCAGAGAAGTGCCCAAGGACAGGTGTGTATGCACTATGCACCATCATGCTAAGGTTTCATTTAATTACTTATTCAATATTTAATGGTAATGGCAGAATATTATTTAAATAAAACTTTCTCTTAATTGATTCTGACAACTTATATATTGTTTCATTATGAAGTAATTGCAGTAATGCAGTAATTGCAGTAATGCAGTAACACTGTGTGAGTTGGTTTCACTCTTCCTGCAGGTTAAACAATTAAACAATCACTTTGCAGAAAATGTGTAATATGTTTTTTTGGACTACCGTAGCCTCTGAGACGAGATGTTTTTATATTTTCTCCTGGTCAGCCTTGGTATACACCTGGAGAACCTTTACTGCTGGATTATCAGAGAGGTGTCATTTGCATCCCCAAAAGCATCACGCCATCCAAGATCAAGCTAAATATTGAGGTAGGTTGGAAAAGTATTATTGCAATGTTAATACTCGTCCTCTGTGACATTCTCTGTGACTCATGCAGGCGGCAGTAAGAGTATAAGAAGCTCCAAAAGCACGTACAGTATATGGGGTCAGCTTGGTTTGGGGAATGAGAGAATGTTCTATTACCTAAAGAGCTGAAATTGGGACAACCCATAACTTGCATGTGCTGCAGGGGCGACCATTAGATCACAACCAAGACCCATCACCTGCCCTGAGCTCACAATCTACATTTCTCCCTACATCTCTTTCAACATGTCACCGCTGGAGTCAGGCTGATCCAGACGGAGGCAGAGGGTAAAAAACTGACACCTTGTGTTCTACATAGTTGCGTGTTGTAGATATACACTCACTGGTCACTTTATTAGGTACACCTATTCAAATGTTAACACAAATTGCTAATTAGCCAATCACATGTCAGCTGCTCAATGCATTTCATGTGGTGAAGACGAGCTGCTGAAAATGCATTGTTGATGTCAGAGGTCAGAGAAGAATGGGCAGTCTTGGTTTGAGATGATGGAAAGGCAACATCTGATGGCTACTTCCAGCAGGATAATGCACCATGTCACAAAGCTGAAATCATTTCAAAATGATTTCTGGAACATGACAGTTAGTTCACTCTACTCCAGTGGCCTCCACATTCACCAGATCTCAATCCATTAGAGCACCTTTGGGATGTGGCGGAGCGGGTGATTCGCATAGTGGATGTGCAGCCGACAAATCTGCAGCAGCTGTGTGATGCTATCATGTCAATATAGACCAAAATCTCTGAGGAGTGTTTCTAACACTTTGTTGAATCTATGCCACAAAGAATTAAGGCAGTTCTGAAGGTTAAAAGGGTCCACCCTGGTACTAGCAAGGTGTACCTAATAAAGTGGACAGTGACACATGTTAGTCCTTGCAATGTTTTGCAATGTCGATGTGCATTTTGTGTCTATTTTTGCAGAGACAAACAGTGTATTTTCAATTCATTGTAATGCAACGAAATCAGAACAAACACAATCTAATACAAATATACTATATTACAGCCCACTTATGGCTATTAGATTAGATTAGATTAGATTCAACTTTATTGTCATTACACATGTACAAGTACAAGGCAACAAAATGCAGTTTTGGTCATTAATAGGCATTAGTCAGTATTTGCATTTCATTTTATAATGAAGGACTTGGGGTATATTTAAGGTGAAGGTATACAGTTGATGTTTGTGTGTTAACTAGGATGTATTCACAACCTTATAGGACAGCAATATTCGCAGCTGTCAGGGAGTGTTCCTATGATGGAGGTGGTTTTAAGGCAAAGGTAACATTTTGTGTGATGTGATTTTGTTATATTTCTTTCGACATTTTCCCAGTAAATTTTGGTAAAAAGATGTACTTGTTGTTTATACAGAAAATCATCAGGTTTCGTTTGCTCTGCTGAAATAAAGTGGGCAACAGAGCTCTCTTTTGGTTAAATAAAGCAACTGCATTCCAAAATCTGTACTGAGGAAATCGGAAATGACTTTTCATACGGTAACTCTTTTCTTAAGCAAACGTAGCAGCAAAAGTTTAAATTGTTATCGTTCTTCTTAACCTTAAGAGAACCTGCAAATAATCATTTTGATAAACACACGCGCACGTGAATAGTCTGTGGTGAATCGGAAACGCGCTACGGGTTCACGCGCCTACACAATAAAAGTAAGAAATATTAGAGAAAACCTCTTTCAAAAAATTATTACACGTCAACATTTTGGTAAACCTTTTAATTACCTTTATTTGCTTATTATAGAATAGTTCAGGAGAGTAAGGGTCTGATATTATTGGCAAAAATTGGCTAAAAAATATGTGTACTTAGCTCGGAAAGTGTACAATTGCTGTTGTCATTTTACAGTTGAAATAAATATAGAAATAAATATAGAAATACATATTAAAATACATTTTAAAATAATAAAATTAAATATTAAAAACCATTTTTATTGTCGTCTGACGACATAATATAGCATCAGCGTCACTATAGCGTTCGAAGTTATACGTAAGAAAAACGTCATTCGGTGTTTGACTCTCGCGATCGATCCTCGCTCTTCACTTGCTCTAGAAAGTTGTTTTTGCTGTCACTTCTTCTTTCAAACATGGAAAGGATGCAGACACTGCCCTACCTCATTGTCAGAGGTCAAAGGCTTCTTGGCAGATCTTCGGGACCTTCTCTTCTACCAGAGATTCGTCTGAAGTCAGCCAGAACTTCCTTTCTGCCAAAAATTGTGCAGGAGGCGTCGGCTTTAGGTGAAAGACCTCCAGAGCGTCGAGGGCCCAGACCTTCCTGCAATTTTATTGTCCAGTCAGAGGGAAATCTGGCAGACTCTTCTTGTAAGTCTGGCATGACTAACAAGTCCTCAGTTCCATCCTTACCACGGCTGCCTAGTATTGTGAGTCGACCAGCGAAGGTGGACAAACATACATTTCTGAGGCCCAAGAGCGTGTATCACATGCCAAGGGACATGCCTGCTTTGGAGCCTACTTGCATCCCTATAAAACCCACCGCTCGTCCGAAGAAAATGGGAGATGGTGTTGTGGGAGAGAGCCTCAACTTATTTCATCAGAGCAGCAGCATGAGCAGATGTGGTGATACACGTCTGAGGAGGCCGGCACACAGAATCCCGCCTTTGGTCAGAATAATGGAGAAGTCTGGTAGCACCACCTGTTCCATCTACAACAGTCTTTGAAGAGTCCTCACTCAGAAAGGACATTTTTTAAAACACGTCTTTGTGCAAGAGAAAAAGTTCACAGTGCATCACAAAAAAATAGTTGTGCTGAAGAAAAAGTTTTTGTGCAAAAGAAATTTTTTAAAAGCATCTTCAGAAAGGACATGAGATTTTCCGCCATCTGAGACACCACTGTGCATCACAAAAAAAACATTTGTTGTGCAAAAAAAAAAACTGTGCAGAAAAAATAAAAGCATACAGAGCAAGACTTTGTGTGTACATGTGTGGCTATTTATATAAAAATACTGTGGCACAAACAAAATATAATATTTAGTGTGCAGCATTGCTTCTACGTCAATCCCGGTTGCCTAGGTTATTTTTACCCAATTGTTCTCTTCTGACTGGATCACGCTCGGAGCAGGCAGAGATGTAGCTAACTTATGGTAAGTTAAGTTCATGTAAATTTTTATTAAGTTGTGGCAGGAGCAAGTAACGTTAATATTTTATTGTTCAAAATAAATGATTTGATATGGGGGTGTGGGGTTAATATTTTCATATTAACGTAAATCCAGACCGTGATCCCGTTAGCCCTCATAAATACTGAGGTAAAGTTAAATTAGTCAGTAATATAGCCTACACAAAAGTTCTTGTTTACATCATGTGTTCATCCCCTCCCAAAAATCCGACGGGAAACTAATCTCAATAATGAGTTTTGTGAGGAAAGTCTGCTGGTAAACATTAGTATTCATGATTATTTGTCGACAGGGTAAGTTTAGTAAAAGTCTGTGTGTGTCTTCTGTAATGTTTTTGTCAGAATCAGGATAATTTTGCAAAAATACTTTGGAGAGCTTGATAGTTGTACATACACCAGTGACACGCAATCTTTTTCACTAAATGGTTTGAGTATGTCAGTTATATGAATTAAATTGTATATCCTTCAAAGTCTCAAGATCTGTGGAAGATTAAAGACCAGTGTTGTCTAACAGGTTATTCATCATTATTGTTGCTTACTGCATGAACATTTTATTTCTTTAAACTGTATTAATTTATCTACATTTGTTTTTTTATGTTTTCCAAATGTATTAGATTTCACAAGATTTCAAACAGTTTTAGTGAGAGGAGAAACTGCAATTTTACTGGGTTACATGACACCAGGTAAGTTATTTCTTAAAATGTTATGTCATGTTTTGTTTTGCATTACTACTAAGAAAATATAAATTGTTATATACAGTTATTTAAGTGTTAATTCAACACTGTATTATGCTCAAATTATGTTGAAGGGGAGACAGCTTTGAGGGTCCTACCAACTCTGCTTGCTCAGTCTATTTACAAGAGAGGAGGAAAGGTCTTCAGACCCACCACTGAGGAGGCACAGAGGTAATTTTATTGGCATGCAACCTTTAAGTGTTTGGAAGTGTTCTTCTTTAATAAGAATGGATGCTCATATTTGATATGTTTGGCATAATAGTCTGCTGTATGTTTTAAAGGGATAGTTCACCCAAAAATCAACATTTTGTCATTTATATTTTACTCACCCACATCTTCTTCTTCGGAACACAAATTAAGATATTTTTGATGACATTTGAGAGCTTTTCAGGCCTCCTCATAGACATCACAATTGTCAAGGTCCAGAAAAGTACTAAAGACATCCAAATGGTTCATATATATATAGTATATAAGGAATAAATTTATGAAGTCAAATAAACCCAGTATTTTTGTAAAAATATAACCAATTTTTGGGTCGAAAAACAACCCATTTGCTGGGTTAAAATGAATAACCCAACTTCTTAGGTTAGTTTAACCCCAAATGTGTTCTGTCTTATATTAACCCAGCAGCTGGGTTAAAAACAACCCAATTTGTTTGTGACAGAACATTTTTATTTTTCATTATGAATATGTTATCCTTATTGTTTTATAACAGACACACTTTTCTTTACCTTTGAAAAGAGTAAAATAGCAAACAATAATAGATGTTAACCATATGTTCATTTTATGTTTTTAACTAGAGACATATATTTTTCAATAACAGTCTCTGTCATCTGTTTTCAGAGGAGGGCCGTTTGTTTGTGTTTGGTATTAATAACAAAGTGCAACTTGGTCTAAACACCGAAGGACCAGTGACTAAACCCATCTGTGTAAAAGGTATCGAAGTGCACACATATCCATAGCTATGCTTGCTACAGTATATGTGCCTACAGCTATATGTTGTTTTTCTTTATTTACAGTTCTTAAAGCAGAAAGAATTCAGTTTGTTGCCTGTGGGTCAGATCACACAATTTTAAGCACCTGCGGGTAAAGATTTTTATTTAGATTTACATTTACGCATTTGGCAGAGGCTTTTATACAAAGTGTAATTCCAATTTCATTACACTATACATTTGTATCTGAGTATGTGCCACAGGAAAGCTATATAAACCTTAATGTTGTAAACATGCTCATCTGAAAAGTGTCTGTGTGTCCAGCACAATGGGAGATTTTGGCGGTTGGAGGAAACAGTGATGGACAGTTGGGACTGGGTCACTGTAATGAGAGCGTCTCTTTTCAATGGCTCCACTCCTTCTGTGACTATGCACCAATCAAATTGCTTTCTGCTGGTGGCCACACCTCTGCCGCACTTACAGGCAACATTTAGAAGCAGAGTCACAATAATAAGAGTGAAATTTGGTTTTGGCATGTGAATAAAACCTGTCAAGCTGGATGATAGTTTAAAAATGCAACATATATGACTGATATGTATATAACAAATAGTAATTTATCAATATATTTTAAATAATACAACTGTGTGTTTTGGAGGATGGCAGGCTGTTTCTACAATCTTCACTAAAGGGATAGTTCCCCGAAGAATAAAAATTCTGTAATGAATTCATCCTCATGTTGTTCTCTAAGGGGGGCCCAGAAAGCTGTATGTTCAAATATGTCCATTTTGTGATGACATGCATATTACCACTAGTCACAAAACACGCAAGAATCAATGAGATTTTAACATGCCGTTGTAAAACATATTGCTGGGGTCTGCTTCACTGTGTCTACAATTACATACTTTCTTAGTATATAGTAGGTGAAAATCACTATGCATAAAGAATAATGTGTTCAAAACTTCAGTTTGCCAAAATACCCGGATGGTCTTCAACTCTTTTTGCTCAGATTTATGCATTGAATGGACACTTTTCTATCCCAGGCCATGGGAGCTGATGAGCCTCCAAATTCAGAAAGTAAAATAATTCATTTTTACGATTAATTTACAAGACCCAAAAAGTGTGAACTGAATGACTTTTTTAAGTTATTAAAATGAACAAAAATGCATTTCTTGTGGTTATAGAGTACTTGGTTAACAACACCCGAGTATAATTATATCTAATTCAGTATGTACTGTGACAGTACACAGCAACAGAGCTTGTTAAGTTTGAGTTTAGCTAAATGGCAAGAGGGTAAGTAAATTATTAGAATTTTCATTTTTAGATTACAGTTTTAGAAAATTCATTAAAAAAAAAAAAACATAAAACAAGTTCAATAGTTTAATGTATTTTTATAGACACGTGTTTAAAGACACAATGTTTCAAACATGTCTACAAGTGATTTATTTAACCAAGCCAAAATAATAAAAAAATAACTGAGAACCAAGAGTACAACTGTAAAAGAACGAAAATTAAATTATTAAAGAAACAACTTGAAGACAAATTCTCAATAGCTGTTAGAACACTGTGATTTGGGATCTGTAGACAAATGTAAACACCATTACAAAGTTGGGTCCATTTCGTGAATTTTATTTAACATTACTTCAAACTTGTAATACATTTTATGCTTCATTCATAAAAAAAATTAGCAATTTCTTTTTTACTTTTTCGTTTTTTAATCCTTCCAACAGCCTAGCAATAAACCCACCACTAAAGCTGCTCATACAGGTTGTGAAAAGTTAATGAAATCATCAAATATTGTGTATTGTTTTCATTTAAATGCAACCCCACCCACAGAATGTTAAGATGAAAGTTCTCAGAAATCATCCTTTCACAAACCAGAGCAAAACACAAGCAGCTACATGCTTTTCTCTATGAACAGAGGGAGGTGGACAGAGGGGGAATAAGAGGCGAATAAAAAACAGGGGGAATGGACGTAAGCGGAAAATAAACAAAAAGCACAGTCCTAAAAAGTGGAATTTTTTATTTTTTGTCTTTTGTACACGGTGGCCAGTATGAAGAGAGGCCTTTGAGGGTCAACCACATGGTCACATTTATCCATAAAGGTCATCATCGTTGTCCTCATTGAAGATGTTGCCGCCTCCACTGCCGGTAGAACCCTGACTTGGTCCACTTCCTCCTTGGTTACTGGTTGGAAATCTAAAAAAGAAAACGAAGGCCATTTTGAATACTGAATCCAATCTAAATGCCTACTGTGAAAACCAAAATTGCCACTAAATAATAGCTCACCTGAAACTGCCAAAGCCTCTGCTTTGTTGCAGGGTCTGTGCGAACATCTCGTATTTGCGGATGTCATTGTCACTGACGGAGCGGCGAGCAAAGCGCATAGCCTCCTCGAAATGATCCTTCCTGATCTCAGGCACAGGGTCATCCTCCTCCACCTCCTAAATAAGTTACAGGGGAAATACTTAATTCAGTCATGTCAGTTTGAACATTTATTAAAAACATCAACCCCTATAATGCAAATTATCAGTGGTTCTCAAACTGTTGCGCACACCAGACAAAATCGTGGAATTTTACATAAAATAAAGACCATGTGCTGACTGGTTTCAATACTGCACATCCATTCTTCCACATGCCATCATTTACTGCTGTCAGAAAAAAAATATAAAGCATCAAAAATCACCCTCAATATTATTCTTGGTTGACTGTTAACAAACCTATTTAATGAGGCCTCACTTTTAGAGCTGTCATTTTTACAGACAGGGTCATACAAATTCTGTCATCCTCATTTAATACTTATGTTTTCATAACCATTTTTATTTTTAATCATAAACTTGCAAGATGAACATAGACTAGACTATGCATTTAAAATATAGAGTACAAACAAGCAGAGAACATTGTTTGTTCAGCACAGTGACAGCAGAGGACACAAAAACATGACATATGTGCATGAACCGGCAAAAACAACCACCACAATTACAAAATACCACTGTGTATCTGCCTGAACACAAACCTTAAAATGACTACAACCACACGCTGGACAAGACTATCATGCACAGAGACCAAAAAGTACCAGAAAATAACTAAAAACTCTGAAGGGCTTCTTTCATTTTGACAGTTATGCTTGTACGTTTAGACACTGAAAAAAATTCTGCCAATGACAATATTGAGCTAACGCAACCTCTTCTTAGCACCATACTCAAACTTGCACTTGGAAGGCTTTGACAACCCCTGAAAAACCATTCATCTTTTTTAACTAAGTGGCAGTGTTGTCAAAAATATTGATATTTCGATATGTATCGATACTGAGAAATCTAAAACCGTTCCAATATGCATGTCCCACAGTATCGATACCAGCTGCACTCTCTTTTTTCAGACAGCGAGACAACACACTACAGTGCACGTGAGCGCAGTGACAACAGAGCCCCGCCACCTCTCACAGATTTGACTCATACTTTGCAGCAGTTAATAGTTTTAATGTTAAAAATATGTCCAGTGCAGAGTCTCCTCAGCCGTTCTCATGTTTTCTGTCTTTCCGTGCGCTCACCAAAAATTTCATCCACTCGTTTTATTCGCTCCGGTTAAGTTGATGTTTGAAATAATGTTAGTGTGGGTAAAGTCTCCGCAATAGTTCTTGTGTTATGCATGTAGACTTCCGCTTACGTGTTTATCACAGCGCTCTCTGTGCGCTGATCAATGATTATATGTGAATAAATGCCAAATTAAAATTTGTTCATCATATATATGTATTAACAAACTAACATTAACAATGAATGAGCAATACATTTGTTAGTATTTATTAATCCTTTTTAATTTTAGTTAAAAAAAAAAAAACTATTTATGTAAGCTCTGGTCCATTAATATTAACAAATACAACTTTTATTAGTAAATGTATAGTCATATTAACAGTAATTATCAATTTATAAATTATGTAAAAAATATACCTCATTGTCTAGTCTTGTTCAATTGAAATTTTAATAAAATGTAAACATTTTAGGGCTTTAATGTTATGGCATTTTTTTTCTGTGGCATCGAAAATGGTATCGAATCGAAGTTAGAAATTCCAGTATCGTGACAACACTACTAAGTGGTATTGTTTGTTCTACCTTTCTGATCAAGAAGTGTGAAAAGTGAGAACCACTCCATTAAACAACGCATCAAATCTCACCATTGCAGAAGGGTTGGTCTGCCTTTCGCGTTCCCGTCTGATCTCATTCTCAATGGACTCGCGAATGGCCAGTTTACAGGCTCTCTGACAGATCTCAGTTAAGTCAGCACCTGAAAAGCCATTGGTCATCTTGGCTAAGAAGTCCAGGTCCACATCCTACAAAAATAATAACAAATCACAATCAAATCACTGCGCCTTATTTCTTTAAACGGATAGGAATCCGAGTCTTCCACACCTTTGAGATTGGAGACTTCCTGAGGTTAGCTTTGAGAATGGCAATGCGGGACTTCTCGTCGGGCAGTGGGATGTAGATGAGCTGGTCCAGTCGGCCAGGCCTGAGGATGGCAGGGTCAATGATGTCTGGTCTGTTGGTAGCGCCGATAATGAAGACGTTCTTCTTGCTGGACATACCGTCCATTTCTGTGAGGATCTGGTTAATGACTCTGTCAGCGGCGCCACCACCGTCACCAACGTTTCCACCACGAGCCTTAGCAATGGAGTCCAGTTCATCAAAGAAGAGCACACATGGGGCAGCTTGACGAGCCTGGAGGACAAAGCAGACAGTGAGGACTCAACCAAGTAGAACCTGGAGTGCCTTTAAAAACAGCTAGCGGAAAAAATGAAATACCTTGTCAAAGATCTCTCGGACATTAGCCTCTGACTCTCCAAACCACATGGTGAGAAGTTCTGGGCCCTTGATTGAGATGAAGTTGGCCTGGCACTCGTTGGCAATGGCCTTGGCCAGCAGGGTTTTACCACAACCTGGTGGTCCATAGAACAACACACCCTTGGATGGGGTCATGCCAAACTTGAGGAATTTGTCTGGATGTTCCACTGGGTACTTAAAGAATAGAAAAATGAAGCAAACTGTGAGTCAGCATAGACAGAAAAGTTTTAAAATGAAGCCATGCATGCAAATTTTTAAATGGATAAAGTTCTAGTACCTGCACAAGCTCCTGCAGCTCTCTCTTGACATCATCAAGACCACCAATATCCTCCCAAGTGATGTTAGGCACCTCCACAACTGTCTCACGCAGGGCAGAGGGGTTGCTCTGGCTAAGTGCCCACTTTAAGGTAGAAGACAAAACAAAAGCAAAATAATTAAGTTTTCTGAATACTTGTTCCCAACTTCAGGCTCAAGTGACTGTGTTAAGATGCAGATTCCTTACCCTAAAGTCATCCATAGTAACAGCCAAGGAGTTCATGACCTCAGCATCAATGGTCTCATCCTCCAGATCAATAAGGTCCATTTTCTTACGGATGGCTTGCAGGGCGGCCTCTGAGCAAAGGGCAGCCAGATCAGCACCCACATGGCCATGGGTCTCGTTTGCCACCTAAAAAAATTAAGTTAAAAAAAGAGAATATGTAAAATGCACAAGCTTTATTTCAGCAAGGATTGGTTCTGAAACATACCTGCTCCAGATCAACATCATCAGCCAGCTTCATGTTTTTAGTGTGGATCTGAAGGATCTCAAGTCTTCCAGTAGCATCTGGAATGCCAATGTCCACCTCTCTGTCAAAGCGCCCTGAAATCAGAGCCAAGCCAAAAACATCAGTACAAAATCCTTAACAGCAGTCCTTAACAGCTATAAGCAAAACAATTCGTCACCTTGGAATTATAAGGTTCTATCTGCCTTGTGAGTAGTTTCGAGATATTGAGCTTGAAAGTTTGTGTTACTTCATATAGCAAAAATGATATAAGGAACAAATCTCTTTCATATGTGAAAAAGACAGAGACCCTAAATGTACAATATCAACATTTTCAGAAATTTGTAAATGGGGATTTTTGGAACAGGTCAAACGCAGATAGAACCTTCAAATTCTGAAAAATCACTTTCACCTTAGAATCTACAAAATATTTTTGTATCAAGCCATCCTCACCACATCACCACTGTAGCCAAATTATTAATCAAATGACTAAAGCAATTCTTATTGGTCAAAAAGGCTCAGGTATCAGTCAAATCTTTGCAAATGTCTAACGCTGTGTTCAGCACACCTTACAAACAAACACTTGAGAGAGGTGATCTCACCAAATCGTCTGAGAGCTGGGTCGATGCTGTTTGGTCTGTTAGTGGCTGCCATGACGATGACATGAGCCCTCTGCTTGAGCCCGTCCATCAGAGTGAGCAGCTGAGAGACAATACGCCTCTCCACCTCACCATGAGTCTGACAAAACAGATCCATTTATATGAAACAAGCCTTAATTTAGACATCTGGGGGAAACTGTTTATGATATAAAACATCTCACCTTCTCTCTTTTGGGTGCAATGGCATCAAGTTCATCAATGAAGATGATGGCTGGAGCATTCTTCTCTGCTTCTTCAAAAGCTTTGCGCAGATTACTCTCAGATTCTCCTGCCAGTTTGCTCATAATTTCAGGTCCTGGGATCATTACAGGAGCAAACATCAAGATTATATTAAAAGAACAGAAGAACGTACACACAAAACAGCAGTAACCCCAAAAATGTTTTTAAAATAATATAAAATGTATTATTTTATCCACACCATTGATGAGGAAGAAGAATGCTCCGGTTTCATTCGCCACAGCACGAGCAATAAGAGTCTTTCCAGTTCCAGGGGGTCCATACAGCAAAATTCCACGTGGAGGCTGAAAACAAGGACATGACGTTCTTATTTGCACCTTTTACTACAATTGCATAATATCTTAATGTATAAATCTCATCAATCATTACCTTCACTCCAATAGCCTTGAAGAGAGCTGGGTGCCTCAGAGGGAGCTCCACCATTTCTTTAATCTGGGCGAGCTGTTTCCTTACTCCTCCGATGTCATCATATCCCACTTCATTCAGAGACTCTTCCTCATCCTAAAAATCAAGATTCAAAACACAAAAGAATCACAAACTGCCTGACACTTTCCTCAATACATCAATGCAGCTCAAAAGAAAAAACAAGTCCTATTTTTCCAATAGGATCTCTACAGATTAATTTCACAGCCCACACACATTTGGAGCAATACATTTTAACATTTGACAGATAGAGCCCATAGTCCTCATACCTCTCTCTTGATGGGTTCTCCCTCACAGTGGATTACTGTGTCTGGGGCCACAATACAGTATGGGCTGGGGTCAGTCTCCACCACCTTGAACTCCACAGCACGCATGCCTCCTCTCACCAGGAAAATATCACCTATGGAAATAAAGAAGCACAATATTGTTAATATCAATCACTTAAGTGTATTTTCTAATGATAAGTTAAGACTTCCACTAGGTATGCATCAAAATGTGCGTTTCTCACTGCAGACATTACAGAAACTCATTTTAGGCATGTTTACATATATTGTCTGCTGTTTTCATTAAAATGATAGTAGCATACCAATACTATGTAACAAAGCTTTTGAATTAAGAAGTTCTGCTGGGTTTGTAACATGATTATGGTTATACATATAATAATGGCTCTACATATAATAATGGCTCTCTAAAAGATTACCTGGTAAAACAAAAAGCTTTATTTGATCTTGTGGCACAGAACTGAATAAATACTATATGTAGTATTGTTTGAAATATTTTCAGTCCATGTGTTATAAGTCTAAAATGTTTTTGTATAATTGTATTAATATTAAAGCCAATTTTATTTTTGGTTATCGGCCAAGTGCATCCTGAATTTTCAGTATCAGTTTCAGCCCAGTGCATCACTAACTTTCACTTCTACCTAAATGACAATTTAAACATTTTTAACACAAAGGTTTGAGGTTGCACAAAGCTGCTTGTGACCTTTTTAAAGCAAACTTTACTGGTTAACACAAATGCTTTAAAGTTTGTTGTGCATGTTTATATTTTAAAGATCAAACCTTAAAGCAAACATTTCCAAATGACCAAGTAAAAGACTAGAAGGCAGAACATTTACCTTTACGGATTGGCCGGTAAGCCTCCAGGAAGTAGGGCTTGAGATAGACCTCAAAGAGGTTGCCAGTGATGCCTTCAACTGTATCATCAATGGGTAGAACATGGATGCGCTTTCCATATTTCACATCTGGGCATGGCTGAATACTGAAAGCCAGAAGGCAGAACAAATAAACAATCCGCTCAAATTTTTATTGTAAAACATTTTTATTGATAAATATTGTAAGTATCTGAATTCTGTCAAACAGATCTTTTCAATTCAGATACAAGCAGTCAAAATCATTTCAGCAGCATGATTATATATAGTCCCACCTGATGACATCACCAAGGCGCACCCTTAGGTTGTTGCGGACCACCCTGTTCATGCGAACCTTCTCATCAGAGCAGGTGTCATCAGACAGGACAATGCAAACTGTCTCTCGCCTCTTCTTGCCCTTCAACAGCACTGTGTCTCCTCTAAAGAGCTGCAGCTCATCCATCTTTGCCTAAAAGAGCAGAAATAACGTGAGTGTCACATGGGACAAGACGATGGACAAATGTCATTTAATCATATATCTGAGGACTGTACCTGAGAGAGAGACACTACACTGTTGTCTTCATTGATGGACTCATCAACAATCAACCTATTCGGCCTGTTCTTCTGCTTTAAGATGGCAGTGGAAAGATCATCATTTTTGGATCTATGTGGAGATTGAGAAACAACACTGTTAATTGATATCAGGTGGATGTCAGAGACAGGTAATATTTTATTTCAGTATCACTGAACACGAAAACAAAAAAAGTTACACAACCTATTGAATAGCACAAACACTGCATATTAGCCTGACTGTTCTCGAAGAATTTAAGGATCGAGACGGTTGATAAGTGCACTTCTGGCCATAGGGTGAATTTGTAAAAGCCGAGCTCAAGTTACTCGTCTAGAGCTTTCTACAAAACACTGGACAGATGATCCGTAATGATGCGCTAGATTTAGGCCAGGATGCGACGGTAACAAGGCCTCACCGTAGCTGTGCTATTGGAATATAACGTAAGATACAGAGGATATATTTTTAGACAAAAGCCTGTAGAAAAGTGCGAAAATAAAATGTTATCAAACAGACGTCGACAGCGAGACGACAACTGCGCTTGCGTAGGTTAGCTAACCCAACATCCTTATAGCTAAGACAGTACGCACTAACTGTTACGTTAAGTAAGGCTGAACTCTATATTTTGTTAGTTTTTGTCATACAATTTTTATGAGGAAGCTATTTGTATAGGTATATATATATATTGGTCAGCTAAATGGATGTATGGTTTATTTTCCTCTCAGTGTCGGTGACGTGAGAGCTACTAGCAGTTAGCCGTCTTCACTGGCCCAATGACACAGCAAATGCTGCTGTGACATGTGAAACAAAAACCACTGCATTACAAGAATTATGGAAATTATTAAGTAAAATTAATAGCGAATGTAAAATTTAGTATGTAACATGTTAATGTCGCATCTCGTCGGTTGTTTTGGGCTTCGTGGTTAAAGTGCCAAAATCACGGGTTTTACGAGTCATCTGTTGCTACTCAATTTACACAAAGCCGGGCTGATGCCTGAGCTAACGCTGTAATTTATTATTACACCGTTTTACTGTTATAACGAATTAAATGCGTGCTTATTCTGTAATTGTTTAAGTAGTATGATGTACGTTCAACAGTGCCGTATGTGTATTTTCGGCCAGTAGCCGGTGATGCCGGTGGGCCGAAAGCCTCCAGCATCTGAGGAGAATGACTCAGTCCGGTTAGCTAATGCTAAACACACCTGCTCAGTCAGTTTCCTTTAAACTCCCATAAAGTTTTACCAGGCGGAGAGAACACGATTACCTACAGAAATCTATATTACTTAAATTGACATATACTCTCTGAGGAGAAACCTACAACATGAAAACTCGCTCTTTTTACCGATCGCCGTTTACGATGCGCTCATGTCACTTAGCTTCAAAGCTAACTTCCACTCAACAGACAACAAAACAACAATCCTTAATTTACATAGGACATAACAAATAATATACTTACTCTCCACCCGAAGCCATATTGCTTCTCCCACAAAAAGATATAAATAGTTAATGGAAATGAGTAGCTCTTTTGAGTGACCGTCTCCAACCTTCACAGTAGCTTTTTTCCTCTGCACTAGATTAGCTTGCTAACATCAACTCTGCGGGGAAAGTTTCCTCGCCCATCGAATGATACACCAATCACAGGACGCATCGTATTGTTTTGCGCTGGTCGTTTGGCCAATCATCGGGCGAACGCAGCAAAGCACACGCATCATTGGTCTGTGTGGCTGTCAGCGCTAACAACGATTGGTTAATTTTCTGCTGCGTTGTGAATTGTCTCTTTTCGATTGGTTCGGACAGTCTGCTTAAACTGTTGCTCAGCTGAGTCGAAGTGTCAGAATGACAAGTCTATTGCCAAATTGTAGGCCATGTTGCCTAAAATTTTAGTCAATTTCTAAGGGACACGAAACAACTTTATTGCCAAGTATGTTTGCACATACAAGGAATGTTTTGGTAAAAGAAGCATTCAGTGCACAGAAAAAACAATGACTGCTTATATAAGTGTCATTATTATAATGTACGTACATTTAACTCATAAAGCCCAAACCCTATACCAATGTTAAAGGATATATTTTTTAAACACAATTTATTAATTCAAATTTAAGATTATAAATGGTGTCTATTTGCATCATAGATAATGTGATAGTTTTCAGATTTCAGTTTCAGGAATAAATTCAGACAAACAGATATGCTTCAAGCAACATCAAACCAAGAATAGAATATCTTACTGACACTGGATGTCAAAGTGTGGAATCCCACCCACTAACTAAACTATTAACAAAAGCTAATAAATAAAATAAAAGTCATTTGGGAATGTGTCTCTTGATTGGATGTGATGTAATACAGTATAAAGCATCTTCTTTTTTCCTATGTTATTACATTGTTGACTTGAATGTGGTCTTCTATTCTCTTCTCAAGGCCACTGAAGTCAAAAGCTGTATCATCTTGCCATGCTTGCAAATACAGAGGTAGGTTTCTGAAACACACACCGAAAGATGATTGAACATTCATCATGCTAGTGCCAGCCGGGTTTTCGATAACTTTCATGATATAACATATATTGTAACATAAGTTAACTAGCTGTATGATTTGTAAGATAGCTTACTTTGATGTAGTGGTATCTATAGTGTTGTGGCTCTCTCTCCACTGTAATGAAGCTTCCTCTCTGCGATCAAGCCTCCATAAGACCTCAGTAAGCCACATCTCAGTGTTCCTACAACCTAGTGGAATTCAATTCTAGATGTAAGATGTTCATGTTTGGACGTTTTAATCTTTCTGTTCACTTGACAATAAACAAGACATTTTAAAGTAACAGCATACCCAGCTGTTAAATACTGGTAAAAATACCTGGTAAAATCTGGAGACTGAGATGAAGATCTCTTAAGGCCTCTTTTAATTGACAATTTTCCAGAAAGCACAGCCCTCTACCAGCTAATGCTTGTCCTTTTGCTGCTTCTAAAGTCAATGTTCTTTTAACCATTGCTTCAGTTTTTCCAAGATTTCTTTGTTTCCAGTCTGTGAGTTTGATGAGAGTATAGGAATAAATAGACAATAAGGGAAAAACACAATAATTCAATAATACATACTAGAAGAAGACCCTATAGTAAAGACCCAATATTTAAATAAAAACATCTTGCCTTTCTGCTTAATAAACACTTTCACCAGTTGATGGATAGCTCTGAAAAAAGCAACAAAGTTTAAAGACATTACACAAAACATGTTTTGCCAACACAGTTAAAAACCACATGAAACCTTGCAGTGAACTTTAAATCTAGTCTCTATCATTGTAAACTGCATTAGTTGTTAGCTCACTGACAAAATGTGTATTCTCTTTCATTTGTAAGTTGCTTGGATAAAAGCGTCTGCTAAATTAGTAAATGTAAACCTTGTAAAATGTGTAATCGCCTCTTTGGTATCCTTCAGTTTCCAGTGAGCTTGTGCTTGAAGAAGATGGGCTGCACCCGCCCATAACACAAAGTCAACATTTTCAAGCATAGCATCAGAATCTGAATTGACAGTTGTTGATCCAGCTGTGTGCTGATTTTCCATGGGCAGATCAAGCAGCAGTCTCTCAGGTATGACATCTGAAGTACTGGTAATGACCTCATCACAAATCACAAGAACATCCCTATATTTTTGAGCTTTTAACAGAGCAAATGCTGCTTCAAGGTAGACCACTGGGATTCTGGGAAAAGACGTGTCAACTCCTGTAGGTACCTGCATTACAAGGGCAGGTTGAGAATCAGTTTCATGACTTCATATACAGCACACTGTTTAAGATGCTTGAACTAGATAAACTAGACCAATAAATTAGATAAACTTACAAGATCTTTGCTGTCCGATTGGAGTGATGCCAGGAGATCAAGATAATACTCAACACCATCTGAAATACTGATTGAGACCAAATATAAGCTATAGGAAAAACAAAAAGATAAGGAGATGCATTCTTACCATTTTTGAGAAAGTCAAGTCATGGATTTGGCCTTGTTGTGGGTATACTTGCCTGCCACTGAGCACACACACATGTGCCAAAGTATACAGAATTTGAGAGGGGGAGGGGACTCTGGTAATGAAGGTCATCTGTTCCCCACCCAGCAGTACATCTGGAGTGACCAGTGAAGCACTAGATGGACATTTATCAGACTGCCGCTGTACAGCCTGTACGCAAAGAGAGAGAGAACATTTTATTAACAATACATGTTAAAAACAACAAAATACACAGCAACATGTAAATGTAGTCATGTAGGTTTAGGTAACAATGTGAAATGTACACAACAACCTACAGAATAAAGAAGATGTAGAGCCTCAATTTCTGCTTTTGGATTACCAAGCTGTCTGAATACCAGTGCACTTTGATACAGTGCACTGTGGCAAGAAAAGTCCACTTCCACAGCCTTCCTATAAAAGTGAAGAGCACAATGGGGCTGACCCTGCAAAAATAAAAACAGAGCCACAAAATGTCCGCAGAACTCAAGACTTTTGTTTGAATCCGAACACATGAATCAGTTCATCTAGGGTATCAAGAAAACATATAATTATATTTTAAACTGAGGAACTAAGTCACAAGCAGGATGTTAGATTAGTAAAGCATCCTTGCTATCGTAATGGTTTTGATGGATGGGAAAATCATATAACAGCTTTGTACCAGCTTAGCCAAACTTTGTCCTGTAAGAGTGTAGATCTGTGCCAAGAGCCTTCTGGGACTTGGCCGATCTTTAGCCTCCTGAAAAGCTTCAAGGGCCTCAGAATAATTCTCCTTGTTCATCTGTTCCATTCCTAAACCAACAAGCACAACAAACTGTTTGTATTTGCAATTAGATAAGAATAAATATAATAGTACAGTTCAAGTATATTTTTAATCTTTTCCTAAATAGATATATAGACAGTTTCATTGGATGCTCGCGTCTGGCCCAAAATTAACTTCCGGTCTGTTTGTTGATCGGTCTGGCAATAATATTTATATTTAATTGTATATTAATTTTATTAAATAAACATATTGTTGAATAGGTTGTGTAACTTTATAAGTTTATTAGTTCATTACTTATTAGTTATTTCTTTTGCTTGTTATCAGAAAGAGACTCTATTCTTAGCGGGTGTGTCCCGGAAGTTAAGTTTGGGCCTCAAAAGCATAGTTGTACATTTTAATTGAGGTTCTAATAACCCAGAAATTGTTTGCAGTGTTGTGTTTTCCTGTGTTTTTGGTGTGTTACAAGTTGCCCATGCATGCATTAGACATGTGAAATTGCCAAAATTAAAGTAACAGAACAAAATATATATTCTTTATAAAAGCGATTGATCTCTCTGAACTGCCTGAAACGGCTCGTGTAGACACACCCCTACATTGCCACGTCAGTTCGTTGCATGATGCCGGCACGTCACCCAAATGTACACGCAAAGAAGAAGGCGTATCTTTAGTTATCACAGCTGTGGTGCTGCAGCCGTGCAAATGCATAAGACAGAATAAAAACATACCTCTGTAAAGCGTCCTTCTGGTCGATCAGTTGGTTTCATCCTCCTAACTAGGATTAAAGGCAAAACCGATGCTGATTTTACTCTTTATTCACTTATATACTTGTATTATTATAACTGGTCCGATGCGAATCCACTCCGTGTGGGTGGCGAGGCGAACTGACGATCGTTCCGGCATGAGAGTTACGCGCTGTGAGCTTTCACACACTGTCTGGCCTCATATGATATGCGGTTTTAAACCGCCGGTTTAATCTGACACTGCTGTTATTAGCGTACTGTGTTTGCAACTGTTATGACACGAAACGTCTCTGAGTGAGAGAAGCGATAAACTGACACTCGGCCTCGTCCTGGAAGTTCCGCCTCACACTGGAGGTATTTAGCCAATCACAATGCACAGCTCAACTGTCCAATCAGAGCACATAAAACGCACGAGAGAGCCATGCCAGATCGAGTTGTTTCAGAAGGTGGGGCATAGAGGAGATACAATAATGTACAGTATGTGAAAAATAATGTGTTTTTTCCTCCTTACAACATATTAACACATTGCATTACATCAAATACAAACAGTAATATGGGTTTTAGCTTGGCAATATTTCTCCTTTAATAATGACCAAATATCTTTTTAAGTATACTGTTTAACATTAATGCAGGAACAACGTGTTTACAAGTATGTAAATAAACATGAACTATTCGATATATATTATGAAATTGTTGTTTATGTAATTTCTTAGTTCAGACATACTGTACCATGAGCAATAACAGTGCAGATGTGCAAAAGATCCTTGAGGTCTCTTGCTGCCGTGGCAACCATTAGCGATGAATCCTCCTCCATTCTCAGTGCAAGGTTTCTGATTTCTGTCTGGAGATTCACAGGTGCTAAAAGCTTTCCCTACACGGACAAAAGAATGACATCAATACAATGGTCGAATATGTGCAAAAATTATATGATCAAATTCAGCCTTTATAAGGTACAATTACCTTGTGATTTGTCTGTGTCACAAGAGTAACAATTCTCTCTAACTGACCCTCCATTAGCCATAACATCCACTGGATCAACAGAAGCTTGTGGAGATACGGCGCATAAACTGATGTGTCAAAAGTCTGTAGACAAACCTGCCACAACTTCAATGGATCAGAACTGAGAACCTGAGATCCAGCAGCCTCGAAAGCTAGGGAAAAGAACAGGGAACACAAAGCAAGATTATGACCCACAATATAAAGCCATACTAAATCTAAAACACGTTGGGTGTTACCTCTTAATAAAGTGCGGGTGAGATTCTCCTCTATCTCTCTTGGGTGGGAGAAACCCAGAGAGAATAAAAACGTGTTGTATGAGACTGTCATTTCAAGTTTGAGTCGTTCTGTAGCTGCTGGTATACCTGTGTAAACGCACAAGGGATAATATGCATTTCTTACAGCAACACTGTATATTAAATCATCAAAAAAAGTAACTGTACCTTGCATTTTTTGAAGCAGTTTAATGCTTTCCGAATAGCATCGTTTCCAAACATCCTGCACTGGTTGAAGTCCTCGTTCATATTGCTTTAATGAAAACGAGAGTTTGATCGCAAGGTAACATTGCGCTACTGTCAAAGAAACTATTATTCGTTTTATTACAATAATAACGTTACCTTCCACCTCACAGTTATGGCGTTATTCTCTTCAGTCCAACTATCAACTAAGCAAGGAGTGACAGACATGTCAAAGTGCAGATTTCAGAAACCGAAATGACATAAAAACATTCATAAAACCACAGCTTCCGATGTCTAATTCGAATTTCCCTCCTCTGTGTTAAAACAAATGTTTGGTAATACGGCGCCATCTGCTGTTTAGGATGTATTACACGTAACAATAATACATTAAGTCTGTAGAGATGGTCCTCGCTGCAGAACGTGAGGTCCAGGGGGCGGGGTTGGATCCAGATCCAACTCTTCCCACTTTATATAGTTAGTTGCAACCTGTGGTCGCTAACATTTGCTCTTACAATAAGTCTAGTCTACATTACAATAAGTAAGTCTACATTTGATTAATAATGTAGTCGAGATATTCATAATTTTTATGCCTGTAAGTAATGATCACAGTAAAATATTATGTTAACCCTAACTCAAACCTTCACCCTAAACCTAAATCTAATTAAATATGTTATTAAAAATACGTTATTAAATAAAGTTTGTCTTTAGCAAGTTTGTTTTTCCGTCAACAAATATATTTAGTTACAATTCAATGCGGAAATGGTAAAGCAACAACGCAGAATCCGTTGACCAATCAAATTGCAGTGGGAGGAGACTGGATCCAATCCCGCCCCCTGGACCTCACGTTCTGCAGTGAGGAGCTACCGAGTCTGTATGACTTTGAAAATATAAATATTGACGCGTAGTTATCGCCAGAAAGAGCTGTATTTTGATATTTATAAACATACCATTTAAATTGTACCACACAAGCAAGTGGGCAAGATCATTAGTAGTTCCTTCAACAAAATTTGAAGAATTTGAAGGAAAATAAAAATAAAGAAGTAAGCAGTTCTAGACAGACGATTTTTCTGGCATATTTGTATTTTTAAATGTTTTTAATAATTTCTTACTTAACAGAATATAATGTCACCAGTAGTGCATTTATTTTGCCTCCACAGCACTATTGAGGTCATCTAAGTCCATATGACTTCTTCCACATGACTCCGCAGTGCTATCTGTCGCCGCATAAACTAAGATTCTACGTCATATTCTCTCTCTTTCCCCCCAAGTCCTCTACCGGAGAGCAGCACCGACAGCAGACGAGGCCGTCCTAGACTTGGGAGCCATTCGCCAAAATGGTACGATATTTCACAATGACAATAAGCCAGTATGTATTAAAACGACTCAACTGTTATACTAAATTATTTTCCTACATTTAAGACTTCGCCGACGCCTTTATTCAGCCATTTATGTAATCTTGTGTTATTTTAATGACGTAATGACAACCTGCTTAGCAGATTTTCGCTTTTATGTTAACCTTGAACTTAAATTTCACGCTGGGTATTTAAACACGTCTTTATAATAAACTCGTCAGGTATTGGAATAACGCACTGAAATATAGGCTTTTGGCGCATATAGAGAGCTTTCATATTCGAAGGAGGGTCGTAATAAACATGTCACGAATTCAGTAAGTTTGCTATCTGACAAATAAACGTGAAGCACAGCAGCGTGCGCTTAATGCAATCTTTGTTTTTAAGCGTAGGTATGCCGTGTTATTTTAGGGATATGGCCCAGCACAAGATACACGGGGACATATTGGAATAACGTTACGCCGTTATAAATAGCGCGTTTACGCCCACTGTTCTATGCGCTTATTAAAGTTTCGTGCGCAGGGAACCGTGACTCTGAGGGTTGATGGATGCATATATAGATCAAGCGTGTTATTATTTTTGATGGTCGAAACTACCCAGCACTTCTTATCGGTCAAAACAAGCCTGTTTTTGACTGAGCTAGTGTGTCACTGGGCAGCACTGGTGTTGCTGAAGACAGTGCAGAGCACAGTAGCTAGTACGCAGTTATGGTACATGCTGTACTTTAGTGTATTCTTATAGGAATTATACAATATTTGGGCATATTAGAATTATTTATCGAAAAGTTAAATTCATGATCTGTCACTTATAGTTGAGCTAAAGGCATTCATTTGTTATGACATTACATAGATTCCCCCATACACAAACAACACTTGATAAACTTGTCTTTGTCCCTCAGGTGAACTTTACAGTAGACCAGATTAGGGAGATTATGGACAAAAAGTCCAACATCAGGAACATGTCTGTGATTGCCCATGTGGACCATGGTAAATCTACTCTGACTGATTCCTTGGTGTGCAAAGCTGGTATTATCGCTTCTGCTCGTGCAGGAGAGACCAGATTCACTGACACTAGAAAAGATGAACAGGAGAGATGTATCACCATAAAGTCCACGTAAGTATTCCTGTTTTAAAAGTCAAAATTACTTTTTAATCCATTCTTCTGTAGTAGAGTTCATTTTAAAACCATAATATGTTCAAGTGAATACTAGTATGGCTTATTAAATAGTTATTAAACATACATAACAGAGTGTACACATTCAAACCTCATGTATTTTCCCCCACAGGGCTATTTCTCTCTATTATGAGCTCCATGAAAATGACTTAGCCTTCATTAAGCAGTGCAAGGATGGTTCTGGATTTCTTATAAACCTGATCGACTCCCCGGGACACGTTGACTTCTCCTCTGAGGTGACAGCTGCTCTTAGAGTTACAGATGGTGCCCTTGTAGTGGTAGACTGTGTATCAGGTAAGGCAAAGCTAGCATGCATATTATTTCCCAAAATGTCTTAACCCCTTATTGATAATATCAAATTTAAACTCATTTTTAATAAAAAATAAAGCATGCGAAATATTACAGGCATGTATGAGATGTCTCTGGAAAGAAATTGTGAATATTTAAGGCTTTCTGGCACCAAAGAACCACACCTGAAATAAAAGAGAGTTTATACATGGCAAAATATGATTTGTTCCCCCCCACAGGTGTGTGTGTGCAGACCGAGACCGTCTTGCGCCAAGCCATTGCAGAGCGCATCAAGCCTGTCTTGATGATGAACAAGATGGACCGTGCCCTCCTTGAACTACAGCTACAGCCCGATGAGCTTTTCCAAACTTTTCAGCGGATCGTGGAGAATGTTAATGTCATCATCTCAACTTACGGTGAAGGAGAACATGGACCAATGGGAAACATTATGGTAATTATGATTATTCAAGCTGAATTATACTTTATTCTTGAATTTTCACAGTTAAGAATGAAAAGATTTAGACTAAAGATTAGTTCTGGTTTGGGGGTGTACCCTAGGTGGATCCTGTGGTTGGGACTGTAGGATTTGGATCAGGCCTCCACGGCTGGGCTTTTACTCTCAAGCAGTTTGCTGAGATGTATGTGGCAAAGTTTGCTGCCAAAGGAGATAAGAAAAAAGCAGACCTCCCTCCAGCAGAACGGGCTAAGAAAGTGGAGGAGATGATGAAAAAACTTTGGGGAGATAAGTGAGTGTCTTGTGTTAGAATGATAGATTGTAGAAGAACGTGTTTATATGCATGAAATCATCATTTTAACCTAAAGTAATCTTTTCCAGGTACTTTGATCCTTCCTGTGGAAAATTCAGCAAATCAGCAACCAATGCAGATGGCAAAAAGCTACCACGCACTTTCTGCCAACTGGTCCTGGATCCGATCTTTAAGGTGCGTGTTCATATCAGATCTTCTTAATACCTCATTGGCAGACAATGAATTTAAAATAATTCTTCAATTTTAATGTCTCCTCAGGTTTTTGATGCCATTATGAATTTCAAGAAAGAAGAGTCACAGAAATTGATTGAAAAACTTGAAGTAAAACTTGATGCTGAGGACAAAGAAAAAGAGGGAAAACCTTTACTCAAGGTAGAACCACCTATAATTTCTTGCACTTACACTGGAAGATGTCACAAGATAGCTTACACTTCTATAATTTATCACTTTTTAAGTCTTCCTTAATTCTGAAACTCAAAGAAGTCTGTGCTGGTGTAACTGAAACATGGTTGTACCATTTTTAGGCTGTGATGCGCCGCTGGTTGCCCGCAGGTGATGCTCTACTGCAGATGATAACCATCCATCTTCCCTCTCCTGTCACAGCCCAAAGGTACCGCTGTGAACTGCTGTACGAGGGTCCTGGAGATGATGAGGCCGCTATGGGTTAGTCACAACATTGCAAAATGTCCACACTTCAAGGTTGCCTTCTTGGCAACTTTTATGTCAACCTGGTCCTCTGACTTTTCAGGTATAAAGAACTGTGACCCTAAAGCTCCTCTCATGATGTACATCTCTAAGATGGTGCCAACCACTGACAAGGGTAGATTCTATGCTTTCGGTCGGGTCTTCTCCGGTGTTGTTGCTACAGGGCAGAAGGTGCGCATCATGGGCCCAAACTTCACGCCAGGAAAGAAAGAGGACTTGTACTTAAAACCAATCCAAAGGTTTGCTGCCATCACTACATCATCAAATCCAATTGTGTGGTTTGATCATATGATCATTACCCAGTAGTCTCACTTTGTGCTCCTCAGAACTATTCTGATGATGGGTCGTTATGTGGAGCCCATTGAAGATGTGCCATGCGGCAACATTGTCGGATTGGTTGGGGTCGATCAGTTTCTGGTTAAGACTGGCACCATCACCACCTTTGAAAATGCTCACAACATGCGTGTCATGAAGTTTAGTGTCAGTCCTGTGGTGAGAGTCGCTGTGGAGGCCAAGAACCCAGCTGATCTGCCAAAGTTGGTGGAAGGGCTCAAACGTCTGGCTAAGTCCGATCCCATGGTTCAGGTGAATATCTTGTTGTGGCACTTAAATTTAACTTAAATCAAATATAAACATGTGCTTTTAATAAAATGTTACTTGCCTTTACTAGTGTATCATTGAAGAGTCTGGGGAGCATATTGTGGCAGGTGCTGGAGAGCTGCATCTGGAAATTTGCCTAAAAGACCTAGAAGAAGATCATGCTTGCATCCCTCTGAAGGTACAGTAGGGTTTTGGTGACATCACTGATGTGTGCTGGTGTTTCAGTTACTTTCCACTAACAGCTCATTTTTTGACAGAAATCAGACCCAGTCGTGTCATATCGTGAAACAGTCAGCGATGAATCAGACCAGGTTTGCTTGTCCAAGTCCCCCAACAAGCACAATCGTCTGTACATGAAAGCTCGACCTTTCCCAGACGGATTGGCTGAGGACGTCGATAAGGGTGACGTAACATCACGACAGGAGCTCAAACAGAGAGCTCGCTACCTGGCTGAAAAATACGAGTGGGAGGTTACAGAGGCCCGTAAGATATGGTGCTTCGGACCAGATGGCACTGGACCCAACATCCTGGTGGACATCACAAAGGGTGTTCAGTATCTGAATGAGATTAAGGACAGTGTGGTGGCTGGTTTCCAGTGGGCAACCAAAGAAGTGAGTACATTAACAGATGTCAGTATTGTAATTGGGAACAGTTCAACTCATTTATCATAATGACATTTTTAAGATTTTATACTTTGTGTAAACCAGGGTGCACTGTGTGAGGAGAACATGCGAGCAGTCCGATTTGACATTCATGATGTCACCCTACATGCAGACGCTATCCACAGAGGTGGCGGTCAGATCATTCCCACAGCCCGTAGAGTTCTGTATGCTTCTGTGCTCACCGCACAGCCAAGACTCATGGAACCCATTTACCTGGTCGAGATTCAGGTACTGTATATGACTTCTTTGAACAAAAACACAACTAAAATATTGATGGTACTGAAATATTTTATCTTTGCCCTTTCAGTGTCCAGAGCAGGTTGTGGGTGGCATTTACGGTGTGCTGAACAGAAAAAGAGGTCATGTCTTTGAAGAGTCTCAAGTGGCTGGCACACCTATATTTGTTGTGAAGGCATACCTGCCCGTAAATGAATCATTTGGTATGCTTATTTTAGTTTGTCCGAAATGATCTTTTGATTTGACAATGTATCGGCCCTAATCATCAACTGATTTTAAACTATCGGATGCTTTTAACGACAGATACAGATTATTGGCCAATATATCGGTGCATCGCTAATATTCAACAATACACCCATTTTTAGTTTTTTTTTATTTCTATTTTTTTTTTTTTTTTTTAAAGTCTTTTGCATCTAATTCTGCTTTCTTTTGTTTTCTTCACAGGTTTCACAGCAGACTTGAGGTCTAACACAGGTGGTCAAGCATTTCCTCAGTGTATTTTTGACCACTGGCAGATTTTACCAGGTGATCCCTATGATGTTAACAGCAAACCTTCCCAAGTTGTGGCCGAGACCCGTAAGCGCAAAGGTTTGAAGGAGGGCATCCCAGCACTAGACAACTTCCTGGACAAACTCTAATGTTCTCTGGATTGTACATGGTGTTAACGCTATTAATCTTACAATGTTAAATAACTTCAAACTGATGATTGAAATAATGTTTACACAAAAATCAGTAGAGCTTAATGTCGGTTTTCAAAACTGCACAGAGACTTGCAGCAAATAAAATCTGAGCACGTTTGACTGTGAATGTTTCCAAATGTAATAGAAAAAATACAGGCAATTCAGTGAAACACAAGAAAAATCTGCACTTGATAATCATTAACCTTTAAAAATATATATTTTCAGATGAATGTAATGAAATAATGATCTAATCACTGGACATTGGTGTATATGTCATAGGAAGTAGCATTTTCTCCTTTTGGCAAAGAACTCAAAGTTCTCAAAAATGATCTGTGAAGTGATATATCCATTATAAACATCCCCGGCTTGGAGTGGTAATAAAGCACTGTATCAACATTTACAGCATATCTGTGTTCTTTTTTACATTAACAAAATGAGCTTCCTTGGTTCAAAATAGTACATACAATTTATGTAACAGGTGAACTGCTACCTGTGTAAAAGAACCATTTACATGCTTTGTAAAGACAGACGTTAGCCTAAATAACAGTATATTGTATGGCTCCCATCCAGTAGGACTATATGTGAGATTAATTCAAATTTAGTAAATATTCAATTAAGTAAATAACCATTAGCACTTTGATAAAAATGCATATTGTGCTGATCCCACCCTGTATCAAAACTATAACTATGAGGCATAATTGTAAAAGTACAATAAATGAACAATTCAAACTCATTTCACTTGTTAACGGACTTAAAACTGTTAAAATAATAATAAAAAATAAAAAAATTCCACATAAAAATACAAATTCAAAATGGGCATACTGCTTCCAGCAACCTGGAATCTGACAGCCCTTAAATAATTAAATCACAAAAGCTAAAAAACAAAAACAAAATTAAAACAAAAAAGTGACGCAGTTAGAAAACCGACTTTGCCTTCATATTAGACAAGTGAGCGAGTAAACATTATACACTATACAACAAGTTTTTATTGCTGCAAACGAAGTCTGAAATTGTAACAAAAAATAATTGCACTGTTGAAATTGAATAGGACAACAACATAAAATGAGCTGCCGCAGAAAATCTGCTTTTGTTTCTGCAGAAGCAACACGCAGAAACCAGTCGAGCTGTCGTTGGATGCCCGGTATTTTCAGTCCATTCATTTATTCCCTGTTTGCTTTGCTCTGTTCCTTCAACCACAAAGCTAATGGATGGGAGTCTTTATTGTGTAACTGACAGTTTTTGGCTTGTGAAAAACATCTTGTGTCAGGGCTGCATAAAAAATAAAAAATAAAGCATCACTGCTCATGCAGTCATATTTCTCAGAGATTTCCACTGCAGTCCTTCTAGGTCCTTGTCAAAACAATTCTCAAAATCCGGTATTAAAAATGTAGCTTAGCTTACTTGATTCAAAGTTTGGTTTGTTTGGTGACTGGGTTATTTCTGGCCAATCAAAATGAACCCCAAAGATTCAGTCTAGGGATATAATGTCTGAAAGGCCCAAAGATCCTCCGGTGATGACCCCCGTCTCGTGACTAGAGCTGCTGCTATGAGTCGCCACCTCATACTGCGCTGAGGAGGAAACCAGGCTGGTGCTGGTGGTGGCACTTTGAAGGCTGCTGGAAAGGCTGTCTAAAAATATGGGGGGCCTGTAATGCTGCTGAAAAGAACAAACAAGATTTGTAAGTAGCCAATAAATAAATTGCTGAATAACATGTCATGACAATACAAGGCCTCATGCCTACCTGGGAGTCCCTTTGAATCAGAGAAAATAAATCAAGACCTTCGGGAAACAAAGCATAAGAAAAACATGAATGTTAAATCTTGGGCAAAACACATCTGACTGGATGGAAGATAACATAAACACATACTTTGCATATCTGTGGGAATAGCGGATAAGGTTGAATGGTGGAATGGAACTGAGTAATCTGCTATTGAGGAGGTCAGGTATGAGGTGTCCAGAGTCTGGATATTTGGCACGCGAACAGTTGATGGCTGATAAGTCAAAACCCTAAAATGAAAAAGAAAATATTTGAAGAAACCCGTCATAATAAATAAACAGCTAGGAAGGAGAAACTGCCAACAAACTTTTGGCAGATATTTACGAATCAAGTGAATTAATGTCCACAAACCCTTTGCTGTGCAGCTCCTCAGTTTTTGACATATAGACACAACGCTTTTTTAGAGGAGGATCGCTATCGTCATCATCAGATGAGCTCTCTAACGTCAGGTCGATAACGTCTGCTTTCTTTGTACTGCTGGGCACCACTGCACTCTGTCGCACTGGGACAGCACCTGAAAGTCATGAATCATTTTCAAAATCAACTATTGAAATTAAACTTACAATAAAATACATTTGTAAATACTGTATAAAGTCTCCTTAAATGCTTCACTAAATAAAAATCTCTCTTTTTCTTTTGTGTCAGAGGTCCTGTTTATACCTGGTATAAAGATGCATTTTGCTTGGATCACAGGTGGATGTGAAAGAGACACAAATCTGTTTAAACCTGATGTTTTTATCCATCTCTTTTGTCCACTTCGACCACTTCTGTCCTGATTTCTTCAAGGGGAGGGTTTATAAGCGGGTAAATAAATTTGCTTTTTCAGATCTTTCGACTGAATGGACGAAAAAGGTTCACACCATTTACATATGAACGCAACCGAAGATGGCAAGAAAACCACGACACTACTCCGAACACTGAGTGTGTTTTATAAATCTGGTATGGTGAAAAAATTTGCTTAAATCAAACTTTTAGGTCTTTGGTCAGGATAGTTTAAATCCTGTCTGGCTAGCGTGCTTCTCATAATGTGTATGCGCATTATGTCTGGATGCGGAGAGTAGGCGGTGTTTTGTGGCTGTCTGAACCTATTCAACCACACTACAAACATAATCCGATCTAATGTGTTTTGCCTACCTCTAGAATAGGTAGAAAGTTGACAAGCTCAAAACATTTCACTTGTTCACTTGTGATCCCATCGACCAAAATGCATCTTAATTCCAGGTGTAAACAGAACCAGAAAGAAATATCAACATAGATTCCCAAACATTCTTTGTCATTGGCAGCAAGAATACATTTTTTGTTTGTGTCCGCATTATCAAACTTACAATCGATTTTTGTGATACATGGAGATGACACTTTCAATGCTTCCTTCTTTGGTCTCATTGGACACCAAGTTCCATCCTCTTGAAACTTGATTTCATCAACATCTGTGCAGTCATTGAGTATTTCCATAAACAGCCTAAAGAGTAGAAAGAGCCTAGTTTACTCTAAAGGACTTTATACGCTGCTTAAACCATCAGTTTAGAATGAGCGAGGGAGAACGTATTTACAGTTATTCACCAATTTGATCAGAGTGAAACCCAACTCACCCATCTATAATCAGACTCTCATATGTGGCCTTCTTGTCACAGACAGGACAGATCCAGGTGGGCTTCTTCTCATTCATTTGCAGGTATAGAGCAGCGTCAAAGCACTGCAGGTGCGAACAGGTGACAGCTCGACAGGGTACTGTAAGGCGCATTTTGCCAAGCTATGCAAAGGAGAAGACTATTAAGTTATGCAAAACCACAAACTAAACACAAATCAACAGCATTTACTAAATGTAATTTCTGTTTGATAAGAGAACTTACTGGGCACATAAGTGAGACTCGTAAACTGGTTGTGGCGACTTCACTGTCAGGGTCCGCAGTGAGTTTTTCTTTAACTGTTATAAGATGAGGGTGTGTATTTAGTTGATTATTGTAATAATTCAGCCGGTTATTTAATCTTAATGTGAAGAAGGTAACTGTTACTAGAAGGTAGCTAGAATACATAAAATACACAAGTTACACATAAAATATCTAGAAAATGATCATATTTGCAAAAAATAAAAAGTTGTTTTACTTAAAGCTCTGGAGTGGTCAGGGTTCCTGATGCCCTTCATTCTTAGTCTCTGCAGTAACAGTGGTGAGGTCAGCTGCCGCACCAAGTAAACAGACATGGAGTACGTCTACAGAAAACAAGAAGTATATACAAATGCTTAGCACATCAAAAGACGTCCACATCATGGTGGATGTGGAAAATGCTTAAAAAATGGACAACTTGCACTGCACAAACCTTTCCTACTTCAGGTGCCCATGTGACTGATATTTGATTGGGTACAGCGGATGATAACCTAACCAGCGATGTGATGTTTAAGGGTCTGCCTGGTCTTTTTTGATCCACACCATTCTTGGGGGGAGGTGCAAAGCCCTGTGTGACAACCATATCATATCAATTATATATGAACACAGTAACAACAGCAGGACCATTTGTCTAATGTATGACTATTATGTGTTAATCCTGTTATGTGTGTAATGCTAGTCTCATGCTATTTAAGGTTTAAAAAACATTAAACAGGCTTACTGAAGTACTGACTACGTACAGGCAGAGGAAACAGCTTTCCATTGACTTTGATGCACAGGCTGTTTGGGAAGTTGTCCTCTTGTAGACAGCTGGTCTCTGACAGGCAAAACCTAGTATATAAAGCAATTAAAAAGCCATTTTATGAGTCTAAAACTGAGAAGCCAGTAAAAAGAAGTCTTTGCAAGCACTTTTGATTGAAAGACAGAAAATAAAAGTGAGTTTTTGGTTCTTACCGAAGTTGGATTTGAACCATGTAGTCTCTTCTGCCACCTGGAAGAAAGTCCCTACATAAAATAATAACAAAGAACAATTTTAACCAAGTTTTACAAGGACAACGTTCATATAATTTCATCAAATTGAGGTCAAAAGTTCTTACCGAGAAATGCAAACTTCTCTCACTTGCTGTGGAGTCAAAGCAAATATAAAGTATTTCTCCTGATAAAACCTCTGAGCAGTACAGGCCCCTTTAAAACATAAAACACCTATGTGACAACTCCACCTTACTCATAACCAAACTCCCTTTTTGATCGAAAAATATGTCAAATGCATAGCTCAATAATGCACAGTGTAACACTGGAAAAACAGAAAGTTTGATAAAATTACCTAAACTTGAAGGTTTAATTAAGACATCCAGCACATCATAAAACGGAAGGGACTTCATCTGCACGTCCGGATGGACTGGTGCCATAAGTGGTGTGGGCTGCTGCATATTCATCATGGGCTTTGATTCATGAAACACAGGCGAATCACAGCTCACCGGATGCTGCTTCACCAGGTCCGAAAGGCCGGTTTGTGGAGGAAGATCTGAGCCTACAACCGTGGAGCCGTCGTCTACGTGAAAATAGGATTTAATGCTCGACTTAAGAACTGCAAGACCATCAAAAGTCCTCGGGTATCTCCGACGATACAGGTCCTTTATTTTGATCTGCACGGCAGGACTACAACCACTCGTCAGTAAATGCAAAGCCCTCAGCAAAAGTTCATGCTTGCGACCGCTCTTATTCCTTCCAGCAAAACCTAACAGTACCTGGAGCTCTGAGACACGGAAACTTGATACCATATTCTGCAAAACAAATCCAAACAGGTCATAAAACAGAGCACAAGATACCAGACCATGAAAAGCAAGAAAGCTGCTCAGACAAATACACATTTTTTCACATAGGTAGGAGGAATAATCACCAACTATGCCATGTTGGAAAGTTTTGCATGTGGGCAATTCCAGCGTTATGGATGTGACAATTTCAGTTAAACTTAAAATATAAAGGTGCTTCATGATGCCATAGAAGAGCCTTTTTGTCTATGGTTCCATAAAGAACCTTTAAACGGTGGAAGAACCTTTCTGTCTCACAAAAAAGGTTCTTCGGATCATAAAAAGATGAGAAAGAGGTGATTCTTTAAAGAACCTTTGACTAAATGGCTTTGTGGAACCAAAAATGGTTCTTCTATTGCATCACTGTAAAGAACCTTTTAAGCACCTTTATTTTTAAGTGTACTGAGTCCAAACATGAGAAAAATATCAGTCTATGCAGCTCAATTTTGGGAAAATGCATTAGGATTGGATGATAAAGAACATGCTTTTGCCAGACAACATAATATGTAGGATTTCTGTAAAAAAAATGCTCAAACCAGAAGCAATAACACCCAATTAATAGAGAAGGAATTGTTTATAAAATAGAGAACATAAAGTAGTTACTATATTTTATTTTCTTGTGGCCATTTATGAGGAATATGGACTGTTGTGAATGTGACAACTCACTTACACACTATAGAAAACTGGAAAAAATGCTTTAAAAACTTTGAGGGGGATTTTAAATGGGCATTTAAACCACTAAATATTGACATCTGAATGATCTGATCTATCGGTAATCGGTATGATGAAAACCTTTGTTAAAAACTTGACATTTGCATAGAACTGCCCATTAATAAGAATTACCAAAGGACCACGTGTATCAATAATAAACATGGCATAAAATGGCGATTTGTGCTTACAAGAGATTTTTTAAGAAGCAAAGGTTTCATGTTTAAGTAAGGTTAATGTATTTCACCAACATGTATGCTAAAAGTAAGGTGACAACCCACCCAAAATTCCCATGTCAGAAACCCCAGAGAAATAAGAAAATCTCAACTGACCCTTCATTACATGGTCCATGCTTGATTGTTCTTACGTGTTAATCCTTTTTTCTTTAAAAATCCTTAACAAATGTGACCGAAACGCATCTAAAATGTTAAGAATAATTCCAAAACCCATTAGATAAACATTTAGAGCACCACACAGGACAAAGCAGATCATCACATTGAACCTGTAAGGAATGAACTAAGAAGTTGGATTTTCAAATAAGTGTGGCGTTTCTGAACAGCTCACTAACACTTTTACAACACAACATAATTCACACATGAAGATGCACGTATAACAATACACAAAATACAGATGTTCTTTAAGAGATGTTTTAAAGCTGATGCTGGCTTGTTATGCATTATTTTACATTTTAGAAAGTTGGTTTATGTATTAGGGTTGTAACAGTTGTCATCTGGAGAGAAACGTAGTGAGAAGAGGTTCAAGCTGGATTGTAAACAACATTCCTAACGTGCCTCTCTTTAATGTATAACTAGTAGATTTATTTATATAAAACGTTATGGGAAACATTTGCAATAAAACACACGTCTGCAAAACTTGTGTACATGTCAGATCAACGGTATAAACATGTAGTTTGGGTACAAAGGTGTTTACATTGCTGTCTAGTCGGACGCTAGCTAACAAAAGACCAGCCAAAACAAATCGAGCAGTGAAGACATTGAAACGTAAAAAACTTTTTACCTGCTGCGAACAGTTGTCAAGCTCAGTTAGGTATTACAATAAAGCATTTTCATGCATTGAAAGAGGAATATAGGAGCAGTCTCAGTGACATTTAGAAGCCGATCTTCAATGTTTGTGTTGCAGCTTCAGAGCTAAAAAAGCAGCTAGTTGGTGGCTAACAGGCTAACAACTATCAATCTAACAGAGTGATCATGGGACATTTCTGATTTCATTATTAATAAACTAAACAACGGGCACCGAACCGAGCCGAAAAAGTACCATAAAGAAACGGGAGCGGTAAAATATCTTCAGAATGTGAAAGACGCAAAGAATTACCCAGCTATCAGTACACTTTCGCCTACCCGTAACTCCTCAATATCCGCCATTTTCTGGCTGCGTTCATCCTGCCTAGTCCAGAGATGTCGGGTCACGTGACACGAAACAGGTTAAAGGGGTCAAAACATACTTAAAAAATATTTTTTTAATTAATTACTTTATTTATATATAACTATTTACATAGATGTATTTCCAAAATATCTTGCTGTCTCAAAAATAAATTTCATTTCACATACACTTTGTTTTACACCTTTTTAATTCCTAAAAGGCTGGTATGGCCCCCCTCAACACCAAAAATAAAATAATAATAATGATGTTATAATAAACGATAAGTCTTGCTTAAAGCATTTATTAATTTAAAATGGATGTGCGATGAGTCATGACATTATTGATAACTGCTAGATATTCAGACATGCGTTTAGGATTCATCGTCCAGCAGGTGGGGCTGAGTAACAATAAATTGAGATCTTCCTCTCCTCTGTGCCCGAACAGCTCTCTGCTTCCCCCTAACGGTGTAGTTGAACATGCATTTTAGAAGCTTTATTTAAGAAGCTATACAATAATGGTAAGTATGACAATGCTGTAATTTAGTGTTACATTTTTATAAATGTTAAATATATATATTTATAAGATTTTTTTATTTAAATCTTGTTTTAGGCTGTTGTATTTCATTTGTATAACTAAATCATTAATGTAAATCTCTTAAGGCGGTGTTTGGTATTCTGTAAATTTTGTTGTGTTTATAAGAATCCATTTGAATATCTGCTTTACGTTCTCATCAGCTATGCAAATAAATAAAAATTCTGAATGAAAAAAAAATCTTTGTTATATCTCCAAACTGTTTCTTTTAAAGCATGTAGCCTGTATTGATGATAAGGTAAAATCTAAATAAATCTAAAAAGTAAAATAAGGCACTGAAATATGTCAAATTAAATATATATGAAATAATTGTTGCAGACTGTCAGCATGGTGCTCTGTTTACTAATTGCATTCCAGTGGGTTAACCTCAGTATTTCCAGTCAAGACATTTTAACCTGCACATTTACATGTCTTTTTTCAAACTGTATTTTTTAGCCGATCAGTTCAAATGGCTACATCAGTCTCAGTTTTCAGAAAATGGAAAAATGATGTAGCCTATTTAGGTACTGAAAACGTTTCTTTCCCCCATACTAATCCAGTTACTATTAGCTAGAGATGCACCGATACCAGTATCGTCATCAGGCTCAATACTAAGCTCATGTACCAAAGATACCAAAGACCGATACCTCATGTGGCATAACTGACTGAAATTTGTGCTTTGAAGGTGACAAGCACTTTTCATAATGTGTTTGAGGTGGAGTTGTAATAGTCTCACTGTGTTGTGCTTGGAAAATTGCCACCTCACAAAAAATACAGGTAAAGGTGATGTAAATATTAATGATTCTGATTTAAGAATAAATTTGACCCATAAGTACAAAAATAAATGATGAAGGATGAATTCAATCTGTAATATAAAAATAATAGTGAGGCTAAAACAAATATTGCCCCTTTATTGAATAACTTAAATGTTTAATGTATCATAAATATATTTAGTTAATGACAACACATGTCAAAATACTGTATTATAATGTAATCATTGATGTTAAATTTCACTGTTCTTCCACATAAACAATATACTAATCATGAAAAATATCTTTCTTTTCTTCGATTTTTTTCTGTTTTCATCATGTATAACCATATAGAATTCATCTGACTTGAAAATGTATATGGTTTTAACTAAAAAGTTGAGGGGAAAGCTTATTGGTGTTCGTTTTAAACTTTGGCACCTGTTTGAGTTCATCACTCCTTTACATGAAATATATAATACCATCACAAAAGTTAATTTAAGATGACATTTTCAACTGTTGATCATAAATTAAATTACAACTTTGCAGTTAACTTTACGTCAGTTGTCAGAAACAACATACCATTTATAAATTGCTTTGAAACTTGGGCTGTACATGTTTAAAATAAATCACAGACGGATGGAACGCATACCAATCAAGTGAACAATGAAACACAGCTCAAAGTCAAGAATGGTCCACACAACATAGTTGATGTGTAATGAGTGTACCAGATTTATGACACATTGCCAATGGTTCTCATCCTCAAAGTCTTTCCAAAAACATATGACTTTATTTCCTACTTGGAATACAAGAATAGTTTTAAAGAATGATGACACTGCTCTTTTTCTATAGAATGAAGTACATTTACATTTACATTTATGCATTTGGCAGACGCTTTTATCCAAAGCGACTTACATTACATTGTACTATACATTTGTACATTTTGTATAGTAAGCAAGTGGGGGTTAGGTGCCTTGCTCAAGGGCATCTCAGCCGTTACCCGCCAGACCTGAGAATCGAACCAGCAACCTTCTGATCAGAAGTCCAACTCTCTAACCACTGGGCCACGACTGCCACAGTGACTGAGGCTGTCAGTCAGCCGAAAATGCAGTTTTTTGCATCCTCATGAACATCGTGAGGGTGAGTAAATGATGACAGCATGTTTATTGAAGTTCAGAATTTCAGTATTGGATTTATTAGGGGAACTAGCCCTTTAAATAAAATGTCAATGCATAACTCATGATTGATGGATACTGTATTTGACAGGCTGTTGAGTACAAATTCAGTTGAAAACACAAAGACTTAAATTCAATCTCTGTGATGTCTGACAAACACAAGGTTAACCTACATATTTGTGATTGATGAAGTTAAAGTGTGTGTGCACACAAGTCCATGACCTAGGTAAACTGCCCATGGCATCTAATTACCCGGCCTTTCCCACTTCAGTAACCTGCCATAAAAACCCCCATACATACAGACACACAAAGACCTGCCATGAGAAACAACGCACAGAGACACACAAACACCTTAGCCTTTATTAACCTCGGCTCGTGTTATTGGCAGTAACAGACAGAGACAAGACCCCAATTACTGTTGAAATCAAAGTTGCTATCGTTAAAGCTGCAGTGGAAGTGTGTGGAGACTGGAGTACTGGAGTGGCTTGTTAGCCCGCTTAGTGCCCGTCCATCGGGACTCTCGCTTTCAAATACCTGTCTCTCAGAGCATTGTTATTCAAACGGAAAATCGAACAGCCCAATGTTGCTCTGGTCATTCTGTCAAGTACACACCATGCTGTGGGCAATGGTTAACAGTAAATTGTAATTTAGGGTCAAGCTGAGGCATAACACCACATTCGCCTCATAGACTTGGATGTTGCCGCATGTTAAAGAAGTAGAAAAACGTCAACAGGCAACTTTAATCGTGTGCTGATCAGACTCAAGCCGAGATAAAAAGATAAATGAGAGACTCAACATCTTTTCTAAATGTTAACGTTTTCTTTAAGGGCACTATGCTCTGATGCATTCCAAAAAAAACCAAGTGTGATTGTAATAAGTAAATGTTTAACAAATGATGAATAAAGGATTTTTTTTACTAACCAAACCAAAACATACACTGTTAAAAAACGTAATTTTACAGAATTGAAGATTTTCCACGTATAACCTGTTATTTTACTGAATTGTACAGTTTTGTTTTTACAGATTTTTCATGTCATTTAAAAAAAAATGCTATTTTTAAACAGGATTTATTTACAGTTTATTTCTGAAAATACTGTAAAAAAAAAAAGTGCTTTCGCTTCAGTGACTTTAGATTAAGGGGTGGGGTTGAGGGAGCGGCTTCTGTATTGCATTTTCTAATAATCGTACGTTTCTGTACAATTCAAATTGCATGAATTCATACAAATTAGCCAACTCGTAAAATAATCACAAATTCCTGTGAGATCAGAGCTGCGTTCAGCTCCGACAAAACGTTGCAAAACGTTTTTTAACCGTTGAACACCCTGTTCTGATGACGCAAGGGTTGTAACTATGGCAGCTGAGAAGGCCATTCTCATGATCATCATGTTATATGCTATATTTTTACTACAGTCCGTGGAACTGTGCTTTAATGTTTAATAAATGCTGACTGATCTTATGCTGTTACACTGGGAGGTAAAATTTTCTTTAGTTTTCTTCTTAATCCATTTCAGCCACTGCTAAAATAAATACCAATAAAACAAGGCAGTATCATGCTTTTTTTATAAGGTCGAAGGGCAGTAATGGGGCAGTAATGTTGCACAGGACTCCATTTGTAAGGCAAAACAGAAAAATAAGCAAAAGACTAGCGTGAGCCATCTGTGTTTGTTAGGATGTCAGCATGCTGGTGGCAGCATATTCATCATTGCGCCGCATCGCTTTGGCTTGGCTTTTGTGTGTTTTGGTGAATTTGCATTCTAAATGTTTCAAATTATCTTCACAATGGCAGGTGCAGTCCAGAGTTGGTAGGATTTAAACACCTAGTCTCCCAACAATCAGATGGACAAAAGAGACGTTGCCAGGTATTCACGGATTATCATTGTTCATTTGGCACCCAGGAATAACTTGATATTCATTGGCTCATGATGTGAAGCGTGACAATACTGATGACGTAAAATGGAAAGCAGAGTTATACATCCAAATGTCCACATTGTCAAGATCAACAGGTTTTTCCCTTTGTTTTAATATAATGTTTGGCCTACTCTAAACAGCCATGAAAAGGCTTTTGTCACACGCCTGGGCTGCGTGCTTTGAAAAATAGACGAATGCAAAACATGCAGATGAAAAACTGAAACTAACTTTCTTTTTCATCCAATAAGATTTCTTTCTTTCTTTATTGTTGCTTATCAGTCTAAAAAACATAACAGCAGATTTTTATTTAAGAAAATACTTTTCATATCTGATCAATAACTTCTACACCATAGACAAATTACTGTTGAACTGTGGTGATCAATACATTATTTCGTATTGACTACAGATCCAGTTTCCATAGCTTTTATCACTATGGAAACCAGTACTACCATTTCTTTTACCATGAAAATATTTTTGATAGCTTTTAAAGTGCCTCGCTGTACATCATATAGGTTCCCTTTCATAAGGGAGGTCATGGATTGTGACTCGGATAACTGAAGAAAATAATCCCATCACAATGCATTAGTGCCTGACTAGCCCCTGCTTAATATGAGGAATGTACGTCCCTTCCCCCCACTCAGATATCATTCATTCTGGCCATGTCAACCAACAAACAGAACACCCCATTAATGTTTGTTTGAGCCTTTTCATAGTGCCGTTTTAAGTTAAGGAAGGCTTTTAGTGTTTTAAGTATGGCATGAAATATGATGTTGGAATTGGGTTTCCTCGTATACTCACATTGCTATACTACATTATGAGAAAAATGATGAGACTGGACTTATAAAGTTTGAGTAAAAACAATTCTGAAAAAATTAAAATATATGAGATGAAGTTACGTTTTAGACAAAATGAATAGTTCTTCATAAGTTGCTTTTGAAGTGACACTACCATTGAGGCTTTAGGTAGCCCAATGAATTTTATAGCTGACTTCATCCTACCACACCCCTGAGGCATACCTGGCCACAGAGAAAAGCCATTTGATCCAGGATCAGCAAAAAACATAGAATTAACAGCTTTGTAGAAAGGTTTCATATTTAACGTAATTCCTTAACGAAATCCCAGAGTTGTGGTCTGATGTGTAAGGATGGCGCTTACTGCCGTGTGCTGTGGGTTGTTTATTTATCGAGGCCGTTTAATTGAGGAACATGAACCCCTCACATAAACATATACAGTTGAATGAGAGGGAGCAATCACAACAAGCTTGATCCTTCACGCTCCACTTGCCAAGAGACACTCCCAGTTGTATCAGTCCGTCGCATTTGAATGCACTAGACATCAAGTCTTTACATATCTTCATGGAACTTAGAAAACAAATCTTTCCAATGCAAAACAGACATTTACTTTACCCCAACACTGTCGGGACTGTCAGATGCGAGCTTGAAGAGTTTGATTTATTTACTTAAAAAAAACATTCAATTAAAACTATGAAAGATTTATATCATAATTAGTGGATGTTTCGTTTTAATGAGTTGCCCTTAAAATTGTTCATGTTTTCCAAAACTGCCTCTCAAAGACGCAAACAGTACACTGTAAAAATCTGATTTCTATAATTCTTCCAACAAAGGAAACAATGTAACAATGTAAAAGTAAACAAAAAGAGTCAATATTATTATTTTGCGTATACAGAACAAGATTAGTGTAAATATGTTGCTAACAAACATTTTTTTGTTGTTGACTTGATCAATTTTTTTTACATTAAACAAGGCTTTAAGCATCATGTTCAATTCAGTGTATATGTGACGTTTTTAGTGTTTTCTGGCTTTATTTATGCTGCTGTGTTATCATTGTTAGTTGCCTGTTGTATTTAGAGTTGTTTTTAATAAATGATGTTTATAGATTGTCACCATGATTGAGGTTTGTTGTTAGCAAAATCAGAATTGTATTTTAAGCCATCTCAAAAAATTATTTATTTATTTTTACAGTGTATGTTGTGTGTAACGCAATGTTACACATAATAAAAAAGCCAAACTATCACACAGAGCATCCCAGCATCAGACATTTAACAATGTTGTTCTGATTTTGTTTAACTTTAACATTTAGTCTCCTGACATATTTCATATCACATTTGAAATCCAAATAATCAGTTTCTTGGCATATTACATATTACATATATATGCTGTGGTTGCTAATTGGTATTGACAGCACAAAAGCCTTTCCTCTTACATCAGCTGAGCTAATCATCTCTGACAGCCATGAGGTGATTCTAGTGCTGATTCCTACTGCTGAGGTGAAAGTTCACCATAGAATCAATGATCACCCGGACAACGGCATTGTTTATCCTGTGAGAAAAAATAAAGACGGCTTGATTTGATTTAGATGCATCTATGTAAGGGAGACTTGATGTAGATGTGTCAGGGTATGAAATTATAATAAATTATTCCGAATAATAAACATTTCACTGTGCTGTCCATTAACAATCTCAACATAATGAAACATATTCATTGAAGTTGATCTCTTGAGCATGCAGGAGCAGAAGCTGCAAAGGGGAAATGAAATGAAATTAGACTACAGGTACTTGTAATATGCAATCGGATTAGATGTTCTCAGATGACCCAGGCAGGGTAATCTAACTCCTTGGACACATGACCATTTTAATGCCTGATGCCGGGTCCTGGAAATAAAAAACAGAAATGAGGAAGGGCCTTCATCTAATAGACGATTTCATTGGATGTATGTGCTGCCTTAAGTTAACTTCCAGTCTGTGTTTGGTTATAATATAATAATTGATTTAATATTTAATTCATATTAATATTAATGTATGTTCATATTTTATTAATTGTAGTAAATGAAAGTAAAACTACTCAACAATTATTGATTCCAGAAGTTACGTTTGGGCCATATAATGTTGTTGCTGCTCAAACCTTTCCATGCGGTGAACCACAGACCACCTAACAATCCTTTTTACCGATCTTCTCTGATAGCACACATACATCTAGGAAACGTCTTTTTGATGTCTGCATTTCTTTTTTTAATTGTTTGCTCATTTGCAATACGTCTCTGAGATGTCTTCTGTTAGATGTCTGTAAGATATTCTGATGAACACTTTTGGGAGAACGCTTTTAACAAAGATATTTTGAAGAATATAGGACAGCAAACATTTTTGGGACACTTTTGACTACCATTGTCATTTTTCCTACTATATGGTAGTCAATGGGGTCCAAGAAATTCAAGCGTTGTTGCAAGCGTCTTCCAAACATCTTTCTCTGTGTTCAACCAAACAAAGAAATGTATTCAGGTTTGGAACATGAGTCATGAGTGATTCATGACAGATCTTTCATTTTTAGGTGAACTATCCCTTTAACATTTACATTTAAGCATTCGTCAGATGCTTTTGTCTAAAGCAACTTAGTAAATTTACTGTAAATTTTACAGTAACTTACTGGCAATTTTGGTTGCCAGTAAAACCGTAATGTTTTACAAAAGTACTGTAGTTTTACTGTAAAAAAATACAGCGTATTTCTGTAAATATACATGTTTGTTTTACAGCTGTCACTGTAAAATTGTACAAGAGCAACTGTGAATTTACAGTAATAATACTGTATTTTATTAACTGATATAATGTTAATTTCACAATCTATTAAAGAACTATTATCTGTTTTGTAACTTAATAATACACTGACAACCCCCAAACAGAGGTGATGAGTTACGTCATGAATCAAAGATCATCACAATCAGCTTTTCCATCAGTTGAGAAGGATAATACTAATATATTGAAGGTGCACATTGTCATTGTCAACACTAAACACCATCATGGTAACACACGACATTACATTTTTTATAATAAACATTCATTTAACAGCATTAAATGTAATATAAAATCCTAATGTACATAGCTGATTAAAACGTAACAAAGACTAGAAAGTTAATACATTTTTAAAGAAAATGAAATGTGAAGTGTCATGCAGGGAATTCTGGGAATATCAATTTACAGTTTTTTACTGTAAATTATACCATATTGGCTTGTTTAACTGTTAAATTTGCATCAGTCTTTTAGCATGCTCCCACAATTCATAGCAAAATACAGTAGCACTGTAATTTTCAGATTACAGATCTATTGTAAATATTTACTGTAAAAATTACAGCAATTTCTTACAGTGTAGCCACAAACCAGTGTTAATACACAAGTAAATTAGGTACAGATTGATGCTTTTTGTTGATTTATTTAAGATAATATTTACATCATCCAGACAGCTCATGGACTACTTGGAGTCCTTCAGACCAAAGATTGAGAATCAATGCTAACACATAAAAGATAAAAATGAGTTTAATCTGTCTAAGTTAAATAGCTTTTAGCAGATGCCCAATAAAAGTTCACACACTTGAAGTTATGAGACAGTATTGTTTTACAAGTGTATCCGGATAGTCCCATTTCATTAAAATTGATGCTATAGTTTTATCTCTGGGATTCAAGTACAGCGCACGTTTAATTGCTCAAGAAAGAGTATTAAAATGAAGTTTTCAGTACAATTTGCATTTTGGTGCAAACGCCGGAACAACTTACAAAAACAACAAAAAGTCTTTGTCTACCTGTCCTCAACGTGAATTGATGGGCTCCCTGACTTTATAGTACCTCTATTGATTGTGAAGGTGCTTGTCAGTGATGCATAAAATTAACACTGTGTTATAGGGCATAGATTTCTGTCAGGCCCTGACAAGATAACCCATTATTGGACAACGCTGCTAATTTGTTTTTGTTTATTCCGAAGTGTAATGTAACACTTCTTGAGTCTCAATGATAACTCTATTACCTGCAAATCCTCGGCAAGACCATTGACAGACACTAATCTTGGCCGTACTCCTAATTACATCAGGTTCTCTGGCCTTAATGAACCAATCTTTACTCCATTTTAACTGCTTAATGCTGCACACACCCCTGACATCATTAGTTTAATTGCCCGCATTTGCAGTGCGCTATTTTGACCTTTGTCCTGATCAACTTTTTTCCTGTGTCTGTATTTTTCCGCCTCTCTTTTTCTCTCTACCTTTGTGATTGTTGTGGAAACTTACTGCTGATATGTACCTGCCTTTAAATTCAGGCCATCTGCTGTTTCCACTCAGTCTCATTATGTTTTAATATGAATATAATAAGATTGAAGGCCATCTCGCTCTGTATGCGTCTTGTTGTTTAATAAACGCTTGTTGCTCAGTTTGCCTTTTGAACAGCCAACTTAATCCTTCGTCGGTAAACATCATAATGATTCCACTCTGTAGAGTCTTAATATTCATGTTTTTTTGTGGTTTGGCTCTGGATTAAATAGTCTGGATCACATTTATTTTAAAGGAACAGTTCACCCCAAAATAAATATTCTGTCATCATTTACCCTCGAGTTGTTCTGAATCTGTATACATTTCTTTGTTCTAATGCTTGTAACCAAACAGTTCTTTGCCCCCATAGTAGGATAAATCTTTTTTTTTTGTTCTGTTAAAAACAAAATGAGATATGTTGAAGAATGTAGGACTACCATTGTAATTTGTCCTACTGTAGTAGTCAAACGGGGGCCAAAGATCTGTTTGGTTACAAGCATTCGTCCAAATATCTTTCTCTGTGTTTAACCTAACAAAGAAATGTTTATAGATATGAGTGAGCAATTCATGACAGAATTTTAAGTTTTGGGTGAACTATTCCTTTAAGTTCTTTTTATTTCCGCACTTCACTTAAAGAATAGTGCCTTGTGCCCTGAAAGCAAGAAAATGACACAAAGCTAATAAGAGGAGGCACAAAAGCGCAAATATAATTGAAGTAATAAGCTTTTAACAATCAGAGATATTCACTTAGTACGTCTTAGTACTTCATTACTTATTCAAAAAAGGACACATTTTTCAGAGAACGTCCTTACGATTTATGTGAATTAAAACATGCCAACCAGAAGCAATAATACCCAAAAACGGAGAAGGAATGGAAGTGACAATTCACATATCAGTATGGGAAAAACCTTTGGTTAAAACTTGATTCTGTTCCTCTTAAGGTTAACATTTGCATGGAAATGCCCAGCGCGCTCTTTTTAAGTCTTATTTAACCTCTTTAGCTCTGGTAAATATTTAGCATTTATTACCCGAATTTAACGGGTGTCCTACCCACATACATTGGAGTTGTTGAAAGAATGGTTTCAAAATGGTAAACAATTTTACAATAATTTAACAATGTTTCTGTTATGTTAAGGCTGAAATACACTACAAGACTTTTGCTCCGATTTTTGCCCAGATTTTCAGTCTAATGTTGTAGAAAGTCTGCATCAATTTGCCAATTTGATCACATGTTGTTTTCTATGCAAACGTTCAAAAAGTCTGCAATTGTATGAGGTCTATTAAAAAAAAACCTATTCAGATTTTAAAAGTCGTATAGTGTATTTCAGCCTTTAGTCTAATGTGATAGATAGCTGAAATACACAGTGCTGAGTACAGTGTGATATATATATAATATTAAATCCAATATTATTCAAAGGGGGAGGGGGTGGGTGAATATAGACCTCATTATGTTCTTTTATGTGACATAAATACAAAAAAAAAGAAAGCTACACTTTTGAAAGATACCATAAATGTCTAGTTTTGTGATGATGCAATATTGGACCCACTGGTCAGTCCACATGAGATGGAAGTTTAAGAGGTTGAAGCCGAAAGAAAAACCCAATTGCTTGTTGAAGTGTAAAGCAGTACTTTATTTCTAACTATGCTACAAGTCAATGGCAAAACAAACAAACAAAACAAAATCTTTCACCTGTTTTTTTTCCTTTTTTAACCCCTGAGCACCACAATCCAGCTTTCCCATAATGCACTGGATTTATCCAAAAAGTGAATAAAAGGAAAAGAAGCATCATACACAGCGAATAATAGAATCTAAAATCTACCAGCATAGCATTGTTGACAAAGCTAAACAAAGTAAACAACATGTTAATTTTTTTAAGCACGCGAGTGAATATTTTTATTAACCTTTATCAAAATGATAGTCTCTATGAACAAATGTTCACACATTGTCATCTAGTTTGACAGCACATGTTTGTAGAAGCTTTGGTTATGGAATCATTCTGATTCGTGGTTTTGTTTTACAGTCAATAAGCACACCCGAGTTTGTCCTGTTTCGCAGTCTAGTAACAGGAGCTGAAGAGAAAACAGACAACCATGTGAAGAAAAACTGTGCCGTTGCTGCGAAAAGAGCAAAGTCCCTTCACATGCTGATCAAGAGGTAAATTACATTGAACAACAGGAATCAGACAATTGTGCATTGATTGTGCCCTCTGTTATTCCACATAAATATAGACTATATATTTCTATATATTCATTCTTGCACCTATACAACAACAAAAGGTTTAACTCAGGTTTACTTGTTTCATTAAGCGTTACGTTGTGCTGAAAGTATTGATATTACATTCAGAGATTTCTTTTTTTGGACAGAGACAAATTGAATATACAACTTGGCCTTTTCTTTGAAAACAGTTTGATCCAAGTGCTTAATATCACGTTTTGCCGCAGCAAGGAAAGAACAAAAGCGTTTCTGACGTTAAAAGTTCGGGTTGGCGCGATGACAACATCAGGGCGTATAATCATCAACCCTAAAATAACGTCAACCCAGATCTTTGGTATTTTTTCAAAAGGTAAATCACAAGAGCATGTTTTCACATTCACATCGCGTTTAAGAGAATGTATAAACATTTTTTTTCGTTAGTTTTGGTTTAAGCTATATATTTTGTGAAAACCACATTATGTTGTGAATAGAAATGATGAGTGAAACAAACACTAGCATCAATGAAACATCCGAAGGCTGCGAACCGTGATGTCAGCTGAAACCATTAACTTAAAATGCCAATAGTTGCAGCTTAACTTCGATACATCGCAGAAGATATATTCAGGTGTATTTCACATCTGATTCATGATCTCATTTACAAAACCTCAATAATAAATCAATGTGAGCAGTTGTATACATAAAATAGAATCCTTCTGGTATTACCTTTTCCACCAAGCATAACAAAATGCCACAGACAGAAGCGAACGAGCAATGCAAATGGTGTGTGTACAGCATTGTGTGGTCCAGCCTCTGGTTTTGCAGCAGAAATCATGCAAACAAAAAACGAATTTGGAGCAGAAAGGCTATTATCAAAAAACTGGCTGCTGTGATCATGTGGTTGGCACAGTCTATAACAAATGAGGTAGATGTGTGTTCATCATATATTCCCTTCTTTGGTAAAACAATACAAAATAGAAAAAAATCCAGTGATCTGTTGAAAAACATCGATTTTCAAGTGGCTTCATAATAAAAATGATGAAAATAAATGAGGTATTTCTTGTATTCATAATCTGTTTACAGGATTTGTGAGGTATCGCCTGTAAAGACTTTTCTTTTAAATAAAAGCGATTTTTTAATAAACAGTCACTGAAAGCCCAAGATTCAACATGATAGAAGCAATAATAAATACAACTTGAAATTGTCTAAAACATGACACAATAATATCGTCCCAATTTCCTCACCGGCCGAAAAGCAGAAAAGGAAAAAAGCACAACAGAAGAAAAAATGCACAACAAGAGCGTGAGCAAAATGGAGAATGGAATAAAGTATGAGAGATCAGCTCTCAAATGCAAGTGCGCTGCTGAAAACTGGATTCTGTTCACAACAAAGATGTTGGTTGGATCTGTCGGTTACAGCATGTTATCTTCTCTCGAGATCCAACTACTCTGCCATTTTTCCTGATCAACTTGCAGCTCATTTATCCCCACCGACTTCTAAAACCTGTATTAACCGGCTTGACCCGTTTTCCTGACTACTAAACCATTTAATAAACGTTAAAAAATCGTTGCTATAAAACATGAGCTCAGGCCGTGGAAAATCGTTGAACATTCTCGACAAGTGTTCCCCAAATAACTCGGTAATCAATGGAATATATTTGGCCGCGGCCTCGGGCCAAAACCAGACATGAGAGAATATAGCAGAAATAGTCTCACTGCTTTCTTTAACAGCGAGCTTCAAAATGGCTGACTTAAATTGATGATTCTGTCAGTTCATTAAAATTGTGTAGGTGATTTCTCTAATACGACCCATTATGAATCTTTTCCTCACGGACAGAAAAATGGTACAGTAAATCATTTTTCTTCCTGACTATTTGACGCCCCAAGATAAATGGCATGTGTTTTGTTTGAATTTAGACATATAAACGTGCTAATATGATGGCTCTCCATTGCATATTTCAGATATTTTGCAATGGCATCATAAGCATGACGGTGCTAAATAATTGAATGAAGTCATAAACCGTTAATAAGTTGCTCTTATTCTCTTTGGTAATAGCTGACAGTAGCTCTTGTTGTTGGATTCAAGAATGCAAAAAGTAAAGACACAACAACACCGACTCCTATACAAAAACTTCAGGATCTGTGTAGCAAAGTGTAGAATCTCACGTCGATGCATCAGTGTTTGAGGAACATTTCGTCCTCTGAAGTGTCACACTGTTCCTTGTGTTCCTGGCATTGTCACACAGTATATGTTTTAGTCGCTCAACGCTGAACAACACGTCCTCAGAAGAACAAAATAAAAAGCTGCAACTTGCTGCATTTGTAAATGTAACACACTTCAAATGTGCGGCTAACAGCTGTTGGTGCTCAGCTTACCCATAATGTCTTTTTAATGTGTTTTAATGGAAGTTTTTTGGACACTCCTATCCTGATTGTGGGGATGGGGGAGGGTTAGAAAAACAGTAGAAAGTGTACGCTGAAGAAGACAGGATGAGACCCTGCCTTATCTGAAGATGGGGAGAGTTGAGCGAGGAGCTGTAGGGCAGACGGAAGACTCAAGGGGAGGTGGCTGGTCCGTGTGAAGAGGTGCTGGAGGAGGAGGAGGAGGACGGCTGCATCTTGGTGCTGAGCCCTGGGCTGACGCTCTTGCCCTGAGAGCTGTGTTGGTGATGGATTCGCTGACTGCCCGGAATAAAACCAATGGCTGGTTTACGGGCAAACAAGACCCCTGGAGCAGAAGAAAGCATAGGCATATGAACACTAAAAATCCCTGGTTCTGCTTAAATTACATATCAAAACTTGATTTCTGTTGCGTCTTCAAATATACAGCCGTGGAAAAAATTAAGAGACCATTCCATTTTGTATGATGTATTGTAGTCATTCTAATCCAGTGTCTGTTGAATTTCAACAAAATCAAACCTCAGGAGTGACAAAGTCATTCACCTGCAATGTGAAAGACTGACAGCATGACAGGACACATGAAAACAGTGATAAAACCGAGGTTATCACGCTTAAAAGTGAATATAAACTTGTTTTCTTTGTAGCATTTGAGGTCTGAAAAAATACAGAGCATCTTGTCTGTTATTTTGACCTGTTTCTCCAGTTTCTCCAGAGAAATATTGTTAGAAGCTCACAGAATAAAACAAAATAATCATTTTACCTAAACACATACCTATAAACAGCAAATTCATATGAAACTGAATATGGTCTTTGAAATGGTCTCTTTATTTTTTCCACGGCTGTATATTACACATATTTCTTAAATATATATTCATGCATGTTTGTGAATTTACTGTATATACACGCACACGCACGCGCACGCACGCACGCACACACACACACAATATATAAACACAGAAACGTTTATTGTAGAATCAATTTAATCGTGATTAATCGATTTGACAGCTTTAGCTGGTCAAATAACATTTGATGTAATTTTCACATTTATGGTGAAACTGTCATGCACTTTCACAATACTAACAAAAACATGAACATCACCCCCTCGCCAAACAGTCGCTAGGTTTTAGTGCCGATTTCTCATTTGTGCAATGCTGGAGAAATGAAATCTTTACTTGTAGTCAATATATTGATTCAAATGATTAAATAATGCTTTGAAAAAACTGGGCTGTCAAAAATGTGATCAAACTAATTAAATGATCACAAATAGTGGCAGACAAGCAAAATATTGAATCAAAAAGTGACATTAAATGTCAAGATATTATTTTTCTCCATGTAGCTCTTGTATTCTGTCTGTGTGTTTTATTATACTTTTAAAATTCCTTTTCTTAAACTGTTCAACTTGTTATATGGCCGACTTTGGCAACTTCGTCTCACATCATAAGCGTGACATATCAATGCTTTCTCAATGCATTCTGTTGCAATCCGTCTAGCAGTTTAAGCGAAATGTGGTTAGACGGGGTGAATATTGCTATATTGCTCATAATGCTATTTTACTCAAATGAATTGTTCTAAACGAGTGTGATAAATGGAAAAAAGTGTACAGCTCGAGCTGTACATTGTTACTGGAAACAACCCTTCAGTGAAAACAGACGCCACTTCAACTTGATCTCCTCCATTGATACCCAGCAAGCTTATGACCCATCTTTTAGTAATTACTGTCTCTGGCGCATCAGGCACAAGCACAGTATCTAGCTAAGGCGCAGGGCCTTTCTCTCGGGCACGAAAGACAATAAGCCGCATCGACCTCTCAGCGCCCGCGCCCAATTTTAAGATATTTAACTTTTTTAACTCTATTGGACTTGCCACTTCATTACGATGGATTTTATAGCAAAGACATCAAATTGTGTGGAGGACTAAGCGAGGGGGTGCTGCTATAACTTATTGAATTTCCTGCCTGCAATTACATCAGCAAACGGCGCTCTATTTACCTGTGTAGACAACCCCATTTATTTCTATTGACATGTTGATGCTGCTAATGCCGTTGGTAGACAGGTTCAATGCAGTCTCTTGTCTATCATCTGTCAAGAGAGGAGCCAGAGAGCGAGAGAGAGAAAAACTCAATATGAGCATTTATAAAAGGAACACAAGAAGCAAGAGAAGCGTGCCACCAACTATCGGTGATAACTCATGAGTGACAGGATAAGGAGGGGTTTATTAAAAGAGTTTAAGGAGGGAGGGAGGTGACTACTGTCAAAAACACGAGGCTTTCACTTGTGTTCCCTGCATCTGTGTCAGAAACATTTCCTCATGACAGATTGTGTCGCCAAAGAACACTGACACTGTTAACATTATACACAAAGCATTACATAGGAACATACTAAGTAGCCAAATTTTGCAAAGAATTCGGTTATGATAAGGACTGTTTTATACTTCTTTGAGTTTCACTCTGTAATTAAAGTGGATATTTTGAGGTTACAGAAAATAACATTTTATATAATCTTTAAATTGCACAATTACATAGAGCTGTGCCCAATATTATACAATCATGCTACATTGCCTATATAAAAGGCAAAACCTGTTATATGGGTGGTATAGGAATAACAGTCATGCAGGACACAACAAAACACATTACTCATGACTAGACAGAACCTAACATTATATTGCACACACTCTGTCATTACGGTGCCCTGAAATCATTAACATCAGACTTACTGCTTAGCATGAATCATTTTTCTTCATCTATAAAGTTTTCCCATTTATTTACACTTTTTGGTGAGAATGTCTTCTTCTACATCTCATTATGATGCATGTTTCTTTTATCAAAGCATCAGTGTAATGATATGACATTAATTATTCATAAATTAATATAGTATGTGGAAATTTAGTGTTGGGGTATGTTTTGTTTAATAGTCTCTGGACTAAGTGAGGATAACAAACAGCCAGCAGCAGATAGGAAAGCCCAGAGTAAATAAACTGCATGATTTCTCATGTGCATTGTTTTACCCATAATGCCCTGTGTCATCAAACTCAATCACAAGGCTTTATAGGTTATTCTACAGAAACTTATTTTTTACTGGACATACATTATTACTGTCAAGATGCAAAGTAATTGATGTGCCAGCATCATCTCCAAACTGAATTTATTAATAATTCAAAAATGAGGAATTCCCAAACACATTGCCATTGGTTAAAATAAAAAAAATAGTCCTGCCCCAAACTTATTTTGAAGAAACATTATATTACAGTACAGCTCAATGATAATGGTACCTTTAAATTGCTATTTCGTGATTTTTAAGAATTTCTTGCTTTCTGGACAATAATAGTGAGCTATTGTTTAGTTTTCTACTGTTGATGTTGCTTTTCCTATTAGAGCACTAGCATCTTTTCTTCATGTTTTATTTTTCCTTCCACACTTTGGGATATCAATCCTGAGGTTTATAACTTCCGGTCAAGCTCAGATCCACTTCTGGGCCACACTTTCCTCATTTATAGACTTTCTATCTGGACTTTCTTTCTGCTGCTGTCCTTTCAAGCTTGTTTACTAGGGGTTTTAGAGGCAATGTTTTTGTAAATCTGCTTTAATTCTGCCTTAATCTATTGTAATAAGCTCTTTTTAATTTCTATTTGGAGCAATGCTTTAAAGATTTCATGCCTTGCAAAGTCTGTTATTACCTTTCAATTTCACTGAAGCTACATTGTCTGTTCAAAGTAATGACACAAATATCTCTGCCCACTCACCTCTGTTGTTCAGTCTGATATTCATGGGTAGTTGAGATGCCATGGCGAAGATATTCTGCTGCAGTGCATGCTGCATTATTCTCTGCTGCTCCTCTGCCATGAGCATCACCTTCTTTTCCGGTGGTTCTCCAGACTCCAGCTTCTCCCGCAGTTGCTCCAATGCAGCTGCCTGCACAGCTGCTGCGGCTGCAGCCTGGGCCGCGGCGGCTTGAGCTGCACTGTGGTGGCCGGCTAGAGACACAGGGATGCCCATCCTGTTAGTCAGGCAGTTGGAGAGTAGGGAGTCTTCTGGAGAGCAAGAAAGCATCGTGAGGTCTGTGTATATGTTACTTAATGCTTTTTAGTATTTTTGTTTGTATTTTTTTATTCCAAAAAGTTTGTTTAACATTTAAAATCCCAGTTTTCAATGCAGTCTATGACTCCTCTGTATATTCCAAAACAGTTTGGAAAATGTCATGTAAGCTGACACAGAATTGCATCACTACATTTTTATTTTTACATTCAATGTCACTGCTTTGTATTTTCATTTACAGATTCATATGGAAATGTTGCAATGACATCCTTATGTGGTAGCATGAGTATGAAACACAAGTCATGCAACATGGAATGCGGCTTTACATGTCTATTTAAAGCTGCATTGTAAACTATAAATAATGTGAGATTTGACAGGTTTTTGATCCTTTACGGGCTGCGTGTCTTGTCTTTTTCCATATGGGCACATTACTGAATCATGAACCAGCCCGTGTGTCTTTGTGTTCATTGCTGCAATGCGGAAACTGGCATAGTGGGCAGGAGGAAGTCCTGCAAGCTGTTTCCTGTCCACTCGATGACCATTCAGGCCACAGTGCGTAATAAGCGTGAGTAAGATGTGGCAATGTTACTGTGTAGGAGAGATAACTTCTGCTTTATAGGTCTAGGTTGCAATTTAGATGGTCTTCAACAAATTCAATTGACTGATAAAGAATGAAATTTGATTTATTTAGTCCTCTTTTCTTTCACAAATTAACAATTGTCTATTTTTTATGTCTGCCTATTTGTGCGTTTTTTTAATCCGATCAGATGTTAGTGTCACAGATTCACTAAGTTCGTCTTTCAAAGAGACAAACCTATCAATGGGTTACATTGACATTAAATAGAATTAAACAAAAAGGAACTAACACAGAAAGATTATTTATTTTAAGTATTTGTTAAAACATATTCAAAAAATGTGAACTGAAAAACATTCAGTACACACACCTTTCTTTATAACAGAGGTCTGAGTTATGTGCCCACCATTAGGAATGGGCATGCTGATGTGGGGCATCTGGAGTTTGGGCGAAGCCAGCAATGTAGGGGTGCCAACGGGAGAGTAGTTGAAGAGGGTGGAGCCATAACTCTGTCTCCGTCCTTCACGTCGGTTGCTGTCAATAGCTGCCTGCAGCTCCTCGGGAGAGCTCAGTCCCCGCTTTTCACATTCATAAGGATAGAGGTACTTCATATACCTGAAGAGATACAAATGTTTTAGTGTGTATAATTTAGTATTCTTGACAAGATCTTGTAGTCTATACTCATAAAATTCAGAATTAATAAAAGGTGCTACAAAAGGTTACGAAACCATTTTTGGTTCCCCAAAGAACCACTTACTCAAAGGTTATTGTTTGAACAATTTTTTTCTTTTTAACAATCCAAAAAACATCAATTTAGTATTAAAAACAACAACAACATTATGACATCGCAATGTAGTAAATGCATGGTGTGTGTATTGTTGATTTTAAGAACCCTGGTGTGGCCATTAAAATCAATTTAAAGTCCTTATAAATGATTTTTTTTGCTTGGTTCATGGCCACATGAATATAATTGCACAAATCCTTCAAATGCTATTGTGTTTTCCTAAAGTATACTACAGGGACTTGGACTTCTTTGAGGATAATGTAATTGTGTTAAATTATACGCAGGCTGGGGACTTATTTCTGACATAAAATAACCGTTAATGTGTTCATGGATGAAAGGTTGAAACATTTTTGTTTAAACTCATTTTCATGTTGAATCAATAAGAAAAATCGCTTTAAAACCCCCATTTTTGTATCTTTCTGATTCTAAAATCATTGTTTCCCATCTACCAAAACCCTGTCAAATATACTCTCCCCTTCACTCGCTCCATTCTAAAAGCAGATAATTGAATTGGACGAGATAGTCAAGAATCAACTGGCAGTTATCAACAGGTTCTTCCGCTCTAGGTTATCTCACTCACTGTGTTCGGAGGGTGAAAGCCGCACTGGTGATGGAGGTAGGAAGGTTCAGGCCTTTGGTAATCTCCCGCCATATTTTCTTATTGATGACTTCCACTAAGCCGCCTTTTTCTGTGACAAGCTTGTAGAGTGTGTAGAGATCCAACACCTGCTTGGCCATGATAGGAATCCGATTCACAGGAGTCCCTGCAGGAGCGGAGGGGAAAAAGCACAATATCCACAATCAATGCCATTAACTCAAGCTCATTGACGGGTCTCTCTGCCGCTTATAAGGCCAATCAGTCAGGCATAAGTAAAACGTCCGACAGCTTCCCACTTCACTTAGCAAAAATATCACTTTTTGCCTTCCGTCAAAGGTCTCTGTCTGTTTCATCAGTACTGAATAGAAATATCGGTGGCCTCCATTTTAGACCGAGAGTGCGTTTACACAAAGAGTGAAGTCACTAATAATACGAAGAACAATTTTTCACATTCTACATGTTACTAGTAAACATAATATGACATTTTAGATTTATACATTCTATCTAAATATTACACATACCTGGCTTGTTGGAAGAACCTATGCATGACTATACATTAAAGTAATATGACTGTACATATGTTCGAAAAAATTACTTTACATGGGTAGTTGACAAATATACCGTACATGTGTCCTAAGGTGTGACAGCAAAAATGTAAAAACAAACTGTTAATAATATATTTCTAGATATTATTTATATTTATATTTATAATATAAAATAGCATAAGAGAGATTTATCTTCAGTGTTCGGTTTTTTCTCAATTTGTTGCTGTCACATGTGCGGTTTGTCTATAACCCATAATGCAATAAAATATGAAAAAGTAAAGCTTAAATGCTCTTATTGCCAAATGCATAAAAGCAACTGTATATACTATAATATGAAAAATCTCATATTTACAGTATACTCACATATTATATCTAATCTAAGCCACAAAGCCCTGCACAGTAATAAAATAGTATCATTTAGGCTTTATAAAGTGCATTGCATCTTAAAAGATGTAGCAAAACATCAGCACTCTCAGACACAGGATGTCAAACCCCTCCACTTCTCGCTTTTGCCTGTTAACTCGTCAAAAGAAAAAAGCCCCGGTGATAATTTGCGCTCACGATTTAATGTTAGGTTGTAATGTGTGAAGAGGATAAGCCCTTTGTGTGCATCTGAGGCCGCCTGACCTCCAGATAATTAACCTGTATTTTGCTGATAGAGTTCTATTGTGCCCATTGGATTTGCCATAATAGCAATCAATACACAGAGAAATATAGAGCAAACAACAGCAAGCAGAGGCATGGACTAAAAGAGCCAGAAGAGCAGAGCTATGGTCTATCAAGACGAAAACACATCAATTAAGACTTGTAATTACGGCTTCATTTCGCCTCTCTGGCATGTGAACTAAGAGACACTATTAAAACTAAAGATTTATCCGTCCTGTACGCTGAGACAATGCGGCCATTACATCCAAAGTAGCACCGATGACTAAAACAATCGATTGATGTTTCGAACTTTTCCTTAAACTGAGCACACATCAAGTGTCATTGTAGTATTGGGGGTCTTGATCTGGAAAAAAAGGTTAAAGTGGAGTACTGTGTTGTTGCTTATACTGTAAAGGTTGCCTTAAGAATATTTTACTACTTGATCGAACTGCTTTGTTAGTGCAACTTAATGTACTCAAATTAAATCAAATCAAATTGATTTAGTTTGATTTAGTCAAATTAAAAAAATGTTTTTACAGCGCGCGATACATTCTGCAGATAAAAAAACAAAGACCAGTCGCAATTTGGCCATCTGAAAGGGATACCTTAAAGTATTTAAATAAATAGTCTTGCCAAAAGCCAACAAAACCTTTAGCCTAGCGTGTGTTTTTCTAAATGCAAAAGTACATGCAAAACCTGTCCTCCTGGCACACTCCTTACACACAGACCCAATAACGCACAAATAATTATTTATTCCAGTGTACAAAAGGCCAAACCTAACGATCCAGAGGCAATAAATAAAGCCTGACTCCACAAAAGCCACCTCTGGACTGAATCTGAACCTGGATAAGAGTCTTTAAAACAAGATTTACGAGCGCTCGATTTCTGAGGTGATGTATTCATCTCCTCTGGTTCCCTGAAAGAGATGCAGCGAATAAAGGCCGCTACAAGCTTTTGTCATCCCAAACGATTTGATCTGCTCATGCATCATTATGACAATGAGGGATTGTGGACGGTGGAGTAACGCGTTTCGTCAAACTCACGTATTGCCGGCTGTTAATTGCTCACTGGCTAAAAAGGTTTAATTGAAAATGTGCTGAAGGGAATAAGCTCGTGTCGGAGGCCAATCATCTATGTGGCTGCCTTCATCAGCACTCTGTGTTTTCATCATTCACTTCAGCCAGATAATGGAGGGAGAGCGGGCCGGCGATTGCTTGCTCTTCCGATGCATGAAATGAAGGGATCGTTTGTAAAGACAAAGCTAGAAAAAACTTTATCCATGTGTATAAATCAGTCAAACTGCACTTATTAGAAGACCAACAGGCTTGAGTAAATCCTATGGGATGTGTTTGTAATGGACACAGGTAGGCCAGTCAACCAATTTAAATTGTGAGGCAGATATAAAGTTATAAAACTCAAAATTTTCTCGAAACAAATTTAATTTGCTGCCTTACATTTTTAAGTACAAGTCATTTAAACTATTTTCAGTTTAGTCAGTGTCTTTATATTTCTTTATCTCATCAAAATAAGTTAAGCGGTTTTAACTTAATTTTATCAACTCAACCACTTGGCAAAACTGAAAACGATACAGTAAGTTGCGATTATATAAGCTTTTTAAGTTGAAGTGGGTTGGCATTTTTGTTCAGTGTTACAATATTCCAAATTGGCTTTATAGGATTACAGGGAGGTTTTATTATGTAAAAAGACACTAAAAAAATATTGTAAACACTGTAATTTGACAGAATTTTACAGTTTATAATTTGACAGAATTTATACATACTTTTAAAAAACAGGAAATAAGTTACATTTTTGAAATAAACTGCAAATGTAGAAGCTAGGGGGAAAATAAAATGAAAAACATTTTCATGTTACAGTTTACAGTTTGTTTCTGGCACCCAAGCTGCCAGAAATGAACTTTTTTTTAATGGGGTTTCTTTAAAAAAAAAGTTCTATAATACTAAAAACTAATTTAGCTAAGCTAGGAGGAAATAAAATGAAAAACATGTAATTTTACTTTCAAATTTACATAATAGTTTTTTTATACTAAAAACATACAGTTCTACATTCCATCTCTATACTACATAAATCTTTAATACTTTTAAATTCGTTTTACAGGATTTTTTACATAATAGTTTTTTATACTAAAAACATACAGTTGATTGTTTAAAAATGTCAAGGCTTTGAGAGTGCCTGACTTAAGGGCTCGGCATAGTCAGAGCGAATTGCAATTTCGTTCTGCGTTTGGGGTTAAAACGAAGCTTGAAAATGCTGAATGACGGCATACTGTTTTCGAACACTTCAACACCCCTTCGTTTCTGGAGGCGGGGTTTACATGACGTATGCAAATAGCTTCTGGGCACGTGGAACACAAACAACAAAGATGACGGCAATGACGAACGGGCGTTATCGCCAGCATTTAGCTGCTCATATGTTGGAAGTAGACCTTATCTCACCTCAGCTGAATAAAATGACGCGTTATTATTATTTACCACAGATCAGGTGGCGATAAATAACACACCCACCTATTATGTAATGGCTACGGACAAATGGTGGCTCAAAGGTGTTTACCGGCCAACGTGAACTTTCCCGGAGAGTTCTGTTTGGTTTGCAGCTCCAAACTATGAAACAAACTGTCATTTGGACCAGATTTTGTTCGAAACCAGATCGTTTTTCGATTTCGAATGTAGTATGCTGAGCCCTTTAGAAGAGCTTTCAGGGAAATTACAGGAAACCATGGGAGAAACTATGAATCCAAAGATTCATTCTTGAAAAAGTCGCTCAACTGGCCTTTCATTCTCCTCATTAGTATTTCAGGTAACTATAAGAGCGTCAAATATTGATTCATTGTAAAGAAAGTGCTGATGCTGCCCTAGATGTGATCAATTTATTGTTGCCTCCCTGTGGGAATCATGAATCAAAGTGGGAATTTATCAGTTCACAATGGGTAATAACATCGGCATTGTTCCCATTGCTTTAAGATCAGCGGTCGTAAATGAGCACATCGCTCCCAGTCGCTTCAGTGATGGACGTATGTATTCTTCAAGAAGCAACTTAAAAGAAAGGATACAGTTAAGTGATTTACATCAGTTGTTTAAATCTCATTTCTCTACATCTAATGAGACAAGCATACTAGAGCCAGCGTCAAACAAAGAAAGTCTATGAGCTGCCATAAAACAACAGTGTACGTTTTCCAAAACTTCCACGAAATCGCAAGATATTTCCATTCTGCTAGAGGTATAATTTCCTCTCTGCAGTCAACAGTACAAGCTTCATTTACAGGTCTTAAACAGCTGGTCATAAATACTTCTCTCTATATAAAGCTCTCTGGGGGAGCAGTGAATATCATCTACATTCCTCCATGAGCTGAGTTTAAACACAGCGCTGTTTGTGTTGAGCTGTGAAATGGAGGTAGCCATTTTGATGTGAAAAAAGATACGGCCATCTCAATACACACATGGGCCTGCGACAAACCGTTTGTATTTGACAGGTTATGATTGATGATGGCAAGGTCCAGGGGATGCTGGCGAGGCCAATGACCTCTGGTCTCAGGCCAGGCCTACAGGGGACAACAGACCTGGCACAAACAGCGGGGGAGAACCTTTCGTGTATTGGCTTTTAATGTGTTCCGGACACGTGGAGAAGCTGAGACGATTGCAGCCAAAGTTTTCATTTTCTTACTATCGTCAAGCTGTAATTTAATCCTGTGACTGATGTTGAATGGCCTTTTGCTAGGGAGATTTGGTTTGGAAATCTTTTGTTTGATACAACCCATTTTCTCTTCAGTAAACTGTATCCCCATATTTTTATAGCTACACCATAATATAGTTCACCACAATAGTAGGCCTATTAAAATTAATCTGTATTTTGAAAACTATATCTGTTTTCTGTGCATTTCAAATAAGGACAAGGAATTGGTATAATAAACAATTGCAAGTAATAAACAAAATGTATTATGAAAGAGATCTGTACATCAGGTTCAAGTTAAACATTTTCAAGGACTCTACCAGAGTTCCGATTTTCCAAGGTGATATTCATTGTCACCAAACAATGATAATTGCGGACATTGGAAAATGATCTCTCGAGAATACAATAAGCTCAACCGACATGTCTTTGTTCTTTCTTCACACAAACTGATAAAACAAGAAATGGTAGGGGTGTGAATCTTTATACACAGATGACACCAATGTGGCCAACAGCAGTTGCTTAGGATAATGTTTTCACACATAGGAATGGAAAATCTTGCCCTAGGAGCGACACTTTAATCGGAGTACTCTTTGAGTGGCCTGTAAGGGGGTGAAGAGTGGACGTCTATGCCCCAGGCAGTACAGAATACAGTCTCTAACCCAATCCCAATGATATGACACTGGATATTCTAGCATGTCTGACTTTACACTAACTCATGTTTGCTTTTCAGTGAAACAACATAAAGAATAAAATGTGGTTGATAATAAGCACTGTTTAACAATGTATTAAATGAATTGCAATGCTTTTGTTTGTATCAGATATCTGATTTTTTTATGAATATGGAAAATAAATATCCCTTAATGATAGAATAACAAAACTTAAACTTAAATGAAAAAATAGAACTAATTAGTCATGAATAAACTATTAGTGTAGCCTATATTAGTATCAATATCCATAATTGTGTGGATCCATATTCTCTCCCCATATTGCACAGAGAAACAATGGGACATGTGCATTTCCCCAAGTTTCTATAGAGCACCTATAGAAAGTTTTTAAAGATTTTTCTTATTTTTATGAATAAAATATAAGCATGTTGCAAACAAATAGGCCTATTTTCAAAGACACCTGAAATGTTCTATATTGAATTCACACTGCAGTTCTAAGATATGTTTTCTAATTTCATTCTGAGATTGAGTGAGTTGAAGCTCAGATTGCAGTGAAAACCAATACGCGTCAAAGCTTTAAATATGAACTTGGTATCATTGATCACTGACATAGCACACTGCTTAAATTTACCCTCACAAAAAAAAACCCCGGCAGGTGGATGGTTTGCATCTTGTTCATTTCAACCGTAATCAAAATAAGCCTGTTCACTCAACTCAGACTTTTCAGTTAATATGTTAATCTAAGAGAGGTTTTAAGACAACATGAAGGCATACAGAATGGAATAGAAAAAAGAAAGAAAAAAAGAACTTGCCAGAAACAAAAACAATCTGTTGCTGCCTGTTAAACTGTCAGAGAGCTTTAATCATTAAGTCGCATGTGAGAAAAGCTTTTAATAAGAGCGGTAACATGATATCATCTGTTTGTGTTTTCCTCTCGAATTGCAACAAGGCAATAATCTAATTCAATCCAAATCTGTGTTGAAATGTCATTTATAATATGTCATGTAATTTGTAACCCAATCCGTGACAAGTTTCAAACAAGAAAAACCACTAACCGCGTGGCTATGGACGGCATATTTCAGTGGGGCAGCATGCTTCTGAATTTCACAGCAGCAAAAGTTTTGAGTCTAGTTCTGTACACACCTTATCAAATGATCACCTGTCACTGTTGAAGCACACACAGCTTGATATACCTGTCTGCAGGAAATAGACCTGCGGCAACCATACATTACAAGAACGTGAAGTCACAGTGAAGATCACGTGCCGTCACTTACAGTAGTTGCATTTTTGTTAGTATTACTGTTGTAGCTCACTGAGACTGGCAAGCTAAAAACACACAAAATCCATGGGTTGCGCTAGGGGTGGGCTTTCTTCAGGACTGAGTTGTCATACAGGAGACTCATAAAATAATTCATATCCACACTTCTGCTAGTTAAAGTCATACATTTTTAAATAAATACATCACAACATTATGTGTTCTGAAGATTGTACATATAACATTACTGGCAATCTACATAAAACATTTTGTTCCTAACTTAATTTTCAAGTATATAATGACTAAGGTTTATTTAGCTCTTTCAGTGCATTCTTGCAATATTCTTAAACTTTGAACAAAAATCGGAGTAAAGTAGGTTGTTCTATGATCATTGGATATTGGGGGCTTAGTCCATGTATGCCTGGACATAGGGACCACCTTTAATATAATAGTGTATATAACAATTAAAAAATAAACATTTAAATATTAAATCTGTGTTGGTGTAACCTATTAAGTCATAATAAATATCCTTGACGTTAATAAAGCAAGTTAATTTTGATTACCAAAGCTTACCACTTTTAACAGGTAATGTGATCTAACAGTTTCGGCAGTCACTCGTAAATCACCATCCTGAGAGACAAAACTTAATATGGTGGAAACTAAATGGGAGTTTCCATTCTATTCATGCTGTCTGTCACACAGTATGATAACGCAGCTATGAAAACCACTTGGTTATCTGATACCATAGAGACTTTATTGACAACGCAACAGTCAAACAAGTACAACAGGTATCCTTCATTATGTGCTGAATGATGATTTATGATCTCAAATGCTTTATAAAATAATGGTACATTTTTTCTTTTCATTTGGCAGGCAATTTTATCCAAAAATATATAGTGCATTCAAGCTATACCAGGAATCGAACCAATGATGTTCATAATGCAATGATTTATTAACCAAGCTATAGCAATGCACAAATTGAAAGATAGTCTGGAACAACATACGTGAGTGGAGCGAATCACTCCCCTCCAGCTGACCAATCACATTATAGAATGGGAAATAACAGTTGCATCAATATCTATTAAAAGCATTTGAATACATTAATGTGCCTGAGGTGTGCACATTAAAAGATTCAACATTTTCGACTTTAAAGTGTAACTAAATCAAGTCCCAACCAATGATAATAACAAGCATTTGCACTTTCTATCACATCTGCTTAACTGAAGCTTTCAGCTGGGACTTCTGATTTCCTGAGCTATCAAGTCAATACAGATTTAGACATCAGGTAAAAAGGATTTAATTATATTTCATCTCATGCCTGAGCTGACAGGAACTGCTTCACTTCACTGCATTAAGGCATTTTTATGTCATGGCATCACTGGATGGGGCGACTCCTCACTGGCTGTCTCGGACGGATTAGCCCATGTCGCAACAACAACAGTGCGAACAGCGATAAATCCTGCCTTGCATTCTTGTCATCACAAAATTAAGCAGATGAAACAGACCCTAAGGACAAATCCCCCCTCCATGACATCGGTTACCTCTCGAGGCAAATAAACCAGATATCCTGTGACTACCTTAAACTAAAACTCAGGCAAGAAAATCTGTTGCAAACCTGGTTTGACTAGTCAAAATGGCCACACTTGATGTATAAGCAAATTTATAAAAAAAATATGTCACTACTATGGAAAGTTTTCGAAGACCTACCATGCATAACGCATCGTAGATAGTTTAGGAATTCCAAGAACATCACAACTAACACTAACAACAAAAGAACATAAAAAAGTGTTTACAAAATTCAATGTTGTTGTTGTGATATTAAAGTATCAGAACTACTAGAAAACATGTACTTTTCAGAAACAGAACAATGAAAATCTCCTTCAAAAATATTAATCGATTCAAACTACAGCATTATATATATATATATATATATATATAAAATATAGTATATATTGAAGTGCATGAAGTTAGCACTGAGCATCCAGCTGTTCAATGATGTGAGCTATTCTGTAATATGTTGTAGTTTTGACATTTACACATAGATTTTGTTGCCTAGTACCTTCAGCATAATGTGCGAGGAATGACTTCAACAAAAGAGAGCAGCCACAAACTGTTAGCCAGGCACATCTGTCATTATCCATGGATTAGCAGAGGGATTTTTGTTCAACTCTTCTTTCTCTGGAAAAATCCTCTGTACTTTTTGTTTGATTTGGGGATGAATGTGCCTGACATGTTCATAATACAACAATCGAGTGAATCATGCTCGCCGTATAGTTGAGAGTGAGAAAGGGAAAGCTGTTTGAACATGGTGGTGTTCTATTTATCATGTAAGTGTCAATCCCAAAAGCACATATCCCTTGTTGTTAGACAAACCAGTACACTGCAAATTAATCTTGCGTAAAAAGCAACTGGTTTTGAACTCATCAAATGTCAAAATCTTTCCCTATAATGGCGACTTTGGCCTCTCTAACTTGGTTGTGGCGTTACTGAAGGTTTCCACCGATGACAAAGTGTAATACAATGTCATATGTTGTATTGATATAATATCCCTTTTTTTTTTTTACAATTTGTGCATTCATAAAGCTCAACAATTCAACCCTCAATATTGTAACTAGATTGTTAGATTGTTTTTGAAAAATGATATTAATCAAAAATCTACTTATATACTTATTGTACACAAAATGTACAAATTTTGCATATACGGCAAATTTAATTTCTTTATTGATTTATATTTTTATAGACTTTGTTGTATTTTTATGTTTATGTTCTTTGGCCAGGAAGTAACAAAACCATTGTTAACAAACATTTGTAACCAAGTTGGCGAAAACTGCCAATGTACTACGTATGAATAGAACATTTTTATGATCAAGTCAAGTCAATCACTTCCTCTCTTTACATATGTTAACAATAAAAAATCTAACCAAATGACCCTAACTTGAACCAAATGTGTCCTCCTACAAGACTATAACACATTTGAATTGTTAATTAAACAATTTTGAACGACAAATAATAATTTGACATGTAACCCAAAGTTACAGTTCTAACCCCCCATATTATCAAACCAGAGCCGGGCGAAATAACAAAAATAGTTCTGTGCACTCAAAATAGCTGTCATTTGCTCATGTCCTGTTTATCTCTTGTTTTTTTCGGACGGGTTCAAAGGCAGCAAACTTCCTCACATTATGCAAGGCCATTAAAGCTCTTCTATTTCCTTTATAAAATATCTGACGTTTTCCTGACGCACCTTGTGGGAAACATTGTCAGAAGATGTACCTCCCTTCTTAATAAAGCAGAACATTTGTTACGCTATGGCAGACTAACATAATGCCAGGATGCTGCCTTCCCCACTATGGCAAGGTCATCCCCTCGGGGGTGTTTTCACATAATCTGAGAGTAATTATAAAACAAACAGCAGAAGCCGTTGTTTTAGATAGTATCACACGCCACTGTGGCAGCAACAAATCAGAGAAATGGACATTTGAGCAGGAAACCTGACAGAGCCGATCACAATAGTATCTACACGTTCTCAGCCTTTACCAAAACAATAAAGCCTGCATTTCTATTGTTGTTATAAAGCAGATGTTGTGTTAGACGTTTATGATGTTATGTTTGAGAACGCAGGTGGCTATTATTTAAACGCACATGACTACGATCAAATATATGGACTTGATTGTTCAATTGAAACATCATTATAGACGGTTCATCGGACGCATGCGCCTGGCCCGAAGTTAACTTCCGGTCTGTGTTTGTTGATCGGTCTGGCTAGTGGCTAATAATATAATTATTAATTTTTTATTTAGGTTATAATAATATTTCATTGCAAAATAATTGTTCTTCTACTGGTAACTCAAAATAATACTGACTAGACGTACTTTTAACTTGCTAGCTAATGTCATTTACTTGTTTTTTCTTTTGCTTGTTATCAGAAATAATCAGAAGGGACTATGTTGTTGCTTTGAAACCATCTATATTCAAGTTTCAAGCTTTATATACATTTATAGTCACACACTGTAAAAAATTATGTTTTCAATTACCATTTTCTTATCAAATGAAGCTGAAATTTTTATGAAATGCAACTAAATTGTTAAAGTCAGGATAACATAATTAAAATTCAAGCGATTTGTAAAGCCAGTTTGATTGAACTGAAACATTTAAGGCAGCTTTTAAACAAAGAATTTTTCCAATGTATTTGTGATTTACCAGATGTGACACGAATTCCGATTTACAATGACTAAAATGCTTCTGGCAAAGTTCACACATTCCTATAATTACCCACATGAACATTTTTATGATGGAAACCTAAACCTACCTAACGTGGGTGTGAGGGGTGTGCGTATTTGACACCTGCAATCTGCACACACAGACACACAAACATCACTCACCTCTTTTCTGCATGAAACTGAAGAGGTCGTCGAGGAACTCTTTTCTTTTTTCGTCATCGTCTAGTTCGTACAGCTGTAAAATGATACAAAAGACATTCGATTAATGTTCTGAGATGGCGGCTCATTCAGACATCCCAGGTTTTATCGCACATTGTTTGTGCTGTGCAGCAATACAGCTATTCATTAGAAAGTTGAAGCATCTATCGTTAAAAATATCGTATTGAGGCTGGAGGCTGATACATTCACGGCAGTGTGAAACCACATGCGTTTTAAGCAAGCTTTTCCCCTTATTGGCATATCCATTATGTTTCCCATCCTGTCTCTGCCGCTGAATGGACAAGCTCAAAAGAGCCTTTTAAAAGCTGTCTCGTGAAGAAGAGGACTGCAACATGATGGAAATATGTTCCTCAACCTTCACTTTCAATAAGTCTTAGGCAACGTTAACAGGCGAGCAGGTCGATACAGGAAGACAGAGGGATGACCTTTGGAAACAGCGGGGCACATGGAACAAGACCTCGGAGATAATAACCGATCATTTAGGAGCGTATTAGCTGTCACCAATATTAAAGGACCGATGCAATCAATGCCTCGGAAAAAAGGTACAGTGGGTTTAGTGCGATCGAGGTGACACACCGGCCTTTTAAGCGGCCATATGTGACATTTCAAAGGTGTGGGACACAAATCAAAAATGGGCCGTTTGAAAACGGCAAGCAAACAAAGAAAATCTGTAATCGGGGTGGAGAGCGGTAAAGTCTGTAAAGGCAGCTAGCTGCTAAGGTTATGTCTTAGTCTACATCTGTCATAATTTATTTATAGAGAAGAAAAGTAATTTTTTAAATCAGTCTGTTCAAGAAAAACTTGAATGCCGTAGTGTAATGATGGACTGTTGTTGTTGAGTGACAGAGCGTAAGCCCTAAAGCACAAGGCATAGAATGTGTAACATGATAATAGTGCTTCTCTTGATACATAAAAAAAAAAAAAGAAAAGAAAAAAAGACAAGATTCAGATTTAGATGTTGTGCAACAACTGAAATTTTCAGCATGTTTACCAACATTCTCTCATGCAACAATATTCTAAGCATAAAAAATATGCACAAAAAACCTCTTTAAGCACAACTGTGTAATATTATAAAAAAAGAAATGACTTTCAATTGGTTTTTATATCACTAACACTCTCATACTTCTGTTGAAGGGCTAGGAACCATAACAGTAAATTAGAGATTCATTAAGACTGATGTAACTGTGACACAGTCAGTTTAGGGGTCATCGCTGAGCTGGGGTGACCAGTAAAGAGGTAATTAAGTCAAAAGCGTAATGACGTCTACAACATTTCATTAAATATTAACAGATGGAAAATACATTAGAGCTCTGCTTCACCTCTGAGTGCTCCATTATGGTCATATAAGTTCTATTACGAGCATTATGACTGCAGGAATGTAGAGGCATGAATGCATTTAGACTCACAAGACACACATGAATCTAAATTTTGGTAGATGGACTGTGACTGCACTCATTCAGAGTTTGGTTACTTATTATACGGCATAAACGGTTTTGTTAAATTACATAGGCCTACTGTACAGTGGGGTGCCAAAGTGTAAGACAATACTTCTAAGAAATTCTGAAATTCAAAATCTAATGCAAAAATATTTGAATCACATTTTTAATCAAATAATCAAGATATCTAAAACGCATAAATGTTATGACATTTATAATAAATTAATAAGAAATGTTTATTTAATCATATAGACAAATTTGTGACACTGATCTTATCTCACATTCTGAATTCATGCTGGGATAACATAAATGGGTTTGCCCAAATAAGATTTGATAATAAATATATATATATTTTATGACAAAAACTGAAAATAGAAAATTAATAGCAAAACATTTATATTTTCATATATCATGTTTCATAAGCAAAGTTTTAATAATGTATTAAGACATGAAATGAGCTAGTTTTTATCTGTCTTGCTGAACTACACATTTACAAAGCACATGTTTATTATATGAAATTTCTAAACCTTCGAATGACACTTGTAACTCGATGACACTGCTTATGTTGTCAAAGCCCACAGGCTATTGCAACTTTGACTGACTATACTGTAGGTCGATCATGTACAGCCAAAAAGAGGGGAGGATGCTAAACCTGTTCACTTGGATATTTGGTAGATTATAAAAAAGCACATTTCATTTATATTTACATACATCATCATAAAGTAAATGTTTATTGCCAGAACTCAAATCAGGAAAATACAAAAGTCTTTTTTTCAAAACATCACTTAAGATTGAGTATAATGAAAAAAAGTATCTCGGCAGGCTTTCAGTAGAGGGAGCTCTTCACAATACAATAAATGATCATGTACACACGAGTGATGTTCTCTCTCTCTATATCAAAACGTTTTTAACAGTGATAACAGATTCAAGCCCGACCTGGACAACACGGAGCAGTCCAACAAATCAGGGATAGGGAATAGAAGAACAAACTTTTCTAGTGTTTATACAATAAGTATTCAGAGAGGGGGTAGGCGTGCTATCGGCATAGTTTCACAATCTTTAAATCAGGTAGGTGGGCTAGTGACAGTGTGACAGTCTTTAAGATTGAAACACACAAATCATTAATTTTTTGTGTGAAAAGCAATGAAGGCAGTGTGTGTGTGTGTGTGTGTGGGGGGTTGGTTGCTGGGTTATGACTTTGAACTCAGTTCATGTAAAGCTTTAGGCAGTCTAGTGCTGAACTGCTACATGTCGTACTGAAACCTGAAAACCTGGAGGTGCAGCGGAGGGACTGACTGTTGACCTAAAAGTTTAGAAATGCTTTTACTTCTATACCTCGTAACCTTTGTGACCTTGCAAATAATACACACCCGGTGTTAAACTTGCTGGTGTGCTTATTCAACAGTCTGGCTAAATTGAAGATAAAATGTAAGGTATTACATATACAATGGAGTTAAAAAAGTCCACTTGTGAAATGACTTCTATTTTCATTTTTAAATCTTGTTTTATTTACAAAGAATACTTTGATAATAGAATGTAATCAACATAACTATAATATAAAGGAAGAAAATATTAGTTAACGGTCAATAAAAAAATATTTTGAGCTAATATTTAATTAGTCACCTAAAAAATGAAGAAAATATAATGTTATTGTTATTATTATTATTCACAACTTAATATACAGTAACACAACAATCATGATGCCATGACAGGCCTTTTCAAATTACATTACATAAAAACAAAAATATTAATAAACAAATAATAAATATGGACTGTATTATAGGTCCATAATAATGTAATATATATACATTATATAAAAATATACATTATGTAATTCAGATGGTTGTAATGTATGCTACAGATATTTGATTCTATTATGATCTTTTGTCATCAAAATACTGCAGCTGGCGGTTTAGAGAATTGGTTGTGAATTGGTCTGTTCTTGAGAATATTTCAAAACCCTGACAAAATGATTGTTATCTTCATCACAATGAGAATAAGTAAAAAAAGTTTGTGAAATAAATAAATTTGAAGGTAACAATCACCATCTGTGCTAACAAACCACTAATTAACAAGCATCAATACTGGGAAAAAAATCCCATGACAGCAGAATCGATGACAAGAACCTTCGTTATTGTGTGTGACTCTAATAGTGTGTGTGTGGACACGTGTGTACTGTATGTGTGTGTGCACTGGGTCCCAGAGCTCTAGGGAAACTGCTGGGCTTAATGTGCATGTGTGTGTGTGAAGTACAAGCTCAAAGGAACAAGAGTTAATTAGAGAACAGCAAGACTGGTCACACTGGCACTGGTCCAAACTGGCGGACTGCCAGTGCTGCTTCCATTCCATTACACACTCGCGCACACACACACACGCACACGCACACACACACACGCTCATCCTCACAACGGTGCAGCGAGCTCAGCTGACATAATGAGATGTGTAAGCTAATATGAAGAGCTGATCTTTGTCTTTTCTTGATGGAGTTCCTCCTAATGGGATTTGCCCGGGTGCTTGAGCTGACGGACTGGATTAAGTGGCAGTGAGTCGAGCATATGCTGCCAGCGCTAAGTGTTATTTTACGGGGGCAGAACTGTGCAGGGTGCCCCTTTAACTCCCTTTGTGGGAGGTGTGAGAAAAAGAGGCGATGAGTGTGGCTATATTGCGAAGCTGTAAGCATCTCTGCACCTAAAATAGTAACGTTGCATTTCATATAAATATTTGTGATTTTTTTCAAATAATTAAAATGTTAATTATTAGTTAAATATGAATCCCATTATAAAGTTAAATTTAGGCTTTGACTTTAAAATAGTGTCATATTAATATTCATATATATAAAGTTATTGTAAAATAAGGCAATTCAATGCATTCAATTGATTTACATTAAAAACCAGCAGATGTGATCCTTAGGGAAAATTCTAGCTCTCTGACATCCTGTACATGAATCATGCTAAACATGACCACCAAAACACTTTCTAAGGCTCGGTTCCTTTATATTTTAAAGGCTCTTTTGATTTAGAGAGGCCGTCGATTGTCCACAGTTATCTCCTTAAAGCTAGCACAGAAGTCATGTGTGGATCTAATGGAGAAGCAGTCATGTATCCCCACATTTACATCTGGCGATGCCATCACTCCCTTTTTTTCCCCAAGTAAAATAAATGTATTGCATTATTTATTTATTGACATTTTAATCTAGAAATGTTTCTCACAGAAATATCAGGGATATTTCCTGCCCATAATGTCATATGCAATTTTAATACAATTATTTGTTATTTGAGAAAAAATGTTTGTGTTGCTAATTTGACTTTTAACTAGCCAAGCCAGCAAAACCTCCAAGTAAACAACAGAAAGTTTATGCTGGACAGGCACCACCAGATAAGCCTCTGCTTTCATCAGGATGGTGATGTGCAGGACAGGGTGCACGGCCATGCTTTAAAAAAACCATAAACCTTCATAAAACAATTCAATGTGACTTGTGGCATATATTTGAAGTCTTTTTGAAAGCCCATATGAATGGGTTTGGTGAAAAAAGCTCAAATAGAATCCATTATTTGTACAATGTAAATCATTTTCAACGCTTTGCTGCTTGAAATATCAGACTACTTGTCTGTCCTTATGCTAAAGAGATATTATTATAAGATGTAGAAAAGTAACAGAGCGGCACATATAGTCTTTGCATCTGTTGTTTAACTCACATCTGGTTTTGATTTGAGTTCTAACTTTTCAGCTGCATTGAAGTTGAGGTTTGATGTGAATAAAATTCACTGAGCTGCAGCCACAGTTCGACCTCATTCATTTGAAGGCAGAGAAAGAGAAAAGGGAAAAAGGAGATTGTGGGTTGTTTGACAGAATTTAAGGCACTTTATTGGTAAAACCCTGTAGTGTAATTAAGGGATTAGACAGAAAACTGCTCTGCGCTCACGTTTCGCTTTTTTAATTACCAGCTAAAAACACAACAAATCTTTACAGTCACTGAACCAGAACCTCATGAATTATACATCATTTGATCAGGAGAATTTCTTTATGCATATTGTTTTTCATACATAATTTATTGTAAAAGCACATTTCATTGGTTTGTCTTGTTTGATGACATTATGCTGTACCCAGAAAACCCCTGATATTTAGTTAAAATATGCAAAACACGCATTGAGATGATGGTGGGAAAGTATGCTTCATGGTCCTAATCTCTGGTTTAGTATGTTTTCAAAGTAAATGAAACATACTAAACCAGAAAAACCAAAAACAAGCTGTGTGACTTCTACATTCTTTTAAAAAAAGAGTATCTAAACACAGACCCCCCAAAACTAAAAGGCAGCCATGCAGCAAAATGCAGCTCTTAGCAAGAGAAGCCTGAGGCCTTTTGCTGAGGATTTAGAAGGATTCATTTCTATTTTCAAACCTGACCTTTCAGAGCATGTATAGAGAATGTTAGGGCCTGAATAGACAGGTGCTACAAGGTAGTTTTGAAACCTATACTAACTGTAAGCCTTTACTATAGTATATTGTGATGTTAATTTTAGACACAAAAAGAAACTTGTGGAATTGGTTGCTTTACATGTCTCTCCTCCTGTATAACTGATCTGTACTTTTTGACAAAATAATGTCAGGAATAATATAAAATAATTTTGTCAGTATTTTAATGTCAAATCTGTCCCAGTCTACCTAAATTATATATATTTTTTTCTTTGTTTCGTATTTTGATAAACTTAGTCCTACATAATTGATCATCTTATACATACAGCATCATATAGTAAATAAGGCTCTATATTACCAGGCCATAAACCCTATAGCAATGACAGGGGTGCAGCTGATAAAGCTTTATGGTATAAAATAAAATCACAATAATGTACAAAAACACCCTCAATATACATTGCATTATCCTGATTACTGATTAACCATCTAAAGCAGTAAAGATGCCCTTGAAATTGTGGCAATATCACAAAACAGTTTTGCAGGTGGTCAATGTCAATTGGCTGATACTGTGGCTAGTTGATATGCGCTTAATAGGATGTCAGGATGTTTCTAATGTGATTGTGTGGCTTTTTGAATCTTCTAGGAGTTAGGAGTCATTCACACAAGCACTCAAGAATGGCTTGAAAGGGTCTCAAGACAGTGACATGCTTTTGAGATGTGATATGGAAATTGCAGCAACTGCCATGCCAACTTGTTACAGTAAACAAAAGCTCGAAACGCTCGCCCCGCCTCCGGTCCACTTTTCCGACATTGATGAGCAGTGCTGCTTGTAAAAGTTGAAATCGAGAAAATATTGTCTGCAAATGAATCAAGCACAAACATGTCGGATTAGCGCATGTCTATATAGAAACATTATGGAAAAGTAGGGCAGTAAAATGGAAAAACACGTTCCGGTTGAACAGCCCTTAAAGACAAATACTTTTTTTAGTTTATTGTGCGTTTCCTTTTTTTAACAGGTACACTCTTAAAAAATAAAGGTGCTTAAAAGTTCCTCTATGGCATCGTGAATCACCTTAATTTTTAAGATTGTACTCATTTTTGTTTGTAGAAAATTACTTGCTACTAACATAAATGAGTTTTCTCTATGAAATAAACAATACAATAACAGTTGTTCAGTAAACTTCATGTACATTTGTGTATAGGATGTCAGAATACAGTTGACAACGACTATCAGACAATTATTTAAATCAATTGGCCAATTATTGTGGTGTCATCTGGATTTAGAGGTACCTGCCCCTAAACAATATGTAAATACAAAACAAGCAGTGGTCACTTTACATGTTGGTAAGAAGCACTTCCTGTGTAAGTGGTCAGGTCTTGCAGCGCTCAGGATTCAGGACTCAAAGGTTTGGGTATGTAAGAAAAAGTATAGTAATGCTTTGTCTTAATGCCTTTGACGACAGTACCTGGAAACCTCTTTCTTATAATGCGATGCTAATGCATACTATGACCCTATACCCGAGTCAACTGCTTCAATAAAAAACCTCCAAGATGCACAAACACGCATTTATTCACCAAGCGACTCTTTCATAGCAAATGTAAATTGCAGTTTAACTGTATGGGCAACCCGTTCGCATGAAATGTGTATAAATAAAACGCAGCTGCAAAACCTTCAAATAAGTACACCAAATTGCAATTTTACGTGTATTTATATATATCAGTGGCGGTCCATGACTTCTTTTCCGGGGAGGCAAAAATTCAAAATATGTGTTTGGCGCGTCATGTGTGCGGCTTGTCATGTGAACATATGTGTTCGGCACCTCACGTGAACGTATGTGCATCGCGCATCATGTCAAAATACGTGCCTGCTGTAGACGCGTCGAGATGGTTTATGACAAAAGATGCTCGCATTTGCTAGATATTGGCTTAATCTCATGTGTAATTAGGCTTAAATGTTAAGCGAGTGTCTTGCGAATATCTTGTGAACGCGAGCATCTCTTTTATGATAAACCCTCTCAACACGTCTACAGCAGGCACGTATTTTGACATGATGCGCAATGCACATACGTTCACGTGAGGCACCAAACACATATTTTGACATGACAGGCCTCACACATGATGGGCTAAATACCGAACTTCACATTCGTGCCTCCCTGGAAAAGAAGTCACGGACCGCCACTGATATATATATATATATATATATATATGCCAATCTTTGCATGGACATGATACGCCCTCGGCTGAGAACAGCCATTTTGAAACATACATAAAGAGGAAACATTGAAATAATTCAAGTAATAACGTTAGGTTTAGGGTTTGGGGAAAGGTTCTAATATGCACGCACGCTAACATTAGGTTTAGTAGACAGGATAATAAGACAAACTGCCGTAGAATATGTATGCATGCTAAAATTGGCGTATCATATGCACGCCAACGTTGGCGTATATATATATATATATACCCGTAAAATTGCTATTTGGCATACTTTTTTGATGGTTTTGCACCTGCGTGTTATTTATACGCATTTCACGAGATCGGGCTGGTATGGAAGCGCTTTCTGTTTGCGTGCATTTGTGAAAAACGGGCGTATGAGCTATGCCTCGAAAGGTCAAAAGTTAGCAAAGACCTCTCATACTTCTTATTCCAGCGTCGCCTTCAGTTGTTACACAATGACCCAGCCCTATTATTAAAAGCTTTCCCTTCATCATTGCTTCTTCAAAGCCGCCTGCCCTTAGGCCCTACAATACAGATTCAATCAAACACTAAATCATTCTTATTACGTCTTTCAGTCTTTTATCATGAAAGATATACTGTCTGCTGTTTTCTGTTGTAATTAGCAACAAAACAGGCCCTGTTCACGTCAACTCTCGCCGCTCCCTCGCTATTAATGGCGACCCACGCTAACGTATCGCACGCTCTTATGAAACCAGGTTTTACAACATAAAATTCCACCTGTCTTCCATTATCTATATTAATGGGACATCTAATCTTGATAGATAAGCGAGCTTTAATCCAGCTCCGCGTTCATTTTATTCAATCTGTCCCTTTAGATGGGCTATAGAATGCCTTCTGTACACAATTCATGTGACAAATGTGCAGGGTGTGTGTGTTTGATGGATGGCGTTCACTCCCTTTGCTTCTTTGAGCGAACAAGATCCGCTGATAGAAGTAATGCTTTCAGGTGAAATGGCTCATAAGACATCAGGAGGTTTGATGAAAAACATAAATCAGAATCAGAAATCATAGTTGTGACATTGTTTGGGCAAATAATACTATGACAAAGATCACCGCATGCACCATGTGCCAAAAATAACATGAAGAGCTCTGTATGACTCACGCTGCCTAAAAACACAGATACGATTCAAGTTCAGCAAGTGAAAACGATTTAACCACAAATCAAATATCAGTTTTATATAAAAGTGCCACATTCAGGTCTTAAATATCCCTCTCAGTGTTTTAGTGTTAGTGTTTGTTATTTTCTCTTCAAAAGTTCTGGTTTTATTTTTATTTTCCATACCATTAATATTTAATTTTTACAAAAAGATGTCATAAAAACATACTTTCTACAAACACTTACGTGAAGCAACACATAAAGTGTTTTCTAGTGGTCTAATTTTGAAATGATCTGAATTGTTTCTCCACCTCAAACTAAATTTACAGCTATACAGAATTCTCTAAAACCTAAAAATAAAAGAAAAAACAAACATGTACACAAAAGGAGATCAAAAGCAGTTCTGTATTTACACAATCCCAAATAAAGCTTCAGTAACCAACCTCAAACTCTGTTTTACGAATACAGCAATAAAACACAAGCTGATGAACAAATGTATAGCACTCATATAGTACAAATTTAAAGTAACTCGGATAAACTACACATAGCAGGCAAAGAACCAACAGATGCAAACTCATGAGAAAATATAACATATGGATTAGCGTTTAAATGCTAATCAATAATCGCATCATTACACTGTAGCCATAAGCCACACAGCATAAACATAAAGAGGCTGCTGACATACAGACTATTCCACTGATATATTGATCCCTCCCTCAATCATTAATTTATGGAAAAATAGACTCAGCACAGCCTTGTAAAACGAACAATTTTGGTGCGAGATAAGGCCGAACAAACAACTGACGGGAAGAGGACGGGCTCTGCTGTGACAATAATGTCATCCACTAGAAGCTTCATGGTCTTCAAGGTCTTCGTGGAGGGGGAAGCTTTGTGATGTCTAATGCAGGCATGACAAGAGAAGAAGAGAAGTTACATCGATGGCCTTCACCTGTGTCAGAGTCAAGACGAGGGTCGGACGTGATTTATGCAATACCTAGTAATGAGGATGCAAGGAGTTCTTCTGTTGTGTGTGCATCTGGTAGAAGTCAGAGTAAAGATGTCACATAGACTAGGCTTGATCTAAAAAAAGTATTGTTTCGCTCGATCACGATTAATAATCACGATTATTCTGATGGTTTGAAACTTTTTTTTTTCACTTCTACATATTTACTTGCATGCTATCATTGTACACTCCGCCCCAAAAATGAAAATGCTTTGATCTTACCATAATAATGTTTTGTGCTTGCGATTATTCTCAATTAATCGTAGGAAGCAGAAACCGTTTTACGATTCAAATAAATCGTGCAACCCTAAAAAAATTGTTTAATAAACATTTTTACGTAATTATTCCACTTGACACGATCAATATGGTTTGTTATGAAAAAAAGCATGAAGATTGGCTGATCAGCATCCCAATCATCCGAATGACAATCGATCAAGGGTACGATCGCATGACACGAACGGACCACACCCAGCTCTATATCCCGTGACACCATCAGAAAACAATGTAGAGAATGCCTGTCTGTAATTTTGCCACAGTGCACATTTAGACACTGATCATACAACTGATAAGAACATTGCAGCAGCTATAAAGAACATTACAAAACACTCGGCGAGTCTGAGAATCAGTCTCAACGTATCTGCACGAATGCATTAAATATCATTTTTGAGTTTCCGGTGCTGCAAGCTCATATGAGCTTGAACCTCGGTTCCAGTTTCCCACACCATCCCATCATTAAGCGTTTTCGGCCCCTCATCATTTCTTTCGTCCAGCGACTGGGGCCCCTCCTCCATCCTGTTGTAATTGTGTGATGTTTACCCTCCAAGCCCAAGGCCACGTCTCTAATTATCCCCACATGAAAACTGGAATGTCCAGCACTGTCATTAAAAATAGAGCTAATGCCCAGAGCCCCGCTAGCAGCAAAAACAGGTGTGATCATTATAAGCAAACTAATACTTCGATTTACCTTCACACTTTATTAACCCAAGTTATAAACTAACTAATTTACTCTCATACATTTGTAACGTTATCAATTTTGTGATGCTAACACGCTAAATATTCCATTTTGCTGTATGACAGATGAGAGTTTCCGCTAGCTCAATCGCACATGCCGAGCAGAGGGCTAATGAGGCGAAGGTTTGATCACTGCATACAACACAAACGGCAGAACAGAGCCACATCCACAGAACACTGCAAACGCAACATCAGCAACAACACTCAATGGAAAAAACAATGAGGCCTTTCGGCACCGGTCGCATGGAAGCTGCTCCATATTTCAGTTTTGCTGATGCGCAGGGGTCAGGGCTGATTCACATGGGCCCCTCACAGCGAGATCTGCCTTTCACTGTATGTCATGGGTTTAATCCCCTGTCACAGGATTAGATGCACAAACTGTGGTTTTGATGTGGATATATCATCCAGATGAGAGGCTTTGAGAACCTTTCTGAATTTATAACAGTTGGTAAAAAAATAAAATTCTGTAGTCCAAATCTGTATTTTACTTTGTTTTGATGAACACAGAAAAAAGATCTTTGGGAGAATGCTTGCAACCAAACAGTTCTTGGGCCCCATTGACTACCATAGTAGGAAGAATTGCTTTATACATTTATTTGTTCTGCTAAACACAAAATAAGATATTAAGAAGAATGTAGGAAAGCAAACAGTCCTGGGGTACTTTTGACTACCGTTTTTTCCCCCCCACTATGATAGTCAATGGTGGTTTTGTTTATCAGAACAAAGAAATGTATACAGATTTGGAACAATGCGAGGGTGACTAAATGATGACTTTTTGGGTGAATTGTCCCTTTAACGACATAATACAGTATGTCAAGTGAATGACCAATACAATTTCAGACTGAATTGCGATAACACATCTACATGATTGACAGATAGACTTACAATTCAATTATACTTCATAAAAGTCTACAATCATTTACTCATAATCCATTGACTATATTTGGCAATTCTGGAGGAAGCTAAAACCTGTTGCCTGCATTTCTGACCACTAGTATGAACTTTTAAATTATATGTAAAATATTGTAAGTGTAATATAGATATAATATAAATAAGACTTTAACATTTCGTAAGTACATACAAGACTCACCACTTAAAGAGTCTAAACTGCATTTTAAATGAAAACCTGTTCCTGTTTCCCCTGAATGACTAACCTGAGCAGGCACAAAGAACACCCTGACCAAATTAAAATGTTAATCAGTGTCCAAGAATCGACAATTAAGCATTTAATATTGTGATGTTGCTTCACGCTGGCCGCCTGTAAAGAATGCAGCCTGTGCTTAATGTTCTCAGCTAATTCTGCTTCCCCCCAAAAAGCTTCCTGTCCTGAATGAATGTGTTGGGACAAAAGAAAAACGTTAACGCTAAATGAAAAGCATGTGATGTCTGGACATGTGCAGAAAATGCATAGTTAGTGTTAATGGCTTTCCAAGAACACAGAGGATGTTAAAACATGCTCGTGACCTCACATTAGAGATCTTTCCGCATTGTACGAAACTTTCAAATATTTGACCTTTCGAAAATTATGAAACTTGCATTAATGCCAAGAAAGAGCCAAGCTTCCTGCTTTATAAATGGCTTAGTTAACAGGCCAATGTATTTTTGACTAACTCTACTAATTCTTTCTGAGAAAATTACGTGAGAAAGCGCTGTGATATGTTTTTTAACATTTATGTTGACAAGTATTCCAGTCATGTGAAACCATGATAACGGCAATTATAAATAACGGTTGCAAAATGAAGAAGTGGGTTAGGAAGTGTTATTGCAGCTATGGTATCACATGGTTCTGTTGATAAGGGTGCAGAAGTTATGACCAAATTGGCATTTTTCTTTCGATAGGTGTTAACAGATAGACAATTTTTTGATTGGTGTTATCACATGAACGATAACATGATGCATGATGGGTTTTCTTCATAAACGCAACAGAAAGTCAATATTTTGCAGTAGAGATATTTTGAGCACAACGCATAATGCACAATGTTTACAGTAATGTAGACTACAAATTACAAAATACATTACGCAATAGTGTATATTACATAATGGTGTCATTGTTATGCAATTGGTGCATGCATGTATATATAACATGTCATTTAATGATTAATAAAACATGAGATTAAAAAAAATTATCATGTTTTAGAGAAATGAAAGCCATGCATTAAATCTGACATGACCTTTTCACCTTCACTTTTCAATGTGATGTGACTTCTAAATCAACACTTTATTAATACTAAAATAAAGTACTAAAGTAACCGTAAGACACCAGCATAAAACCAACCATGCAAGTCTGTACCATGCCGTCCAGGAGCCACCCATCCCCCTACAAAGAGACATAGCACGTCATACGTCTATATGATATGACAAACAGAGCAGACGTAGCAGATTTCAACTCTGAAACACCTCAACTGGGCCCCTTTCATATAATATAAATACTCCAGGGATAGAGCGCCAATGAAGACAATGTTCAATGGCCTGCGAGGCCCTGCTTCTGGCCCCTGCTTCAGAACTCTGACGGAATGCACTTTTGACATAATCTGCACAAACGGTGTTACCTTTACTTTCCATAAAGTGTAACAACTAGTTAGTGACATCATTCTCTTTTTACAGAATGTGGTGAAGGAAATCTCATTTGCATGTTTTTTTAAATGTGGAAATCAATGGAAATCAAACAGCCATTCTTTCACTGTCACAATGATGATATAGATCATGTACAATCTTAAAAACAAAGGTGCTTAAAAGGTTCTCCACAGCGATGCCATAAAAGAACCATTTTTGGTTCTACAAAGAAACATTCAGTCAAAGGTTTCTATCTTTTTCTAACTTTTTTATAATCTGAAGAACCTTTTTCACCACAAAGTGTGACACAGAAAAGTTCTTCAGATGTTAAAGGTTCTTTATGGAACATTAAACAACATTAACATTAAACATTATTTTATTTTATTTTGTAATGACTATTATCTTCTACACTTCTGGACAGAACACTTACATACCCAATCATTTCCTCAACAATAGGTCAAAAATGTTATAGGTTCTATGTTTTAATGACTTTTATACTAAGCTCCTAGTTTTATACGATACTAAGAGCTCAGGCCATCATAGATCATTCACTGCTGCTTAGGACATCAAAGACTTTCACCAGCTGTACATATACAGTACATGTGTTTGAGGCCAGTAACATGACAGCACATTAAAAGCATTCATTCACTCCCTTTATTACTTTACATGCAGCTACTGGAATTCTTTTATTGTCTAAATATTGTGTTTGTTGAAATGCAATCATTCATTTTGAAGAAATAATACACACACAAAAAACAGATTTTAGTGCCAAGCACCTGTAAAGTTTCCATTTCCACATTAAAAATCTTTTATCCCCTTCTACCCAGTATAAAAGGCAACAGCCCATTGTGTAAGAGTGATGCCGTTGCATGCTCAGACTCCGCTTTAACTTGTCTAATGTTTTAACTCTTAAATCAAGAGTCTGGTTTAATGTGCTGTGATAAAATATTCATTCATGTGCTTCATACAGACCATTAAACATAAAAAAACACTGCATATCTTTATCTGAAGTGCACAGTGACCTCTGCTTTACCTAATAGCACCACAATTTATACTCAAATATTAACTGAGCTGAGCATAATTAAGAAGACTTTCAGCATGTTATGCGCTGATAAAATGGAAATGTATGCAGAGGCAAGCAGAGAGGCTTTTATTTGGTACTATTAGCTTAACACAACAATTAGGTCCTCCTGCTTTGTGAATCAGGCCTTTGAATAACAAATGGAAGGTCATTTTTTTCTTATTACAATGACAAGCAAAGGTATCAGGGACCGGCAAGGATTCAGACTGAATGAGATACTTGCACCTTTAAATTTACAGAGATCAGTAGTAGTAATAATAATAATTTTATTATAAACTTATTCATATGTTCATTATTATCAACTTTGCTTAAATAAAGTAGATTTGGATACATAAGGATACAATGACCATGTCGTAAGTCTCAAAGTTACAGCATTTGTGCAGTAAACAGAGCTACAGGTAAGTACAGGTACAGGTAAGCTCAACAGTGTATTGTGCATTTCAGTGACAGATGTTTACATTTCATAATGGCTGAATTAAGAAACGCATCATTATAAAACATCAGGATCAGTTTTCATAGTACACGCTATGCATAGGAAAGGCTTAAATCATTACCTGATAAGCAAGAGGGGTAATTTTTTCTTAGCCTGCTGCGTAATAATTTTATCTAAATTGTACTCGGTATGACCTTAACATACACATCAATTTTCATTATTTTTGACAGGAGCAGCATTCCTACAAAATAACAATGTGATATGGCAATGACTGCAAATGAATAAAAATAGAGAACAACACTGTTGTTGCTATGTGCTATTGAACCCTATAATCCCAACGATCAACCTCACAAGTCATATGTCCTAATTCACCTAAAATGTAGAAGTCCGAATTTAGACATAAATCCATAACCTCCCTTCTTATTATGCTTTAAATACTTTTTCTGACAAACAGTCCTGCTCAAACGTCATGCAATGATAACATAGGTGCATTAGATAATCTCAACATTAAACCCAACATTTGAATATTTTTCAACAACACGGGCACCAAATGAGGCATCAGCTGTGGGACATTCAATGGAGCTTAAAGTCCCAGTAAAATAAAAAATTACAAGGCCTATTTTTTCATGAAATATTGCAGTGTTTATTGTAAATCGTTTATCAATGTGGGTCATTCTCTTTTTAAAATTCGTGCGCCCTTATAATCTTTAGTTAAAATCTGAAAATGCACTTCCCTATATATCCAATCAAATCGGCCACTATTTTTCTCATTCAACATTCCATTTCACTCGGAAATGTGTCAAATTACGGAAGTAAAAACGATCGCAACTTTCGGGTTCAAGGGGACTTGAACTGAAACGATAAACTTTGATTTCATAAATTTCTCTTCATCACATATATATGTTTTTATGGAATTTTAGACACCAAAAATAAAGTGAGAACTATAATTCCCATAATTCCAAGATAAAGGCCCGTTCACGCCAAGAACTAAAAGATAACTATAACGTCCACATCAACAGACGATAAAATGTTTGTTCTAAGCCAATGCACATTTTTCATTGTAAATGTGACAGCCCTTCAAAACCGTCAATGTCAACTATACCTTTAAAAGAATACAGTAGCTATCATTCTTGGTGTAAATGGGTTTTTGGGTTTTTACTCCAACATAATTCCAGAAGAAACTCAAATCGTACTCATTACTATGGCAGGGAATGTTTTGACATTGTGGTTTATGACCACGGCTCTGTGGTTCTAAACTATTTACCATTCATGTCTACACAGGAAAAGCTGGACATACGAAATCCTTATCAGCAGCCCAGATAATGTGTTCTATGTCTGTGCAGACGATGGAAACCAGTCAATATCCTTCTGTCAGCGCTGGAATGTGGGCAACAGTAATTTACTTCAGTCTATAAGACTACATTAGCCATGTTAGCTTGTGCTACAGCGAGCCACAAGTGCAAGGTTTCTCAGAGACATTCACCAAAGCATTCTGCCTCTATAATAATAGAAGTGTAATCACAATACACATAATTTGTGAGCTTTCAATGGAGACTAAGCTTTGTGTGTACATAGTACAGAAGTTAAGGTAGGCAGTTTGCCGGATGCGACAACGTGCTGTTTAAAAACAAAACAGCTTTTATATCAGTTATTAAAGATCAACACGCACAACAAACTTTTTCACTATATTCTGGCCTTTCATGTGCATCTTTTAGCAGATCAGAAGAGATTCTACTTTCTCAAGTGAAGCGCAATGGCCTCATGCACATGAATGGAGGCTACTGCAAACAGAGGATGTAAACTGAGACTACAGGATGGCACCATGGCTAATTGAACGGCTGTAAAAAGCCAAAGCAACATTATCCAGCCCCGAGATTTGGTCAGATTCCCCATTTCTCCAAAAGCAACGCCCACATGCAGACAAGTCAAATGTTGCCTGCTAGAACCATAAACATTGCTCCACATGCTTGACTGCTTCTCAGTGAATTCTTAACTTAGCAGTGATAATGGAGGTGTCTAGTCTGGAGGTGTGGAGTTGGGGGGGGGTGCGTTTGTGTGTGTTGGTGGGGGTTTTCTGAAAGGGAGAAGGAATCCGATCAAACCGTTGGCTACCATTGGTTTCTATTTCACGGCTTTGATGTTTATGGTCAGTTTTTCGGGTAAACCTGAACGTAATTCCATTCTTTTGAGCACCTCGCTTGTTTAATGAAGACTTATGATGTCGGCCGCAAAAATGCCACGCACTCTGACCTACGGCAGACCTTAGATTAAAAAACTACATCTGGATCTTGTAAAAGCGCCCCTGCGTAGATATGAACGATGACGGGACATTGCGGTTGATGGTTTTAAACTTTAAAAAAAACAATCGATTCACGCGTTAAAAAGCGCATTCTGAATGCTTTGAAGGCTCATCTCGAAATCCAGAAGCACTCAGGTCTTCTTCCCTGTCTGGCTCAGAGCCTGCTTGTTTGAACACGCTCTCACAGCTCCTTATTAGAACACAATAAAAGACAGGAATGGAATGGGAGGCCTCCCCTCACCAAAAAGAACACTCAAAAAGCCTGGAGATGGAGACCAGATAATTAGGTCTTGGTCTTTGATGCTCCACCATCGCAAAAGGTGAGTTACCGGCTCATTTGTAACACAAAAGTTGGCAGGGCAATGCAGGTTAGAGTACAGCAAGGGTAGAACAAATTGAACGGTCATTTAACTGCATCCCATTGAGGGCCAGACACTGAAACTTCTGGCATGTAAAGGTTAAAGAAGTCCACTTTTCTTCTATATTTCCCGGTGGGGTAATTCAACCTAACCTTCTCTCCAATGGTGAGTAAAAGTTGTGTTCGCTGGGAAAACATGTTTAAAGTGTTCATCCAAAAATAAAAATTCTGTCATCATTTAATCCTACTCTAGTCATTTCAAGCCTGTATGGATTCCTTTCTTCTGCAGAAGACAAAAGAAGATATTTTGAATTAGATATTTTGATTTCTATTGTATAGACACAAACCCAATGCAAGTCAATGGGTGCCGCTGTTGTTCGGTTATGATCATTCTTCAAAAATATCTTCTTTCATGTTCTGCAAAAGAAAGAAAGGCAAGCAGGTTTGAGATGACAAGAGGGTCAATAAATGATGACAGAATTTTCATTTTTTGGCCAGTAAGGGGAGTAATCATTTGATTGTTTCCTGCATATATTAAAGTGAAAATTAAAGTAATAATGCCTGGAAAGATTTTAATATTGATTAGAAAGGTTGCAAAAAGCTGAGTATGCAACAACACATAAAAACAAATCCTGCTAGTCCTGTGTAGAATTAGATTATAAACCCACACCATCCCATTTAAGGGCCTCAAGAGTGACTTTAAGACCTGTGCATTTGGGGCCTTAAATTTGTGTGTAAATCCAATAAATGTCAAAAGCATAATTAAGAAAATGTGCAGCGCTTCACCACATCGCAATGCTGTTCTGAGTAGTATAGTGCCTGACTTGTGCAAAGTATGCAAACGTATCAGAAAACTCACCCAAATCCAAAAGCAGACAAGCAAATCTGTGAAGCAGGAATGCAAACTGACAGGCATGCAAACAAATCACGAAACACCAAAGCAAATCCGGAAAAAAAAGCTGACGTAACTTGTCAGTTCCGGCTTACATGCTTCAGTTTATCGCTCAAATTCCAACAAGTTAAGATATAATTAACCACTTTTTCGAACATTTACAACCAACATACTCAAATTTTGTTAAAATGCTTTTATAAGAAAAACAATAAAATACATTTCTAAAATGCTGTCACAATATTTGTAATCAACTCTTTAAATGTGTTTTATTTGTATTGTGCGTTTTCAGATGCTGCTTTGTTGACACACAACTGGATTAGTGTGCGATCTGCCATTCGTTCGCTCGCTTTGACTATAAATTGAAAATACTACACTGGAACCAAAAAAGGAAAAATCCAAGCGGATTACAATAAAAACTAAAGTTTGAACTTTGAAACGATAACAGAAACATTCCCAAGCCCCGCCTTCATAGCGCTTCTCTTCACTTGCCTCAAGACAAAGACCTGCAATCCATAACCCTCCAGCCCCTGTGTGTCTCTGCATGTATTTACTCAGATGAACACCGACGACTCAATGTTTTCTTTTTTTCTGTCTCCGCTGACAGGTCCTTCGACAAAAGAAGCCTGCCATGGTGGGAGGTCTAGTGTGGTAAGTGGCTGCCCTCGCCTCTGTGCTGTCAGCCTTAGCGACATGGCCGCTCGCCCCCTGACACCGGGAATAATGATATTAGTGGAGGGTGGAGGAGACAGGACGTCAATGGGCAGATTTGTTCAATTTAACCCCTCTGACCTCCGTTCGGCCCTTCAATCTGTCAGCTGCACCCTTTCCTCAGTGCTAAGCAGCTATACACAGGAACAGTGAAGGTGGAGAGTTACAGTTACAGAAAAAAAGGGCAAGAAAGAAGAAAAATGAGAAAATAAGATATTGAATAAATTGACACATAAAAAGCAATAGACGGTCATAAGTTATGACATTGGCCATATTTTACTTTTTAACTACACATAAAGTGCAGAATATATACTACAACCAATGAATAAAACTTGTTACATTTTTGTAGTCTTTCCTATATACATTTTTATTTATATTATTTAATCATATACCTTTATGTCATTTTTTTACTCATATCATAAACTATATGATATGTGAAAATTATAAAGCAATTCTGCATGATCATCACCTTGACAAACTATTTGCAAACTTGTACTGTAAAATAACTTTAACAGCTGTGTTTGTTATAAACACAAGAGGATTTGAAAACAGGACTGAGAGGAAATTTCCTGTCTCCCCGACACGCACACGCACGCGCACGCGCACGCGCACACACACACACACACACACACACACACACACACACACACACAATCAATGGATGAATGGGCTCTCTGGCTACTTGGATGAAATATCAGCCGTTCATCTGGTTCACACCGCTCTGTTTTTCTCTCCCTCCTTATTCTTCTTGTTTCTAGAGCGTGCATCTTAAACCACATCTCTAGACATCTGTAAGAGATTGTCTGCATGTTACAACAGCGCCGTCAGCCAGCTGGAGCCAGGCCAACTAAACGCTGCCAGAAAAGTCAGCAGGCCACGCGTGTGAACAAACAGTACAGGAAGAGGTCAGAGAAAGTGTTGTGTGACGCAGACCTTGGAAAAAGAGTGGGATTCAGGGGCGGGAGGGGGGGATGACAGAGACTCTCGGCACATGAGCCTGCTTTATTTCCCCCATCATGACCGATGGCTCCTTCATACGCCGGCAGCTGCAGCAGCTTTCGGAGAAGCTGAGCAAACATAACACTGAATTGAAGAGGACTGACTGAGATAACAGCCTGAAATAACAAGGAGCTCAGAATTACGGTTATCTCGCTAGTCTGGTAGACCCTACTTATGGACCAGTCGATAAGGAGATGTACTACAAGAGTCAAGGCTCGACATTAAGAACGGTCCGATGGCCCGGGGCCACTTTGGGCTCAGATATGTGTCATCAGTCCTGTTACTAGATATTTTGTTTTTTAAACATGCAGGAGCTTTAATTCTTTTTTATTTCTTGAAAATGTTATGAATTTAAAGTTGGAAGCATCAGATTGAATGGCAAATCATAAACAAATCACTGTATGGTATTGATTTCCAGTAAAAGTGTGCTCATGAATTTATAGCTTATCATCAGTAACATAGCTGTATAATTTCCAGTAAATATTGGCGGGTAAAAGGCAAATAAATAATTAAATGCAGCAAAAGTATTGTTATTATTATATAAAATAGTAAATAAAATAACAACATACATAAATCATTACAATTATTATTATTAAATGTTATGTATGTTATAATATACAAATGAAATATAATTAATATAAATGTTTATTTCATTTATGTAAATAAATCAAATAAAATGCATTTTTGAGGTGGAGCTAGTAATAATATTGACAGGGCAAGTACAATTCTGAACTTCTGCCCTAACCAGGCAAGCAGAAAATGGTCAAGCTATGAAGAAACTATATACTGTACATAGTTTCTAGTATAGAGTTTCTAGAGAACATGAAGCTTGATAGTGGACTTGTTGGACCAGTGAAAATCTTGCATTCATTCATTTTTTTAGGAAGTGCTAAGAAAATGTCAAAAACTCAGAAGCACATACAGGTTTCACAGCTAAAACCTATCTGGGACATGACAAGAGTAAGTCTTCAAACCTTCTCAAATGTTTTTTCATACTACTGGATACTCCACATTTTAAACCGTAAAAAGTGCACTCCTGAAATTCTAGCATTGGTACGATAAGTTATTAACAGTAACTGATTTCATAATTTAGTGAATGGTAGTAGACTGGATAAGCCATTAGGTTTTCTCTTCCTGAACAGCATATGGCACTAATACTCTTGGGTCCATGAACAGTTAATCAACACGGTAGTATAACTCAAACCCCGCAGATGGAAATGCGCATATCCGCCTCTAAACCAATATAAAGCTGCGTGAATAAATCATAGGTGACCAAACGTGAGGCAGTTGGAAGCTGTTCTCTCTGTACAAATAAATAATGCAAAGGAACATGACCAGGCAGTAAAACCAAAGAACCTCAACTTAAATCCAGACTCTAAGATGCCTGTTCAGAAGATCAAGTCGGCTCTGCATGGTGACTCCTTCTCAAAAAGCAGATGATGGATGATTTCGAGTAGATTAGATCTCCAACAGGTGCCAACATGAACCATCAATACTAACCTACTAATTCATGATTTTGTAGTATTTTTGAGTAAAGTGCTATTTGTTCTATACATCATTTTGCCATATGTAAACAACACAGAACCATTTACATTTTGTTGTGCAGGAAACGATTAGGATGTTCTTGTAGCTTTTTACAATATGGCTTTACAATACCGAGGTGTATAATGTAGGCTTACTTTTAATATTTCAATGTAAAAAAAAGTCAAATTAGTCACAAGCCACAAGTAAATGTGAATAAGCTTCTCCAAAACTGTGGTGCACACCAAAATGTTTGGTTGAGCCACACCGAGGCTATCAGGGGAGGCAGTTTTAACCTTTGTGACACATGTTCTGATTTACCTAGTCAACGGAGGGGCGGGGCGTGACATGTAAATCTTTGATTTCAGTTGAAACGTCATGTTTATTCATCCACAAATTCTAGGAAATTACAGGATGCCAACGCCAAGTATTGGGATAGTGATACTGGTTTTACACAAATACCAAAAAGCAGTCACACCACCACATCTCTATCACCACCAGCAGGGAGTTCCAATCACTTTTACTCAGTCTAAAGTTGGATTAAAGCCAATGCGAGCGCACAAAAAGGGAGCAAGAACCCTGAATAGATCAGTGATGGATGAGTTCACGTTGACATCTCGGTGTTATAAGAATTGCTGTGTTTGTGTGTGTGTGTGTGTGTGTGTGTGGAATACAGGGAGGGAATGAAAGTGTGTGTGTGTGCTTTGTGTGTGAATGTTTTAGGAGGGGCTGGGGTTTCCCACAGCTGTGTGTATGTGTTCCTGTGTGCCGTGGAGGCAATGGACTCTATCATATCAACAGTCCGGCTCCTGTGTGTGCTAACCTTTTATGGTCTTTGACAACCAGGCTCAAGATGGCCACCATACCGCACAGAGCCGTCTTTAATAACCAACTTCTTAAGCAGACTGTATTACACACCCCAAAGTTATAAGTCAAAACTGATCTTAGCATCCAGATATTCACACTTAAGGGTCTTGACATGTAGATACTACACACAGAGGTGAAAAACGAATCAGAGCTGATCCCAAACGATGAAATGTCTAACCTTTTAATAACCTGTTTGTTTGGTTTAAAAGATTTGGAGTTTCATTTCGGTTTACGCAAAGCATATTGTTTGCATTGTCAGCTCTAACAGACACATTTTTCATGTAGGCTACGTATAACCTTAGGTCACGTCTTGTTTAGTTTGGTAGATCTTCTGAGTGGGTGAAATGTGTGCATGTGGCTGGTGGTAATGCATGCTTGCGTACAATAATGCTGACGTTAACTTTAGTCTGGTAGAGTAAAATATGACCGGTCACATGACTGTCTACACACCCAGACTAAAAATGACTATTGCTCGACAGTGAATCAGAAAAGTCCCACAATCCAATGATTTATTCTCAAGTAGCAACTCTCCAAGTATTTTCTGCGTATTGCATCAATCCGCGAGCTCCTTCAGAAAGCCACGCTACTCATCGAATTACTATCTAGTTTCCAAATCTCTACCCAACCTGCTTCTGCGATAGTTTAACTTCATTATATTAACCTAATTTATAAAACAGATGATCACGAAGCAGGCCATAAATCAACAGACATATGGAGCAAGTCTTTAAATGGCAGGAAATCGCTGGCTTCATCTCATCAATTCTCCTCACCTGTCACCATCACAAAGAGACTATTGCACTGTCACATCACAGCATGCTGGTTAGGGGGCGGGGCTTAAACGAGCCTGTCCATTGTGGGCTCTTCGTAACACGTTTCAGCTATAAACCGAGGGATAAATAATTGAAGGAATAAGCTCAGTAATCCAGAGAGAAAGGAATGGGGTTATAAAGGGATGGAAAAGAGGAGAAGAACAAGGGGGGGTCAGGCTATTAAATTTATGACTCAAAGTGCCACATCATCAGTGGGGGATGCCATTTCCTGCCAGAGGAGGGGGTCAAACTAGCATTGTGAAAGCAGATGGTAAAGATATCACCACAAATTATATCTTCAAACACAACTCGAATATTACTCCAATAACACAACAACTAAACTTCTATTCACGCATCAATACGGTTCATTTAAAAAGGTTCTCATATCTGCACATCTGAACGTTTCTCGCTGCAAGAGTATATACTCAAAATATCAAAATCAAATCTGGTTATTATACAAACACAAACAAGAAACTCCTATTTAGGCAAATATGAAGGGTCATTGTAATTTATATACTGTAATTCAGTTAAGAAGGTCCACACCCAAATGAAGTTTTCCATTTGCTGCTAGCTGTATAGACATAGGAAAATCAGACCAAGTCATTATTTTATAGTCATTATTTACATAACAAAACCAGCAGTATAAAAGGAACAACAACAAAAAAAATGAATAAGCAAAGTTTTATTTAAGTAAAATCTGTCCCCAGTGTAACTTGATATATTTGTGCATGCTTGGTTTGAATGTCTAAAATGAATGCTAACCAAACCCACTTCTCTGATTGTAAATATGCTGATATTAGTGGAATCATATCACACTTTGAAACTGAAATATTCGTGTTAAAACCAATATTATAACAACTCTTTTAACATGTCTTATTCAGACAAAAAGAAGAAGTGTACTTAACCATAGTCCAAGATACTGATATCACCATTTATTACTGGTCTGCAATGAAACGTCGATTCCTTTTAGTTTATTTGAATTCACAGTAGCTGATTTCTAAATCCAGCACAATTCATTTGTTAATATCGTTCATCAAATCTCTAGCACTCCAGAGGCGTTCTTGTAAACAGCATCTGGATCTGATCCGGTGACCTGTGCCGGCCCGTCAAATTTACTGTTGATCATAAAACATTTGTCTAAGCAGATGACACACACCAGGAGCACAACATATAAGCCACCGAAATGACACTGACGGAAAAGGCCTTAAAGTAAGACCTTTACGACGCTGGCTCTGAATTATTGAAGAGAGCGAACATGAGTCGCGGTCAGCTCAGAATGCGCCACGTTTCTGCTGCACGCGCGAGCTGGTCAAAAACACGTAGTGAAGCTATGAGGAGACACGGTGAGTGGTGAGTGATGAGAGGTGAAAGGTGAGCACTATATATACACATCCACGCACACACACACACACAACACACCAATGACAGACATCACACCTTCCCTGGAAACGTATATTGTATTATTAAGTACCATATGTTTTTATTTATAATACACGCAAAACTACTGTGTTAATGCTTTTAGAATGGGATTGTTCTACCGATCACCTTACGGACTAGTGTGTGCCATGGCTGATCTTTTTCCAAACCCTTTGATCTGCTTAATGATCAATGACCAAGTGAGGAATCTATGCACAGCAAGCCTGGTTTTATGGCGATGTGAGGGGGTGAGGTCTACAAATAGGTCAAAGGTCATCAGATTCTGCTTATGCTAAACAGAAACGAGGAGTCAGCAAGCCCATGTTAGATTTCACAGAGGCAAATGCTGATTAGAGAAGATCACGTTTCTCAAGGAGTCATCTTAAAGTGACAGCGACATATTATTTGTCGATTGTATAAAAGAATACTGACTATAAGTTTCTGTTTTTTGATACAATAACAATGTTAGATAACAACTGGTAAAAAAAAACATGGTGAATAAAATATAAATGGCTAATTTGGCTAAGCTGCAATCTGTAACTTTTGAGTGTAGGCTATATCTATATTGTGTCTACTTTCTCAGGAAGTCATCTTAAAGTGACAGGCACATATTATTTCTCAATTAAAAAAGAATACTGACTACATTAATAATGTGTAATATTAAGGAGGATCTATTGACAGAAATGCAATATAACATACATAACCATGTCTTCAGATGTGTATAAAGAACTTACATAATAAAGCGTTATGTTTTTATTATCTTAGAATGAGCTATTTTTATATACATACAACTGTTCTACAGAGCGCATTTCGTAAATTTCAAAGCTGCAATCCGTAATTTTTGTGTCTCCATCTCTGTTTGACTTTGAAGCACACAATTGGAGGTTATTTTAAATACTTCACATACTCACGAAAACTCATATTATAAATCATTATTTTAAGTTTACTGCTTTGAATTGGCGTAAGGCAAAAAGACTTTGAATATACTTAATAATTGAATTTTGTTCGTTTTGAACCAAAGTTACATATTGCAGCTTTAACTGAAAAATAATCATAGCATGAATAAGATTATCTTAAAGTACTTTATAGCCATTCTATGATCTCCACCCACAGCATGCAATGTTAAAATATACATTTCAGACTTAATTGGGCAGCAAGACCGCTGTACCATCTACTTCCTCTCTGTTAAATGCTGTAAATTTTTATTGGTCAGCGATCATCCCCTAAGGAGGGTCCAGATCCAGTGCACATGCCTTACGGTTCCTCTGACACCAGAAAGAATTCAGCTCCCACACCTAAGTGCTAACCCGGCCCCGAATTATAGAGGTCTTCGCTAGATTTGTTCTTTTTCTTGAAAAGGGTCACATATTGATCCTTCATCCCCCTCATGAGCAGCCTTGAATAATCCTTTTCCTTCTCGAGTCTTTCTACACAGTTTGTCATGAGCGCTGAGGGGAGAGAATGGAATCAAGGAAGGAAAACAAATCCATTATCTTGTCAAAATTCTATTTAACTTCATTAGGCTCCATCCTAGCAGAAGTGGATAATGTCCTCAGTTGATAGCATTGGCTGCTTTTTAACAGTGCGGTCAATCATGATTGAACGTGTTCGACTCCGACATATTTATCAATACGCTAAAAATATGCATGGCTGCACTTTTATTGGTATACGAAAAATATCACACATTATAAGCGTATAAGTCATATTTTACTGCTCTTAACACAAACACTGTCCAGATTTCTCTGAAGACTTTGTGATCAACTATTTTATATGATAAGCTAGTTTTGATTCTGTCTCTTGCTTAATTTAATGTGTTTGGTTGAAGACAGACTGATCACAAACCACGATTAGGATGTTGAGCTCTCCTGGTCGGCTGTGGATCTATGGCATTACGAGATATATCTAGTTTGTATTGATTTAGTGAGGACTTCAATCAGAATTTACTGATTGCTTCTCTGTACCTCTTGCAGGAAGGAAGGGACCAGGAGGATCCCGAGTATTACACGGATATGACTTTCTTCTATTAATCCAGTTGTGTCTACCTATATATTAACCATAAACTAGAACGTTCATGGCTATTTGGAAAAAACGAAACAAACCTTTCAGGTAAATATTTCTTTACAAAATGATGGCCATATACTTCTACAATAGGCATTATACATATTTACACATTTAAAAGCTTTGTATGTTGAAACCAAAGGCATTTCTCTCTCAAGCAAAATACTTAATCCACAACTACCTGTGCAAGCGGTCCCATATCAAGTTGTCCCTTCAAGCAACCCCCATATAAAGCCACTAATCTGGAAAAGCGGCCACTTTAACACAAATACAAGCAACTGAGCTCTTCATTGAGATGTATCAAAAGCTCAAGTGTGATTGGAAAACAGACGGTACAAACATTCAATAGTCGCTATCGGTTGATCCCGATATTCTTTCTTAAGACTCTTACACAATATTGAAATCTTCCACAAGTGGCGTGGACAAAAGCAGCCTCTGCTATTTACTTCATTGTGCACTGAAGGTCAGAGTACACTTTCTTTTTGCACTTCTAACAGTTGGCATTTGCTTCAGCACAGCCATAATTCACACAAAAGGCAGCCAAATTCTTAGAATATCTACAGAAACCGATATTGTGAATGTTGTCGCTTTCCTAAACTCATGTCTTTAATGCAGTATAGTAGAAAGTAAATCAATTGCATTAAAAAGCTATTCAGATATAACTACACGCAAAAAAATTCTGGGTTATCTTGGGTAAAAAAGGGACGAACCCAGTTGAGGTCAAATATAAACATTTTCTGGGTTATTTTAACCTAACAGTTGGGTTTGTCCCTTTTTGCACTCTTAAAAATAAAGGTGGTTCTTCACAGCAATGCCATAGAAACATTTTCATTATGTGAAAAAGTTTCTTTGGATGTTAAAGGTTCTTTATAGAACCATTCAGACAGGTTGTTCTATGGCATTGTGAAGCACCTTCATTTTTAAGAGTGTGGGTTGTAAAAAAAAATCATCTTTCTGTTTTAAATAGTTACTAAAAACTATAAAAAGCAATGTTATTTGTGGGCTACACTAAAAGCCAAGTAAACTTCTAAGGAGGCCAAAATGTACCTTTTGGTTTCAAATATTTAATGGCATAAGCCAACAGTTAAAAACTACAGTTTAAACCTGCATTTCTTATAAACAACAAACACTTATTACTTACTTCTGGACAAGAACACAGAATAAATGACCTTGCTAAATGTCTCTGAGGAAATCTCTCCAGAGAAAAAAACACATGTATATAGTTAGCTGAATTATTTGTAAAATTAATAATAATAATTAATATAATTTTACTACCCTACTATTTTATGCATTTATAAACAGGGTTTTGAGAAAGTGTTGTGCTGTGACTGGTCACCCTTATTATATTTATATTAGTTAATTATATGGTCCTGCATTGTGCAGTTTAAAATAGTTTTAGTATAATATGTCACACCAAAGAATATGTTTTTTATGTCTTTCTAAAATATTTTATTCTGTAGTGACCAATATGAATAATATTCCAAATGTTGTAAATATTTCAGGTTACGATCTCCTTTAACAACTGAACCAGATGGAAAAAACCCAAAGCCCAACAAGAGCTTGTTTTTACTTCAAATATTTCATAGTTCCCTTCAGACCTGATAAATCATCTTTACAGCTGTAGGAAAGGAATTGGTTGTTGGGCAAAATCTGTAAAACAAACAATTCCTGAGATCCAGAGGGGTCTGATGCTGTTTCAACTATTAATTGTGACATGCTTCTGCTCCGCTCCGGCACCGGCAAGCGGAGGTCTCACTTTTTCCACCGGCTTTTTTATTGACCTTCGAATCTTTTAGAGCAAAGGTGTGGAAGTCAGTGGGAGTCAATGACATCCAGGACAAGAGTGCTGAAATTGCTCTTCTTAAATGAGTGAAATGATTAACAGCTTTAAAACAAAGCTGTCCTGTGGATTATAGTAGAGACTGTCCGCTTTAATGGAGGTCTCTTTCATAAAGGTGGGGAATGTTGTATCACATGCCTGTGGAATTCAGGCTTTAATTGACCCCTGAATGCATTGCTGGCCATTAAAAACAAAGCAACCCTTCTCTGCTGCATGTGGGTTGAAAGTATGTAGTGCACAGTATGGTCAGTTGAGAAGCACTTATTCATGAGTTCACTAGAATGGATTAAACTGAGCCTTGATGTATTAAACATTGTAGTTAGGACAGACCATCACTTTGTCTGATATCGGCTTACATGTGCCTTTTTCGAGCTTGTGACGTTTTTGATGCTGAATTAATTCTTCACTTAGTAAGTATATAAGATAAATGAATCCGGTTATAAGTGGTTCCACATGGTTTAAGTTTGTCAGGCATCTGTTTTGCATCTCCCTCTGATCGCAGAACAAGACGGAAGAAAATATATTTTCAATTAGATTTTATTTTGTATTTTGTAAAGTGCATTCATGTGGAATTTTCATACAGTATTAGCACAGGATAGCCAATTCAAGACAGTTAAGAGAAGTATTTAATTGTTTATTAATGAATCAATAAAATGCTGAATAAAACCAAATAAAATATATTGTCAAACTATTTTGATCTATGCAAGGCTAGTTCTGACAGTTTTAATACAAAAAACTAAACTGTTAGTGTTCAACACTTACAAATAGGTTATAAGCGTTTGTGTAAAATCAAAAACGCTTTCCAATTTTTTTTCCACATTTTTCTCAGTTGAGGCCTGAATCAAACAAATAAACAATATATTTGAGCCTGACTTCTATTCCTTAGTTTGAATTATGTATTTGAAACATTTTGTAACTTAAATAATGTTTTAACAAAAAATGAGTCAAAAAACAGAAGCAAGCATGATGTAGCTAAACTTCTGACTTTTTCATTTTATCGCTGCTTTCATAAAAAAATAAAAAGTATTTGTCTACATAATTTTTTCTTTGCATTCATGATTTAGAAGAGCTCTGGTAAAGCTAACATTATCGTTTTATCTTCCTGAGAGAGGTGCTTTGCTTTTAACACTGTTGTCAAGACAAACTCACTGGACTGTCACTACTGTTTGGGTTGTTATAGAGGGGCCCGGGGCCAGTAAAAGGGGGTGTGAGTGCAACTGGAGCGAAGCTAAAGTTAAGAAAAAATGAGAAATGGGGGTTGGGGGGGGGTGATTACTGACCTCCTGAATCAGAGACGAAGAGCCACCACCACCGAACGCAACGCTTGAATCTTTCAGCTTCCTCTCCTGCCCGCTGCATTGCCCTGACTGAACACATGTCAAGGGTACAACTGAAATCATGGGCTGTCACGTACAAAGAACTGCATTTGACTCATGTTAATGAATCCCGCAAAAACAGACGGCATTTGTGTTCAACAAGAAAAGTTCACAATACACAACATTGTGGTGATAGTTGCTTACGTCAGTCGAATATGTTTCAACAAGCAAGTTGGATTATCTATAATAACTGTATATTTACATTCCCATACTGTACAAAGCCTTTCGCTTTTGCACTCCTATAGTTTTTTGTCCACTTCTATTCACTTTAAATTCATTTTCTACTCATCTTTTATATAAAATCTTCTGCATCTGTTGGATTAAGTAAAGCTTACGTTACATCTGATCTTTAGACCCGCGTGTCTCTGAATCAGACAGAATGGGTCAGACTGAGATTACAACAGGAGAAATGATTCAACGGAGAACCTGGAGAAATGGGTGTTACTAATACAGCATTACACTTTTAACACCACAAACAAAAACTAAACCAGTGTGCATTGTGCTTTACGCAAATGATACCAATGCAATTCCAATTAATGGTGAAGCGCGCTTATTTTAAGTATCAAGAGAAACGTATGACATCTCGTAAAATGAACCAGTCACAGCGCACAGACAATATATCACATGTTAGCAGCACTAAAGATCATACAGTATATACATATAACTGTCCTCAACATGAAAAACACTACAGAACTATTAAACCATATACATGCAATGTAAATGGCCAAAGGTAAGCTGACATAACAATAATGTTTTACTGGTTCTGATATTTCAAGTACAGTATAAAGGCTATATAGCAGATGTCAACTGAACAGTGTTTATATACTAGATATGTTTGCAGACTGTTGCACAGGCTATGCCAGGCAACCAACAATGACTCAATAATAACATGCGCAATAATACTTCCACAGACAGAAGTTATTTCTCTGACATAACAGAATAAATAAGGGTGTGTTTGTCTGTATGTTATTATTGTGTTTATGTTATTTATTAGATAGCACAAAGACATGCAAAAAAAACCTGTTAAAACACATTGTTATTCCACTTCAAATACACAATTCCTATTAGCTGCCTCGTGGCCACTTGACAGGATACAGGAAATCATGTACTGTAGGGCACCCACACAATAAACTGTGTGTTTAAATGATACCATGTGGTCAAGCCCTCAACAACTGCTCGAAATCACACCTCATTTTTCAGAGTAGGGGCAAAGTGTTGAAAAAAAAGGAGACTATTACAAAGTAATGGTATGCATTACATTCCCAGCAAAACAGAGTCTTGTTCTGAAAAACACGCCAGAAGTCAATAAAATGTGTCACCATGTTCTGACGCATCCCTGTTTTTCACCCGTGTGAGTTCTGAATGTTCAGTATGGTTAACGTTAATACAGGGATTATAAGGTCTTCTCAAATCTGGCAGCTGATGACATGTTTAACAGATTTTATAGTGGACATGGCTGAAGCAGACACCCGTATGAAAAGTGATCGAAAACGAACACTGCGACTGCTGGAACTCTATTAAATATTTCCACTGACAGCAGGCACTTCCAAGCCCAACCTGGCACAGCTGTCGGAAGGCCTGCAATAGCTCATACGACAGACTGCTAGCGATTGAGCTCCTGGGTAAAAATCACGACCTCTGTGCCATATGGAGAATTTGTTCCATGCATGTGTTTTAGCTTGAGACTGCATGCTGGGCTGCTTAATGGCTCTCTTGAGCCCAAAACATATGAGCAAAGGGGTGCAATCAAACAGAAGGCGATACCGTAGAGGTGGTGCCATAAGTTGAGGAATTTCTGGTGTTGACACTTGAGTTACTTTGTGTGTGTGTGTCTATTTTAAAGAAGGGGCATCAAGCATTCATATGAGGGTCTCAATGGGTTCGAAATGAAGTGTGTGACATCAAGACAGGTCATTTCAATATGGGTAAGAACCGCTCTTGACCGAATATAGTCTCGCCGTGTCTCACTTCCACTTGGAGAAAAGTTTTTCTTCTCCTTCACAAAGGTGTTCAGGAAAACAAAGAGGTGCATATCTTAAAACCCCTGCCCAATGACAACGTTTGTTTAACCACAAAGTCTACTTTAACTTCCTGGCTGGGGGGAACTTTGCCTTCCTTTCAGTGATTTCACAATTGCCTCATTTCCTATTTTCTCCAAGAAATGTTTTGCTTAATCACGAAGCCTTCAAAAGAATTAGGTCATTGCTGACTGCTTGATACGGAGTAATCTGTTTTTGACCTGCATTTTAAATATCAAAAAAGATCATTGTAAGGTTTGAGGGGTACCTTGAGAAGATTAAGGGGCCCAACAGTTCCCCGTGAGCGCAGAACAACCAGAGTTTCGAGAGTGCTAATACCCTCACAGCCAAAAACAATACATTCGAATAATTTTACTAAGGCAAACTGGACAGGAAAGACAAACCTCCTTTCCACAAGCTTCTGTAGTGAAATCAAACACCGCAGCCTCAGTGTTTCCTCCACCCCTTTCAGCCCTGCCCAGCCCCCTCTATAGCCCTGTAAAAGCCTTGTTATGGGAAAAAGCCATTCTGTGAGTTTTTCATGTTTGCAAAACATGGCACAGGGAGAAAAAGAGGGGGGATCAAACACAGGCCCTGAAACCAAAGTGGAGGTCACACCAAGTAATCAAGAGATGAGTGATATTTGCTCAGGGAAAACCTATTCTGTTTTTTTTAGATATGCACTTTAAATAGGTTACTATAGTGAAATTCAGAACCTGCTAAATATGCATAATTTCCCCATCAGATTGTTAACCAGGTTAACATTTAATAATTGAATATTTTGATATATAGGATATGTAGAAAAAAAATCTAAGTGCCACAATAAATGACAACAGCTTAAAATTTATATTCTAAAAAACATCTATTGTGCATAAATTAACCATGCAAGTGTACTCTAAAGAGGTGAACATTTTTCTAATATGTAAAGACAATAAATAAAAGTGAAAATGGCTTAATGAAAAAGTAAATATTTAAGTGTACATCAAGGTTGGTCTCGTTGTGGACGCACACAAAAATATGTTTGTCTGGCTAGACCGTATTGAAGTATGTAGTTTATTCCTCTTTCGTAACGGCTTGGCTGTGAGCCGACCCATACGCAGCCTGAGAGGGATATCCCAGCGCTATTGGGAGGGAGCCAGGTTGGAATGCCACTAGGTCTAGTTTCCTGCATTCCTGCCAAAACTCTACGCAACTCCTTGATTTTTTCTCTCCCCGCGCTGTTGCTTTGACAATAAACGGCCATATGGCACGCAGTTTACCTTTGTCTCTTCCTATCCTAACCTGCTAATCCTTCTCATCCTGTCAATTCTGTGTTCTTTTCTCAAAAATACGAATGCAAAAAATCATTAGTAATACACACAATACAAATCATTCAAAATTGAACTAAACAATGCAAATAAATTCATAATAAAGGCCAAGTCGTGCTCCCATTTGAAAAATGACACATGTAGGTAAATGTATATATAATTCTATAATTGTATTTCATTAAAATTTGTTCTTGTTCCTATTACAATTTGAATAAAAAATATTATACAGAAGCAAATTTAAAGACATAAAAAAGATTTCTTCTCATTTAACAGTAGCCTATATTTTGCTGTGATTACTTTTGTAAATACAGACACCAGGAATTCGGCCTCGACTGAGTTGTTTAATGCTGCTGTCTATTTTTACATTCCTCTAAACAGCTTTTATTATTTCAAGAAGGCATTTATTGCGTTTAGATGTTTTTATTTAGAATTGAAAACAGGCAGTACACTGGCTCCAGTCAGTCTGCCAAATGCCATCGGCATCCTTTCATTGTTTCTGCATTTCACTTGATTTGTGCAAATAGCTCAGGAGCGATTAAATTCACATCCTTGAGTTCATAACAAAAACATGAATTGTGTTGTGTAATGTTCCTCTAAATGTATTATAAAGTCAGACAAGATTATTTTTATTATAGCTACAATTAATTTAAAAAAGTTTGAATTAAGCTTTATTTTTGGTTTAACAAACACAATAAATAAACAAACAAAAGTTTCATAATGAAAATGATGTGTTAATGTAAACCAGTGGCTAGCCTTTTTAAAATGTGGGGGGCGACATGGGTTAAATAAATGCGAGCTCCAGAAATCAGACCAAGACAATAAACAGATTTTAAGACAATACGAAAGCGAAAATTGATTGAAAATGGATGAAAATTGTTCATGATATAATTAATGATTTGACTACAACTAATGTATTACCTAAATCATTTATATATTACCTACACAACTACATATCTTTAAACTAGATTTTTCATGAAAACCCCAACCTACATATTTAAATGCATCAGATTCATCATGACATGTAGGATGATAATGTGGGACACTCTCATACATTATTCCACATTTTTATGCTACTTTTGATGACTCTCAATCAAAGCGCAGCAGTCCTTATTCAAACTGAACTGTACGCCTGTGCGTTAATCCAGTGCTTACACTAATGCAGCCACTAATGTGCATGTCTCATTTGGCCGGGCCTCTGAATGATCTATCATAAATAAGGAATGACGAGTCCATCCAGGCTCATTCTGTATAGATCTGTGTTTGCTTAAGAGCCTCACTTTCAGTCTATCACTCTGAATTATCCCCTGAGAATATCATGGAACTATGCTTCTGCAAAATAACTCTGAACACAATCTCATAAATAACCTTAAATTTCCAGAGTACAGGTGTATTAGACTTGAATAACAGGAGCATCCAGTTTCCAAACTAAAACAGTTCTAAATAGAATGATCATAACCAACTGAAGTCACACAAACACGTTTTTTTCTTCACATGACTGACACAACAACACAGATAAAAACACAATTACTCTTTCATTGTGTTGCATAAACACAACTAAAGTAGTTATTACTTTAGTAAATATTTTAAGTATCTCAAGACACGCCACAGGCACAATTTGTATGAAAGTATGCCAAAAAAATGTCATTTCATAAAGCAGCAAGTAATATATTTAAGAAGGCCTCTTTAAAATATTACTATTAAATGACGATGCATGATGTACAGTAAGTGGATTACCAATATAGTTTTGGAGATTACATCATGTCTAATAATAGAATTAAAGAACAGTTTTATAAACTTAACTGAAATAATAACAGTGTAAGGCACTAAGGACTAATAGGCAATAGACAAAAAAACTCACTCCATGCTTTAAAACTTTGCACAAGCAAGCACCATATAGTTTACTAGAGTGCACATTCAATGGTTATGACAGCACATTCCTATAATGTGTACAGAACTTATTATTAATGGACATACCTGTTTGAACTGTTCCTCGTAAGTCCATTCGTGGTGCTGCGATTGTGCTTGCGGTGCCAAACCATTCGGCGACTCGGTCTGTCTTGGAGCTGGATACGGAGGCTGGACTCTGGACAGATGTACCGGGGTACTTTTTGGAGACTGTCCCAAACCGGGATAAAGAGCATGACGTGGTGGGTAATGAGCTAGGGGTCCTTCTAAATCGTCATCCCCACCACCCTCGTTCATACTGTCCTCTTCGTCCAAATCTCGATCTTCGTCATCCATGCCGCGGTCCAGATCTGGGTCATCATCGTCCTCGATATCGGAGTCGGCTAAGCGCTCATCCGGGTGGCCTAAACTCGCCATGGGCGATTTCGGGGCTCCCCCGCCGAACGCGCCCCTGACAGCTGCTTGATAGTGGCGGAAAGCGAGAGCATGCTGTTGGATCTGGGACTCCACCATAGACCTGATGTCTTTCTCTTGCTCGGCTTGCCGGAGCTTCTCTTCCAGAGCGAGGCGAGCCGCCTGCTGCCGCTGGAGGTTCTCCATGACCGCCTCCAGCTTCATTCCACCGCCGCCGCTGGAGTGACTGTGAGCACCGGAGGAGCTGACCAGCAGAGGAAGAGTGTTCGCCGACGAGAAAGCGGCTTGCTGTGGGCAACAAAATGCGTGTTTAAAACAAGTTTAAAGTTCTGCGCAAACGGATGAGCGCGTTTTGTTCAAAATGTAAATGACTTTCTCTGACTGTATGACTTATCACACCCGTCTATATGCGTAGCCTATAAATCGTGGTTTCCTATGGAAATTACTCCACTAGCAAGATTATTTACGCTAAGCGAAATGACCGACGGTTAACAAGAAATGACTGTAAATACATGCAGCGTCACACTTCTTATAATAGCTACTACGTGAAATTATTCAATGGCACAAACATGACAAAATGTATATGCTGTTTATATAGCTATAGGTCGAAGGGCATCGTGCCCAGTATAACAGAACACACGACATGAGCTAGTCTATAAACAGCTACAGCAAATATTAACAAGTTGATACAAAAGAGCGACTTGGAAAAAACATTAAAAAATGACATTAAACGTGAGAATCTCCGCTCGACTAAAAGTGCAGAGGCTCGCGCTTACCAGTGCAGATTTAGTTGCTATGCTCGCGTTGTCAACCATGCTTCTCCCGTCAGTTGCGACGAATTTGCTCAAAAGTGACCTTTTCCCCCACAACAAAGTCAGAAGTGGTTGTACTCCCGTCTCAACATCGAGATGTACGTCTTGAACGCAATGAATTAGTTGCTTTGTGAAAACGGTTTCGCGGCGCGTTCGCGGTCTCTGAGCGATTTGGCAACAAGTGGCTGTAACTGTAGCGAGAATGACCTCTGAGGACTGGAGATCAGATCAGTCCCTCTGCCTCCATCTGCTCCCTACACGTCAATAGACAGATGAATATAAGGCAATCAGGGCAGGGTCTGCACTCAGCCAACAGAAATACAGCTGAACGGTGAACAACACCAACTTCCTGCGCACGGTTCCTTTTAACCATTGCACCGTGCTAACTAAATCGAACGAATTACTTTTTAATATGTAGCCTACGTTTTAAACAGTGCTAAAATGTCGTTCTTTTAAAATGAGCATTTCATTTGTAAATCACTAATGTTTTTAAAAGAAGCAAAAGAGTTTGAAACTGACAACTTTTTGGTGTTTTATCTTTCTGATGTTATTGTCTATATAAGCTACGTAAAATAATTTGTATTTTTATAAGAATCTTCTTTCTGCTTTGTCATTTTCTAAACGATTCTCTGAACTAAAGAAAACGTTTATACACTCTCAATAATAGGCTGTATTGCAAATTTGATCACTAAACAATTTAAAATGTGATTTTAATAATATTAATACAAATATACAAAATATTGTGTAATATTGTTTATGTCATTTATACTGCCAAACCAAAGCTCCCTCAACATAGAAAACAGAAAATAAAAACGATCGAATTACACCAGCATTTCGAACGATTTAAATAGTAGAGATAAATATCACTATGAGTGTTGGTCTTCTGTAAATATACCCTTCTGACTGCAGAACGTGTAATTGCCATTCACCCTTCAATTATCCAAGATTTGTAATTATAGAACCGATAAACAGACTTACTATTGAATTCCATATAATTTAAGAATACCACAGTTCTTGGGCTTCTAAAATATGCAATGAAGCTCAGATAGATAGATAGATATTTCCCATGATCCCTTTGGTTTCTGATTATGATGAAATAACCTATTATCATTTGACCCCAATAACTCTTTGTGTTGCCCTTGGTCTGTTGAGCAAAATTGATAATCGTTCCACAGTTATAATCTATTCAAGTTAATGCAAGGTAAGGTTTTGCACTGACACCGATTAAGCTAGGATGGTGGTTAATATGTTCGACAGAGGACTGAATTTACACACATTACACAATAAATTAACAATACGATTTTAAGATGATAAATACTACTTTGATATTCATTTTTGTGTTTCGATAAGGATACATGTTGACTGGTTTGTAGCCTATATAAAAACTTTGCTTCTATCATTTAAGATAGCAAACATGAGTTCTGACATTCTCTAAATAAACAAACTGGTTAAGTTGTAGCGCTGAAAAGATATGTGCTGTTAAACATCGCCACCTGCTGTTTATATCATCTAAACACATAAAAAAACACTTCAGAGTTGACAGATGAAGGATTTCCTTCTCAGAGATCTATTAGGAAGTAAAGAAGGATATGGGTTTTTTAACTTGAGTTGTGAGCTGTGTTTTGAAATCATATTTACAACATATATTGCTATAATATTACTACACTCACATTCACATTTACTTTTGTTTTTGTTCATTGATTTAAATTAGATTATCATAATATTTAAGGTCTGACCATTCTGTAAAATAACATTTAGCTGAAAATTATTTTTCATGCCACCCACATCTTCAGAAACACTTAGCTATTGAAGACATGTAAAGATTTCTGCTTGGCATCAGTTCTAAGATTTTAGTAAATGAATTTAATAATAGCCTAATAATATACTGGTGGACTTAAAGGAACAAAGAATAAAGATGCGGATAAAGAACGGAAAAGTAGTTATTATGCAAACCCTCATTTTTTTCTAAAGAATTTCAACCTGACCTTGGCTTAAGTGAAAATCATATTTAACTATCTATAACATCAAACTTACTCATTTTCTTTAAAAAAAAAGTGAAAATATATATATTATTTTTAAAAAAAATTATGTTTTTATTTTAAACTGAGGTAAGAGTTACACTATTGCATTCTACTTGACATTTCTCCAAACAGGTGAGATCTAAAAGGAGGGGTTACTGTTTTTTCAAGAATGCTGAATGATATAGCACAATGGTGCTGCATAGTGTTAATGACTAAGTATTAAATGCAAAGTAATTACATTTATTTGTTGCACTAACATACTCAAAATCTCTTTTAATGAATACCTAATTGATCCAAACAGGACAAAACATTTGGATTAATGCACTATCAGACAAATGTTCAATATGATTCCCTTAAATTGTACAGTGGCTTATACTATCCTTTATATAAATTGTACAGTTTTTAAAGGAAACATTTGATTGCCAGAATATAAGTGATTGTAAGATAAATGAGGGAAAAGCCAATAAATATATTGTTGACCAATACTAACTGTTGTAAAAGTGATTTATTGAGGGAAAGGAACAGCAGATGATTAAACCAATACTGATCAGAGATATTGATCATTGAAAATGTGTCAGTGGGGTCAATGTAAGACTAACTGGGTGTCTTTTGAAAGGTAGACTGTGATACACCATGGTTTGAGTTTAAAACAAGTGTTACGTCTAAAGTTAAAATCGGTTTCATTGCAGTATTGTGTTAAAAGGTCTCTGGGTTAACAGTAAGGTGAGCTACTGTAATTTCATCTCATGCTCTTGATCTGAATGTGTTTGGTTAACCTTCCTCTCATGACTCACAATTCAGGACTGCATGTATTTAAGACTGTACACTTTAAAAACCAAGAAGTTTTACTGTTATTTTTTTTTACAGATTTTGTCACATATAATAAAAAACTGTAATTTTGCCACGAAAAAAAAAAAAACCAAACTTGGACATGTCAATGTTTTTTTATGGGATTTTTAAGAGTGTTTTTAAACATTTCTCTAGTTGTTTATAAGTGACGAAAAGGAAGTAAAACTTTAAAAAGAGAGCATTGCTAGTGTGTTTAGAAATATTTTTTTGTATTTATTTAGTTTTGCTCGGTTCTGTAATAAAAATCCAATCTAAGAGTATAAACAAGTAAAGTCTGATGTCTGGAAAGTATAACTAAAAAAGCACTATTAAGGGAATTTCTTTGATCATTTACATGTGTTTCTGTGCATTTGTATTGGCAGATAAATTGCAATTCGATTTTTTTATTAAACAAGGCTGGCAAACTTACCTTTAGGGCAATTCACTTTTCTTCAAGCGTCCTTTGGTGTTTGTTTGATAATACCTGTTTAAATAAATTATTAAAAATATATTCTTTCTTAAAAATGATATTGTGATTGAAGCCTTAAAAATATCTGTAATACAATAGACCTCTCCTTAATAAGCACAATATCATTTGATGACACAGATGCGGTTGCTATCTCTAAAACAGTAACAAATTACGAAGAAGTGCAGTAAATAGTAACCCATCCACTCAAAGCTACAGTTACTCTATAGGAACTGAGGGATGAGGTTACACTTCTTCATGACATCCCTTGGCTGTTGGAAATCATGACTTTGCCGGCCACAAGCTGGAGACATTAATCTAGTATAATCAGGATTAATGCAGAACACAGGCCTCGTACTCGCACTGACAGATGGCTTCAATTACGTGAGCACTTTAATACATTTAAGAGAGCACGAGTCATAAACTCATCAATTAGATTAGCAAAACGCAAAACAACTACCAGTCTGTTCCTGGAATTTAAACAAATGATTATATATCTATAAAAGAAACAAACCAAAAACTATTTTTAAAAAATGGTTTCAACAGTTTATAACGTGCTTACAAGAGCATCATTTGAAAGTAGACGTAAACACGTAAACATACATGACTAAATTTAAATTGTAATGCTTTCGGATCATTTACGAGCAATTTTGTGATTCAGTAACTAAAGCAACCCCAGGGGAAACTACACCCAGTACCACAGAATGAAAAACACTCAGCATTTCACATCTCAGGAAACAGGGAGTCTGATGTAGTTTTGCCAGGACTATCGTACTTCTGCCATTAGATAATTATAGGGACACACTTCACTGCAGTTCCCTGAACGGATCCTTTAGCTGCCATTATCTTTAGAACCATTTTGTTTATTCAGCCTAGATGTGTAATACCTATGGGGGCAATTGACTCAGTGCACCACTTAGCATTGACGTGAACAAGAAATGTCTTACCTGGCTCAGTAAATCTGTCCTGCTATAATACCTTTTTATTCTGAAATGTTCTTGCTTGTACGAATTAAACCAATGCATAATATAATAATAATTATAATAATAATGCATAATAAAATAAGCCAAATGCAATTTATCAGACTTATTGCCATATTATATTGTATAATGCACATATGATTTGCATTGTGAAGTACACATTCTGACCATTTGAAAAAATAAACAAATCTATGATGTGTTGTTGTGTGTCGTCCACTAGATGTCACACTCATAGTGTTTAAAATGTACAAAACGCACAAAGGTTCAGATCACATTGAAGCTGAACATGGGAGAACAGTTTGCCATTAAAATACCAGAAATGTAATAGAAAATTACACACAGAGATTACTACGATTTAAAAATGTAAGCAGGCAAGAAGTACGTATTAATGATGATTATAATAATTATTTTAAAACAATACGACTATTTTTTTAAACATAAATATACCATGGCTACCACTCTAAAAATATAATGGAATAAAGTTACTAAAGCAGTATTGTCTACTTTATAGTGTCCATACAAATATCAACATTATAAACATTTTACATATATAAACATTTTACATATATAAACATATACAACATATATAAACATATACAACATATACAACATATATAAACATATATAAACATATATAAACATTTTAATTAATTAAAATTAAAATTCATGTCCCAAATGAGTTACACACTAAAGATCCTACAGTATATATGAAATTGATTGAGGGCGATATGTTTGATATTGAGAACAAAATGTACCATATTCCTTTCTGAGTTAACATACTGCATTTCCTATTGAAATACTAAGTTGTGATTTACAGTATTGAATACACTTCCTTTAGTCAATGGCCTTAGTTTACATCACAGTCGGAAACCTTGGTTTGCAGCTTGCTAACTTCTACTAGTAAGAATTTGGGGAGGGGACATTCTCTGTCTATAAACACAATGTTACATTTGCCTTTTGGTGACTTTGAAGCTAAATCAAAACATACATAAATTCATAGATCTAAAAGTGAGGTCACTAGTGGAAAGCTATCAAAAAGTCATTTCAAGAATGCGTTTCAAATAGCTGTATGTCAGCCACTATGGCACACTAGTGCATCATCATTCCATGTCCATGTCATGTCTTCTCTTCTCTTCAGATGAAAATCGAAGTGAAAAAAAAAAGTTGTTTGCATGAAAGGGTTAAGAACACTAGCATATAAATGGCATTATTTGAGAAGCAATATTAATAAACTGACAAAAACGCTTTTAAAACGTATATTTTTGCATAAATAGTCAAGACTATTTTCGTTATCTAATCAGACTGCAAGCAACAGTGTAATTCGATGATTTCCAGACTGACCTGGCGGGGTTGTAACATATGGCGACACTGTAGCTTTAAGGGGGAGGCGGTCTGCGCACAGATGACGCAGGAATAATAATGAAAGGATGCTTCAAAATTCCTGCTAGACCTTAGCGTGTGTGGTGAGCAGCCGCACACTTCACACATCCTAACAAGAGTAATTACACTGGGAAGAGGAGAGTTAGACAGAGACCCAGAGAAGACTCCAAACAGGGGAAGAGTGTCCTGGAGAGACACACACACGACACAACTCACTTATTCAAAGAAAGAGTGGGATTGAGGCATACTAAGTTAAATGAAGGATACGTCTTAATTGATATAACCATTTACTTTGGGGAGAAGGAAAAAAACTTCCAAAAAGCTTTGACTCACTGCAAGACACTTAGTACACTGAACATTTTCAAGAGGCGACATGTCATGTTTCATGTCACTCTGTCTGTCCATTTGGGTAGCACTCATGATGCCTGGCAGGACAAGTGCACTGAATGAGAACATCGACGTGCTGGTCATGTTGCCTTTCAATAACTCATACCTGTTCTCATACCAGAGAGTTTCTCCGGCTATTGAGTATGCGAGAAAGACCCTTGACAAAGGAGAGCTCTTTGCGGGATTGAAATTCAATGTGGTCTATGATAACTCGGCGTGCGGGATGGATGCTCTGTTCGCGCTGGTGGACAAGCAGAGAGACGAGCGTCCCGACCTGATCCTCGGGCCGGTGTGCGAGTACTCGGCTGCGCCGGTGGTGCGAGTGGCATCGCACTGGAACATCCCGGTGATCTCGGCAGGTGCTCTGGCCACCGGCTTCGCCGCTAAAAACAGCGAGTACTCGCATCTCACGCGAATCGCTCCAACTTACCTGAAAATGGCGGAGACCTTTCAAGCGATGTTCGGACATTTCGCCTGGAGAAGCGCGTATTTGATTTACGATGACGACAAAGATGAAAGGAACTGTTACTTTACGATGGAGGGGGTTTATACGGTCTTGTCCGAGTACCACATTACAGATCACGCTGTTTTGAACTCCCACGAAGAGAGGGTAGACGCCGACGAGATCATAAAGTCAGTCTACGGGAGCGAAGGTACTCGTTTACTCACTTTCGTATTCGTATTAAAGTGCACGTTATTACGCGCTGAAACTGTGCGTATAGGTTACGTGCGTTGCCTATGATAGTTCGCACAAGTGGCGTGGATGGCAACTTGCTGGGTTTGCGCCTATAAGCTTTTATTTATCATCCGCCTTTTACCAGTTAAACTGGTAGTTAGACTAAGTTTATATACTTAGTATATATATTCAAATACAGTTACATTAATATCTCCAGATAAGTTTTCCATTGCATTAATGATGTCTTGGCGACAAGTGTGGGCGTGAACCTTGGGATCAAGATATTCCCAAACAGGAGCTTTAACAGATCAGCTGTTACTTACAAGTCATTTTTTCCACGTTTACTTTGTAAACTCCTATTGACGTTACACTGGCTGTTTGCACCTGCCAAACACCTTTAGGGTCAATATTTGTTTTCTACACATCTGGAATTATTATCTCGGGTAAACAATCCAAATGTTTTTTCAGTGGAAAGGTCAGTTAACTAACTGAAATAGTTGAGGACAAAATTATCTTTCTGTTCAGAATAATTCGCAGAGATCAACTGATTTGGTCATTGCCAACATCTCAAATGCTGGTGTTTCAATAAACATTTGCTCTGAAGCAAGTAAGACTCGAAAATATGCTTTAAAAAGTTCAACCTATTTTCACTTGTGCAGCTTGTTCATCGCCTCAGGTATTTACAGGTCAAAAGGGTGGATTTCCAAATGTTTTCTCCATATTAGACGATTTTCTTGAAGCCGCTTTATTCGTTTATTAGATTTGACACCTTTAAAAGTAGGAAAGTCTTGTGTTTGTATCATTTTTGCTTAAAATGATAGTGTATCAACGGGAACATGTTAAACTGTCATGGGATGGTACATCACAGAAAATGAATGTATCAATATCCAATATTTTCTCTATGATGGACTGTTTTGAACCCCTCCAGGATCAGCTCAGGCTGCACTACAATAGACAACACAACTTTTTGTTCAAGATAGGAAAGAGTTCAGTTGCCCTCCATAGGAGAGCAAGTGGAAAAAATTATCAGAATTTTGACAGGCAGTCAACACTGAACAAGAACTGTTGAAATTTTGGGGAACATTTGTAAGCTTTAGACATCCTCGAGCACTTTTTAACAGCTTTTCTCATGGCGAGTAAAGTCATGTGCTGTCTGCCTGGCTGATTCTTAATAACTGGTGGAGGGAATACACCCTCATGGAAGCACACGGCTACTATTAGTGTTGGACGCATTACGGCACTTAAAGATACGCCTGCTGTCAAAACTATTAACTGTCTGCTGTTTTATTCTGGTTTCAAACAACATATCCGTCTGCCCCAATGCTGTTTCACAGAAAGTCTGATTTTGCACCTCCTTACTTATCCTGTTTCATAAACAGTGCATTTCTCACATTCCTACCAAAGATGTTGTCGATTTCAGAAAATATACAGATATCCCTCAATACAGGGGCCCTGCACAAGGGTCTAGTCCCCTGTATCGTTTTTCTAATTGGGTCCCGTGCATTCAGTGTCTTGAAGTGAACATCTTAGGTTTCTTGAGCTAAAACATATTGCATGAACACTGGTCATTAAAGGAATGTTCCACCAATGCTGAAAATGTCAGTATGGTATGAGTGAAACAGGGTAGGAGGTTAATGCTGTCTTGGGGCTGTCCTGACATTAACAATGTCAGGGCTAGAGCTTTAAAGACATTTTTATAATTCTTTCTTTTTCTTGTTTCGTTTATTCAAAGGTCCTTGGCATGTTGCAATATGCCAAGCAACTAAAAAGTAAAAGTATGCAATGGTCATGAAGTTTATAAACTACAGTTCTCAGACAGAAATTTTAAGAAATCTTACTTACAGTACGCAGGTTTAGCCAGTTTATATCAAGTAACAGATGCCAAAATATAGTATAGTAGAGATGGATTAGTCACATACAAATACTCCGTGTTTATGTTGTGACCCATCCAAGCAGCATTGATAATGTATTTAGTTTGTGTCATTACTATAATTTCAAGTGATATTCTAATAGGGCTAAAGTAACCACTGCCAAAGTTAGAAGAAGGTAGCGTCACATATAAAATTACACTTTTGAAAGCTATTACAGCACTGACAGGTGACCAGATAGTTGGCTGTGGTCCTATGGTCATAAAAGTTTGCGTTTATATTAGCATATATTACAGACATGGCCATTGTATAAATTAACATATTTTGAACGCTAAATGCTTCGGCCTGTTCCATGAGGTAGATTGGCTGCATTGAAATTAGTATTCCAGGCATGGCAGACACTTCATTGTTTTGTTTTTCAGAGGCTCTTGAAAGGTTGATACTATACTATATACTATAGATGTACTACTGTATAGTCTGGAGTATTGATACAATATGGATATAAAAATGCGAATATATGCAGGTATTTATTCAACAATTAAATTAAAGGTCTTAAGGTACATATTTGATATGTGCATATAATTAACTACTATTTTTACTACTGATGGTTTGATTTATTTTGTCATACTGAATTAATTAAATTGACATAATTAATTTAATTAAATGTTTTATTTATTTATTTAATGTGAATGTTACTAAGGCTCTTAGATGTTTTCATTGGGACACTGAAGTGTTGGAAAGCATTTTAGCAAATTAATTTATTATGATTGCATAGAATAACAGCTTTCAGCTCACACAGTTTTTCATAATCACAAGCCAGTGCAGATTGCCAAATAGTTTCTGTTTGCCTGCAGTCATCATCAGAAATGAGGTAGAGGACGTCATTGGGACGTTTTCCAGCACCTCTGACGCCTGATTTGATTCATAGGGCATTGCAATGCATGTTTTCCTTATGTCTTCCTTATGCAACTTTATAAAATAAGGTTTTGTTCTGATTGGATGAGCCACATTCAAAGCCATTGCAAAATGACTATAAACCCACACCTGGCATAGCGCTTGCCATAAATAAGCAACAGTTAGGGTAAATGAACTTCATTGCTTGTCAGATAATTTAAAAAAATTATTTTATTAAAACATGAATCACTTTTGTCTTTTTCACATTGCAGTTGCACTGTTCTACACAATAAGACACACATTTTAGGCACTCCACTTCACATTGTCTATTGGAATGACAGTTTCCTATTATAAAAACTGTGGCATATCAGTTGGTATAGGAAACCACTGATAAAAATATGAAGAAATGTTTTAACGAAAAGCAAATGTCTTAAAATGCAGACTTGTTGACACAGCCCAGGCTGCACATGTGCTGATTAAACTTTTGCATCTTTTCATGAGAGACAGTGGAGGCTTTGTTATTAATATTAGTTCAAGAGATACAGTAATAGCTAATAGTACTGTGCACGTTTACATTTTGCAAGTCCACATAAAATTGCAAGCTATAATGTTATCCAACATACACAAATCCTTCTGCTTCAACACTTACATTCATGCTTTTTGGATGCAGATCCGTTTGATCAGATCTCCCGGCTGGCGCTTAATGTCAGATTTGAACATGTTTTAAATAAGGATGGGATACAGTGTTGCAATGTTTTGACAGTGAATGACGTGAGCCCAGCACCACAGACTGGCTCATTGGAAGCCTGCACGCCGGTCCTCGGGGGAAACACACGAGTGAATTTACTAAGCCAGAGATGTGTCATTACTGTAGCTCTGCTTATTTTGCATTCTGTGCCACGCTGCCAAAGTCAGACAGAGGGCAAGACAGTAAACCCTTGTGCTCGGTAGCGATATAGCACGAGTTTGCACAGCGATATTATTTCCACGTGCACATTGACACTGCGCTTTTATATAGACCCCCAGGTGCATTAAATGCAGCGCAACCGACGTGCCATGTGTTGCCCCTTTGCATTCCTCAGCTCATTTGTAACTAGTGTCAGTGGGAAAATCCAAATTTTTGAAATATTGCTGGCTGGAGCCGTACCCCATGGAATCGGCGGAGAGTCAACACAGGGCCCGTAGTGTGCTGCGCGCTGTGTAATTAAAGGGTGCTATAGTGCAGGAATACTGAGGTGAAGTTTGTCCCACTCAGCTGAGGATATTTCAAGCAGCGCATTACACTGACTTAGCTGTGGGGAAAGTTCCAATCCTCTGAATCTTCCTATTTATGGGACACTACGTTTTTTTTAAGACCTCTGTTTGATTGCTTGTTTGTTTATTTATTCATTGCTCCATGGGAAAATATTTTGTACCCTAGACTGAGATTCTGTTAGACCAGGTCAAAAAGGCGTTGTTGAATCGTCCTGTGAGCCTGGGTTTCGTGCCCCGCGGTGTCGTAAAGCTGGCATCTTAAAAGAGCAATTTCGGAGAATCGACGATAATACCTTAATATGGGAATTTGATTTGTGTCCTTATGAGAAAACAGACTCTTTTTGTCCATGTCAATGTGCACAAGTTTATGTTGGGGGTGATTATAGACTAAGAGCGCTTACATTGGCCGGCCGTTTCGAATGACTCTCTTCATTCCTTTTGCAGTGATTATCATGTGCGCCAAGGCGGACAAAGTGCGAGACCTCATGCTGGCTGCTCATCGCCGAAAATTAACCAGCGACACACACATCTTCTTCAACATCGAGCTCTTCAACTCCTCTTCCTATGGTAACGCTCCAGTGTTGTGATTTCATTGTAGACTGATTACAAAGCTTATCTCTATTCCCAAGATGTGCCACAGTCAGACAAGATTGTCCCACTCTGACCCTTTAGCACAATGAAGCTATCTACACTGAATTGAAAGAGAGGCCCAGCCTCTCTGCTTGATAGAGATTACATTCAGTAGATGTAGCCACTAAAATATTTGGCTCAACACAATAGTGTCTGGATATTGTCTGGTGGTGTGCAGGTCCAGGATGTTCCTCTGATGTTCCTGGGCTTATCTGAAAAGCTTTATTGTTGCAGCAAAATCATGTAGATTTGCAGCCATTGTCATTCTGTTTTATCAGCAGGCACAGGCAGACATGCTCGTATAATCTTAAACTCCCTCTCTTGGGAAACATGCTTGTCCCATAGCAAATTTTAGGGTATGGTCATGTTTAAATAACACATGGAAACCTCAGTTGGGCCGTTGTTTTTATTTCACAGGAGACGGATCCTGGAGGAGAGGAGACAAGCATGACTACGAGGCCAAGGCTGCCTACAGCTTTCTTAACACCGTAACGTTAATGAGATCAACTAAGTCAGAGTTCGAGAAGTTCTCCATAGAAATGAAAAAGGCACTACAGCAGTCGGACATCAATGTTTGCGGAGACTGCAATGCTGTACGTGAGTCTTTGCAAGCAAATTACTGAATGTTGTCATATTGTAAAACCAAAATAATGTGCATTATATCATATACTGTGTATCAAGGCATAGTAGTTTATGCTGGTTTTATTTTTGCAAATCTGAAATCACATTTTTTTTGTCTATTACACAAGTGATCAAAGTCATTTTGCTGTGGCATTTGGAGTAATGAAGAATGAAGTATATATCTGTATGATATTTACAATATAAAATAGAACCATATTTTTGATAAAATTGGTCAAAAAATGTACCCAAGCCTTCACTGGGGCAAAGAGTGCTTCAAAGGTACCAAATATATACATTATCTGTAGTATAATGTATAACAGTATAATAGATCACCAATCAAAATTCTGTCATAATTTACTCGTTTTCTTGTCATTTTAAACCTGTATGACTTTCTTCTGCAGAACACAAAAAAGACATTTAAAAAAATTTGGCAACCGAACAACGGCAGTTCCCATTGACTTTGGTTTTGTGTGAACATTCTTCAAATTATCTTCTTTTGTGTTTTGCAGAAGAAAGAAAGTCATACAGGTTTAAAATGATAAGAGGGTGAGTAAATGATGACAGAAGTTTCATTTTTGGATAAACTACCCCTTTAATCACCCAGTTTAAAGTGTAAAGTATATAATATATGTGCTGTGGTGCTCCAAACAGGCTCCAAATGAATGCTCGTGTAGACAGCATATTTTGGTCTGGTTCTTTGTCCCCGGAACGTCAGGTTCTTTTGAAAAGCCGTCAAAGCTTTTCTAGAGCAGACAGCGGGAGCCGTCTTTCTGAAACAAACAATTGCGGACGAATCGAAGTGCCAAGGTTAATAACCTCAGTGGGGGCCCTGCCACTTTTGACTGGCTCAATTGCTGTATCAACAGGAGCCATAAAAGGCTTGAGCAGGACTTTTGAGGCGGACCACCACCATACACAAGCCCATTCTTATGAACGTCAAGATTTGAGTGTGCCGAGCACAATTCTTTTATTGTACAAATACATTTCCCAGACAAGCCTTACCTGATAGAAGTAATGTCACTTGGCTTTTTCCTTATAGTATCTGCTCGGTTTTTCTGAAGGAGGTGTTCTTGCTGAATTAATGAGGTGGATGAAGAACGCTCACTTTATTCATTAAGGAAGGTGATACATTTTTGGGAATTGGCTTACAGTGAGTGGTGTTCTTATGAACATCCGCACAGATTTGAGCAATTCATGCTAGCTGCCAGGAAATGTAGACATACTGTACTTATTTGCAAAGAACCCCACGTGTATGTAAAGCTGCTGGATAAATGACCACTTTATAATCAAACTACAACATAGTTTTTTGAAATATGAGGCTTTCAAAACATTTGTGTCAAGTACATGCTACAGTATTACAGTCTTTGAAAAATGTGAGGTATTTTTATGCACTGATGACCAGTAGGTGGGTGTGTTGGATTACAGCACACTCATTAGCAACACATTTTATGGTTTGACGTTCAACAGAAAGAGTCCTTTAAACAGATTTCTTTCAAGTTTCTTCCATAAGTAGAAAAAGTTTAACATTCTTCAGCATCATTAACTCTTTTACTCAATGAAATAGCTGAGAAACATCATCTCTTCAAAGAAAGCAAGGCCTGAAATGGGTCAGACAGCCATGTTATTTTATCTTGGTTAGTAATAGTTGTCATCTGTTGGCTCCAAGGTTTATCTGTTACTTATTTGCCTCTAACTTTGTCTCACCCTTAACATGTGTCTCTGCAGATTATCAGGTTTCAGCACGACAAAAGGAGGAAAAACTCATCTCGAGAAATTCACACAGATTTAGCTTTTCTAAAATACCTGTCCGTTCATGTGCATATAATCCAATCTTTTCAAGACATGTGATTCATAAGCAATTTGTGTTTAATTGCTTTGCAGTTCCATCCAAGATGTATTTCTTTGTCTGTACTTAAAAATAATTAAAAATTATAAAAAATAAGAAGGATGAATATGAAGTTCAAACTCAAATGAACTGTAAATGAACAAAAGGCCACTCACGATTGCTTCTTTCCATCTCAACAACCCTTATCTAGAAAAAGATATGCAGTCAGCCGCTTTGCTGACCATTAAGGAGAGCTAAAACCAAAGCGCTGAGACAAACAAAGGAAGTCACAGGTGTATACAGACAGTTTGTTCTGCTCGAATCATCTCTATTTAAACAGCAATGAAGGGTGTCACTGCATCCAGAACAGACATACTGTCATTTTAGCATAGTTTGTTCACAGTTTAATGTCTAGAAAGAAATAATTTTTTTGGGGAAAAATATATGTGACCAAATTAGAAGGATGTTAATTAATATAAAGAAATAATCAAATGTGACCCCTGACAAAAATTAAGTTCTTTACAACATCAGCGTTCTATTGATATATGGTTTGTTAGGATAGGACAATATTTAGCTGAGAAATAACTATTTAAAAATCTGGAATCTAAGGGTGCAAAAAATCTAAACATTGAGAAAAAAACTTTAAAGTTGTTCATCAGAGGCACTGTAGCAGGCCGCTGCTAAGAAGAAACAGGTTTGTTTTAATGCTCTCTATCGGCTTACCGCTGTAATGATGTTGTGGAGAATAGATGAACCTGAAAGCTTTACATAGATACCAAACTTTAGTAAGTAATTCCCAAAGAGAGGCAGCAGCAAATGAAGTTTGTAGCCGTGTTTCCGGTTATTTTTGTTTCCGGTGGATTTTGCTGCATCCACTCACACAATAAAGTTTTGATATATTTACGGTGGAAAATTTACAAAATATCTTAATGGAACATGATCTTTACTTAATATCCTAATGATTTTTGGCATGAAAGAAAAATCGATCATTTTGACCCATACAATGTATTTTTGGCTATTACTACAAATGTTCTCGTGCTACTTAAGACTGGTTTTGTGATCCAGGGTCACAAATGTAAAAAAATAATTAATGTGTAAAGTGCAAAATAAATGTACAGTAATATGTTTAATAGAAGAAGGACATCATAAAATATTCAGTTCAGTCGGTATTGAATTTTGTTTGTGGCTTTATGATGTATCATTGATCTTCAGTTAAAACTAAAAAATCTGATCATAGCACAATAATGTAAATGATAATGATAATAAGTACAAAATTCAGATGATTTGATGTCAAACCCCTTTGGGGGTTATCTCTCAAGGTTTAATACAGCTTGTTAACCACAACATCCAACCAAGTAACTACAGACAAACATTTCTGTAAACAATTAAATAGATTATAAAGTAAAAAGATGAAGAATGAGAATATGAGTGAATAAGAATAAATAGCTATATTTATAAAAGCATATATTAAAAGTGCAATATGCTGGATTTATAGTTACTGTTTGTAAACACAAACTTGAAACTTGGCCCCTCCTCCCCGCTAAAGGTTTGTCAATACTGTAAAATACTGCATAGTCTACTTTAAAGAATGCAAAAAAGTAATAAAACAAAAATGTAATACATTTAAAATGTATGCATTTATTTCTTTCATTGATTTTTTTCATATTAAATGCTGTGTTCTGGCCTTTCTACGATTGCAGCATACCTGGAAGTGACAGTGAGACTGTGTTAGGTAATTCTTCACTGGGGTGAGGAAACTGACATGCGGTTGCTCATTTTAGTGCCAGAGCCTGAAGTTAATCAGCCCAAATAAACAGGACCAGGCTTATTGATAAAAACAGAGAGCCCACTGAACTCTAACTTCCATTCACACTAATAAAGCACAACATTTTCTGCTTCATTCATTCGGTGATGGCTCAGTGCTGGCCTTTGCAGTTTAATTCTCATTTAAACTGGTTAATACAGTAAATAATGCAGGGGTTAGGAAGAAGTGAACATATATTGTGAATATATTACCAAAAACAACTTTGCTCTGCTCGGCAAACTGTGTTGGAAAACCTCAAATCGCAACACGGGTGACAGGCTTTTTAGATACGAGACCTCTCCTTTAACTTGTGGGTTAAAATAATAGAAATGTAATTGAAATATCCTCTATATTCCTTTCATGTCACATTCTTGAACTGAGATGGCATCAGTTTCACACAAACTGTTAGCGTCTGATCTTAAATGGCTGTGGGATTTGTTTCGCAATGAGAAAGCATGACATTTTTGAAATGTGGAATGTCCAGTGCGATACATTGTGTTGCCGAATCGCAAGCTGCGCTCTGTATGAAAACACGGCAGGGTTTGTTATGCTCTGAATGCTTGGAGATTTGACCTCTGTTCACGCTTCCAAAAATGAATATGTATATAAACAGTCATATGACTATATCAACTTTTCCTGCTGTTTCACTCTTATTAGGCAGTTGAGGGTGAATGTAAATATACAGTAATTTTGGCAACCGGTTATCAAATCTCCCCCGGACAGCAGACTGGCTAAGCTCTGGGTTTTACTATTGTTTGCCTTGGGCAGTGCACATGCAGCATACAGCTCTGCGGTTGGAATGGACCATTAATCCGTATCATAACATAAGCATCTATCAGTACATGCTTTTCAGTATTCAGGCCTGTTGGGTAGCCTTTATTAGTTTTTAATTGGTTAACATTTCATTGAATAACACTGTGAATCTTTACCTTATTCAATTAAGAGACAATCTACACAAGCATTAATATTTTGAGACATTTCTCAAAATATCTTCTTTTGTGTTTCACAGAATAAAGAATCATTTTCATAATTTTAATTGAACAATTGTTGCAGAAAGATACATCCTTTCACAGAAAAGAAATCGCTTTTTTATTACATTGCAGGTCAACATGTTTATGGAGGGGTTCCATGATGCTTTGCTTCTGTATGCAAATGCCTTGCGCGACGTGATGAGTAGCGGTCGGACCAAAAAGGATGGATTGGACATCACGCACAACATGTGGAACCGGACGTTTGAAGGTAATTCTTAGTAAAAACGCACTAATGTTAAAGTAGTCATTGATTTTCTGCAGAAGCAGTTTTTGTCACATTATGACATCATGCTGAGACAAAATCTGATACAAAGCATTTGGCAGCTTGATTTCAATAAAAATGTTTGTGGACTAATGACAGAATTCCTGGTTAGGTATGTTTTGAAGCATGGTAGCTGAGCTGGTTTAAACTGGCAACTAGCTCCAGCTCAGGATTAAGCTCATGACCAGTTTAAACCAGCTCATGACCAGCTTAAACTAGCTCATGACTAGCTTAAACCAGCTCATGACCAGCTACCATGCTTCAAAACATACCTAACCAGCATATGCTGTTTTTTCAGCAGGGTTTATGTCAAAAGATCAAAGAAATTTAGATTTTACAATTCATCACTCCTAATGTTATACATTAGGCTGCAGAAATACTGTGAAATTGCTACACTGTGGCTAACATCATTTGCATTTTGTTCAAGTTTAAAGCTCAGAAATGCAGAAAATAAACAGCGGATTTTAAACAATATGATATAATTATTCATATTAATATTGTGCTATTACAGTTTAAAAACAAAAAAGGTTTTAGATCATTGGTGTACAAGCATTTTTTAGCTGGAGCAAACTCAGAGCCAAACCAGTTAAGCACTAACCCTAACTTGGGAAGACCAGGTGAAGACCATAAAACAAACTTAAGACTTTATTAAATTATTATTTTTTAATCTAAAGACTAAAATGACCATCAATGAACCAAAGCATTGTATAAACTCAACAAACAGGGACTGAAATCCACCCAACTCAAAACATTAAAGTCATCAGTTGTCACAACATAGTCAAGTTTATCTAATGAATAACAGAACAAAAAATATAAATAGAAAATATAGATTGATTATTTAGACATAAACAAGTTTATTTGTCTATTACTACCATTGTATATGTTTTCTGCTTTAGACAGACCACAACATTTGTCAAATAACTGTTTAAACGTTGAATGCATTTATAATGGTTGTGTCACTGTGTCATGCGCTTACACCTCAACTCTGAACACACAAACCTATGTTCAAGTTACTTTGTTATCTTTGTAGGGAGAACATTTTGTAAGTTGGATTTTTTTACAGTGTATAGTAAACTTTGGAACAGTAAGTATTGGTTTAATATACAGTATGTGATGTTGATAACATTTTTGTCCTTCAGTATAAGAGCATCTTTGTAAAACAATATGTTGTTCTCTAAGAGAACCAAAGCACACATGATTCTGCATGGTTCAACACATTTGATTCACATTACTGTATTTGTGAATAGTTAGCCAGTATTCTTGCCACTGTAATTTATTAAGCAGAACAAGAGCTCAGACATGCTGCTCTCAGTGACTACACCAACACAACTGAACATGAAATAACAATGTTTTGTTCGGCCAGAATGATCAAGAACAGGGTCATGTTTTCCTGTTAAATGAAATAATATTTTAAAAATGTCAAGAATTCAGAAACACAGATGTACAGATGAAATTACCATTTCTGCAGTCAAAGCCAACAAAAACGGCAGGAGGCAGATGAGATTTCCTGTTGTATTGCCCACCCGGAATTTGTCGACCGTTGCTGGTGTTTTCCTTGGAATGTCTGACTCTTCAAACTAATTAATTTTCTCATTCCTCACATTCCGCTGTACAGGCATTGCCGGCCAGGTGTCTATAGATGCCAACGGTGACCGAAATGGGGATTTCTCGGTCATTAGGATGACTGACCTAGAGGCAGGCACCCACGAGGTAAGAGCATAAGTACACAGACACAAGTCATAAACAAAGTCACAAACATGAAAACGTGTTTTTATTAGTTTTAGCTGCTTCAATATAGTCTGTCATCCTAGTTAACTGATCTTTCCAGCTTGGCCAAACAGGTGATTACTTGGATTACATGCGTGACCAACTTGTTTCCCAGCATGACCAGCTTAAAAATTCCTAAATCCCTCTCAAACCAGTCAATAAATCAGGAGTCCAGCTACGTTCAACAAAGTATTTTAGACTTGTTCATGCGCTTGCTCTTTAAATGGGGAGGTACATCAAGGACATCATTATAAGTACACTGAATTGGGTATCCTTACCATATAGTTTCCTTTTATGGTTTCAGACTGTCATGAACTACTTTGGCACAAATGGAAGTTTCCAGATCATGCCCAGCTTTAAGAGGGAATGGTTCTCCTTGCGAACGCCACCAGTGACCAATCCCCCAACGGTGCCAGACCAATCATGTAAATTATCTCTGCTGCTTCAAGACTGATACTAATGCACTTCACATGGGCATGACATACGTATACATCAAGAATAACTAGGCATGATTTAGAATCTGACTGTAACATAACATCAAACTACTACATCTGAGAGCGATGCATACATTGAAGCTTTCATTTGGCTACTTAACCTCTTTAAAATCAACACTGTGAATATGGAGTGCAACCAAATTGATCTTTCAAACTACTGAATTTTACGAATGATGGAAATCATACAAAATGTACGATTAGCAATACTGAAGCCCCTAACCTAGCCATACTTAAACTTACGAATGAGATCTTACATATTCATATGAATTAGCCACCTGATAAAACAGCTACGAATTGCTGCGAGATTATTGAATTTTCTCACATTCATGCCATCCCAGATGTACAAGACTTATATAAAACAAATCATTTTATATTTAAATTTGACATTTTAATATTTATTTTTTTCATTTTAAATTTTAGTGGCCAATCATCACACAATGATACATTTGAATCTTATTGGTTTATGTGTGTCTCATGACAAAATCATATCACATCTGGTCATATACATTTGGGATGGACCAAAATTTTCATTTTGGGGTGAACAATTACTATTATTGTATTATTGTGAGTAAGAATCTGCAGCTTTCCTTACAAACGATTTCTTTTTCTTTCCTAAGCAGGTGGACTAGGTGTATCGGCAGTGACTGGGATAATAGTGGGGGGAATTCTGGGAATTTCTCTCCTCTTGGCGTTCTACTTCTTAAGGTAAACATTAGCAACAGTTGGACTTTTAAAGAAATTGGTCTGTTGATTAGTAAAATGTGTCTGACAAATTTAATCTCTGATATCTCTGTCTACTGCTGTGTATAGACCACTTTGCAAGATGTAAACACTGGTCCAGAAGCACTTCCGCACTTCAATTTTTATAATCGTACATTTTGATTTGGTTGTAACTATTCTGGTGGTTGTATTTTGTTCAAACATTTGTGTACTGTTATGGCTAATTCAAATAAATCCATCCAATGGGAATCGAACGAAAATTTACGATTATTAGAAAAAGCCATACTAAAACGCCCCTCCCTTGACCCCACCCCTAAACCTAACCCCACTGGTGCAAAAGCAAATCGCACTAAAACGTACAAATGAAATGGTACAAGTTCAGAAGAATTAGCAAGCTCATAAAATAGTTATGAATTACAGTTTTACCTTTTTTACTTTGTTAGTTTGTTCAATGTAAAGGAAACATTAAAGTTACTAATTCTGATCGTACCTGTTCTCTGGATTGCTCAACAGGAAGAATTACAGGATAACTATTGAGCGGAGAACACCTCGAGAAGAGTGTGACATCGGGAAGCACCGTCAGCTGCGGGAGGACTCAATCAGATCCAACTTTTCAGCAGCGTAGCCTGCAGTCGAGCGCCGGATAGTGAGGTGTTCCAGTCTGAGGGAAGGTGCATCTCATATGGACCACTGGGCCCATCAAACACCCTCCCAGAAAACCTGAAATATTTATAGACATGCTGTAGTGGTTTTTCCTTGTAAATGTCTCTTGCTCTTCAATTCGTAAACTCAGGAAAGTTGAATTTTGGAGGAGAAGCGCTTTTAATGCTTCTTGACTCCGTAAAGAAAAGTCTGTTTTATTTAGCTACAGACCTTTTTTATTTTGCCAAAATTGTCTTGAAGAAGACTCTGTTGAAGCCTGTCAGTTCTGTAGAAAGTGTCACCTGACTTGAGTCCAGTCAGGTGCTGGTTCGCCATAATGAGATACTGAGGGTTATAACAGTGATACGCAGAACTTAAGCTTACTTTAAATGCACACTTTCCCTAGTGATTCAGAAGGTCATGTTTCCTTCTCCTTCTACCCAGAGCCATTGAGAGAGAGAGTTGCGTCAACTCCGTTTACGCCAATGGAACAGTTTTTTCCCAGCAATGGCGGTTCGTGGAGCCTCTCAATAGTTCCCGGAAGTTACTAGTAATGCATGGAGTTGCAGCAAAACAGACCGATTGTGACGAACATTTAACTCATTTAAAGACGTAAGTCATTTACTGAATAAATAAATTAAAGAAATAAAGCATTTAAAGAGAAAACTAGGGCTGTCAAAAGATTAATTGCGATTAATCGCATCCAGTATAAAAGTTTGTGTTTACATAATATATGTCTGTGTACTGTGCATATTAATTTTGTATTTATAAAAACAAACCCATACATGTATATATTTAAGAAAAATTAAAAAATTAATACACATTTAAATATGATTTAAGTTATTGGTAAATGTAAATAAATACATCTAAATATTTCCTAAATATATGTAGGCCTACATGTATGTGTTTGTGTTTATAAATGCAAAATTACTATGCACAATAAACAGACATCTATTATGTAAACACAAACTTTTATTCTGAATGCGATTAATCTTTTGACAGCCCTAGAGAAAACATAACTTTCTGGAACTATCTGAAGGCTCCATGAATCACATAATACGCGAAAATTTTAAACTTCCGTTGTTGTGACTCTCCCTCTCCTTCTCCCTCTCTCTCTCTCTCTCTCTCTCTCTCTCTCTCTCTCTCTCTGTGTAAGCAAATTATAACCGAATTTTCAGAATCGAAACGTTTTCAACGCATCAATTCTTTCTTTTTTCTGGGTTTTGCGTAGACATGGACAGGAGGTACTGATGAATATAAAACTGATGTGAACTTCGAAATGATGTTCCTCTCTGTCAACATATATCTCAGCAAGTCTTGATGTATCAAATTTGGCTGCATGCTGAAACACTGAACTGTTACATATTTTTATTTATTATTAAAAATTCTGATTTTCTTTTTTTGATTTCATTTTGAGGTTACATTTTAGTCCCACTAATATATAATTTCAGCTCTCTTGGTTTAGGATGACATATACAGTATTATATACACGCTGCTGGGTGCCTCATAACCATGTTGTCTAACTGTTGAGTTTATGGTTATGGCTTGAACGTTTAAAGTAATTTCATTAATATTGAACTGTTTTAAAACTAAATCAACTTCATCCATCCATATATACATTTTTAAATGAAATCAATGTCCACTGTTATAATGACCCTTCCTGCTTCAACATGTCACCTGTACCTGTCATTATTTTTAGACATCAACCTCATTGAATTTTACCATTTCATTCTTAAAAACCATAATGATTGTAGAAGATATTACAGTATTGAAACATGCTTTGTTGCTTATCTGCATAAGAATTTTATTGGTTTAAAATCTATAAAATGATAACTGTTGGTAGGAAATTTCATAATAGATAAGTCAACAAATTTATTTTAGATACAGAAGCCGGTCTACGTATAAACAAAAATGTTTGAAAAGCTTTGTTCATTCGCAGAGTTTATATTGCACATGTACATTTTTAACAGTATGTTTTTAGATTGACTTTGTCAGGAGGTGGTTATCAATAATCTATCAATTTAGTATCATATAAAGTTTATTTGTCACATTTGTGATGGTTCAGTTTAAGACATGTAAATGTGAGACACATTTAAAGCCATCTGTATGGCTTGTGCGTCAAAATGAATCTAGGGTTTTATTCAAGCTCGGTATGATGGCAATTGTAAGTAAATGTATCAGCATAAGATGTGATGTTATTTATTGATATTTTTGTAGAGGTTTCATGTTTCCTAGTGTTGATTTCAACTTTGTTTCCCTTGTGAAATATACAGAATCATTTTTTAAACAATATATCTGCCTTGTCAGAGAACATTTGATCTGATAAGTATATTTACAAGGCTTTGTAAACACTCAAAAGAATTGTAACTTATTTAGATTAATACATATTGACCAATTAAAAAGGAAATTTATGACATTAAATTGTCTCCTTGTGTTATAGCCTACAGTATATTTTAGAGAGCAGAGATGGAAGCAACAGCAGAGGTGTAAAGAGTACATGAAAAACATACCTGAGTAAAAGACAATATTGCTTCTTCTGTATAGCAGAAATAAATTGCTGCGAAAGAAAGTTTGGTGCAATGCAAAATGTAATGTGTAATTGCATTAGTCATTACAAATGTAAAAGAGTACATATATTTATTCAAAAATGTACTCAAGTAGAGAGTAAAAGTTGCTAATATCTTTGATACTCAGTACAACTACAAAGTAGCCAAAAAGATACTTAAGTACAGTACCTAAATACATTTACTCCAATACTTTACACCACTGAGCAACAGTGTGGATATATGCTCTATTAGTCCCGTACGTACGGTAAATGTCTGAAATTCCTCATAGATCCCCAAGAAGTTGTGTGCAAATGATCCCAGACTGCAGAGACACTATGTGAATGCAGGTCATGTGGCCAAAGCAAACACAACTGACTTTCTTTGCTGCTTATCGCAATGTGTCACACACATCGACATTTTCCATTTTGTGAATAATCATGTCATTTGTATAAGACCTCCAAAGGAAATTATTTACCCAAAAATGAAAACGTTGTCATTATTTCATCACCATGTAATACATTGTAATATATTTTTAGCAGAATATGGCAGCTGCTCTTTTAAATCAAAAGAAGTAAACAATGACCAGATGCTGTCAAGCTTCTTTAAAGGGCAGAAAAAATACTACTATACGAGTAGTTCATATAACTCACATGCTCCTGTCTGAAGTTATTCACTGAAAAACAACTGACATGTACAGTACATAAAAAATGTATTAGACACAATAAAGAGAAAATACAAAAACATTTTCATTTTTCTTAAACAAGTAACTTTCAAAAGTACACATTTTATTGTCAGAAATGTTCAAAATGATTCAAGCTTAACATTCATTTAAACATAATTTTCTATTAAGGAATGATAAGTAAATAACTGTAATCTATTTTTTACAATAGTGTTAGTAGCTGTGGCACAAACCTTCTAGACGTTTTTTTCAAGGGTTCTAGTTAGGGCTGTCAAAAGATTAATCGCGATTAATCGCATTCAGAATAAAAGTTTGTGTTTATATAATATATGTCTGTGTACTGTGCATATTCATTTTGTATTTATAAAAACAAACCCATACATGTATATATTTAAGAAAAATATCAAATTTAATGAACATTTAAATATAATTTCAGTTATTGGTAAATATAAATAAATACATCTAAATATTTCCTAAATATATATAGGCCTACATGTATGTGTTTGTGTTCATAAATACAAAATGAATATGCACAGTAAACAGACATCTATTATGTAAACACAAACTTTTATTCTGAATGCGATTAATCGCGATTAATCTTTTGACAGTCCTAGTCTGTGTTTGTTGATTGGTCTGGCTAGTAATATATATTCATATTCATTTATATTCATATGTTATTGTATAATATTTTTTTATACAAAAAAACAATTGGTTGAATTTTATTGTATATTAATTTGATTAAATTTGTTAAATTGGTCGTTTTACTTTGTCACATGTAAGTTTAGCCAAGTAACGGTTCTTCTACTGGTAATACTGACTAGACATATAGCGTCTATACATGGTGGTGGTCTAATAAATGTCTTTTACACTTACACTTCATTACATTTCTCTTAAGGTTTGATTTTAAGAGCCATTGAAAGTGTATTCATTCAAATTTGGATTTAGGTATTGCGAGAGTATTCGTTTGTAAATGACCATTCATGAATGAATAATACCTTCCACACACTTTTCATATTGCAGTGCACAGTGTGAACCGTATACCTGACAGACAGATTGTCTAACTAACCTGCCTGTCAGAGAGTCTGTCTGCATATTTGATTTGTGTTTCCCCAAGCTGAAAGCTACACTCATCAAACAACATTCCAACACATTCTTTGATCAATTCTTCTCAGACTATGGAAAAGTGGTTTCACCCCTTAAGTTCTCCTGTAATGTTTAACATTGCCAGACACTTCTCAAATTGTGTTTTGGTATGTCTGATTGAACATTCCCAGTAGATGACATTTATTAGCCACTTACCAGCAAAATTATAAACCAACAGCACAGCCCAGACACTGCTTCTCTTTTAGAGTACAGTACACGTTCAAAAGATTTTAAAATATCACAGCTGATACAAAGTCATTCTTGACCTCACATCTGGCTATGGAAAACCAAATGGAAAAAATTCCTTGAATGCTTGTTAATCAAAAGACTGCAAAGTATGAGGCTGAACCTGTTGACTAAGCGAGAAGGAAAATCGCCTTTAACATGCTCATATGTTACTGTGTTATACAATAAAACAGCGTTTTTCTCTAAATGCTGTTGTAGTGTTTTTCATTTCTTGTAACATTGTCCTTGCCTTGGCAAATGCAAAACAGATCTTTGGGTTGTTTTCTTTGTATTTAAAATCGATCTAATGTTTTAATGAGAATCTATGTTTAAATTGCTCAGCTGTTATGGTCATACAGTAGTAATGCTTGACTTTCTAGTGCTGGAAAGTAAATGACATCTTTAATGATTTGTGAGGTGATCTCAGACTGCATTTTCAAACATTGCAGACATGTCTATGTTTGTAATGATATGATATAGAATGTCTCAGACGAAGTATTCTGATTCAGTAAGTGGCTTGTATAATTACTTGTGATGTTAAGGGATACCCACTCATACAATTGTTTAATACCCCACACCCTAATCCAGGTCCAAAACCAACATTTTATTCATTCCTGAAAAGGCATTTCTTTCTCTTGTGAAATCTCAACAGTCCTTTTGTGAAATACTGCTAATGATGCTTGAAAAAACGCCTATATAAATAAATGCATAGATGTATACCTTGAAAGCGTTATTTAAACTTTTGTATCCCAAATGGTCTATTTCTTTGAATGTGGTTTAAACTATAAAGTTGTAGATTGAAAAATGGGCTCATGAGCAACACATAACAAGATGAACAAAAAAAAAAGATAAATAATATATACATATATATTTTCAGGAATGAACTGGGGTTCTTTGGATCAAAGATTGTTTAAAGATTATTATTAGGCTATTGTTGCAATATTATGGATTATTATCACTCAGAAAGGTTTGAAGGCCAGAAAGAAGAGAACTTGTAGCTCCAAGTTCTTTTGCATTCCTGTGTTTGATGTGTCACATTTAATCAAAACAAAAGTTTTACACAAAAACTTTCTAAGAATAAAAACACCTAAGATATGAATGTAAAAGCATATCTTTAAGAACAATTCATAAACAAAGGATGTTATTCCAAAGAATTTATTGAAAGAATTGAAATTCATTAACAGCATGTGTTACACATAATATATATTTTTATTTTGTTGAAATCCGAACAAGGACACTGACACTTAAAAGAAACGCTTTACAAAACCTTTACATAACGTTTTATCAGCGTACCAAACTTCAGCACTCAATGGAATGCCCTTATTGCACAATTGCATGTGATGTTGGATAAATATTATTATCCAGGCGGGATGTTGTGAGGGATGCTTTCATTAAATTTACTCAGTGGCCAGATTAGAATCTGTGTTGTTCCAAACAATACAGCTCTCTGAACCGGCCTCAGTATCAACACTGAGTAATGTGGCTCTTCCAGTCCTCTCAGGCCGCTTATAACCTGTGTGGCCCTAATATGTCCTCTCAGAGACGTCAGAGGTTCCTTATCAGTTATGAGTCTTTGTCCCAGAGCCCCCCTGTTTGAAATTCATACACATTTAAGTCTTGAAGCAATTTCAGTCTTCCTTCCTCCTTGATGCAGGGCTTCCTTTTCCATCAGTCGTGCTCAGCTCGGATCAATTTCGCTTTCCTGCCACTCAGCGAAGCTCTCTTCGTGTTCAGGCAGAGCAACAAAAAGTCAAGTGTTTGAAAATAAAACATTTTAGGGTAATCTAGGGTAATACACCAAATTGTTACAGCATATTGCTTAGCACAGTAACAACAAACAGCCTACATAATAACTATATTACTTGTAGAAGAACAGTTTATTTCAATAGTTAGTAATAATAAACATTTTATAATAAATAATGCAATTCAATATTTTAAAACATTTAAAAAATATATTATTCATATTTTTATCATAGTGCTTTTGCTGTTTAATAAGCCACACTCTTACAAAAATGTATGTTCAATTCAGCATTGAGTCAAAAAGGGACAAACCCAACCGTTTGAACATTTTATATTTGACCCAACAAACAAGTGTTTGGGGCTAAAACAACCAAGCAAAGGCTCATTTATAAGCCAAAGGTTGCATTTTATAAGCATGACATGAAGCCCACGTCCCATTTTAACATGACTGTAATACAATGTTGGCCTTGGCTTTAATGCAATAACATGATGATTGTAACATGGTTGTATAAGTAAACCTAGCCACAGAGCATCAGCTATTATGTAATGCTAGGAAAGCATAAAACTACTGGTTGCTGTCCTGTTTCCATAGCAATAGAGACCAGCAATTGGCCTCAGCCTTTCAAGAAGTTTATTTTCAGAAATACTTGATATGAATTGGGTTAAAAGAAGCAGTTTGACTGTCTCTGGTTTTTCTAAATGGAAACCTTTACTGGTTTACAGCAACTAATTAAAACAGAATTAAAAATGTAAAGATATAGTGTCATGAGTGTCTATGTTAGAAAAACTGGACCTTAGCAAATTCAGAATTGTCACAATGAAGCACTTTTATGTGCCAAAATCACAATGATTGGCAACGTGTCAGTGCACCATGTTTAAATAGATCACTTTTGCTGGATTCTAGTATGTTTGTGTAACTATAGCTTTACCAGCAAACCTGCAGTGTCATTGGATGCACTGCCATTTACCTAAAAGAGCAGGTGACCACAAGTAGCTACAGTAATTGTAGTGGCCAGACAAAAGTATAAAGAAAAGTTATCATTATTAATATTTTATATTAATGATAGAAAATGTGAAATGATTTGACATTTAAAACAAGAGGTACTGTAATATCATTACTGTGAAATCAATTGCTCTTTTTACAAACACCAATGTTCCACCAAGACATGCCAGTCTGCGTTCGGAACATGGACACGGTTCGCTAAAAATGTGCAGACTGTATTACGATGGTTTACTTTATTAACCGCTTAATTCTTAATTTGTTTAATTCGTTTTTCTTCCAGCCAGCGTCTAGCTTGACAGAGACTGAAATTATGAAAACTGAAGCTCCTATTACACAACCAAAGGAAACGTTTTCACTTGGATTTGGCTCTTGTCCAAAAGATCTGGAAGAGCGTCAAACCACGATGGTTCTCAGCTGTGTTTCCTTCTTTCATTCCCTCTAGGTACTCCCAGCGCAGATTTCAGTAACTGGATAGACTTTGAGAAATACAGGCCACACGTGTTTGTAGTTTTAAGAATTAGCCCTGTAAGGTTATGGGCAAGGAACGGGAGCGTATAGTCATCAGACTCTAAAAAGATCCTAACTCTAAGTACACGCAGCCATATCAAAGATAACAATGTGAATTGTGTCATTCGCCTACAATATTTATAAAGTTATTATAACATATGGCTGCTTCCATTATTTCTTCATGACATGCACTATTCAGAGGACCTACACTTTTAAGTTGTTTTATTTAGGCATTATGAACTACCTGTACAGTACACTTAATAGGTAGTGAGTTCACTAAACACTTTAGAATTTTACTACCAAAACTCCAATTTGCTAATTGTGTCCAATTGACTAACTGACAATCAAATTTAACAAGGTGCTAAATAGGCTGAAATATTCTTTTCATTCTAGTCAGGGCAACATGTCTCCATGCAAATTATGTTGCTACATCTTGTTCTTAAATGTTCTTAGAACGGTGTGGAAAGCATATAATTCATCAAATGATACCCAAATGATGCAGAAGAGCATCCATAAATATAGCGTTGATCCTCAGGATCTTTGCTGGGCAACAACTTAAGCCGAAAGGCACCTGTTGGGCAGGATTCCTTCTGTGAATTTTTCTGTTTCGTCTGTTGAACACAAAAGAATATATTTTGAGAAATGTCTCAGTGGTTTTGTGTCCATATACTGGAAGTCAATGGAGGCCAGTCTGGCTATGTTTACATGCACCTATTTTCGGCAATCCGAATAAACTCAATCTGATTGCAGATTTTGAAAGTGCTATTTACATGCCCCTAAATGTTTCAATACGATTCAAAAACTCATTTACATGTAGGCTACAAACTTCTGCGCAAGCACACAGCTAGGGTTGCCAGACTCGAGTAACAAATCCCAGTCTATTCAAAACGATCCAAAAAATTGCTCCAATGATCTCGCATAGACCAAATATGAACATCTTTTGAGAACATTCTTCCACTTACAACAACCGCGACAACCGTTTAAACATTTTCCGATTGTATAGGTAGACTTTAAACGTAACGGGACCTGGCAACACTGCCACAGCGTTAACGTCTCACTTAAAATTTCGCCTCTGGATGATTGTATTTGTATAATGTCAGTATAGTCACTATTTTCACATTTGGAATGAAAACAAAGTTTTCGAATAACACAACGTTCTTTCTTTGCTTTATGTAATCGTAAAAGAGCATGCGAGCGCCGTCCCCGCTCTCTTAATAATGCGCGTGCCATTGCCACAGATAAAACATTTTCTTGTGGTGAGTTTCGTGTGGGTTTTTTTTATATTTGACGTAAACATAAGATGTTTAAGACACACCATTGAGAAAATACTCTGATTCAAGCATTTACATGATTTTTTCCCTCCTGTTCGGATTGCTAAATTTTAATCATTCAATCGTTTACATGAAGTCTTTTCAACGCCATCAATCCGATTACAAGTGAATTATTTGGTTGCATGTAAACGTTGTGTTCCGCAGAAGTCATACAGGTTTAGAATGACATGAGGATGAATCAATTCTGAAAGAATTGGTGAAATGTATTTAAGTAACCGCTGAACTATCTCTTTAACATCAGGATTTATCTCAGCAAGTCAGTCAGTCATACAGTAGAACACAACAAATCTCAAACTTCAAACTGAGCGAGACACAGGCTCAGTTTTCTCAATTTGTCTACAAAAACAAGAGGCAAAAGCTCACTGAAGCAGTCAACATCATCAATGCATTCCAAGCACATGAATAAAAAAATATTCTCAAAGTCAACAGATTAATAAATATGACACAAGTCATTTAGCAAGCGGCATGGACATGTTTTCATTCGTAAGACACAAAAATTCGCACGGCTTATTTTCTTAAGGAAAGGAGTTCAGACAAGGAAAAGAAAACATGGGAATTATATTCATGGCAATATAATTCGATTTATGCACAAATGTTCCATAGAGAGTCATGCGATTCGTGTCTCCGTGCTCAGCTCGGGCTGTTTTCAAGCTTTGAAATGTTCCTTTAAAACATGATCTTAATTCCAAGCAACCAGCACGCCACGCCATCAGACATCTCGTGGGTACTGCAACTCCGATGTCAAACTCTATTTGCCTCAGATCACTTGAGATTTTCATTGAGGAGTGCTCCCTTTCTCCCCTAAAATACTTGAGACTGAAGCCTGGGGGAAACAGACCAAGCCTTAACATCTAAAGCAAATAACATCTGACTTTAAAACTGCATTATGGGATGAAAGTTCACAAAGGCACTCAGACTGTAAGAATGTGTCTGATCCGCCCTGTTTTATTGCCAGCCTGTGCTTTTTGTAGATTGAAGTTCTGGATGGTTTACCTGACACATTCCCACTATGACCGTGGTTTGGATTTTATTAAAAGTGCATTGGAACCGCCCGGGAGTGGTCAAGATGTTTCAATTAAATTACATCCATACCCTTCCTTGTCCCCAATTATTAATATTTATGGCAGAGGGGAAAAGGAAGCACAACACGGGCCCAACCTTAATTGCACGCAATCCCACTTAAATCCAAGTAAAGCTTCTCTGCCACTTTTGTGCTCGGCTGTGCTTTGGGGAGTGTAATTCATTTCTTTTCAGATGAATTTCTGCACTTTAGTTATAACACTTTTCAAAAGTTACTTTGTTCTTAGATATAAACTATGGACTCAGCTTGAGACATATCTGGTTATCACACAGACAATGTATCAAAAACAAATGATTGTCCCAATGTTAGTGTAATAACCAGATATATTTCAAGGCTAAGGCTATGGTGTATGGTCTTGATTTTTTGCATTCTTTCTTTTAAGGTTTAAAGGCATTCTTTCTTCATAAGGCATTATGCTTATACTTTATTTCAATAGTCCACTTTAGACATTCTAACTATAGTCCAGGGACGTAACAGAATTACTTGGCAAGTACAGGTCAATTAACTTATAGTAACTAAGTAGACTCTTAGGTTTGGGTTAAGGTTGGGTATAGAGTTATGGTTAGGAAAATACGTGACATGCATTTGCAAAGTTAGTAGAATGTCTTTTGGGGGACAATCTAAATAACAGATAATAAGCAAACAGTCAACTAATAATCTAATGAATGGGAGTTGACAAGAAACTGCAAAGCACTTATAGTCTAGACCAGGGGTAGGCAACGTCGGTCCTGGAGTGCCGCTGTCCTGCAGATTTTAGCTCCAACCTTAATCAAACACACCTGAACAAGCTCATCAGTGTCTTCAGGATTACCAAAGCTACAGACAGGTGAGTTTTTTCCAAAGTTGGAGCTCAAATCTGCAGGACAGCGACACTCCAGGACCGACGTTGCCTCCCCTGGTCTAGACTATCGAAGTAAAGTGTTACCTAATGCATTCCTCCTCAATTATTCATAATTTATAATAATTTGTTTTGATTGGATTTTGCCTGACAAAATTTTGACTGAATTTTGCCAAAGTCTGTTTACAGAAGTCATGCCACTCCTCCGGGCAGCTATTGAGGTCATAGCAAGACAACATGGGGAAGAATGAATCACAATTCAACACCATTTCTTCGACCAACAATTAAACCTGACACCAACTGTACCATAACTTTTGAATTTACACACTGTTTGCTTGGACAAATGTTTTTATATCAGATGAGTTGCCATATTACACTTTATGATGTTTTTTAAACAAAGTTCGAGAGGTGCAGATAATTAACCTGGCTGGCTTCCTATAACTAATCGCACCAACCATCCTATCAGCTTAGGAGAAAACCCCTACAAATAGACAAGCCGCCTTACCTCCACCTTCTCTGATGCCTTTCAGCATCCCTCCCCCACCCCGACTTCTCACATTCAGCCCATTTTTTACTTCAGTACAACAGGGGAACGCTCTGGGTCAAGGCTCATACCGGGCCCGGGGCCCTCTCCTAGGACTAGGGGCGGGTGCTTCGAATTCGGGAGAAATTACAGAGCTCAGAGCCCTTTCCCCGTGACAGCACGCATATTATCCGTCCCACCTTATTATCTGCGAGGCGAACTCGTGAAATTATATTTATGCGAATTGGTTTTTTCCTCATACATTTGAAAAGTATCACAAATAATCTGTTTGTGTTCTATCAAATGTTTCTCATAATGATAATAACAATAGTCAAAACATGTGTCACCATCATGTGATGAACAGTCCTGTCTGGATCATTTTGTGGTAGTTTTCAAAAATGTTCACGCATTGTTCCTTCATAGTGAACAGATGACTACAGCATGTCAAGTTTATTTTCATTTATTCCCTCATCAGTATAAAAACACATCTATCGAAAATGTGTAACGCTTGCATAAAATGTACTCGTGTGATCTTGGACCCCCCAGTCGTCCCAGTCATAATATTTGTATACAAAGACTTTTGCAAATCCTCTGGGTAGGCAACTATCACTTAGCATCCAGTCTACACAGGAAAAGGAGACAACAACTTGGAAATGCAGAATATCAGCACTTCTCTTTACCTTGACTTTCTGAATGGCAACATTCCGAAAGGCAACACCACAATGGTTAAAGAAGTAAAAGGGATAGTTCACCCAGAAATGAAAAGTACCCTCATGGCATAACCCTAACCTGTATGACTTTCTTCTGCAGAACACAAAAGAAGATATTTTGAAGAATGCTGGTAACCAAACAGCGGTGGCGCCCATTGACTTCCATTGTATGGACACAAAACCACTGAGACATTTCTCTTGTTCCACCAAATAAAGAGTGAGTAAATGATGAACTATCCCTTTAAAGACCAGGGCTTGTAAACCAGAGGTCTAAAGTTCAGACCCTTAGGCCTTTTGGTTGCTATGTTTCCCTTTACTGTTGTGCCCTTGAGCAAAGGTTCCTACTCGTCCCTTTACTTAAAATACTGTAAGTTGCATCGCTGAATGACATGTTACTGAAGTGATGACAGGTATGATGTTTATTGATCTGGCCAGCAAGTATCAAGATGTTTCAATTGCATGTTCAAAACAAAGAAAAGAGTTGGAAGACTGAGACTATCCCATCAATAAAGAGAGTGTGAGAAACGTGCACTGACACGACTGAATTTTTCTTCTAGAATGTGATGTCTGAGGTTGTATGAGCAGCCAATAGGAGATAAAGATTAACAGAGAAATAAGTCAGAAGGGCAAACCACAGCATCATTACATGAAACATCAACAAATGAACTGGCACAGCCTGAAGATAAGCATGTTTTAATGATTTGACAAGTAGACTGGATCGAAAAAGCCACCTTAATGCGTTTCAATGATGAAAGAAAGGTTAAAACGAGTTTAGAAGCAAATGCACACTGGTAAACCGAGTCTTACTTAATGCTTAAAGCAGATCTGACTTAAGATAGAAGCATTAGACTAATAACTTAAAGAATTAGGGATTTTAATGAAACAAAAAACAGAAGATCAGTCAAATCCCTTCTAAGAATAAATTCTGTTACTTTCTATTGTGTTACTTTTACAACACAATCACAGAAATTCATAACTATTTTACGAGGTGGCTAATTTCTATGAATTTGCACGATCTTTGTACGTTTTTTTCAGTATTGCTTTTTTCTAATAATCATATTTTTTGTACAATTTACATAGTACAAATTCCTAAAAATTCCTAAAAATCATATTTTTTGTACAATTTACATAGTACAAATTCCTAAAAATTCCTAAAAATTAGCTATCTCGCAAAATGAATTCCAATTACATCAGAAAATATCTTTACAGGCCTATAACTTTGTCTGCAGTCAACAGATTTTTATGGAAATCATTTCTTTAGATTCCTGAATCTTTGCCGAGTCCAGTAATACCAAAGATGTCAGGGTTCGCCTATAGTTTGCCTAGTTTCATGATTTAAAAACCATCGCAAATATCTTCGCAATCATTACTCCAATCGAAACAAAACCGCCATGGATAACACTCATCAAAAGGTGATTTACTACATCTCTTAGGCAAAATTTTCATTGTAAGTGGAAACAAAATGCTAAAAAGTTGGACGATGATCATTTTTTCTTCTAAATGAAATGAGATATTGCCACCAAATTTGCCATGATGTATGGGCGCAGTCCGATGACACAAAAAAGAGGTGGTGGGACTACGCTACTTTGTAGCCTTATAATTTGACAAAACATGAAATTGGCTCTAACTACAGCTTTTGTAGTTTAAGTTTGTATGGATCATCATTGGCACATTTTGTTTTGCCTCATAGAAATTTGGTGACAGCACCACCTATTTGTTAAAAGTTATAAACAATTTTATGGTGGTTTTAGTGCTTTTAGCTATGGTTTTTCAAAAACGAATTACCCTTTGTGACCAAGTAGGGCTCGACCCTGTAATTGCTGCTTGCAGCTTTATTTTTATTTACTGTTGGTTACTAAATTACCAATACCACAGTCATCCGCTTGAACAACTTGATGGAAACGTACCTATTTTGTATTTGTTTCTTTTCCTTTTTTAATGGAAACCTTTAATGTATTGACTTTTATAGCCACTTTATAGATTTTCTAAGCACATATTGACGTATATCGTTGCTGTTCTTCTGAAACCTCGGATGTCCAAATTCAGTTTTTTAGGAAATGTAAATGAAAAAAACACTGTACTTTTAAAAAATACTGTTTTTTATTAATAGATATTTGCAAAACCCAGTGACAAACATTATGATTCATGACAAAAAATATGGAAATACAAGGTTTTAGAAGGACAGCAGCGATATGATTAATTTGATTAACTGATAGGCTTGTTCATTTGATTGACAGCCCTACATGTAGTTCTCAAAAAATGTCAAATACATACTTCCATTTCACATGGCAAGAAGCCTTCTCATGAGGTTTTAGTTTGCGTAAAATGGTTTATTTTATATTCCCTTGGATTAGTTTACTTCAATGATTCATTTCTCCCGTCATAAGTCTCTCAGATGCACATATCTTCGTCCGAGACAGATGTGCCCTAAAGACACCACTGTGTTTTACAAAGCGCAGAACAGAGAAGAGTGTCGCTATGCATTAACATTTCCCTGCCTTTCAAATCACACATAAATCGCCACTTGCGTGAGCCTTCGTACAAGCGCTATTGTGCGAATTATCAAAAGACATTGTTTTTCCATAAATATATCAATGCTGAGGGAGATGCCATTCCGTGAGATCTCTGGACGTTTGAAAATTCAAGACAACTGTGAATGTTCAGAAGTGAGTTCAGGACAGCTCGTCATTTTCAGCGTTTGAGATGGATTCACGAGAGCACAATGAAAGATGGTTTCAGATGCAATGTGGTTCTAATTCACACACAGCCTGGGTTTGGTCGTGTCTGAGAATGGCGTTTATCACACACAGTATTCAAAGCCCTTGCATGCCATACATGCCCTTCCAAATCTTGGCCAACAATTAATCGGAGGATTGGGGGTAATTTTGATACCTTTAATCAACCGCGTTCGACTTTTACCTTGTCTGTACCCTCTGGAATGATTTTATCAGGGTGAGGAATTTGTGCAATCTCAAAATGAGGACTTTTAAAGATTTGCACACAACTTTTTCAAACCTGTCCTTGTTCTTCAGGAGTAAAGCAAAACCACATGTTTCTCAGATTTCAACCGGGACCGATTTTATTTTACAACAAATGTGAAACCCTGTAAATGGGCATGATCCTGTATTTCTTTTATGTATAGATATTTTGTTTTACAAAATTGTGCTAATTACGTTTAATCTAACACTGAATACTAACTATGAACAGAACACTGCTATGTGGATGTTGCACAATTAAATTGATTCACAACACACATTTTCTTTCTTCTCAAGGAAGGATTAGATCTTGGACCAGCTGGAAACATAGCTGGCACCCTTCTGGTTGATCTCCTTCTCCTCTTGAAGGTCTTATACAATATGGCTTTCTGCATGCAGTGATGGTCATTTTTAAGTGTATCGGAAATTTGCCAGACTAGTCGAGTATGCTTATTTGTTCCACCTGCTGTTGCATTTCGCACATGTTTCCAAGTCAAGGAGCACAGAGATCCACCCTCTGTTAACACAGATGTCATGCATGACAAGCTTAGGAGAAAACATGTTCTGGGGCACTAGGATGCCCAACAAACAAGCCCTATTGTGTGTAATGGTGGGAGAAAGATTTTCTCTGTTATTGGGTTACACTGGCTTTGTTCATTTAGGAGTAAATCAGCTGTAGGCCTACATCAAGCGTAGCATCCTTTCTGGTAGGTCATGTTAGTCAAGCTTCCTTCAGCTGATCACATCAGGTGGAGGTAAATTACTGTCAACGAATAGTGATACAACACATACTAGGCTGTGTCTTATTTAAGTCGCCTTTCTTATAGCTCCTCTACAGCTGTTCCATTGTGCCCACCTTAATCCCCAACTCCCCCACATCTGACTGCTAGCAGGTCATTTTAACAGGATTTTATGCATCCTGAATTTGATTTATTTTCCCTTGTTGACCTGTATTGATTCTCTTAAGGTGGTATACATTTTTATATCACAAATCAGTGTGAAGGCATATACATCTGCGGAAAAAGATAAGATACTCTTCCAAAGTTTTATTTAATCAGCATTTTAAGATGTATTGTGTAAGTTGAATTGCAACAAAATCAGACCTCAGGAGTGACATAATAAGGTCATCCCACAGCAATGTGAAAGACAGCATGACGAGACACATGAAAACTGTGATAAAATATTTATTTTTAAATTTTTTGTTCCTAAATATATGTACAAATATTACTGTTGTATTGCTTAAAAATGAGGTCAAATATTTGCATTATGAGGTCTGAAGAAATACAGAGCATCTTCTGTTATTTTGACCTGTTTCTCCAGGTTTTGTTTTCTGCAAATAAATGCACATAGAAACAATATATTTCTTTAAAATTTAGGAGAAATATTTTTCACAGAATGAAACAAAAATACTAATTTTACCTAAACACATACCTATAAATAGTACATTCCAAAAAAGTGAAAATGGTCTTCTGCGGCTGTATATAATAATCAGAAAATTAGTCTGAAACAACACAAAAGTTAAAATGAGAATTTTCAGTTGTAAACGCACTTCTAAATGACAAAACTGAACATGCCCTGAGGGGTTCATTTTATTGAAAATTCCAGTAGGGTGGAAGGTGTGTGACTACAGGTGATTTGAGATTGGGGATCACGGTTTAGAAGGATTACCTGTCCTGAGGATATGGGAGACATCAGACATCATCATTCATGTAAGAGATAGGTGTCCTATTCTATTGGCAGCTCAACTTATCAGGAAAGAATGTGAGACACAAGTGAGAGTTCACCTTACTGAGCTACAAAGTATATTGTTTATCTTATTTAATAAGTCCTCATGAGCTCACGTACCTTGTTGCAAAACTCCCACCAAAAAGGCCCACTACAGGAATAGACACCAGGGTTGCAGTTCAAATTGCTCACTAGTTCTTTTATTTACTAAGATGTCAACATAACTGGCATGTAACCTAGTTTGCTGTACTTTCAAAAAGAACATCTATAGACAACAACAAACAAATGTTGTGTTGCCAAAACTTCACTTCTGGTAGAGTTCTGCAAAGAATCAATAACTGTTGAGTAAATTTAATTTAATACAATTATTATGCAATAAAATATGAATATAAATTAAGTAATATCATGAAATATAAATTAAATTTGGTAAAAAAGTTAACTTAAAAAAAAGGTCTATAATGTTTTTGTACAGTATGTTGTAATGTGGCATGCAGTCAACACACAGACTTAGTTTACATGATTTCATAATCATAAAATCATTTCTGATTTTTCACCATCAGCCAACAGATATCTCTCTATGACAGCATAAATCTAATAAATCGATTATTTATTTGATTATTTGATTTTATCTTCTTTTAGATGAAAAGAGAGTTTGTCAAGCTATTTCCAGTATTGGCAGCAATATCTGACCTGACTTTCATGATACATTATGAACATTATGTGCTGATCAGACGCAAAAATACGACTGGGATTTTTTAAGTTTGCTCAAGGTTTAACCACATTCTATTTGGATTTTATTGTCATATTGGAATTAAAACATTCAAGTCTAATGTATATGTTTATAGAAGTGCACTAATTTGGACCACGTTGGCCAGTCGGTTTCCATTCTCAGTTCAGCAATAGATGGCTCGGCTAAAACACAGAATTCCAGACAAACCATAACAGGTGTATTTGTAGAGGCAAATCTGCCTATCATCTAATTTCCACTGGGATATGTGGCCCGGATTTTTCCAGCCTTCATCACGGTCTGCACGCAAAAGTCAAATCTCCTTATATCTAAACGGATCTTGTGAGTAGTAAAATGAGGGGTCAGACACCAAGCCTGATATGTGAGAGTTTGCCCAGTGGCTCTCAAGATTAGCCGCCCAGTAACATGGCACACGGTCTCTTTTAGGCCGAATATGTCAGTTCAGATTTGAGTTTTTCCTTTGACAGTGCTTTAATCTTGGGTTTAAAGCATACTGCAGCATTTTTAAAAGGACTGGTTGGAAACACACTGATTTGTACTTTTAATAAAAGTACTGCATCAAACGTGCCAGAAGATTCGGCAACTTGACATTTACACACTTAAAACTCTCCAGACTTACCAAATAACTCAGTTTTTGTTTACCGGAGAGAAGCAGAATGTAACACCTGATGTTACTGTCTCAACAGTTCATTCCCATTCATACTACTTTTGAAAGCACATCTAGCGTATCAAAAAAACAACCTTTTAATAGAAAGGAATGCAAAACGTAATTTGATTGACAGAAATAGGCACCACTTTCTGGCCTGAAGTTAAACTATGCCAAATTCCCTTTTGATTGCGGACAGATGCCAGGCTCTCCGGCCTGGGAGCCATCCTGCTTTAACACGATCAGAAGCAGAGGATCAAAGATCAAAGATCAAAGATAAAAGACCATTGTAACAAACAATCCCCCCGGTGCCCCTTAAAACCATCATGCCTAGTGCAGTCAATTCCAACTTTGCTACAATATCTCTCTCTTCCGTCTTGTTTGGTGAAACATTTTTAAAGCAGCACGATCTGGCATTGAGCGGAGCTGTCAGCAATGCTAACTGACAAACTTTCAGTATATCCCGAAGGCCACGTCTCAGTGGAACTAAAGAGAACATGGTGAGCACTATTTAGAAAATGATCAGCATGGTGTTCGCCCCCAGCTGGGCTGTTCACTGTGTGTTTCAAATCAGGTGCGATGTGAGGACACCCAAGTGGGGTGTGAGGTTTGAGCACACATTTCAGCAGTTGTTGACTGTGTGTTTGCAATAGGAAACATGCCATTACAGTATCAGATATCATTACCACAGATTAACGTTAAAGACCATCTGGAGACTGTTTATTTTCAGTCATACATAACAATGCGCAGTCAAATCCGTAGCTCTAATTCGCTCATTTGTTCATTGCAAGCATTACAATAATTGTGAAATCTGGCTGAGGTTATAAATGTCGAAGTGTGCTAAAACACGGCCAGGTTTCTCACTTGATCTCGCTTACAAACGTTTTCCTCTTGACGTGCTAAGCCGAACATGGCTAAAACTTGAATAAACAATCTCTCATCCAGTTAATTATTTAAACCAAGAGCAGGGAAATTAGCAATATAGAGGGATTAATTGTATGGATTAACAAGATATAACTGCTCCACTTAGAGTTGATCAGATATTCCAGACAGGGAAAAGACGTTTCTCCTGCCAGCCATCTGAAAGTGACCGCAAACTGCGTAAGTAGACTCGCATATCCTCCGTCTATACCACATTGACCTCACAGTATCGGTTAAATATTTACACACATTCTTTACAAAGCAACCCCCCGAGGGAGACCCACAGTCAGTCTCACATATACACACTTGGAACAAAGTATTAATAACCGTTCGGCCTCAACAGCATAGTTTCTCTATTTGTATTTTATTGATTTGTAGATTTGAATGTAGTTCTAGCGTGTGGGTGCTTAATAAAGAATGAATGTGCATGATCTAGTAAAATTAGTAAAATTAATATTTCCCATTAACTGAAGCACAAAATATTTTTTCACAATGCTGCGCTTTGGTTGTGGTTAGGTTATATCTTAGTGCAGTTTTAGATCACTCTATAAAACTTTACAGAAATATGAGTGTTGCTACATTTTTGTATTTTCTGTCACTACATTGTAAAATGATTTAACCTAGTTCAACTTAAAGGTCCAGTTTAGTGGCATCTAGCGGTGAGGTTATGAATTGCAACCAATGGCTCTCTAGACCACTCGTCCCTCCCTTTCGAAGAACTACGGTGGCTGACACAGGACAAAGATGTCATCAAGTTTTCGCTTCTTTGCTGGAGGAGATAACATATTTACGAAACGCACTCTGTAGAGCAGTTTTTCCATTTAGGGCTACTGTAGAAACAACGAATTCAATGTGAGGGCACCCGCGGTGTATGTATATAGAAATAACTCATTCTAAGATAATAAAAACATAACGCTTCATTGTGTAAGGCCTTCTGAAGAGATATTGCATTTTTGTCAATAGATCCTTCTTAATATTACACATTGCACCTTTAAAAACTTTAGTTCAAAAGCTACCTTATATTTGAATCACATTGGCTTTAAAAATCATTTGAACTTAGTTTATATTAAACTGACTATGCAGTATTTTGTATAACTTAATTTGATAAGTTATACAAAACACAACTCAGTTGCCATATTAGACAGTTGGGTTAATTATGACAGACATTCTGTTATTATATGTTCTGCCTGTCTTATCGCTGTAATCCACAGTGAATGGAGAATTTAATCTGTAAACTGATTCTGTTTATCACATCTAATTAACTCTTGAAAATGCAGTTAAACATCCTTCATAATAGTCCTTCAAGACGTATTACCATCTGCTGTGTTCTGTTCACTGTGTAACAAATCAAGACGACGTATTGACTTTTAAAGCGTTATTATAAAATGATGAAAGAAGCGAATGAAAGAAGTGCACCAAAGACAAAAAATCTTTGAGCTGAGACAGATGCAAATAGACATGCAAATATTATATTAGATTTAACAATACATTAGCTCTGTATTTTTTCACACATGTTTTCAAATCACAAGAAACATGTTTTTGTAGATGAAAAAAGTCCAGATAATCGGAAATATTGTTGGTGGCATTCCACAAAATACAGGCATTTTATTATGGACCTACACCGTGCCATTATTTTCTTCCATGACCTTCCATGATCTCTCATGCAAGGCTGTGATGGGAAGGCTAAACAAAAGTAATTCCTTTACAAGAATTTCCTGCTGCTCCAACGTCTTTGTGACGGGAAACTCATTCCTTTTAAACCGAAATAGAAGAGTCTGTATACATTGAATCTCTTTGAAAGACACCTGCAGTGGTCAGACATATTTGCTTCCACATTTGTGACATTTGTACAGATGTGAAAGCAAAAGAAAAGGAAAAGGGAAAAATATACAATATTCCGGTCTTCATCGTGACATAATAAATCCCAGGACTTACTCCGCCACACCTTTAATGAAAGTTCCATACTGTATGCATGAACCTAAAAGCAGACAATGGAGAGTTTAAGATCACCTATCTGATGAAATTAATCAGTTCAGTAAACAGAAAAATAAGAAGAAAACTAGTTTCTTAGCACATAGAAAAGTTTTTTCGCACAGAGAGATATTCGTAATTTGTATTTATTTTACTAGGTGGCTAATTCGTGTGATCTCATTCGTACTGTAAGTATGCTTTACTTTCGTAGCAGTGACGGTAAGGTTTATATGTGGGGTTAGACGGGGGGCTTCAGTATTGCTTTTTTCTAATAATCGTATGTCTTTGTTCGATTCACATAGAAATGAATAATAGTAGACTAATAATAATAGTAATAATAGAGCTTGTAAAGTGTTTGTGTTGCAGTCATGCAAAGATTATGGTCAACACATGGACCACAAAGTGTGTTCTTGAAGCATATGTGACCCTGGATCACAAAACGTAGCATGAGAACATTTGTAGTAATAGCCAAAAATACGTGGTATGGGGCAAAATGATCGGTTTTTCTTTTATGTCAAAAACCATATGAAGTAAAGATTATGTTCCATGAAGATATTTTGTACATTTCCTACCGTAAAGATATCAAAACTTTATTTTTGTGAGTGGATGCAGCAAAATCGCATACAAAAATGGTCGGGAATACGTCTACAAACGTTTTCGCTCAAGTTTGGTATATGTAAAGCTTAGAATTTTAGCTTTCCAGTTCATCTATTCTCCACAATGTCATTACGGCGTTAAGCCAAAAGACAAACCTGTTTCTTCTTAGCAGCGGCCTGCTACAGCGCTTCTGATGAACAACTTTAAAGGCCATTTTAGAATTTTTTGCACCCTCAGATTCCAGAGTTTTAAATAGTTTTATCTCAGCCAAATATTGTCAATATAGACCCTTAGGACTGGTTTTGGTCAGAATGCTAGTAAAACGTTGATAAGAATGAAAAAATCTAATGCAGCTCAAGTTCATAGTGTTCAACAGCATGTGTTTCTTTGAACCATTGTAAATTGGTCATGGTTTAGGAGAATTTATTGTCACTAGAAAAAATTGCTGGACAGAAAGTTTTCCCACATGATGTTCTCACATTCATAATGTCAACACATGCACAGGGCTGTTCATTTCCTTGCACTTAGGCGCAAAGTGCAGGGATGAGGAAACGGAAAAAAGATCTCTATTCAGAGGTCTTATCTCAATTGCTTCCTCAAAACAGGTCAGAGGACCAATCAGTGTAAAGCTGGCCTGTCAGGTTGTTGCTATCTAAATAGGAAGTGCTGTAACATGCCTAAGGACTTGCTAGCCTGAGACAGCAGACTTTCAGGCCCACATTTCCTCTATATTCCTGTTTGACAAGCCAACATCACTTCATCATTCATCACTTCTATTTGGCTCTCTTCCTTTCATAAGTTTTTGACAGGTCTTAGTGTTTACACACTGCAGAGTCATATATCAGGGAAATTTCAATCTGAGCAGAAGGTAAACATGAATTGATTCTGTGATGATATCATATAAGTATGTGTTGCATCTGGTAAGAAAATATAATTAAAAAAAGATAAACATTGCTATCTTGAATGGTCATCTGATTGCTTCTATTAAAAAAGCGGATCTTGCTGTTCACAGCTTGAAATAAACAGTTGCTTGACTTCATTAGGTTTCAGAAAAAGTACAATTGTTTATCTACCTAAATATGAATTATGAAATAAGACCATACCAAAAAAATCAGTCAATAGGGATGTGTGGTTCAGAAAATAATATAGCAGTCATTTAGCCACGTGATACTGAAGGACATAAGCAGGCTTCTTGTGTCCCGCAGGTTGGACTAGGGCCAGCTTAGCAGTGCTCATGTTTAATTTACAACCTCCACCAGCTTTTTACACAGACAGCCAGACTGCAAGCACCTGAACTCACCTCCAGAATTAATGCGTCTCTGAGAGCTCTCCAACCTTTAGAGCCTTAAGCACTTCCAGGAAAAGATGCTGAAACCCTCTTTCACCTCTTTTACTTGCTTACAGAAAGTGTCACAGCCCTCTAAATCTTCCCATTTACATTTTATAAACCAATAACATATATAATTAAAAAGTCAAATGGTGACAGATTTATGAAATATGGGTACAGGTGGGAAATATTTCTTGTCAGTTTCTAGGAAAAAAACATTTTTTGGAATGTTTCTGTTCCTGCTTCATGGCACCATTAATTAACTCTTTAATTAAAAAGCATCTACAGGACTAAAGCTGTTTGTTTAAATGTTGTGTCCATAATACTTTATACTTTTCTAACCCACCAGTGGCCAGTTTCTGCATATTAAAGGAACAATATGTAAGATTATTCTATTGCCTTCCAATCATAGTTTTCATGTGACATCAAGTATTTAGGAGAACGTGGGCAAAAGAAGGATTTCTGTCATTGTCCCCCATGTAAAAAGTGATTTCTATTGTTTCGTTTAATTAACAAGTAGTTGTTGTGCAATAATGCAGCTGTTGAGGAGACAGGCATGAGCTACGCAAATACAGAATCCCATCTGAGAAAGAAATCCCAGAAAGGAGGAATTTGTGAATTTTGTGCCATAATCGTACCTCTGTCGCCAGTGATGGGAAACAGCGCCAGCCCTCATAGTACACTTGTAATTACAGTAAACTCTTCATCAAAGGTAACCTCATGTACTTTTAACCATAAATAATATTTACGTAAGTTTCTTACCTAAATTGTTGTCACAGACAAGGCAACCGATTACAGTGTTGAGTTAAATTAACTGTTACTTAAGTTATGGCTCAAGTTTTGTGATGCAGTGTTAGATGTACAGTAAATAAACTGAAAATGCAATGATTTGCAAATCCTTTTGCACCTTTATTCGACCATTATATAGTACTAGTATTAAACGTATTTTCCAACTAAACTTTATTGTTATTAATATAATATAACAACAATATACAACAGTTCAACGGCATAAGTGAAACAACATCGGAGTGTCTTTAAAACCCTTTTTAAAGGAAATGAGGAACTACTTTCTTCTGCCATGAATTCCAGACCAGCGCAGTTAAACAAACTTCCGTTACTAATTCTAACCGTAACGTCTTTTAATTTTGTGCTGTGCTGCATCCGTGAAGTTTTTACTGAGAAATAAGGAGGCGTGCAGGTGAATGAAAGAAAGTGACAATAAAAAGCAACTCACACAGAATGCGTTATTTCCATTGCACTGCGGTACTTTCACTTGTTTATCAACATGTCAAATATGTGCTTGTTTACAGTAGCATGCCCTCGTTCTCCCTCTGTCTGTTTATATTGCAGTCGCAACCATCTTGTTAAGGTGTATACCGCCACCTTGTGCAACAGTCGCAAGTTGACATGTAAGACACGTGCAAAACACGTCTCAAAACACGTTTGTTTTACTTTTAGTTTAGTGCTGCCGTGGTGCCGTAGAGTGGTGCCGTGATACAAACGGTGATGATACTGGTGGAATATCGCACGGATCAAATTCGAGAACCAGAAAGAACTGTTGTATAAATTATAAATATATTAATATAATCCTGGTGGTAGTATGAGGTGTTGGATTCTTCCCTAAATATTTGTAAAAATCACAAAAGTGGAGCTCTGACAGCAATCTGGTGTTGTTTTTTGATTAAAATACGGCGGCAGGTGCTGTATATAGATCACAAGTACCCGAAACTTGTAGTTTGTGTTCATATATACATTTTTCAAGCCAAGATTTTAATATTCATGAAATGGAAAATTGACTGGCGTGTGCTGTGTTTATATGGAGAGCTTAATGTAAGCTGCTGTGTTCTTGCCCCATAGAAGTTCACATGACTGAAAATATCAGTTGGCTTACATTATATTACTTAAAGCTGATGAACTTCCTACTTTATTAAGCTATGCCTGTGTTTTGAAAATGAGACCTCAAGCAACAAACCCACCAACATTAAGAAAAGCGAAAACATCTGCATATTGACCAATACTATTTAAGAACAGTGCAGGTTTTAATAGCATAACCACAGATGTCCAGTTACATTAAGTCACAGGTAGTCATGAGTTGAAATCACATGGTTGCTCACCATTATGATCATCATCAAGGTGCTTAACATTAAGTATGTGGGTGTTTGATTGCAAAAGTGCTTGCATATTTCATTTAATAGGTAGAATTTCCCTTTATTCTCCTCTATGCATTTTAAACAATCTACTTGGCAAAGCAATACAGCATGCATAGCATAGCCTATTGAAATCATGTAACAAAACATATTGAGTCCACAATTACGATTATGCACATAACTGCTTATATACGCATCTTTCTCCTTGCCACACTAATTTTTATGTCCCTCATTAATATGGAGCTTTTAGCTGGTGCCCAATATAATGAAAATCACCCAGAAAAAGAGAGAGAGAGAGAGAGAGCATTTGCAGGGCTAAAAATGCCTTCATATCCATGAGAGGGAGATAAATCTTCTGCTCTCTTAGCTCTAAGTGGCTTTTTTGCTGCATGAATAAATATGTGACACATTGAGTAGTAAAGTACAAAATTTAATGAGACTGTGTCAGCCACTTGAAAAGCTGACAGATTACATAGCTGAAAACAATGGTAGCGTTTGAGGCAATGGACTTTTTTTGTGCGGCAGAATTATGGTCTCAGCACTAATCGACAAAGAAATGCAGCATCTTTGATATAAACACATTCAAGCAGCTGTAGAGTGTTATGTGGTTGCGCATCAGCGATGTCGAAACAATAACCAGGTCCAGTTCGGCCATCTGTCTGAAAGCCTGTAGCCTCTGTGATTCAGTCGAATAGATGCCAAATGACTCCTGACAGTCTATTTGGTTCTCTTCATTGTCTGTGGAATATTTGAAATAACAACAAATACTACAAAACAAATAACAACATAATGCTGCGTATTTTCTGTTTCTACCCAGATGACCTACAGCCTTAATTCTGGTGGAAAAAGTCTAGTGCCAAAGTTCCACAATGCCGAAAAGGTGGCAACTACAATATTGAACGCCTATTTTTGGTGATGATTCACCCAAAAATAACAATTCTGTCATCATTTACTCTTGTCATTTTAAAACTCCTTGACTTTCTTTCTTTGGCAGAATGCAGAATAAGATATTTTAATGAATGTTGATAACCAAAAAGCGTTGACACCCATTGACTTCTCAGTGTTTTTTCTTCAAAGTATTTTCTTTTGTGTTCTGCAGAAGAAAGAAAGTCATACAGGTTTGAAATGACAAAAGGTGAGTATAAAATATAAAAAATATGATAAATGATAACTGGACTTCACAAAAATTAATTTGAGTTTCTAATTTCTGGGGTAGCGCAAGTGTGTAGTTTTAGTTAGATCGCCATTGAATGGAACCGTTTCTGCACTCTATTGGTCAATTATTGCCACTTTTAACAGACCCTCTTCAGATATTTTACCATTTTTTATCAATCTGCTACCAAGGATACCGTGTAGTATGTTAAAATACTTAGCGCTCCCTTTGTTGACCGGTTACTTAGACAACAAGAATGGCAATTACATGTGAACTAACATGAAGACCCCAGTAAAAGTTTGAAGCTGTGAACATTGTGTTAATTTGCGCTTCTTACTTCCAGTAAAGTTGACCTACAAGAATGTGCTGCGTGACGTTGCCATCACAAATCAAACAGCTCCCTTTCCGCCTCTGTTTAATTAGTTTGTCTTTTCTGAAAACTGCACTAAATCCTGACATATACTATGCCCCTGTCACGTAAAACTAGTGAATTGTGTTTTTGAATTGTAAGGTCTCAATAAGGGATATGCCACATTTCCTCTCAATGAAAAGCCATTGCAATACATGTCAGGTTTGTAAAACACTGAACCTTCTGTAAATCCTTTCATACATGTTTTATTGGCCTAGTAACAAAAGAAGCGCTCATTAAGTAGTTCTTATTGCTCAATATCTAGTCAATATTTAACTAAAACGCTCAAGAGAAGCAGTTTTGTGTCTGAATCATTTCCATTAATTTGGCCAGCTTTTTCAACAAGTGCCTCTGTTTTGTAAACTTTCTTTTTATAAAACCACAGGTTGACTCCCTACGGAACATATATTGAAAGTCGTGAAGAGCTCCATTGTAAATGCCTTCGTTGGGATGGAACTGGGTGACAATACTTGTGGGTTTAAGGGCCGGTGTACAAATGCAATCTATACAGACAACCTGTGCCGTGCTGGACTACAGGTGGACCAGTGAAGAATCAGACTTGGATTATCTCAACCGAGGATCAGTTCCAGATGTGCACAGTTTGCATTTATAAATGGCCTGCAGACGAAGGCTCTTTATTAAACCGATTAGCTCCACGTGTGATAAATTTGTTTCCGCAATGAATAGCTAGAAACGATCTGTGTTTACAGCAACATGGGTCGTGGTAGTGCAGGCTAATGTTTCTGTTGACAATGCACTCCATTTGAGGGATGTGGTGGACAGTTGTGTTGGGTTAGTCGGGTTTCAGCAGAGCTGTGTAGTTACCGCATAGACCCACATGTGTTTGCTTGAACGCGGTCCAGAGCATCACGTATTCCTATTCTATTAAACAGTGCACTGCCTGATGCGAAATCACATCAATGTTTCTCGCTTTATTGGGAATATTCTCTAGGGTGTTTCGAAGGTACAGTTAGGCGTAATGCAAATACTGCCCGATAGACTATTTAATAGACTATTCAGTCAAAAGTTCTTTAAGGAATCAGCCTTTTTATAATCTGAAGAACCTTTTTTTGTGAGAGAGAGAAAGGTTCTTTAGATGTTTAAGGTTTGTTATGGAACCATTTAGAACTAAAAGGTTCTTTTATGGCATCATGAAGCGCCTTTTTTAAGAGTGTAGCAATTGGTAGATTGTCAGACTCAACTTTTTTTTGTACAAAACGCTATGCCATTGTTGTGGTATGTTGTGGCTAAAGTATAAACAAAATTAAGTGTGATTAATTTCTTCAATCAAGCATCTTTCCCAGTGTTAGCAGGTGGTTTCTAGCCAGTTTAAGCTGCAACAAACACCAGCTCTTTGCTTCATTCAAAGGTCTGTCTACATTCAATTTTTCGCATATGTCTCCATGTAGTTTTAATATGTCGATTATAAAAATGTTTAGCATTTACGTTTGCATGAATTTTATTTTAAATGTTAATGTTTAAATTATGCGATGGCCTAGCTATTTATCCAGGGAGAGATTTTAGGTTATAGTCTCCAACCCACAAAGGACAAGAAGGTAATATTTATTTTCATTAAAACTATTATGGAACTTACATAAACATGTAATGTTTAATGTGATGTTGGTTGACCACTAAAAATAAGCATTTGTTAACACCAGATATGCATGAAATGCAAAAACACGTATCTGCTTCAAAGCAGAATGGTCACCCAACAACAGAATCCAGGAATATTACAAAGATCCAGTTGCCATAATCAAAACTCAGACAGGGACGCATACAGAAGGCATTCAATGCACTTAACAGCATATAGAGGGTTGGGTAGTGAGCTACACCCCTTAATGATTTGGCATTGCATGGCATTAGAATGAGATCAAGTAACAATACAGGTGCTGAATGGCTTGGCTGGTCAGAGCGCATCTAGCGAGCGCCAGCGGTTCGTGAGATCATCGGGGAAATAAAGCAAACAGAACAAAAAGGCCCAATTGATGGCAGTACCTGTTTTGAGGGGCACATCTGACTTTTATTAAAAGCACTTTGAGAGGAAATAATAACAATAATCATAATCAGAGCAAGATGTTCGCTGCCCTGTGTTGCGTCACTCACACTAAAAGTTAAGTGAGACAATCTGCTCTCTGCAAGAGTCATGCTATTCACAGCCTTTGCTCACAATCCCACTGATACAGATGAAACTGATACAAAGATATGTTATTAAATGCTAACACTGATACTGCTGTGAGTGTCTACATTAACCACAACGATTGACTATAGGTTACTTTGCTTTTTAAAATGAAATTCTTTTAAAACATAAATGTTAAGGGTTCTCAACATTGTTATGTAGCTTTGTTAAACTTAACAGGGAACTATTGAATACAAGCAGTGAAGCTGTTACATCTGAAGCTTGGCATGAGTTTAGAGACCAACTGTGCGCAAGTGATCACAAGAAAAACTTTATTAGATACAACATCCTCTTTAGAAAGAGGTCTATTAAACTGAAATACTACTACTAGGATTAAAAACACATTCTTGTGAAATTTGATTCAACACATGATTTGGCTTCAATTTTCAAAGGGTTTTACCTAGAATTGTATTCAATGAATGGCATACATTTCCCTACATGAATTTAACCTTTTGTTAAGATTGTATATTATTATAAAAAATATATACAATACATTATTTATATGTAACACATACAGTATATTAATGTTTTGCTTTAAAAAGTTGACTCAAGCTTTTTATTTGACCTTTTCCAGCTCTGCTCTTCAGGCTGTTTTAATAGTGGTACATGCTTTCAATCACTCAACATGCTCAGACTCTTCTGTGGGGGATGCTGGTACTCCACTGGGGCTGAGGGCCTTGTGTTTGAGAGAGAGAGAGAGAGAGAGAGAGAGAGAGAGAGAGAGAGAGAGAGAGAGAGAGAGAGAGAGCTTATCAGACACATTCCCAGCATCCCACTGCAGCAGACACTGTGCATGAGTTCAGTGTGTGTTTATTTTTCTTGAGAGAGTTTGATCATATTGCAAATTACGGAAGCCTGTAATGGCAGTTTCTGTTTGTTTATCAAATTTGTTTGAATTGGACTTTTCCAGAACAGACTCATCTAATCTGTGTAGATGTCCTAGATGTGTTGATAGCACCTTTGACATGAATTTCATTTGAAACATTTGTTCATTAGTAATAATGATAATACCATTTTGAGGAATGTAAATAAAAGCTGGCAATATATCTATAAGGTTGCATTGCATAATGTCACAAAACATTTACTGCAATGTCACCCTAAAATATATCATCATTAAATTATAACAAGAAAAATAGCCCAATGTCCCTTACGCAGTGTGGAATCAAAATAACGTTAGCAAGACTTTTGACGTCAATAAATGACACTGTGTTTCATCTTCAGGTCATCATTAGTTCATTATTAGTTCAAAAGCCCATTGTTGAGAAATAGATCTAGGATCTTCAACTTTTTTCAAGCCCCTTGGTGGATAGAGATGGAGCAGGGACCCATTGTTAAATACTGTATAAAAGAATGCTCATAGTTTTGCATTTACAAACTTATTGTTTTTTTTTTTACAAAAAATGGCTGATCCTCTGCATTTCCGCCCAGACCTGCTATTGAAGACCCCTGGTCCAAGTGAAAAGATGACAAAGCTCCCCAAAATGTCCCTTTTAGTAATATTTGCAGGCTTATTTAATTCTCATCAGTGAGGTAAACTAAAATGTTATTTATATATTTTTCTATTGTTGTTTTTGTTTTTATATTTTATCAGAAGAACTAAAGCAGGAAAAACATTTTGTGATGTCTTTCACCGAAAACTATCCATGCTGGCTGAACTCCCATAAGACTGCAAAATCAATATCTCAGAATACTTCTTTTTTTGAAAGTCTAAAAAAGGAGTCTGCACAGATCTGTATCTTTACACAGTTCAGTAATAAAAGACACGTCTTTCTCTTTCGGCCTTTGGAAAGTACAAGGATGTAAAACTGCAAAGAGAGGAGCAAAGAGAGAAGTGGTTGTGGGGGTTTACATTGTTCACCTCTAAAGATGTAATTTAGTTTTGTCTCCTTTTCAGAGACTTTGTTGGACACACATTGGTGTGCACTGTGAAAGTCTGGGAAATGTCAACAAACACTAGTGTTCTCAATAGTTACTGGAAAGGCCACCACTACAGAGACATCCAAGCATTTGATTCAAGGCGCCCGTGTCATACTGCACAACAACCGACAGATGCCTTTCTGATGTATCCGTTAGTATATCAAAAAGGGTTGTTCTTGTTGACATTCATACATGGGGCCAGCTGTGATATTGGTTAAAATTGGTTTGCAGGTTTTCTTCATATTGAAGAGTGTTACGAGATGAAATAATGGCGAGCTGAATGTGCAGATGTGTTCTGTTTGAAGTGAACTATGAGAACTCAGAAGGTCATGATGGCAAACAGCACCACTCGCTCACTCACTCTCATTTAATAGCTCAAATACTTTGGCAAACGTAAGATCAAATGACATTGCATGTGAAACAAGAATGTGATTTGTATTTGCTTGGTTAACTGCAATGACGATCTACTTAAAAATGTTTCAGCAAAAGCTGGTAGGATCATTTTCACATATGGGTCAAACAAACAATGGGTTGCCATGATATCTTGACATCTTCGCTTAAAGCCAAAGAGTTCTGATGACATTTAACATCATTTGGATGCGTCATCCATTTTCACACCCAGTCGTTGTGTCACGACAAAGCACAATGAAACATTTGCAGGGGAAATTGGAAAACAAGAGCGTTCAATAATGTTCATGAAATCATTCATTTTCAAACTCCCATTTATACATGTTCTCAGATGTTTTATGCTGTACTAAACTAAATACACAATCTGTTATAGAACACACTATATGGAATTCAATTTATTTATGTGTATTACTAGATTAGACATAATTTACTTTAGTTGCAGTTCAGGATGACAAAACAAATAAAGTAGGTTTTTTTATCTGTTTGGACAAGCTTCTGTTTTACAGTCAGACTGCCCTCATCATTAGAATTTATTCAATCTGAGTTGTCTGGAGTTGCATTCTCTGGTTCATTTGCTCTTCTGAAAAAGCATGGCAAATCAGAGATGACACATCTGTCGCCCTTATTGTTCTAAAGCTGTTTACATTCCAATCCATTTAAAAATGTATATTTTTAAGTCTCTTTTCACTCAATTGAAATTACTATTTACCTTCAAATGTAATTTCTCATCTAATCCTACAGTCTACATTTTAGGTGATACACACTGTAACACTTTTCGCTTAGGTTGCATACATCAACACTAAACCTAGGTAATATGAATTTTTTTTTTACATAAAATGGTTAATGTTCATTCCTCCAAAGCACTATACGAATTTCTTTCTAACATTAAAAGTAAGACTATGGACTTTATGTACCTTGAATCTTTAAAGAAAGGACGGTGAGCTCATTAAACTCATTAAAAAGTTAAAAACTATATTTATCCAGGTGCTCATTATACACTGCTTTGAAACCTTGGAGGCAAAATGAATGTGACAGAAGTCTCAAGGAGTTTTCCATCTCAGTGAGACATGCAGGGAAAGAACAGTCTCATTTTAAAGCTGTGATGAATAGAGGCACCTGTTCCGATTGGATTCGCTGCTACTTTTAGCCAGTGTTAGCTGAGATCATCTAAATGTCTTATGCTACATTATGTGGAAAAAATCACACCATTATCTCATATCAAGATCAAGTGCACCACACAGCTAAAAGATCCAGTACAACAGAAACTGGGTGCATTTTCTACGTTAAACATCATACGGGATTTGAAGATTCACAGACATTTTTGGAATACTGTTTCAGGGTCCGAGTCTCCACTCACTTCATGTAAGGGTCATTTTTGAGCACCTTTTATGCATATCACACATTTACGTGAAATTTGTATAAACTCAAGGTGTACACTAGAGTCTCACAGAATCTCAGAACTCAATACTTTGATAAATTGTAAAAATAAACCGCTGTCTGGACATCTGGGATTTGGTATTGAGATAAAGGTTAGGTTTGTGGTTGTTGTTTTTTTACAGCAAACCATCAGTGTATATTCAGCATTTTTTGTTGATATGGCATCTGATAGAGTGTGTGGACCTGGAAACGGTATACGGCCTTCCATATACAGTGGTGTGTGACAACAGGCTAAAAGGTGCTGTGTGTGATATTGAGGATCTATTGACAGAAATGCAATATAATATACATAATTAAGTCTTCGTTAACTTAGAATGAGTTATTTCTATCTACATACACCGCAGGTCCCCTTACATGGAGTTCACCATGTTGTTTCTACAGTAGCCCTAAACGGACAAACTGCTCTACAGAGCGCGTTCATCTCCATCAGCAAAGCAGCAAAAACGTGACAACATCTTTGTCCTGTGTCAGCCATCGTAATGCTTTGAAAGGGAGGGGGAGTGAGCAGTTGGTTGTAATTCGCAACCTCACCGCTAGATGCTGCTAAAATCTTCACCTTTAAAAAGCAGATTAAAGTAGAGACCAGAAATTGTGTGTGTTTGTTTTTCTAGAAGTGTCAGAGATGTCTGAGCACCCTGCATGTGACATCCATAATTCATAGGCCGGCCAGCATACTCTTCCAAAAATGTAATGATGTTTGCTAAATTGATGAATAAATAAAAACATTGACTTTTTTAAATGGCTACTGGCTAAAGCATGCGTTTTATCTTAACACCTTTAATCTCACTATTTATTATTCTCAGGTTAAGTCTGGCCGTTCATTCAAGCATTTCAAATACTCATAATTTGGTCGGAAGACATAATACTCATGCAGTGAAACAACAGATGCTGGCAAATAAAAGGCAAATTACCCTTTAACTTTCCCCATCCAGTGTAGCATATAGTGTAGCAAAGATTACAAGTATTGGAGCCAGAAGCAACTAAAATCTGACACATTATTTACACAATTGGGAAATGAGATGTAGGTACTGTCGGACTGAAATTTCCTAAACTACCACCTTACAGGATATGAAAAAACACTGCATTGTTTTTATAATTAAACACTGTGTCGTCAAAGATGAAAAGCAATATTTTCATTTTTTTGTTAAATATTTGCAAATCCTTAGGTTAACATAAAGGATGACCAATAGTTATGATTTGAATAGATAAAATCATGAAAATGGGAATAGGAGATATTAGTCCCCCAGCGAAGATTTCTTTGTTATCAGATTTGGTAAAAAGTAAGAATGTGAAGTGTTTGTCCACCTACTTTTGATAAATGTGTTTAAAGCAAATTTGGAACATGTAATACATGTTTGACTGAAACCACAGAGTACCTGCTCAGATGCGGTCTATCAGATGGTTTTCATCCAAAGGAGCATATACACTAAATAGACCTGATGTATAATATCCCGCTTTAGGGCCTGATGGACATAGCGCATGAGTTTAAAATGACCTAATGGTCATGAGTCATTCCTAAGAATTAGGTACTACATGTAAGACCTTCTTTGAACTTCCCCTGACAATTGCAAAACATGACATTTGAAATATCTTGTGTTTTGGAAATGTCTTCCAAAGCACAATATTTTAAAGAACATTCTACATCTTTGAAGGAATAGTTTAGGAAAAATGTTGTCATCATGTATTTCCCCTCATGTCTTTTAAAACCAATATGACTTTCTTTCTCCGGTGGAACACAAAAGGAGGTAATTATAGCAGAATGTCTTAGCTATTCTTTCCATACAATGACAAGCAATTGTGTATGCATAACTTTGAGTGCATGAGTCATACAGATTACTTTAATAATCCGTTTTCAGTACGTTTTGGCTTAGTGAAGCTTTAATTGTATGGAAGATAGCAGCATGAGCATTCTTTTGTGTTTTAGGAAGAAAGAAAGTCATACTGGTTTGGAATGACACGAGCTTGAGTAATTCAGGAAAAATGACTATTTTCTTTCATTTTTCTTTTCTTTATGAATTAATTTAATCCAAAACCAAGCAGATGGACTTGGTATTCATTTCCATAGCGGTTTATTATTAATTACCATAGCGGTAATATTATTATGATTACACATTAAATAGCACCGCTTGCAATTGTTTGACTTTCCAGGATTTGTAACATTTTTTGTTTCTCAGCAAGTTGTGTGAAGTTTAATGTCTTGCGAATAATCGAACGTTATCAAGCAACACACCAGAAGTACAGCTCTGTGTCATCAAAATATGCGAATACATTCAAGGCAACATTTCACCATCCTTCCCCGATGTGACTGGAATGCAAATATCCAAAGACAGGTACCGGGGGAGAGCATGAGTGATGTTTTAAAGAGTTGAGTTTCATGTTTTGAAAATATTTAACACATACAGAGTTCATTCTTGAATGTGCCCCCTGACAGCGCTGGATGTTTGGCCTTGTTGTACAGCAGACACCCCCTGTTGTTTTGTACCTCTTCCTCTCGGAGCAATCTACAGTATGGGGTAACACATTTGGCAACATTCCTGCTTCCTTTTAAAAGAGGCCATGGCAGTGAACACATATGCATGTAAAAACAAACTCTCAGGGACAGGTTAATAAGACCCACAGTCCTCATAGGGTCTGGAAGAGGCACTGTGCCCTCAAGTCTGGGAGTCAAGGGAATCCATAGTCCGCAGGCCAATCTGTATTACAACATTCAATTATGGCTAAAACCAGCAGGCATTGAGATTATAAACCGAAGATTATGAAACCTAGAAAGTGTTCTGTACTAGATCGTGGCCCAGTGGTGGGCAGTCGTGGCCCAGTGGTTAGAGAGTTGGACTCATGACCAGAAGGTTGCTGGTTCGATTCTCAGGGCTGGCGGGTAGCGGCTGAGGTGCCCTTAAGCAAGGCACCTAACCCCCACTTGCTTACTATACAAAATGTACAAATGTATAGTACAATGTAATGTAAGTCGCTTTGGATAAAAGCGTCTGCCAAAATGCATAAATGTAAATGTAAATGTAGATAAGCAAAGTAGTTGAATGAGACTCTATAAAATTCAATTATACAGAACATATAAAACACGTTGTGATTTTTATACAAAGCAAAGAAAATTGTTTCCCTTCAGCATTCGCATCTTTCACCGTAGGTTCAAGTCAGCAACCGAATAGGGCCGAACCGGGAGCGCAGAGAAATGCTTCAGAACTGTTCTTCGAGTCCACTTGAGTCCAAATAAAACGAAGAATGTGACATCGTAAAAGTAATGAATTTCGGAACAAAATAATAACGGCCCGAGTCCATTACTTCAAATTGCGTTTCAGACATTCCACTAAACTTCCTTTCACCTCCGACGAGCAGACGCAGCTCCTTTCCCTTGAGACCACATTAAAAACCCCTCCAAGTGGTTAAATCCAAAATATTCCATTTATTAAGCCTTTTAAAAGACGTGGAAATGTGAAGTGTAGAATAATGTTAGAAATGGGGCCTGTGACTTCATTAGGCTAGTGATACTTGCCTCTGGGCAATGAATGACTTAATGGCCCAGCATGAGAGTGTGACTGCCTACATTCTTCCTACTGAATTGGTCAGCTATTACAATTTAAAAATTAGGCCATCTAACAGGACGCTCCGGCGTAACATCGCGCTACCCGATTTTTCTCACGTTCAAGTTCATTATAAAAGCAGATTTGGATTCTGGAGCAATAATGCAATGGGAGAGGAAACCAGCCGCTGTTCCACATTTCTAATGATGCATTTGAGAATACACCCATCCAAAAGAAAGGATTCAGAGTTAAGATTCTCCAATATAATGAGGGAGTCGGATCCAAGCGAGCCTTGCTCTGGAATGCCTGCGGTCTGAGCAGCAGATAGAGGCTAAAGCAAAGAGACAAGCAGATCTCTGTTTAAACATCCTCCAAATGGCATGCTACGATGTCCCACGGACGAAAAGAAACACTGCGTGTTGACTCTGCGTGTGCGGTAGACGTCTTTACGTCAGAGATTCTCCAGCTCTTTTTTCGCCTTTTTCTGCAAATCTTTGTTTATTTGAATGGCGTATTACAGCTTTCCATTGTCTGGTTCTGTCTACATTCTGTCCCCGTGAGAAATTGTACAAAGACGGCAGCGTCAGCGGACAGAATGGTGTGAGGTCTGACTAACATCAGATCCAGATAGTTACCGACATTAAATCTGATGTTAGTCACTTAAAGGTATTGTTCACCCAGAAATGAAAATTCTGTCATCCTTTACTCACCCTCTTGGCATTCTTTCTTTTGAAGAACATGAAAGAAGAAATTTGGAAGAATGTTGGAACAATGGCGGTACCTATTCACTTCTATTGTATGGACACAAAACCAGTGCTTAATGGGGACCGCTGTTGTTCGAATATCTTCTTATTTGTTTTGCAGACAAAAGAAAGCCATAAAGGTTTGAAATGATGACAGAATTATCATTTTTGGGTGAACTGTCACTTTTTGAAGTATAAGTCAGACTGCATTGCACAGTTCTTTCGCAGTCTATTGTGTAATGAGACAATATAGCTGGGAGCACAAAACGTATTAAGGAATTTTTAGTGTCCTTAGTCTTCATGTGTTTAGTTGGAAAAACAGGATTTGAGCAGGTCAAGCGGAAAACCCTCATCTCCGAAATGATTCAACATTTAACCTCGAACTGCACAAACAAGGGAAACACAACCGTGAATATTTAATCACCGCACTATTCCAAAACCCAGTTTTCCCATTAATCACTGGGAATTCTTACTTGAGTGCTATACGTGGGTTGTATTTTCCACTAATAATGCAAACTAAGTGGGAGATGTGTGACATCATTATCCAATGTCTCCACACAGTTTGTTTATTAATAATAGGCTACAATCTGCACATATTCCAAGGATTTACCCTCGATAAGAAAATCCGCGGATACACCCAGGCAAATAACAAGATGATTTGCAAAAGAGACCGTGTTGTATACACTAGATAAATGAGACATGACTGCTGACATATTTTTTCCCCCTTTGGCAAGACATTTCTCCGCCTGTAAGCGAGATAGGAGGAATGAGTTTGCACATTTGGACCGCTGCGTCAAAATTACAACCATGACTATCTTAATTGTGTCCACGGGGAATTAAAGGAAATAAAGTATGGTTCAAGTTATTTGGAAGGCATAATGGAGCATATTGCATAATGCTTTGCCACACGGGGGGAGCAGAATCTTCCCAGGTTGCCGGGATGTAACTGGCTGTCCTGCTGTGTGGCATGTAAGGCCAAAGGTAAGGATAATCTGTGTCATTAACGGAAAAATTCCAGTACCCTTAAGCGTACTTAAACACTCCTGACTGTGCAAGCATTTCGTCTGTGGGTGAAACAAAAAGTCAGGCAAACAAGTCTCCTCGTGAACAATCAGTGTTGGTCCAGGGCAGGCAGATTTATGAGGCATCGTGGACAGTCGAGCAGGTCGAGGGCACCGCTGGCTAACCTCAGGGACGTTCTGCTCAGCAGGGTCCCGCAGCCAGCGTGAGGGGCTCAACAAGTCCCAGCTGAGAAGGGTGCACTCACTAAGCCCACCGCATTCCTTAGTGTTCTCCAATCAACATGAGCAGCGACGTCTGCATGTAAGCTCTGTACTAACAGTGAAACCCAATATTAAAGAGAAGGCAGGGTGATTCAGGCCTTCAGCATGTGCTCCGCTCTAAACCAAGCCTGAGCAGAATACTGCCAACAGCACTTACTGTGGCCGTTTTTGATGTTAGATGCTTTGATCACACGATAAAAACTCTGACACTCGAGTCAGGTTTTTGAATTTTACAGTCAACAATACCACGAATCATATCCTTTTAGAACGGCAGACATTTTTTGTTTCTCTGATGGATTTGCCATGCAAAACTGTGAGCAATATCCGATATGTAAGTACTTTCAGATGGGTTATCTATGAAACTGTTCAGCATAAAATTACCCTTTGATGCATAAACTATTAATTCACAGAGGAACTTCAACAATATTCATTCTCCTTTATCTTTCTTCCATCAAATTACATATTTCTTCTGTGCAACACATAAAAAGATATTTTATAAGGTCTGGTTTAATAGGTGGTTTTTATGTCTCTAGAATCAAAGTCAATGGGGCCAGTGTTGTTTGGATACCAACCTTCTACAAAATATCTTCTCCCTGGACAACAAAACCAGTCTTATGGATCAATTTTTCAAAATTGGGATTTTTACATCATCTGAAATCAGCTTTGCGCTGATATATGGTTTGTTAGGACAGGACAACATTTGGCCGAGATATAACTATTTGAAAATCTGGAATATGAGGCTGCAAACAAAATCAAAATATTGAGAAAATCACCTTTAAAGTTGTCCAAATGAAGTCCTTAGCACAGCATATTACTCACAAAAATAAAGTTTTGATATATTTACGGTAGGAAATTTACAAAATATCTTTATAGAACATGATCTTTACTTAATTTCCTAATGATATTTGGCATAAAAGAACAATCGATAATTTTTGCCTATTACTACAAATGTTCTCGTGCTACTTAAGACTGGTTTTGTGATCCATTGTCACATTTGTGTTCTGAAGAAGAAAGAAGGTCATGCGTTTCCATTAACCTAACGTTATCCTTTAAATTGAAATTGCGACTTGGAAATACATTCATTGGAAACAAGTCCATTTCGCAAAAAAATAAATAAAAACCGCATAAGGTGGTTTTTCAAGCAATTCAAAAAAGCAATATCGCAAAACTTCAATGATAACTTTTTTCCGCATTTAAAGGTCATATGGCATACGTAAAGTCACATGATTATTATTTAAAGTTGCCACGTTATGTCTGGACCGAACATGAGATGGAGTTCGCCATGATTTTTGGATTGTATTATCGTTAGAGGATGAGTTTTAGTCGCATAACATTAGTTAGTGGAAACGCCGTCATTTCGCAATACGTTTCTAATGATATTTACAAAATATCGCAAAAGCTTTGCGCAAATCTGTAACGGAAATGCGGCTATAGAGAGAATACTTTTTGGATAAAGTCCTTTTGAGTAGTTCATAGTCATTTACACAGAACAGGATTAAATTAAACTTGGTGTGCACAGCTCTGAAGAGATCTAGTTTTTGGATTATTTTCAGTCAAATATGAACAATTCAGTCACTTGTCAACTGCAGACTTGCTCTAAACAAATCCTTCAATCAGTGAGCCCTTGATTTGAGAGCTGTCATAGAATCGTTAAGTATGATTTTCCTACTGATTCAACAAGTTAAATATCAGCTCATAATCAGAAAATCTGAAAATAATCAGCTTGTTTATGAATGACTTTGCTATCATGTTCTAAAGCGGGCATTCTCCTGACTAAATATATGAGGATATAGTGAAAATGTAATGCAATATTTTAATATATGAAAAATGATAATTCCTTATGCTTTATTTAATATGTTGTAATATATTAACAATGTATTATTCTGTATTGTATATCTGCTTTCTATTGATATATGTTTTTGTAGGATAGGACAATAATAGGCCTAGATATAACTATTTAAAACTGGAATCTGAGGGTGCAAAAATCAAAACATTGAGAAAATGGCCTTTAAAGTTTTTAATCAGAGGCGCTGTAGCAGACCGCTGCTAAGAAAAAACTGGTTTGTTTTAATGCTCTCTATTGGCTTACCGCTGTAATGATGTTGTGGAGAATAGATGAACCTGAAAGCTGATCTAAACTTTACATAGATACCAAACTTGAGTGGGTAATTCCCAAAGAGCGGTTGTTTCCGGGCATTTTTGTTAGCGATTTTGCTGCATCCACTCACAAAAATAAAGTTTTGATATATTTACGGTAGGAAATTTACAAAATGTCCTAATGATTTTGACCCATACAATGTATTTTTGGCTATTACTACAAATGTACTCGTGTTACTTGTGACTGGTTTTGTGATCCAGGGTCACATTTAGTGAAGTAACTCTTTCAAAATAAAAATACTCTAATAAAGTACAAATACTTGAAAGATGTACATATACTTAACATATACATGGTTACTGTTCACCCCTTGAGGGAAAGAATTGAAAGTGCAGAAAATGATCAAACAGAATCCTCATGTCCTGTCTCTGTCTCATGTTATTTCCTTGTGATGACAGTCAGCAAACCACTGTTTCATCCTCATTTTTAATTCCTCGACCACCTTCATGCTCAGCCTCATGAATACGTACTTGTTTTGATCTAGCTTCACTTACTGTAATGTGGCAAATTCACCCAGATGACCTCACAAACTCAACGGCAGCCATTATTAAACTGACACTCACTAGACATTCCACAGACCAGTCAGGATCCTGACACACTCCCTACTTTAATCCACAGAATGACAGCTCATTTGGGCTGAAACGTATCACACCAAGAACATTTCACCCCGGGTGATGCGGATTTGAATCATTTAAGTCGTAGTCTAAGTGGACTTGTTTCTCTTCTGACGTGTATGAGATGAATGATTTTATGCTTGCCAGTGGGTCAAGAGGGGAAATTCTGGCCTGTAAACCTTTTAATATCATGTGTCCATTGTAAAGATAGTTCAAGTGTAGACAAATTGGCTAGATACAGCCATACTTCACAGCCAAATCAAGTCTCTGCCAATACCATCCCTGTCACGGACAGGAAACTCAAGGCGTCCCTGTAATCAATATGCGTTTCACATCTCAATGAAGAACGAATTCCTTCCACGAAACAGTATCCGTTATATTAGCCACTACGGAGTAAAACAACAGAGGCAGAGACATCCATCAAAACCGGGCTGAAAGGGTTTCCTCACGCCTTGTTCTCTCCTGTAAAATCCACACCGGTTTGATATAAGCCCAGAGATGAGCGGCACACCCCTGCATATTCCCGTGTCCAGATGAAAACACGACCTGAAACTGAAGTGCTGAAATATGCAAAGCAATACTCAAGGTTCCAATGACACGAGAACCAGTCCAAGAACCACAGACACTATGTTCAATCACCAGACGTACAGCAGACCCCTCAAATGGAAGCAGATGTTGGACTTTGAAGCATCAGTGACCTAAAGTGCTCCACTGGTCCACTGGTTAACAGCAACACACCCAACTCTGCTTTCTTCTTTACAGGATGTTCTTCATATCCCTCCATCCATCATAAAACCTTCAAAGTAACATACACGAAGAAACGCAAAAATGTTTCTTATTTTCTACTTTTGAGACTCCGGCGGGTACTTCCAGCACTCGATTCCCGATTCCTGTTCAGTGGGCAGATGGTTGAAATCTTGCACTGTGTGTTCGTGTCTGAGAATGTCATTTTAATAAAATGATCGCAGATCAAAGCACAACTAGTGTTAGAATTAATCAACTGAATGTTTTTAAATGTAGATCATTCGGTTAAATGTGTTCATATGACATACCTATCACAGACATTCTTGCGCATTAACTAACGTTTGATGCGATGCCAATAAATTCCTTCCCTATCAACAACTAACATATGATGGAAAGAAATTCACATCGACGAACCGCAAATAGAATTGGGGTATTTACTGATAGGATTCCAAGCTTTAGAAATTGGAAATAACACAATGGACAGGGTTTTTAAGAGCTTTTGTGTCATTGTTAAGACAGGTTGGTAGCTGTTTGTATAAAGCAATCTGCTAACAGTAACTGGAGAAAACACAAAAACAGCTTCTAAGGCACACTGGTGCCACCTAGTGATCCTGTCCACTAGTTTCCACTGACACTTGACGTTTTTTGTACCTCAGTATTTTTCAATTACTAATATGTGTGGTCTTCTTTAAAGTAATGCACATAGTAAGGTGACAGCTAATGGATGTTACTGTGTAAAGACTATCAAGATATCATCTAAACATGAACACCACGCCACCACATTCATTTGTGCATAAGAGATGCTCATAAAATGTAGCTTTAGAGCTTTGACATGAGTTCACATGCAGTTAGTCACAAAAGGAATGGTGGCGGTGATGTCAGAACATGAAATGTTAATACCGCTCTGGAAATTAAATGAACCTCAGTGGTTACAAAAGATCTCCATAGTAACCACAAGTGCAACCAGTGAAACAGAGGAATGTAATATTCTTTCTAAAGCACAGCTTGATGTATGAACCTTAGGATGTAAACTATACAGAAGAGACACTCATCTTGTACTTGCATCAAAAGGTATCGACTTGGCAACTGGTTCAATTTTCAAATAAATAAATACAGACGATCCATGGATATAAAGGTAACTTAATTTTATGGTTCGTGTTGACAATATGGATCACTGCATATGAAAACAAATGTGTTCGCACTGCGATTACCTTTTGCAGAAGCTGTCAGAATAATGTTTGCTTTGCACGCGACACTGTAAACCATATCATTTTAAAGACGTGCTGGCAGTACAGTGGCTACCATGATTTGAGACGGTGATTTAATTTAGACAGCAAATGCAATTGATGCAAGGTGGTTCTCCTGGACAGTCAACTAAAAGGACTTTTTTCTACTCTGGAGTCTGGTTTGAGTACTGACCATTATAATTCCAGCTCCTATATGAAAACTAAAGTCAATTATACACAAGCAATCATGCAAAATGCATTTGGTAATACATTTCTGTTTATTGTCAGAACCTACTTTTAAAGTATAAAGCTTCATTATGGTTTATAGCTAGTATGTACAATTAATTTTAAGTGACAGTTCACCAAAAAATGAAAATTCTGTCATCATTCACTCACCCTCTTGTCATTTCAAACCTGCATGACTTTCTTTCTTCCACAGAACACAAAAGAAGCTATTATGAAAAAAGTTGGTGACCGAAAAGCAGCGGCACCCATTCACTTCTATTGTATGGACACAAAACCAATGCAAGTGAATGGGTGCCAGTTAACAACATTCTTCAAAATATCTTTTCTGTGTTCTGCGGAAGAAACGAAGTCATACAGGTTTGAAATATCCAGAGGGTGAGGAAATGATGACAGAATTTTTATTTTTGAGTGAACTATCACTTTAAGTAATACACAAAGATACACACCGAAGATTCTAAACTAAACAAAGCCTTTTAATAACATAGGCAGAATATGACAACAATGTGGCTATTGTATTAAAACATTCACCCACTCAGGAGTTATTATGCACACACATAATACACGAGAACATTACACAGTTGGAAGTTGACAACAATAACAACATATGAACAAAAAATATTTACCATCAAACATTTAAGTTGAAAAGCAGGGTCACAGTTTCTAAAGCACAAAAAAAAAGTGTAATCTTACAGAGAATTGACCAACTATTCAATGTACAGAGAGATTTTAGTATTTTCTGATTGCATCATCAATGTCTGACATTTGTTCCTTTAACTGGTTCCACTGCTCAGGATTTAATGAAATACCTGCAGGTAATAGAACAGAAACCACCATGACACAAATATCAAAAGTCAAGACAAAAGTCAGAATAATAGAACAAACCTGAAAATCTATTTAAAATGACCTCATAAATACCTTTTTTGCCAGGCTTCATTTCACCAGCTTGGTCCATCCAGTATTCCCGTAGGTCAATCAAAACTTTTCCTTTGAAATCCCTGACACTGACATATCTCAGCTTTCCAATCTGTCACATATGAAAACATGTATAATTTTGCAACAGAGGACTCCAATTTTCTAGTTTCTAATCAATAAACTGCATTGAAAACTCAACCTGGAACATGTTATCATCACTGTTTCGGTCACTCTTAGCGGAGGCGCTCGGTCTGGAAGTCTCTCCGCTTTTCTGTTTTTTTGCAGGTTTCTCAGAAGCACTTGCCTTCTTTCTTTTGGCCTTTGATTAAAAAGATTACATGTTAGCCAATTCAAGTGTGTGAGCACTGCACCAAATACTGTTTAACTGTAAGCTATAACATTTATATCTATTTAAAATTTGACTTGGAAGTGTGTGTGTGTTCACTGTTTACTGGATGGGTTAAATGCAGGGGTCACATTTCGGGGTATGGGTCACCATATCTGACAAATAGGTCACTTTCACATTGTATTCCAAGTATGTGATCTGAAATGAAGTGTGTTCATACCTTTGTTTCTGTGTCACTTTCTGAATCACTACCAGAAGTGGAAGACAGCACTTCTTTTGATTTAGGCATGCTGCTGAAAACAAGCACAGATCGTTTAATGAAAATATGACTTAACAGTGCCCCCACGCGGCCATTAATGGAAGTTAATTAGAGTTAATCTTGTGGATAATCGACAGAAACGGAGACATTTATTTCATACCTTAATTAAAAGAGAAAGTTTTATCAGACTACCTAAACAAGCATCATTTTAAATGTTGTTGTTAACTACATGAATTTTCCATTGATTTCAAAGGGTCGACAGAAGTGACACTGGCACATTTTCCTCCAATGATCGCGGAACACGAGAGGATGTCAGTTTGGTCGAAAAGATATCGATTACAAGTGTGAAACGGAGTTGTGGCTTCCTCGATCAATAATGACTTCGCTTTAGCGATTTGCCCCCTCATCTGGGAATAAACAACATTAAATTGTCTCTGCTCAAACGAAGCTAGCGCGTCTACATCTAACGTTACACCGGCTAACTGTTACCGAGTGTTCAGGAGGCCGTCCATACATCCCACAGCTAACGTGGAAAGCAAGGCCGTAAAATAAGACATTCCCATTTACACACTTCTTGTGTTGCTGATCTTTTATATTTATTGATTTAGCAACGCATTTAACATTGACAGTTTGCTTTTCGCTTTAAGGCGAAATGAACATGACTTACGTTAAATGTATCGCAGCCTGCTTCCAATAGTCACACACAGTGGCGGTAAGTGAGAAACAGAGAACCAACCATATGGCTAATAACGGCTCACAAGGCATTGTGGGAAATGTAGTTCACTGATTAATGACATAATGACGTTAATCCCGTCAAATAAGTTTAGTATGCACTTAAATTTTTAAAAAATATAAATGCAACTTATACGATAATAATTTATAAAACGTAAAAGTGAATATTATTAATTTAACAATGGAAACTCAAATTTATGTTAGGCTATTGTTTCGCAGTTTGTTTCTGGGTATACGTGAAAAGTTTAATTCACTTTAAATTAAAATCATAAACAAAACTAAATGTTGTGTTTTGTGCATATGCTTGTTTTGTTAGGCTTTTGGTTCGACTGGACCGTTTCGCAACAAAACTACACTTACCATCACGCACAAATACCGATGCGCATGCGCATCCAAAGCTATATCCTGGTACGACCTTCTCATATAAAAGGAAGGGTTACGAGTCGGAGTTGTATGCGAATAGGACCCCAATGATTCCCATATGTCCAGTAGTGTCCTTCACCTATGGTGAGTAAAAACAATGATTTTAAACGCATTTTGAAGCGTGAGACACGATTTGATTGGGATGGATGTGCGGAGATATCGCTAGGGCAGTCGCCAGCGTATTTTGTGTCTCCGCATGATACGGGACTTTTCATCATGGTTGCCATTGCATACAATCGCTTACCCTCCGTGAATCTGTTTTTTTTGTAGTGCCCAGCCGGCTAGGTGAAGATGCCAAAATGGCCACCGGCAACTATTTTGGATTTACCCACGGTGCTGCGGCACAGTACAGGTAAGTTAAGGCCTTCATGTTTACGGGGAATCGCGGTCATGGTGGTGGCTCAGTAATGGTGGGTTTTGGCCTTGCTGTCTTTGTTGCAGGATTAGGGTGGGGGTAGGGTAGGAAACGGATAACGTTAGGTTTTGCGTTAAACCTTTTATATAGAGAGAATAGTGTATTACATATTTTATTTCATGTATTTATGTCTATTTAATATGTGTAGAGTATTCATAATAAATATTTTCCCAGACCGGTTGCTAGTGATGTAAGGGAATAACATCTTCAAAAAATATTACTTAATGTGTTAAATTAGCGGAAAATGCGTTATTATTTTAATAATAATAATAATTATTATTATTATTATTATTAACATCAGACATGGTTAACAAAAGCAGCTCCACAAACTAGTTGGCTTGCCTCTTCTAGAGAAACGACTCCTGTGTTTCCTCATTTTGTCGTATTAGCTTGACTCAGCGACATATTTTTAGACATTTTCACTTTTATGAACATATTTTAAATTAAGTGTAAAATTTGCCAAAGAAGCAGAAGCATGGTGAGCAGACTGCAGCTGTCATCTGCACCATTGCAGTTTTGCGCATGACTGTTTAGCAATGGCCGTATTTTCCGTGTTCATTACGATGGAAGACTAAATGTACGAATTTACAAATTATAATATTTAACAAAGTTATATTAGTATCGACACGTTTTCGTTGTCTTAAAATCACAAACACAATTACTCTGACAGTTATTGTAGTTTGTGTTTTGGTAAGACGATGTCTTCTTCACGGACGCCTCAAGGACTTTGAATGTCAATACTTGGCTATCTAGAATATATTCTCTGGCTAAACCGCTTTTGCACGTTAGAGTTGTGTTGTTTTTGCCATATTGAGAGGAGTTTGCTTCCATTTAAATAATTATTTATGATAATAATTAAAAATGCATTATTTTCAACGAGGAAACTTCTTTTTCGTTATTTTCCGCTAGTGGAAAGGGTTTTACAAGCCATAGAAGTTGGTTCAGCTACTTTCTGTAAATAATAGTTGAATAAACAAATACTTTGAAGACTGGGTGGGATTTAGTGTTTTAGGGTAATCGATCAATAAAAGATTACATGAATCTCATACATTTTCTAGCATGATGATGTTGATTTTTATTTTTAACTTGACTATACTGTCTAAAAATGTCATTGTATAGCAGAGGCCTTCAGTGTAATTTTTATATACAATTTTCTTTTTGTCAACTTGGTTTTTTTAAAGAAGCTTGTTGTGTGACAAATTGTCTAAATGTTGTCTGCATGTATAATTCTAACAAATAAAGTAGTTGTACATGCCAACTTCCTAAATCTGTTTTATGTCCGCCACATGTCGACAATGTTTTTGTCTTTGTTTAAATGCTGTAAACAGTTGCAAGGTGATAAGAGACTGTACGATGACATCAGTAATTGTGTTTACATGTGTGGTAGGCAGCCTGAGACAGACATGTGGTTAAAACTGACTTTTTCCACACCCATACACACTCTGCATTGTTACATTTTAGGTTTCTGCTAGAGAACTTTGCTGAGTTTAAGCAGCCTTCTCTTAATTCTTTAATCGACATAGAGATTCCCCTCTTTCATATAAATCCCTGGAATAACCTGTTTTCTTAAGTGCGTATAAACGTGGCTGTTGTCATTGCCATAGCCTTTCGTTCTCTTCATTACAGTCAGCAGCCGGCCCCTGGGGTAGCATACACTCACCCCACTACAGTGGCCAGCTATACTGTGCACCAAGCACCAGTGGCGGCACACACGGTGGCAGCAGCCTACGCTCCAACAGCTGCCACGGTTGCCATCGCCAGGCCAGCACCAGTTGCCGTAGCCGCTGCGGCCAATGCTGCTGCTTATGGGGGATACCAACCTACCCACGCTGCCACGGATTACGGGTATGCCCAGAGACAGCCGGAGGTGCCCCCACCACCACCTCCTGTCACTTCACAGAACTACCAGGTAAACCTATTTTAGACACACCAAGATTGTCAGCTGTGATTGTGTTGACTTGAATTGAACAAGCCGACTGTCATGCTGTCTCGCATTTCAAGCTTTCTGTTAACCCTTGCAGGACTCGTATTCATACGTGCGGTCCACAGCTCCAGCTGTAGCGTATGACAGTAAACAATACTACCAGCAGTCTGCAGCTACACCGGCTGTGGCTGCTGCTGCAGCCGCCCAGCCGCAACCTACTGTCGCTGAATCCTACTATCAGACTGGTATGCCTTGGCTTTCATTGGCCTTTTTTAATAATAAACCAAATATCAAGAATGCATTAAATTAGTTATTGTTAATTTTCTGTGCACAAATCTGAAAACTAAGACTATCATTCTCCACTTAGTGACTTTTTATATTACTTAATACATATAATAAATATTCCATGCAATACAATATAATAATTTGAAAGATTTTATAAAGCATTTCTTATGATATCAAATAGATGTGAGGAAAATGTGTAAAATGTCTCAAAGCAGTAAAATAACTCTCACTCCTGTCTGTAGCACCTAAAACTGGATACAGTCAAGGTGCCACTCCATACACCCAGGCCCAGCAAACCCAGCGTCAGGTTACAGCCATAAAGCCAGCCACCCCCAGCCCAGCCACTTCAACCTTCTCCATTTACCCAGTGTCCTCTGGTGTACAGCCCTCCGCTGCGGCTGCTTCTGTAGTCCCGTCTTACTCTCAGAGTCCAACATACAGCACCAATGCAGTCACATACTCTGGTGAGAATATTTCAGTTCTTTTATTTGGAATTACAAACCTGTGCATGCTCAGATTTTCTCAACTGAATTCCCAGGAACAGTTGACATTCATCTGATATTATGAAACAAGACACAAAGGGATAGTTCATCCAAAAATAAAAATTCTGTCATCTGTGGGACACAAAAGCAGATCATTTTTGTGGTCTTGTATCCATACAATGGCACTTATTGTTTTCCTGTATTGCTTGTTTGCCAACATTTTTTAAAAATATCATCCTTCCTGTTCTTTAGAAGAAAGACATACAGGTTTGGAATGACATGAGGGTGAAATGAAGAAAAAAATTATGTGTAGGTGAACTGTCCCTTATAGGGCTTTCACACAAAGTAGTCCACCAGACACCTTTCACATTTTCAATTTTTTTTACTAAACTGCCAATGTTAAAGCACAGAGACAATGCTTGTTGTCATGCTTGTATTTATACATCGGGCAAACCGCTTTATACAAAGTGACTTTCATTAAAGCACATTTTATCTGTATCATGCAATTACTAATCATTGTTAATACTTTAGTGCACTTTGGCTAATAATGGCTCTTTTGTATTCAGGAACATCATACTCCGGATATGAAGCTGCTGTCTATTCAGCCGCATCTTCTTACTATCAGCAGCAGCAGCAACAGCAGCAAAAACAGGCGGCTGTTGCTGCAGCAGCCACTGCCGCTTGGACCGGCAGCACTTTTACCAAGAAAACCCCGTTCCAGAATAAAACGCTGAAACCCAAACAGCCCCCTAAACCACCTCAGATACACTACTGTGACGTCTGCAAGATCAGCTGTGCCGGACCCCAGGTATCTTTCTCTGCATAACATTGCACCTTTGGCTTTATCTCGATTGTTGTTAAACAGATAACATAGGATTCTGAGTTTTGTTTTTTTTCTGTGTAATACAGCTCCAGGTGAATTTTTATTATTTTTGGCATCTGCATGTCTTACATTTTAATGCATGTGTTTTTTTAAGACCTATAAGGAGCACTTGGAGGGCCAGAAGCACAAGAAAAAGGAAGCTGCTCTGAAGGTGTCCCAGAGCAGCAGCAGTAGCAGCAGCAGCAGTTCTGGAGGTGGAAACTGCGCCCGCGGCACCCAGAATCAGCTACGCTGTGAGCTCTGTGACGTCTCCTGTACTGGGGCCGATGCCTATGCTGCACACATCAGAGGAGCCAAACACCAGAAGGTATGTGACTCACTCTGATCTCTGCACATAATAATCTGCTTTCAGCCTGTTATTGGCGGCTCTATTTTTGAATGTGTATAGTTTGGAGGGGAGTGTTTTCTTGATGTGAGCTCTTGCTGTTTTTTGAGTAGGCTCTTTAAAGGCATTCTGGCATTTTGCACGTTAAGGCAACTAAAATATTTTATTTACTTTAGTAAAAAATTAATTGTAAAGAATAAATCTTTTGAAAATAATTACATTTCAAAAACATTTTCATCAACTTGAATGCTTTTTTTTTTAAATTTTTTACAAATTTGGTCACATGTATACTACATTTACATTAATGCAAAGTTATTGGTAAAAATTAACTAAGCATGGGATATTCTTGTAGTAGGTTGGTGGAACCTTAATTTATCATAATACCGCCTAATATGTATTTGTTTTATTTTTACAGGTTGTGAAGTTGCACACCAAACTAGGAAAGCCGATCCCATCCTCTGAGCCCAGTGTTGTTAGCCAAGCTTCTAGCTCCAGCACAGCAGCTCCCAGTAAAACTGCTAGCTCCACCATCAACAGCTCCACAAGCAGCACAACATCTAACTTGTCCACTTCCTCCTCACTTTCCAACGCATCTTACCTAAAATCCGTCGGTATGGCGACTTCAGCCTCGCAGGGCAAGAACCCAGTGTCTGTCATGGTTAACAGCAGCTCTGTCAAGAAGGTCAACACCCCCAAGATTAACTTTGTTGGTAGGCCTTGCTTCTCTGTTTCATGTTGCACCCTGAACCGCAGTGCGTTTGTGGTTAAACCTAATTGTTGAACACTGAAAGTGTTCTTTTTTTTTTTTTAACATTATGCTGTTGTAATGTATGATCAAAACAGGTGGAAACAAGTTACAGACCACGGCTGCTAAATGTGATGAATCAAAGGTTGAGGCAGCTAAACCAGCCCAGTCCGTGCCTGCACCAACACTGGACATGAAGAATGACACTTCTGAATGTCTGTCACCTCAGTCAGCGCTTGCGGCCCTGCAGAGTGATGTTCAGCCTGTCGGACATGACTATGTTGAAGAGGTACCAGAAGTCTCTTGTAGACGTCAACAAAATATACCTACAAGCAAACAGAAATAATTTATACATTTATATATATATTTTTACAGGTAAGGAATGATGAAGGAAAAGTTATCCGTTTCCACTGCAAACTGTGCGAATGCAGTTTCAATGATCCGAATGCAAAAGAAATGCATTTGAAAGGAAGGAGACATCGATTGCAGTATAAGGTTAGTGGGTTGTTCCATTTAACGTTTTGTTTCAAGTTTCTTTAGGATGCTTATTGTAGTTTTTACCATTATAGAAAAAAGTGAACCCAGATCTCCAGGTGGAGGTCAAACCCAGCATCAGAGCCAGGAAGATCCAAGAGGAAAAGATGAGGAAGCAAATGCAGAAAGAAGAATATTGGAGAAGACGTGAAGAAGAAGAGCGCTGGAGGATGGAAATGAGGTGTGATGGCTTTTTGTCTTTTGGTTACTTTCACAAAGCAATATCCAGATTTTGATTTTTGCATTTAATGCCTTAAACCTTGTATTCTTAGGCGCTATGAGGAAGACATGTACTGGCGACGTGTGGAGGAGGAACACCATCACTGGGATGACAGACGCAGAATGCCTGATGGAGGTTATCCACAAGGACCACCTGGACCTCCGGGTCTTTTGGGTATGAGGCCTGGGATGCCCATTCCTCAGCCACAAGGACCAATGGTAAGTGCTGAGGAATTGTCTAAGGATTTATTTTTATTCACTTTTGTTTTTTTACATATCTCATTTTTATTTCAGCCTCCACGTCGCCCTGATTCCTCAGACGATCGCTATGTGATGACCAAACATGCAGCTATTTACCCCTCAGAGGATGAGCTTCAGGCCATCCAGAAGATTGTGTCAATCACGGAGCGAGCACTTAAGCTAGTCTCTGACATAATCACAGACCAAGATGCAAGTGCAAAGGACAAAGAGGAAGACCAAGACCAAGACAAAGAGAAGAAAGAGCCTCCCAAAGACAGGTAGGGGATGAAAGCTTTCATTTATCCATCATTGAACACTTGGAGGCAGAGAAAAGGAAAAAGGCAAAGCTATGTATTATCTCTTCTGCTTTTCAGGCTGCTGAAAGGTGTGATGCGAGTAGGCGTTCTTGCCAAGGGCTTGCTTCTGAGAGGAGACAAAAATGTCAACTTAGTCCTCCTTTGTTCAGAGAAGCCTACCACAGATCTGCTCACCCGTATTGTGGAACATCTCCCCAAACAGCTCACGGTAACAGCTATGCCATTTTTAAAGGGACAGTTCACTCAAAAATAAAAATTCTGTCGTTTACTCACCCTTGAGTCGTTCCAAATCTGTATACATTTCTTTGTTCTGAAGAACACAGAGAAAGATATTTGAAAGAATGCTTGTAACAGTTCTGGGGCACTACCATTTAATTTTTTTCTACTATGGTAGTCAATGGTGGCCAAGAACTGTTCAGTTACAAGCATTCTTTCAAATATTTTTCTCTGCGTTCATTAGAACAAAGAATGCTTGTAACTGAACAGTTCTTGGCCACCATTGACTACCATAGTAGAAAAAAATTTAATGGTAGTGCCCCAGAACTGTTACAAGCATTCTTTCAAATATCTTTCTCTGTGTTCTTCAGAACAAAGAAATGTATACAGATTTGTAACAACTTCAGGATGAGTAAATAAAGACAACTGTTCTAACTTTAACTTTATGACAAACAACAAAAGTTTTAGACAATCTCACAAATCTAGTCTTCTCACAACATTTTGTTTTTAGATGCCATAATGTTTTGTACACCTATTAGCTATTGATTTTCTGCTCCATTGCTATAGGCTTTTAATTTCGATAATCAAAAACATTTTCTGCTATAACACATGTGTTTGTCAGACGGTAACACCAGAGAAATATGAGGTCAAAGGTTCCATCCAAGAGGCTGCCATTATCCTCACCTCCTGTGCTGAACCCAAGATGCAGGTCACCATCACTCTCACCTCGCCCATCATCCGAGAGGAAAGCACCCGGGATGGAGGTTGGAAAAGATGTTGCTCACATTAACCGACTACCTATCATATTAATATTACATGCTGATTTGACACCCTTAAGAGCCCATCTGTTGGCACTGTGGAGACGGTAGTAGATATAAATACAAGCATAGTTCTTTTTTGCACTTATAAGACCTTTTGTACAACTTACAGTCCCATTTTCTCAAATGAAATGCTCCAAAGTAAACCTGGTATGTGCTTGAGCTTGGTCATCCATAAGAAATGTAATCAAGTGCATTTTGAACCAAAAGATTGCATACGATAAAGCCAGAGTTTGTGCGCATGCGTTTATATAAAAGTATGACTGAATAGGATTTGAAGCCACGTGGTTTCAAGTTGATGTTGTGTGCTTCGCAATAGAGCCGAGTTCAACACTACCAGGTTTTTTTCGTGACCCAACCAAGATGCCAGCAGTGGTGCTCAGGGCCTTCTCTTTGTAACACTTCTTCAGTGCTCTTGAAGCTCTCCCCAAAACAAGCATGATAAGTGTTTGCATTGTGTAAGTCTAGTTAGTTCTGGGTAAGATTGATTTTTGTTTCCTGTGTTCAAGGGGATTGTTTCATGCAAAAAATACATTACATTTGTATTCCTTCCCAGGGGTCGGTCAGGGGTGTTCTGTGTAATCTGAGCAGAAATTCCAGAATTACAAGTTTCAAGAGAAATGGTTGAGGTCTCAGCTGTTAAGGTGTACTTGGAATGCCCATTATGTCCCCACAGGAAACAAATCTTATTTTTGTCTGGTGGTGAGAAGGTTCACCATTCTGAGGTCCCCTATTCCAAAATGAAAGTGCTCCCCTGAGAGAAGCAGTCCACTGCACTTTGCTCCAATTCTAAATTGGTTTGATGCATTTTCCATCTGAAGAAAAAGCACAACAACCAACAGACCACCTTTACCCAAAGTAATAGAATAATTGCATCAATGACCCTTTGTTTTCCTAATAAAGTGTTTTAGTTTGTAAGAAGCCGCTGAAATGGTGAAATCTTGCTACATGCTCTGTGTCACCATTCCCGCTTGGCTCCTTAGGGGAGTATCAGTAAGCTTTTGGGAGGAAGGCTTTGTTAGAGGAATCTTTGGTTGGACCTGGGTTACTCAGTCTTACACAGTATATATTAAGATACAGGGTTCTCCAAACCCAGTCGTGATAGGTATGCATGCAGTGATGTCCTAATCTTCTCGCTGGGAGCTTCATATTTTCTTGCCAGCACGCATTGCTGCCTTCATGTATACAAAGCTTTTCAAGTCCAGCCCAAAGCCTCCTTGCATTGTTCAGCAAATTGTCTCCCATCTGAGGCTACGTCTACCAGCTCCGGAAGGATTTTTGACCAAGGTCCCCTCTCCTAAATACCTTCAAACACTTTGCCACACCTACCATTGCCACGCAACTGTAGTGGGTCACTACAAAAACTCTCCAGCTGTAAACATTCTCCCTCGATATACCTGTTTTACATCATTTTCATGAATACACAAGCAATACCATGGCAGTCCATCATTATCTTTCCAATGTTTTTGGATCAGTAAAGTCACTGAGGTTTTAATATTTAGGGTTTTTTGTCTTTAATATCTAGAATTTAACTTTGTAGTCGCTAGAATCCACAATTTGTTTTTGCCCAGAGCTCAAGAGAACAACTGTTTATAAATGCAAAGTCAGCTGGAAATGCAGGAATAATTTAAAAAAATTATTTAGTGTTTTTAATGTTAATAACACTGTTAAAATCCAAGTTGGTAGTGTATCATATTTTTCCTAATACTAGCCAGAAGAGTTTAAGACGACAGTCTGTAATTGACAAAATAGCATCACTTGAAATCTCGAAAGGTTTGAAATGTACTCCTTTAAAATCAATAATAAGGAATTACAAAAAGATTACCATTACAAATCTTCTGCCACATATAGCAATTACGTATTGTGATGGTAGAATTTGATCTTTTAGGCTGTTGTGCTGGCTTTTAGCTTTTCACAATGTATTCTGTTGTATTCCCAGCAATTTCAAATGGTGGATTGCAGAGCATTATCGTAAACTTATGTCAGGCACATTTCCAGGTTTTTTTTTTGTTTTTTTGGTCTAGTATCCTGAAAAAGGCCTTCTTTTAAATCAAGATTTATCTTTCCCTGTCCTTTTCCTCGGCCACACCACAAACTAGATGCAAGTGCACCAATGGCAAGCATAGCTGATCCATAATGTTGTTGAAAAGATCTGAACGATTCTGCACATGGGGTGAAATGAAAGTGTCTTAAGTTTATACATTTGTATAACCGTGAGCAAGGGACCAGTTTGGTATGTGTGGCAATGTGTTCTTGACAATCTCTCTGACCTGGTCAAACACCCATTCCTCACCATCATTTGACAATTCGATCCATTTTTAGATGTAACCTCGAGTATGGTGAAAGACCCAGCGGACGTCTTGGACAGGCAAAAATGCCTTGACGCTCTGGCTGCCCTACGCCACGCTAAGTGGTTCCAGGTTCGGAACATCATTTTACTTTCTTCTCGTAGCCTTATGAGATGTATTCATTTTCATTTGTTCATTTAAGTTTTTTTTAGTATTTTATTTTCAAATTGTAAAACTCAAAAGTTGATTTTTATGAGGAAAAAAGTGATACAAGGATGCAGTAAAAAATTTTGATTTTCTTTGTTGCACATATTCGCAGATCTGATCCTAAAAAAGCATCCTTGCATACATGTTATTTATATTATAAGTATCAGATTAAATAAACAGCATGTAAAATGATTCCATAAGGCTGCAGAATACCTTTGCATAAAGTGTCATCGATAAGAGCTTTAATGTTGAGCGTTTGTTTTTGTGATTTTTATTTATTTATTTTTAGTTCCGTTAATGATTTTTTTCCTTGGGATTAGGGATTGAGAGGAAAGGAATATCTGATTAGTTTCCCGTGTTGTGGCAGTCTCTGCAAACACACGGGCAAAGTAAAGCAGATTTCCTTGACTGCTTCAGTTCCTATGCAACTACTTGCAAACTGATCTTTTGTAAAATGAAAGTATATGTTTGTGAAGTATCTGACAACTGAGGTCAGGGTTTACAAGATTACCAGGAAGTCATTCTGAGTGAATCTTGCAAACTTTGAACTCTTTTACTAATGCTGAGGTAAAATACTGCTGGAAATGGCAGCTTATGGAAGGCAATTGGCCCTGCTGTTTGTGAACCAATTAAAAGCTTCCATTGCAAACAGTAGTGTTGCACCTCTGTCTGAACCCCGCCATGTTGTTTGACTCCTTGTAAGTGTTTTTGTGCATTAACTAATCTTGACTTCACTGCACTGAAGGCTAGAGCTAATGGACTCCAGTCATGTGTGATTGTCATTCGAATACTGCGTGACCTTTGTCAGCGGGTATCCACATGGTCTACCTTTCCAAGCTGGGTAAGTGTGCAAAAACAGCGCCTTGTCACTGAGAACCTTTTCAAAATAACATTTCTTCTCTAAGAAATTCTCAGAAATGTAACCTAGAAACAAGCCTTTTTTCTTCTATGTACAAATGGTATTTGATATTCTAAGTTCTGTCCTTTTTTGTGGTGTTTTTTTTGTTTTGTTGAAAGGCTATGGAGCTGCTTGTGGAGAAGGCCATCAGCAGTGCTGCTGGACCAATGAGCCCTGGAGATGCTCTTCGACGAGTCTTTGAATGTATTTCCTCTGGCATTCTTCAGTCGGGTAAGATGGGGCACTCTCGATTTTTATGCATTTTCCATATAATAATTTTCTTTTTGTGAACGTTGCTGTCTACGTGCTGACAACATTACTACAGCCCTTCTAGTGTCTTGCATTTCTGCATTGTCACAATGTTTCATTAATTCTTTTTTTTAACTCATTTTTTGTTACCCTATGTTTTAATAATTAATGACACTAAAATAATAATAATCTGTGTAAACTGAAGAGTAACAATGAAATACCGTGTTATATAATTACATTTTATTATAAAAATGTACACACTAATACAAGGGTATTGTAAATTGAAATTATACTTCAAAAACGAAACATTTAAGTATAGATATTAAGTTTACTTTGTATTTATTTAATAATAAATTTATATTGGCAGCTCAGACCGTCTTGTTGACTGGACAGCTAAAAAAAGAGATTTTATTAAAGGGATAATATAACATGGCTGAAACGAACATTATTTTGTGTAATAGTGTGTTTGCGCAGTTTACGGTGAAAAGAAATGACATTATTTTTTTACATACTGTACATTACTGCAGCTCCTTTCTGAAACATGTCGATTTTAACAAAGCTCATTGTTCTGAAAAGCACGGTGTGCTCTGATTGGCCAGCTACCCAAGCATGTGGTGGAAATGTTACAGCCTTCTAACACTACAGTGAGAATAGTTATGCTGTCTTTGCGTATACATTTGGGTGGTGTAATGAGCTTCCCACACATGAGCCGGTTTAGCCAGGTCTGGATGAGCCTCTGATTTGAAATAAAACATCTTTTGGTTTAAGACTTTAAATTGTCTAATATTATATGCATGAAGAACTTGTAGCGCACCAAAGATACAGGGAAACTACCTTCACTGCACAACCTCAACTTATTGATCATGTTTTTACAATGTGGTTTAAAGGTTGGCCAACAATGTGTGTTTGCTGGGAACACGCATGCTGATCATATGTGACACTAGAATGCACTCTTGGTCACTTGGAATTACATTTATGCATTTTGCGGACACCTAATGTAAATGTCATCTGAACAATTGGAGATGTTTTTCAGATGACACACTCACTGTGGCTTATGTACTTTTGCTTGTACTGCAGGTGCTCCAGGATTGATAGATCCCTGTGAGAAGAATCCAACAGACACACTGGCTGCGATGGATGATCAGCAGAGAGAGGATATTACGTTAAGCGCTCAGGTAGATAGTACTAGGAGTACACTGATGACCTTTGTTGTCATAATAGTGAATGACCGGCTTCTTTCCTTGCAGTTTGCTTTGAGACTGCTGGCGTTCCGTCAGATTCACAAGGTTCTGGGTATGGACCCCTTGCCCCAGATGAACTCGCGCTTCAATGTACGGAATAACCGCAAGAGACGCCGCGACAACAGTGACAGTACCGATGGATTCGAAGCTGAAGGGAAGAAAGACAAGAAGGATTATGAGGGGTTCTAAAGCGCACAACAGTATGACTAGTCCTCTCTCTGTACCCATTTCAAATCCTGTGCATTCCAGGAATACAAGTTGTTTATTCTGTTGACCTCTGTGCATGTCAGTTGCTACTCCCTAGAAATATTTTTGGATGATAAAGCTCCAGACGGTGGCTGCTTAGAATTAGGTTTCATTTGTCTTAACACATTGTCAGATAACATAGTCCACCCTGTTGTTTAAAACTATCTAGTCTGTCTCGGCTTACTTGGCTCAAAAAGATTTTAAGGTTGGTGATAAACCAGAGATGTTAGGTTAAAAGTTCATGCTCCATTCAGCATGTTGGATGTAATATTTATTAATCTCTAGGAGTGGAATTTTAGCTTGACGTAAGCTAGGCATTTCCAAAAGCAATTCAACAGATTGAACAAAGTACTAATGTTGTGTGGAACAGATTTCTTTAAAGTCTATCTTATCCTTTCAGTGTAAATATTGTTACCCTAACCACAGCTTCTTTAGCTTTGCAATAAATCATTTAGGTGTTTTCATTATTTATTTTGGCTAAAGACATTCCTTTTACAACCAGACATGTGATGAGTGTGAGGATGCTGACTGCGCGTGGATTTATAAATGTATATTATAGTGCATTTTGAAGGTGGGGTTGGCTGTTTACCATTTATTAATCACATCGTTGGCTAATTAATAACATTGAAACCTTGTTCTTTCTGTATGCTTAATGCAAGTGATGTAAAGCTGAAACTGTCCCAAAGTTAGGCTGTATGTATGCTTCATTCACAGGCCTATGTAGTGTACCTATGTCACATTTCTGAGAAGACACTGATTGTTAAAATCTGACCTGGGCCAAATACCAAATATCTATCTTCCCATTGACAGACATTAGAGCGAAGATATCATTTTAATATAGAAATCTAATGTTACCTGCGCCTTTCAGGTCTGTTCAGACGACATTTCATTTAGTCCCAGGTCTGCCTTTCTGTGTTCAAAATGGTAAATGTATCTCTAAATATATGATCATAACTGTATGATTTCTAATATATGATCATGAATACGCCTGTATCTTATTATCTCACAATAGATCTTCTAAAACAGATGCCTGTATGGTTTTAAAGCACAGGAATGTTTTTTATGATTTTGTTTTTTATTAATTTTGTTTTAATGGTTATGAATAGTTGCTTGCCCCTTATTTTGGTTTATGAAGTTTGTTAAATATCTATTGAAGAAGGTTGGAGAGAAAGACGTCTTTATGTGTTGTAACTGCAGATTGATGTACACTTACCCACTGATGCTTGTCATTCATTGTCAAGGTACTACTGCATTACAATGCTTCAAATAAATACATTTCTTGGAAGAATTTACGGTTTTTCTTCAACTGTTAATTTTATTTATTATCATGCAATCGTTTTATTTTCGTTTAAAAGGGATCAGTATATTACTTGGCCTATAAAAAAAACAGATTGAAGGTCAGTTTGCGTAGTTAAGAAAAAAGACAAAGTTAGGTTTATAATAGATAATCTGGTCAAAAAGCTATTTTAGATCAGTATTTCGATCGCAAACCCATCATTATGCAAAACTCGGCTAAATGCTCGATGACAAACAAAGCCCTTCATTGTATGGCCATTCTAAATGCGGCTGCTTATTGGTTTACAAACGAGGAAGTGTATGTGATTGACAGGCGCATCAACCAATGAACACTAAGCGGCTTGAGCCGACAAAGTCAGAAAATGGACAGCCTGTTCATAAAGAACCAATGACGTAAATGGGCGCGGTTTGCTGTCAGTGCTAATTTCTCTTCAACCAAAGGAAATCTAGCTTGTGAAAGAAGAGGTGGAGGCTGGGAAAGAGAAAGAGAAAGAGAGAGAGAGAGAGAGAGAGAGAGTAGAGAAGTTGTGTTTGAGCTCTCCCGGATTTCCACCTGACCGCTCGGGAAGCGGGATAACGTTACTGGGTACAGGCAAAATGTTGAGTTTGGGGAGCGGAGCAGCGAAATCTACTAAGCCGTCATTTGTGTCCTATGTTACGCCTGAGGTAAGCGAGACATATACTGTGTTACACGTTTGTTGTTTTCAAAACAGTTGGGAGACACAGATTTGTAACTCAAACAAGAGTTGAAACAGTAGACAGTCATGCACTGGGCGGGGTTATGTCCCATGCTGAAAGTTGACATTGTTGAAATGTTCAAGTTTAGGCAAACAAGGAAATTCGTTTTGTGTGTTTTAAGTTCATACGTGAAAATAAACCTATAGCGTTATACGCCAACGTTAAAATGACTGCCGGGCTAACGACTAAAATGTATCTTTTTATATTTTAAGTTAACTTATCGACATCTAAAAGTAACGTTACACGAATTTGAGCTGACAGTTGTCTATATATTTGTAATATTTTGTATTTAACATCATTGAATGTTTTTTTTATGATAATTGTTGCATTACAGACAATAATTATTATACGGTGTCTTCGCGTGTCGTTGTCATGTGATGTGCGTTAAGTTCATTCTTGTAAAGTCTGAAGTAAGTGTGTGTGTGTGTGTGTGTGAGAGAGAGAGAGAGAGAGAGAGAGAGAGAGAGAGAGAGAGAGAGAGAGAGAACGCGAACGCGCGCGCATCTCATTAGATGTCATGGGATGTGTCTCGACCCTTTGTTGGATAATGTGCATAATGAGTTTTGTATCCTATTTGTTCATTAATAAAATCCTGATGGAAAATCATTGTGCTCCATTTAGAATAGGGAGGAGCCATTCCATCTTCTCCAATGCAAAATAACATTAGCAGATTTGTACACAAGAGTTCAGTGAATGAAAACATACTGCATTATATAAGGCTTTTATAAACATTAGAACACTGTTAAATATTCCTGTAATCCAGTCTGTATGAAGAAGACTGTGTGGTCAAATATGAGGAGTTCTGCTGTTTCCTGTTCTGAAGATCAGATCTCATAGCATTCCTCAGTCTCATTGGTGTTGGCTGGATATTTATAAAGACCCACTGTGATTTATGTTGTTGTTTTTTTGTGTTTCAAGAAGTTTATGAGTTTTTTCCCAAGAAGGTCAATAGAGAAGGAGTGTCCCAAATGCATGGGCCCATTTATGAAGTTTTGGTTGTTGTGTTGCAGATGACCTCATTATGATAGCCAGAATGTTTGATGTCTTTGTTTTTTTATCTTGTTTGTTTTAATTGAACGGTTAATCTATTTGAATTGTTATGCTTTTAACTTACCTTCTTGTTGGTTTACAAATCATAGGACATAATAAGATCAGTTCTTGTAGAAGATTCAACAATAAAAAGTAGGGATGCTCCGATATGTACATTTTGGCCGATAAGGATAACTGATTCTTTAACAATGAAAGCCGATAACCGATATATCAGACTGTCCTCCAAAAAAAAAACCTGAACTTATTGATCGTACGCCAAGCACCTTATTACGACCAACAGTTACGTATTAAGGATGAGTGCCCTCTAGCTCCAGCAGCTTGTTATGAAGTACGGTTATATGCTCAGTGCCGACGTGATGACGCAATCGAGAGCCAGTGAGACTTCACGTTCAGTGCCGACGTGATGACGCAATCGAGAGCCAGTGAGACTTCACGCTCAGTGCCGACGTGATGACGCAATCGAGAGCCAGTGAGACTTCACGTTCAGTGCCGACGTGATGACGCAATCGAGTGATGACGCAATCGAGAGCCAGTGAGACTTCACGTTCAGTGCCGACGTGATGACGCAATCGAGAGCCAGTGAGACTTCATGTTCAGTGCCGACGTGATGACGCAATCGAGTGATGACGCAATCGAGAGCCAGTGAGACTTCACGTTCAGTGCCGACGTGATGACGCAATCGAGAGCCAGTGAGACTTCACGTTCAGTGCCGACGTGATGACGCAATCGAGTGATGACGCAATCGAGAGCCAGTGAGACTTCACGCTCAGTGCCGACGTGATGACGCAATCGAGAGCCAGTGAGACTTCACGCTCAATGCCGACGTGATGACGCAATCGAGAGCCAGTGAGACTTCACGTTCAGTGCCGACGTGATGACGCAATCGAGTGATGACGCAATCGAGAGCCAGTGAGACTTCACGTTCAGTGCTGACGTGATGACGCAATCGAGAGCCAGTGAGACTTCACGTTCAGTGCCGACGTGATGACGCAATCGAGAGCCAGTGAGACTTTATATATGTTTCAATAAAAAAATTATTTAAAAATTCAGTGCCGACGTGATGACGCAATCGGTCACAAGAAACTTTGCTTTCTCACAATCCCAGCTGACGTATCACTTCCTCTGGCGGTAATTTTAAATGTGTGTTTTGCTTTTAAATGTGTTTTTGACGGTTGAGAAAAGCTTCTCCTGCTGCCGGTAGAGACGCTATTGTAGGAAACGCATCACAGGGTCGTATTTGAGGAACGTTGAAAAGGACTTGTTGGATATATTGACATAGACCGTTCACGTCGGGTGGTTCTAGGCCTCCACGTCGTGCGTTAAAATCCTTTAATGCACGGCTGGCCGAGGATTATTCCATACTTATTTTAAAACATTGACTACAGAAAACAAAAATTGTACTGTAAAAACTACTTTACACTAGTTAAAGATTCTTTAACTTTAAATTTTAACATTAAATTTTTTCTGCTATAATGTTTCTTTGATAAACAAATTATAGATGTTTTTCCAGTGAACCCAGAAAAGTGTTCTCAATAACCACAGGTCTCAAGACAGAAATCATTCAACCAGAGGAAATGATTTATAATTTATTGGCTTTAATATTGCGCCGTTACTGATAACATTTAAAATAAACATTTATCGGCCGATTCCATTATGGCCTATAATAAATTGTGCTTCCCCATAAAAAAGTTATTGTAATGTCTTCTTAATTATTTACAGACTCAGCAACTACATTCTGTAATTCTTGTGTGAAATGTGACACGATGATATGTTTGACATATTTGTTATATTTTTGTATGTCTTGTGTTTGGTCATTCATAAAGTGTACAGTTTTATAGCATATTTTGTTCTTTTTTTTAAGGAAATAAAATTGGAAAAAGAACCAAAGAAAGAGAAACATCCTGATTTGCTACCAGGTAAGACATTCCTTGCGTATTGTTTTGCTATGCATTCATGTTCTTGTATAACCTGAACATCAGTCCGTTTGTGTTACTGTCCCCAAATGAACTGCTGAATTGTTTACTTCAGGTTATTCTTCATTGTTGTCACTAAATCTAAAGTCTGTTTAAAACTACCATGGGTGTAGTTTTATGTTTAGACAATTGATCTCTATATCAGACTGTGGATTAAAGAGATCACATTAAGTGTAATTGCAGCCTGTCAGATGCTAAAACGCTTCACCATAGTCCACTGACCAAATTTCTTCATGCGCACTTCAAAATAAACTTGAACCACAGCTTTTTTATGTTATCTGTATTGTGTGTATGAACTGATATCATGTGTATGTTTTCATTTCTTTTGCAGGAGAAGTGGTGTTCTGCAGTGCCAATCCCATCCTCAAATACACTCAAGATGACCTCTCCCAGCGTGGCGTCTTTGGCACGTTATTCTGCACAAATTTTCGTGTTACATTCATTAGTGATGAGATGTCGCAGGAGGAGACCGTAAGTAGATGTGACGGGGCTCATACCACACGTTATCTACGAAAATATTAATGGCACAGAAATCACTTCTTTAGTTATTTAGGGTGTTTACAGTGTATGCACAATGACACTGCATGAGGAACTGTTCTGCCCGAGTGCTCTCGCTTTAGCTGCCATTTCAGGAACTTGTGTGTTTGACTCATTGGCAGTGAAATTCTGGTGGGAACGTAGTTACTTATAGCAGGTTCAAATGGGGCAAACGTACATGTAGTACCAGGTACTCGGCCTTCACATCAGTGTTTGCTTTAGTCATGCATGTGGATGTCAATGAGCTTTTAGCAGCATCAAACAGTTTGGCTGCTGAAGGTTACACCTTTATTGTTGGTTAATATTTTGAGGTTTAGTGGGCCGCTTTTAGACTTATATTTGAGGGTGGCTAAATAAGAAGTGTGTTCACACTTGAAAGTTAAATGCAGCACACTGAGAAAGACGACAGCAAGTGCTTGGCCTGTGTTAACAGTGTTAAAATACAGTGCTGATATGCAGCATTTGTTACTTTTTGTCATTATAAATGTTGATGTTCTTTTAAATAAGTGGTGTTACATCTGTTACATCCACTCAAGGCTGTTGTATCACCCGGTGCCTCTTTTTCCAGGCCAGGAATTTCAAGAACAAACTCTATGGTGAAAATGACGTTCCATTAACATGTGTGGATCACATCTATGGCGGTAATAATCGTTCTTAGTTATTATTAGAAAACATGTTTAGAAACCATTAATGATATATAGAATATAAGTGCTTTTTAGTTCAATTGTTTGATTTCTCCGAAATGTTTGATTTATTTTAAGTGTACGATGAAAAGAGGAAGTTGATAACAGGAGGCCTTGTGAAGAACAAGCACCCGTCTAAAATGATGGTTCACTGTAAAGATCTGCGAGTGTTTCAGTTCTGTTTAACATACACCAAGGAGGAAGACGCCAAGAAGGTAATTTGTTTTGCATGAGAAGCCAAGGTAATGTAAGTGTACAGTACGTTGTAATGAGTGTAACACTCCTTCTTTTGTATTTCTTTGTTTTGATAGATTTTTCAAGGTATTGCACACCATTGTTTGGAAGAGAAGTCTCTGAAGTGTCTCTTTGCTTTTTTCTATAAGGGATCATCAAGCACAGGTACAGATTTTAGGTGTTCTAGATCTATTAGATGTTTTTTTATTTCTACTTTTCATTTTTTATAACATTATTAAATGTAGATGATTTCAATAGGTGATTGAAAGGTGTTTTTGTATGCTTAAATGAAAAAGCATGCTTTAAGTCAGGATGAAGTCAAGAAATCATTTTTATGATTTATCCATGCAGGTCATATTTGTTTTTGAAAATTTGCATGTATTTGTGTCATAATCTTTAATCAAAAACAATAGCCTCTACAGAGTCTGCAAAACCTATTTTTGAGTGATCTGAGTTTAAGTCCTGGCTCTGGGTCCTTTCCCAATGCTGCTGCCTTCTCTATCATCTATTGTCCTCTCAAAAATAAAGGTGAAAAAATATTCCCCTCCAAACATCGCGTCTCGGCGCAAGGATTAAAACAATCCATTAAATTCCCCAAGGACAATAAAATCTCCTTTATTCAGACTTTGAGAACTTGGAACTAAGTAACATTTAAGCAGAACATAAATTTTGCATCTGAAATAGATGCCTACATCCTGTAACTCAACTGGAAGAGCATTGCGTTAGCAGTGCAAAAGATTGTGGGTAGGATTTTCAGGAAACACACATACTGAAATGAATAGCTCTGTAAGTCGCTTCAGATAAAAGCTTCTGCCAAATGCATAAATGTAAATGTATTCCAACACTGGTCTTATAGAACAGACTGCGGAAATCTCTGGTTTAAGACAACTAAAATCCAACCATCAGTCTTTAGACACTCGGTATATTGTATCTTTTTAAAACATTATCTTAATACAATGCAATTTCTTATTCATGTAATGTTCTGCTGGGCATGACATGCATCTATTTAATATGTCAAGACTCCAGAAAAGGGGAGATTTAAGGCTTAAATGAAATGAATGAATTGATTTTAGAATAAGAGTTCCATGTTATATAGTTAACCATGTACTCTAGTCTAGTCATATAGTAGCAGTCACGTAAATTTGAAATGTTGCATCCTGAACAAGAGTTTGGAAGTCATTTTTACTAACTGGTGTTTTTGCAGACATGCAGAGGAAACAGGAGACGATTATGTTTGACTCACCAGAGGACTGGGCCGTGGAGATGAAACGGACCAAAACAAAATGTCGATTGGTCACTGAAAATGAGACCTTTGATCTCTCTCCGAAGTAAGTTATGCTGCTGTTGTCTGAAAATGTTGCTACTCTATGAGTTATTACCATTTAATGGTTTTAATACTGAACCAGATAAATTATAGATTCATCTCAAGACTGTACTGTTTGTAGGATTTCATTATTTGATTGGGGCCCAATTTTAACGATTTAAGAGCATGATCTAAAGTGCGCGGCACAAGTGTGCTCCGGGCGTGTCCGAAATCACTTTTGCTAGTTTAACGACGGGAGAACTGGTTGTCCCGATTCTCTTAATGAGTAATGGGTGTTTTTTTGGCCGTAACGCGCAATAAACCAATCAGAGTGTCATATCCCATTCCCTTTAAGAGACAATTGCGCTCTCGCCATGGCCGATCGCTATTTAGAGTTTGTCGGCGGAAGGAAAGCGAAGAAACTGATTTTGCCAATTTGATTCGTCATTATAAGTAATAATTCTGATACATGACTATACATGATAATGACTATCCATTATGACATGTAGACATTTTTATATTTATGTACACAATAATAATCTTTTATTGTTTCCTATTTAAAAATGTTTCTGTGCTGCTGCACTTCCCTCTGTGTATTAAGCAAAGTGAACGCGGGTTGTGGACCCGCCCAGAGGTGCATTTACTAACGCGCTCTTTAAATAACAGATAAATATTGTGCAATATTGTGACTTTAGACCAGGTTTGAGTTGGTCTATGCCGCTGTCTATTTTCAGTTCCTCAAAATAGCAACGCTCCAACAATGCGCCTGAACACACCTCTTTTTTAGACCAGCAAGCCCGTGGGCGCACAAATGGGCGAATGAAATACTATTGCTTTTATGGTCCTCAGGTTACCAAAGTACTTTGTCATTCCATCAGCCCTAGAGGATTTGTGCAGCCACCAAGGAAAGGGATTACCAGTGAGTTCTTATATTTATATTATTCCAATAGATTATTATTTACAAGATTATGCTTTTGTGACTCATGATTAAATTCTTTGTCTTACTGGTATTTGCTTTGCTTTACTAAGTTGTTTTTATAAAATCTTTTAAGATCTGGTGCTGGTCTCATCACAGTGGTTGTGCCCTGTTCAAAGCGTCTTTGCCGCCTGTGGCGCAGGAAGATGGGGATTTCCAAAAGCACATGGATACGTAAATAAATTATACGTTTTCTGACCCACATTTGGATACAAGCCAAACTGCTGCAATGTCCTCTTGTTTGAGTGTATTTGTGTAAGCAATCTCTGTGCTTCTCACAAACTGTGTCGGAATTCATGGGCACACTCAAGGGCACAGTTCTTTATCAGAGAATAATAACGTGCTAGTATGTTATCTTATAGTGTTTTACCCTGTTTCCCCCTTTCTGTTTAACTGAAGGACCAAATGGTAAAGAAACATGCCGTCTCAATTTAACTTATGTTGTGTCAACACAACAGTACTTTTACATTTAAAAAATTTTTTCTGTTGCAGAATGATAACTGCAGTAGCACATACTTATCTTTATTCTGTAAAAACAGAGGATCTATCAGAATCTCTTCCTACTATACAAGACATCCAGCAGTCATATAACAAGTTCAAACAGTTCTTTCTTATTGGTGAGTCACAGAATACATGTTAACAAGAAAATATTTATTCATATGAACAAACTAAATGATAAGATGGATTATATTTTAAATCACTTTATAACTTTTTTGTTTTTGTAGATAATGCAACAGATTTTTGGTTGTCCGACGTGAAGTGGTTCTCTTCCATTGAAAGCTCAGGGTGGCTAGACATCATCAGGTCAGATTACATTCTTAAAATTTAATTCATAAAATACCAAAGACAGTCATGTATATGGCATTATAGTGATTCTATCCAGTGAATTGGTTTATCAAAATGATCACAAATGATTGGAAATCTCATGGAAAATGTGTTAACACTCGATTTTCTAGTATCTACATTCCTGATTATATCCTGTTAATGTTCTAAACAGACAGTGTCTTCAGAAAGCAGTAGAGGTGGTCGAATGTCTTGAGAAAGACAACACAAATGTCCTTATAACAGGTAGGTCTAGCATATCTCTCGACCAACTTTCTAGTTTTTCTGGTGTTTTAGTTTTTCTAATAGGTTGACCTACTAAAGAGTGTAAATATTAGCAAAAAACAGTTCATTAAGAATCATTATTTATTTGGTGTTAGTGTTGTAGAGATTACACAAGTCACCGTTAAAGGGAAAATACTTTTTAAAACCAATAGACACAACACTTTGGATTGTGATTGGATCCACAAATCTTTTCTCTTGATTCATTTCAGAGGAAGAGGGCACAGATCTTTGCTGTGTGATTTCCAGTCTGGCTCAGATAATGTTGGACCCTTATTACAGAACACTCACAGGTTTCCAGAGCCTGGTGCAGAAGGAGTGGGTGGCTGGTTGCCATGCCTTCCTGGATCGATGCAATCATCTCCATCAGAAAGACAAAGATGTAATTATTGCATGTCTACTCTTGCCTGTTGGTTCTTCAGGTGCTTGGTGACATTCTTAGTGTTGTTACTCCTAACTTCTTAACTTCTTATTGTTCATTTGCCCTTTTCATTCAAAATAAAGTGAAAAATAAAACACACTTTACTTTTTTTCCCCCTAAGTTATACAGTTTTTACTTAAAATATTGTTTTTTTTTAATTACTGATGAATAATGCATAAGGGTTTACATACCAATTCATGCACACCTTCACAAATTCATGTTTTTAATCTCATTCTTGTGTCCTTCTAGTGTCAGTCTCCAGTATTCCTCCTGTTTCTCGAGTGTGTGTGGCAGCTTGTTCAGCAGCACATCCCGGCCTTCCAGTTTTCTGAGACTTACCTGACTGTGCTGTCTGACAGTGTTCATGTGCCTGTGTTCAGCACATTCCTCTTCAACTCTGCCTATCACAGGGAAAGTGTTTTAAAGGTACAACTTGTATTTATTTTGGTTTAAAAACTTTTTGTTGAAACCGTTTTAGTTAATTCCAGGGTTGTTACATCTCACTCACGGTTAAGTGAGGACACTTCTGCATTCAGTACCTTGCAATGTTAGACAACATGAAAGTCATTTTGTCAGGATAAATCGTCTTGTACTCACACAGTCCTTGAGACTCTGCTAATGATGAAATTGTGCCACTTGGTAGACAATGGACAGCTAGGTTGCTATAGTTTACTAAAACTATTAAAACATTTTTTTTTTTGAATGTGACCCACTCATAACCTAAGTCTGAGATAACAAGCATTAAAGTTCGATTTCAACCATTAATTTCACTATGATTTCAATCTTTGACATGGCCTCAGTCAATATTAAATATATCAATGTTATATTTTCACAGTTCTTTACATTTGTGTAGGATGGTTTTATGTAGAAAACAGTACAAAAAACAAAAACAAAAAATGACTTTGGCTGGGTTTACACAGGCAGGGTCACAGGTTTGAAATGACATAAGGTTGAGTACATTTTAACTTTAGGGCAAAAAGCTGTGTTTCTCTGTGTGTGTCTGTGCACATGAGACATTGCTTTACTGTGTTAAATATGCCATTACATTTAGGCAGTTGACCAATATTTGAGGCCACAGTCACTCTATAAAGGAAAACAGTCAGCCCTCTGTAATGTAATCATTAGTCTACATGTGCTCAGACGTTGGTGGCCGTTGCCTGCCTTGCGCAGTTGAACACGCCTCCTCTAACTGCCTCTGCTTGATTGTCTTGGCAGGTTGAGTCTCCGCTAGCACAAAGCGGCCCATTGAGCTTGCCTGCAGTGTGGGACTGGTCTCTGCAGTTTGACAGCAAAGCCCAGAATTTCTTCCTTAACCCCTTGTACTCCGAGAAAGTGAAACACACTGTGCGCAAACATCACAAGCCCAAGGTCAGAGGATGAAATTTTTCCAAACAATTATTGTAGAGTATATTAGCAATTTATTATTGTTTTTGCTGATTATTATTTTTGCATACAATTATAGCACCAAAGACAGTTATCCTTACCCAGTTCAGCCTTCAAAACCCCTCCCAAGAAAGGCTTCTTTAAAGACGAGACCGAAAGTCTTAAAAAGATGTTACGAGTTAAACGTATCAGTCGCTGGATTGGATCTCCTGACTCCCCCATGGCAGCCAACCGGGAGTTCTACGAGTCCTGGCAGCAGCGTCCTCTGGACTATCACGGCCTCCTGCTTCCCTGTCTGGATGGACCGGCTATACGCCTCTGGATGCAGCGCTACCTTCGCTGGATACCTGAGGTGCACATCATGGGTGGTGGATCTGTGGCCATCACAACCAAACTTATGGAACTTCTAGCTCAGGTGCAGGATTTGAAGCGTGTGCTGGAGCAGAGAGACTCCTCACAAGCTGCTAAACTCGATAATCGCTCACATCTTCAGCACAGGCCGCTGTCATTCGGCTCGTCGGGGCACATGTCATCTTTTCCCTTCGCCTATAGCCGCAACCGATCTTTTAAACCCATCATTCCAACAGGTCTGTTGCAAAGCATTGTGCTAACTGACAACCTTGCCAGTCAGGAGGATGAAGTCGGCGAGTACGTGAGTTTGGTTTAACAGAGAACATCCTTATAATAGTGGCCTTGTCGGATCCAGATTAAAAAAAGCTGATGGTGCTAAGCGGATCTTTTTCTAAAGTAATATATGCCTTTTTTCAAACCAAATGTGCCCTACTGTATTTAAAGCATTACATGAACCTTTACATGATGTGAGCTTTCTTTTATTGTTTTCTTTTATTTTCCTCCATCGATATCTCAATAGACATCACCTAGCATTTGCCTTTTTAGCCTATGAAAAACAGGAACAGGATGTAGCCCTCAACTTCCAGCTTTTCCACTGTTTTAGAAAAAGGGAAAAAAAAGACACGACTTTTGAAAAATTTCAGCAACTTCCTTGCATAGCTCAGTGTTACATTATGCATTACCAAGTAATATTTAACCATAACACATTTTAGTGTAATGGAAGTTGGTCCTTGTTTCTTTTAAGATATGACTTATCCCATCACTGTCATCTAATAGCAGACTCTGGCTGCTATTAAAGTGAACCAAAATGCGTTTTACGTTTGTCAACATGAACACTCTGACTCATAACATCGTACGGTTCCAGACAACTCAATGCACTCAGCAGCTCGTACATTTTCAATACATGCCACTGCAATTACTTAACTTCAGAGTTTGAGTCAGTAAGAGATCTGAAAAATAGTGAAGCATGCAAAAAAACCACCTACAGGTATATAATTATCACTGCATACACCTCAGACTACTTCCTACTTCTCTAGAAATAAATACAACTATGAACTACTTTGGTCCATTGTGATATAATATTTGTTATATGTATTCTTAACCGTCCAAGTTAAATATTTTTATCTTACTGCCTAGTGGTTATTTGGAGCCCCATACTTAAGAAACTGGAAGTGTAAAATAATACATGAGATCAGCGGTGTCTCGAAGACAGTGCTCTATTGTATTATATGCGCTTTGTGGCTGTTGTTTGGCTGACAGAAAATATCAAGATGTATTTTTAATAGCCAATTATAAGCATTAAGCCTCAGTAATGGGTGAAAAATAATAATATAACAATTATTAAAAACTAGGGACAGGATATACATATTTTGGTGTATTACATAAAAATAATTTGTCATTAATATATATATATACTCCATATAGTGAGTTCATATTAAATTGGAGGCACACCAAGATTTTTAAAGTATAAGCTAATGTCATACTGTATCTGACTACTGTCACAAATAACCAACAGGCACTTCAGTCAGGAATGCTGTTGTTTACTGTTTGGTATTTTTCAGCCTCTGTAATGTATGTAAACCACACATGCTACTTAACGCACTGATATAAGTTATTGTTTCCATTTTGTTTTGTTTACACCTCGTCATCCCTGTTTTGCACTACTGCTCTTTGTCAGTCCGTCACTGTTACTTGAACAGTCAGCTGTTAATCTTCAGCTGGATTCTGTTTCATGAAGCTGTTTTTTGTGCCTGCAGGAACAATACAGTAAGGATATAACTGTATAATTGGTTTATATAATTGTAGAATGTTATCAGTTTAGTGTTAAAATATACAGAATATGTAAGGAGGTTTTGCCTTTTTAGAAAACACTGACTGTAATTTCCACTTGAGAATACAATTGAATGTTTATATTTGCATTTGAATAATGTAACTTCTTTTTCCTCATAAAATATTATTGCTTATATACAATAAAGAACTCTGTCAAATAGAGGACTTGCAATTATGATCAATTTTAGTTAGAAGTTATATAATTTAAATCATATTACGTTGGGCTTAATGTTGTATTAATTTGCTTATTTATTGATTGAAATTAACACATTCAAATATAGACAAATTACAGATTACTACTTAATTATGTACTGAGAATTTGCAAACATGACATAAATGTTTTATTTGCACAAGAAATTTAGCAAAATCTATTCGTATTCTAATGTAGGCCTATTATATTACTAATAATAATAATAATATATTAACGCATTGATATAAGTTACTATAAGTCTGTCAACAAACAGAGGCAATGTCACAAAACCTACTTAACAACAATACCCAAAAATAATGTCTATGTATGCAGTAACTAGGTTTGGAATCGTTAACCTGAGTATTGAGATGCCACATCCACTCACTGCTCTCGTCACGGCTGGTCGCCATATTAAAACTGAGAGAAGCAGCGTACACACATCGGTCGGTCCGCCGCTGGGATCGCAAAGGGCCTTTTCTCCAAAACAAATCCAGATTATCTCCCTTTACCCCGAAACCATTTATGCATCGGACTGAGTAAGACATTTTGTCCTCAGACAGGAGTTGTCTGGGAGGGAGGATTTGTTTCAGTGTGTGTTAAGAGATGAGTACTCTGACCCAGCGGAGCTCTGGCCTGGTGCAGAGGCGCACCGAGGCTTCGCGCAGCGCCGCAGCCGCGGATCGAGAGCGGGGATCCGGCGACGAAGACTACGAGCCCCGCCGGGGAGACGAGCCGGACGAAGATGACAGCGGCGACTCGAAGGAAACCAGACTGACCCTGATGGAGGAAGTGCTTCTGCTGGGGCTGAAGGACCGCGAGGTTGTTTTGCTTTAATTTAAGAGTGTGTGTGTGTGTGTGTGTGTGTGTGTGTGTGGTCGATATAACTGTTATAGCCAGTTGATCGCTTGATCGTTTATATATACAGTCAAAAATCTTCTTTTACCTCTTTAGTTTTAAACTTGGTTGTTGTTTTTAGCCGAAATCGCACCACGTTATATTGCTCTGACGAAAACTAGCGGTTTCCTTTAAGCTTTCGAGTTTTCAGAAACCCACCAAACTAACATTATTCAACATGGCTTTAAGAATCAGAAATGCATTAACCGTGTAATATCAACTGTAGCATATGGTCACCCGTGTGACATTTTATGACGTTATCATGCCCACGTCACGACAAACAAGACGGCTTTTAAGACCCCGCATGATGACCTACATCCACACAATTTTGACTTAAGAAACACGTAAATCCACACACCATGAAAGAAATGTCGGTCTTTTAGTTTGCTTGTGATGCAGCAGTGTCTAATATAGCTCCACGAGGTTAATATGCTGCAATGTTTAACTTCAACCCTAAGCAAATACACCTGAACCTGCTTATGATCTTAAAAGATGATTGAAAATTGCAGGGAGTTTGTGTTTGATCATTAGGGCACCTAACCTAGTGCTCTAAACTAAAGCATCAGGACATCGTAGGTGTGTTGTCTAGCCAGAAAGACATGAAGATAAAAAAAATCTGATACAATTTTGTAACCAAACAAGACATTTTGTCTTGTAGTTTTGGGTAAACTATAGCGTGACTGCAGGAATAAGTAAACAAGCAGATATTGCACAACCTAAATGAGCCAGTATGGTTGAGCAATGACAGCTATAACTGTATTGATTGATCCTTACTTTGAGTTTATAATGGCCTGTCAACTGTACTATGCATTATGGTCTGGTGGTGTGTGTGAAGACCGTCCTTTGATCATTAAAGGGATATTTCAGACGCAAACTAAAATGACACCATGTTTTACTCACCCTCAAGGCATCAGGTGTACCGCTTGGATATTTTTCTTCCGAGCGGAAGAATGGGAGTAAATGGTAAACGTTTTTTTTTTTTTTTTTAGCTCAAAACTGCATCCATCGATCAAAGAACTGCTCGACACGGCTCCGTGGTCTCAACAAAGGTATTCTGAAGCAAATCAATGCGTTTGTTTAAGAGACGCATGCGTGTTGTAAGTTTCGGTGACAAATGACGCATTTTTCGATTTGTTTGGCTGATTCCAGTCATTTGCCGGAATGACTGGAAACGCGCAGCCGAGGGATAACGGAAGTTAGACGTTATCGTTAATAACGTTGTAAATATGGATATTTATCTTAAACGAACGCATCGATTCACTTCATAAGAACTTTGTTGAGACCACGAAGCCGTGTCGAGCAGTTCTTTGATCGATGGATGCACTTTTTCGAGCTAAAAAACCGTTTACCATTCACTCCCAAAAATGATAACTCTGACTGTATTTGTCTAAAAGAAGAAAGTCATATACACCTAGGATGCCTTGAAGGTGCAGTCTTTAATCGAGAGGGTGTATTCACATGGCTTGTTCACATAGCAGTCTTTTTTGCATCGCTGTCATTTTCCATCATGGATAAAATCGCTTCCGTATTATATCATGTACAGCCCAACACACAGGTTACTGAAGGTCACACGTTCCTTTTGTTTGCCTATCTTTATGAAAAGTAGAAGAAAAGATGCACAATTTCAAGGAATAGTTTCCCAAATATAACATTTTGTTTTTGAAAGCTGTATATGACTGTGGAACACAAACAAAAATATTTGGAGAAATGTCGAAGTGGTTTTGTGTCTGTACAATGGAATCAATGAGGGCCGTTCTTCATTGTGTTCTGTAAAAGAAAGTCATTCATACAGGTTTGGAATGACATGAGGGTGAGTAAATGATGAAGGAATTTTCATTTTGGGGTAAACTATCCCTTTAAGTACCCGTCCCAGTGTTTGGATTTGCATATGCTTATGGTTGGCCTTAGGGACTACAAATATTGTCAACAAAGATACACTTCTAAAGTGCAAACATTCTGTGTTTGTTCTGTTTGATGTATTCCAACCTGTCAAATACCATGTTACACCCTTAGATCAAATTAAAGAAATTTGCAATTGCATAAACTTAAAAGTGAAAACCCAAACAGTTTTAAAATAAGCATAATATTCATATCCTTTCCAGGAATTATTCATACAAATATGAATTCTCTAATAATGTACTCACCCTCTTGCTATCTCAGATGTATATGACTTCTTTTCTTTAGCAGAACTTTTCATGTTAAAATGCCTTCATGTTGTCTTATATGTGGTCATCAAGCCGAATCTTCAAAAAGCACATTCATCCATCATAAATTGTTATTATAATCCACATCAATAACATGAATCTCATTAGTTTTTGGATGTCTCATGGCAGAATGCACCTAGTCAAGAGATACCCGATAAACAGTGAGGTTATGTTGCCATATTGGAATTTACTGCACTGATCTATATGTTGCCACTGAAACGTGACGTATCCCTCGCTAACCAAGGTCAACGTTTTCATTTTGTTCTCTCACGCGCATATTGTTTTACTTCACAAGACATTTATTAGGCATTTGGATTACTTTAATGATGGATGGATGTACTTTTTGGCACTTTATATGCCTGTATGAGAAGATAATGATATTTCATATAAAATAATCCATTTGGGTTCAACTATAGGATGTTATAATTATCTGGGATGATATCAGAGTGAGTAAGAGAATGAGAGAATTTTCATATCTTGATGAACTATTCCTTAAATTTGTTATCATTTTTGTGAGGTTCACCCAGTTATATTTTACACATAAAAAAAGATAACATCACCATAACTTAAAGGCATGATTAAATAAATGTCTTTGTTGTAATACAGCTCTCACAGTTTGACTTTACCTGCAGTGTCATTGTGATGAATGTGTGTGGCAGCCATTAGTGAGGTGAGTGTCTTGTGTTGTTGTCAGAGCTCAAGTATCTAAGTGTCTCTCCCTTGTGAGAGGACTTCTTCACATTGGATGTTTATGTAACACAACCTGGTATCATGTACACCATATCAACAGATTTAAAGCTTCTGGAAATGTTTAGTTTATACGTAACGTTACGCTTCACCTAAGTTGAATAGTGCAACTTAAAAATATTTAGTAGGGCGTAAGTTGTAACTTTGTGCCCATTTAAGTCAAAACTTGGCTAGCCACAGGTGGTGCAACAAGCCCCTGATCTGTTTTAACCTATATATGTGGACACCTTGGACAAGTTCATTGTCTATTCCAGTAAAAACAAATCCTAATGGTTTCAATTTAACAGTATGGAGAAGACTTTTCTTTTGGAGAACACTCAAAATGGTTTGTTGTTGTTGTTTTCCACTGTAACCATCTTCACAAAAATTGCCGTATAGATAGAGCTGTGGAGAATAATAGTTTTAGAATGCGTCGATGCACAGAACAAAATAATCTCTTTTTAATCAAAATGTGATCTTTGAAAGTAAATGGAGCTTCCATTTTTTCGTATAGGTGGAAGGGACACAGCAGGTGCTGGCACTAATAAATACACCTAATGCCTTAAAAGCTCATACTTGCACACATTCTGGGTTTTAAATAGCGTTTAAAGCCGACCTCAAAACGTATGAAACGCAACAGACTCTTCACATATACTCTGCATTCTATTCCGAATTGATCATTCCTTAGTGTATTAAAAGTTTAATATTAATACAAATAATCTGTTTTAGTCCAGTGTATTTTATATTCTTTTGCTTAAAAAAGCTGCCAAATAAATAGCTTGTAAGAGAAAAAGGTATTTGTATTAATAATTTAAAAATAATGGCTCAATATAGATATATCATATACATCATGGGCTGCACAATATGTCGAAATATTGCAGCTGTGTATATTGGTATTGTTTACATTAACTAAATAATTAAATAAATTCCGATAGTTATGTTATGTAAGTTAGTTGACTGTATTTCATAGTTTACAATTTCTGTTGAAATGTCTTCATCAAAACTATAGGTCAATTTATTAAGTAAAAAGCACATCTATACAACATGAGACAAACCTGCTATTTTAAAGGTGATCGAGAACACAGCTGATGAAATGTTTTGCTTCGAGTGCTTTTGGGTTTTTGCATGTGCTTGTCTTTATGTGCAGAGCGTTTACTGTTGCCAGCATCTTAAAAGAAGCCGGTTGTTTCACAGTGGTGGTCTCTGCTCCGGGAGGCTGGATCTTTACAAAGCACGCCTTGTTACTGATGGAGAAATCCTTCCACTGCTAAGCATAACACTGCAGATGAGCTTTATAACTGTCCCTCGGGGTGGGGCCAAATTCAGTATTAAACTGGCTCTCATTCAAGACATGAGTTGTAATATGTACTGAATTGACCTCACAAAATGTGAATTGGAATGACAGTCAGACACATTTTTCGAATTGCAATTTCAAGGAATTCACACAGCAGTTGTCAAGCAACACGTGTGCAATACTGACTTGCTCTGTTTTTATTGCAAGGGCTACACCTCGTTCTGGAATGACTGCATTTCATCAGGCCTGCGGGGCTGCATGCTCATTGAGCTGGCTCTACGGGGAAGGTTACAGCTGGAAGCCTGTGGGATGAGAAGGAAAAGCCTGCTGGCCAGGAAGGTGAGATCTGTTAGCTTTCTGGAGTTGATCATAGGATATGATATAGACAAGATGTTCTGTATGTCTATCATTCGAATCCTCTTCCTCAGTAAGGTTTAAATTGTAATATAGATCGAGTCGAGCTCTATTTATGTAACCTAGAACTCCTACTCTGAAATGCTGTTTGGGTGCTCTGCATTTTGCCTAACACGATTAACTTCTTTCTAGTTGTGACTTGCTTGGTCAGCATTGGCGATTGTTAGGTTGTATGTGACCCAACATTAAGATGATGCAATTTCTGCAAAGCTGGGAATATCATCTCTGTATCTTTATTGTTCTATGATATAGATTCTGTAAGAGAAAATTCATTACCACATTTTTCAGTGTAAGCTAGGGATGTAAAAACATGAAGTGATCTGAAGATGTCAGGCTACAGTCCACCTGAAGGAGTATTTATATTAGATGCCCTGTCTCCAATGGTACCAAGACAATAATACCATTTAAATAAAACACCTGATGTTCAAAGTTATCTTAAAGGAATAGTTCACTCAAAAGTGTGCGTGCGTGTACAACTTTCCAAAATTTAGTGTGTACAACAAAATCTACAACTTTCCAAAATTGTAGGTAGATTTCCTAATGGGAGAATAAATATTCTCATCTACTTCTATGTGTAGTGTGGCTCAAAACATGTGCTTCAGAGCATTTTAAAGCACTTGCAGAATTTTGCACTCTGGTGTTGATACACCTTAACATTTGCAGGACAGTTTCTACCACAAGAGGGAGCCTTTTGACATTAGTTGTGTGTCAAGAGGCCTCTTTTCTGTGTTTTGGCTGCTTTAAGTGAGAACAATTTATGAAACTGAGCTTTGATGTAACCCTGGAAAATGCATTACCTTAAAAATATGAGCTGAAGTTCTCATTCCCTAGTTGTATCTTCTGATTTTGTACATTAGTTTTTTAATGTTTAATAGGTTGAGTAATGGGCATAATTTCCACTGGGGACAGGGGGACATGTCCCCCTCACTTCCCGTTCATGTTCCCCCACTTTCAAATCCGTTTATGATTTTTAACCGGCCGCCATCATTGCTGCGGAGAAATAGGACCGAGCGAATCTGCCTGTGTCGATGCGCGCGTCGCGTGCACACTCTAAAAAAATAGCTCACTCCTTGAAATGTTGTTTTCAATCACGTGGTTTTAATGACTTTTGAGGTTTGAGGTGCAGCTGGAGGGTAGCAAGTGATTTTCTCCACAGCCTACAAGTCTCAGTTTCTCCGTTTCTCAGTAAACACTCTCATTTTCCCCCTTCATGAACATCAACTTTTGCTACACAATAAAAACACCTTGTGGTTTCATAGTTTAATCAATTTTAAGAATCAAAAACGGCCCAAAACAGGTATTTTGAGTTTGTTATAATGAATTCCCTATGGAGAAAATCAATTGCTGCCCTCCATCCGCACTTCGCGCATTAATAAACTAATTATCAACATTTTCATATATGAATTTTGCTGCTGTTTATGTGAAATTGATATTACAAAATAGTGCTTTAACAAACACAGTTCATAAAAGCTTTTTCTATTCTGAACATCCTGTGCAAGAAGTGATTTATTTTACATTTTCAGGGACAGCAGTTACTTTGAAATAAAAGTTTGTTTAACAGTGGAAATTGAGCCTCACATTATTCAAATTTTATTTAAACATAAAACGTTAATCAACAAATTTTTTATTTGAATGATTCTTGGTGTTCGGCCCCTATTAAACAATAAAGTGAGACATCTTTATACATTGTGTAGTAGCCTACTATTCTTTTTTTTTTGTTGCAGAATGTATCATTATAATTAACTTAATTATTTCAATTTTGTATCACCATAGTGCCTAAACTAATGTAAATGCAGGAAATGGGATTCAAAATAAAAACATTTTCCCCCATTTTGTGTCCCCCCCACTTCTCAAACCAAAGTTACACCCTTGGGTTGAGTGACATTTCTTTTCCTGTTTTTTTCCAGGTTATATGCAAGTCCGACGCTCCAACGGGGGATGTGCTGTTAGATGAGGCTCTTAAACACATAAAAGACACTCAGCCGCCTGAGACTGTGCAGAGCTGGATTGAGTTACTCAGTGGTGAGTTCTGCACAAATCATTTGAGTTCCCCAATCTAGTAGTTTATACATTCTGAATACCTTAATACTATTCTGTCTTTATAGAACAGCACAAATCGACTACTTTCAAGTTTGTTCTTGGCTAAAATGTTGATTGACTATAAACACTATAGGCTTAGTATTTCTTGGATTGGAAAAATATGGCATTTAGTACACTTTTTTATATTAACAAATGCTGTCAAATAAAAAATGTTAAGCTGGATCCAGGCCTGATTTCTAGTACATATTGCGGCAATGAGCTCAGTTAAAAGTTGAACTTATAATGGAAGACTAAAGGGTCAGAGGGTGAGATCAAAGCATCTCAGAGCAGGAGCTGTCATTTTCATGGAGAAAGAGTATAAAAATCTGCTCAGAATTAGATCAGAGCCTTGAGTTACTGCAGGTTTATGACTAGCAAATGCTCTGGCAGTCTGCTTTCATCCTGAGAACACAGTCTTAAGAATCAAACTCCATGTGTAATGGTTTCTGCATCAAACATTGATTTCAACGGATCTCTAGAAATATAACCTTTAATATTGACTAAGGCCATGTCAAAGATTGAAATTACAGTGAACTGAGTGCTTGAATTCAAATGTTGATGCTTGTTATCTCAAAATTGGATTAAAAGGCTGTTTACACGAGATAGTTTTCAAATGAAAACGCAAAACATTTTATGTGCTTTGGGTGCCCATGTCAAGCTACCAGTATTTTGTTGGGTAAGTACAATATAAGTACACTGGAAGTGTACGTACTGTAAAATAAAGTGCAACCCGTTTTTGTTTGAAAACTTTTTTCTTCGTCCGCGTTTTCGAAGTCCTGCTCATCCACATTAATGCTGTGTTCACACCAAAAGCAAAGCATTGCAATCCTTGCTCTTTATTACTCACGGGATTAGTTTGTTATATTCGCGCAAAAACACAAAACAACGGGGAGCATCTTCAAGCGTGCGAACGTGTCATACAGTAGATGTAAATGAGCTTTTCGTGCTATTATCTTGCTCGATTTTAAAATGTTCAACTTGCGCGGAAGCCCAATGCTCATCATTCGTGTCACCAGACGTGAGTTTGCGTGTATTCGCGTCTCTACGTTGACTTTTTACGTAATTTACTCGTGCAAATAGTTCAATTTGCGTAGCATAAAACGTTCTGAAAACGCTTGTATCACACTGCGTGTGAATAAAATGTAAGACACTTTAACTTGTCTTTTCTGGGCGATTATTTACTTTCTGCCCTGCAATGTAGAGGAAAAGCAGCATAATCTCTACAGTGAGGTAGAGGTTATGCTGCGGGTAACACAAACTATAAAGTTGCAAAAGTATCCTGGCGTTCCACTGCAAGTTATTAAATATTCCGTCTCCTAAAATGCAATCTAAAGTATGCACAAGGTAACGTTAGCGCTATGAAACTGGAGAGCATCCAAAACAACTGCGTCACATACATCATCATTTTTAAAAGCCTCCGTCTTTTAAAACGCAGTCTTAAAGGAATAGTTCACTTTAGATTTAAAATTGTATGATTATTTACCTGAGTTGTTCCAAATCTGTATACATTTCTTTTGTTTGGTTGAACACAGAAAGATATTTGTACGAATGCTTGTAACCAAACAGTTTTTGGGTCCCATTGACTACCATAGTAGGAAAAATTACTATTTTGAAGAATGTAGGATAGTAAAAAGTTCTGGGGCACTTTTGACTACCATTGTCATTTTTCCTACTATGGTAGTCAATGGGACCCAAAAACTCATTCGTACAAATATCTTTCTCAACCAAAACAGATTTGGAACAACTCAAGGGAGAGTAAATAATCATAACATTTTAATTCTAAAGTGAATTATTCCTTTAATATGGACGGAAGGCCAAAATGTAGAGTAAAAGATATGTTTTCAAATGTAAACATACTTCTGTGAACAGGGCCTAGAGATAAGGTTTAAGAAATGCCTCATTTCAATATCCTCAAGACATTGTGCAAGGAGAAATGCTGACTTTTTTATAGCTTAAACTGAGAGTCAAATTTATGCAAATATACAGCCCTTACGGGAGCTGTACTTCTTACACCTGACGTTTTTACAGCTGTTGTGGTCATTTTTCTGTCACTTGATATTATTTTGTTTGTATCTTTCTTAGTATTCTAAGTTTTAGCCATGGCGTGTTGTCAAGAAAGATCATATATCACATCTTTGGAATGGAGGGAAGGAAACATTTAAAAAGAAACTGATCAAACAGGCCTTGTAGACAGACCAGGGAGTATTTGTGTAGACACAATGGCTCACATTTGAATTTCTACTCTGGTTCAAAACAACTGGGATTATAAGCAAATAAAAGTCTTTTTTTGTTCACAGGTGAGACATGGAACCCACTAAAGCTTCATTATCAGCTGCGTAATGTCCGAGAGCGCCTGGCCAAGAACCTCGTGGAGAAGGGAGTCCTCACCACCGAGAAACAGAACTTTCTTCTCTTTGACATGACCACACACCCACTTACCAACAATAATATTAAACAGCGCCTTATTAAGAAGGTGCAAGAGGCCGTGCTGGACAAGTGGGTGAACGACCCTCAGCGAATGGACAAGCGTATTCTAGCCCTTATTTTCCTCGCCCATTCCTCTGACGTGCTAGAGAACGCGTTCGCGCCGCTCCTGGACGACCAGTACGATCTGGCCATGAAGAGAGTACGTCAGCTGCTGGACCTCGAACCCGAGGGTGAAAGCTTGAAGACCAACACCAACGAACTGCTCTGGGCTGTGGTGGCTGCCTTTACCAAATGAAGCAGGCTCTGTTCTGGTGAACGTGTGGCATGAATATAAACGGTTGGACTAGTGACAGCAGGTTTGAGAAATGGTGAGAACCCTGGTGTCAAACTGGACATTCCTTTTCTTGTAGATATCTCACTTTTTCTTCCCTCTGCAAGATTCGTTTGTCTTTTTTTGGAAGCACACAAATTCCTTTCATTGTTTGTTCAGTTGAGTGCAAACAGGTAGAAACTCACTATAGACTGTTGAAACTTACCTGTTGCATCACTAGACGAATTTCTTTTTTTTCTTGCTTTGACATCTGTGTTGGGTTCTTAACGGATTTTACAATCGGATTTATTTTGCACTAATTTCTGTTTAGTTTTCAGTTTCATGTATAGCCAATTTTACTTGATTCATTGTAATATGTGACAAAAGCTGTGTCCACTTCCATTAAAGCAGTACCGGCATATGGTACAACTGACCAGATTTACTAAAAAAAATAAAAGTACACGTAGTGTATCAAATATTTTAATTCAATCTGTTGTCCTGACTTGTCATATTGATAATGCAGCTTGAAAATAAACCAAAAAGGTCTAAATCATGTTTTGTGTAGTACATGTAGTACAAGTGACGCACAACTCAAACAAGGAAAGCAGCCTGTGTGTAGGCCTATAGTGAGCATTGCATTGAAGTGCAAACACAGAAGAAAGTGTAGGCTGTCAAGAAACCTGGCTTGGATGAGACTTGACTGTTTATAAGCATACAAGGGATTAGTTAGTTAATGTTAGAGGGTTACATTTGTGTTATTTTGCAGACCAGAATTCAATTTCTTCAGTCACTTTCCAGATTCTGTCCTAAAAACACAAATGTTTCAATTTCTACCTCTCAGACTTCACTTTATTCTTACGAGTTCTATAACCTTATTAACTTTCTCTTGTGTTATTAAAAGATTGAACCTTTAAGGTGCCTGAGATTGGGTACAGAATGGGTGGCTCTCAAGATGCAATATGCACTGTAGCTCTTTGTGATGTGGTGTCAATGGAGCTCAGAAATCATTGTTCTCGGTGGTCTCCATGCCTTTTGTATATAATGCCAGATATTAAAAAGATCCACATGAATTTTATTTAAAATAAATGTTTGCGACTTGAAAATAAATGCTTCTTTATGGCTTGATTGATTATTAATTCTGTGCCATGAAAGACAGAAGTTTAAAAAACAATTTTTAATGTCTAAAGATTGACGTTATGTTCTCCGAACTCTCACCTTGGACTGAAAGATAATAGCTTTTAAAAATGTGATTTTTATATGTAAGAGCGAATTCCACCATTTTCTTGACTCTGTATATTTTTGATAGCATTTTATTATCACTAGAAGCAGAAAGGTAGCTTATTTGGCAGTAGATGTGCAGGATGGACTTGGAATGCTTTCTGTCACTTCTAGTTTCATGTGTGTATAGTTTATTGTACTGCTTACCACATGATCATTTTGCCTGGCATGTAAACAACACTAGCACAAGCATGTCTTAATTTCAGTTCTACACTATGAAATCTTTTGTTCGTGATCATATTTCAATGTATGTTTATTTTTTATTCATTTTTATAGCAATAATTTAAGTAAACATGCTTATGTTTTGCTCTTTGTTTCTTTTACAATTATGGTAAATGCTTGCTTCAATAGTTTATTGTATGTGACGATGGTTAGGGACATTCACCAATTGTTCGGAAGAGTCAACATAAGGAGTTTTCTGGTGTCTTGGAATAAAAGAAAATTCAAATCAAATGTGTAGCTTTAGAACTCACTATAAAGGGACCCCAATGTATATACTTTCTTACTACCATGAAATAAACTATGGTCTTTAAAGTGCCTCAAATCATCTGTTATTTATTTGGTAAAGATTGCAAATGATTCATATTTTTCATAAGGTTTTTGCTTTATTCACACTGAAACCACTATAGGATTTCAGGAATATAGCAAGCTCTGTTTATTTGACATCAGAGGTCAAAGCCCCAGCACCGAAAAGTTAACATAGAAAGTTTATTTTTACCCTTACTGCTTTATTCTGTCCATTCAAGTTCGTCAAGGTTCTGGTATTCACAAACTTCTTTTTTGGTACTTTTACTGCTTAAACCAGTCTTTTATTTGTTTTTTTCCCATAGCAGCTGATGTATGTTTACAAACACTATATAGTGTAGAGTCTCTAATCTATTCTTATGTCTGGCCTGATGTGCTGTCTGGTGTCTGCGGGCATCTGGCCATCCGTCCAGCTGTTGTGCAAGAATGAATCATGTCTGCTTACAAAATAACATCAGCATTACAATTTCAGCTGAGCACATCTCACAATACTGAAAGAAAATGCTCAGCCAAAGGATCGAAGTAAGCATAACCTCTTTCTTTCATATGGTGAAAAATGTTGCTCTGGCATGTAAAATTTGGTTTTCTTTAAAGGGGAACGTGCAAATTCTGTCTGAGCAATTTTGAGGATTACATGCATGACGAATGGGGTGGGAATAAATGGATTTATTCAGTGAATAAACCTCATTTTCTGTAAAAAACAACACCACATTTACAAAGATTACAGTGTTTATTTATATTAAACCAAATTTGTGAAAATGCCTTTGATATTATTTCCACATGTAAAAACTTTGCATGGGTCATCTTTGTACACACAGATACAGATTAAGCATCAAATATGTGTCAATGTTGTGAGGAGTGGATATGCTGTAACTTCTTATCCATCAATATAACATACATTTACAAATTCTTTGTCTATTCCGTACAGTCAATTTGTGAGGTGTAACAACATAAAACATTTGACAATATTCTGCTGTAGTGAAGACTAAAGAATGACATTAAAACGTTGGAGATGATAATTGTGAAACAGTTTTAAACTTCCATTGGAGCACAGTGAAGTAAACTGAAAAGAAACTGAAAGTGTAGACAACCCAGACACTACTATTAATAGACTGTTACCAAACTTAGTAACGGGACATGAAGTGCACTTATTAAAGTAGCGATAAAGGGGTCAGTTGCAACACTGACACATTTCTCAGATTCCCTGAAATGAAGAATAAATCATCTCAGCACTTCACTTGCTTCTTTAGTAAAGTGACTAGAAAAGCAAGCACGTGTGAAGTGAATTTGTTGGAATCCAGGTGACATCTTCTGGAACATTTTCGAAGAAAGAGAAATAGGAAAGCTTGTTGAAATCAAAGCCATACTGATTTTCCAGCATGATAACAAAGCACACAGAACAGAGAGGGTGAACGTTTTGTATTATATTGATTTTTTTCAAAATTGTTCTAATTTGGAAATGTAACAAAATGCAGAAAATATCTGAGGAGTGGAAAGTCTTAAGGCACTGTATTAGCATACTAGCACACTTCAGAATATCTATTACACTTCAACATTTATGATTTATAATTTATCTGTCAAATTCCTTGGCAGGACGAGTCCTTGGCTGTCCAGCCGTCTACGAGTGCAACATTGTCTTCAAAGTTAATTTTGCTTCTCCTGAAATAATAAATGACCTAAAGGCACATGCGCCTCCCAAATCAAAACCACCTGGGTCCAAGAATGCTTATACTTCATTCACTTCTACAGACTCTTGCAGATGAAATATAAAATACTGGCATATATTATTATATATAGATTTCTGTGGAAAATACAAGGCTTGTGAGCAAAAGTGTACACATAATCAGTTATATAAGTGATCATGTACAGGATGGTATAATCAAAGCAAATTAAATCTAACAAATCAACAACCATTGAGTCCTTTTGAACACTTATTTATGATGCTATAATAGAAATCAACGCAATTTCTGATTATGTTTATACGCAGTTATGTTTATAAGGAAATGAAAATAAAAAATAAAAAGTGCAGGATACTACATGAAGGCGGATTCTTTATCTCTTAATACAAATGCTTGCAGCATTTCCTCACAGTTAAGAAAAAGGTATTTAACAACATATACATGACACAACTCATCACAAAGTAATTTGTTTTTGACTGTTCAAGATCTTGGCATGGTCATATTATTTCAGCGGGAATTAGAAAGCTAAAGTCAGGACAAGTCTGGTCCAAAAGCAGTTGGAGACTTTAAGCTTTGGCATTTATCATCAGATTCATCATGCCCAGACAAATTTCAGGTGGGGATTTCAAAACATAATGGTTCATAGTTGAAATATCTAAGAATTGAATACAAATAATATTATTCCATTAAAAATCAATAACAAACATATATTTTTTATAATGATCAATGTACACAAAGCTATTTAACAACTGTTTATAGAGCGTGAATGCAGCACCTAATTAAACAGAAGTATATTAAACCATAGCACCGAGACTCCTCCCACTGGTTACGTCATCCTTCGCAGCGAATAGCGTGCATGTGTGAAACCTACCCATACATAGCTTTTGCTGTAACCTTTGTGAAAGAGTTGTCAAACTTGACCAAAAGAGAAGCTGTTTTACCATAAACATTTTTCTTTTCCGTATGTTTTTCAAGACGAATAACTGAATTGCTGACTGATGGCCAGACCTTCGTAACGGATTTTATTTACATTGATTAAAATTTCTTCCAGCCTAGAGCGCTCTTAGTTGCAATTCATGGTAAGTTTTCGTTTGTTATGATTTCAACTTAACTAAACTGGGCGAACTTTTCCCGAATTGAGGCTTTCACCGTTGCTCCAAGACATAAATAGAGATTGTAAAAACAGAGATTTACACCGGTTTATTATTACCAAAGAAGCGCAAATTCACATTCCCCGGAGTTATAATGAATCCCTCTTTACCGTAAACTTGCCTGGTAAATCGTAGTAGCCTATTCAATATTACTTAAAGTTCATTAAAACGCGTGAAATGGTGCCAAGTTGTGGGTCTATTTAGATGTTTAAATAGTTTTTGTGTTGCTGCAACTACGCTGGGAATATATACCAAAAACTCCTAAAACGCAAACTAATACACACATCTGGCAGTACACTGTGAACACTCTGATAATGTCGTGTACTTCCACGTGTTTTCATTCATTTCTTTGAAGTGTGAATGCTACGCGTGATGTTTCTACAGCGTTTTTTTACGCATTGCTTTGCGCGGTCATGTGCGCGCGCTACCGTTTGATCTTATATGTGTTCAGCCGTCGGAAGTATTCACTTGTGTGAGTAATTCTCCCTCCCTTTGTTTGTTTCTGTTTCTGCTGAGAGGAGAGAATTGCACGCTGTTGTCAGTGGTGGCAGTCAGCGTTCAGACCTCCCATTACCATTCGACCATTGTTCCTATTCCACTGGGAAAAGAATAAATATCCAGTGATCTAATGTAAACAATGGCCTCTGTTAAAATGGTTGCTGTGTGTCGCAGTGTTTCATTGTAATATAGTAGCATATATGGTAAGAAACATTAAATAGAGGTAAACAAGACACAATTGTAACAAATAATCAAACGCATGCTTCATATTGGACCATTGCACTCGTTGGCCAAATTTCTCGTGTTGTTTTGTTAGCTTACATATTACATTTACATTTTGTGCATTTATCCAACACGACTTACATTGCATTATACTATACATTTGTTTCTGGATTTGTGCAATCCCTGGGATCGAACCCATGACCTTGGCGTTGCTAGCACCATGCTCTGACCATTGAGCTACAGATTAGCTGATGTCAACACATTTTAATATGCAGTCATGGACTAATCTATTAAAACTCTCAAGGTAAAAAGGCCCAAGCCGGAGTGTCGGATGTCTGTAAATTTTCTCAATTTTTAAGCCATTTATTCTTTAATATTGCTCTTTTCATGGTTGTTTCTATTTGTTAAATATTCACATGATAATATCATTTTGTACTTAAAAGATCATACATGCAGTATTTTGGTCTTAAAATGTCATCACTCTTCCCCTCGTGTCATTCTCCCCATATGACTTTCTTTTTTCCATGGAACACACATGGAGACATTTATTTGAATTTTAATGACACTCTGTTTTCCTTTGCAATGAAAGTTAATGGTGACCAATGCTTTTAGTCTGTAGCATTCGGCCTAACATCCTCTTTCGTGTTCCACAAAAGACAGAAAGTAACGTGTTCATTCTTTAAACATTGTAGCACACATTCATGCTCACTAGAAACCCTACAGAGTGTTTGTGGTGGAAAAAGTGAACAGCACTGTCTGCAATATAAAAAGAGACAGTGATAGTGCGTCTCTGAGAGAATGGTGAGACTGGAAGCAGGGGGGTGTCATTGTGGCAGTTGTTGTTTTTGGGCTAAGCTGGACAGCATCTGGCACACTGCTAAAGCGCTGCATGGCTCATCCAGAGGGAGACCACGGGACTTAACCAACCCGCCCCCTCCAGATCAGATTCTCATCTGGGGAATTACATCTGTACATCTCATGCTGAACTGTTACACAAAGGTTAAGGAAGGACAGCTAGTTACTAGAAAGGATAACAATTTCGGGATGTTATGTAGAATATCCCAACATTTGTATATTATCAGTCTGGTTGTGCAAAACATTATAGCAGGTTTTATGTAAGTTCATAAATGGAGCCAAAGGAGAATGATAGATTTATATATATTTACATACAGGTTTAAATATTTTTTTCTGTTGTTTTGCATTGATCATAGTGGTCGGATGCAAAACAAATATAATACAATGTCAGGTGTGTACAAGAACCATAGAGCACTGTTAGCACACAGGCATGGTTGTGTATTATGTTTCGGTATGTTTTTGCGGTACATTTAAGCACTGTAAAACTATGGCAAAGTGAACCTTATTTCGTTCTTTCTTTATCTGAGAAGGGAACTATTTCTTAGAATTCATTTCAATATTCCTAAATGCATTAATATAATGATATGTTGGATCTAATTAGAAAGAACACGTGCAGGTAAGGAGTAGAACATAAAACAAGTCGCTGTTCGTCCACACTTGCATTTTTGACAAGAGAAAAGATAAGTTTGCAAAAGGTTTTCTTGACTTGATTCAGTTTAACTGAAAAGCACTTCGAGTTCTTAGTGTTCTTGGCACTTAGAGGGCCTTGAGAATACTTCTTATGAAGGAAGATGTCAGTACTGGTCATTCAAAAATGACACATACACTACACAGATTAAAGGTGTAATTCGATTTTTAAAGAGTAAATAGCATCTGATTTTTAAGGGTCTACTTTGGTTTGTGGAGTGTCCGACAACAGGTTTATGTACATACATGGTGTTAAAACACTATTATTTCGTAATAATAAGCCATTTTTATTACTTTACTTCTTGACTCTCAAATGATTCGTTCCGCGATTCATTGGTCTAATCCCCGCCTTTCCGCTAGCGTAGTCTGATGTGATTGGTCAGATGGTCTAGTCTGCTGTGATTGGTTTAGCGCGTGTGTTCAAGTTTTCGCGAGCAGGTGGGGACTATTTCTAGTGACGTAGCTACACAGAAGGTTAAAGACTCGGACGGGTCACGACAACTTTGTTATTCGTTCACCTTCGGATTTACAACTTTGGCAGACTGTTTACTTGCAAACACGGCAACATTACACAATGCATGAAATGTATTGTTTATGATCTCTTGGAATGTACTCTTTAAAAGGTTTACATTACTTGACTTTTTTTAAAGACTACACTTCAGATGCTTTGTCCTAAAAATAAGCAGAGTTTGAGCTGCCATTGAAAATGGCATCCTTTCATCCATTACTGCTATATGTGAGTCTTTATTGGCATCATTGTAAATGACACTGAAAACAGCCATTCATTTGAGGATGGATGGCCATCACTATATTGGTCTTTATGGCAAGTATGGGTACTTGATGAATTGTACCCTGTCTAGGGTTTCATTTACATATGAGAGCCCTCAGTAAGTGCGTCTCATTGTCCTCAATGAATGAATGAATCTGAATGAGAGGGTCTCACTCCTACAGTGGCTCACCTCTGACATCTGCATATACTACACTGCTGCTTTGCCCACCCCCCACCAGCTTCTCACACATTCGCCTGGGAAATGCCCCCTTCTGTTGCTTCCTTTACGGTTAGATTTTTCCCCCCCTGTGCCTTGTTCCCGCATCCTGGCAGAGTTAATCCTTCATTCTGGAAACTTCCCTCCAGGTTATATTTTTCATTATATTCAAGTGTTTTGCAATGGCAGGATTTGTTTGTGCTGTTGCTTTAAGTCAGGCCTCCACATGTCAGAAACTGTTTAACTGTGTTTGGAGTTTGCTTAAAGAATCATTCCCTGAGGATTACCTCACCAAACTCCACAGACCACATGTTCAGCTAGAATACAATGTGTTATGGTTTTAATACATTATGGTACATTATGCAAAGTTTACTTGCCAAAGTAAATAGGCTACAATGATTTTGAAGTCAGACTTGTTCCTTAAACAGCTCTGTGACCTTAAGCAGACCCACCTGTATGACTGCCAGAAAACAGTTTAAAAACACCTGTCAAGTCTTTTCGGAAAAATCCAAAGATGTTTGTGTTCATAAGGTTCAATGGCTATTTTGGGCTGTAAGCCACAGAGCGCTTGTTGACTTGTGCGATGTAAAGAACACACAGTATTTAGTAGTTGGGCATCGGGCAGGCTTTCTCCATGTTTTAGCTGACAGGCCTGAATCAGCTGGCAGGTGTGGGGAAGGTTCCAGACTCCTCGGCTCCAGAAACTGTTTCCTTGCATTCAACTTTCAATATGAGCATGTGGCCAACATTTAACTGAATACATAGTTTCAAATCTTACTAGGTAAAAACAATTTTTTAGAGGAATTTAATTCAAGTGCAACAATGTGTTCATGCAATAAGCATTAAAGTGGCAAGTAGTTGGGGTTTTAACTGGTTCCAGTGGATGAAAAGGTTTATTCCGTTTTGACTCTGATCCTGTGAATTTAACAATATGCCATTGAGCCATTCTTCATATTATAAACATAATCTCTTTATATCCTGTTTAAAAAAGAGACAATTAAAAAGAACAGGTTATTTGCTCACCTTTTATTTCTTTTGATGCACATTTTCAATAGTAAGGTATTAGTCAAGTCAGGTTCTTTATACAAAATTCTTAATGCTTCCTTTTGGTTGTGAACTTTGTTTTAACAGTCTCCTCAATCTTTCTGGAAGTCAAGCATCTGCTTCTTTATTCATTCAAACACAGTGTGGTCATGAGCCATGAGGCATTTTGAATAGACTACAATGGGAGTTTACAATTCATCTGTAGCCACATGTCTCTCCAGGTGGAAGAGTTGGCCAATAGGTACAGGTACAAAAAGGGTGGCTAAATAAGCACATCCTTATACAGTGACATTTGCTCAGATATCCTGTCTGCCTTGTTGTCAGATGACTATATACATATAGGGTTGTGGAAGTCATCACCATTAAAAAACGAATTGTGAAGTGGAAAGTTGTTTTGCATTCTCTTGTTTGTGTTCCTTCGTGCATAGCACAGGTTGTTCCAGTAACAAATGTGCTAATGACTATTTAATCAAATGTCTTCTTGAATCTGCTAAATTATGTAGGATCATTGTACTAAGACCTATAGATGGTTCCAAAGCAACAACATAAACAAATTGTAATTTATTTCAAATAATAAAAATTATTACATGTAGAGAATTCAACAACGATGGGTTATAAATATCAGTAATAAATGGAGAAATAACATCGCTTTTCACTATTACTGTTGTAGCAGTAGCTCATATTTAACAGTTTCCGAAGTGAGAAAATCGTGTGGTGTAAAAGCATGCCTTGAGCTCGAACCATTTCCACCTTCTTTCCACCTGCAGCCCTTCCCCTACATTTCAGACAATCCTGAGGTTACCCCTTCACCCACTATCCAGGATTATCCTGCACCCTGAGACGGAGGATTGACTTTAATGTCCATCTGCATTCACAATATTAAAAATAGAAGGGTGATGTTATAACCTTTCCAATGATAAGGAAAATCTTCTTAAATAAGGAAAATTAAATGAGTGCTTTAAGAGAATGCTGAATTGACAACAATGTATTAAAAACCTAAAGTTTTTCGTTTGCGTTTTTTAAAAAGATTCACATACACACAAAAATCAAAAGTGTATTATGCATGCCACGCCAGTTGCACACATATGCATATACAGTTTTTAGCTCAAAGTGCTTTTTAATACCCTTTGTTGAAGTATATGTGTGTTTACAGTTTGGTGTATGCAAATAATTTGTCTCCGCTGGTCGTAGTGATGCAATAAATTTCCCTGGAGAAACATTGAGTAGCACAAGAATAGATTGTTAAGCAGCATATTTACTTGGGCATTCAGATATTTTCGTCGAAAACCATACCCATTACTTAAGTCATAAAAATCACATTTGTCAGATCAAAGAAGAAATCAAATCCATAATCGATGGGTATAGATTATAAAGCACGGATGAGTTGCGCTGAGGGCAGAAGCTCATGTTGGATGGAGTATGTTTATGGCTGCCAGAACTCTATGATTAGTGGGAAAACGGGCCTCTTTAGAAAACTCAAAGTAAATTCGTGTTTCCACATTTGGCATCCAACTTTATTATTTGTCAGTCAGTATTCTCCGACCGCAGCATTTATTTTTCGAAATGTGCTTCTTTTTTAGGAATCACTTCACAGCGTGAGCTTGGCTGATTAGTATGTTAAGTATGCGTATGTGAAAACCAAGTAATGTGATCCTAATGGAAATAACAAAGACATTTTCAAAGACCACCCTTAAAGAGAGACAGATGCACGGGGACGGATTGTTTCTGGAGTTTATCACTGGATCTGTGTTTTTCCTACTTGAAAATTTCATATTTCTTTTATTCTGAATGTATTTACAGAGCTCTGAGTTTAGGCAGTCAAGCTTCCATGATGTAATTGTTTGGGTTGTGCTGAAGAAGTGCGTTGTTCTAGTATAAAATCGGAACAAAAAACCTTACTGTGTCATTAATCCAAAAGACTCAAGCACAAACACATTAGTCATGATTTACCATATAAGGCTTATTCTTTCATCTTTTTTTACTTTTTTATCGTGTCTCTCAGTGGACAAAGTCTACATCATGTCCATGTAATGAATATCATGAAAAATGTCTTTTTAAATTTTTATTTGTATTTTTTAGCTTTTTTATGATTTTAATATGGTGCATTACAATGTAAGCATCAGCTTTGTTTATCATGAGGCAGTTCATGGGATGCAAAGGAAGTAGATTACACTTAAACACACAGAAAGCTGTGCATTGCCTTTATTTCTAAGCATTGTGATTTTCTTATAAAAAACTTTTAAAGCTTTTCAGACTATGAGTATAACACAGTCGTCCACTTATTTTATATGGAAATATATAAATCATTTAAACCCTTGCAACACAGGCAGTATAATGTGAATAATGTCATTCCATTTTCTCAGATTATTACACAAATTGTTGATTGTCATTGCTGTCAGTCAGAAACCTCGTATCTCCAAATACTTTTATTTTACACATACTTAAACACTGTTGTCAAAGTTCACATGCTCTTCATTGGTTTAATATTTGCAAAACCCGCAGACAAACATGAAAGACGATTGATATTATTGATTTATGAACAAATAAATATGAAACAATATAGAGATATGAGGTTTATGCCTGATACAATGTGTAACCCAAATTATATATATTTTTTGAATTATCAAAGAAAAACTTTAGTTTATGGAGGTTGGGAATTTTATCAATAATTAAAAATCATTAACATTTTTTTTATTGTTACTTAATGTTCATAGTAAAAAAGCAGTGGTATCAGGCATTTATTATTTATTTAGATTCATCCCAAATTTTGTGGACAGTTTAATCTGCTATAGTTAAAAATATCAACAAGTTAAGTTCATTCTTTCAGTGTTAAAGAAGAATAAATGTTTTTTTAGCACAAACATACTTTATTTCTTAATGATTTACCCTTTTGTTTACTTGCCAATGTTTTATTTATCTGCTAGTGTTTTATTTATTTATCATTTGCTTTGTTAAAGCAATCATACTTGTACCATAGAAAAAACATCAATAATCTGGCATGATGGTAGAAATATAAACTCTTGAATTGGCCATTCAGCGACTATCCAAAGAGAAAATGGGAGGTCATTGTGTTTGCAAGTGGCATGCGGGAGGGGTGAGACTAATCCTATTACATGTGGGTGTGTTGGGTGAGGGTGAGTCTGGGGTCTGTAGACCTTCTGTGTCAACTGGAACAACACGCTGCAGTGTGCAGCTCAGCGTTATGCACTTAAATGCAAAAAAGAACGAAACAAGCCTAAAATAAAAAGGTAGGAAAATTATAAACATTTTAAATGTGATAGCGTGTCATAACTTGAATGTATAGATGTTTTTATATGCAATGCAATTTTTTTGTTACTTTTGACACAGTTGCATGCTTACATGTTTAAGCATTCTCTTCTATTAATCATAAGTGACTTATTGGGGTTAAACTCTTGAAATGGGCGATGGCTTCTGTCCTCTGGTATTAGTTTTAATTTGTCTCCAGCTTTAGGAGAAATTTGTCATTTTAATTTTCCTCTACAAAATAGTGGATTAACTATCCATCCATGGCATTTAATATGCTGACTTTCTTCATCATTTTCTCCAGAAAAAATGATAATCAATATGTTAGCTGCAGACGTCTGGTTGAGTTGTCATGGAATGACCTATTTGTCATTTTACTCTCAGTCTGATCCAGATAAGACTTCAGTTGACAGTTGGTTATGACCCCCCCCAGTCTCTATTGCTATGCCGAGTAATCTTCTCAAAGTGTAATTTATTTTTCCTCGTAATGGACATCGATATATAATTGTTGTATTATGAAATATGCTTTTCAAACGCACCCATATTTTCTCATATGCTGATCTCCTATGGAAGCAGCTCATGTGAGTCCAAAATCGTATGTTATTTTGAGAACAATCTCAGACTAGCAATTTGACTGTGGTCTTTGCCTACCATGTATGCTTAAATATATCAGAAATGTGGTTTGCATGAGTTCTAGCTACACCAGCACGGCATCTGCTTGGGTGTTATGATATTATTGTCAGCTTACATCCCACATGCTTAAGGTATATAAGAATACAAAGCATGTTTGCTTTCCCTTTCTGAAAGTTCATGACGCATGAAATAATCATAACTGCATTTTTCTGCCCCAACTGGTGCTTGTATAAATATCTGTAAAAACAACCAAATAAAATATCTGCAATAGACTCTTATTATGGTATTATTCATGAGTTCATGAGTTCTGTCAGTCAAACAAATCGGCTGGTATTTAAGAAGCTTTCTTTGTTGCCATTTGATTTTTATGCCAGTTTCTCTTCCTGTTGTTACTATGGTTGAGAACTAAATGAGACGTGACTGCACGGCTTTAACACAGCGTTACATATATGCCTGTAAAGAGACTTCATGCTGACTTACTTTGTAATGGCATTTCTATTTATTTTCTTTCTGATTAGGTGAACGTCTGTGGCGCCTGTGAGTCAGGACACAACTCAAATCCCAGCGATCCACTATTTTCCACTTTAATGGTATTGGAAATCAGATTTGGCATGCACCAAGAGGAGCAGCTAATGGCACACGTTCTCTTGTTACCGGTCAAAGTATAAACGTGTCCTACTTCCTCCCGTTTTCTTTTGTTTCTACGGATGACATCATGGACCTCCGAGGTCGAAGTGTGCCGCTGATGGACTGCAGCGCTCTGGATGTAATGTCTCTAACACACTCTGTCATTTAGAGATGATTTTAAAGTGTCTGATTGCATCCACTGCTAAAATCCCTGGTTTTCGGGGAAAATCTTGACTCAACATGCAGGGGAGGCCCGGGCAGGCCCATGACCAGGAGCTAGGATGCCTATCACCCAGGAAAATGCCCTGAGCCATCTCTCCCTGCTGGAGAACTGGTTTGGGGCTCAAGAGAAAGATCAGAACGAAACGGATGAGACTCTGAAGAGCACAGACGATGGGTCCCTGTGCCAGGCTGCCATCCGCAAGCTTGTGGAATACATCCAGCTAAACTTTGCTGAAGTTGAATGCCCCCTGTTAAGAGAAGAAATTGATTTTGAGGTGAGGGCGGTCTGCCTGCACAAGCGCGAAGGAGATGGATCCGAGTTCGGTCTCAGCTTTGGAAATATTCCCATTTTTGGAGACCCCGAAGGGAGGAAGAAAGGGGGCCGGAGGAGGCGCAGGAAAGGCGATATGGGTCCTGTATTGGATGTTGGGTGTATTTGGGTGACTGAAGTGAAAAAGAACAGCCCAGCAGCTTGTTGTGGCGGTATTAAACTGCGAGATGAACTGTTGTCACTTAACGGTCAGCTGATGGTTGGAGTGGATGTGACTGGAGCCAGGTAAGACATATGGATTTGTTTAGAGTCACCATTTGTTGTCTTGAGCTATGTGCAGGCACACACAGAATACTGCAGATTTCTTCTAAATGATGAAAATGAAGAAAATGTTACAAATGTTATTTTTCAGGTTCATTCTGAGCCTGGTAATTAGTCAGGTGATGTCATTTTAAAATATTAAATGCAAGATAAAGTTATAGTTCACCCAAAAATGAAAATTCCATCATCATTAGCCCTTTTCACACTGCAATGCTGGCAAATTACTGGTAAAGTCATTCTGGCAATTTACCAGTAAACACTGTATGTGTAGGGAATTTACTCAACCTCTTGTCATTTCAAAGCTGTATGACTTTCTTTCTTCTGCCGCACACAAAAGAAGATATTTTGAAGAATGTTAGTAAACGAAAAACGGTGGTACCTATTGACTTCCATTGGTTTTGTGTCCACACAATAGAAATCAATGGGTACCGCCATTGTTCGTTTACCAACGTTCTTCAAAATATCTTCTTTTGTGTTCGGCAGAAGAAAGAAAGTCATACAGGTTTGAAACTATCCCTTTAAGAGTTGAGCTTTTGCACATTTAGCAATGATGTCATCGATCTGCAAACAGAAAAGAAGAGATGATGGGCTATCATTTATCATATGAGGTATAAACAAAAAGAAAAAGGTCTACAAACTCTGTGGTGTAAAAAGAGTAGATGTCTTTATAAAAAATTGACTACAAACTTCAAGTTTCAATACACCACAATGGAGCGTTCAAGCGGTATGTTTCTAAGGTATCTCAATAGCTATAGATTACAATTTCCTTGTAAATACATATCTGATTTCATAAATAGTTCTTGCATTAATTTATATGAGTGCATGAAATCCTTTTGTTTGTTTATCTCCTCATCTGACTGGGTGGCAGCTGTTTGTTTAGATATCAGTGTGACAGTTTCACAGCTGGCCAGAGAGAACAGGATCTCCTGTGTGCATCTGTTTGTTAAAGCTGCTTTACAGTTAGTGCTCCCCTGTGTCAATGTACAGCATCTCAGTGGCGTCCCAGGACTGGCTGCTTTACCCCTGAGCTCGGGACTTGGACCAGAGGCCCAAAGATTTTTTCCTTGTTTGCTTGCCCACATTGACAGCTCTGAGAGATGACTGTTTGTGTCAGTGTAGTGGACAGCCTTGTGTCTCTACGTTTGGCCTCCATCTGGACTGACACTCTCAGCTTTCGATCCGGCTGCCAAATGTCTGTGTCTAACAGAAACAAAGGACCTGCGCCGCAAAGTTCAATCTTTTACGCAATACGTGCCGCCATGCTGCAGTGCCATGCTTTTATTGCTTACTTGGCAAACGTGTCTTTGGAAAATATGTCACATTACAAGTACTTTTGCTGTTGACTTCTATGGAAAATATTTAATGCGTTTTTCTTTATTTTAAGTGCACTCTTTTAAAACCTTTTAAAGATTGTAGTTCTTAAAATATGGCTTCATAAAATCATTACAAACCCATAGATCTCCACTGATAATAACTAAGTTAGTTCCAGTTCTGTTAATTTTGTTGTTTGTAGGCGTTCAGTCCGTCCCTGTAACTTGAGCTCTATAATTAGACAATGCATTGTGTAAGCGATAAATGATAGGAAGCTAAACAGCATTCACACAGATTCTGCTTCGGGACAACCATCTCTCATGCAGATGGATGGCAGGATACAGAAAGGGAGGAGGTTCCTGGGAGTGGCACGTGGTTTTAACCAGAACTCAAGTTGTCTTCACAGACATATCATTTTCCCAAGCTAAAGAAAAGACATCTCTGCAGGGGAGACCAACAGCTGTATGACTGTCTGTTATTCAGATACGGGAGCTCAGTCTATTTCCTGTAATAACCTGCTTATAACCTACAAAGCAACCGAAAGCTTTACGTGTTATTGCATCTGTCCAGTATAATTTGATCTACCGCTGTTTACTGATAAAGAACTGTGAGGATGGAAACTGTTCTGCTGTAGTAGCTGTGGACTGCATTACACTTCCTACTTTTTGCCAGTATCCACTCAGGGTCTTTAAAGCTTAAAGCTGGGTCTTTAAAACTCTATCCTTGCAAAACATCCGACGGAGAGTTTGAAGCTCAAAGCTGGTGAGGAAATTGGTGAGATTAGTGTATGTTTAAAACGGGCCTTTGATTTATAAAAATGTGGTCATAGCATCTTCCAACAAAGGAGCATTCAAGAAACAGTTATTCCATGGCTAGTCACCAGTGATGTTTTGGTATTCTGGTTTGCGTCATGCCCTTACCAGGGTTCTACCGTATGCAACAAGACTTGTTTGTTGACCAGAACTGAACCACATAGTTTGTATAGTCAGTATCCGCTTGTTAAGTCTGACATCATGCACATCCGCTTCCAGGTCCAAACGCAAAGATAGTATTACACTCATGGTGTGGTGTAAAACTACTAGATCCCATGACATCACGAAGCACCTTTATTTTTAAAAACGCACAGTGAGTTTATAAAAGTTTAGCTTAAAGAAGCAATGTGGAGATTTTAGTGGCATCTAGCGGTGAGGTTGTGAATTGCAACCATCGGCTCTTCCCGTCAACACTACGGTAGCTGACACAGGACAAAGATGTCGTCACGTTTTCGCTTCTTAGCCGAAGAAGATAACATATTTATGAAACGCTCTATAGAGCAGTTTGTCCGTTTAGGGATACTGTAGAAACAACATGGAGAATTCCATGTAATGTAACCCGTGGTGTATGTAGATAGAAATAACTCATTCTAAAGTAATAAAAACAAAACCGTTCATTCTGTAAGGTCTTTCTGAAGACATAGTTATTATATTGCATTTCTGTCAATAGATTCTTGTAAATATTACACATAGCACCTTTAATTATGTAATATGAATAAACACTGTTCATAAATGTGTTTAAATAGTACCCTCACTTGACATGATCTGTAGATATTAAAGGTTCTTTATGGAACCATACAGCTCAAAATAGAAATTCATTCTGGTCTATAGCTGATCTTTCAGCAGAAACCACCTCATCTTCATTACCATCTTATTTCTGCTTCTCACATAAATCTGTCGTTTTATTTCATTGAAGTAAAAAGTTTATGGCTTTTTTACTCTTTATCTTGATTTCTCTCTCTGGTAAGGCCTATAGTTTTGTATTAAAGGAGGACACTTTGAGAATGGTTGATGCCTGCTGCGAGTGTGCTGGGAGGAGAGCTGGTGAGACGAGTGTTGGATGCTGTTCAAAAAGCAATGGACTGAAGCCTTCAAACACAAAAAAACGAGACACATGATGGAAATTCTTTTTATCATTTTCATCAAGTGCTTTTCATGTTAATGATTTCAGTGCAAAACCTCTGGACCGTGTGGAGCTCGCCACAAAAAACCTCCCCAGTTTAATGTGCCTTCTTGTAATTTGGGTTATTCTGTATTTATTTTTTTCTTTTAACAGCCTGGCCCAGCATCTGTCTGTGTGGTGCATGGAAAATAGCTCAGTCACAGTGGCACTGCTCCAAACAGCCAATGCAAAGTGTTCTCCACATGGTAAATGAAAGACTATTTAAGACTTGATTAAGAATGGCATACTTCAAAAAATCTACATTTACTGTATTTCATTATCCATCGGTCAGCTCAAAACGACAATGAGGCATTACAATATAAAAGTTATGATCAATTCTTGTAATGTACTGTAGCGTTATATTACAGACTCCTTACTGTCAGTGTTAAAGATCAAAGCCTCATGTGAGCTTGCACTTTCAGTTTTCAGTTTAGATTTTTTTTTGCTTTGCTTTGAACCGATTTACTCGGAGCCCTACATTTGCGAGCCAGCTCTCTGTGGTTAGTTAACTTGCCACTTGATGAATGAGAGAAAGTCTGCCATCTTTCCCTGGTATTAACCGTGTCTGAGTTTGCATGTTTTTCTCATGAGCGAGAGAAGACGTCGACTCTTTATTCTTGAACGCTATTGGTGTGTGATTGTGTATTGTGTGATGTTCCCACAGTAATGGATAGAAGCGTCTCGAATTAGGAAACGTGGTCTTGTATAAACATACAAGACTGTGATTGAAAATAGCTTGTAATGATGAAATGAAATGTTTTGGTCTCTTTTGTGTTTTTAAGGTGGTGAGAGTGTAAATCAAACTTGCGGTGAAGCAGTTTAAATGCCATAGATGACAAAGTAATCATCTGGCTGAATCAAAAATGTAGCATAACACAGAATATACAAAGTAAAATAAAATTAAATATTTTAATTATTTAAGCAGCATATTTTTTGAATAGATTATGAATTTTATCTTTATTCTGAATTTAGTTGGAAAGGATATTAATTGGAAAACTGATTTAAAGGGATATTTCAGAGGCAAACTAAAATAACACCATGTTTAACTCACCCTCAAGGCGTCTTAGGTGTATATGACTTTCTTCTTTCAGACGAATACAGTCAGAGTTAGAATACCATTTATAATTTTTCTTCCAAGCGGTAGAATGAGAATGAATGGTAAATGGGGTTTTTTAGCTCCAAAAAGTGCATCCATCGATCAAAGAACTGCTTGACACGGCTCCGTGGTCTCAACAAAGGTGTTCTTAAGCGAATCGATGCTTTTGTCACCAGAACAACACGCGCAGCTGAGGGATAACGGAAGTTAGACATAACCGTTAATAACGCCGTCAATATGGATAATATGGATATGGCGTAATTTTCGTTTGCCTCTGAAATATCCCTTTAAGACATGCTTTCGCATAGAATCTATACAAATCACATAGAGAACAACATTGAATGTAATGGCACCCCCAGATTCCTCTAGTCACAGATGGGGCTTAGGATTAGTTCTGTACAATCTGGATATTCAGGTAATACTGTCTGGTAGTGAGACTACCCTACAAATTACAATGTACCATGTCTAGATCTGTGCTATTTAAATCATGCCTGTTTATGGCTTTTTGTAGCAAATGTAGCAAATTTTCAGGGATATGTTGAACTTAGAATTGGATTGAACAATGCACATTTCTATTCACACGGCTTCTGTTCGGACGTCTTCGAGTACCTTTTTGCATTTGTAATAGTGTGATTTCAACATTTATGATTTTTGTATCATTTTTAGCTGCTGGCCTTTTATTGCTGCTACGGCTTTAACCGCTAGAGGGCAGTAGTACAACATTTTCCAGATTATTTTCAGGATAATTATTTTCTCCACGTCTCCATGTTTCAGGAATACTAGCATTATAACGTAAAATAACAATTACGTGGAATTCCACTATGCCATAATGGCCACTATTACATCATATCAACTCACTAGTTCATTAGTTTCCTCTGCAGTGCAAAATTATTGGTGGTAGATCATTTATCAGAGTCACATTAAAGATAAACTTTTTTTTTACATCTTGGGGTAAAGTAGAACAAAAACTAAATCGGACAGCACATTTATTCTTTGTGTATCCTTTTTATTAAACAACCTAATGTACTGGATCAATATGGCCATGAACAGCAGCAGCAATGCACACCATGATGGGGTGCATGTCCATTACAAGTGCATGAATGATGCTACTGTCTTTGGGACACTTTCCCACAAACCCCTCAGTGCTATGTAAAGAAAAGAATGTGTGCCCAGACTGCAGCCCGCTACCGGATTTCCCTTCTAATGAAAACAGGCTTTAGGAGGAGACACAAAGTGCAAACTCAGGTGCAGTCTGGACATCCTGCGATGAGAGAGTCCAACTAGATTTATGGTATTTGCTTGTTTGTTTGAATTATTCATAACTTGATGTAGGCGCCTTTTTACTTTTAGCAGCGGATTATGATTAAGTGTTCTTTCCATCTGTTTCGTTGGAATCAAGTTTGGAATATTATGATGGAGGGAGGGAAGATAAAGCGAGGCTGCCTTTCCAAGTCTAGCTGCTAAAGGAATTCGAAGAAGTAGCAAAATAAGTAGATCAAAACTTCAGTGCTTCCTTATTACAGACACTAAAAGTTAAATCTATCTATAATATATAATAGACATGATATGATATGTATGTCAAAATATGTTTTAAACAAGTGACCAGTTTTCAGAAAATAATGTATCTTAATCTGCAGTACGTTGTTTTAGAGATAGATGGCATTGTAGATTGAACTTTGTCTCAGATCAAGCTCGCTACAGCTCCCACTTTTAACCGCTTGTGTCGTGCGCGCGCGCTATTAAAATCCTATATAAATTAAAAACATTTGAAGATATACTGTCATTTTAAAGGTGTATTGTTCAAGCTAAACCGGTGTGGTCAGCGTCTGTTTGTTAACCTGAGAAAACGACTTTGTTGTCTCAGTACCTAAAGACCCCCCCACCTGAGCACCATAACAGCGCGCGGCAGGTTTGGGCATCACATGCGCTTTATTCTGTAAATAAGAATAAATCCTCACACAGTGCCTATAGCTCACTAAGTGAGACGCTGTGGTATTACCTCATGTGTCAATATAGGCTGAGCGTCTTCTGTTAGGAGTTTGAAGAAGGGGCGGGACGATAAGAGCAACTAGCAACGGTTTAGATGAAACACGCTGGATAATGGAGACGCTCGTGCGTGAGCGCCAAAGCTAGGCATAACTTCATTTGAATATCTCAGAGCTGTGGAAACCGTCCGTATCTCCCCTGACAGGCTGTCCCGTGGAAAACAGCAGACATGGACTTTAATCGAGCGCTGAAGAGATCACATGAAAGAGGCGAGCCGTCGGAGCTGGTAGAAATGTATTCATGAACATACGGTAAAGTCGCCGAGGGACTTTCCGCAAGCAGCCGATTAAAATGATTATTGAATTCACGGGAGCGCGCACCAGCTGACTGCGAGGATGATGATGGTGATGGGATTGAAGTGAACGCTTCAGGTATAAGACTGTTATATTTGTTAGATTGTAAAAGATTTCTGTTCAGTGAAAAAGAGATATTTAACAACCTGAAGGTGTAATTATTCGTCAATATCAGTCATCAATATTTTAACACCTGTTGTGGTGTATAGGTTGACTCAGGATGTTAGAATTATTATATTTGAGAGGTGATTTGTTTCTAATCTTAGTGCTTAATAAGCACGCAGCCGTGTTTTCTTTCTTTCTTTCTTTCTTTCTTTCTTTGTGTTTTTTTTTTTTTGCCAAGCATCTGAGACTCACAGAGCACGTCCATCCACCTTTATTGCAGAATGACATGTAGGTTACACACATTTTACGACTTACCTTGACAAATAAATCTGGGTTAATCTGTGTCAGTAATGTTTAACGTGCACTACCTTTATCCATCTTAAAACGTACTGGCTTTAATACGCATTTAGAAGGAACCATATCACTTTAAATAATAATCAAAATAAAACATGCTGTACGTACCAAGGCACAAAAACACTGGTATGTTTAAAGTGCTTGAGTTGAATTGGTATTATTGTTTTTTTTTTTAATTGTAATTGGGGGTATTCTCTTTATAATAGCCCGTAGTGGTCTCATGCAAGCGTATGTGGAGGATATCAAAGAGAAGCATGAGCTCCCGCATGCGCTGCTGTGTGAATGGAAGTGCTCTATTTCTGAAGAAGCACTGCATAAACAGAGACTATAAATCTACTTATCTCTGAGTCACATAAGCTTCCCAGCAGCACTACACGAAGAGGGATACTCGCTGTCCTCTCGTGGCTTTAACCGCTTTCTGAAACTCACTTAATACAAAATTGAATTTATGAATGAACTGAAAGTGCTTAAGTCAACTTTTTGAACATAATATTCCCTCCACAAAATAGGTTACGGCAATTCAGCGTCCTGGGATGTTAGTAAGATTTACAGAAGGGTATGTTGTTATCATGGCTGCATGCCATATTTGTGACGTAAACTAAAAACATTGCATTATTTTTGCATTGCATTGAAAAGAAATTCACATAACTTTTCGGAATCCATTGTCTAGATTTGTAGATAAGCATATTCCGTTGAGAAACCAGTTGGAGCAGATTTTGTGTGATCAAGCTGTATTTAAAGCAAATAGTTGTATTTGGGTGTTTTTAGAACAAGTTTGTTTTATTTTCTAGTTTGTACAATGCTAACTGGATTAAAGGAGACTATCTGGATCTGTGGTTACACTGCAGTAGACTCAGCTAGCTAGGAGATATGGTTCTCTGTTTTATTATCTTGGATTCATGCCTTTGCTGATAATGGGTTTTTGAAGTGATGATGTAAAAACATTGTTGATGATTGGTCAGTAGCCATGTTATATTACGTTTACATTTACGCATTTGGAAGATGCTTTTATCCAAAGCGACTTACATTGCATTATACATTTGTTTCTGAGAATGTGCAATCCCTGGGATTGAACCCATGACCTTGGCATTGCTAGGATCATGCTCTAACCACTGAGCTACAGATAAGCTATTATATCATTTGAGGAAAATAACAAACTAATCATCTAAGGAAGGCAATAAACACGAGAAGTGCCAGTAATACAAAGTTTCAAATACAGCATTACAGTGGTATAAGACAGCATTTAGAGAAAATCTGAAAAGAATAGATATAGTCAGAATGTGTTTTTATTAATAATAAAAAATAATCACAGCTATGACCTATTCACTGATCTATCATTTGTGTATTATGTTTCATAGCATTCTGTTGATATCACACACTTTATCTTTGAACATGTGCATAGGTGTTACATTTTTCTTAAAGCAATAATGCAAACCATCCCTATACTCAAAATATGGAAATATGAGAGATTGACTTTATATAACCGAGAGCTGTCCATAGAAGATGGGCAATGTCAGATCTTATACTATAACACAAAGCTTATATATGAACTACTGTATCATTATAAAACTACAATTTTGGTAACTAACTATTTTAAAACCAGTCTACCCACAGACTAAAACACAACTTGCATGCAGAACTACACGCATATACACATCTGTGTTGTGTTCTGACATCTGTGTCTCCATCTGAGAGCATTAAAACGCTTGTGGTGGACTCAGTTTCCTCTCAGCAGGCCTGTTCATGAGGAGAGTGCTGACTGAGGTTATTACTTTAGTTCTCCATCACACTGTGGAATGTCTTTTAGCATACAGTGTCTGCAAACCATCCTGGCCACCATCTTGCTTCCAATTGTAATCTTTATTTGTTAAAAAAAAGTCTGAAATTATATATCTAATTGTGATAACAATATGCATCAGATGGTTTATAGAGAGGCAGGTGCATGCTCAAACATGAATTTCTAATCACTTTAAGTGAATAAGCATATTGTCTAACCAGCATAAGACCTTTAAAAGGTAAAAAGCTTGAAATATGGATGTCTGTTCCTGTCATTGGATGTAAAAGTCAAGTTAGATGCTAGATTCTGTCAACTGAACATATGGTGCATATTTTAGGTAGTTAAGATTTGCCTGTTTCTCTTCTTTAACCCTCCATTTGGCTAAGAGACAAAAATATTTCCACACCTTGGTTTTCCCACACAAGACTTATTTTGTATTCTTGTTCTAATCCAGTCAGTTCAGTGAGTGTTATTTTCTTCATTCTTCATTTCCTGCCAGACTTGTGGATTTCACCAGTTACATATTTTCTCAGAGGTCATATTTTAGAGGTTTGACATGCGTTTTGTTTTTCTAAATGTGATTTCTAACCTGACTGAGGCTAAATGAATATGATTGTTTTATTGTACAGATTATTATGACTGAAGAGAACTTTGGGTCATGTCTTCATGAGCAGTGGTTTACAATATTTACACTTCATGACCAGACAAGTTTATTCAGGCTTTGCACATGAATTACATGAATTCAGTTTAATTTAAAGTTAAATATTTGTGGGATATTTTGTTGAACCAGTTTAGCACATTTAAAATTCAGATTACGTAAAAGCGCAATAACACTTTTCAAGCAAAACATTTCACAAATGTTCTAGGTTTCAAATGATATTAAATGAATTATATGGTTCATGGACCTTGAGATCTGCAAAAATGGCCTAGAAAAGCAAAGTTAGTTCTGAGAAAAGATTTAGCATCATTTGTTACAGATGTCACTTGGTTTAAAGGAGCATTGTGGAGATTTTAGAGCATCTAGTGGTGAGGTTGTGAATTGCAACCAACGGCTTCACCACTCACCCCTCCCTTTCGAAGCACTACGGTGGCTGACACGTGTTTTTTTTTTTACAGTAGAGCAATTTGTCCGTTCAAGGCTACTTTAGAAACAACATGGCGAATTCCATGTAAGGATGTATATATATATATATATTTTATTTAATCTAAATATGTTTCTATTTATTTTGTTTATGTATAATATATGTCATGTAAGTACTGGAGCTCCTGAAACCACAAAAAAAATCCTTGTGTGCACACATTCTGATTTCTTTATTAATGTAATTTCAGCATCTGATGTAAAGTGTCACATAAGTCTGAATAGTTGGGAGCTATTATATGATTAAATGACATATAACCTGCATCTAATTATATTGTTTGTCCACACATTAATACATTTAGAGAACAAATTTAGCCTGAGAGGTTTGCCTTACCTTAATCAAATGATTGTTCAATATTATTAGCTTATTGTGTTTCGTGCAGTCATTGTAATGCACTGAGCTAATCTTAATCCTGTTTTTCTGGAAGGTTGTTATTAATGTGAGTACCCGTTCACATGCTGTTTCCTTTAAGTTAACCACAGAATGCTCAGACAGTTTATTTAAAAAAAAATTCCAGAAATGAACAAGCTGAATAATGTGGATGCAGTTGTGTAGGTACTTTTCATATAGTGTATAAGGAATTTTCAGTTTGTTTGTCTTGTGTATGTGCTGAGGCTTGTGTATCAGGTTCTTCTGATCTTAGATTGTTTCTGGCCTGTGCTTGCTTGTGCATTGAGCTGTGGTCCTTGAAAAGTCTCTGTTTCAGCATGGGAAGCATTACAAAACTTAGATCTCAGCTAGGTTTTTGTTTGACCTCTAACCCATTCTTCGAACATCAGAGATGTACATTTACATCAGACCTTTCAAGCATTTGTAATATCCTACAAAACACATGTAAAAGATACCAAAGATTAGGATCTGTCACTAAAGCCATGTTAGTTGCAAGCATTTCCTCAAAATAATGTGTCCTCATTCTTCTGCTGGATCTATCTGGATCTTTCCACACATTAAACCACCAGATCTTCCTGTCCAACCTTTAACATGGAACTGAAAATCGCTGGTTTGATTTATACCTCTGTCTTGGAGATAAGCAGAGACCAAGTCACATCAAATAGTCACTTGGGTATCATAAGGTTTTATGCTTGGCCACCCGGTTTTCTCCAGATACACAATTGCATTCCCTCCAAAAGCTTGTGGTGGGTGAGTTAGCGCTATTTTGTGGTACCGACCCAAAGCCACAAATCACTTCCACAGTGGAGGATTGATCTTCCCAACTCTACCCAAATAACCATAGTGAGTCTCTTGTTATTTTTAAGAAATGTAGGATGGCACAGATCCTCTGTGATCACTTGCCTTTATCTACTTAATACAACACTGCTCATGTTACTTCATTCTTAGGACGAATTGCTTGTGTTGTACTGCATTCGTAGCTCACTCAGGATAAAATATCTACCTAATGAATGAATGTAAATGGAATCTTTAAATGGAATTCGTACAGCATCTACGTAGAAGCACTAATGCAAAAATGCTTTCATTCAACTGCACTGTAATCCTTGATATCAGATGTCTACATAAACTTGCTTCTAGAGTTCAGTCCCTCTTTCCTGTTATGTGGTCATCTGTTTACGTTAAAAAAAAAAGGAAACCAAAACAAAAAAGATAAAATATGATCATTCAAATTATCGTAAAACCATTGTAGGCCAGAAATGGAAGAAAGATTTTTTAGTCCTATGTGCCTCTCCAGCAAACTAATGGAATTCACTTTGCTTGGCATGAATTGTGGAGTGCATCTGTTTAAAGGAAAAATGTCCTGTCACTGATCCATTGGACCAGAGGACTTTCACCCCCATCATGCTGTGCTAATAACCATGATCAGGGTCTTCTGGATTTCAGGGGGTACAAGAGGAATTCAATGTCATAATATAACAAAAAAGCATTATGGTTATGTAAATATGGTGGAAAATGAATAAATTGCAATTCAAGATTTTTTTTGCTGTAGTAAGTCTGTTCATGTGGGTATTTTTTACCAGCAGCAGCATATGATATCCAGGTGCACACTTTTTTTTGCATCTGCAATAGATTGGCCATGGGAAAAGATTTTTTAGTATGTTTCAGCATACTATGAATGAGCGTCTACGCAACCTGACGTCTAAGCCTTCAATCCGATGCATGCACTGGCGCCTCTTTGAAGAGTTTGCCAATTCCAAGCTTGAAGAAAAGCAAACACTGTACAACTTTGTTGGGAGACATAGTTCTGAAATATATAACCCACATTGTATGAGAAAGAAAGGTTTCGGACGTCTTCCGCTTCAAGACGACATATCACTCAGTGTCGCTCATGGAAATGCAGCTTTGAGGACCAAGGTCTGTTTCAGCCGATCCGCGTTGGTCACCATCCTGCTTAAATTGTGCAGAAGCTTGGCTCGTGTAGATGGATTTCCCTACTGCAGCTGTGGTTTTGTCTGTGAGAGGCAATGAAGGCAGAGCTTGTTGCTGGGTTTCTCTGAGACCCATTAGCTTTTACTGCAGCTTAAATTCCTTGTCATCGTGCCAGAGCTGAGATCATGGCTTGTTTTTCTTCTGGTTTGGTCTTTATCAGATGCTTATTTGCATGACAACTCTTTAGAATGTCAGGTTTGAGATATTATTTTATGAGAAGTGGTGCGGCGGTCCACCAGTACCTGGCACACAACTGCTGAGTTAGCATAGTTAGCATCTTAAACCTCCATTCATATATTTTTTATTTCTTTCATTTTGTTCTGCAGTTGGTCGGTGGGCCTGCTGTCAAAATGTTGAACCTAAAGAGTTTATAGGCTTTGAATGATATGAGGCTATTACAGCGCTTGTTAGATCACTTTATTGTGTGGTAATGTAATGTTTATGTTGCTATCTGCTCAAACTCAAGCATGTGTGGGTTGGCAAAGCATAAGTTGAGTGGTTTAGCATGTTAAATAATGTCATGGATGGAACTAACATGATGACATCACATACATAAATCACATTTATAACAGCAGACTGATTCTCCACAGACATAAGACACGCCTTTTCCTTTTTATTAAAGGCATAGTTCACCCAAAAACAAAACCCCACATGTTGTGATTTTTTTTCATTGTTTTCATATAATTAAAGAAACTGGGAATGGATGCCGTGAAGCTCCACATTGACACTAAAGCACTATAAATACATATATGATAGCTATGTGTATTGAACAAACCAAAATGTCTGAATATTTACTGAGAATCTTGTCCACACTTTACAAATCAATTTGGAAGAAGGAGGTTTGACATCATAACTTTTTAAATTCCAATCTATTCCTCCCACAAAGTCTTTTCACAAGTGGGTAAATAATTTTTATTATTAAGTGAGCCTTTCCTTTAAATATTAATTAAATAAGAAAACTTTGATAAAGCTACCGGATTTTTTTCCATCTTTTATTTGCTTTTGGCACAATGAAGAATCAAGTTTGAGGTGTTGGGACATGTATTTCAGTAATCCAAATGTACTATCTGTTATCTGCAGAGACATACACAAGCATTGTGGCAGTTATGGTTTATGAACTACAAAGAAGATACCAGCATTCCAATAAGACGAGATGCCATCTTTCTCACAACTGTATGACCTGGAATGCAGTGTAGCATTTCTAGTAAGCCATTGAGACCGGAACTGTTACCCGCCCCTGAAAGAACCAAAACACTTTTGGATTTTGTATGTCAAGTTTTTGTGCCAAGATGTTTGAAGTGAAGTTTTTTTGTTCTGAATCCCACAATGTTGAGAACTTTGTTTATATCAGACAGAAAAACTAAAGGAAAACGGTAGGGCTTTTTGACATTTTTGGGGAAAAATATATTATTTATATGAATAATATATAAATAACATAAATAATATTTATATTATTATATTTGCATGTAGCAACCACATTTTGTTGCCTTGTACTTGTACATGTGTATCTTGAAGTTGAATCTAGTCTAATCTAATTTAATTTTGAAATATATCTGAAATAAATGAAACAAGTAACTTGTTCCTACTCGTTGATGGAAAACTAACATGTTGACATTGTTTTGATTTTATGTAACTGTTCATTTCACATCAATATCCATTGCAGAACCCGCAGAATAACCTGGGTATTGCCGAACGGAAACGTATGCCAATCATTTCTCTGTTAATGTAAAATCTTTTAAATAAAACCAACCACAACTGAAAGGCTATAAATACCAATCCTTATCACAACTGTCACTATTATTACACTTATATTTGTCACAGTGTGTGGCGTGCACTACCGCCTGTTGCAGTTCACCACCGCCATGGCACTTAGCACCACTGTGGTGTGGTTTTCACGGTCACGTCACAGCCCTAGAAACGATTCACATTTTTGATGAAAGAGGTCATGAAATAACCCAAAGGCTATTTTTTACAACAAAAACAATACAAACTGAAACCTTAAAGCGTCTGTGATGTGCAAACTAACAAATTGCACAGAAGTGTCTCTCATATCTGAAAATATCCAAACCTTCCAACCAAACATTGTCAAACTCTGCCTCCTTCCTCTTCACGAAATTCATCGACTTTCCTGAACATTGCTCACTTTGTTGTATTTTTAACGTGCTGTTATTTTTAGTCTTTGAATGCTTTCGTTCCAGGAGATCCAGTGTGACTACATTGGCACACCTGGTTGAAGAGGCAAACAACCGTCTCAGTAATTCTGATCTCTAGAGATACAAGCAGCTGTCATGCATAAATAATTAGAGCTTTTTTATTTTAAAGTCTGGCTGCTTGATTCCTTACAGTTGTTTTGGTGGTGTGAATTTCTCATGTTTTGTATGTTTGTATGTTGCTGTATCAGCTCTTTGTAATCATCTTAAACATCAGGCTCAGTTGGCAGTGCTCTGTCATTAGCAGCTGACCTGAGTGCTCTTTACTTTAGAAGGCCTTTCATTTTGACAGATGACTTGAGTGATTTGAGCTGGAACTGCCACATTAAGTTAGTGACACAAAAATAAATCCTCTTTAAGAAGCATATAATAGTGGCAGTTCACATAAAATCTCAAGTACTGCCCTGCAGTGTGACATATTTAGAGCACTTTTCTAATTGTATATTTATAATGTAGGTAATAATAATCAAAAAACCACATAGAATGTTTGTAGTTTTACCAATGTATATGTTACAACAAAGAATCATTAAACTGCAAAAGGCTAAGGGTTGTTAAATTGTAAAAGAAATATAATATGTTATGTTGACATATTTCCCTTTTTACTCTGAAACCTTTATGGGATTAAAAACATTTTTGTGGTTATGAAATTGTGGGAAAAATAACTTGCAAAGTCAATGGAGACTCTCCAGTTTTTTTTTTCTGAGGCTACACTTTACAGGCAAAATGTGGCAATTCCATGCTAATGTCAACCTTATGATAAAACAATCAAGTGTTTACCAAATGTTTTCACTGTACTGATAGCTCAGATTTAAAGCATTTGTGTTTGTTTGTTTGTCTTTTTACTGTCCATTATTGTCTACCTATTTTATGTTCTATACAGAGCCATTTGTTGGGTATTTTTGCTTCTGATGTGTGAATTTTAATTCACAGAAATACTTCAAAGTATGTTGTCTCTCAAAAACATGTTTCCTTTTCTGTCACATCCATAACACATTCATTTTTCTCTCTCTTAAAACAGAAAACTCATGCAAAACCTATAAACAGACGATTCAGTATATTCTCTGAGAATTTATATTTCAAGTTTTGAATGAAAATATCCATTATGCTGGAATTGCCATTTTATTGTACAAAAATTACATGAGTATCATGGTTTTGATTGTAAGTATTTCACTTTATTAAAGGGTTAACATGAAAATCTCTCTTTCATTTGTTTTTTGTAACTCCATTCATTGGCTTACTGTTTAGGTGATGTAAGCAAATGCTTTGTTGTTGTTACAGCAGTGTCAGTCTGGCTAGCAGGACATTGTGACAGAAAGTTCAGTCCCCTAAAGCATTTTGTGTAGCTGTCAGCTTTGAAAACTGAGGAAAAGCACCACCCAGATGCTACTAATATGACCCTGTGTGCAAATACTGGATAATGTGTTGCCAACTTGCCAGAACTCTGACCCTAAAGACATTTGTTTGAGCTTGATCATGTACTGAGCTGATGTCTCTGTCATAGGTTAAACTCAAGGTGTGTGCACTTTCTTTCCTCTGTGTAACATTTTTTGGGCTAAATGTGTGTTTGATGGTTTGACAGCATGTTTTTTGGCTACTGTAATGTATTAGTTCACAGGATGTGACTAAATGTGTAAATCCTTCATGCTTTGTGCTTTCATGAGGGCACCTTTTATGTGATGTAATTGAAACCAAGCTTTGAAAAACAAGAAGTACAAATGATTAACTTGATTAGGATTATTTTAGCTTGTTAATATATAATGACAGATTTGTGAGTCCAACCAGTTGAGGTTGCAGTCGTGTTCAGAATGTGATGCCAAGTTCATTTGGAGAATTACATCATAAATGTGTTATAAATGTTTGTTCCTCCACCATGAAGTCTGAAAATCTAGGTTGCACAGGCAGTCAGTAGGGCAGTTTCTCAACACATGGCCCTCAGGTGCCATATATCGGTTTCTTCTGCTAGTGTTTCATTGCACTTGTCTAGACATGGAACATAGACTAAAACATGTTCAGCACATTTTTTCATCAGGTATTTGGGATGGTACTGACAAGACACAAGCCTGGTACCCATTATAGACTTGCGCCAAACTTAGGCAATATTTTCAATAATAATTATGAATACAAAACTATTGCGGAATGACAACGTATTATTTCCTCTTGCGTCATTTTAAAAATCATGCATATAGATATATTGCAGCCACCTCACTAGCCATTATTTTTAATCGCAGGAGATGTTGGCATGTTATCCAAGCATTAATGGCAAGGAAAGCCTTTTATACTTGGGAGTGGCCATGTATGAGGTGTTTCTGAAAGGTTGTAGTATGCAATTTTACATCATGATCATGTGACTTTATGTACATCAAGTGACCTGTAAATGGGCAAAAGACGAAAATATTCTTGTTGTCAAATAATAATCTCTAAAGTAAGAACGTATCAGTGTTTTTGCCAAATTGATTTCTTGTTCTTAGCTTATTCTGAGTTTGAGTAGAAACAATTTTGATGACCTACATTTTATTTGAAATTTTAAATAAAAAAACTACAAACAAACCTATTAGTTAAAGTTATAATGTTTATGTGGATTCACTCATTTGCACTCAGCTAATCAAAGTTTTCTTATTTCTCCACAGTTACTTGGCAGACCAGTGCTGGAATGGAGGCTGCATCTACCTGATCATGTTGCGAAGAATCAAACGCAAAGCTCCGCTCCCTCCATGCAATGGCAGCAGCGAGGGCAGCTGTGTGGACGGGTCCACAGAGCACAGAAGTAACGTCTCCTCTGAGACTACAGGTAGCCCCACGCAGAACGGCAAACGGACTCGCAAATTTGGCGTAATTTCTCGCTCCTCGTTTACTCGCGACAGCAGGGACAGTAAAGATAGCCGGGACTGTGAGCATGAAAATGGCTATAGCTCCATGGAGGCCGAGGTGACGTCTCCTGAGACCAGCACACCTCTGGACACGCCAACTGATGAGAGTCCATTCATTAGTCCTTCAGAGTTTATACCCAGTCACATGGGGGTGGGTAGCACAGCCACCCTACCCGGCCGATCACACGCCTTGCGCCTATCCGAAAGCTACAAGACTGATTCAATAAGCAGTGAACCTTCCTATCAGGTAGGAAATTAGTGAACAATAAAATTCTATGTATTAGATTTGTGCTTTTTACGCTCTTTTGAGTGCGTTTTACTTGGTAATTGAACCCATGACCTTGCCTTGCAAGTTGAGAAAAAGCAAACATGTACTTTAAAGTCTTTGAAAATGCCCTGAAGTTGGCCTTCATGTGGACTAGGATGAGTAGTTGGTTGATGCTCATCTTGTAATAAGTAGTTTGGAACCCACAGTGTGGCTAAACTGCAGATGTTTCTCATTTTATCCTTCTTTGGGACCTCTGGTGATCCTCGGAGCATGTAATCCATGTGACATTGGACCGAGTGGCTCTCTCAAAATAACCATAAGGATTCTTCCAGATAAACTGCACAAGTCTGATTTGAACAATCACATGGGATTTCAAAGAGTCACGAGATATGCCATTTTCAGAAAGCCACATAAGAGGACCACAAACTGAATACACATGCTTAATTCCATATCTGTTTTATTTTCTATTTAAAACAACATAAATTGACGCATTCTTACAGATTTAAACTTCTTTCATTTCCTTAGCGTATATAACATGTGACCCTGGACCACAAAACCAGTCACAAGTGTCAATTAAGATTTATACATTACATGAAAGCTGTGGTTCCTTGGATGGGACAATTTTTGGCCGTGATTTGACCACTGACCATCTGAGGGGGCAAAAAAATCGAAATATTGAGAAAATCACCTTTAACAATCACCTGCATCCGCTTACAAAAATAAAGTTTTGATCAATGAACAGTAAGAAGTTAACAAAATATCTTCATGGAACATGATTTATACTCATTATCCTAATGATTTGTGCCACAAAAGAAAAATCTATCATTTTGACCCATGTATTGTTGGCTATTGCTACAAATATACCCGTGCTACTTGTGACTGGATTTGTGGTCCAGTGTCACATATATTTTAGCTTTGAAAAAATAAGGCTTGTCTTTTGACTATTTTGCATAAAGATATTCAAATATTTCTATTCAAGATGAACTTTTAGTCCATATCTGTTTGAGGCCATCTGTGAGCTGGTGTACTACTGAACTTTGACACAATTCACAATTATTTTAAAGTCTTAAGGGCAGAACTCTCTAGTCCATGTGTTACGTGATTACAACTGATGAATTTTACATTTCTGGGGAAAATCGTTTTAAAATGACAATACCTTAGTTTTGAGTCACTCATATGAGTCATTTTACCTTGGAGCCAAGAAATTTCTGAACCACAAATGTCCATCCTATCGTTTTGGCTTGTAAAGCTGTACTGTATCTCACCAACCGTAAATCCCAATGAATATTTCATACTGCATCTTCTTTGTACTTCTATACAAATGCATGCGAATACTGGGCAAAGAAAAGGGAACTAAAGCTACGTTTTGTAATCATTTATGGAAATGTTCCTTCTCAGGTGCATATTCCTGTGAAACTGTACAGTTTCCTACATATACAGTGAGATCACCATGCGGGTATTCCCAGCAGCGGCATGTAGCGGGTGTTAATACATGTGTGTTGTGTAGGAACATGCAGGTGAGAGGATATGCATGCTTATTTTGACAGTGAACAGAATCAGCGTGAGAATGAACAGCGAGATATCTTTGTCAGTGAATCACTCTGCCGACAGGCTTTCCTTGAGAACATGCCCCTCACCTAGACACATTTCTAAGGGAAGGTGAACAAGTGACAGCATGTTTACAGTCCAGAGGTGTGTGCTAACCCAACTGCCATGCTTGGGGGGAGTAAACTGAGAGTTACAGGTGAAGTGTGTCATTTCTGTGCCACTAGCGACACCAAAGTAATTGAAAAATCTAATTGTAAAACCATATACTCCAACTGCTAACTCTTTGGCTGTTCAGCAAGAAATATCTAGTTTATACGTACAAAGCTATTGTTAGCTAAGCTGGTGATCTAACCAGGCTAACCTGTCAAGTTTGGCATGTGTAGGATCCCAAGAGTTTTCTTAAAATCCTTTCCTTTGCAAATGCAGCGCTTTTTTTTATTTTCCGATTTTTTTAAAATCATTGCAGATTAATTTTTGTTTGGTTAGTTCTAACCAAAAAGTAACGAAAGAGTGTTTCTTGCAGAATTGGCAATGAAAGCTAGGGTTGCACGTTGTACTGGTGCTACGGTAGCATTGTAAAAGCTAAAGCTTTAAAATACCCGCAATACCACTTTATTTATTATATGGTAGTATCGTAGTACCTTAAGTAATGTTGCACATGCGCATTAACTTTCATTTAAACACTTCTGCCTTTTCCCGCTGTTTCTCTCCTAAACAAATTTGTGTTTTGAGTCATTCATCAAGAAACTAGCTTTGGTCTTGAGTAAATCAGAAGTTTTGAACCAATTGGTTGAATGATTCACTGACTAAGTAAAAAATTGCCGCCACCTAACGTAAGCCTAATGTTTCTCTTTATTCCCTTTATTTAAAAAAAAAACGTGACACTGTAAGCCTAACGTAAACCTAATGTCACTCGTCCGAGATCACTCGTCCGAGGGCTGTTTGATATATAAATATGAAACAGAGAATATATACGGGAGAGCGGCTTTATTGGGCAATATACTGTATTAAAAATGTTTAGAAAGTAGAAGCAAAACCGGACTGAAGTTGCAACACACAAAACTATGCGATGACATCACGAATATGTTAATTAAACTATGACGTCTTCCAGCACCACATTTCCACAAAATCCTAGCAGAAACACGGTAGTTTATTGATGTAAATGTTCCATTTGGAACAGAGGTAAAACTGAAGCTTGTGTAAACTAGGCAAGTAAAGTTAAAATATGGATACAATTATTTGAATCGAATTGTATCGCAAAAATTTCAGAGGTATCGGCAAATATCACATCGCTGGTGGAGAAAATCGATATTGCATTGTATCGTGATGAACTGTCCTATTTACACCCCTACTTGGTATCGTGATACTCCAACTGGTATAGTATAGTAAGATATGTTTATGGTACCGTGACAACCCTAATGAAAGGTAAACATTATGCCACGCAAGGTTAAATCAACATGGTGAAGTGAAAATTTTGGGATCATTTAAAGGCTAAATGAAACTCGTGGGCTAATGTTTTTGTATTTTTGTAATAGCAGACACAATAGCTATAAATTGCTCAGTGTCTGAAATTAATTCATGCATTTACAACAGACTGTGATTGCCTTGCAAAGTTTACGTTCTTCAAATAAAATTGAAATATTTAATAATTAAAGAAATGCAGAATTGGCTAGTTCAGATGTTTGCATTTGGGTCTTAAACCCATTAAGTGTATTAATTTCATGAGGCTGCCTTGCTATAAGGACCGATGTGACCTGGGTGCAATGTGAGCGCTGTTTAAAATAGAACATTGACGCATTGTGTACTGTGTTCTAATTGAACACTTTTGAAGTGACTGTATTAGCATGAGAACAGAAGACTATATGGCGTTCTCAATGCTTTTCATGTCCTCACATCAGCCGATGAGGGGGAGGTAAACATGACCATGTGTATTTACACCTGCTTGATACATTGTCCAAGTGTTCTTGAGTCGAAGACCGGTTAGTTGGACTGAATGTGAATTTAATTTCTGCCTTAAAATCAAGGTATTAAGTGAGTGTATGTAGTATACAGTTGAGTTTTTTTGACAAAAACATGTTGTTTAAATTATGTCCTCTTCAATGTTAGACAAACACCTGCTTGCTTTAATTGGGCCAGAATTAACACTCAAAATTGGACCAAATTTGGACCAAATCTGGACACAGCTCCGTGTGTCCAGATTTGACGTCAGTTTGGCTGTGATCCGGGTGCCCACAGGGCAGGGAATGGCTTATGACTCCTGCGTAATAATGTCAAGTGGATCTCACTCTTTTGAAAGTTTACAAAATGATCTCTTTGCTTTAGTCTGGGCTTGTGGTGCCCATTTTATGAGAGAAGATCTTTAGGGACTCTTAATCCAGCCCAAATGTTCAGCCTTTGAAAACTGATGTCAATGCTCGTAGTACTGAAAGAACATTAAAAAGTGCTGTAAAAGTGTAAATGTTCTGCAAGACATTGGGAAGATAAGTGTATGATACAGTTGTGCAGTAAACGGTAAAAAGTATTGAACAAGCCTGAAATAACTAAAAAAAGGCAACTGTTTCATCTACACACAAGCTATAAATGAGCCAATCATAAACTCACTGACACTTTTATTTTACTTTTATGTCCGTATTTTGTGATTTTAATTTTTTTGCATTAATTTATTATTTTTTGTCACCTTTTACGTTTATAACTGGGTTTTGCAAATATATAATCAATTAAAACGTTTTATAGTCAATTTTGACAAAACAATATTTAATCATTTAAAAAGTAGTGTTTTTTATATACAGTGATCATTTACATTTTTCTTGAAAGGTACATTATGCATCTTTCATTCAAGAACTGAATTTTGCTGAACTACTGGTTAGCTGTTACTCATACCTATAATTTTCTTGCATCGTATCAGAAATCTGCGTTCTGGCATTTCATCATTTGAGGTGCATGTGTAAATTATGAGAATATTCAGTTACAGCCAAGTCAGTGGACACATTTAGATACAGTAAATGAAAAGCTGCTAATACAGTGAGAGAGCCAACTGTTAAATGTGTCACAAACAGTTGCCACTAAAATGTATTTTCTGATTTATGAAACCAAAAAAGGACCTAAAGTAAAACTTGCATCAAGTTTAAATGTTGACACAGTTGTGAATCCTTAAAATATTTGAAAGAACTGTAAACGTTGCTCAATTACCAAAAATTAATGCGCTTAAACTAAACCTTCTGTTAAAGAACAACATGAACATATAATAACTGCTGTAATGCAATATAAACCCACAAAACAGTTGTTAAATGAAATTGGTGATTGTCCCAGAATTAAGACACATATTCCTCTTTTCTGTCCCACAGCCCCGTGAGGGCAGTCGGATCTGGAAGATGCACATGGTGAAGGGGCAGGATGGACTGGGTATCCAGATCACTGGCGGTCGTGGGTCTAAACGTTCTCCACATGGTATCATCGTGGCCCACGTGGAGGAGGGAGGAGCTACACAGAGGTAAAAAGCCCTCAGGTTTTTATTTGCTGCCGTGGCAACAGTAGCTGCCGTAGTGACACTGGTCATCAACGTCTCATGCATATGTAAGCATCAGTGAGTTTTAAGTGCTCTCCACGATACTCATTAATCTTCAAAGCCATTGTGACTTCCTCTCATGCAGACACATGAAAAATATTCAGTCACACTGCCAGACAATAATAATCAGTTGACAAGATAGCATAAGATTATTAAGAAAAGTCATGATGCTCTTTACAGCTAACTTTTGGGAAATGCTTCAGTTACACAGGTTTAATGAAAAGTGTCTCTAGTTTGGATCGCTTGTTTAGGGAAGTCATGTCAACCTTGTATTCACTATATCATACAAGCAGTGTGCAAAACCAGTGTGTGGTCTGTATGCAGATACCTGCCATTTTGAAAAGTTATTGAATGTCAGGTATCGTCGTAAAATGTATTCCAGATGAAAATGTTATTTCTCAGGTGTTGCTCATTTTTATAGCTCAAGTGACTTTTTTGTGTTACACCATGTTTGCATGGGGTATTATCTCAGTATCATTTTTCCCAAAAATCATAAGAATAAACTTTAAAGATTAAATTAATCTTTATTAAACTTTAATGAGAAGTGTTTGAGTTCATATTGACATCTCTGACGTTGGTATCATGACAGCTGTGAAGTTGAACCCATTTATGTGAGATCTGTTTTCAATTTGCTGTACATAATAATCTCATTGCTGTCTAGGATATAAAATTTGAGATTAATTTTTGGATTTGAATTTTAGACAAATATTTCTCTTGTACAATAGACCATAGGCGTAATTTGCGGGTGAACAGGTGTGACATGTCCCCACCACTTTTTGGAAGAAATTAAGAAATGGTTGCGGAAGATATGTATTTTTTAGTGGCCATTAACATCTAAAACTCGTGGAAAACGCAGGATGTGCTGCTTTCACACAATCTCCCGTTGCTCGCACTCATAAGTTATATTTGCGGAAGACAGAGAGCCGCGACTCCAGTTTGAAATGCGTGCATGTCCCCACCACTTTTCGAAAACAAAGTTATGCCACTGCAATAGACAATAGAAGAAACTGTGGGGAACAACTTGTGTTTCTCTGTACTGTACACATAAATCCTTTCCTTTCATTTTGCAGCCGTATAATGTGTAATCTATGTGTTTAAAGCTGTAACATATTAGGAAATTTGCTGACTTGCTTTTCATATATATAAAATGTGGCAAAGTTCATAGAAAGCACAACAACCTAATGTCATGTAATGAGCCTACATGCCTTAAAACAGAAAGTTAATTAATGAACAAAACTTAAACAGAACTATAACCAACGTTTAGAAATAGACCCAGTGACTTTGCCTTGTGGTTTGTTTACCCAACCAAAATATAAATGACATCAGAATATACAAAATCATGAAAGTTTGAAGTCTAGCTCCCCCATTCAGAACGGGCTGATTCTGGCATGACCAGCCCTGGGGCTTAATGTTATAACTTAGCAATAAAAATATTTCTTCCCACACAGTCTTTAATGTGAGTCACTGCTGAGAAATGTATACATAAATAATGTATATCGGTTAAATCGGCTGCTTTCCAAATCCTTTCTAGTTAGTGAGGTGCAAGAGAGCGGTCAGATCAGGGTCATCACTGCAGCATGATGTTAGGAGATATGAAGTTTCATGTTCTTATATAACAGCTAACCCTAAGAGAACTTCACATTCATTTGTCTGCTAGGGGAAGCCCTGAGGAGTTTGAATCATTCTCTCTTCACTGCACTCTGTTCTTCAACTTGACCGTAATGAAGCCTCAATTCAGTTGCCAGGCAAAAAGTCTGAGGACATTTAAAAGTGACAAATGACAAAACATGCGTGCAGACAATGATGCCTTTGTGGAATTTCATGTGAATAAAGTTTGTTTATGCTTCTTGATAACAGGTTTCTGATTATGATGTTTAGTCTGCATAGATAGATACACACATACATTGCATGCGTAACTGATTTGGCATCAGTTTAACTTCAAAGATAGATCCCCACATTTATGTACAATCTTAAAAATAAAGGTGCTTCATGATGCCATAGAAGAATTTTTTTTGCCTAAATGGTTCCATAAAGAAATCCAAATAACCTTTCTGTTTCAAAGAAGCCTCTTTGTGGTGAAAAAAAGGTTCTTAGTTCATATATAAACAGAGGTAAGAAAAAGATTATTCTTTAAAGAACCTTTGACAGAATGGTTCTGTGTGGGACCAAAAATGGTCCTTCTATGGAATCGCTGTGAAGAACCTTTTAAGCACCTTTATTTTTAAAGAATGTATTGGCTCACTAAACATTACGTGTCAAGTTTTATATGAATTTAAAATGAATACAGTTTGTCGACTATTATAATGCATGATCCTTATCTTATGGTTACTTATGACATAAGAAAACAATGTCATCTTTCAAAGTGTAGTTATTTTTTGTGCCATTAAAATTATTTCCTTTTTGTCACAAGACCTGCAATTTAGAGTGGGGTGTTACAATATAGGTGGTTTTTAAGCAACGATGTAAACAAATGTTACTGTGCATTACGTAATTGGTCTTATATCGTGACAGCCCTAATACAGACACCACACACAATTCCAGATACATAAATCAAAACCCATCATACATTTTTTTCCTGTTACATATCCTGATTCACACAAAAATAACAAGGGGTATCTATGACATTTTGATGGGATAACCTGACCATGCGGTTCTTTTTCAATTACAGAGATGGCCGTCTGAAGGCAGGCGATGAGTTGCTGATGATAAACGGTCACTCACTGGTTGGGCTCTCACACCAGGAGGCTGTAGCCATCCTCCGCTCTACTGCTGGATTGGTTCAGTTGGTGGTAGCCAGCAGGGTAAGTTTTACATAAGCAAACATATTGTATCGGGCTCATACAATATCAGTGATTACAGACGGAACTGTCTTCATACACAAATGTTAAGCAGTTCTTGCCTTATTCTACGAGTTCTTCTTTGCATAAAGTGTGCCAACCGTTCCAGAACGTATGTCACGAGCAGCCGCGTGTAGCAGCTAAAAAATTGAAGAGCAAAATGCTGATGGGTTCTCCGCACTGCTTTCCGAGATAAAGTTAAAAATACCCTCAGTCTGCTCAAAGCCACACAACATGCTTTCTCCAGCTGCTCTTCCTTCCTTTCCCAGGATGAATCCGAAGTCGACTTCCACAAGTACCCATCCACCAGCCTGCCCGACCTGGTGAGCACGTGCTCCGGTCCGGACGCCTTGCCCTCCCCCGGGGAGGAGAAGGAGAACATGGAGCCAGACGTGGAGGACGTGAGGGCTAGCAGCCTTTCGCTGCCCACCCAGGACTTGGTACGTACGGCTGCTGCCTATCAGTCTGATTATCTGCTGCTTTCATCTGGTACTGCCTCCTCTGACCTCAGATACACAGCTGGAGCTGGAACAGACTGTTTTTGTCTGTTTATGACTAAAAGTTTGTTTTGAGGATGAAAACTGGAGTGATGTGTAATGTTTATTATATAAGAATGTGTCTGTGTATGCGTTTGTTATTACGTTTATTTCACTTCTCGTTGGCGCCTCGTTGAGGTGTTTGATAACAGGCGAATGCCCGTTTGTCTGATACGAACTAAAGTATCGAAAATATCGAACTAACACCCGCAGCATGTTGTAATTTAAATACAGCTTGTCCTTTTAAGGAAAGCACAGTTGTTTCTTTATCTGTTTTCCTCTTTTGATCTGTGCGCCAGGGGCCCCATTCGTGTTCCGAGTTTTCATCTGTTGTTTTGCCAAAAAATATTAGTGCCACTGTTTACCAAGCAGCCATTGGCTCTGCATTTGTTCGTTTCATCACAGATAACAAATTATTCATTGGCTCTGCATTAAATCAGTAATGCCACACGCCGTTAATGTTTAATCATACAAAACGCATGTTGCGCCAGTTTGATAAACGCTGGTCATGAAGTAATCCGGCGGCACACTGACAGGACCACACAACTAAACCTGTTAAGATCATATTCCTTAAGTGTCATTTTAGAGATCAGTGCTCATGATGCCTTGCCTGAGATCTTTAGATTGCATTGCAGGGAAAAGTGGGTCATTCCCCCCACCACATCTTTACTGAGCTCGTGTTCTTGCTTTCATGAGCAGACGTTCTGCTTGCCGTGTAATTACATTAGCATTCCACACCTCCTGCTGATTGTAGTTGTGAATTTGGGACAGTAAAGCTTGTGTTTGTTTCAAAAACTTTGACAGATGTTTTCTTGTAACCCTGTAATGTTCCAACACATCATTTATAGTAAAAATCTTCAAGCTTTCATAGAAAAGATGATATAGGACATCATTTGCAATGCTGACTATAGACAGTTTCAAAGCAACAGCATAAACAAACGTTACTGCGCATGCATGCCTTTGTGGCCCAAACTTCCGGTACACATCCGCAATGAATAGAGTCCCTGCTGATTATTTCTGATAACAAGCAAAATAAATAACAAGTAAATGACATTAGCTAGCAAGTTAAAAGTATATCTAGTCAGTAGTATTTTGGGTCACCAGTAGAACCGTTACTTGGCTGAACTTAAATGAAACAAAGTTACACGACCCATTCAACAAATTGTTCATTTAATAAAATTAATATACAATAAAAATCAACAAATTGTGTATTTAATTCAATTATGATACAATAAAATATGAATATACATTAAATAAAATATAAATAGTTATTAGACAATAGCCAGACCAATGAATACGCACAGACCAGAAATTAACTTCGGACTTTGCGTGTGTCTGATGAAACCATGTATAGAAAGTATATACTGTATGTATTACTGATATAGTCTATTTATTTCAATGACACTCAAAGTGCATTAGAATGGAATAGAATTATTTACAGTAGTGGCCAAAATGTATGTCCTGGGGGCATGTTTGTACCATATTTGGTACCAATTTTAATGCCCCCTCAGGCATTAGATTAAACCCTTAAAATATGAGGTGTATGGTACAAAATGGAGAAAACACTCAACTTTTTATTTTTTATAGGTCACCACTAATATTAATTCCAAATGGTTGATCAGTGAACACAATCAACAGCTTTTACTCCATACATTAACATTAGGAGAAAAAAGTTCTTGCATCTTTGCATTGCTAGACAAAGATCATCTTGACCTAGTTGAGCAACAGGAGGATTTACCTTTATTGGTAAACAGATAAACACTTGTAAGTAGAAGCTTATGAGAAATAATCAGGTTTAAAGAGCCTCTAGGGTTTCCCTTCGTTGAGTTTGAATGCTTTTGCCATTTTTAGTCCATACAAGAATTCCCTTTCTTCAGGCTTTAGTCTCCAGTGAATGACAAAGAGGGCGCCCTTAAAGAAAGATGGAGACTGAAAGAGGAATAAACAGAAGCATTTGCTTTGGTTCATGTTTCTCATGATTCATTGACCCTGGTGCTTATTGGAAGGGGTTGCTGTCATGTGCTGTGCTGTGTTTGTTTTTATTGTTACTTTATTTCCTGCCAATAGAGAAATCTGTGCTGTTAAAGAACATGCAAACATTGAAGCTGCGACTGTATTACAGTATTTGGGCTTAAAAGAGTTCAAATGACACATAGAAATATACACGGTGCAGCTAAAAACAGTTTAACTTTAACTCTCACTTAATTCTAGTTCTGAACAAACAATGGGCAATTGTATTTTGTATAATTAAAAAATATGAAATAATTCAAAGCAAAATTACAAGATATAACAAAAAGCTATTGGCTAGCTATTAATGTGACATGAGTGGAACATATTGAATAACTTTTTAAACAATTCTTGGGTAAATTGTTGCACTAAAAATTGAACTTCGAATCAACAATAATGAATAAAACAATTAATAATTTAAGAAAAAATTAATTCTGCACAATTCTTTTCATTTCATGAATATTGCAATTAAATTCTAACAAACCAAAACAAAGCATTTAATGCAGAGATACTGCTTTTGTCACTCCCAAATCTTTTACCTTTGTGGTTTTCTGCATAGATTTCTGCAGTAATTACGGAAACAAGAATCATGTAATTAGGCTGATTCATTTTTCAATTTCCCTCACTTTCCTCACGCTGACATTCCAGATCCAAACACCTGTCCAAACTATTTTTACACTCCCTTCTAGCGGCCCGCCACAGCGCAGGGCGGCGATGAGCGGTCGCTTTCATGCGGCCGTCCCGCGCTGACAGGGTTGGGTGTGTCTTCAATAGCAGCTTGTCAGATTTGATCTGAAGTGGTTTTGATGAGACAAAGGATGGGAGAAAGACTGGGGGAGGAAAATAAAAACATGGAAGGAAAGGGAAGAATCTGTAGGAAGAACACAGCTGTGACTGTCACGTTGAGTCCTGCGAGGCACAGAGGTGTGGGGTTTGAGGAAACCCACGGGCTCACCTGCGACAGCTATGTTCTCATAGCTCGTTCATGCGGGAGATGGATTTCATTTTTGACAGCTGTGGGAGGAGCTTCCTGTCTGCCTGAAAGAGAGCAGCGGATCATTTCCAGCATGTTGCTGTTTAAACTTGTTTTCAGGACACGGGAGCTGTGCGATAAACCGTAGCTCATTCTCAAAGGTCAGACAGTTGGAAAGAGAAAACAATTTTTTTTTTTTACAGCAGGCAGGGAGGAGCAATTTTAAAACTATCTCCCCTGCTTAAAAAACAGTAGAAACCCAATAAAAACCATAACAGAAATTATAATGCTTTCCATTAAAATACCATTATGAACCATTAGCTTTTTCCATTAAAACCATTACAAATTCCTTTTTGTATTGTGTTTTGGGCATTATTCCAATTAGATTTAATGTTGTTCAATATTTCCTACAGCATCTTCCAGATATTATCCCACCAGTTGAATCCATCATGGTAGACACCCTTACAATTTCCATTATAACCATTAAATCTATTACATTTTCAGCATGGTCATAGCAACTAAAGGCGTATAAAGATCAAATATTCAGTATTAATATTCAGTATTAGCTAGAATGTATTTTCCCACAATTAAAAAATAACATTAAACATTTACAAGAATTAAAATGGTAACAAACATCACCTATGACCCATCAGTATAATAGGTTTGTTAGTTATATTGACATTTTCACAGAGATTCAACAGAACAAATAGTTTACTTTTAAGTTTATTGTAATTAGGCTGTCAATTTAACATGTTAATTTTATACAATTGGTTATTTAAAAATAATGTTTAATTATGGGCCTTAAGCTACAGGTAACATGCCCTGCCAAAACACACCTATGGAGATCAGCATAGAACTCTGTATGATGCCAGAAATGAAGTGGGTCCAGTTAGTTAGTGTTTTCATGCTGGTAATAATTAAATAAATTAATTGTGTTCTTTTTGATAAAAAAGCTTTTTATACAATGTGGAATTTAATATTAAAGGGATAGTTCACCAAAAAAAAAATAGTTCTGTCATCATTTACTCACTTTTGAGTTGTTCCAAATCTGTATACATTTCTTTATTTTGATGAACACAGAAAAAGATTTTTGGATGAATGCTTGTAACCAAACAGTTCTTGGACCCCATTGACTACCATAGTAGGAAAAATGACTTTATAATTATTTTTGTTCTGTTGAACACAAAATGAGATATTTTGAAGAATGTATGAAAGCAAACAGTTCTGGGGTACTTTTGGTACTATGGTAGTCAAAAAACTGTTTTGGTTACAAGCATTCGTCCAAATATCTTTCTCTGTGTTCAACCAAATAAAGAAATGTATACAGGTTTGGAACAACTTGAGAGTAATTCTTGACAGAATTTTTTGGGTGAACTATACCTTTAAGTAGTTATTTATTAGTTATTTAACAGTATTTATTAGTTCAAGTTGGTTAACACACTGGATCATTTCACCATGGGTACATTGCACATTTCCACATTTCCAAGAAGCCTTTATAAATACTTTGACTTTGAATTAGACACAAGATTTGTGTTCTCTTCATGCAATTTGTGAGCGTTTGCCTACATTACAGTGTAACAGTCACTCTAGTCCTGCGCAGTATTGTTAATGCCTGACAAAACGTAGGACAAAACGTTTAGTCAATTTGTTTTTACACATTTATAGTCATTTTAAGATCTCACTTTACAAAGCAAGTACTCTTATTTCTTCTGTTGTTTCTCATTTAGTTTTCAGATCTTGAAAGACTGGAGGATCGTGGCAGGATTGAGGGTCACAAGGGATGTTGCCGTAGCCCCACACCTATGAAATTCCGCAGCAGATCCCAAGGTCAAACATAAATTAACAAACATAAATTCTATCAGGTCAAAACACTGCTGAGGATGAAACCTTTGTAATGAGATGAAACTGTATTGGATGTTGCCAAAGGATGCTTTACCACTTCTAATTCCTTTATTATAGATTCTTGTATTAAACGACGGTGTAGGCTAAATATTTTATATAATTTATTTATTATAATGTAAACACAAATAGATACAGGAGCTGCTTAAACAGTTCTACTCGGCCATCATCGAGTCTGTCCTGTGGGCATCCATAACTGTCTGGTTTGGTTCAGCTACCAAATCAGACATTGGGAGACTACAACGGATAGTAAGGACTGCTGAGAGGATTATTAGTGCCCCCCTGCCCAATCTCCAAGATCTTTACACCTCCAGAGTGAGAAAAAGAGCCAAGAAAATCACTTTGGACCCTACTCACCCTGCTCAGTCCCTCTTTGAACTGTTGCCCTCTGGACGGCGCTTCAGAGCTCTGACCACCAGAACAGCCAGACACAAGAACAGTTTTTCCCCGCAGGCTTTATCCAGCCTAAACAATTAAAACCTCACAACTATACACTGTCCATTTATTGCACATTGTACATATGCACTTAGAACTGTAAACAACAGGTACGATAAACTTGTAAATAACACATCTGTACATTCATTTACACAATTATATGTTGTTTCTTGTCTATACATATATTTCTTTTTATTTTTTACTTCTTTACATAGTGTATTATTATTATTATTATTATTATTTAACTCCAGTTTTTATTCCCCTCCCCCTTTGCTTGGTGTTATTGTGTACGTTTGCACTATGTTTGCACTATGTGTTTACTTTCTTCTGCACTGGATGCTCCTGTCGCCAAGTCAAATTCCTTGTGTGTGTAAACATACTTGGTAATAAAGCTCCTTCTGATTCTGATATTCAAACCGAGCCGCTGGGTTAAATAAACACAGAAAATGTTTGTGTTTGACCCAACAATGGGTTCAAACAACCCAGCATAGGTTAATTTTTAATCCAACAGATAGGTTCATCCCAAAATACCCCAGCATTTGTATGCTGGGCTAGAAATTCATTTGAAAAGATCCTTCACTATGAATATAAATGAATGAAGACGTCAGTAAATTATATAATTATTAAATGATATCATTATGATTAGGTGGAGGGAGCCGTCTGGAGTCTGTTGGAGAAGATGATGAGCTTATTGTGGAAAACGGCGACACAGGAAGTGACATGGCAGAAAAGCCAATGCGAGGAGGACGCAAACACTCTCTTCCTCAGCAACTTGACACAGTCGGCATCCGACAGGTCAATGCAGCATTCATCCTTTCCTTTACTCAAGTTAGAACCTACTAGTCAATTTTACTAGACATCTTACATAGAGCCATTATGCTCCCGCACCTTGTTCCTCATAACTGTATTTGAGAATCATTTTAATTTAAAGTGAATTTACATACATTTTTTACCTTACGCTTTTAACAAGTATCAGTAGAAACAAATCCTTTATTCAGCAGGTAGTAGCCTATTTTCTTACAGTTAGGCAGTAAAAAATAACGCTTATTTATTATCTCGATGTTTATTCATAACCTCTTTTATCATCCTCTTCAGGAATATCAAATCGTGAAGAAATCGGCACGTTCCCTGAGCACCGTTCAAGTGGAGTCTCCATGGCGACTGGCACAGCCATCTATAATCTCTAACATTGTTTTGATGAAAGGACAGGGCAAGGTGAGGGAGACCCTGCACCAGGAACAGTGCATGCTGTGTTCTTTTTGAGCATTTTTCAGATATATAATATTTGATATACAGTATGAACACGTGCTTTGATCCGATTTCATATACTGCATACACCGGTAGTATTATAAACCATAGCTTATAAATGTGTCTAGGGTCTTGGGTTCAGTATTGTTGGAGGACAGGATTCAGCCCGTGGGAGGATGGGTATATTCGTCAAGACCATTTTCCCCAATGGAGCAGCTGCAGCTGATGGGAGACTGAAAGAAGGTAGACAGACACTCCTGGTACAGTGGCTGATGGAACAATTGGTCATCAAAGCAGTTGGACACCAATGAATCCAAATGGCATGAGCATAATTAGCTGTATTCTCACAGTCTCTGGCTTTCATCAATGGTGAACGTTGCTCTGTTTTCCACGTTTAACTCTTTCAGGCGATGAGATATTGGAGGTGAATGGAGAGTCTCTGCAAGGCCTCACGCATCAGCAGGCCATTCAGACGTTTAAGGTATAACCGCCCAGTCAACCTCAGACACAACCACAGTGGTGCATGAAAGCTCAGAAAAGAATGAATCCCAGACTCCTTGAATTGCTTTCATAGCAGTGCAAGCAACAGTTTATAAAGGAGGGTTTTCCTAGAAAAGCAAAGTCTGTGGTGTTAGTTTGACGCATCAGTAAAGATGTAAACGCACGCATACATGTTGCCAAATCGCAACAGCATCTGGCCTCTTATTCGTCCCGGCTATATAACGGATGCCGTTTTTCACTGTTTTAGCAATTGAAGAAGGGAGTCGTAACCCTAACTGTACGGACCCGTCTGAGAAGTCCCAGTCTTACGCCCTGTCCCACGCCCACACTACTCAGCAGATCCAGCTCTCCAAACTCAAATGCTAGCTGTGGAACACCAATCCCTGCTGGTTATGAAGATGGGGATTCTCGTAAGGGGCCTGGTCCCAAAGATCGCATTATCATGGAGGTTACATTAAACAAAGGTACAATCATGACTTCTTTGATCTCTTAAGCTTTTTGTTATTGTTCTATTAGGTTTTAGTGTTCTGTATAAAGAATTATAAAAAAAGTATTTGGGCCCATATTAATTTTTCTATGAGCTTCAAAGTTATTGCAACACTTTTTGATATTTGTGATTTTTTTATTCCAGGGCAATGACATTTTGAGTAATTTGCAGCGGCATAGATTCACACACTGCATCAAAAAAGAATGCGGTCATGGTCTTATTATATCTCCAAATAAACTGTCCTGCCATAATGAAAACTGATATTTTTGGATCATTGTGCTAATAAATAGACACTTCAATAGGAATGATCAATTTTTGTGTTTATTTAACTCATTTCAGGAACACTGCATATTTCTTTGACATAAATCTTTTAAATCAAAGCTGGATTTCCTTTGGGGACTATGAGGTTTAGTAATCTGGCTTCAAATTTATCTTTGGAGTTGTTTGATCGGTCTAAGACACAAGTGGCATAACTTTGTTTTGAGAAGTGGTGGGGACAAAGACAACAAAAAAATACTTTAATAAATCATTTCTGTAATAACTCCTTGGGAATATTTATCATATATAGTGGGCGGTCCGTCCATTGGCTACTCCGCTTTTCGACTCCAGCTCTCATAGTATGTGGTCATTTGGGGAAGTTTGGTCACTTGGCTGTCACAAATGTCACTTGTTCATTGGTTTGCGCGTTTTTGTGCTTGGACATTGGATGCACAAGCAAGCGCTGATGCACGCATTTTATACTGGCCGCGTTTTTGGAGTCGCGGCTCTCTGTCTTCCGCAAATACAACTTACGAGCGCGAGCAACAGGAGATGGTGAGAAAATGCAGCGTCTTGCGTTTTCCACGAGTTTTAGATGTTAATGGTCACTAAATAATACACACCTTCTGCAAGCATTTCTTAATTTCTTCCAAAAAGTGGTGAACACAACATGTCCCACCCGCAAATTACGCCTATGTAAGACACCCTTCAAAAGTTTCCTACTTTTTTCTGATATCTGAAACATGTTTACCCCTAAATCCAACATTTACATGCTCACCAGATATTAGAATCCGAAATCTTGCCTGTTGTGAACAAAATATTTTGTGTGCTTTAGAGCCAGGTGTGGGGCTGGGTATTGGTGCCTGCTGTTTAACACTGGAAAACAGCGCTCCTGGGATCTACATTCACAGCTTGGCACCAGGATCCGTTGCCAAAATGGATGGCAGACTCAGGTAAATTTGTAATCATATATTTCACCATGTCTTACTGTACAGTATGTACAATAACTGCAGTAAATAACATCTAGACTGCTTTACTTCTCATTCAAGTCTTGGTCTGTGAATGTTTAACAATGGTTAGTCAGGGAGAAAATGAGCTCAAAGCACGTGTACAGTTTTATTTTAGGTGTATTTCTGAGAAAGAAAGTTATGAAATATCCTTCATGCTGTCCTTCATGGCTCATGCAGTGAAATTGGGATGGACTGTAGTAGACATCATGATCTATCATCTTAAATTCTTCACTTACAGTTAATTAAGGAAGGGAGCGGCAGGAATAAGAGGCCACTTGGGACAACAATCACCCAGATCTTTATTTTCTTTACAGAGCCCACGGTCTGTCTGTACATGTGTTTGCATCAGAATATTCTTTCTAATGTGTTAAACATCCAATAAACCTGTCAAGTTTATGTGCATATTTGTTTGTGATTTGCTGGTGTATGTGTGTTTTGTGTGTGCATGTGCTCTTGTTAGGATGAAACACCTCACAGACTGAAGGGAATGTGCAATAAGAGCCAGAAGCTCATGAATGGGGTCTTTATGTCAAAAGACAGACTTGTGGTTGAGAATGTTGGATCTAGTTGTGAAAGTGGTTGCAGCTGTGTGAAAGATAAGGCTGTAATACAATTTCAGATATGTCTGTTTTTAAAATGCGCATTGACCACATATTTCAACATATTTCACAAAATTGTCATCTTTATTGGGAAATATTTTATACTGTATTATTCCTGGGACACAGATGTTTTTAAATCTAACAAAACCCCTTGGATAATTATTATATCATATTATATATATTTATAAGGTTGTCAGATATGCCTCAACAGTAGCCAAACTGATTCTTGTAAAAATGATTCTTGTAAAAAAAACTCTCTGGTGCAATTGTGGCCAAACACCAGAGCTAAACTGGTACGAAAAAGCAGTCCTAGACTTCTTTGCCAGGCGGCCCACTGGGCATTGGCCCGAAAAAATGCCTGGTATGTCCGATTACAATCCAGTATATAATATTATTATAATCAAATATTTTCCTATTTTCATTCATTGCCTATGGTGGTCAGGAATAAATATGTGACTTTTTAGGACCATTTAGGTTTTTGGAAGTTTCATACCATTCTGACAAAGTAAAAATGTTTACTGCAAGTTATATTATAGAATTGTCTTTTTTATTAATTTTATTTCTCTTTATAATGCCCAAAGCACATTCATTTACCTTTGTGTATGAATTAACTTGCCTATGTTTTATCAAATCCTAATTTATAAAGTCTAATGTGTATGTTGTTTGTGTGTATCAGTCGAGGTGACCAACTCCTGGAGGTGGATTCTGTGAGCCTGAGACATGCGGCTTTGAGTGAAGCTTACGCGATACTGAGTGAATGTGGACCCGGCCCGGTCAGCCTCATCATTAGCCGACATCCCAACCCTAAAGTAAGAGTCAAACTACATGCATATGGAGCTGCATCACGGCCCCTCTTTCATCTCAATACAGCTTAAAGAAATCGTATACAGTACAAACTGTGTCTTTGTGAAACTACTGCAGTTAACAGTGTAGTTTATAAATAAATAAACTCCAAACATCTGTGTGGTGATTTGGTCACACTCCTTCAGTCACACGGGCCTCTGTCAAATTCAAGTCAAGAGTAACAAATCATCGGAAATAGATCTTGCAAAACCTGATCTTAATCACGCTTTTCTACCAGAGCAAAACAAATAGTCGAATCATAACAATTTCTACATGACACATAACAGAATTTGAAGCTTTCACAGTCAAACACCCTAATAATACCATAAATTAATGCAATATTATTAATCTTCTTGAATGTTAAATGCCTAAAACAGGTAGGCTATTATTTCTTCACTGCATTTAATCTCTGAAATCACAATCATTTTACTTTAGTGCTTTTGAAGAGTCATCACTAACTTAAAATTGATGTAAAACCTTTCAAAAGCACAAAAATGTAGAGATATTGTATTTAAAATATGTAATATTGTCAAACAGATTCTTTTCTCCTTATTTCACAGTGCCACCTAGTGGTCAGTAATGATATTTTATCATTGCCAGCGTATTTGTATTATAATTTTAACCAAGCAAGCATTATTCAAGCAAGGCTTTTCTTATCCTCAGGTGTCTGAACAAGAGATGGATGAAGTGATCGCTCGCTCCATGCACAGAGAAAGTCATTCTTCTCACACACTAGGTAAAGTGTCTGTTGTGTTCTGGTCTGTCTTCGTAATTTTTAACTTAAGTTGCAGCTACTAGTAGTTTAAAGTTAGGGTTAGGACTGTTTTGGACAACTTATTGAAAAAATAAATGTGACTCTGGACCACAAAACCAGTCACAATGGTCAATTTATTTAAATTGAGATTTCATCATCTTGAAAGCTGAATATATAAGATTTCCATTGATGTATGGTTTGTTAGGATATGAAAATATTTGGCTGAGATATAACTATTTGAAACTCTGGAATCTGAGGGTGCACAAAAATGTTAACCTCCTTTAAAGTTGTCAATCAGAGGCGCTGTAGCAGGTCGTTGCTAAGAAGAAACAGGTTTGTTTTAATGCGCTTTATTCGCTTACCACTGTAAAGACGTTGTGGAGACTATATGAACCTGAAAGCTGAAATTCTAAGCTTTACATAGATATCAAACTTAAGTGGGTAATTCTTTGTTTCCGGCCACTTTTGTTAGCGATTTTGCGGCATCCACTCACACAAATAAAGTTTTGATCAAATATCTTCATGGAATATGATCTTTACTTAATATCCTAATGATTTTTGGCATAAAAGAAAATCAATCATTTTGACCCTTATCATGTATTGTTGGCTATTGCCTCAAATGTACACGTGCTACTTGTGACTGGTTTTGTTGTCCAAGACAAATGTCAGCAGTGAATACTGCACAGTTTGTTTGAGTTAAGAGTCTGAATAGATTTGTCTTCAGATTCTCTGACTGTTGTTTTTTTGTGTTCTTTTGCACAGGTCTGCCATCTAAAAGTCCATCTCCCAGTGTTAAATCCAGGCAGGGTGAAGGAAACCCTGCGCTCAGCTGGACCATGAAGAGGTTCCTAGAGCCAGCCAGCAGGGTAAACTAGAAGCTTTTGTCTACAGATGAAATTCACTTGTCAGAGATAACAAATTTGGGTTTTAAATAATAAACTTTTATAATGCATAGTTATTTTTTATAAATATAAAACTGTTTAGGTGCATGCCGTATGCTAATTTTGTTCTTTAGAAGTCCATTTTTAAGACTTTTCTCATTAACCGGATTCCGCTCATTCGCCCATCTGACATTCTGTCTTTATCTGGCCCTGCAGCAAGGCTCATTGAGTTCAGAAGCAGAGCTCTCTCAGTATTTCTCAGTTCATGATGTACCCAGCCAGTCTTCTCTTTCTGAGAGCATGGCGATGGGATCCAGTGATGACGACATGCTTCACAGCAGCAGAAGCTGTAATACTTCCATTGAGGAAGCAGCAGCACCTCAGCCACACGGTAGCCACATTAACATTCTCTATGTATACGTTTGTATTCGTAAATGAATTTTTATCATCACAAACATGTCCTTATCTGTCTTTTTATGATTACAGTTTATCGAGATGCTTCTTATAGAGGTTCAGACAGTAGCCCCACAACCCCAGACTGTTGCAAAGCCCCTCCTGGAGCCGGTCGTGCCGTCGACCCACCCCATCAGACCAGCGTGGGAAGCAGCCCCAGTTCTGTACGCAGCCCCCTTCTCCGCCAGCGTCGGGTCATCTGCTATGAAGATGAACCTAGTGATGATGAGACTGGCCTTGAGGAAGACAGCGGCCCTTTCCGTCGTCTTCTCCAAGGTGTCTCTGAGATCAGCCGCCACCACCAGGAAGAAGACTCTGGTATTGTAGTAGTCACCTCATCTCTTGAGGTCGATGATGAAAGCCAGGATAGCAGCGAAAGCCACAGGCAAATCGGCAGCGAGCCGGCCACTCCGCTCTACGGCAGCTCACTAGAATCTGAGGAGGGATCCAGTGTGCCACCTGAGGCTGAATCTCCCTTCATGCCCATTCGCAGTATGGAGCACAACACTGTGCCAGCTGCAGGAACCAACTTGGGTGTGAAAAAAGAGCCTCATAGAGAAGGACAGGAGTTCAAACGCTCACCCAAGCTGGAGCACAAAGCCGTGACCCGTGTGAAAAGCATGATGAGCATTGAGTGCCCCAACCCTCCACAGAGGGTCAAGGGTGAAGAGCCACCCTCAGTCCCGACAACCACTGCGCAGGGTGCTCAGAACAGCACACGGCCGCCTTGCAGACTGCCACACTGTAAGAAGGGGGAACCCAGCGACTTAGCAGGAGTCTGCACCATTGAGACCGTAGTGCTCCAGCGTGGAGAAATGGAGTCTTTTGGTCTGGATCTGGAGATAAAGTCTGCCCCGCTCAGGGTGCTGATCACAGGCCTGAGACCAGGAGGTGTTGCAGAGCGGGTAGGTTGGAATTCATGTGATGTTTTTATTGATTTTCATGTTTTTAACATTCAGCAGACGAACTACCAAGCATGAATTTTATAGATTTTTCTGGATCTAGCATTTACATGTAGTCCATTACTTGGGTCCTGTCAAATTTTCCTCTAATCTCTAATCGTGATGTTAAAGGCATAGTTCGCCTAAAAATGACAATTCTGCCAGTATTTACTTTCATGTCACTCTGAAACATACGCTGTTATTTTTAACACACAAAAGTAGCATTTTTGAAGAAAACTCACCCAACTCTTACAATATAAGAAGCAATAATAAGTATTCAATTTTTCAAAATGAAAAAAATCCCCACTACAAAGCACTTTTAAAGTAGTACAGATGACATGTGGTTTACTTTAAATATTCTAAAAAGAAACTATAGTTTTGTGTCAGGAACAAACTAAAATATAATCTTTCTTGAAGCTTGTGCCTAGCTTCTGTTCTTATGTAGAATTCAAAAATGGTGCATCAGATGAGGAGCTTAAAATAATAATAATGACAAAATTACACAAACCTTGGAGACTTAATACATGTAAGCCCAGTTTCACAGAAAAGGCTTAAAGCGTTACTTCACCCCAAAATATATCTTCTTTTGTGTTTTGGAGAAGAAAGAAAGTCATACAGGTTTAAAATGACAAGAGGGTGAGTAAATGCTTTCCTGTAACTCAGTGGTTAAAACATAGCGCTAGCAACGCCAAGGTCATGGGTTCAATCCCAGGGATTGCACATACTCAGAAACAAAAGTATAGTATAATGCAATGTAAGTTGCTTTGGATAAAAGTGTCTGCCAAATGTGTAAATGTAAATGAATTTTCCTTTTGGGGTGAACTATCCTTTCAAAGGAGAAATTGTTTGCAATGTCATGTTTTCCTGTGTTTTTAGTGTTACAAGTTGCCCGTGCATGCATTAGACACGTAAAATTGCCAAAATCAAAGTATCAGAACAAAATATATATTCTTTATAAAAGCGATTGATCTCTCTGAACTGCCTGAAACGGCTTGTGTAGACACACCCTAAAACAAGCAAAAAATCTGCCAATGGGGTAAGAAAAAAACTTGAATTAAGTTTTACCTTTTCTTAGTCACTAAATTCAAGATTATTTATCTTACCCCATTGGCAGATTTTCTCGCTTGTTTTAGGCACAAATTTACTTAAATTTAATATTTTTTGCCTAAAAACAAGACTTATTTTCTTGGTGATTTTGCTCATCAAGAAAATGCATCTGGATTCAAGAATATTTTGACATTTTTACTGGAAAACAAGATAAAAATACTAAGTAAGAAAGCGATTTTTTGCAGTGAAGTATATAAAAGTTTATTAATTTAACAAAAAGACAGACACCTGGTTTTGTCTAAACCCTGTTTATAAAACGCTCAATAGAGGCATAGGGTTCTTTATATACTGGGTTATTTTTTGGAGCATAACAGTTCTACTCCTGCCCTGAAGAAATAATAGCATATGGTCTTTGAACACAGCTTTACACTACAGCAGTAAGGTAACAGAGGAAAAATAATTCTGAGATGTTGGGTAATAATGAGTGTAGGGCAGCCATTCAAAATATACACAGTTGTTTGTGATTGGGGCGGGTGAGGTGTCGCCAGACTAAATCAGAGGTACATATGTCACCCATCTCTCTCTTGTCTATTCATCAGGAAGCCTCAGGGAAGATGAGTGTTGGTGATGAGATCGTAACAATTGGTGACACCGCTGTGTGTACATCCACCTATCAGGACATCTGTGACCTCATGCATAACCTGCCAATCACATTGACCTTAGAAATTAAGAAGCCAGTATCGGGTAAGTAACAGCAAATATTTTGCTTTCTGGTCTGTTACATTTATTTGCTTATGTATTTTTCCTGTGTGTCTTCTCATTTAAATATCCCGAACTGAAACAACTTTATCACCTCAACAATGTATTTTCTCAAATCCACTTTTGCTTCTTTTGTATGATATACAGCAAAACTACACCCTAGCCTAGCAGGTCCCAGTTCAATCATGTACTCATAACCAATCTACTGTAATATGAATTTGCTGTGATTAAGAAGAGTAGCCAACGCTGTTACGCATAGTGTCATGTTGCTATAGATGGCTAAGATGTGTCCACATCCCTCCCTCCCTCGCTCCCTCGCAGACTGTGGTGCTCTGCCAGATTTAGTAAAAAAAAAAAAACATTTCCCTAATTATATATACATTACACAGTTCTTGTTTATCCTTCACAAGAGACTGTTAGCACACGCGCTGCAGTAAAGAGATCAGTCTGTCTTTCCTCATGCTGCCTTAAAGAAATAGGAGTACTACAGACTTCCCCTTTCTGGCAGTACCCTACACCAGCTCAAAGGGAACTGCAGGCTGCTGGCTATTTGTCAATGGTGACTATTGATTACTTTACTACTGTAGCCAATGTAGATGTGTAGAGAACAGGTCTAACGCTTCTTCTTAGTGGCCTTTAGTCAATATAGTTTGTAGATTTAATGCTGTTGCTCTGACTATTGTTTTGCTGCACATTACAATTTAAAACAAGCTTTTTAAAACTCAGCAAATGTCATTTTTTGTGATTTTTTGATCATTCTACATAATGTAAATAACATTTTGTGAAAATACAACCAAAGATTGAAATCATAGTGAAATTTATGGTTGAAAATCAAACTTTGATGCTTGTTATTTCAGAATTAGATTACAAGACTATAGCCTGGTTTTTCTTTTAGTCTACTATACGGATTCATGCTTGTTTTTACTTTTGGCATGCAGAACAATAGCCTCAGCATACAACAGTTTAATAGACCTTAGTCGGGGTGGACGCCATATACTGTATCATTTTAAGTAAATCTAAATAGATTGTAATATACATACATTGAAACTCAATGGGTTGTTCTGTCTTATAGGTCCTATGTATTCACAACAGTACAATGCATTGAAACCTCCCTTATATTGTTTTATTATATTTAAATATGGCGCTTACACTAATTAAGGTCCATAGTATGTTCTACACCTGTCTGTCAGTTCATGATTGCCAATATATCATATAGAATAAGCACAAGCTCATGTCCATATTTATAAGCACAAATATTTTTTGTAATTGTGTGTATTCATCGTGTTGAATGTGCCATTTTAACGTCTTCCTATTTTCTCTGTTCTTTGAATTGTAACTTTTTGTAAAAAGATTTTACATATTTTACATATCTGTCTGTTTAACTCAATTGTAAATTCAGAAGCATCTGCTTCAGGTAGATTTGAGTAAAGTCTTTAAAAATATCAGCTGCCTCCAGGTTGCCAGTGTTACATCATCGGAAACAATAAAAAATCTCTTTGTGGATTGCCTTAGTCGTGTGTCCCAACGAAACCTGAATGTGCTCAGACTGAGACTTCACAGAGACAGTAGTCCAAAGTTTCCTGTGGAGTTTATATAGTGGTGTATAGTGGTGCTGGCTTCTATTAGACTGAGCACAGATTCCTTCCACTAACTAACAGCAGACAAAAGTGTGTTTTAAATCAGCGAAATATCAGACTGTGGAATGATCACTGGTCTGGGTGTTTTTTCAGGATGTTTAATTCGATACGCAAATCTGGAGAAAAATCTGAAGGCACGCTCTGGAGAATGGAAATGGATTAGTGGGAATAGTTTCCCATTGGAATGTTGATTTATAAAACAGAGGCAATTTGTAACTTGTCTTGCAGGCCCCTGCGGTGCATTTACGGTATATGACGCAGCAAATCTTGATGTGAAGTCATATCTGGCCATTCTCTTTTACAGCATTGCCATATTTTTAACTGCATATATTTTTGTTGCTGTAAATTAGCATTCCAGCATTCAAATGATCACTTGTTTTGATCAACTGGACAAAGAAATTATAGTTTACAGTTAAAATAGATTTTGTTATGGTTGTGACTTTTTCAGTCAAAACTTGAAATATAAATTCTCAGAGAAAGTATTTCTCAGAGAAATATATTGAAGCTTCTTTTTAAATTTTATTTACTAAACCCCTGATAATTGAGTCCAGACATCTGAAAAATATCGGTCTATACATGAGTTTCCTCTTTTAAAAGAGGGAAATATGCATGTGTTATGCACGTGACAAAAAAGGATGCACGTTTTTGAGAGACAGCATACTTTTTTGATTTTCTGTGCATTAAACCAGAAGTGATAATACCCAACAAATGGAGAAGGGATGGCTTGTCATAGACCATGAATTAATTTGTATTTTCACATACCTATTTATGAGGAAAATGGATTGTTATGGATGTGGCAAATCATCTACCTAACTAGTCAAGCTTTAATAACAAATCAAAAAAAGGCTTTAAGAGAGACTTCACATGGGTATTAAAACTACCAAATATTGACAGCTAACCTATCTGTATGGTAAAAGAAAAAAAACGTTTTGCCCATTTTGTAACAGTTTTCATCCATCTTCTCAGCTGTAGATCGACTTTCCAGCTTGATTATGTCTTCTGGCGGTGAGGGCGCATCCAAATCGGAAGCACATAGACCTCCAACTGAGGACAAAAGCAATATGGACAAAACTCAGGAGAGCCCTTCATCAGAAACAAATGCAAAACAGACAGTAATCCACAGCAGCAGTGTGCCTGTCACAAACATTGATGATGTCATAACTGAACTAAACTCAGCTGAAAACAATGAAAAGGACCAAAAAGTCTCAGGTTTTACAGACATGGATGCAAATACAGCAGAGTGCTGCACAGTGGAGGAGGAAAAGACATCGCATCCAAGTCATCTGGATTTCTCTGCGTTAGATGTGGATAACAACGCTTGCCATTTTCCTTCAGGAAAGACATTTTTAAATAGTTACTCCAGGAACTTTAGTAAAATCGCAGATGACATTGACCCTGTGGGGGAAAAACATGGAGAGAAACCAGGTATGTACAGTCTGTTGGAGGATAGTGACTCTGAGAGTGACTCTGCAACTGACAGTGCTGTCAAAGCAGAGAAGACTCAAGGTCAGCATGAATATCCACAGGACACTGATGAAGAAGAGGTTGAGCTCTGTTTTAATGCTGTCAGTCAGCCTGCAATTGGCCAATCAGAAGGCTTTTCTCTCACAGATAAACAGACAGTCATCAGTACTGATCTCCACAATCCCCCTTCGCCTCCCACGCTGGATAAGGATTCACAGGAGAACAGTCATTCCATTTCAGGGGATGCACATTTAAATGGAGATACCAGACACATTCCCACGCAGCAGGAGGTAATGTGTGCATCAACAGTGTCCTCAAACTGCAAAGCTGATGAAAAATGTGAAACTTCTCCAGAACCTGTCAAACCCTGCCAGACACCAACAGGTGTCAGTTGTCCTCAGAGCAACCGTCATGTCACCCCGAGGAGTCAGGAGAGGACGGCTAAGCTGCGCTCGACTGCATCTCTCTCCACAGAGAAACCCAACACTGTGCAAGCGCCTCTGAGGTCAGCCATGTCAGAGCCCAAGGCAACAAATAATACCAATGGCAAATGTAGTGAGCAGGTCTCCACTACACAAGCTACAAGAGAAAAGGAAAAAGTGAAAGGTATACTTGACTCCAAATCATCACTTTCCCAAACCCAAAATAAATCCACCAAGCATTTGGGAACCAAATCCTCTAATGACAACCCTGCCTCACCCCTGCTGAGGAACAAGCTCAAACCTGATGATAAAAAGTCAAACACTACTTCTAAACTCAAGGGTCTGAGTATTAAGAGTAAATGCAAAGAGCAAGAACAGTCAGTCACTAGATCGCCCAGGATAGAAAGTCCAGCACAGAAGAAAGCTCTCAGCTCGCCAAGTCAGTCTCCTAAACTTCATGCCAGGAGAACCACCCCTACAGGTAGTCCAAAATCAAGCAGAAAGTCAGAGAAGATTAGGGTTTCTTGTAAAACGGACCCAAGTCAACCAAATACGTCCAGTGCCTTGAAGGCAAATCCCATTGTCAGTGACAAACCTTCGAAGAATGAACTGATCTCAGATCAAAAGGAGCAAATCTCTAAACCTGAAGCCACTGCCAATAGCACACAAAGAACTTTCATTGAGGTAAGACTTTCATCCTCTTCCTTCCCATCTTCATCACCTTCCACACCTGTCCTGACACACAAGGAAGTCATGCATGCAAGCCATCCAAGTTCAGTCGATCAAGTTGAGTGTGAGAATTCTCATTTAGGAGTACAAACGGTGTTATTAGACTCAACTAGTTCTTCATCTAATCCTCTGCAGCAAAATGGTACAATTACGACAAATGATGCTGCTGTCAAGGTGTATTGCAATGGTCTGGAAGAAACCCCCCTCAGAAACTCAAATAATAAAGATGCAGCTTCTAGTCTCAAAGCAAGCACGTCCAAACTGTACCTAAAAGGACTTGAACGTAGAAGCTACTCTATAGATGCTAGAGACCTAAACCCTTTCTCAGTTCGACAAAGAATCCAGTCCTTCGAGAACTTGGCCAGCTTTGATGGTTCTGTGGTGAGGTGCATAGACGTACCGTGTTACGCCATTAACTCAAAGCCACCTCTCAATCGGAGGTTGTCTGGTTACACTGTAAGCACTCAGTCCAATGATAGCCGTTCATTGAGGAGGAGTCTTAGTTCCTGTGTGGACAATTTGAACTCGGCTCCATCTCCATTGCATCAGCAACAGAATTCTTCCACTAGTCCATTTATTACCAACTCTGAATCGGCACCTTCAAACGGAACCACAGAGCCGGTTATGAAGGAGTTGGGTAGAAATGGGTCTTCTCACACACCACCTGTGCTGCGTTCCCGCAATGCCCGTGCACATGGAGGCCTGTCACGCTCGAAACTGAGAGAGATTAGAGCGTTAAGCATGCCTGAACTGGATAAGTTATGTACAGAGGACTTTTCCAGCGATTCTGGAAAGGTGATCTTCAAGACCGAGCTGGAAATCCACCCTTGCAGGTCTGCAGAACCAGCAGCACACAAGGCACAGTTCACCGCAGTGACCAGGGTGAGCAACGGGGCTGTTGGTTCAACCAGCAATGCGGAACAACATGAAAGCCAGGCAACAGGACTCTCATGCTGGTCTATAAGGTGAGTAAAGTCCTGTATTATGAATGTTATGATGAACGTTATGGTGTAATGCTGTTTAAAGTGATAGTTCACCCAAAAATGAAAAGTCTGTCATCATTTACTCTCCCTCTTGTCATTTCAAACCTGTATGACTTTCTTTCTTCTGCAGAACACAAAATAAGATATTTTGAAGAACGTTGGTAACTGAACAGTTGCGACACCCATTCACTTCTATTGTATGGACACAAAGCCTTTTACATTACATCTACATTAAAGCATTGGGCAGACGCTTTTATCCAAAGCAACTTCCATTGCATTATACTATAGATTGGTTTCTGGATATGTGCAATCCCTGGGATCGAACCTATGACCTTGGAGTTGCTAGTGCCACTGAGATACAGGAAAGCAAAACCAATGCAAGTAAATGGATACCGCCACTGTTCAGTTACAAATATTTTTCAAAATATATTGTTTTGTGTTCTGCAGAAGAAGGAAAGTCATAAAGGTTTGAGATGACAAAAGTTTGAGTAAATGATGACCAAAAATCATTTTTGGGTGAACTGTCCCTTTAAGTTCAGCCTAACTTAACCATTTGTTGATCAAACTTTAACACATTTCCTGGCTTGGCCAATATTAGTATTACAGTGAATGTCTGTGTTGTATCTTTCTTTGACAGTTTAAAAAATCTAGAATCGTCTCCCTTGGACCAAAATAAGGTGCAAGATGTTCTGTGTTCTCTCACAACTCAAATGAATGTGATGACTCTAATACGGGACACAGATGCTCTCTCAGAGGTACTTTATAAGATTTCAGACATTCCAGATACTTTGGTGTTTTTGGAGTTTTAAAGAAGTGCTGTAACACTGTTGCTTTGCATAGAAAATTGTGTTTTATTGTCTGGTCCAAAGTTTCTTTTAAGAAATAGAGACGATATGATTTCTGATATTGCATAAGAAATCACACAAATGCTTTTGTTTTACCTTATTAATATTTATAGCATTCAACTCAAAATGTTTACTTAACTGTCGCTTTGTTATATTTATCAGCAGATAAATATGGTAAAGATAAAGTGCTAAAAAAAGAGTCTTCAAATATTTATTTTCAGCCAGGCAAAACCAGAAGGACTTGATTTATTTTTATCTATCAAAACCCATGGTGGCACTGGCTCCACTCACAGAAAGAAGGTTCCTGGTTTGAGTCCCGGCTGTGTCTGGTCTTTCTGTGGTGTTTGTGCATGTTCTCCATGTCAACATGAGTTCCAACTCACCAGTGACCTTGCAGAGAATAAGCAGGTTTGGAGAATGAAAATGTTAACCTGTCCTTCGCTAATCTTTTGTATTAAGGTTAAAGAAGACATATACTTTGTTATCTTAACCAAAGAGAGTGGATCTGGATTGGGTTTCAGCATCGCTGGAGGAGTAGATCTGGAGCAGAAATCTATCACTGTAAGTTTTTTTAAAGTAAGAAAATAATTGGTGTTTATAATTGAATGACACATTGTCACCCCCTTGTGGTATTTAAAGAAACGACTTTTCTTTGGAACAAATAGTAGCCTACTTTAAGAGTTCAAATACTAAAGCAACGTTGTCACTCAACTAAGATTATTGAACATTACCCTCTGTTAGACTGACAGGTTAAATGTCTCTTCTGACAGGTCCATCGGGTGTTTACTCGAGGGGTGGCAGGAGTAGAAGGTACCATTCACAGAGGAGATCGGGTTCTGTCAATAAACGGGACAAGCTTGAGTGGGATGACACACGGAGAAGCGCTGTCCTGCCTTCATCAGACCAGACTGCCCAGACAGGCATTAGTGGCCATTCAGAAGGGCAAAGACACTGGACCAATATCACCTAGACCAGAACTTCCCCTGCAGACTCGAGTCTGCTCTTCTCCTGCTCATAGAGACAGTTACAGAGAGAATAAAGCGAGTAAGTATCAGAAATTGCTTGGGTAAATACTGTATAAAACACCTCAATTTAAATGCATATGAAAGTACAAAAACAAATTCACACTTTTTATAGTGGTTCAGTGGGTATTTTTCTTTATTATTGATTTTTAGTTAGACTTTAAAACTGGCAAGATTTTAGAATTACATTCACAATGACCCATCCTTATTTATAATAAACACATTAATATTTCATAAAAAATAAGAATCGTCATTTTTCATTTCATGGCGACTATAATAGATTAATATTTCTCAGAAAAACTAAACCTCACGGTCGGTCTGGGCCCATGTATACTTTCGTTTGTGCAGTTTATGAACCTTTATGAGACCAATTACTGTGAAAGTACTGTGCCACACAGCAGCATGACATCACATCAGACAGCATTAGGAACTGGTTCACACCTGGTGACCGGTTCAGACATTAACTGAACTGTTTTCTGTGGTCATACAATTGAAAAGTATCTAGTTTGATATCTTTTTCTGTTACTGCTGGGTGTGTTGTAGGTGTGGAGGTAGGATCCAATGGGGCTTTGAGTGTTGAGTTACAGAAGACTGCTGCTGGTCTAGGATTCAGTCTAGACGGGGGTAAAGCATCAGCCCATGGAGATCGACCTCTTTACATCAAACGCGTTTTCCGTGGTGAGTTCTAAGAATTTAACTTTTAAAGATTTCCAGCACGGGGTCCATCTAGAAATATTGTCTGGACACGCAATTGGTACAATCCCTCTTGACATATGAATGTGCATGCTTCAGTTGGAGAGTGAAAAGCTGAAATAAAATATTCTCTGTCATCAGGAGGAGCTGCTGAGCAGTCCCGGGTCATTGATGCTGGAGATGAGCTTCTAGCTGTCAATGGCAGGTCTTTGCAAGGCCTCATGCACTATGATGCCTGGAATATCATTAAAACGGTCTCTGAGGGCCCTGTCCAGTTAGTCATTAAAAAACCCAGGACTTCTGTATGACATCTCATGCGTCGCATGTATGTGAAGGTGCCAAACCGGCATTTATTGTACATATTTACATTTTGCATTGCTTTTTGCAACTTTATGATGAATTTGTTGCACATTGATTTTGTACAAACCAAGGCTTCTGCAGCTTTGCGGGGTTACAGTATTTTCAAGGTCCTGGTTTTGAACATTGTCCTTTATGACTTTTAAAACATAATTGTGATATGTTAATAACTGCATCCCTTGTATAATTTAATTTAATTTGTGACAATTGTTTTATATGCCTGCCGTAGTTTAACAGTCAGGTTGTATGGTAATAATGCAAACCACTAAAGAGTGTCTTCACTCTGCCTGATCTATTGGATTCGATATTAGTTATTTTTATTCAACTCTATGTGAATGAGTTTTTTAATCTTGTTTTTGTTTGATCTGGTTTGGATTTGGATCTAGTCTCTTTAATCAAAATCATTTTCCTTTAATTCATTTATTATTTAATCATAAAGCTGCAATCTGTGACTTTTTTGGTTAAAATATAGGCTACCAAAAATGTATTTGTAAGTTCAGGTGTCGGGTACGATTTCATAGGATATTTTCATTTAACTCGACTTTGACACATGGAAAGATAAGTAAGGGAGAACCTGGACGAAAGTAACAAAGCGATTTTCTCAAACTCTGACTATATTTTAATTCCAAGCTATGACAACATGTTTAGCACACAACCCTTGATGGAGCAGCCGAATATCACATGATTTTTTTCAGTTAGGTCCGGAAAGCAGTTTTTAGCACTGAAAGCAAATTACTGAAGCGATACTTTTTTTTCTAAATTTCAAGTTGTGTTTCTCGTTTCATGTGTCACAGTAATGATCAATCTACAGGTTATTTAGTGCACAACCTGAAGTTTGCCATGTCAGAGTTTTTCAGTAAATCAGGTTTAAATGTTCCATAGTTCCTATCGGGACAAAAATGATTAATTAAGTTATTATGAAGCTATATTATGCTAATTTTATTTAAGTTTCATATTGTTCGTAATGTTAAAATTGTTTTAAAATGGATTGACATTGCCAATCAAAAAGTATTTCTAAACCAAAAAGTTTTTACTTTTGGGTTACTTTTGAAACATTTGATAAAACTGAAATTGAAAAAGAAAATGTTATTTAATATTTTAAATAGATAGAGGACAAAATATGTTTGCAGTTACATATTATAAGGTCATAGTCAGTTATATTTAATCAAAATAAGAGTAACACAAAAATGTCTAGCTTGTATTGGTGTTACTTTCGTCCCAACTGACGGGGTCGAAAGTAACAATGTGCAACTTATCTTCAAAGTCGTTCAACATTTGAACAAAATACCACCTGCGTATTGCTAGACCACACATGTGAGTTATTGACCACAGCAAAAATATATCTCTTTCTAAAAATTATCTTTTAAAATGACATTTTTCTGAAAAATAGTACTTCCTAGTACTAAAAAAAAAAAAGGTCTCCCCTACGTAACAACATGCAGTTTTATGTTTTAAGCAGAGATAGTGAAAGGGGGTGAAAAGATAAGTGAGACATCTAGAGACATTAAACAGATTTGTAAAAACTTCTAGAACTTCCAGCCAGACATACAGAGCCACAATGTTTACATTCCACCTTTAAATACTTTAACTCAATCGGATTATTAGCATTTAAAATACACATCGAAAACATTGTCACCATAGCAGTTTTTATTTCATTTTTTTCATATCTTTAAGGTTTGGTTGACCACATTCTCTCAGCTGTGAATCATCTGTCGTGTTTACTCACACCTGAGACTTTAAAGACAGTCATCTCCCTGATAGGATATACTGTTTAAGTGCTGTTGTTATATTGTACTTGAGTTGTATTCTGTAAATATTGCATTTCCAACTGAAATTGCTGTAATTTAATTTAGCTCAGTATTAAGCACAAGTGTGTATATGAAATAAGCAATCATGAGTATTTCTATTGTCTTTCAGACTTTCTGCTATTGTGAATAAAGACATCAGATATTTTGTACATGAGATTCATTTTGGGCATAACAGCTACTAGTTTTACAAGTGTTAATAATGTTGTCACATATCAATCACATCTAGAATTGTAGTTTGGTATCTGTCCTTGTTGTTGATCAGGTCAAATATATCAATAGCAATATTTACCTAAGGCACAAACAATAAACATTTAATGTAAGCACAGTTTTATCAAGCTACACTTTTGTTATGAAGTTACATATTGTGTTACACAAGTTAATAGCATAAACCTTTTTAATAATAAATACAAAACAAACATTTGCATAACTTTTACATAAAATCTTAAATAATCTTGATTAACTAATAAAATTGTTCAGCCTTTTTGTCAATTATTAAAAACTAAAATGGTCTGTACATTTGATGACTGGAACATTATCCACCACATTATCATATTTCTTAATTTTCTTGATATCTACTTATATTATTAAGTATTAAGTGAAGATCAATGCCACAACAGCATAAGTGGGTGAACTGAGGTGAGAGGTTGTTTGCATCTTGTTCCATTCCAGATGGTGGCCACAGTCACATGAGAATCATCACCACCTCACTCCACCTGCCAAGAGTTCATTCATCTCTGGCAGACATTGATCTCATCTGTTTTCTGTGAATAACTGGGATTCAGACATGGCAAAATGATGTCAACTGCAACTGTGTTTGTCTTGGCATTCAGCATGAACAGAGGTTTCCCATTGCCACCAAACACAATAGCCTGTACCAGCATACCATTTTTATTCATGTAGCCATGACGACAAGTAATAAACCAAATAGTATAGAATTTCCTGGTCTCACAGTATGAAACTGCCATTTGATATGACAACTGGACATTCATAGACTACAATACACAACATATTCCATATCAAGGGTGACCTTCAGAAGTTGGTAAGGCTGATGACTGATGAACATTTTCTTAAAAATCCATAAGTCAAAAACATTATACAGGTCTGTAAATGAAAAGTTGGGAAAAATCTAGATGTTTGTGTTTGGGCAGTGACTTTTATCACATTATAAGTATTGCTGAATTCATATTACACTGCATGAGGTCAACTGGCAATTTAAAAAAGGAGACACCCAAAATGTCACAAGTTTCAGTTCTTGCTCATTTCCTGTTCTCTATTTTTACAGTCATGTGATCATAACCCACAACTATCTTTAAACAGCAAATATTGCAACCTTGCTAAAAAATAAGCAAAATTACAGAAAGCATTTTCTGTATGTACTGTTACTGTATGTAATGTTCTCATACATTTGATGATCATTTTAGATGTGATGTCAGTGCACATCAGATAAAATGCTGTGTGGGCAGGTGCAGAATGCAAAGTTCAATGATCTGTGTGATGGGACCTCAAGAATGGAAAATATGAGTTGGTGTAAAACATGTTGAGTATTAGAGATATTTTTAGATTTGAAGTGACATGATCTTGAATTCTTTCAATTTTTCCACTTTGATGTCATCTAATATGTGAAGTTCACCCTCAGAAGTCCTGTTCTCCCAATGAATTTCTTGCTCTTGGTGTGTGAAGATAGAACTAGCTCATTCTAAGGTAATAAAAACACAACGCTTCATTATATACAGCTCTGAAGATAGTTATGTATAATATATCGCATTTCTGTCAATAGATCCTCCTAAATATTACACACTGCACCTTTAAATGTATCAAACTTCCAGGATGAGCTGGATTACTTTTTATACAAGTGTGCTCTTAAAGTTTAGGCTTCAGACATTCATGTCACTCAAATTCATTAATCGTTTGCTTGTTTTGAACACAACTAACTACTAAACCAAAGGACACAGGGTTTCTAGGATATGGCAGGTGCAAATAAAACAAGGAAACCGACCTCCAGGTAAGCTGTCTGATTGTTGTCATTAGAACTTGAGAATGAACAGAAACTCAATAAATCAATCTGCCTTCTGTAGTGTTTTACTTGAAACAAAGCAATGAAGGCTTCCTCTGAAAGGTCAGACTGATTTAGAGATGATAATGAACTTTAAAAGTGAATCAAGACTTGAGGTTGACAAACAGATTTGTGCCTTAGGCCTCCATTAGCAGGTTACTCACACTGCACGCTGCTCACGTTCAACCAACATGTCTGTTGCTGTGCATAATAATGCATTTATAGGAAAAGAGAGCAGTTGCACCAAAAACAGTGTAGATTTGTGGTATAGTATCAGTTCTACAGACTTTTCTACAGTTTCACAAAACTCCACCATGATCACAGCATGAGTTCAGGGACAATGATGAGTGCCTTTAGTCCAGCTAAGAAGGAACCTACTATAGTTTATATTCGCAAAGCTACGGCAAAAGACGCCAAAAGACAGACTGTAGATGTGGAGAAATGCAAAATAGCCTAGTGCCATCAGGAAATCTCCAGGAGACCACTAGTTTGTCTCCTCATTGTGGGATGGAGAATGGTGCTTCCTGCAAGCTAAGCTAATTGATTACTGTACACATTTGCAGTCATGAATATTTGGATCCCCGCCGGATTTCATTCCAGTGTATACAGAGTGAGGGAGGGCAAATGACAGCGAGTAAACGAAATGAAAAGGAATTTCCGATAGAAAAGTGAACACTATGCTTGCATGTAGGTACAGAAAAGTCGTACATTTTAGTTTTGTCATCATCTACCCACCTCCATGTCACTCAAAACTTCAAAAGACTTCCTGTTTCTGTGGTAGACAAAAGGTGTTACTTTCAATATCTCTACACAGCTAATGATGCATGCTGGTCACTGGTCAGATCATCATGCTCGCTAAACAAAAACTGTACCACAATACTAATAGGTTTAACACAAATGTATCGCCTAGCCCACCAACACACCCCTGCTTTTAATATTTCATTTTGTAAGACATTTACAACCCTCCTAGTGTACTGCAATACAATTCTGAAAAAAAGATTGTCACATCAACCTCCCCAGTAACAAAACACACATATGAGAACATTTCTGACCCAGTCTATGATATCCAGGCTAAAGTCTCAAAATCTAATTCTGATATTTTACTTTATTTGGATTTGCACAGGCAGTGTGTATAACAGAACATAATTCCCATGAGATGTTATAAGTAATAAGGTTTGTTGAAGGTACAGTTCGCCCCAAAATTCTTTCACCGTTCCCTGCTGGTGGAACGATCTTCCTGTTTCCATCAGGACAGCTGGATCAATCTCCCAATTAAAAAAACAGCTGAAGACCCACCTCACTTAACTGTCTCATAATTAAAAATAAAAAAATCTTTCTACCTCTCTTTTCCTTTTTCTAATGTTCTCTGGATACTTGCTTATACTATCTTGACAATTGTCACCTCAATTGTAAGTCGCTTTGGATAAAAGCGTCTGCCAAATAAATAAATGTAAATGTAAAATGAAATTCTGTCATCATTTACTCACTCTCGTGTAATTTCATACCTGTATACATTCTTTATACTGATGAAAACAGAGAAAGATATTTGGAAGAATGTTTGTCATTTTCAGTTCTGGGGAAATCATTGACTACCATAGTAGGAAAAATTAAATAGTAGTCAAGTTTGTTTTCCTAAATTCTTAAAATTATCTCATTTTGTTTTAAACAGAACAAAAAAAAAAGATTTTTCTTTCAACTATGGTAGTGGATGATTGCTAACATTCTTCTTAATATCTTTCTTTGTGTTCATCGGAATTTATACCGATTTGAAACAACCTGAGAGTGAGTAAATGAAGACCGAATTGTCATTTTTTGGATGAACTGTCCCTAAATGAAAATGTTACGCTATCAATAAAAAGTCAATATCCTGTTGATAAAAAGAATAAATAAAATATACATTTACAGTATTTGACAAGTGGTCCAACATGCACTTCCAAATTTGTTTCCCAGCCCACAAACGCTAGACACATCCAGCTCAAAGCTTTCTATGGTGTAAAGAAGATTATTGGGAAATTGGATCTCTTGTTTCCAGGCCCTTAAGCACACTTTATCTAGCATGCAGACTTGCTAATAAAGAGCATCAGAGTGCATATGTGCTCTCACAGTCACCAACTGTTTGGCTCACTGTGAAATTGGGATTAATGAGCCGAGTTCATCAAGCAAATGATGGAACTTCTCCTCTTCAATCTCCCTGCTTCTGTCTTACAGACCCATTCTCTCTTTTCAAATTCTCGTTCCATTATTGGCCAGCTGGCAGTAAACACGTACATATCTCATATATATGTATTATTTTAATGTAGTGCTTCCTGGAGTGCACTATAAGAAGAATCCCGCTCAAAAATTTCTTTTATATTCATCACCACGCTTCCTTTATCACCCCCATAATGGTATAATCAACGGAAGGAGAGCTGAATGATGTGTTGATGGTGGCGGTGAAGAATCATTAACAAAAATCTGCAGTAGCAACGGCTCCATCAACATTGCATTGAGATGAGATGTTATTTACGTGAAAGAGAAAATGATGAGTGTGTTTGCGCGTGTATTCATCAGAACATGCACTAAATCCTCAATCAGGGTGAGAAGGGGGAAATACATTTGAGGCTCGATGCAGGAAGATGGATTTTCCTGCCACTGCAGTCATCAGCAGAGACCCTGCCTGTTTGGGCACAGCTGGGTTGGTGGGGTCTCCTTGGAGCAACTCCAGACTGGCGAGCCACCAGCCAAAGCCCGGATGGAACTGTTAATCAAAGTGCCACTAACACAGCCATCCATCTTCAGGCTGGACGGGCTACTGTAGCCTAAACTGGGCCCTTTACAGTTTTCCTCTCTGGTGTTAAAAGGAACCTCAGTTTCATGTATGCAATTGATGCTATATGAAACAAACATATTTTTACATGTCACTATTATTGCTACTGTTCATCATTGGTAATGGCGGCAAGTAATAACCATGGTTATCTGAGTTAACCTTACAAAAATACTGTAGTAAAACCCCAATAACCACCATATTTACATTATATATTAATCACATAACGTGGTATTTGCGGTCAAGTGGTAATACAAATGGTACATAATCCGCCATAAAAACATGGCAACTAAGATTACTAGATATCATTTAGATGTTTACTTTGATGACACATTTTCCAAAGTGGTGCAGTATTTTTACAGTATAGACGGTTTCAGCGGCAACAACATAAACAAACGTTATGTGGCCCAAACTTCCAGTAGCCCTCCACAAAGAACCAATAACTGTTGAGTAGTTTTAATTTAATTTAATACAATAATACATTAATATAAATAAATATCAATATAAATTAAATATAAATACATTTTTATATTATATCTAAACACGGATCGGAAGTTAACTTCATCCCAGGGCGTGCATCCGATGAAACGGTCAATACAAATATCACAACATGATTTTATAGGAACTCGTAACTTTTCTATTTATACGATGTGAATCGTACAAAAATGCACCCCTAAAGCTAACGTCACCGGCGTGAAAGCAAAACGTACTAATATGTACAAATAACATTCGGTAAAAAATAGCTAATAAAATATTTTAAATTCATATTTCATGTCTAGTTTTTCTCTTGTGGCAAGTAGCCGTGTAATAAGCGGGATCATGTACAGGCAGCCGGTTGTTATTGCTAAATAAGCCCCTTCAGTGTGATACAATTAGTCAGTCGGGTCCTGATCACACTGTCGGGGTCTATCCTTGTAGAATGGTTACGAATTTCCATGAGATTGTGTTGAATATATTCGGGCATGATGGTGCTTTAAATTAAGGATAGCCTACTATAGCATGTCCATATGGCACTTGTTTGCTAGAGACACACATTTATCAGTGTGATGGAAAGTGTGAAAATTATACATGAACTGTGTTTGGATTCAGAATGATAGATGGGGAGAATGGTGATGAAAATATTGATCGACCATTTCAAATACTATTCAGTGGCCAAATGCATTATTACTCTAGAGACAAAAAGTAACGTAAAGCAATGTGTTTGGTTTAAAGGTGCTGAATTCTCTTCCTGCATCAGTGTGTCATTGTTCCTCCATTTCCTGGCTTAATTGATAATAATGGTAATTACAACGCAGTAATGTCTGTTGCAGTAAACAGACTGATGTTTATGAAAATAAGATGCATTTCACAATTTCTTATTCTATTACCGGCAACCCTAACTGTAGCAAAAGCTCATATGAAGCTGATTCTGAACAGATTCAGAATCATCCGCCTCTGATCAGAATGCTCAACAGCAGCAGCAGCAGCAGCAGCCGCGAGTGGACGCGTGGGGAGAAAAACACGTCCATGACATCATCCGCCTTGTTGTGATTCCCGTTCCCACCGGGCTCATCTCGTAGATGCAATCGCAGGATACCCACACTAATTCTCCGTCCGGCTCTTCCCGTAAAGTACCTGCGTTGGTTTCACTTTAAGCCTCGCGATCTGTGGCTTTCGAAATCGCCATTGTGTGGTTTAGCAGAGTTATGAGGACGACTGAGAGATGCTTCCGGTGTGAAAGTGATATCTTTATGAAAGCCGTCGCGAGCAAGAGCTCTCCGCTGTGTCGATGCGATCGAGGCTATTGTTAGACGAGATGAAACGGTGTCGGTTGGCGTGACACACCTGGAATTGTAACAGCAACATCAAAGCACGTATTTACACTGTTCCTCATATACATCGTGCCTGCAAGAGGAAACGACGCTTTTCATTTTGGCCGAATATTAGTTAAAGAAGCCATTCTAGTGTGTGTTATTTCATGGGGATGTGTTCAAGGCAAGAGAGGATTCAAAAAGACGTCGACATCGTAATTCAAAGGTGTAAGGCGGAGAAAGACTGCCTGTTTTCTGGTAAGTTTCCATTGTCTCTTATTAAGAGTGCTTTCTTGGACATTTTCCGTTAATTCAGTCATAACAGAGGGGAGCCGAGCACAAACAGGCTATTGATCTTTTTAAAACCACATTATGCTGTAAACATGTATGTAGGTGTTACAATTTAATGTTTCCTGGACATAGGCTAACGTTACTTATAAATTATGCAGTAATCAACTGCAACCGTGGGCCTACCAAAACGTGAGCTGGCATATATTATTACCGTAGGCTATATTAAAAAAACAGAGTAGCCTATATAGACATGAACATGCTTTTCAGGTGTTGGGATGGGCGTTTTGTTAATGAGCATTAGTGTGGTTAAGCATACAAATGACCGGTACTGTTCTCCTCATACAGTTTGTGTAAATAATCATCGGCTGTCAATTGAATTCTTGTGTATCTTCGTCAGTGGACATCCCCTGTTGATGTTGCTATGGAGACTACACTTGTTGAAAGGGACTTTTTGTGGCCAGGTCTGGTAATAATTGTTCAACAAAACGCAAGTTTATGTCTTGATTGTCTTTTTCAGACTTTCGATTTTCCGACTCCACCTTTACGTTCACCTATTCAAAAGGACCTAAAAGGTAAACTTAACACTTGTTTCATTTTTCTTTGAAAGATATTGTTACTAACTGTCAACGTTAGCGCAAAAAAGACTGGATGTGCGTTTATTTCGCAGTAGCCTACAAATATTAAAACATCTGGAACACCAAGCAACAATGTAAATGCCTTAAAACCAGTTTCTCGGACGGGGATTATTTTAAAACAGGACTAGGCCCTAGTTAAATTGGGACATTTAGATAGTTTTTACAAACACACCTTACAAACAAACATTAATGGTGTGTATTTTGAGACAAAACATTCACACTGATATATTTTAAGATCTGTCAGTGCAAGCAGTTTTCAGTTGAGACAGCTCAAAAATGTATTTTAGTCTGGGACTAATCTAAACCGTGTCTGGAAAATCACCCCTATGAATCCAGATTGCAAGCTAAACATCATACATTCATACACTATACATACACTATAGATCATAAAGATGCCACTGTATTCAAATGTTATTTTACTTGCATGTAACTATACAAAGCTCCCAGTTTTGGGGAAATTGTTGAGTTTTGCCTGAACTAAGCCATGTGTTAAAAGTAGCTTTCGATCTCTCTAGCAGCTATCTGATTTTGTTAAAGAATGTACTTGACTCCAAACAGTGACAGCATGACAACATATAGACTGATTCAGAGGCAACAACAATGTAAACAAACGTTATGTGGCCTTAACTTCGGTAGACCTACGAAAAGTGAATATGCAATAAAATATTAACATCACTTAATGCGAATACAAATTAAATCTGAAATAAATTGTTATATTATAACCAAACACAGACCGAAAGTTAACTTCGGGCCAGTCACATGCGTCTGATGAAAGATCTATAAGACAAGCTGAATGTTTGTCTTTGAAAAAAGTTTATCGCTATAAATAACTTTATTTGTAGTTAAGAATCTGTTGAAAGATGGTAATGGTACTGCAGATTTGAAATAGGAACTTCCTTTGGACTAACCTGTGAAAGCTTGGCTTCAAGTGTTCAAGTGGCAAGTTTTGTCTTACAGAGTCTTGTGTCTCACATACACAATATTGTCTGGTGAAAGGTAACATGAGAGGAACATCGTTGCCCTGGTTCTTGAACAGGCCGTATTTCCATTCTATTGACCTATTTACACAAACACAGTCAGATATGAAAATGTATTATTTGGACCTTTCCCACAGATTAAGATGAGAAATGGACAGGAATTTTGGGGGTAAAATGGACCAAATTATGTTTAATTTTCACTTACTTTAACTACCAATGAAGTCAGGCAAGACACCAAACTCAAATATGAGCTTGAGGCCGTTTGGTTGAGTAAAACATTCAAAGCTACCAGCCTTCGGTACAAAGGAGCCCCGTTGTAGTGCTTCCCTCCCTATAGTCATGCAAATGTTATGATAAATATGCTAATTAAAATGAGTTGTCCAGGAAAGCACTTCAGGCTCAGTGGAGCAGTACCAGTACCGATAAGAAAGTCTTGGGAAGATTTATGTATGCAGAATGGTGGATCCTGTCTTTGCAATAATCATCTTTAATTAAGGTCTTCAAGTTTTAATTACTGTTGGTGTGTAAAGTCATTTCTGCTTTTGTCATTATTACTTTTTTATGGTTTCATTGTGAATTTCACTCTGAAAACACATTAGTAGTGCATGTACATATATTTGTCTATTCAAGAAATATAATTGCACTTATCTAATTCTGATTATTACCAAAGAATCTAAATCACATTATACAGTTTTATTTACATTTCAGTCATTTATAGCTTTGTGCTAATTCAGTTGAGTTGCAATGCTGCACTAGATCACATCTGTGACACTGGACCACAAAACCAGTCGCACGGCAACATTTTTAGAAATAGATTGTATTGGGTCAAAATGATCTTCATTTATGCCAAAAATCATTAGGATATTAAATAAAAATCATGTTCCATGAAGATATTTTGTAAATTTCCTACCGTAAATATATAAAAACTTTATTTTTGTGAGTAATATGCTATGCTATGGACTTCATTTGGACAACTTTAAAGGCGATTTAAAGGGATATTTAGATTTTTGGCACCCTCAGATTTCAGATTTTCAAATAGTTGTGTCTCGGCCAAATAGCCTATCCTTACAAACCATACATCAATAAAAAGCTTATTTATTCAGCTTTCAGATGATAAAATTGCCCCTTAAGTCATATGTATTTAGGTGTTCTGGATTAAAAGGGTGTTCACTCTTGTTCTTAGAGGAGGTGCTCTGTATTATAAGCAGGAAATGAGCTGGCAGGTTCTCTATGAAAAATCATTGCACCCTGCATTAAGAGGAAGTAGCACATTTCCTGTTTATGGGGTTTGCAGCATCAGTGTCTTTACATCCATGTTTGTTTGTAGTAATGTAGACGAAGGACCTACTTCTGTCCTTTTGTCATTTTTTGTATGTTTTGCCATTAGAAAAGAGGAAGTCCTGATATTAGATATACTTGATATTTAATATAACTTTTCAAAGATGGAATTTCACATCACTTTTGTTGTTACCAAACTAGGCGGAAGGTATTTCAAAATGTGAAGCCCATAATCCCTGAGATGTGGTGGATTCTCATGAATTATCTATCACAGCCAAAATCAACACAAATTATGTTTGCATTTCATCGTCTTGGTTTAACTGAATTAACATAATTACCATGAATGCTAAATTGTGACAAGTCTTAATTCAAACAAATGTTGTTGCATTAGATGTGGATGCTGAAAGACCAATGGGAATAAATAACTTTGTTATTTAGCATACAGGTACTGTCTATACTACCCATGCAAACTACTAAATCAATCCATCAAGTAGTCTTATATCTTTATATTGGCTTATGTTAGTTGTAAATTTCATTTTCAAAAATGGCAAAACATTGAAACCTAATGTAATTTGGCATGTTCACGCTGCTTTAGATTTTTTTGACAGTTATGCCAGTTAAATGTTACATAAACCACAGCATCTGTCAGAGTGCAGACTTCACAGTTTTAAACTAAGCCAGTACTAGAGCCGTGCCAAGTTATTGAATTCAATATATTTTTAAGTGTATTGAGTTTATTATTTGCTTACTAAAGGGAATAAAAGTAAACAGAATAAAAAACAGGATTAAAGTGATAGTTCACCCAAAAAAGTTAAAATTAAAATATTGCTTTCTCTATGGCCATACCCATTTACATCTATTGTATAGACACAAAGTCAATGCAAGTCAATGGGTATTGCATTGTTCAGTTACCAACATTCTTCAAAATATCTTTTTTTGTGTTCTGCAGAAGAAAGAAAGGTTTGAATTGACAAGAGGCTGAATAAATGATGACAGAATTTTTATTTTTGGGTGAACTATCACTTTAAAAGTGCAGTTTTTACCTTAAGGATCTGTTTTTCCCTGATCTAAACCCATTTTTGTTGGTATAATCTAATGCATTCAAATTTTGAAGCACATTTTTAGAGTTCAGTGCAGATATACTGAACTACAAAATAGAGTACAGTACATTTCAGGTGTACGTTTACCAAGCATCAAATCAACTAAAACAACAAGAAATACCAGACGCTACCTGGAATTACCTTGTCCTTAAAGTGATAGTTTACCTAGTACTGGAAATTCTGTGAATATTTATTTATTATATTGTTCCAAGCTTCTCTTACGTGGAGCAAAACAATGAGATGTTTATACAGTGAACAGGCAAGAAAGTAATTTTGTCTTGTTTATAATGTTACTTCAATTAGTTTTGAGTGACATATCCATTTAAGGACTTAAAATTGACGTCTAGTGCCTGAGATCATAAAATTTACAGAGATGGTGCAATTTATAGTTCATTTATCATTGATAAGACTCTTTTCCTTGACCTACCGGGCACCCTTAAAGTTTTTGTACTTTTGTTGATGCGACCTAATATATTTATGACTTCAACATAAATATCAGTAATCTTGGGATTACAGTACAAATGAATTAGACACTACAGATGAGCTTTTTTTGAAGTTTTAACTGGATCATATACGCTATATTTTTAAACAGTCATCGTAGCAGATGTTTGAAGCTCTGTGTTCACATACCCGAAAGAACTGTATCATGCATGACGTGACAGAAGTCATTTTCAGAAATAGTCAGGTGTCACTGTGAATTACACCTTAACATATGAAACTTCAGGAGGGGTTTCACTTCCACCAAATCTATGTGAGTAGTCATCACATAATTACTTTTAGACTAGTATCACTTTCTGTACTAGTAGTTGTCAGTCAATAAGCCAGCGTTTTTCACTGGCCTGTTTTACTTTGCTAGGCAACATCACTAAGCATATCATATGGGCTAAGGTGTGAATCATCACTGATTTCTTTATCATTTCTAACCTATTCCAACTGATGCTCTTGATACTATCACAAGTCATTCACATATTTTCAGTGTATTCTCATTTATATTAACTAGCTAGATAATAGGCTACAATGGTGGTGACACAATACAGTTCACAACAACGTTAGAATCAAGCAATTCATCTGAGAAAATCAAATGTTTCCTTTCCAAGGCATACAAACACATTATCATCAGATGTAGGAAGTAGTTACGACATAGCAGTGGCCCGACAGGGTTTTGTAAGCTGGTCCAAAACGTTCTCGTGCTGGCCATCGGACAATCCATATAATATAGAGCCCTATAAGGTCATTGTTCATTCTTCATAATGCACAATGGAGCAAAAGCATAAGAACATAAAGGTCACCTGGATGCTCATATGCCACATCAGCCAATATTGTGATCATTTATAGGATTTTCTTTAGTTTCTGGTTAATCACTTTAAAGCTTTTTAGCAAGCCACTTAATCTCTACATTAATTCAAGGTACTGTGCAGAAGATGGTGTCCTGTTGTCAACACTCTTTTTTTGAGACCTCATTTACTTAATTGCATGAAATGGAGACCACACTTTTCTTAATTACCTTTTTACTTAAGCGTTTAGACTAGTTGTGTTCAGGACATGTGAGCACCACCTCTCCTCTGTAAAGCACATACAAAAAAATCCCTTTTGGCACTTGCAATTCAGCTATATACTCCATCTGCTCATCTGTCAGGTTGTGTGAATGCGAGCATCTTTTAATTTAATTAGGTCTTCTCTTTTTTCAAAGGTTTTCAGAATGTTGTCTTCATATTTCTGCACCAAAACATACTGTTCCTTTATTTTAATTCATTAATAAACCATTACTTAAGCAGTTTAGAAAATAAATACTGTAACACTTGCACAAATGAGGTTGTATTTTTAACATTAGTTAGCTAACAGGAACTATAACGAACAGTACTACTTCATTTATTATTCTTATATCATGTTAATTTTAGCATTTGTAATACATTTTTAAAATCACAAACTATTATGTAACATTAACTAACACAAATAATTGTATTTACATTACCCTCTTGTCGTTTCGACTTTCGTTCTTCTGCAGAAGAAAAGATATTTTGAAGAATCTTGGTAACCGAATTCTCTTGGTACCCATTACCAACATTTTCAAAATATCTTCTTTTGCTTTTGCTGATTTATTTAAGTTTAGCTCTGAATGGTTTGTCTAGTGTAATGCATTGCATGTGGATCCATTCTAAAGTCAATGTTTGTGTTTCTTTCAGGGTCTCCTACTCTGTTCACGTCTCTGATGATTATCCAGGTAATGCACAAAGGAAGGAATGGATGGATAGATGTTCAGATGGATGGATGAATGAAACATTGGTGGATGAAGAGTTTAGATACCCTTAACTCTCCCCATTGCTCATGATTTACCCAAATTCATTGCTCGAAAAGATAGAGTCATTTTACATCTGTTACAATAAGGAGCCACTGTCATTTATTCACTATGTGATTCGATCAGAGCGGTATAACTGGTCTGATAGCAAAGATGATATAGGGTGTGTCGTATAAAGTGACAGATGATACAACTGATTCTAAGCCGATAGTAATAGAAATGAACTGCATCTCTCAGTGTGAAAAGTGTGTTTTCACACTGAAAGCAGAATCAGTTTTTCTGCTTTGTTTTCTATTGTCTCTATTCTGTCATTTAATTTCAACAGCTCAATACTTCAAGCGGGTGTTTGTTCTTTTTTTCTCTTAAGGGTTAGGCTGGATTTTTACCATTATGTGTAGCTTTTGTGCATTTTCTCACATTTTCTTAACTTATTATTATTTAAGTATTTATCCCCAACACACACACACACACACACACACACACACAGTACTATGTACTAGGGTTGTCTCGGTATCATAAACATATCTTACAATACTATACCAGTTGGAGTATCACGATACCAAGTAGTATCACGATGCTGTGCCATGTTCATAATTGAATTCTACAAAATAAACTACATTTTCTTAATACACAGATCTAAATGAAACATTTTGCATTTACTTTAGTACAATATATTATACTTGTACACTGCAATATTTTGTAGTAGCCTATTAACTATAGTAATTGAATAAATTGTAGAAAATACTGTACTATACTAAAATTCGTATACACGAGTAGATATCAAAGTAAAGTTTACTGTAATAAATACTAAGTAGGCTACATTTTTCACCTGGGAACTAGTTCAAATGTGCAACAAAATTAATTTATACATCAATGTTTATAAAGGGAAACATTAGGCTTACTTTAAAGTGGCCGTAACTCATAGAGTTTCTGCATATCTCATATTAATCTTGAGTACTTACAGATAGGGATGCACCGATACTAGTATCAGACCCGATACTAAGCTCATGTACTTGTACTCATAAAAGTTCACCGATACCAAAGACGATACCTCATGTGACATAACTGACTGAAATTTGTGCATTTAAAGTTTGTGACAAGCACATAAAATCATTTCTTTTTTCATAATGTGTTTGAGGTGACGTTGTAATTATAAAGTTATTCTATTTTTATCAGTCTCACTGTGTTGTGCTTGGACAATTGCCACCTCACCAAAATAAAGAAAAAAAATACAGAAAAAGGGCTTGGTATCGGCGAGTATTGGTACTCGTACTCGGTCATTAAAAAATGGTATTGGTGTACCCCTACTTACAGAATAGTATCGCACCCTTCAAATATCTGTAGAGTGTTTAGTTTCACCACATTTATAAAAGACAGCTGTACGATTATTTCCGAAAACAGTCGAGCTCCTGCAGGCGTGCAGCAAGCGGAACTAAAGCGCCCGAGGACACAATACATCATCGCATTATCCCTGCATAACTGTTGAATCATTATAAATTTGCGTTGTTGACTTTCTTCACATATGCGCCAAAACACAGACATATGACTGACCTACCGCGTGCGGTTCATGTCCGGCCGGCATCTTTTAGAGCGGGAACCGCTGCATCTATCAGTTTCAAACGATCTCCAAATCCAGCATTATATCCAACGTTTATAAGTCATACGTCCAACTCATTTTTTGACAAGTTGACCATGTTAAGCATAAGAAGACAGCATGTTTAACCTTGTAAATAAGTCAGAATGCATGAAACACTGTTGCATGCCCCTTTAAATGTGAAACTAAAACGGCCAGTAGGTGGTCAGTGAATCATTCAACCAATTCGTTCGAAGCTAGTGTCTTTAGGAATGACTCACTGAATCACTATCTTGTCTGAATCTTTTAAAACACAGATTTATTTAGGAGAGAAACAGTTCAAAAAGGAAGATGTAAGTGTGGGTATGCAACATTACTGACGCCACTACGATACTACGGTTTAAAAACTAGAGCAGAACCAGGGGTATTTTAAAGCTTTAGCATCGCGATGCTACCATATCACCCATACATCGTGCAACCCTACTATGTACTTCTACAGTTTCTCAAATTCCTCAGTAGATTTTCTTCTTAATCTGTGGTATTGCTCTTTCTGTAAATCTGAGATTGACATTTGATATTTTACTTCAACACACAAAAGTTTTCCCCCTAAGGGGACGCAGACTTGCTCTTTGCCGGAGCTTTAGTCTAGCCTGATTTACAGCATAGTGGCAGACAGTCAGCTTTGCATAAGAATGAGGAATTTGCTTGGCACAGACAGAATGCCATGGGCTGTGTTAACATGAACATAGTGGATTGCCCAGAAACCATAGCATTAGCACTTATCTCGGTTTGCTCTCAAGTATTCCTGTAAAAATGTATGTATGCGCTTGCATTTTAATGTCTTATTCTGTCACTGTTGTTAGTTCTTCTGTACGTTACTTTTATAAAAACATGCTTCAGTTTATAAAACGTCTATTCTTTGTCATTACAGATAACACATATGTGTCTAACTCTGAGAATGAAGATGAAGTATTAGTCACCAGGGATCCAATACCAGTGATTTTCCACAGAATTGCAACAGGTAGGAATCTCTGTTTTCTACTTGTAAATCAATAACTAACCAGCTACAGAAAACCAAACTGAAAAATGGTGGTACAGTTATCATTACTATTAAAAGAAGCGAAAATGTGACGACATCTTAGTCCTGTGTACTGTCAGCAAGGGTTTTGAAGGGAAGGGGTGAGCTGTGGAGTGAGCTGTTGGTTGTAATTCGCAAACTCCACATTGCTCCTTCAATCTTCTAAATGTCTCACTGCAGTTTTGTGTGTTCCCCACTCTCCATTCCAAAGCGCATTGAACAGGCTGGCTGGAAAAAAATCGTAGTGGATGTCTTCTGCTCCTATTTTTAGCATAGGCCAAGTCATATGTGCCAAAAACAAAGTGGAAAACAGCAGCAGTCTTGACTAATTTCCTTCAGACTCTTATTAGATACTTATCACACCTCAAATTTTTCCTAGTCCGCACATTTACTAAAAAAGTGTTGACATTTCCCAGCACCGTGCATTATAACTAATGAGTCTGCTAATGGATCTTGGTTCAGTTTTAAGCATTTTCTGACTTTTGCATAAACAGTGCCTCATTTTTAACTCTGAGGTGTCGCGAAAGGGACAACAAGCAGCAGTTCATAGTCAAGACCTCACTGTTCGCCTAGCACTTCACTGTTACAGTGTGTTAATCTAGTTTTTTTAAAGGGTTGGACATTCAAAGCTGTCACACAAAATATGTCAGAAATGATCACTTACGTTTGAAATATTAGCTTTATTATAATATAATCTCTTTGCTCTCTTTTTGTCTTTAGAAATACGCATAAATAATGATGCGCCCAGCTGTCTGTCTATTAAACCAAAACCTCAAACTGACAAAAACCCGGTAAGAATTTACTCCGTGTTATTTATAAACACTGTGACATGCTGTATGTTTAATCGCTTGTCAAATAATATAAATGATGACTAACGCATCTTTGTGCTTTACTTGTCTCTAGTGCCATTATGCTATAGAGGAGGATTCAGAGGGGGACAATGATTCTGAGGAGTTTTACTATGTTGGGCAGGTGAGTTCAGATGAATCTCTATATTATGATACATTGCTAGCTAAAAAGATGTACACAACCGCTCCTTCTGTATTAGTAATACTAGTTCTCTTGTTTTAGAATGATAGCAGAACCATTTTAAGTATGAGAATTATATAGTGACCAAAATTATGACATTAAACAAATCAAAACAATCTTACATGGTGAATTCTTTAGAACTGTCAACCTTTGCCTAGAGTACCTAATGATGACAGAATTTTCATCTTTGGGTGAACTATCACTTTAACAAGGCCCTGTTTTAACCCCACATTGTCACTGTGATGTGGTTTTCCAGGTATATCCATCCTCACACTTACAGCACCTTGGCCTTGAGACTTTTCATTTCATGGTAAATTTACTCAAAGTAGTTTGCAGCCAATATAAAAAACGTTCTTAAGTTTAATGATCAGTCCCTCACTTTTCACAACGAATCAGGTGACCATCCACTAGAGCAGATCCATTAGGCTTGAGAGACTGAGCTTTGAGTGGCCTATGAGGAGCAGTCTGGTGCTGATGAAGATGCATTCGCTAATGCTCGCGCTGGGCTGTCGATGCTCACTGGTTCTTGCTCACTGTAATGTGGCCAATTGCAATTTTCACATCCTTTACCATTCTGGGAATGCTTGGTTATAAGAGACATGAGCAGGCTTTGGTAGACGCTCCCATACGAATGTGCGGGAACATACTCGCTGGACTCGAGAACAGCTGGTGAATCTCCATGATCAAGACTATTAGTTTTTAATATTTAATCATTTTTAGACAGCAAGATATCCAAAGGTGAACATATTAAGACTGAAATTTGTTACAAAACATGTAGTGTAAGAAATATTTGACAGTATTTAGAATACATGGACATTTATAGTGTATTGTTATGTTTCTGTTATAATGAACACTCAGTAACAAGTATTCAGTAAATAAAGACATCTAAATTCATACACAGTATACTTTCTGTTTTTGTTCAGGTGCTTTTATCATATGCACAGCCTAGGTTTGAATAAATTGTACTCATGGTTCTCTTGGGAAAGTTCTGCACTTGAATTTTAGTCGAGCTAAAACGAGAAAAATCTAAAATCGGTCATAAACTACAGATTTAATGCTATGGCAAATGAACTTTCACAGTAGATTTTAATGCAAAGTTTAAAAGGACTGATTCTAGAGTTGTGCATGAGTTTATGATGTATATAAAGGGTTAAGAAAGTAGAAATATCATCAAAGTAGCTTATTTACCAACACAACCACGAGTCAATTTAATCAACAGTATAAAAATAACATGATGATTGATGTCTAATATATTGTTTGAAATGTTTTTGATCTTATACTGATTAAAGACTCATTGCTTAGCCAATAGAAATGCACATTTGAAGCCTCAAGGTAGCACAAATCAGAAGTGGTAAAGTACTCTTAAGTCCACTCCTCAGACCTTGATCAAGTGTCCCTGTGTTTAATCTAAATGAATGCACCGGTGCTCCTTTCTACAACCCGGGGCCATGCGTGTCACTGTTTGACCCTGCGTGTTTGTGTGTGCAGGTAAATTATGATGGAGAGCTTCACAAACACCCCCAGCTGGAGGCCGATTTGGCAGCCGTGAGGGACTTATATGGCCATCATGCAGTATCTCTCAGGTACCTGACTGTTCTCTCTGTTTTTTTTTTCAAATCGATTATGCTTGATGAAACTTTCCTTACATAGGGGTGTGATTTTTGCTGAGTAATATAGCAGGCACTTTTCACGAACAGGGTATGAAATGGAGCCAGAAACTTTTAAAGGAAAGAGTCTGTGAAAATAAGTTAGACTATTGATTGGCAACTAAGAGACTGAACTAAATATTACATGAGCTGTTTTGTTCAAAAGTAATTAAAAAGTTTTTTGTTTACTGTGTTGAAGTGAAGATTATATTCGATTTAAAAAGGATCAAATGAAATTATAACATTGTTTGTTGGATATACAGTAGTGGCCAAAAGTGATGTCCCAGGGGAACATTTTGTACAATATTTGCTTTTAACAGAAATCTATTAATAAGAAAATACATAGACAGATCAGTGTTCAAAACGATTGTCTGTCCCGATTCACAACGATAAGTCTTTTTTCATTATTTTTTTGTTTACACCAGACGCGACATTGATTCTATATTATGTTCTGTATATATATGGATATGTATATCTGGTATAGACCCGGTCATATGTTACTGTCACGTTGATACAGATGCGGTGAGCACAGAGCTCGGATTCATCCGCGCAGAGCAGAGTGCCAAAGCACAAAGCACAGTCTATGTAAAGAAAATAACTCGGCATATAACTGCAATTTTATGTTTCAAACTGAGATGGCAAACAAAGTTATGGACTGTAACTTTAATGTCCCCTCAGGTTAGATTAAACTATTCAAATATGTATAGTACAAAATGTTTAAAACATACATTTTAAAGGTATTTATTGGTATTTTCATTTGTTGGCATTATTAGCAAAAAGGCAAACTGCAGCATATCAGGGTTTTATTCTAAAAAAGCTTATAGGAAATGAAACAAGTGTATCTTTTAATAATATGTTCATGACATCTTTAATAAAATATTTGAATAAATAGCAAATATGTCAATTCTCAAATTCGAAGTTGAACACCACTTTTTCGTAGTTAAACAAGTCAAGATCACTAATGTGGAACAAGGCAAAATCACTAATTTACATTTCATTATTTCTTGTAGTTCATGTTTGGTTTATTTGGTTTATCTGACAAATCTACAGTAGTAGTTCTCACTCCAAAATGTCTCTAATGCTTTAAAAAGTAACTGGACACCAAACTGTATCTTATTAATGGAAAAAGTGATCACAATGAATATAGTATAAAATACCTTGTATACAATAAAAACAGTAGCACATATACATATACAACAGACAAGAAATAAACACTGCAGATGAACCAACAACTTGAAAGTTACAGTTTTGTTCTTTCATTATTGTGACCTTCTACAAGGCTGCCAGCCTCCAGGTAATTTCAGGAGGATTGTGCCGTAGCTGGCATGCGATAAGTCACTTTAATAAAAAAAAACATTCAATAAGAAGCAGCATGATGTCAGTGAAAGTGCAAACATTTCCTTTCTGCACTTTTCTATCTTTCCCCATCTGAGCGGTGCTTTATGGGAAATGACACCGTGAGCAATTTTTCTTTAGTGTTCTGGCACAGTTAACCCACTCAAGGACGTTCTCTGCCTGAGCCAGGTCTCCATCTCTCCAACCTGTGATTTGAGTCATTTCAGCTCGATTACAGCGGTGTAATGATCTACTTATGGCTGTGTTGTGATGGGCTTATTTACTAATCTGTTCTGCGATCAGATTCTTACAGCAGATTTGAAACTGCTGCTTTTAAGAATGTTGCGGATAAGGATTTTCGTCTTTTGAAACCAAAACATGTGCACGAACTCGCGAAAACGTCCAGATTGAATGTGTGGTGAGAAAGACGTAAAAAGCACCCGTGAAAAATTGTCAACATGAGTCATCTTGCAAAATCTGGCTAAGTGAATGTTGTTTCATATAAAGACGGTTATTAAAAGCTCAATCCTTTACAAGTTTATCTTGTCAGGCTGCTTTTGATAACAGCAGACATTCAGTCGAAATGATTCTATTTACAGCAGCGTAATGTTGTGTTTGATATTTAGTTTCGCGTGTGATCTTTGATGCATTGGCCCTGAGTCATGGACACAAAGGTTTTTTGAGTATTTTGCTCTCTGCGTTCTGCTTGAAAAAATGACCTGGACTGGTTTCTGCCGCAGTCTCTGCATGAGTAGCTCGAGCGGGTTCACTGAGGCCTTTTTAATAACTCCAGGACATTTCCCACTAAACACTTTGAGTTGCTGGCTTTTGCTGATTCGTGGAACTAGAATTTATTGGAATGGCAAAACGGGAAACAACTTAAATGATTCCTTTAACTGTTTTTTTTCTCTTAGTAAATGTGTAAATCTATCATGTTCCTCAACATGTTTATCTGCATGCATGTGAGCGGTTTCCCCTTGACAGATCAAAGTGGATTAATGTTTTCTCAAACCTCTTGCTTTTGAGCCACTGGTTGTTTGGGAATGAGATGTAACCATGGTAACAGTTGGCTCAGAGCAATGCAACAAACTCATCACAGTGATTTTATGAGATATAAATGCATCAAGTGAGGCACGGAAATGCATCACGCCGCATCTTTTCAACGCAGTGGATAGTATTGTAGTAGTGTTTACATATAAATCAATGGCTTTCCAAAAGAATTTCAGAATTTTCTTTTCCAAAAAAGAAATCAGATGATTCATTCTAGCATATTTCTGAACAAGCAAAGTAAACTACTTAATTATGTCTGCAAGCTTTTGACTGTCAACAACATATTCTGCCAAAAAAGATATAGTCATTTTCTACTTAAGCTGTCTTAATGAGTATGTACAGTACTATGAACATCGCTGTGAATAACTCACAGGTCACAGTAGGTGGATTAAAATTGTAAAGGATGAAATATCATAATCACAAAGCCTGAAAACGCTTTATTTACAATGTAGGGAATATGGTGCAATTGATGACGTGGACATCGACCTACACATAGATGTCAGTTTCCTAGATGTAAGTAACTGTGTTTCATTGTCTCATAAAAGAAAATCGAAAATTTGAAGTGTTATATGATGTGTATAATATGTGAACCAGACTGTAAAAACCAGTTTTAAAACACCATTATGAGAATAAGCACCAAAGTTTGATTTTAAGTATTAATTTCACTATCATTTCAATTCGTGACATGGCCTTACTCAGTCAGTATTAAAGATTTGTGTTTTATATTATGTAGGATGATTAAATGTGACACTGGACCACAAAACCAGTCATAAGTAGAACAGGTATATTTGTAGCAATAGCCAATAATACAAGGTATGGTTCAATACAAGGTATGGTCGATTATTGTCCTATCCTAACAAAAACCATACATCAATGGAAAGCTTATATAGCCTACTCAGCCTTCAGATTTCAATTTCAAAAAATGACTGGTTTTGTAGTCCAAGGTCACATATATAAAAAACAAATGACTTAGCTGGGTTTGCACAGACTGGGTCACATAAAACACATTATATAGAATGTATGTATTCATTAAGGGTGTAAATCGGACAGTCCTTCACGATTCAATTCAATATTGATTTTTTTTCCTCCAGCGATGCGATATTTGCCGATACATCTGAAATTTTTGTGATTCGATCCGATTAATTTCATCCATATTTTGATATTACTTGCCTAGTTTAGACAAGCAATTACATTTCTAATAACCCACAAATGCAACCAAAATATTAAACATGAATGTTTAATTAAACTTTTTGAAAATGGCACAATCTCTGTCTCAACTGGGACATTTACAACAACAAACTAACAGAAAAACATTTTTTTTTTTAAATACAGGAAAAATAAATAATGAAGGGGAAAAAATGTTAAAATGTAAATTAAAGCTTATGGTGACAACAGTCTTTCAGCAATAGTGCAAATCACTGAGGTAGTTGTAGGATAGAAAAAACACAAAAAATAAACTATATAAATACAAAGAATAAAGCTTTTAAACTTAAACATTTCAATTCACTGTTACAACCGCCTTGTTGTTGCATCGCATTCACTTTTCGGATGAAAATAAACGAAAATGTGCGCTTTGGCAGAAATGCCTAGACGGACGTTACGTCAAGGAATGAGGACGCGGAGAGTGTCAAAATAAAGGTACCTCGTATCGATATTTTACGTGTGGAATCGATGCATCGCATCGTTAGTAATTTAATCGATGTATCGATCCGTATCGATGTATCGTTACACCCCTAGTATTCATGTATATGTATTCAACTGTGAAGATTCTGAAATGCAGTGTTTGTTTCAAGGAGGAGATTGCACTTGCCTGGGATGTGATGAGGAGTGAACCTGTTATTGTGCGGCTTCACTGCTCGCTTACACAGTATCTCAATGGACCAGGTTAGATCACTCACGTCCAATAATAAAATATTGGTCATATAAACTAATTCAATTGAATTTATCCCAACAGGATGCACATGTAATATACAACTGAAATACAAACTCTCTACAAATAATGATGCGGGTGATTCTCACGAAATCGCTGAAACATCATGGCAGTAAAGATTTGAAATAAAAAAACATACATTTTTTGACCCCCCAAAAATTTATTTATGTATTTTATTGCTTTTTCTGCTGAAATTCTCATAACCGTAACGCGTCCTGATTTGTCTAAGTGCATTAAATGTTGTAATTTAAACAGAGCAAAATAAAATATTCTGGAAAAACAACAATTGGATGTTCTACTAGACATTCTCAAATGGCTAAAAAGGCCAAACAAATCATTGACAGAATATTCATATATAATAAAAATGAAGAAATAGTGGAGGAAAGAAGTGTTCATGACTGATATTCTCATCCTCTGTATGACTGTTTAAACACACAAATATATTTACATTAAGTTTGATTTTATGCAAAGAAACACATCTACTAGTACTTTTTAAATGGCTAACAAGTTAACAAATGACTTTATATTTTTCCAGTTAAAAACTTAATATTCTTTTGTCACGTCATGTACACAATTTCCCTTTTCATTACCTATACAAGTCGTTTTCCACATTTAAAGAAATTTTACATGTATAACATTCTATTAAAATATAATTCATTAATGTCATATTATGTATGATTAATAAAAACTTGCTTAGGGCAGCATGGCTTTGCTTGTTTTTAGAAAAACATGCTATGAGATTGACAGTTTTAAATGGGTACGGTAATTTAAGGGATTTTTAAGATTTTTATTTTTATTGTGTTAAACTATCAGTAAACGTTTAAAAATGTATGCCTTTAAACATATCATACCTTGTTTTAAATGAATATAAAGGAAATTTGTTAATACAATAAAAACGTGTTTTTAAGAAAATCATGTTTGACATCTTGAAAGCAAGATTTTGTGAGAATCACCCACGCAATGGCTTAAACTAATTATTTAGGTCCAAACATGATTATAATCTAAAATACATAACCTATATTATCTGGATTATCATATTTTAGTTTAAGCTATGCCTGTTAACTGTTATGATCTAAATAAAATTTGCATTTTTTGTTTTTCTAACCTTTGTAGTTTGGCTTATTTGCATTGTTAGGTGAGGCTTACTGTATGTGTCTGCTGGTCCTTCTTTTGCATAAATACACTAACAGTTTATAAATACATGACCTGTTCCTATCAGTAAGAGACTTGCACTTTTGACGTTTCTCTTAACAAGCTCGCTTTGTTTATTAAGAATTCGATCAAAATTACATGCCTCAAGGACATAAGATATTTCAAAAGAACAAAGACAAGTAACTTGGACATGGCTATAAAGCCCCTGCCAAGATATCGCTCATCATAAGTGGCTCATTTTCGAAGTGACCTCCTGTTCCAGTGTTTTAAAATCTTCTGAAATGCTTTGATAGCTCTTTCTAAAATGTTTTGAAACGATTCCCAATACCCCCAAGTTATTTCATGCGGTACTTTGTTGAGATACTTTTATTCACATTGACATCCTCTTCCAGTTCCCACTGTTGATGTGTTTCAAATGTCTACAAAAGACAGATTTGGACTTGGACATCAGTTGAAAAAGTAAGAAACTAGTAAATAAAATATAGTGTTGATTCATACGGCAAGGTTGAATTGTATAGTGTCATTCATAAGTGTGTTTTATCTCGGTAGGATAATGCAAACCTTTGTCACACAACAGTGGAAGTGTCAGAGCAAAGATAAACTCATCAGCCCACACAGCAAAAAGCAAAGCGAGAAGAAGGTGAAGTCTCCCCTGCACATTTTTTCAACTCTGCGCAGGTAAGAACTCTGTTGGACACCGTTTTTTAGATACAGGCTAATCCTAGTATTAAGTTTCATCAAACTTGTGTTGATCATCCCCATTTGAAGATATTTTTAATATAGAACTACAGTTGAAATTGTGACCCTGTCTGTGGAAACCCAGATAAAGTCATTTATATTTTCTGTTAATACGTAAAATCATTCTAAACAATCTAATAAAGAAAATTCTGTGAAAATAACCTTGATGTTAGTAAGACAATGCCAAAGAGTGAAATCATAATCACTCTTTATGTTTAAGTGAATTAAATTCAGTTATGGTATGCAGTTTGGCCACAAATGGCTTTTTAAAAAAAATTTATTGTAGGATTTTACCGTATCGTCACTATCCTTCTGAAACCTTGGATGTCCAAATTCGCTGTTTTTCAGGAAATGGAAAAAACATAGTTTTTGTCAAAGTTGACAAGCACTTTTAAATACTTTTTATTGTTTAGATATTTGCAAAACCCAGTGACAAACAGAAAGGGTGACTAATAATAACGAAATATTGAGATCCAAAGTTTCAGAGGGACAGCAGTGGTATATGGGTTTGGCGATGTAATTTTAATTCCGAATGCTGAAATTTAGAAAGACTGCATGGCCTTAAGATGTCTTATCCATGAAGAATGATCAAGAATAAACGATAAAGCAATTTGTCAACAATGATTAATGCTTTGTATCCCATTAACTCTCAAAAACACCGCCTACACTAGCTAATGAGCATGAGAAACCTACATTCCCGCTGTGAACTATACAGACTTCAAATTGAAAAATGTAATCATGTAAATCAGCCAATGAGGCGTCCGGAAATGTGCAAGATTTGCACAAGTATAATTGCACAACAGCCTCTTGTGTTCCATTGTTTGATTAATGTGCCGGGCTTTTGCAAACTCAGATCCCCCAGCTACCCTCCTCCCGGCTGCGTGAAAAGCAAAAAGAAGCTCAAACCCGAGCAAGATGGCGTGTCAAAATCCCACCGTCTGTTGCGGCGAACTTGTTCCAGCACGGTGAAGCCAGAAATGGACGGCTGTGTCGGCAAGTCACACAAGCTGCTGAGCCACTCCCTCTCCAGCGACCCGCGCATGGAGCAACATCAGCCCCTCAAACAGCCCCACCGGATGCTGCCGAGGCCCTGCTCGACTGCCGTGAAACCGGAGGACTGCCCGCCGCTGCGGCCTCACAAGCTGTCGCCGCGGGCGAGCGCGCCGGAGCCTCGCTGCGAACACGCCGCGGGCAGCAACGATGGCGGTGCTTTGAAGCCCCACCAGCTCCTGAGTCGCTCGTGCTCGGGCAGCGTGCGGACTGAAGAGCTGGACGGCTTGAAGCACCACCACCGTCTGCTCAGCAGGTCTTACTCCAGCAGCACCAAGATAGGCAAAACAGACATCTTTAAAGAGCCTGTCACCGAGAGCAGACGCCTCTCCCTTACCTCAGGGCTTATTGGCATCCTGGCCCCTTCACTCTCTTCCACACCTCAGGTGATGTGTGTTAAAAATACAAGTCATGATGTTCTTTAAGATCTAGAATACATGATTATTCTTGGTTTGCACTCTTTATAAAAAGCATTGTTCATTGCAAGTTTGTAACTTTATTTATAAAAAATGCTTTTTTAATTCCTATTAGACAAATTGAAGTAAGCCATTTGTAGATTCAGCAATGGTAGATGAGGGGGGATTGGAAACCTGTTAAAAAAACTCATTATTGCCGCTGAATTGTGCACTGCAGATTTAAAGTAAAAATACGAGTAAATTGGTAATTGCTCTGACCAGGCATAGATGAGAATTTCAAAGATGTTTGTGCCAACAGTTGATTTTTTGCTTTAGGGGTTGAAAACGGTGTTAGTTAGTTTAGATGGAATTCATATATTTTTTCTGTCTCCTTGAGTAGCCAAACATTGGAGCCAAATCCATTCCAGTCAGAGACAGAGGCTTCCTTGTGCAGGTGAAATATCCTTCCTCTTTCTGTTACCTCACTAATCAAACTGTATGGATCTTATGTATACATGTATTTAAAGGAATAGTTCACCTAAAACAAAGATTCATCATTTATACACCCTCATGCTATACCAGGTGTACTTCAGCTAAACAAAAACAGAGTTATTTAAAAAATATTTGTGAAATGACAGAATAACTATTGTTTTGTTGGAGCAGCCACGTTATGCTCTTTTCCTCTAGCCTGCTATATTCTTTTTATAGAGTACATAATTCACTAAATGCATTTTTCTATGTACGCTCACTTCCCTAATTGCAGACTATAGAGTATGCAGAACAGCGTATCCCCGTGCTGAACGAGTTCTGTGTGGTCTGTGATGAACCTCACGTGTTCCAAAATGGACCGATGCTCAGAGTGAGTCTTTACTAGCACCTCTGAAACTGTCAATGCTCTTTATGCTGAACTTATAAAACAAAAACATGTTTTATCCCTTTGAGACTAAGAAAATCCCTTCTAAGGAAAATAAATATTTGGCAAAATATTAAAAACTTAATCTAATACTTTTTAATGCTTTAAAGCAGCAGTAAAGTTAATAGAAAAGAAGTGATCTCTTAAAGCTGCTATTTTTTTTATTGCCATCTCTGTTTGAAATTTAAAATTGCATTTTACTTTACATATCCTTATCACGTGCTTACGTTGTAACATAGTAACATACCTCCAAACTGACATTTACTGGAAAATCCTACAGCTCAAATTATAAATGCTTTATAAAGCTTTCCTGCAACTCAGTGGTTAAAGCATGGCGCTTGCAACGCCAAGGTCATGGGTTTGATCCCAGGGATTGCACATACTCAGAAACAAATGTATAAAGTATAATGCAATGTAAGTTGCTTTGGATAAAAGCATCTGCCAAATGTGTAAATGTAAATGGTTATTATAAGCTTAACAATGTGAATCAGGTTAAAAGACTGACTTTTTATATACTTGCTCAATAACTTATTCTTGTTTTTTACCCCAAAAAATGAATTGTATTCATTTTTTTATCTTCATGAAATTGTTTACTAGTGGCAAATAATGGTCAAATTTTGTAAAACAAGAGTGAGCTAATGTGTATTTTAATTTATTACAATACAATGTCGATGAACTTATGTACAGTATATGTGTGTTTTTTGCAGCCCACAGTATGCGAGAGAGAGTTGTGTGTATTCGCCTTCCAAACACTAGGGGTCATGAATGAGGCTGCTGATGAGATTGCCACTGGTGCTCAGGTATATTTAACTTATACTTCCAGTCATTCTAATTTTGTTGAACAATCCCAATTCATCACAAAGTCATTCTGAACAAATTTGTCTCTATTTGTCATGGCAGGTAGTTGACCTACTGGTCTCCATGTGCCGATCTGCACTGGAGTCTCCAAGGAAAGTTGTCATTTTTGAGCCATATCCCTCTGTGGTGGATCCGAATGACTCACAAGCACTTGCCTTCAACCCCAGGGTACCTAAAACTTCGTCATACATCTCACTTTTAACATTTGACATTAAATTTGACATTAACTCTTGTAATATGTGTTACATTAATTATTGCATTTCCTTCAGAAAAAGGACTATGATCGAGTGGTGAGAGCTCTTGACAGTATCGCATCTATCAGAGAAATGACACAGGTATTTATAAAAATGTTTTAACTTAAGCTGAAGTGTGAAAATGTATGTTTAAATATTTAGCATCTTAATATGTGAGACTGTGCTAATATAAAAGTGTCCCTTTCACAATAGTGCTTTCTGTGAGCATCTTTACTAGCAGTGTACATTACAATAATTCATTAGTATTTGCTGTAACGCAGTAATATAATGCATTACTTGTAACATTTTGGTAATATTATACCGCTACAATCTCAGTTACGCTCATTACAACAATGCATTTTCACCAAGGGGCAATCTTCCGGTCTCACTCGTGAAACCAACACGGAAGTGACTTAAACTGTAATTTATCATCTGGCTGCTAGAGGCTGGCTCCAAAACAGAGCAGAATCTCATTGAGTCCCATGTTAAAATGTCCATCTTTACAGCACAAAAAAAACATGTTTACAGCCTGGTACAAAGCCTGGATCTATATCGCTATAGGTTTTGCCCTTCATGACAACTGTGAGGGGGGGGAATTTTTTTATACCTCCTCTGTTTAAATAATATTAAGTTTTAAAATTCCACTTGAGTGACAGGTGGTTTCACCAACCAGGCATCTCAGCTAAAAAAATCATTTTTTTGTGTGACACGCGGGGACGCAAAGCCAAGATGGCGCCGACCGTCTCCGCCCACTTAAGGCTTCATAAATTGCTCTTCACAAACCTATGGGTGATGTCACGGACACTACGTCCATGTTTTATAGTCTATGATTTTCACACGAAATTAAGTGGTGTTCACTATATCTACTTCCTTTTGCTGGAATTCAATGGATGAGACAACTGCAACGGATTCTACAAAAGAATAGAAACGACTCTAAAGAACAGAGATTGTGCATTTTACCATGTTATAAGGCTATAGGTTGCATTATAGTGGGTGTCATGATGGTGGACAGAACCCACACGCAGGCAGCAGCAAAAAACACTTTTATTAAATAATAAACCCACGAGCGGGCAAAACAGGACAAAAACAAGAACAAAAACACAGGGCCAAACAGCAAAACTTAAACTACCCGCGAGGGGCCAAAAACGAGCTCGATCCGTGTCTCTCCACACAGAACATGAACACAAAGACAAGATACTGATGCAATCCTGCCCACTAGATCATGAATACAAGACATAAACAAGGAAGTATCCGGGGGGCGTGGTCATGACGCAAGACCGGAGAGCATGCGACGTAGGCGAACCCCGCCCTAGCTACACGTCGCCACACAAAACATAAACACGGAGACATGGCACTGTCATGGCCCCGCCCCCAAAGCGCTCTAGGAATCGCCAGACAAGAAGGGCAGAACCATGACAGTGGGCTGTAGAGCTCTGCCGTAATTCACCAGACTTGTTTGTCTACTTTTGCGATTCTGACAGTGATTGTTACTTATATTGCGCCATGAGCCTTCACTGTGCCTTTTATATTTTTGGAATGTCATTGAAGAATGATCAAATCTAGATTATATCATTGATGAAGCAATAGAAATAACTCAAAAGTAATGCAAAAGTAGTGTAACACATTACAATTCAGAGACAGTAATATTGTAATATAACTAATTACTTTTAAATGACAGTAACTAGTAATAACTAGGGACTGTTTTGGACTGTTTACAAGTCTAGCATAGCAAAATGGGCTCAACCGATGGCTTCAGCTAGAGATGGACTATTTGTTTACCTGACCAATGGCATATGAATGGGTGGGGGCGTTCAGGAACTCTGCTGAAATGACATACTTTACCTTTACATTACAATTACATTACAATTATATTGTTAACCTCATCAGAATGACATAAAATGTTTTCCATTTCTGCTGCACAGGCTCCATACCTGGAGATAAAGAGACAAATGGACAAGCACGATCCACTGGCTCATCCACTGCTGCAGTGGTATGACACAATAACACTTCAAACATTATCTGTCTTATAAGGTGTACATCCATCTTTGCAGTACATTGGTCAGTCTGTATAAGTTTATGAAGTTCTATTATTTAATAAAGACTTCTACAGTCCAAGAGCAATATGACGTGGTTAATAAGTCACTTCTCTTTACAGGGTGATATCCAGTAACAGGTCACACATAGTGAAGCTTACTGTTACTAGAGTAAGTATTTGATCTTTTTTGGAATTTCTGTCAGCAAGTACAAAGAACATGTGATTGTTTCTGAGATCTAGTCTAGACTTTTAGATTAAGATGACGTAATGATTATTCTCTCATAAAAGGACTGGTCATGACCTCCTGAACAGAAGTTTTTCTTAGGCCCAGGAGATGATTATGGTCTAATGTCTGAAGAATTTGTACTTACATCTTACTTCTATCACAACAGCAACTGAAGTTCATGCACACACCCCACCAGTTCCTCCTGCTCAGCAGTCCGCCTGCCAAAGAATCCAACTTTCGAGCTGCCAAAGGCCTCTTCGGGAGTACCTTTGCCTTTCAGTAGGTTACATTTTAAACAAGAGTATTTAAAACCTCTTTAGTTTTCTCTTTTATGACAAGATTCTGGCAGTTTTTGATGCTGGTATCAAACTAAAACCGTTGTATTTCAACTTTTTCACTGTGAGCCCCCCTTGTGTAGGGTGCTACCCTTTGTGGTGCCCCAAATAAATATTCAAAATGTTAATCTTAGAATTTTAATAAAACCAAAAGCAGTAAATTATACAATGCCGGAATATCAGTTACGTTTCTAATGTTTGATCGCACAGAATTTATGATTAATTCTATATTTTATAAAATGGCATAAAAAGATGGCCCCCTGGTGCAGTCTTGGGGATTTTGAAAGCACTAAAAAAAGGGAACTGGTCACACAAACTAGAGCTTTTGACTCCTGCCACAATGTCTGGTCCACTTTGCCACTTATTCTAGAACCAGAATAAAAACCAGACAGACGTTTAGGGGTGGGTGCATCTGAAATCAAATACAATATATTATAATAACATTAATGATGTTTCAGACAAATATTACATAATTACAATTGGTAAAAAAAAATGTGTGAAGCCATATTACAAATGAAAATAAAACCACAGGTGTACAGATGTAGTCATTTATTAACTCTGTTATTTGTTTTGCATTCTGAAAAGAAAAACTAATTTAATCATTTTCTTTCTCTAATAGTGGATCCCACATAGAAAACTGGCACTCCATTCTGAGAAATGGTTTGGTTGTGGCATCAAACACAAGGCTTCAGGTATTCAGTTCTTAAAAGAATATGCATGTATTAGTTACAGTTTCTACAGGCCACGTTTTTAAAGGGACAAATTAAAAAGTGTTAAGGGAAAAGATGGCTAATATATTTTTCATCTAATTCAACTAGATGGACCAGAACAAAGATTTTAAGCTATTTTTTTTTTACAAAAAGATGGAATGATATATTCATAAAAAATGTTTTTTTTGTAAATACTGAATATGTGAGTGGGGACCACATATATATGAAATGTCCAAATATCTGTATCTTTTGTGCAAAAGGTTTATTTACAAGATGATCCACCTTTGCAGTGCCTTAAAACTGACGTTTTAGCAACAACAGCAGAAAAAGAAATAGAAATTCCATACTGAAAACTGAAACATTGTTTTGTTTGCAGCTCCACGGCGCTATCTATGGCATAGGAATCTATCTCAGTCCATTATCAAGCATATCCTTTGGCTACTCAGGTCTTCACACCTTAAAGAGCCTTCAACATACAGTACCTTTATAGCCTTAATCCATTTACATGCATGTGATTGCTTGACATTGTATGGCGTTTTTTGAATAGGGATGAACAAAAAACAGCAGAAAGTTGCTTCAAAAGATGAAACCGCTGCCAACAAGTCCAATATTCATTTGCAGGTATCTTTTATCACCTGACACGACATAATAGTTGCACCGCATGCATATAACACATTTATTGTTTTGTATTTGCTTTCAGTCACAGAAGAAAGGTCAGAACCCGCAGTTTCTGCAGAGTCGTAACCTGAAATGCATAGCCTTATGTGAAGGTTCAGTGTCTGACTCTACTGCACTTAATATAGATTTACTCCATCATCTGTAATCTTTCATGTTAACAATTCTTTCATTTCTTCATAGTTATTACATCTCCAGACCTGCACAAGCATGGTGACATCTGGGTAGTTCCAAACACAGATCATGTCTGCACACGTTTTTTCTTTGTGTAAGTCCATTTCCCCAGTATATATACCGTATATACACGTATATCTTGTATTTTATTTAATGGTTGTCTTCTTCTCTTTGTCTTTTATCAACTAGTTATGAAGACGGGCAGGTAGGTGACACAAGTATAAACACACAGGACCCTAGTATAAACAGGGAGATCCTTCGAGTCATTGGCAACCAAACAGCTACCGGATAAGAGTTTCAACACAATACAGCTGCCTTGACCTCTTTCTCAAAGCTGGACATTTGAGCTTGGGAGGTCAATACCATATGTAATTTTTGGTGACCACAGAAAACATTCACAATCACAATCTCTGAAATACGCTATTTATACTATTCCCCTGGGATATATGTATATTTACACTGGCTATTCAAACTCTTACCATTTTGCTAAGTTTATAAAACAAAAAGTACATTTTAAAAGAGCATGGTATGTCTTTCAGTTCAACTGATGGACTACTTATTTTTTGTAAAGAGTACAAAACAATGGAAACACTTTGAATAATATTTTGAGACTTTACTGGAGAAAATACGATATTCCTGTGCGGATATGCGCCATCTGACCTTGTTTACTAAGAGTTGTACTTGTTAAAGTACATTAATTTGTGTATACAAAAGGTGTCTATATGCACTTTATTTTTCTTAATGTATGATAGTGGTTTCAAACTTCCATATAATCCTAAATGCCTTTCAGAGACAGAAGTATTTATTGTTTGACAGTGCTGAACACAAGCAAGATTTCGAAGACAGTGTATTTAGAGCTGATGACAAGTGTACATCTGTGTTACATCTAACATGTCAAGCTACTTCAAAGTAGCTGTCAGTTTACAATTTCTAAAGAACTTGCCCAACCTGTCAATTCATCAATCATTCATTCAAAATATCTCACTGTAACATTATTTTCATTGAGGAGTGAATATATAAAAGATATAAAGAGTAGGATAAAAATCGAAAAACAAACAAAAAATACTATATTTGGCAGCAACAAGTAACAAGATGCATGCTGCTGCTTACATTTTCAAATCTGGTTTTCCTTGGTATGATTATAGAATTTTTGATAAAGAAAAAGTTGGCACCCAATTGTAAGATTGTCTTTGAATATTTCAATCCTTTTTTTGTACCGTGATTTAAAGGCAGAATAAATGTTTGCTGCTTTTGTTGTTTATACACTGTAATGTATTAACAGAAGGTTCAAATGTGTAAGTATTCTGGTTTTGCAATTCTTTATAGTGATGTTTAGACATCTCTGTGGTTGTTTATTTTAATTTACAGATATAAACTAAATTGTTAAATTCACTAAATCTTTTCTTGAAAAGAGACAACAGTCACCTAATATAGGTATAAATAATTTGTATATACAGGTGCATATACAGGCAATGTGGTTGCAATTTTTTTAAACTGTATTTAGAAAACCATTTGAGGAAATGCAACTTTTACAAGTTAAAATGTAGCAACACAAATGTTTTTCACTCACTAATTCATGGACAGAATTATGGTTTTTTATTAAACTACAGGCACATTAAAATGTGGTATTTATCATTTTGTGTGCAGAAAAGCATTCTGTATTTAATACCCTGGCAATGCTGGTTTCTTCACATGCTGTTAAGTTGCAATATATTCCACTTTAAACCATTTACATTTACAAACTCGGCTACTTACGCTTTTATCCAAAATGACTAACGGTGCATTTACGCTTATAAAAAATGCTGGGTTGTTTCAACTATGTACAGACCATTAGGTTATAAATTAACTTTACCATAGTTTAATTCATAACTTAGTGGTTGGTTTTGCCCATATTTTACCCAACTTTTAAGTTAAACCCAACGTGTTTTTAGAGTTTAAGGTATACATTTCTTCTGCGGTATGTGTTTCCTGGAAATCAAACCCATGGCAGTGCATCAAATACAATGCTTCACTATCTACAGGAACACTTATCTCGATTGGTCCATATTCCATTTTAGGTTCAAGTGATCAGAATGGTAACAGCTTAGTATTACAATTAATTTAAGGTGAAAGTTAAAGCAAGTATAGTCAAGTTTGTCATTACAAAAAATGATTGTTCACTGATTTATCGCTTTGAGTATTTAGTCCTCAAAATAAGAAAATGTCACAAAAATTCGTTTGTCTATCCCATTACTTAACTAACCATGGGAAAATAATTCATCATTACCATTGGGGTTCTCGCATGCGCAAACACATTCATTTATCAAAACTGCTTGACTTATTTACTTGACCATTATTGTTATAAACTGTTCATATGTGATAGCTGTTGGAAGATTTGTACATTTTTCACACACTTTGGTGAAAACCATGCTACTTAGCATTTGGTGCCTTACCGATATGGATTTAATGGCAAACGTGTGACAATACTGTCATACATGAAAATACTGTAACTAGTGTAAATAATGCCACAACAATACGAAGGCCAAATATTTTCCATAGTATGTTTTTACTTTTCCTTATTT